>ML058552.1:2850081-4315081 GCA_003013855.2 Liriodendron chinense
GATAGCACATATGGTGACTTGGACATTTTTTTGTAACACGGGTTTAAATTGTGTTGTAACCTACTGGAATCAGGTTGCCATCTCACATGGGTAAGGGTTTAGGACATTGTGGTCGTGGGGAAAATGATTCAACGCCCTTAGGAAGAGGCGTCGAATCACGGGTTTCCACTTGGCTGCCTCTTTCGAGGGCTTTTTAATGTGGTTTGGGTATTTGAAATAGATTATGATAGACTGGAATCGCCACTAACCGATTACTACGAATCTATAGTCGGTTAGACCATTTAGAAATGCTTAAGAGCAGAAATCCGAAGATTCTTGATCTTAAGAATGACTCCTTGATCAGCGTTCAGAGATTCAGGGTAAGGACCGCGATTATAGAGAAGGAAGGTGTTAGGCATCCACTCTGCTTGTACACGTGTACGGTCTTTACTTCACAAGATTGCGCAAATTCTGAGAATTAGTTCTGGTTCTTTTACTTTAATGATAGGTAGTGTGTGGGGGATGATAGTGTTTTTGGATGAATCCTTGCTTCCCATTAGTGTCTTGGGATAAGGCGAACCAGTCCCTAACTCACATGTTGGTAGGCGATCATAGAATGAATGTGTGGAGTGCACCCTTGCTTCCCAATAATGTCTTGGGATAAAGAGCGCTAGTCCCTGACTCACGTATTGGTTGGCAGATAAACCAGTTAACCCAAGTTTTTGATGTGCAGGATCCGAGTTATTCGACAAGCCTTAAAACATACACTCAAGCAGACTGGGTGAAATGCTCATACATGTATGTAATGTGTACCCACCGGGATTTCTGATGGGCAAGATCTGATTAGATTGACAGGCCACAGGGCATACTCTTCCAAATTGGTATAGATGCATGATGATATTCAATATATATAGATGAGATAAGCAGGGGGGTTGAGAAGGGAGTAGATGTTGCACTAATGCTGGTGCAAGGTTGAACAAAGCTAGCTAAATGTTAGACATTGAATGGATGGATGTGTCACAAGGATTCGATTGAGTGGCTTGGATTAAGACTTGGATGGCTCGAGAGGCTAAGGCAAGGGTTAGATTAGACCAGACCTAGCTCACTTTCTCACTCTCACTCTCCTTGGTGGAGGGATGGCTAGGGCTAAGGCTAGAGGGATGGACCTAGGCTAGTCTAGGTTAAGGCTAAGGGGGCTAAAGGGTCTCTCTCTCTCTCTGTCTCTCTCTCTCTCTCTCTCACCTGGAGGGGGAGATGGGATGAGAATGAATGGTGTTAGTCTCTTAAATGAGAAGGGGAGGGGGCTATTTATAGCCCCCCAACCTTGGTTTTCTTGTAATTCCAAGTAAGATGGAGGGCAAAATAGAGTGTAAGGGTTGACATTTGAGATTGTCTCATGGCATGATGTCAATGGCTTGATGGCTTGGTAAATAGTACCAGGGGGAAAGGGTAGATCCAGATGTGATCTTCCTCACATAACAGAGTGGTGCAAGAGGGGAGAAACAAGGCTCGCATGTGGCTGTCTCGGAGGAGATAATGGTGCAACGTTGGTGGTGCATGGTGCCTACCTAGTGGGTGCCACCTCCCTAGCTAGAGCTCAGTTCTAGCAGGGAGCTCTCCCACACCTGCGGAAGGCTTCTTACTTGGTTTGGGTTGAAATGTTTTCCTCCCACATGCTCTATTTTGCACCTGGTTTGGGCTTGGGCTATGGTTTAAGTTTAGGCTTGATTAGGTGAGTTGACAGGGTTATGGGGATTGATTTGGTTGACCAGAGGAGTTGACTGAGCGGGTTAACTCAGAGATTGACTTAGAGAGTTGACTCTAAAGGGTCAACTCAGGGAGCTTACTTAGGGGTTTGACTTGGTCCATTTCTTAGGTTTTGGGGCTGAGTTGGGTGACCTAATTGGCTTGGTTTTGGATTAGGTTTTAGATTGGGTGAGGTGCAGATCTCTATCCATCTTAACCATCCAACCATAGTTTGCTTGTCAGCCTAGGGTGGGGTGTTTACGGATGCCCTTCTTTGGTAGAGGCTGCGTGCAACCGAATGCCAAAGTGAGTTGACACCCCACCTTGCTAGACAGTCATGAGTTGTGGTTTAGATTCATCGTTTGCCTTTGTGTCTGAGTCAGTTGATTGCTTTTCAAGCTGATAACTTGCACATACCACGAGGATTTGGGGAAAACGTTGTGATTGTCCCTGCACTGGCTGCAATACGGGTCACTAATAACAACACTTTCACTCCTGATCAGTACTAACATCGGAAAGGTACAGTAAAGCCCCTGCGCTTTCTACGGCCTTATGAGGATACTACCCTGAAGCTGAATTGCTCGTTGCTTCTCGAATCACCCTAGGAGTGTTTATGTCACTTGGTTGTCAGAAGTGGTTAGCTAGCCCTGCGCTTTTTGTGGCCTTATGAGGTCACTGGCCTGACTTGGACTCGATCAAGGTTCACAAGCATCTACACCTAGTTATGTGCAAGTGACCCTTTTTCATGCGATCTTTTGGTTTTGACATTTAGTTTACAATTTGTCTTTGTCACCGTTTCAACGGTTTCTTCTGATTGTGCTTAGCCTATTGTTCTTCCTTGAATTAACATTTAATACGGTTAATCTGCCATTGGAGTTCAGACTAGTCATGTTTGGTGTGCATTTAGATCTGACGGCTCTGCGGAAACCATGAATCATTAGATCTTATTTGTTATTACGCTAGTCCCCACGAGAGATATTGAAGATCTCTCAGTGCCTCAGAAACCTGACGCTACTGGGGAGGAGAGAATTTATTTTTTTAAATCACCTCACGTTGGGGAGTAGAACTACGTGGGGATTTTTTTTTATTACAAAATGGTTTTGAGGATAAGTCTAGCTTAGTCATCTCCACTGGGGATACCGATGGGATTTCAGGTAAGATAGTTTTTTTTTTTTTTTTATTGAAAACATGCGAAGGTATTGATGGGTTTGATGAATGTGTGAATGCAGATGCATGGACATGAGAGTGAAAATGTACAGCAGAATTTGAGTTTTATTACTTTTTACTCTATGGGGGATTGTTTTTTTTTTTTTTTAGGTAGAGGATTGAGTTAGTAGTTTGGTCAAGATCCCAATCCGTGGTCAATCAGGTCCATGGTCCCCAAATGCAGTTATGTTTATGTTGGGGATGAAATGGTGAAATACAGTCTGATTGACACTTTTATTGGGGCGATCCGCCCATTGATCTTGGTCAAGATTACAATCTAGGAGAGATCGGGTCCGTAATCCTTAGACTGATGGGTTGGGCTGAGCGCCTCAATGGAGGCGGAGAATTTTTATAAAGGTCTGGATTGTCAAATCGTGAGTTGAACAGTTGTGATCGACACCAGTTTTTATGTGAAAATATGTGCATGTATTTTGGTCATTTTGTTATATATATATATATATATATATATTGTTTTCTTTTGAAATGTTTTTGAGATGTAGGGAAACAATGTGGAATTTCTATCCACTCTCAGCTCCTATTGCTGGTAAGGTACCCGATCCATTTTATGAGCAAGACGAGCAAACACAATTAAGTATCATAGTTTCATGTCTTCAGACGAGAGATTGGGGGTTTACATTCAGCACACCCACAAAGTTGCCTATTCCAATTTGTGCAATGCACATAGACCACGTATCATCTAACAGACTCCTTTGGCCACAAGATGGGCCACATTCTCATATTTCCCTTGATCAATCCAATTTGGGGTCTCATACTAATCGTAATGCCACTAGGGTCTGCTTTACCTCCTAGTTGTCTTAATCCCCTTCATGACTTCTAGGAACAGGGAACATCTGTCGGTTTCAAGAGCGACTTACACTTAATGTTGTCTTTTATGGTGCGTTCAACACAATAGGATTGTTGCGATGGTTACTATTTTTACAATTTTTAGATAAGCACCAGACACCTGTACGATTAAGCGTTAGCCATGTCCGAAAATTATTAGGCAAGCCCCCGAGAAATAGTATTTTTTTGGAACTGATCTGGGCTATCAGATTGTAAACCAACGGTCATTATCGAGGCCGATTTTTATTGGGAATCACCCAGGATATTAATCTTAACGTAGTTTAAGGTCTTCGGACCATTGGAGGTTGCTAAAAATATTTTTGGTATTTTTGAAAATGATCCAGGTTGTTGGATTTCACCTTGGCGCCGATTTTTATGAAGAGGCTTGAAAAATATTTTTATTTTTTTAAAGGGATCTAGTCGATCTGATCATGATTGAACAATCATGACAGACGCCAGATCTTATTATAAATCATCCATGATCTTAATCCCGATGTAATTTAAGGTCTTCGGACCACTTGGGGATGATGATCAAAGCTAGGAATATTTTGTATTTTTTTGGAAAATGATCCTAACCATCAGATCCTGACTTGAATAGTCGAGATTGATGTCGGCTTTTATTGAAAACTTTGAAAAATATTTTTGATTTTTGAGAGTTGATTCGGTCCATCGAATTGTGAATTGATGGTAACTATCGATGCCGATTTTTATTGAAAACTTACCTTGTTGTATTTTGTTGAGGTCCTAAAATATCCAACCCGTTGAAACAAAATTTCATCGAATACTGAGGGGGCGCACCCAGAAAACCAGTCTGGAACGCCTCCAAAATTACATCAAACGCACCTACAAATTCAAGCCAGAACAGGAATAAAAGAGGTGGTTCCTAAGACCTCTAGCGCACCCATAAATTGACAGGGTGCGCCAGACCATACGTTGGCCCAAACATAACTTTTACTGGGCCCCACACCGCATGATGACCAAACTAGTTCCAAAATAGGGTCATGGGCAGATAGCTGGACCACTAGAAAGAGTGGATGAACACTCATCATCAAAGTGGGCCCCACAAATCTAAGATAGATCGTGATTAAGATCAGAAATGCAATACAACTGCTGCTGGTGCACCTAAAAATATGTCTGGCGCACCAAAAAATAGGTGATTTTCATACTTATCATTGTTACTTCACAAAAGTCTGGCGCACCTAGAAAATAGGTCTGACACACCCAATAAATATAACATTGCAGCCTTCCACGAAATCCAAACCAATTAGTCTAGCACACCCAATAAATATGTCTGATGCACCTAAAAATAGGTGATTTTCATACTTATCATTTTTACATTACGAAAGTCTCACGTACTCGAAAAATAGGTCTGGTGCACCCAAAAAGTTAGCATCATATACTTCATATTTTTAGGGTGCTCCAACTCCGGCACACCTGAAAAATACCTAATTTCAGGGTGCTCCAAAGTCCAGCGCACCCGAAAAATTAGCCATTTCACAAAACACAAGTTTCATATTTTCTGGGTGCTCCATACATTTTTTCAGGTGCACCAGACTAAAAATGAGTCATTTTCAGGGTACGCTTAACGTGTCGCATGATGATTGGCTCACCCTCCGAGATTTTAGGTATAAATACCCCTCCGAACTATTCATTTGTACGTGTGTACCAAGAACGAGAGAGTTATTACCCTCTGGACATTCGAAAGCCTTGTCGAAAACCCTTGCCAGAATTCCTTTCCGACCACTGGAATGCTTTTCTAATCATCGGAATCCCTCACCGGAAACCCACCTCCGATCAATGCAGGTCCGGCATAAAACAAATAAAAGAAGATATCTTTCGAAATTGTTTAAGTTCTCTAGCGCACCCGAAAAATAGGTCTGGAGCACCCTGAAAAATTAACATTTCTCTACTTATCTATTTTCAAGGTGCTCCGACATTAGCGCTCCCTGAAAAATATGTCTGGCGCACCTTAAAACTAGAATTTCTCAGACTCTGTTCAAGGTGCGCCAGACTTAATTTTAAGTATTCTAAAGCCTTTTTAAGCCTATTTTAGGTATTTCGAGCGTTCCGAACACAATGAAATGGTCAAACGATCATTCTGGGATCTCTAAATGAATAGAATTATGTATCTTCGAGGTTTGATCTGATTCAACGCGATGAATGAAATAACTTCTCGGAAGAAAGCAGCCAGCATCTAGAACTATACAAATGTATCATTATTCACATGTACTTTAAGATATGACCCAATTAAGGGTCAAAAGCTAAACAAATGGGATTATGATTATCACAATAAATCATATCAAAGAGTTTCAATTCTCTACAAAGCGATTGTTATGAACTGCCACAACACAACAGTCGATGCCCTACCCATTCAAATGGCATCCGTCGGTTGGGCTACTCAGGTACACACAACTGTAGATTGGACTTTCCGAGATCACCTATTCAAACATGATAGGCGCGGGCCCATAGTCATCATTCTCAGTCAGAAACCTTGATAGTCTCAGCCCAGATCTTCAGCCAAAACATGGGACATAGACATTTGACTAATACAAAGATGGTTCAGTCCATAACAAAACAAATACAGGTCTCTACGACCACAAACTCTAAGACCATAGTCCCTGCTAACTAGTCTTCTAGCTTTTAATCAAGGGTCATCGATCATTCGATGTAATTAAGGGCTCGTGTCAGATCACGGCCTGGAATGTATAAGATCTCAGAATCTCTGGAATAAAATGCGCCTCGCGATATCTCTTCTTGTGTACTTTTTGTGAATGCTTGTGATTATCTATGAATGTTTCCATTACTCAGAATCCTAGAGTAACATTATGCAGAAAATTTCATTCGCAGCATTTTCAATTCTAACATATTTGGCTTCTGGTGTGCTTTTGATTGACAAAATGATCTTATGGGCCATGGCATGCTGACTGCCCATTTTCACGCATTGGCTCATGCTAGCGAGAAAATTGTTTAAGCTTCAGTACCTGTGAGGAGAGAAAGCACTTTAGTAAGAGGATTGAAGTATTAAAACAAGGGACACTTACCTTGTGGGGAGGATAACCAGGAAAAAGGCGCTAACAAGAAGTACTTTGCAAGTCGACTGGATGATTGGAGGACGTTTATTTTGGAAGCCTTGTATGATGAAATTTTTTTATGCATATGTATGGATGAAGAAAAAATGAACCTTTTGTTTTTGAAAAATTATGTGTTCAAATCATTCATGAAATGAGATAGAGGAAATGAAAATTTACGCCAAGTGCTTGTCTATTTGTGTGTGGTTTGGATTTGTGCTTATAGATGTAAGAATCAGAACATTTGCCTTAGTCCGATGCCATACTCAGTTTTCTAATCATTCACCAAGGATCCCGATCCCTTAAGGTAATGTCTAATGGTATCCTTCCTTAGGATTTTAGGAGAGCTTAAAAGAACTCTTGACTCATATCTGTCCTCTTTGCATCTGGTGAATGCTCTTATGGCTCGGACTTTCCATGCACCTGCCTTTTTTCTTTTTCTATTTTTTTCTTTTTTCTTTTTAGCCATTATTATCCTCGGCGCCCTCTTGGGTTTTCACCCCGTTTGGCTTGCCCATCATTTTTGCCCGTGGCACCCTTTTAGGTTTTCACCATGTCTCGGGTATTTGATCTAGCCTGCCCCTTGGCAGCTGTACTATTTTTACCCTTGGTGCCCTTTCAGGTTTTCAACAATTCCACTATGTGCCGACTATTTTTATTTGAAGTGCCCTTTTGGG
Source organism: Liriodendron chinense (assembly GCA_003013855.2). NCBI lineage: Eukaryota > Viridiplantae > Streptophyta > Magnoliopsida > Magnoliales > Magnoliaceae > Liriodendron > Liriodendron chinense. The sequence continues at coordinate 2,857,601 of ML058552.1, forward strand.
TTTTCACTCCGCCTTTTTTGTTTAGGCACAATTTTCTCTTTTTATTTATCTTTTGATTTTCTTGATCTTGGCAGTGGCGGAAGGCTCGGATTTCTATCCTTGTGGGCCAATTGGAAACCTAACTAACCTTGTCTTGAACAACAATAACAAAGCTGTCGACTCAAGCTGAAATCATCCTAAGGGAATGGGGGATTGATATGGATATTAAGCTTTCCTTTTTGGGTTGATTTTTTTCTCTTTTTTATTTTCCTTTTCTTTTTCTCTCTTTTGTCTTTTTCTAGCTTTGTGCTATTATTCGTCCTTCTTTTCTCTTTTCCCTTTTCCCTTTTTTTCTTTTTTTGTTTTCTCTTTTTTTAGTTCCTTCCTTTTCTTTGTTTTTTTTACCCTTCTATTGGAGCACTTATTAGGGGATGAGAGGAGGTGTTTTTTAGGATGATCAACTTTTGTCACTTGACTTCAGCTTTGCTATTATAAATCTTGACCGAGTTAAGTAAGCTTACCTGTGAAATATCATCGGCGTTGATTGGCTCTGGAAGATCCTTGCCCTTAAAGTTGGTGAGTCAGAGTGTGCCTCCCGAAAGAACATCTTTGATCCTTGGGCCATTTCATGTGAGCGTTGAAATTGCCCCTTGAGTATGAAAGATGTGACGATGCTTAATGTAAACCCAATATGCCCCTTTTTTACCTCAGCTTCATTCTCCATCAGTACTTACGTTGATGAGATTTCGACTTGAAATTGTCGGACAGCTTCCATCTCACCACTTAACTTTTAAAGAGTTTCACTTGTAGTTATATGTACAAGTGTCTGATTAGCCCAAGGTGAACACGGAGGCAGCTTCATATCTTCTGATTTTCTTGAGGAACTTTGTCATCTTTGGATTCCTGAAGGGTGTTTCATTGTTGACTTCGACGGCATGTGAAAACTCTTAGTGACAGTATTATCATGCAAGATCAGAACGCTGCCTCCATTAACTTTGTGAAGTTGTTGACTACCATGAGTTTGTGCCCATGACCGTTAGATATTGTTGCGTTGATCTTCTGCTGATGTCGATACCCCTCATAGAGAATGGTTAGGTCTTTGTTAGGTCGTGGAGTTTTGAAGTACACACATGGATCCGGTGTGCATGCTCCTTACACTTGAAGTACCTTCTGACATTTTGTAGTGATATGTCTTTGTCGAGCTACAAGATCTCTTCTGTCATTATGCATCTGTTCATGTGTAGGTCACATACTCTAGTGTGGAATGTGGGCAGGGTCTTGGCAGCTTATGCTTGATATACTTGATTTCAGGCTCTGTTGACAAGTTTTTTATCGAATCCGAACAAGTCTTCATAGGATGCAAGATCGGGTAGTCATGGCTTTAGGAGTTCAATCATTCTCTACTTTTTTTTTCAAGGATGAGGATTCTCAATGCACACTTCCATAAAGGTTTCGGGTGATCTTAGGTTTACAATTTTAAAATTCTTTTAGATGGCATTGGCTTCTGGTTCGAACTTTTCGAGGAGACCCTCTACCTTGTGAGTCAGCTCATCATCCTCCACATCATTTGCTTTGTCCAAACCCTTGAATTCAAAGTACAACTTTAGATCAAAATCATGGAGGTTGACTTTGTACTCAAGTGCTTTTGATTGACAAACTTGGCATTTTATTGGTTGGGAGTTTTAAAAACAAATTATATTTTTTGTTAGTTTTGAAAGAGTTTCTTGGTCTTTTAGAATTTTGCAAATATCTGATTTTCTTGAAATTTTGAAACATTTGGATTTTAAAATATCTAGAATTTTTTTTGGAATTTTAAAATATCTAAATTTTTTAGTTTTTTTTATTGTAGGGGATCCTTAGCAAGACAGCGTTGCAAACCAGGGGTTGTCTGATTTGGCTTGGGGGGGCTGAGCACTATCGGCTTTTATTGCAATGTCATGGAGACTGTAAACCAGTTATTGCCCTACACTCCTTCCCCTCAGGAGGCATAGCCAATGTGATCCATAGGTGGGCCCACATTGTCGCACCTAAATGTCATGATAAATTTGGGACTGGGCTTTGAGTCAGCATCGGATGCAGCTTCTCTCGGTTCATCTCCGGTGCATTGCAATTCTTCGAGTTCATCCCGCTTGAGTGGGACCATCGAACATCTTGATACGCACCATACCAATCCCCACAGCTTTACTGGCGTAATCATCGCCTAAAAACACTGAACCACCCTCATACTCCCTATAAGAATCAAAGGCACTCCGGTCATGACACATGTGATACGAAGCCTCGGATTCTAATACACATATTCAAGTTAGAATTTGGTCCACTAAAGAGGCGTTGGTAAGCGTTTGTAGCATTCAATTGAGTTTGCAAAATATCTTGAAATGCAGGGATTGTTGGGCAATCCTTTGTTAAGTGAACAACACTCTCACAAATACCACATACACTTTCTATGGCCTCACCGGTGGTTATCATGTTAACATTCCTTAATTCTATGGCCTCAACCTTCTTTGTGAGACTCGCTACCTTTGAATTTAAATCATCCTCTCCATTTAATGCATGTACATCTTTCTCTCTTGGGGCTAACTTGGGATTACTAGTTGGAGTGAAGATGTCCCAAGATTGGGCATTCTTGGCTAGCATGTCAAAGTAATCCCAAGCATCATCGGGCGCTTTGTTCAAAAATTCACCATTGCACATCATTTGGACAAATTAGCGCATATTTGAACTCAATCCATCATGGAAGAAGTTCATTAAATGCCACTTTTCATTACCATGGTGTGGGCACTCTAATAAAAGATCCTTAAACCTCTCCCAACATTGAAAAAATGTTTCATCTCCTTTTTGGGAGAAGTTCATGATAGTCCGTCTTAGTGCATTGGTTTTATGAACCGAGAAGTACTTTTTAAGGAACTCCTGGGTTATCTCAGCCCATGTCCCGATGCTTCTAGGTTTAAGTGATTGAAACTATGCTTTGGCTTTGTCCTTTAGAGAGAAGGGGAATAATTTCAATTTGATTACATCTTGTGAGACATTATTAAATTGAAAAGTATGGGCTATCTCCTCAAATTCACTTAGGTGCACATATGAACTTTCAGAATTGAGTCCGTGAAATTTCGGGAGTAACTTGATAATTCCTGGTTCAAGATCCATGTTTCCTACATTAAGTGAAAAAATAATGCAGGAAGACGTGGTTGTTCTCTCCGATTGTAGATAATCTCGCAATGTTTTAACCGAAGGAACATATCGTTCCTCATTCTCATTACATTTCGTCATATTTAGTGGTGATCATGCTCAACAATTTCAATATTGTGTGGTTCATTTTCAGCCATGATTTCAAGCGTTTCAGGGTTTTCTAGACGTTTTCTAACTCGTCTGTAATTGATTAATCCTCCAACTAAACCTCCCTCACTTAAAAGTCATGATGTATGATCACGCTCCCAATGGGGCATAAACCATACAAAAACTAAGCTAAACCTAAAATCTAAAAATCTAAAAATAAAAAGTAAAAACTAAGAAACAAAAGAGTTTAAGTTAAAATGGTCTTACTAGATTTGAAGAACTAGGTTAATGAAGAAAATCCCACAAAATAGATAAAAAACTGTTAGTAGTAGAAAAATTCTAAGAAAAACCTACTAAAATAATAAGTCCTAATCTAACCTATCTAACCTAACTATACCTTAATTACAAAATTCAGAATCGTTAACCTAATCCCGACAATGGTGCCAAAAACTTGTTTGCTCGCTTTAAGTGGAAGGCTGCGATGTAGTAATAATTCTCGGTAAGACCGAGGTCGATCCTCAGGGATTGTCGTAACAATTCTAAACTTTATAACTAAGATGGACTAAATTGGAATTTGTATTGATGGATGAAATTTAAGAACATAAAACTATCTATTTTAGAACAAAATTAGGAAAATAAAACACTAGAGCGCCAAGGATCCACTATAATCATTCACAATGCCAATTCAAACCATTCAAGTCAATAACTCAATTGGAATTAGAGTTCTATCCCTATCCAATCAAAATATAGAGAAATCAAATCATTATAACATATCTAACACAGATGGATCATCCATTGATATGGTTTTCTCATAACAACTAAGGCATTAAGCGTATCCAATCACACAACCCAATCCTTCACAAAACAATTGAGATCACATTCATGATTCTTCCTCAAGTCTTGTCACTAGATTTGATTTAGAAGCATGAATTGAACTTCTATTAAATCAATATCAATACATAAATATCTATTTCAGATCAATCCTAAAGATAAGAACTTCTTCTAGTTTAGTTCTAGATAAGCACTTGGAAAACTTGGTTTGTAAGATCTCCTAGCATTCAATATTTCATGATGGATCTAAGATCTCTACAACCCAAAATTCTATCAATCAATAACCCATTAAGCAATCTTAGTAATCAAAACATCCCATGTAAGAGAAATCACAAGAGATAGAAGATTAATTAAAAATACTAACTTATTTCAAACTTGAACTAGAAGTATTCTTTATTAAACAAAAAAGTACTTGAACTAATTTGAAATAATCATTGTAAAAAATTCTAAGCTTCACCTCTTAGCCCTAGCTAAGAGGTTTATCCAATCATTAACAAATTAAATTAAAACCCAAAAGGAAACTATTATAAAAGAATAGAAAAATCATAAAAACCCTAGTTGGAGGAGTTGCGAACGCTCCATGACGCTCCTCTCTACCTCCCACGACTTCTCAAGCCTTCTATGATGAGTTTAGATCCACCCCTAGGTGTCCTTTTATAGATTGAAAGCTCCACCACCTTAAAAAGTTCTAGAATTGCGCAAAAGGTTACGTAGTTGCGCAGGAAAAATTGGAGCTTGAAGAAGAAGTTTTTTATTTTTTTACATGGCCGACCCATCGGGCGACTAGTCTGGCGATTGGTCTCGACCGGTCGTCAACCTGTTTTTTCAATCCAGCGAGTTTTGGCCAAAAAGGTTGAAAATTCGACGTATCCCGACCTTAGGGCCGACCGGTTGGTTCTGGCCACCAACTGGTCGCACATGAAAAGCAGGGCTGTTTTCTGTAGTTTCTTTCTGGCCCTGCAACTCTGCACTTTGGTTTTTCTGGCCCTTCTAGGTCTTTTAACATGATTTCTTCAAGGTTTTTTTTTAAATTTTCAACTCCATCTTCCATAGCTTCTTTCTTTCATTCTTGTCCTTTCTTCCTTTGATTCTTAAAGTGTCCTAAAACAGTCTTTTAGCATTGAATTCACAAGGTCTCTCTCTCATTCCTATAAATACAAACACATGCATAAGATGAGTTTTTAACACTATAAATCATGTGTAAAGAGTGGTGAATTGGGGTTAGAATATGCACAATTCAGAGCTCAACAAACTGCCATCGAATACCCATCAAAGCTCCTATCGAAGGATGCTCGATCCCATCGAAGTTACTTGATTTTTACATTCTTTAAATTGGTCTTCAATGCTTTTTTTTCTCCATTCTTCTTTATCTTTAATCTTCTTCTTGTAAATTTTTTAATTACAATGAATTGCTCTAAATCTTCTTAATATTCAAAATATGACCTGTACATAGAAAACACATATAATTAGTATGAATTAATTTGCCTATGTATATAAAATCAATGCATAATTGAGGGTAAATATGTAATATTTAACACTCAACACACACCCCAACTAGCATTTTGCTAGTCCTAGAACAAAATATGTGAAAAAGCAAATCCAAAATCTTTTTAGAAGAGTATTTCTATGCATTCTTAAATCATCCAAATCATAGGACTTCATAGACACAAGGTTGTGAAAATAACATCCACTTAGATTCTAGGATAACTAATAGATTATCAAATTGAGTTCCAATCCGTTAATCTATTAGTAGAATAAATCTCAAACAATGAGTTCCTAGAGTGATCAGTGATATCCAACTTAACACTTATAAGGATTCGACTTTTACCATAATATTAATGATGACCATCACCCAAAAGAAGTCAGATAAACTAAGTCACAGATTTCGAACCTTGCTATTGTTCCCATAATAATCTTAACTTTTCTAATTCTTTCATCAACGACTTTCACACTCTGTTTTCTCTTTTTCGGTCATTTCAATTTTCTTCTTTTTACACATTTTTTTCCAATTCTTTTTCCATCTTCTTTTCACATTCATAGGTTACCCTTTTTGATGTTTTTGTTTTTTAGCTGATACTTCAAATGTTCTTTACTTTTCCTTCTTCTTCTTCTTCTTCTTTTTTTTTTTTTTTAAGCAAACAAGGTTCTCCATGCTTGATTCCTAGCAATTCCAAGTAATCATCATGTTAATAAATACAATAGCCACCTAAGCCTTAAAAAGTATAAGTCAAATGAGAATCATAAAATCTAGACTCAATCAAGATTTAAAGTGCTCTACTAACCAATTCATGAAAGGGGCTCTTTTTGGAATCTATCCATTAACTAGTTTCCAGGCTTCGAAATTCAAATCACTATGTGTCTTATCATTTTAACATTCAGAATTTTCCAAGTTCATATACATACACAGAAATCAAACCTTTTTTTAAAAAATTAAATAAAAAAATTTAATTTTTTTTTTCAAAATTTATCCCAAAACAAGCAAAATTCCGCAGGAATCCCACCCCCAACCTAACTCAAACATTGTCTTTAATGTTAAAATAATGCAATGAATACAACCATGAGAGCAATAAATAAAATTAAAGAGGAATGGGTGAGAGAGCACCTGAGAGAATGAATATGCAGAATTTTTGAAATTCCAAGTCGGTAAGAAACAAATTCCTAAACTAATAAGGCAAACTAATCCTAAGAAAGCAAACAAACTATCATAAACTAATTAATAGATCTCCATCAGACTAGGAGATCAATCCTGGATAAAAATAAAAATAAAAATCATCCAGAGGCATGAGTCCTTCCTCTGGCAAGTATCTCAACAAATTTCTCAGCCAATTTCTCGACAAGATCATCCAAAAGCCTACTTTACAATAGGTTTGGATATCCTGGAGCATGAACATCCAAAGAAATCTATGATCCTCATTAAAACATCTTCGTTCAATATTTTGAGGTGTCCAAAGTATATAAAATTTACCTGTGGCAGAAGGATTTCCAATGTCAAAATACCACGGTGAATAAGAGGCTATTAATACTTATATCTCAAAAAAAATTTCTTTCATCGGTTTAGTCTCAACCGTTTCCAACATTTCATATATACTTTGGTTCAAATTCTAGCTCCACCACCCCTAATGAAAAGAATTCAGAATTGGTGGAAGGGAGCTTCTCTAAATAATTTTCTCGCCGGTCAGTTTTATACACCGGGGTACAATCCTGTAAGGCATTCACAATGTCTCGAATCATTGGATCATTTGAATTCATAAAGTATGCCAAGAAAACTTCTAGAGAATCGGGATTTTTAGGAAAGAAGAATTTAAAATTTTGTTCAATGGCTTCCATCTCCATCACTTCAGATTGTGTAGGGTGAAATAAATCATTGACCACTACTCTTTCAAAAATAGGCTTCTCCCAAAGAAAATTGAGCATTAAACTTTTAATTTCTTTCACAACAGAACTTCCTTCGTCAATTTTTTAGATTTTGGCTCTCTTAAGGCATTACAAATATCTATAATCATTGCATCCATGGAATCAGCAAAATGATCCAGGCAAACTTCCAAAGGTTCAAAAATTTTAGTCAAAAGAAGCTCCTCTGCCATGAGTGTATCGATCAAGTTACCTCATGGATCTCATCCTCATCCTCTCATTGTTTGTACAAGTTAAACACATTTAATTTCATTATTATATTGTCAAAGGATAATTTTATGATTCCATTCCTACAATTGATTATGGAATTAGAAGTAGCTAAGAATGGTTGGCCTAGAATGATAGGAACCTGAGTGCCCACATTTGTAACAGGGTGCATATCCAAAACGATAAAGTCAACCAAAAAGTAAAACTTATTTATTTGGACCAACACATGTTCCACCACCCCTCTCGGTACTCTAATTGAGCGATCAACAAGTTGTAAAGTTGTCTTGGTGGGTTTCAATTCCCCAAGCTCAAGTTGCTCATATATCGAGTAGGGTATCAAATTAAAACTCTCCCCAAGATCAAGAAGCACTTTATCGATCCGGAAGTTACCTACGATTATGCAAGAGATCCTAGTGCTTCTGGGATCCTTATATTTAGGGGGAGTATTTTGTTCGATGATTGCACTCACCTGCTCCACTAAAAATGCTTTCTTATGCACATTCAACTTGCACTTTACCGCACATAGATTCCTTAGGAATTTGGCATAAGATGGAATCTTTTTAATTGCGTCTAACAAGGGGATGTTGATTTTTATTTATCGAAAAACCTTTATGATATCCTGATTTTCACTCGGCCTTTTGGATGAGAGGAGGCGTTGGGGAAATGGGGCCACAGATTTATAGTACGCTTTTGACTCTTTATCTTGTAGAGCATTACTAGATTCACTATCACCCTTAGAACTTCTGGATACCTCAGGTTTCTCAACCTTCTTAGGAATTTTCTTGTTAATCACTTTATCACTTCTTAGGGTGGTAATGGATTTAACATGTTCCACATGTTAGGACAAAGAATTGGAATCGTTAACTTCGAATTGCCCTTTCGGGTTAGGATGAGGTTGGGCCGAAAAGGTCCATTTCTCCCTAACAATTAAGTGTGTCTCAATTCTTGTAATTGATATTTTCGGTTCATTGATAGCCTGCGTGGTTGTATGATTATATTACATTTGCCCTTGTATGGATGCATTCAATGTATCCTCAAGGGTTCTCTTCAGTGGGGGCACATGAAATGTACTATTAGATGGCCCTTAGGGATTATTAGTTGTATTCGTACTTGGTCCATTCCTCCAACTAAAATTTGGATGATTCCTTTAATCGGAAGTATATGTATTGGAATTCGGTCCACTAAAGGGGCATTGGTAATCGTTCACAGCATTTACTTGAGCTTTCAACACTTCTTGAAAAGCAAGGATTGTAGGACAATCCTTAGTTAGGTGAGCATCACTTTCACAAATACCACATACATTTTTCATGGGCTCACCAGTGTTTGCCACATCTATCTTCCTAAGTTCCATGACTTTAACCTTCCTTATGAGACCCACCAACCGTGCATTAAAATCATCATCCTCGTTCAACAAATGTATTCCTCTCTCTTGGAACTGGCTTGGGGTTATTAGCTTGGTTAGAGGAATCCCATGATTGGGCATTTTCAACTAGCATATCAAAGTAATCCCAAGCCTCCTTGGGCTCTTTGTTCAAAGCCTCACCATTACACAACATCTGTACAAATTGATGCATGATTGAGCTTAATCCATCATAGAAGAAGATAATCACGTGTCACATCTCATAATCATGATGTGGGCAAGTGAGAAGAAGATCCTTGAACCTCTTCCAACATTGAAAAAATGTTTCGTCATCCGTTTGGGAGAAGTTCATTATGGCACGAATCAATGTGTTGATTTTATAAACTCCTGGGTCATCTCAGTCCATGTCCCGATGTTTCTGGGCCTTAGGGAGTGGAGCCATGACTTAGCTCTCTCCTTTAGAGAAAAGGGGAATAGTTTTAATCTTATTACATCTTTGGAGACATTATTAAAGTGTAAGGTGGCCACTATCTTATCAAATTCCTTTAAGTGCAAGTATGGACTCTCATAATCGAGTCCATGGAATTTAGGGAGTAATTGGATTGCTCTGGGTTTGAAGTCCACGTCTCTTATGTTGGTTAGGAAAATTATGCAGGAAGGTATACTTGTTCTCGCCGGTTGTAAATACTCACGCAACGTTCTGACCAATGAAATTTGGTGTACCTTGTTCTCATCACGCACTGTCCTAACAGGCAATGTATTATGCTCCACGTTCTTATCATAATTTGGCTCGTTTTTAGCCATGTTTCTAGAGGTTTTAAGAGTATTAGTTTTCTAACTCGATGGTAAATAGAGAGCATGTCAACCAGTCCTCCTTCACTTAGAAGTAGTAAGGTATGATCTCTTACCCACTTGGAGATTAATCACACTAAAAACCTTAATTTTAATTCCTAAGCCTAAAAGTAAAATTAAAATCTTAAAGTAAGAATGAAGCCCTACAGCAAATCAATCAATTAAAAAGCAAAAAAATTAGAGAATCGGTTAGATGTTACCTGATATGGAAGAACTAATTTGAACAAAATCATACAGAATAGAAAATAAAGTTAGTAATCTAGAACAAAAATTCTGAAAAAACCATACTAGAAATTATGAAATTAGAAACCCTAGAACTAAACAAAACCTGAGGTTAGTAAGATTAAAAAAACCCCAGCCCATCTAAACTAAAACCCAAACAAGCATGTTCTCAGACACACAATTAATCCCTCACAATGATGCTAAAAAATTGTTCACAACCCTAAGTGCAGGGTTGTTGAGCTTTGAATTGTGCATTTTTATCCTCAATTTCATAGCATAGTTATATAGATTATATGCTTAAAGTGACTGACTTATATTTATTTCAATGCTTGCAAGTAAAAGAGAAAGAACCCAAGAATTTAATGATAAAAGGACGATCTAGGATGTTGAGAAGACAAGCATTTGACATGCCAAAGAATAGAGGAATCAAGCTACCGAAGATTGAAATTGAAGATTGAAGATTTAGAAGAAACTATAAAAATTGGCAAGTCGACTAGCCTGATCAGCCGATCGACACCCAAGTTCGACCAGCCAATGGCACATGTTGACTTACCCAATTACATGGAAAAATCAGATTTTGAAGACTTGAAGTTGCTGGACACTTTTTGTGATTATCGGCCGATCAACAACACTGGTCGACCTATCGAATTATAGCAAAAATCTGAAGATCTGAAGGCAAAACTTGTTGGACTGTTATAAAAATTTTCGGTCGAATGACGAGAACGTGTCAACTGGCCAATAAGACTCGAAGCCTTTTGAAAATCAGTTATGTCAGTTTTTCAAGGGGTTGTCGCCTGGACTAACTCCCATGGTCGACTGGCCGACGGGTGATGTAAGTGCAAAATTTTTACGCAATCCAAGATGTGGTGCTCGATTTTTCCTAGAAATAGAGGGGTCTTTTGTGCTTCTAATGAATCTAGAGGAGTAATAGAAGCTAAGGAGCAAGGAGAATTCGAAGTGGAGCTTCTACTTCAAGTTTTTCAAGTTTTCTACTTCTAGTTTTTCTATTTTTCTTATTTTTCTAAGAGTTTTTAGTTTAATCATGTCATTGATTAGCTTAACCTCTTAGCTAAGGCTAAGAGGTGAAACTTGTAGTCATTTGTGATGTTTTAATTTGTTTATTTCAAGTTCAATTGTTTTAATGTTATTTTTCAAAGAATAGTTTGAATAAAGTTGATAGTTTTAGGTAATTATAAAGATCTCTTATGATTAATGTTACATGGGATGCTTATGAATTTCTGAGATTAATAAGATTGGTTTTATGATATTTGATTGATAGAAATCCTAGATTCGTCATGATTTTCAGATACGGTGAATGCTTTGTATTTCTCCATTAGTTCAATTTCTCTTATTTGAATTAGAACTATTTTTTTAATAGTTCAGATTCTATATTGGATTTGTGGTTGTGCTTTAATTGAATTTATCTTCCGATTAGATTAGGATAGGACTTCGATTCCAATTGATTTATATGCTTGAATGGTTAATTGATATTATAAATTGACGACAAGTGGATCCTTGGCGCTCTAATATTTTTAATTATGAATTTCTTTTAAAATTATTCATGTTTTTAAAATCTTTCTTCTACATCTAAACATAGTTAGCCTAAATTGGTTTGGAATTATTTCTTTCCTCAAAATCCCTGTGGAACAATCTTGGTCTCACCGAGTTATTAATATATCGTGACCTTGCCCTTGAGGCTACCAAACAAGGGTCGCGATGTAGTATATACTCAGGAATCTGAGATCGTTTCACATGATTTATGGATAGCAATGATTCAAAATACAACTAAACTAATTCTGAAATTAAAGTAGAAGAATTCAGAAAAAGGAAAAATAACATAAACAAGAAACTAGGGTTTCCAATGATTCACTTATAACCAATCCATAATGATAAGTTAATTAATTTAAGTCAATAACTCAATCGGATTCGAAGTCCTATTCTATTCAATCGGAAGATAAATTTAGTTAAATCATAATTCAAAGACCAACATAGATATTAAATTCAATTGATCGGTTTTATATCGAAGAACAAGTAATTAACTTGTAGAAATTACAAAACATTCACCATATCCAGAAATCACGATGATCCAAATAATTCTACAGATTAACACTCATAAAACCCAAATAATCAATTCCAAAAAATTGAAAGCATCTCATATTACCACAATCACAAGAGATCTAAGATTTCTCTAAAACTATCACTTTTATTCAAACCAATCTATCAAAATTCATCATTTAAATTTAAACATACTTGAATCAAATAAAATTAAACATCATGGAAGGTTATAAGTTTTTCTTCTTCTTAGCCCTAGCTAAGAGGTTTAGCCAACCATAGATATAATTGAACTAAAACTCAAATAAAAATAGAAAAACCTAAAAGACCTAGAGAAAGTTAAAGAATTCGATATCAAATCACTCCACCCTTGAGCTCCTCTTCCTCGTCCACTTCTAGGATGATTTAGGACATGTGGGAAATGCCTTTAAATATGAAAAATCAAACAATTTACGTAACTCTAGAAAGTTCCACTGACTTTCATAAAATCGCACATTCTTCGCCTCTATCGATAATTCCTTCGATAGGTCTTCGATAGGATCGAATAATGTGCAAAAAGTGTCCAGCAAGCAATTTTAAAAATTTTAAAATTTCTCGATCTGATCGAGCCCCCATCGAGTCCAATTGAAGACTTGTCGATAGGATCGAAGAAACAGTCCAGCAAGTGAATATTGAAATCCTTATTTTTTTTCTTAGAAGGGAGTCTGCCAATCTCATTGAAGACCTATCAAAGGTTGCTCGATTCCATCAAAGCCCCTATCGAAGATGGTGTAGAAATTGTCGAGTAACAAATTGCTAAATTTCATGATTTTTTTGATCCTATCGAGCTGTCGTCAAAGACCCATTGAAGCTCCTATCGAAGGATGCTCAATCCTATCAAAGTTGCCTAATTTGTGCATTCTTCAAATTGGTCTTCAATACTTTTTTTCCTCCATTTTTCTTCATCTTTGATGTTCTTCTTTTAAATTCTTTAATTACCATGAATTGTTCTAAATCTATGCTCGATCTCATCAAAGTTACCTGATTTCTGCATTCTTCAAATTGGTCTTCAATGCTTGTTTTCCTCCATTTTTCTTCATCTTTAATCTTCTTCTTTTAAATTCTTTAATTACCATGAATTTCTCTAAATCTTCTCAATATTTAAAATATGACCTGTACATAGAAAACACATATAATTAGTATGAATTAACTCTCCTATATACATAAAATACCGCTGAAGTTGAGGAAGGTGGTAGTGGTGTGTGCGAGGTCTTGACGGTGTCAAAGGCTAGATCTCTTTGCGATGAGTGAATCATGGACTCCGGGGCTTCGTATCACATGTGCCCAGATAGGAGCATCTTTACTTCCTACGGGGAGTATGAGGGAGGCTCGATATTTCTAGGCGATGACTATGCCTGCAAGGTCGTGGGGATTGGTACTGTGCGCATCAAGATGTTCAATGGGATCGAACGGACCTTGACGGAAGTGAGACACGTTCCTAGGTTGAGGAAGAATCTGATCTCCCTTGGTGCACTCAAAGCATTGGAGTGCAAGTTCACCGGTTTTGACCGGTTTTGCAAAGTTTCAAAAGGGGGCCCTCGTAATTATGAAGAGACAGAGACATGGTAACATTTACAAGATGATTGGGAGCACTTTAGTAGGTGGAGCTGTAGCGACTATAGCGGATTTCACGTTTGCACGTATGTGGCATACACGCCTAGGCCACATGAGCGAGTGGGGCATAAAGGTACTCTCTGAACGATCTTTGATTCCTTCCTTTAAATATGTAGACTTTAATATGTGTGAACATTGCATGTATGAGAAATAGTCTAGATTGTCATTTAAAGGGGGGAAACATGTATGTAAAAGGGTACTTGATTATGTCCATTCTGATAGTATGGGGGCTGTCGCCCGTTATTTCTATTAGGGGGTCATCGTGCTTCGTGTCGTTTATCGATGACTATAGCAGAAAGCTTTGGGTTTATTTTTTGAAAAATAAATCCAATGTCTTCATGACCTTCAAGTATTGGAAGACGATGGTGGAGAATCAGTCAAGGCAGAAATTGAAAATTTTGAGAACTAATAATAGAGGTGAGTTCACTTTCAGAGAATTTAACACGTATTATAAAGAGGAGGGGATCGTGAGGCACAACACAGTGAGCCACACGCCAGAGCAGAATGGTGTGGCAGAGCGGATGAATTGGACTCTCTTGGAGAGAGCTCGATCCATGATTAGTAATGTGGGTTAGGCAAAGAGCTATGGACTGAGGCCGTTAACACGGCTTGTTACTTGATAAATCGGTCACCCTCTATGGCAATTGAATATAAAATTTCTGAGGAAGTGTGGAGTGGTCGTACACTAGACTACTTAGGTCTGCGGGTCTTTAGCTGTGAGGCTTACTCTCATGTACCGTCAGTTGAGAGAGATAAGCTAGACCATAGGGCCAGAAAAGGGATCGTTGTGGGCTATGGTGATGGTGTGAAGGGTTATCGTATATATGATCCTATCACACAGAAGATCACCCTGAGCCGTGATGTTAAGTTTGATGAGGGTTCTTTGTTCCGTAAGGATGCTATAAAAGAACAAGAAACATCAGAACAGGTTGATACTCATGAGAACAGAGATGAGACACAGGACGATACTGAGGCACAGGCAGAGGTACAGGATCAGGTGGAACAGCCACCTATGCGAAGAAATCCACCCAGGGATCACAGGTTACAGGCAAGGTATAGGGATGACTCGAACGTTGCATTCGCTCTCATTACAGATGAGAGGGAATCCGTCTAAACTTTGAGGAAGCATTACATGATGTAGATGTTGAGAAGTGAAAGATGGCAATGCAAGACGAGATGGATTCCTTATACAAGAATGAGACTTGGGAGCTCGTGGAGCTTCCAGTGGGCCGAAAAATGATAGGGTGTAAATGGATTTTTCGAAAAAAACAATATAGATACAAGGAAAGTTTGGTAGCGAAAGGTTATGCTCAGCGTGAAGGCATGGACTTCAGTAAGATTTTTACGCCAGTTGTGAAGCAAGTATGTATCAGGTTCGTGTTGGCGCTGGTTGACCAATACAACCTCGAGCTAGAACAGATGGATGTGAAGACTGCTTTCCTGCATAGGGAATTAGAAGAGCAGATATACATGGTGCAACCAGAAGGTTAACAGTGCAAGGGGCTGAGAACAAGGTTTGCAGGTTGAGGAGATCGTTGTACGATCTCAAACAGTCGCCTAGGCAGTGCTACAAGAAATTTGATTCCTTCATGTGAGTCAGGGCTTTACCAGGAGCGAGTACAATCATTGTGTCTATTTCAAGACATTGAATAATGAGAAGTTTCTCATACTGGTGTTGTATGTCGATGATATGCTTATTGCCAGTCATAGCATGTTTAACATCGATGTGTTGAAGACTCAGCTTTTAGGGACATTCGAGATGAAGGATCTGAGGGCTGCAAAGAGGGTTCTTGGCATATATATTCATAGAGACAGGAAGAGGAGCAGGTTGAGGTTATCTCAGGAAGAATACCTTGAGAAGGAATTGAAAAAATACGAGATGGACCAAGTCCAAACTAGTTAACGTTCCCCATGTGGCTCACTTCAAGCTTTCTTTTGAACAGTGTCCCAAGACAGATGAAGAAAAGCGTGTTATGTCTCATGTGCCCTATTCAAGTGCTGTGGGTAGTTTAATATATGCCATGGTCTGTACAAGACCAGATGTTTCACAGGCTATGGGTGTTGTTAGTCGATTCATGTCTAACCTAGGCAAACAATATTGGGAAGCTGTGAAATGGCTACTTCGATATATTTGAGATATGCAGGACTACGCCTTAACGTTTGAAAAGTCCAAGGACAAATTGTTGGTTACGTCGATTCTGACTGCGCAGGTAGTGTGGACAGTAGGAGATCGACTTCAGGGTACTCGTTTGTATTAGCGGGTGGAGCGATTAGTTGGATGTCCAAATTTCAGTCTGTGGTGGCTCTTTCCACTATTGAAGCTGAGTACATGACAGTGACAGAAGCTTTCAAGGAAGCTGTTTGGTTGAAAGGAATGATAAATTAGTTGGGGTTTCAGCAGGAAGCCGTGCCGGTTAATTGTGATAGCTCAAATGCTATAAATTTGACTAAAAATTATGTTTATCACTTATGTACTAAACACATTGATGTGCGTAACCATTTTATTCGACAGGTGCTTGAGGAAGGAGATGTGACTTTGGACAAGATTCACACTAGCGTGAATCCGGTGGATATGCTGACCAAGGTGGTTCCTACAGAGAAGTTCAAGTTCTACGTAACTTCTCTGGGATTTGCGAAGGCTTAATGAAGATGCAGTGATGCATGAGAAGTGGCGACTATGATTGATGATGAGTTGGTTCTTTGAAGAGTAAAAGAGATGGTTCGATGTTTAATGATGCCTTGGTGGAGTTTGTTGTGAAGGCCTCATTACTGTGCATAAACAGAGTCCACCCATCGGTCGTCCGATCAGTCGGCCAGTGGACAGATTGGTGCAGTTTGGAGTCCAAACTCTCTAGACGTTTTTTGGCATTTTGAGACCGGTTGCCAGACTGGTTGTTGGTAGCTCAGATCGGTCGCCCGACCGGTCGCAGAGTGCTCAGACCGGTCTGAGGACAGGTCTGAGTTGAGGCAGCGGGCAGGAAAACTCTCTGGACTGTTTGCGACCGATCGTCTGACCAGTCGCCCAACCGGTCTATGGTCTGCGAGATATGATAGCGTTGCGGGGTTTTCGCGCTTGTTGTTTTTAATTTCGGGTTTCCTCTTATATATATATATATATATATATATATATATATATATATATATATATATATATATATATCACAATCGTGTTTGGAGTTATGCTAAGCAATACCTAGATGATTTAAACGAGATTAGGATTATTGGGAGAGAGAATTGTGAGGTTTTGAGAGCTTTGTTTATCTTTGGGATTTACTCGGGTAGTTCCAGCTCTATAATCATCTGAGATTCATAATGGAGGTGTCACTTTGTGCCGTGGTTTTTTTTCCGCAAGGGTTTTGCATGTAAAATTCGTGTGTTTTTGCGTTGATTGCTTGTGTAGCTGTGTGGATGATTAATTGTTTGATCTTCTTCGGTGCTTCCGCTGATCGAATTTCCAACAGAATATGACATTGATCTCCTCCTCCCTCCAACTATGCACCCGCTACACTATAGACCCCCCCAATTTGCTCTTTAATTTGGATGGCAAAGAAAGAGAACTCGTTGTTTGTGTTTGTGTTTCTAAATCTATTATGATCATGGTTAAAAGACCTGGTGGCCCGGACTAACTCGTTGGGTCCTCTATCAAGTCAGGACTTGCAAAAGTTGGGACTGAATTGACCCGTCAACTGAGTCTACGTCAACTCAGAAGAGTCACACTGTAAAACTATGATTACAGTTTTCAAATGGGTGGGAAAAGAAAGAAAATTTTACGAACTACTTACCAATTAATATGGAATTTACATTCCAGCTGTAACCTTTCCATAGAGGTTTTCAAAAAGTTATGTCATTAAATTGATATAATTATCATTTGACTACCTTCAGTTACATTTCTTTAACGCTGATTGGGTGTGCATCAGAGCAATTGGGTCGTAGGGCTCTCAATGGAGCGGGTCAGATCCGAGATCCATTCGCTCCGAATCCATATAATGCAGATTTGGATCTTAAAATAGGTCCGATTAGTTAAATGGACCGGATTTGGATCTTAAAATAGGTCCGATTACTTAAATGGAGCGGATATGGATTCACAGGAACATATCCGAGTTTGATCCGAATCCGATTAAGATCTGGCTTATTGTCACCTTACTGTATATATTATATTCATGCTGGCCATCCGTTTTACAAATTATTTTAGGCCATGTTGACCATGCCATAGTAAAGAGTGGGATTTGCATCATTTTTCTACTAAATTAAATATATTATATTATATATTTTATACCATATATTTTTTAAGATTTGTAATGGGTTGGATTCGGACCTAGATCCGACCCGAATCCGATGGTTATATGGATTTTGGATCGGAAATGGATCTAACAATTTATAAATGGATCAGATATGGATATCACCTTTTAGATCCGAATCCGATCAGAATCCGATCCGAATCCGTCTATAGATATACGGACTTGGAGCCGGATCCAAGTAGATCCGATCCAGATCCGACCCATTGAGAGCCCTATTGGGTCGGCTGCTTGGGTGGGCCTCACCGTGATGTTTATGTAAATTCCGCACCGACCACTGATGTGTTACCTTAGCATCATTAACTTCCAAACTGTTTCCCTTGGCATGGCCTGCTGAATTACAGATGGGCCTGATTGTTGGGCCTAATACTAAATTTTGGGGTTCCATCTCATGGTTGGAGTGGATTTCATGTAATTATTATAGTGGGCCTGTAAAAATTAATGGTACATGTCTCTCCCCCCAATTGTTTTCTTTGGTGTAGCAGACGTGAATGACAAGTCAGCTAGATTTTTTTATACTCCGGGCCTAAACTAAGATCAATTCATGATTAGGATAGATTTTGCAGACACATATGGTCGTCAGCAAAATCAAGTCCTTATGTCTTGCTTGCTAGCCTAGCTCAAAGATGTGAAGGCGTTTCAACAGCAGGTCTCAGGTTTGAAACGCTAAGGAGACACACTAACCCCACCGGTGGCCGGTGGGTGGGTGTACCATGTGACTAACTGTGTCGGTGCGCGTTGCCCAGCTAAGCTAACGGGTTGGGTTCCTTGTGTGACTAACTTGAACAAAAAAAAAAAAACAAAAAAGTCCCTGGCAACTGTAGCGAGATTATTTAGGATAACATAAAAAGAACAGTATGATACACCTATCCAGATTTTGGTGAGGCCCATCTTAATGTTTATGTAAGATCCACTCCAATTATTATATTTTTAATCCCATAATAGACCCAGAGAATATATATATATAACATAAAAAGAACAGTATAATACACCTGTCCTGATTTTGATGAGGCCCATCTTGATGTTTATGTAAGATCCACTCCAATCATTATATTTTTAGTCCCATAATAGTCCCAGAGTATATATATATATATATATATATATATATATATATATATATATATATATATATATATATATATATATCGGTTGACCTGTAATTCTTGTGGGCCACATCAAATGAATTAGTTGGGAGAGAGACATCCGCTCTTTCTTTACGGGGCCCACAATAATAATTATATAAAATCCACTTCAACCATTAGATTCTACACAGAAATTAAGGTATGTATCCCAATGGACCGGCCTAATGGAAATAGTTTGGAGGGTGATGACGCACTTTAGGTTTTTCTTTTTTAGTAAAATAAATAAATAAATAAATAAAAGCCTAATAGAAGATCCCAAGTCACGTCTCTCATTCTGAAAATCTTGCCAGCCCACTCACGAGCTGAGCAACACATCCACATCCAAAGTAGACTTTGGGACACGGCCGTAAGAACTACCCTACGAACGTTCCTAGATCCAACACACGTGCCATATTGATCACATGTAGGCGCCTTTCTTCACTATAAGATGGAACGTTCCTTTCTTTAGTCTTACTACTCTCTCATGCATCCCAGCATGATGGTGGGGCCCACTTTCACAGGGCCCCTTAGATCACGGGATTATCTTTCTCAGCCGAAATGCAAAAAGGTTCGGTTGGTGTAAATAATAAATAATAAATAAAAAAAAGGGTGACCGAGTCAAGAAGTTCGGCTATTCTGAAAAACCAACCCACCTTTGCGAACCTTCCGAAACGTCCACATTCCCTGTATAAGTCCCTCAATCTCTTCCCATTTTCTTACGCAATGGCCCAAAAAAAAAAAATCTTTTCATACGTGCGCCAACATTAATAAAGTAGGGAGCTGAATGCCTGAGACCCCGGGCACAGAGGCTGTGTGGGGTCCACAGAGATGTCTGTGAGAAATCCACTCCGTCCACCTGTTTTGAAAGGCCACAATAGGACAGGATCTTAAAAATCAGGTTGATACAAAGTTCACGTGTGCTATAACCACACTAAACAGTGGGATTGAACGCCTAGCGGTGACAGAAGTTTTGTATCAGCACGATATTTGTTCCTACATTTTATATGAGTGGTAATAATTCTATGAATGATTTGGATGACATATAAACATCACGGTCAGCTCTAAGAAGTTTTCAACGGTGGACGTTGTTGTTCCCATTGTTTTGTTGGTGTGGACCACCTGAGTTTTAGATCTGCCTGATTTTTAGAATTC
Organism: Liriodendron chinense; assembly: GCA_003013855.2. Lineage (NCBI taxonomy): Eukaryota > Viridiplantae > Streptophyta > Magnoliopsida > Magnoliales > Magnoliaceae > Liriodendron > Liriodendron chinense. The sequence goes on from ML058552.1 coordinate 2,878,009, forward strand.
TGTCCTATTGTGGTCTTTCAAAACAGATGGACGGAGTGGATTTTACACGGACATCTCTTAGGACCCACACAGCCACGGGCACTGGCAATCCGCTCCCAATAAAGTATACGTGAGTGTCAAACCATATGGTACTCTGACATACTATGGTGTGGTGGATGATCCTACTCGCCCAGACACATTCACTGTAAACGTGTCCCTTAAGTGGTCCATCTGTGTCTTTCAATCATGGGTCTCATCCTGACCGCCCATATCTCCAAGTTTAGATCAATGAGACGGTAGTAGACGTGGGATTTTTGTCTATTGAATTTGGACAGCTGATTTCTTCTCTTAAGCTCGCCCATCAACATTGGCCTATTAGTGTGATTTTCCGTTGTGTATTCACGTGAATGTGTGCATGTCTATGATCCATCATGCTCCTTTCGAGTATCATAAAAGATTGATTCTAATTAAAATGTCTATTTCCTAGCATTGATCAGATGGTCAGAATCATCCAATGAGTGTGAAACTTTTATCTATATCGTTTTCCATGATGTCCCTACAGATCAGATGGTTCCGATTGTAGTAAATACATACAATGTTCACGGAGAATATGTGCGTGTGTATGATCTACCATACTCCTTTTAAGCATCATATAAATCCTTGAAGAACGTGGAAATCGAAAAAGGGGAATTTACTGGACTGGTACAATTCTACTGACTGTCCACGGACTTGTGATTAGTGATAACCGGTCGTTACTGGAAAAGCCCTGTGGGTACAGCTTGATGTATGTGTTCATCCATGCCATTCATCCGTTTTTTCAGATCATTTTAGAAAATGACGTAAAAAATGAGGCAGACCCAAATTTCAGGTATACCACACCTTAGGAAACAGTGGTGATTGAACTCCCACTATTAAAAACTTCCTGAAGTTTTGGATCAAGCTGATCTATGTGACCTAATCAACAGGTTGGATGGAAAATAAACATTACAGTGGACATTAGAAAGTTTTTTACGGCGGGTGTTCAATCAGCACTGTTTCCATGGTGTGGGATCTGCCTCATTTTTAGGATCATGTCCTAAAATCTTCTGGCAAAATGGATGAACGGCTTGGATAAAACAACTACATCACGGTGGGGCTACATAGAGCTTCCAGCACCGAACAGTACCCACCTCGGTGCTATGCAATGAGAGTCCAGTGTCCACGTAATTACTACCTGCTGAATCCAAACCATCCATCTGTTGGGCTCTTCAAGCTACAAAACACAAGTGTGTGTACTGGGTAGCTCGGTACACTATAGCTTACTGAGCTATGTGGGGCCAGAAAATTTTTGCTACAACCACGCGTTAGCTACGCCGGATGTAGCAATGACTCCACCATGATGCATGTGATGTATCTACAACATTTATCCATTAGGCGAAATCATTTTAAGGCATGATACAGAAAAAGAGGCAGATCCGAAGCTCAAATGGCTCCAAGAAGTTTTAATAGTTGGCGTTCAATCCCAACTATTTTCTGCGCTGGGTCTAATTGAGCTTTGGATCTGTCTCATTTTCGGCGCCATTCCCTAAAATGGTCTCTCCAAATGGATGGACCGCATGGATACAACACATACATCATGACTAGGGTCATTAGCTAACTCATGGTGTAGCAAAACTTTTCTCCTGTGAGGCCGACCGTAGATGTTTGTGTATTATCCAAGCTGCCCATCCCCTTTTCCAGCTGATTATGTAGACTAAGACCGAAATTCAAGCCTAACAAAACCTCAAGTGGACCACACCACACGAAACAGTGGAGATAATGACGTCTGGAGATAATGACGTCCACAGTTGAAACCTTTCTAGGGCCGGCCCACAGTGAATCTGTCATCCAATCTGTTTATAAGGCATTGACATGGATGAATGGAAAACACATTATCCAAAGATTCTCTAGCCCTCATGAAGTTTTCAACGGTAGGCGTTCAATTCTCAATATTTCTTTTAGTGTGGTTTACTTGAGCTTTGGATATGGTTCAATTTTAGGCTCATGCCCTAAAATGAGATGATAAAACATATGGACGGTGTGGATAAGACACATACATTACTGTGGGCCCCAAAGAGTTTACTCGGTACCCAATCAGCTTTCATAACACATCAATTGAACAGGCATTCTGCTTTGAATGCAATCCGGTGACTCTTTTGACAAATATCACCAAGATTTTGAATATTCTGTGATATTATCGCCGAAAATTCTTAAAAGTATCTTATTGCGAGATTTTCAGAATCTCGGCAGTTCATAATTTTTGTGATTTTATAGCTGAATCTTGGCTACTTTAATAAATAAATACTAAAAAGTTCAAATTAATTCATTTTTATCCATATTTTAAAGTTTTAAAAGTATTTATTAATTTACAATAAATATATTTAATATTTTATTTTTATGGAGATTTTGCGAATAATATCGCGAGAAAAGGTGACTCGAATGCAGGCTACAGAATATCACTATTGCCGTTTTAATTTTTCATCGTCAAGTTTGGATGACCCAATGGAAATCATAATTTAATATAGACTAGCTATAGATAATATTCCACCAGAAACCATAAAAAATAACCCACCAAATGGACAGTCCAGATTAAGAAACAGTAAAACCACGTGCATGATTTGTCGGCAATTAACGAAGATTGGTCCATCTCACAACGGACTAGAGTCGGCAGGCAAAGGCAATGGAAACACAGAGGCAAAAAGTCACAATCTCTGGAAGAAAAAAAAGGAATGCGGATAGAAGAAATGAAGGAAAACTCAAAAGAAGACAAGGAAAGTTGCGTGGCACGTTAGACAAAGAAACCCACCATAAGAAAGCAATGCAAGACGACTGATAAAGAGAGCTTTCCATACGTTTCTATCCAACCCAAATGCCTTTGGAAAATATAAAGAAGAAAGAAAGAAAGACAGAAAGAAAGAAAGAAGAGTACGAACAAGCAAGTTCTCCCTCTTGCATTTCTCATGAACTGTGGAATCGTGTTGGGATTCTATTGCTGGAGTTGGAAGTTCTTAACTGCCCTTCTTCTCTTCTCAACCTAAGCAATCTCTTTCCTTTGGGTCTCTTTCTTTCTTTCTTCTTCTTCTTCTTCTTCTTCTTCTTCTGGTTCTTCTGGTTTTGGTGTGGCCTTTGTAGTAGGGGAATATGTCGCAAGCGATTTGCATGGAGGGCGAGCATGAAAAGAGTCTTTTAGAACATGCGAAAAGAATCTCCCCACCTCCTTTCCTTTTGAAAACACACATGCTTGTTGAAGATCCGGCGACTGACGATATAATCTCATGGAATGAACATGGGACTGGGTTTGTCGTCTGGCAACCGGCCGAGTTCGCACGAGATCTCCTTCCTACACTTTTCAAGCACAGCAATTTCTCCAGCTTCGTTCGCCAGCTCAACACTTACGTATGTAGACTATCGGCTCAGCAATTTTTTATTTTTATTTTCTGTCATCGGTGCCTTGACGTCTTTGATTAATTGTAAAGATGCATTTGATGTTTGATTAGTCCATCTTGATTTTTTAAATAAAAATCCAAGAAAGAAAAAGAAAAAATGGAAAAAATGATAATTAGACTAATTTAATGGAAGTATCAGGAGTTGTCAAGTATATATATCTTAGTTATCAAGCTCTCTATCAAATATGTAGCATTTCTTTAGAAGATTGGGTCCATTGATCTGGTAGACCAGATCATCGATTGGTCATACGTTAAAAATCAAACTCGCCTGATTATTCTAGCCATTACAAGAGAAGGCTCTAAGAAAAACAGTTAATACTTGGAGGAAAAATCTTCCAAACAAAGGCTAGAACAATCGGCCGCCGGTGATTTTTGTTGCATGGCCTACCAATGGTAGAACCCAACAGAGCCAGATCTGGAATATGCCACACTCACACACACAGAAATTTTTTCCTACCAACTGGAAATAATTAAAGAGCTTACCTGCAAGCAAATAGGTGCATGGCTCCAGTGGAGTACCCAACCCTAATGTTTTCTTTGTACAAAATCCACACTGACCATCAGGTGCATGATTGCATTTTAAGCCTAGGGCTCAGAAAACAGGAAGATTTGTGATTTACCTGGCCCACACCAAGGGAAACAGTTGGGAGGGGGACGCCACCCTTGATATATATATATATATATATATATATATATATATATATATATATATATATATATATATATAAGGCATGTCTGGCTTGTCTGGCTTCACTACCTAATTTAGTTGTATATTTAAACAAAATTTCCTCAATATAAAAGAATTTAAGCATTTATGGGTTAAATGCTAATAAAATAGTGGTAAATTAATGGAAAATGGCTTTCGAGCAACTTCCATCGACATCCACATGATAAATACTTTACACGATACACCGGCATCTTATTCTATATTTTGAACATTAATATTTATAATGATAAGTTGCCGATTTTCAGGGATTTAGGAAAGCTGTATCCGGCCGTTGGGAATTCCACAATGACATGTTCCGGCGAGGTGGGAGAGAGTTACTATGTGAGATCCACCGAAGGAAAGCATGGGCTAATAAACATAGCGTCGCTCAAACTAAAACGCCACCACAGGAGTCTGATGATGATCATGGGTCATCATCGACATCATCATCCTTGGGACATGGAAGTCTCTACGACGAGAACCAACGGTTGAAGAGAGAGAATGGTGTGCTATGCTTGGAGCTGGTGAGTATGAAGAAGAAGTGCAAAGAGCTTCTTGATCTGGTGATGGCTTATGCAAAATCAGAGGATGTAGTGGAAAATGAAAGCCCTAAGCTCTTTGGAGTGAGGTTAGAGGTTCAAGGAGAGAAGAAGAGGAAGCGAACAGAGATTAGTGAGAATATCCGTGCTTTATTATCACAGTCATGCAAGTAATACATGTATAAAATAAATAAAAAAAGAAACCTTGAATGAGTGGGCCACTTGCAATCAGGCGGCACAGCATGGACAACTTATTTCTCGTGATATAGTCTAAGAATACCGAAGGGTAGACATAAATCGTTTCATGATTCCTTACCAAAAGAACAAAACAAACATTTTGCGATATCTTGTTTGTTCTCTCGTTTCTCTCTTTCCATTTTGTGGCTGGATCCAATATAAACGTCGCTAGCTAGAATAAGCTCAACGTAGAAATGGATGTATGAAGCCCATCATGATGTTACAATTCCGTCATGTGCACCTTCTCCTACTCTCCTTGGATTTTACCAAAACTCAGGTGGGCCATACAAAGTAAAATCATTCCTAACATCACTAAAATCACATGTTGTGGTCCACCTGAGTTTCAGAATGGGAAGATTTGTTTGGGTGTATGACATCCCGGCTGGGTGCATGTTGTGAATGTACTAGATGGCCTATGAAAAACACAGTGGGCCCTGCGTACAATCTGCGAGGTTTCTAATGATGGGTGTCCCCATCTCAACTGTTCGTTGTCGTGTGGCTCACCTGAGTTTTGGATCAGCATGAGTTGCTACGTGTTGAAACACCAAACCCCAAGATGCAATGGGCCTAGCTATGGGCAAACGTGCATCAATGGTTAGTTTAATTTGCTAGTGTCTAAATTAAGTTTCCAGGAGAGAAAAGATGTTAAGAATAATAAGGCAAGGCAAGATTGAAATATTTGTATTGATGCGTTAACTCAAACAAATCCTCACCATGTTATTCCATCGCATGGGTTATTGAGTTCAAATTACCTTGGCATGCTCAAAATAGAATACAAAAATAATTACTATTGAAGGGAAAAAAAAAATGGAAATGATATTACATCTAATGCATAATTGCAATGCTCTTCCACTAAGGGGAAGAGAACAATGTACACGCTATGAAACCTATCACTCTGGTAGATTAAATTTCTCTAGGATGTAATGTAGGCAACATTCGAGCAAAGTCAATGTTCGTCATCAATTTTCTCACAACCCATGATCAAACTATTCAACGGCCCAGATTTTCAAGAAATCATGTGTCAATTATCATTTTTTTTTTTTTTTTTTTAACCTTGGAGGACCATGGTGGTGATTAGGTGAAGAGTGGGCTATCGTCATAAGCCCCACACGAGTACCCTGGTTAAGTAATTTCCAATTCATGTTAGTCATTTTAGGGTGGTTATTTCCTGCTATTTAGGTATTTAGATAGAGTTAAACTTGCAATTTTTCTCACTTTTCCTGTGGCCTACTTTAATTTGGGTATCAAACGATTTTGAAACTATGTGAAATTGGTCTAGTTTGAAAGCCTGTTGAGTCAACTTTCCAATAATTTTAAGATCATGCAATTCCAGTACCGTGTGAGCAAGTTATGGTCATTTTTAAACTATGATGTGTATATCTGTAACGAGAATAGGGGACTTATTAATTATTTTCAATGTTGAGTTGAAATAAATTGTTAGAATTTGATGCTAGGATGTTGAATGAAGGGTCAAGATTAATTAAGGTTATTATTTAATATAAATACTCTCATTGCATTATAATTTAATAATTTATTGATTTTATAAACTTGAATTTTGAAACTCTATGAAGTAAAAGAGAGAGAAGGCTCTATATCTAAGTTTTAGAATGGGATGATTTTCTTTTGTCCATTTTCCTGGCCTGGTGTATCTTCTAACTGTACTTAGATGGCCTATGCAAAGCACAATGGGCCCCGCGTATAATCTAGAAGGTTTCTAGTGATTGGTGTACCCATTTCAACTATTCACTGTTGTGTGGGCTCACCTGAGTTTTGGATCAACGAGAGTTTCTACGTGTTGGACCACCAAACCCCTCAATGCAATGGTCCTACCCATGGGCAGATGTGCATCGGAGGTTAGTTTTTCTACTGTTTAAAGTGTCCCGTAAAGAAAAGATGTTGAGAATCATATAGTGTGGCAAGAATGGAATATTTCTATTTTTTGCACTATCTCAAACAAATCCGCACCATGTTATAGAATCGCATTGGTTACTAAGTTCAAATTACCTCGGCATACTCAAAACTCAATATGAGAAAAACTAGCTTTGAAGCAAAAAAATCATGGAAATTATATCACCTTAAATGCATAACCGCAATGCTCTTCTACTACTACAACAAACATGCGATGTGACAGAGATTAATAGCGGCGGAAATAATTTCCACAGATGTAAGTTAATTTTTTGCGGTGGTTATAATAAACCGCCGTTGTATAGCGGTAAAATACTTTCGCACTCCCGCCATCTCTCCCGTCATATTTATGCGTCGGCCTTTACCGACGGATTAAATATTCCGCCGCTATAAGGAAATTAATTCCACCACTATAGTAATAATTATCTATGGGGGCGGAATATTAATTCCGTCGCTATATATTTCAAAATCTGTATTTTTTCGTATCTGACCGCCAAAATAAATTAATATATAGGGGTGGATATATCCGCCGCTATATGAATCTATAGCAGCGAATATTATATTCCGCCGGTATAGATATTCCCTCCTAAGTTTATTCAACCTGCTACTTTGAACTGATTTGTAGCGCCAAATTATTCATACGCCACGGTGAGTTAAATGGATTAAGCTAATAATATCCAATGACTGGAATAAGCTAATAATATAATTTTGATGGTTATATTAAAAACTAATGATTGGATTAATTATTATATATTCAAATTGAATTTAACGGTTGCATTAAGCTGGTATGGAAATTTAATGGCTGAATTAAGTTGATGTGAAAATTTAATGGTTGGATTAGGTTGATAATCAAGCATATATTGAAATCTAACGGTTAGATTAAGCTTATATTGAAATCTAACGATTAGATTAAAGCTCATATTGAAATATAATGGTTGCAACTGGATTAAGTCGATGAATTTAGTTGATATTGAAATATAGTGTTTGGATTAAGCAGATATTGAAATATACGGTTATTGTAGCCACCACGGTAGGTGAAATGGTCGATGTAATTAGGACACAAAATAAGAAGTTGCCCTGTTGGGTCTCTTTAGCATCCTATTTTAACATGTCTACGTTTACACGTGGTCATTATAAGCTAACATGGAGGCAATTTAGGTTGTGAGCGGATTCCCTGTGACCCCGGTACATAGATATCTTTGTGCCTGAGGCTGTGTGGGGTCCACAAAGATGTATTTGACAAATCCACTCCCTCCATCTGTTTTGCAAGACCGCAATAGGACAGGATTATAAAAATCATATATATCCAAAACTCAAGTGGGCCACATTAACGAAACTACTGGAACAACAACGTGCAACATTGAAACCTTCCTGGAGCTGACATGATGTTTATGTTCCATCCAAACAATTCATAGTATTATTACCACTCAAATAAACTATAGGAAACTTTCGTTTATAAGGCGTTCAATCCCCAATGTTTAGTGTGGTATGGCCAACATTAGTTTTTAATTTGCCTTATTTTTAAAATCCTATCCGATTATGGTCTTTTAAAACCGATGGACGAAGTGGATTTGTTACATACATCTCTATGAGCCACACACAGCTCCAGGCACAGAGATATCTCCACACCCGGGTCATAAGTAATCCGCTCCTGATTAGGTAAAACCCAACCTCACCTAGAGCTATACACAAGCCGAACTGAATCAAGTTGGGCCTAGCTCGGCTCAGCTTGGCTAGTAGGCAACCTTGGCTTGAACTTAACTCGGCTCAGCCTTTGAGTTGAATTGGTAGGCTTGGCTTGGTTTGGTGGGGCTCTTGAGACGAGTTTGAGCCAAGTTTGAGCTCGAGCTTTTCGCAAACTTATATTGTATATATGTATATATATAATCAAGTCGAGCCGAATCATGCTACAATCGAGTCGAACTTCGAACCGAGCCGAACCGAGGTTGGGTTAACTTGAGGTCTGCTAAAAAATCCTTTCAAGCTAGAAAGAACGAGTCGGCTTAGTTTGAACTCAACCTTTGAACCGAGTTGAATCGAGCTAGTTCAAACCGAGTCAAGTGAGCTAACTAAGCTATCTTACCTCGTGTTCAGCTCTAGCCTCACCAAAGATTGTGTTGCCCTTAACGTGGGGTTACTACGGGGGCCACCTTAACATATGTATTATATATCCACGTCGTCCATCTGTTTTTCCAGATCATTTTAGGACATAATTCAAAAGTGAAACAGATTCAATTCTCAGGTGGACCATACCTTTGGAAACAAAGTTGATTGACCATTAATGGGAGACAAAAGTTTTAGATCAAACTAACTAATATTTGTTTTTTTCCAACTTATATGACCTTATCAACAGGTTGGATGGTAAATTATATTATTATATAATATAAATTATTATATAGAATATTAATATATATTATATATAAAATATACAATATATATTTATATATATAATTAATATTTATTATATATATATTATAATATATATAATTAATATTTACATATAATATATATTATTTAATATATTTCAATAATATATGTTATACCGGCGGATTATAAAATCCGCTTGTATAGATCTCTTAAATAACCAAATCGACCCGAACCCTAGCATTCGATCTCTCTCTCTCTCTCTCTCTCTCTCTCTCTCTCCCCCGGCGCCCCCACCACCAGCTCCCTCACATCCCTCGGCTGTCGGCCCCCCTTCCCCTGCTCCCCCACCTTCCTCAGCCCACCTTGCGCACTGCCCCACCTCCCCCAGTCCACTCGCTCTCTCTTCCTCCCTCCCTCTCCCGTTATCGGCGCCGCCACTCCCCTCCCTCTCTCTCTCTCTCTCTCTCTCTCAGCGCCACCACTCCCCTTCCTCCCGCCCTCCACTGCCCGCTGCCACTACAGCCACCACTCATCTCCCCCATAGCAGGTATCTCTCTCTCTCTCTCTCTCTCTCTCTCTCTCTCTCTCTCTCCCTACGTGTTGTAGATCTATGCCATCCATTAGTTACTCCAGTGGGGTCCACCATGATGTATGTATTGTACCTCCACACTATCTATCTATAAATCATAGTGGGCCCAACCTTAATGTATGTGTGGTGCATCTACACCCTTCTTCTGTCAGATTGTGGGGCCCACTATGATGTATGTGTTTTAAATCCATGCCATCCATCTGTTATTTATGGCAGTGGGTCCCGCTATGATGTATGTATTTTAAATCCATGCCATCCATCTATAAATCCAGTGGGACCCACTGTGATGTACGTGTTTTAAATCTATGCCATCCATCTGTTATTCCAGTGGGTCCCATTGTGATGTATGTGTTTTAAATCCATGTCATCCATCTGTCATTCCAGTGGGTCCCACTACGATGTATGTGTTTTAAATTCATGCCATCCATTTGTTATTCTAGTGGGCCCCACTATGATGTATGTGTTTTAAATCCATGTCATCCATCTATCATTCCAATGGCTCCCACTGTGGTGTATGTGTTTTAAATCCTTGTCATCTATCTGTTATTCCAGTGGGTCCCATTGTGATGTATGTAAAAAATGTAGTTATCCGTGGAGTTATCTAGTCAACCATTTGTTATTCTAGTGGAGTTATTCATGGTTGTATTGTTTTTGGATATGTGGATGTATGTGTTGGATGATGAGATTGGCTGATAGTGGGAATTGTAGTTTGGGTTGGATATGTGTCTCATTATATCCATTGGTTGGGTCCATTATGCTGCACATGTTATATCCACGCTGTCAGGGGTGAGGTCCACTCATATGGGGTGGGGCCCACTTAGACTTTGGGTCTGGGCTGGAGTTTTTTCGGTTATCCCCTGCTATGATATGGCAAAATAGATAAATGGTGTGGAAATAACAAATACATCATGGTGGATTTGAGGAGTGGATATTGAGCCGGGGTCTTTGGAAGGTGGGAACCGCTTTTGAGACGATGATAAGGCTGTACATTTGCTATGTATAGTAATAAAAGCCCAGAATTGAGTACGTGTACCTGGATGTGCGTCGGAGCTATCCGTGGTTGTATTGTTTTTGGATATGTGGATGTATGTATTGGATGATGAGATCGCCTACGCGTTATTAGTATGTACTAGATATTATTAGGTTAATTGTACATTGTGATAATTAAAGGTTGCAATGGGTTAGTTCATGTCGGGCTTGGGTCGGGTTAAGTATGGGTTAAGTTTGGGTCAAATAGCGCTTAGTATAGTGTTCACCCCTCCCGTCTTTATCTTCTCATGTGGGTCCCACCTCTGTTGTGGACCAGTATCATGTGGGCCCCACTTGATGTGGATATTCCATCATGTGGGACCCACCATTGATGTCAACCATCCATCATGTTGTCCCATGTAATGTGGATAGTCCATCATGTGGGACCCACCTTTGATGTGGACCATCTATCATGTGGGGCCTACTTGATGTGGATATTCCATCATGTGGGACCAACCATTGATGTCAACCATCCATAATGTGGTCCCACGTAATGTGGATAGTCCATCATGTGGGTTCCCCCTTTGTTGTGGACCACTATCATGTGGGGCCCACTTGATGTGGATATTCCATCATGTGGGACCCAACATTGATGTCAACCATCCATCATGTGGTCCCACGTAATGTGGATAGTCCATCATGTGGAACCCACCTTTAATGTTGACCATCCATCATATAGTTCCCACCTTTGCTATCAACCATCCAACATGTGGGGCCCTACCTTCAATATATGGGTCATTCATCATGTAGGCCCACCCTTAATGTTAATGTTAGCCTTCCATCATGTGACCCCACATTCAATGTCCACCATCCATCATGTTGCTTACAAGCATTAAATATTTTATTAAAGGGTAATCAGTCGAACACTGATGGTTAGCCATTTATTGTTTTACTTTGCAGCATATTATACGAATTTTGGAAGAAAGATAGTAATGGACAAGAATTGGATGCAACAATCGAGGGTGAGCGTCGAGTATAAGAATGGTATTGAGAAGTTCCTCGACTTTGCATTTTCTCATATAACAACTGACCTAATACCATGTCCATGTAGGAATTGCTTCAACTTTAAACTCCTTAGTCGAGACGTTGTCCATGAGCATCTAATCATAAATGGAATTGTGGAGATGTACACTACTTGGACCGATCATGGGGAAACGTCATCTTCGTGTGCACCCAATGTTGTATGTGATGATGCTCCTAGAGGAGTTGATGCGCATGGTATGTTACACAATGCTTTTAATATGTCGAGGGAGGACAATGAGACACCCGATGCTTCACATGAGCCTACACAAGGACATAATGCCGATGCAAATAACTTCTTCAGGTTGCTTTAGGATACAGATCAGAACCTGTACCTGAGTTGCACAAAATTTATGAAGTTATCTTTCATTGTCCAGTTGTATCACATAAAGTGTTTGTCCGGGTGGAGCAACAAGTCCTTCAACCTGTTGCTTGCGCTTCTTAAGAAGGCACTCCCGGATGGGGAGACGTTGCCGAAGTCATTCTGCAACATGAAGAAGATCATAAAGGACCTCGGACTACGTTATAATAAAATTGATGAATGCTCTAACGCTTGTATGTTATATTGGAAGGAAACCACCAATGACTAGTTATGCAAGAAATGCGGTACCTCCAGATGGAAGAAAATTGTTCTTAATTCAGATGAGGTTTCATCTTCCATACTGAATACTGGTCGAAAAATTCATGTGAAGATACTGCATCATTTTTCATTAGTTCCTAGACTTCAAAGGTTGTTCATGTCATCGAAGACAACCTCCTTCATGCGATGGCATGATGAGACCCAGAGGAAAGACAGAATATTGAGGCATCCTGCTAACTCTATTGCTTAGAAATATTTTGACATTAAACACCCATCCTTCTCAGCAGAAAGTCGTAATGTTCGACTTGGATTGGCAATTGACGGCTTCAATCCATTCAGGACGATGAGTATTTCTCATAGCGCATGGCCCGTTATCCTCATGGTATACAACTTCCATCGTGGATGTGCATGAAGCAGCCTTATCTAATCATGTCACTGTTAATTCCTGATTGTTATGGATCAGGAAATGATATCGACGTACACTTACAGCCGTTAGTAGATGAGTTGAGACAATTGTGGGAGATTGGTGTAGACACTTACAATGCACAAAAAAATCAGACATTCCCAATGAAAGCGGCACTATTGTGGACGATCAGTTACTTCCTGGGATATGCTATGTTGTCCAGAGAGAGTATGAAAGGGTGCTATGCTTGTCTATACCGCAATATAGAAACGGATTAGTGGCACTTGAAGAATGGAAAAAAAGGGTTGTTATATGGGTCACCGTCGATTCCTCGACCCTGGACACAAGTTTAGATTTGACAAGAGTTGTTTTAACGGGGAGCAGGATTTTTGACCTGTGCCGATCCTGCCATCCGGTGACATGATTCTTGATCAGTTAGAGGGTATGAATAACAATTTCGGGAAGATTCCTAAAGGCAGATCCGGTAGCAAGAGGGCGTGGGATGATAATAATGCAGGAGAATTCTACAACTGGAAGAAGAAAAGCATATTCTTTGACTTGCCATATTGGAAGGACAATTTACAATGCCATAATTTGGACGTTATGCACATTGAGAAAAATGTGTGTGACAATCTCATTACCACATTTTTGGATATAGATGGAAAGAGTAAGGATAATATCAATGATCATATGGACTTGCAGAAAATGAACATAAGAAGGATTCTACATCCAGTTAGTAGGAGAAACAGAACATATTTGCCCCCCGCATGCTTCACATTGAGCCTGTCTGAGAAAGATGTTTTCTATCATGTACTAAAGAAGGTAAAGGTTCCAGATCGTTACGCAGCGAATATTTCACGATGTGTGCAAGAGAAAGAGCATAAAATCACAGCTTTGAAGAGTCATGACTGTCACGTGTTAATACATCGGTTACTCCCCCTAGCCATACGGTGTATATTGAGTAAGCCCGTGAATGTAGTCTTGATTGAATTTCGTGCTTTCTTCAGAGAGTTATGCTCCAAAGTTGCATGCCCAGTCTAATTTCGAGGAGCTACAGTCTCAGGATTGCATTGACACTGTGTCACCTCGAGAGGATTTTTCCACCTGCGTTTTTTGATGTTATAGAACATTTACCGATTCATTTGGCTGAGGAGACAAGGAACACGGGGCCAGTACATTACCAATGGATGTACACCATAGAAAGGTGTAATGCCCCGATTTTCATTACTCGGGTGTTGAGCCCGAGTTCTGAAAACCCGAGTGTAAACATTTAAAGATCCACTTTACAGTATAATTTTTTTTAATTTAAAACACAATGGAAGCAAATCAGAACATGTAATGTCCAATATAAATCAAACTATACAAGTGGGGCCCATTGGGCTTATACAAATCAATTGTCTCAATATTACATTAATTAAAAAAAATCAAAAGAAAGAAACACTGCAAGTAGACTTGAGTCACACCACCTTTCAACTTCTCATCCAAAGATACCTGCATCAACTGTTATGGTTCGATAGCGTTAAAACGCTATCATAGTGAGGTAAAAACCCTCCAAAATTACCACCCATGATAGCAGTTAAGTAAAGACCAACTAAAGATAATATATTGCACAATAAGCAATTTATAGAATTTTAAAAAAATGACATTTAAAAGCAATCAAATGTAACAATTTACTTCTACTACAAATACCAACAAATTATAACATTCAATCCATACATTCCAACTTTAATCTCGTTTACATGAATGTGTGCATGCTCATGTTCTTCAGCCTGGAGATGTACATCCAGCTGGCGAATTTCAAACCGATAGTAACATGGCTCGTCACCAATGTTACCCGCAATGCAATGCATATCAAACCGACAGTAATGTGGCTCGTCACCAACATTACCTGCAAATGCCATGTATGTATGATTAACCGGCTTTTATTATTTCAATTTACAAAACAAAGCAATTAAAAGCTCACGGTCACTATGGGGGGCCACAACCCAGCATAGGCCGACGGCTCGAGCATAGCATCCCATAACACCATCTCCGGCCCATGAGACGTCCGACAAAATATACTATAGTACAAATTCTATGATTTTCTACAATTAGACAATTAACGTTATATTTCATGTGTTTCAAAGTTTCCAACAAAAGGATACTCTTCTTCATCCAAGCCACCTGAAAAACAAGTCCATTGATGGACACTAACAAGGAGATCTTTCCAACAAAAGCCACATGGCATCAAGTCCATTTAAGGACACCAACAATATAAATTTCACTAAATGGCAACAAGCCATTCTCTCAGAACACAACATATAAAATTTCACAACCAATTCTCCCAATGACAACCTCAATTCATGTACAACCCATCCACTGGAATCATTTGAAACTAACCAACAAGTAAAAGTTGTAATCCATTAGAATCTAAGTATGAAACAATTAATAAAAGATTTTCATCACAATTTATCCAAAGCAATTATTTCAATATATATAGGAATTCAATTGACAACATGTATTTAAACAAACAATACTATATAAGAAATACTCAGTTCAATTAAATTAATGAAAATTTGAAGGGTGAGAACCTCACCTAGAATACAACTTTCCTTGAAAGAAGGCCACACGAGAGGAGAGATTTGGAAATCTCTTAAACTCCTTAATTTAGAAGTAGCTCTCACTCAAAACTAGATTGAATTTTTAGTCCACAATGTACCATGAATCTGAAATTGACAGTACAGATCAGGCCTCAAATCAAACTGACTCAGTGAGCATTGATTGAATTGACTCAACCTAAACTACAACTGGCTCACCTAGGTTGGAACTCAATAAGACCTCAAATAGCAATATATGTTCAATATCTCATCTACATAACCGAACTGTTTCAGCTACACAACAGATCAAATTAACTTTTTGAATAATTTCTACCAACTAGATTAAAAACAACTACTGATAATTAAGGCTGACTCGGTTTGGAACTCAATACCAAACCGAGTCAACATGGAGCTAACCAATCAAACTAGGTTGTTGAAGCTAACTCACATGAACCACAGGAGCAGAAACACCTTTCTAATTGTAGATCTAGATGAGTTATGAAACTCGCTCCCAACTCGGACCCGATCCCGAGTTGAAAATGCCTCGGAAGATAACCAAACCTGCTCTCATCTTCTTCCTCCATTTCTTCCTTTCTTCTTCTCTCTGAACATCTAGAAGATCTAGTACCGATAAGGAATTTGAAACAATGCTCATCTTGGATCTCGATGCAGAAGAACTTCTGGTAGATGCTGACCAGACCATGAAATAGATGGGCCAAAAGGGGGTATGCAACTGTGGTAGTTTGCCTGAGAAGATGGCCAGCTCCATTGGCAGGTTTCAGATCAGAACCTCTTCCTTCGATCCGGTCCTCAAGGACGGCCCAATTACTGGTCAAAGAGCTTGCAGTGCTAGAACTTCGGTGGTTCGAAGGTTGGAGAGAAACCAATCGATTTTCTTGGGCAATCGCTGAATGATGTAGACGAGATCTGGATCGAACACATGGTGTTGATCTGATTTGATATAGGTAATGGAGTGTGGTCCACTGAGCTGACGATGATGCAGATCTGATCTTGGAAGAGATTTGAGAGGAGAAGGGAAGCAAAGAGAAAATGGAGAGATAGAGTGAGAGAGAGAGAGAGAGAGAGAGAGAGAGAGATGAATTCGGGTGCTGATCTCAAGTCTAGATCGAATCTAGACGGTCAGGATTGATTCTTTGGCCTGCTGAGATGTAAGGGGAGGTGGAATGAAGGGTTTAGATCTATCAGATCTAGGGTTTCTATTTTTAGAAATGGAAAAGAGAAAGTAAAGAAAAGTATTTCCATTAAAATATGGAATAGCCGATCCGTGTGAAGCACAATGGAGGGCTGGGATAGCTCTAAAACTAGTCTTTCTAGACCACTATGAACGGCCAAGATGTTTAGAATCCAACAGACGCGGATTGCCAACCTCGCAGTTTTCGTTTTTGGAAACTCAAGGTGAACAACTGGACTTTGGGTGAAGATTTATTCTCAATCGATGGCCCCCCATCAAATAAGTCTAACATGGTTTGATAGAGACACTAGCCCTCTACAAAGTATACGGTTTGATTGTCCAAAGGTGGCCCACTATGATCAAGATTTGGAGAATACATGGCTGCTGGAAACACATACATCGACTGGACAGCCCGACTTCGAGCTCAAACCAAGCATGCTAACCAGAACTAAAATAAATACAGACCACCAAGGTTTTAGTCTTCATCACGCCCTCTACAATATGAACAGCTTGGATCGATCTAACCGGAGCTCCAAGTGGGCCCCACACCTGCTCAAAACGGACAGCCGTCCGACTGCTTCATTGCCCGTTCGGGCAGAAATTCTAAAAGGAAGAGAGAGAGAGAGATTCCTCTTTTAGAAATTGCGGGTCAGCAGTTGCTGACCTATTTTGCTAAAATGGTGCACCACTAGTGCACCACCAACTGGTGTACACTCACACCAACAATGGGCCCCACGTCGATCTATGAAGAAATCCACACCAATCATTCACTTTTACCACCCATGCTGGAGCTACTATCTCAATAATGATCTAGCCAATCACTCAGGTGGGCCATATCAATTAATTTCATGATCTAATGTGGATTAACGTTAATCCGACGGTTGGATTAACACCAAATCAGATTTGGACGGTTAAAATTATTTTAAATCTAGTTTAGCCCATATCAATGGATGTAATAACATTTATAACATTAATATTCCATTTTCTTAACAAAAATAATAATGATATTATTATTAATATCATTATAACTATTATTAATACTATTATTATTATTTAGGTAAAATTGTTGGGTATACATACATGATTTGAGAAATCTAATCCTTTCATCCGACACCACTAGCTCCGCTAGGACATCATTCTGGAGAGGAGATAAATCCATGGTTAAGTTGGGCCAAAAAACTTGATATGAGGTGGCTAAAGCCTATTCTGACAATTTTAACGGTTGGATAGTTTGATCCATAGATATATTTTGATCCCAATGGTCTAAATTTAACTAAAATGCACGTGAACATTCAAATTATCTAGATTGTATGTATTCTACATTACGTTTTCATGGTAACACCCAGTGTACTGGAAAGTACGGGGTGTTACAATCTACCCCCCTTAAAACGAATTTCTTCCTCGAAATTCTATATTTCTATATGAATGCAAATAAAGTTGATTCATTCCATGATATCTAAATTTTCATTATTATCTTGGTAAGATAAACTTGTGTGTTCGAGTGTATCTAAGTACATCTAATTTGCTAAATGAGTTCGGGTACGACAACCTATCCCCCTTAAATAAATCTCGCTCCCGAGATTTTTTTTTTCCTCTACAACTAAGCACATGAATCATGTCATGTAAAATTCATCATGGCAATTTAATGAGAGGAGTACAATGTATGAGTTAAATTATACTACATCTAAATATAACAACCTCTACTCCCCTTAAAAAAATTTATAGTTTATAAAACACGAAAGAACAGTTGTAGTAGATGTGAGCTCGATACTTTGATCTCCAATCTAAAGTTGGGCACGAATAGAGACAATTCATTTAACTCAGCTTGAATTAATTCAACTTGGCTCGACTCAAGTCCAACTCTACATCTGTCTGGCCAAGACAGTGAGTTCATTAGTATCATTAATATCATTTCTAAATCGTGGTGAATCTGGTCTTTTGCTTGATCAAGGCATTGAGTCCATTGAAATTGCCAGGATTCAGAAATTAAATCAGACCTTGCATACATCACTTAAATATGGTTCCGTAAATCCGTGGGTTTATATATTTTAGAGTTTTGAGAAATATCATGAAAATTTTTCATTTCCACCATACCAAGTACCCAAATCATGAAGTGTGGATCATAATTGGCCAAACCTAAGTTAAACTTAAGCTTATATGTACTTAATTATGAGAGGTGAAATGAAAGTCTTGTACTTGAATTTTTTTTTTTAATAAACTCTAATTGATTAATCGTTAGCCGAATTTAAGGCAAGGTAGAATAAATTATGCAACAGATGAGAATGATCCAACAATTATCACTAATTCATGAAAACTATGCCACATTTGGTTAAAACCCAAGTTAAAATTAAGCTAAATGAAATTAATTATACATGAGATGAGAGCAAATCCTAAAATAAGTGATTTTTTTTTTCAAATGTTCTTGAAATCTAACACTTAAGTTCCTACTTATGTAAAACATCACAACAAACATTCAAAAATAGTCTTCTTCATTTAATTAAGGTCTTCTCCCGATAAAATCAGGTTTTGATCCTGTGACCTGTGGGTTATGGGCCCACAATTGTGTAACTACAATTATTTTTTATTTTGTTGAGAATTGTAACATCAATAGTTCTAACTAAGGAAATTTTTAAGACAATTCAACTTCAAGATTCCTGAAAATTATCATTTAAGGGTTCAATTCAAAGAGTAATCCTGTTTGTTCTTACATACATCATGGTGGAAAGTTATTCTCCCACGGTATCTAAGTTCTGTTTCTAAATTCAAATGGCTATCCTGACATTTTTCAAGGGCCTAAACGTGGGTCTCTAATTCACAATTCACCCTGAAAACTAAGGGAGATTCACCTGAGTTGAAGTTTCTAGTTTCCATCAACCTAAATTCAAGTCTCTAATTTCAACATCTTAACTTGAGACATTTGATTTGTATAAGTTCCTCCTCACACCAGGTTTCATTTATCAAAATTTCTATCTCTGATACCATCTTGTAACGCCCCGATTTTTATTATTCGGGTGTTGAGCCCGAGTTCTGAAAACCCGAGTGTAAACATTTAAAGATCCACTTTACAGTATAATTTTTTTTAATTTAAAACACAATGGAAGCAAATCAGAACATGTAATGTCCAATATAAATCAAACTATACAAGTGGGGCCCATAGGGCTTATACAAATCAATTGTCTCAATATTACATTAATTAAAAAAAATCAAAAGAAAGAAACACTGCAAGTAGACTTGAGTCACACCACCTTTCAACTTCTCATCCAAAGATATCTGCATCAACTGTTATGGTTCGATAGCGTTAAAACGCTATCATAGTGAGGTAAAAACCCTCCAAAATTACCAGGCATGATAGCAGTTAAGTAAAGACCAACTAAAGATAATATATTGCATAATAAGCAATTTATAGAATTCTAAAAAAATGACATTTAAAACAATCAAATGTAACAATTTACTCCTATTACAAATACCAACAAATTATAACATTCAATCCATACATTCCAACTTTAATCTCGTTTACATGAATGTGTGCATGCTCATGTTCTTCATCCTGGAGATGTACATCCAGCTGGCGAATTTCAAACCGACAGTAACATGGCTCGTCACCAATGTTACCCGCAATGCAATGCATATCAAACTGACAGTAATGTGGCTCGTCACCAACATTACCTGCAAATGCCATGTATGTACGATTAACCGGCTTTTATTACTCCAATTTACAAAACAAAGTAATTAAAAGCTCACGGTCACTATGGGGGGCCACAACCCAGCATAGGCCGACGGCTCGAGCATAGCATCCCATAACACCATCCCCGGCCCATGAGACGTCCGACAAAATATACTATAGTACAAATTCTATGATTTTCTACAATTAGATAATTAACGTTATATTTCATGTGTTCCAAAGTTTCCAACAAAAGGATACTCTTCTTCGTCCAAGCCACTTGAAAAACAAGTCCATTGATGGACACCAACAAGGAGATCTTTCCAACAAAAGCCACATGGCATCAAGTCCATTTAAGGACACCAACAATATAAATTTCACTAAATGGCAACAGGCCATTCTCTCAGAACACAATATATAACATTTCACAACCAATTCTCCCAATGACAACCTCAATTCATGTACAACCCATCCACTGAAATCATTTGAAACTAACCAACAAGTAAAAGTTGTAATCCATTAGAATCTAAGTATGAAACAATTAATAAAAGATTTTCATCACAATTTATCCAAAGCAATTATTTCAATATATATAGGAATTCAATTGACAACATGTATTTAAACAAACAATACTATATAAGAAATACTCAGTTCAATTAAATTAATGGAAAATTTGAAGGGTGAGAACCTCACCTAGAATACAACTTTCCTTGAAAGAAGGCCACACGAGAGGAGAGATTTGGAAATCTCTTAAACTCCTTAATTTAGAAGTAGCTCTCACTCAAAACTAGATTGAATTTTTAGTTCACAATGTACCATGAATCTGAAATTGACAGTACAGATCAGGCCTCAAATCAAACTGACTCAGTGAGCATTGATTGAATTGACTCAACCTAAACTACAACTGGCTCACCTAGGTTGGAACTCAATAAGACCTCAAATAGCAATATATGTTCAATATCTCATCTACATTACCGAACTGTTTCAGCTACACAACAGATCAAATTAACTTTTTGAATAATTTCTACCAACTAGATTAAAAACAACTACTGATAATTAAGGCTGACTCGGTTTGGAACTCAATACCAAACCGAGTCAACATGGAGCTAACCAATCAAACTAGGTTGTTGAAGCTAACTCACATGAACCACAGGAGCAGAAACACCTTTCTAATTGTAGATCTAGATGAGTTACGAAACTCGCTCCCAACTCGAACCCGATCCCGAGTTGAAAATGCCCCGGAAGATAACCAAACCTGCTCTTATCTTCTTCCTCCATTTCTTCCTTTCGTAATTCTCTCTAAACATCTAGAAGATCTAGTACCGACAGGGAATTTGAAACAATGCTCATCTTGGATCTTGATGCGGAAGAACTTCTGGTAGATGCTGACCAGACCATGAAATAGATGGTCCAAAAGCGGGGTAGCAGCTGTGGTAGTTTGCCTGAGAAGACGGCCAGCTCCACTGGCAGGTTTCAGATCAGAACCTCTTCCTCCGATCCGGTCCTCAAGGACGGCCCAATTACTGGTTAAAGAGCTTGCAGTGCTAGAACTTCGGTGGTTCGAAGGTTGGAGAGAAACCAATCGATTTTCTTGGGCAATCGCTGAATGATGTAGACGAGATCTGGATCAAACACATGGTGTTGATCTAATTTGATATAGGTACTGGAGTGTGGTCCACTGAGCTGACGATGATGCAGATCTGATCTTAGAAGAGATTTGAGAGGAGAAGGGAAGCAAAGAGAAAATGGAGAGATAGAGAGAGATGAATTCAGGTGCTGATCTCAAGTCTAGATCGAATCTGGACGGTCAGGATTGATTCTTTGGCTTGCTGAGATGTAAGGGGAGGTGGAATGAAGGGTTTGGATCTATCAGATCTAGGGTTTCTGTTTTTAGAAATGGAAGAGAGAAAGAAAAGAAAAGTATTTCCATTAAATATGGAATAGCCGATCCGTGTGAAGCACAATGGAGGGCTGGGATAGCTCTAAAACTAGTCTTTCTAGACCACTATGAACGGCCAAGATGTTTAGAATCCAACAGACGCGGATTGCCAACCTCGCAGTTTCCAGTTTTGGAAACTCGAGGTGAACAACTGGACTTTGGGTGAAGATTTATTCTCAATCGATGGCCCCCATCAAATAAGTCTAACATGGTTTGATAGAGACACTAGCCCTCTACAAAGTATACGGTTTTGATTGTCCAAAGGTGGCCCACTATGATCAAGATTTGGAGAATACATGGCTGCTGGAAACACATACATCGACTGGATAGCCCGACTTCGAGCTCAAACCAAGCATGCTAACTAGAACTAAAATAAATACAGACCACCAAGGTTTTAGTCTTCATCACGCCCTCTACAATATGAACAGCTTGGATCGATCTAACCGGAGCTCCAAGTGGGCCCCACACCTGCTCAAAACGGACAGCCGTCCGACTGCTTCATTGCCCGTTCGGGCAGAAATTCTAAAAGGAAGAGAGAGAGAGATTCCTCTTTTAGAAATTGCGGGTCAGCAGTTGCTGACCTATTTTGCTAAAATGGTGCACCACTAGTGCACCACCAACTGGTGTACACTCACACCAACAATGGGCCCCACGTCGATCTATGAAGAAATCCACACCAATCATTCACTTCTACCACCCATGCTGGAGCTACTATCTCAATAATGATCTAGCCAATCACTCAGGTGGGCCATATCAATTAATTTCATGATCTAATGTGGATTAACGTTAATCTGACGGTTGGATTAACACCAAATCAGATTTGGACGGTTAAAATTATCTTAAATCTAGTTTAGCCCATATCAATAGATGTAATAACATTTATAACATTAATATTCCATTTTCTTAACAAAAATAATAATGATATTATTATTAATATCATTATAACTATTATTAATACTATTATTATTATTTAGGTAAAATTGTTGGGTATACATACATGATTTGAGAAATCTAATCCTTTCATCCGACACCACTAGCTCTGCTAGGACATCATTCTGGAGAGGAGATAAATCCATGGTTAAGTTGGGCCAAAAAATTTGATATGAGGTGGCTAAAGCCTATTCTGACAATTTTAACGGTTGGATAGTTTGATCCATAGATATATTTTGATCCCAATGGTCTAAATTTAACTAAAATGCAAGTGAACATTCAAATTATCTAGATTGTATGTATTCTACATTACGTTTTCATGGTAACACCCATGTACTGGAAGGTACGGGGTGTTACAAAAGGTGTGAGCCAAATCTAATAAGTTATGTAACTTCATCTTTTTTCATGAACAATAGTATACGATCCTATAATTTAAACACATTTTGTGCGTGGTTCGAATAGGTACCTTCTAACACTTAAGTTGTACATTTATAATCGAAGTTGCCAGAGGGATCCATCGCAGAAGGGTACCTCGTCGAGGAATGCCTGACATTCTGTTATACATATTTCGATGGTGTGGAGACTAGGTGTGACTAACCGATACGAAATGATGACTTTGGTAACAGTGTCTCGAGTCGAATAATGGGGGCTAGACAGTTGTTTACTCTAGATGATAGATCATGGAGACAAGCGCACCGATACATGCTCTTCAACTCCGAAGCACTTGTTCCATTCTTTGAGTAAGAATGCAAACTATAATTATGTCTCTTATGCACAGTATCATTGAAATTCATATGCTTAAGAACTAATCATTTAACTGAAAAATATGTAGAGAACATAAGAGAATACTTAGACGTGGAAATCGTCAGGCCACTCTTTATGAAATTGATAGATTGCATAACCAACAGTTTGATACATGACTTTTTAGTAAGTCTCGATTTTCAGAGGGTGCTACACTTCCAGAAGAAGTCAAGATGTTGGCCAGGGGCCCTAAAAGGGTCGCAAGAAAATATAGCGCGTACATCATAAGCGGATTTAGGTTTCACACGAAAGATTGCGAGTGTAGGAAGAAGACTCAGAACAGTGGAGTCGTCGTGGTTGCAAATACATCAATCTTTGCATATGTGAATGATAGAAACCCAAACAGAGGAGACATTATCTACTATGGTGTATTAACTAATATTATAGAGCTAAATTACTATGGGCGGCAACGCAACGTTCTATTTAAGTGTCAATGGGTAGATGTCCCAAGAGGAATAAAGAAGGATGAATTTGGATTCACACTCGTGAACTTCACACACTTGTCAAATACTGGAACAAATGAAAATAACGAACCGTTTGTGCTAGCATCTCCAGCCACACAGGCATTCTACGTGAAAGACTCTAAGGATAATTGGTATGTTGCCTTACATGTAAAACCAAGGGACCTATATGATACTAAAGAGGACAGTCTAACAGAGAATCTAGAAGATTACTTGCAAAGATCGCATTG
The DNA here is from genome assembly GCA_003013855.2 of Liriodendron chinense. Classification (NCBI taxonomy): domain Eukaryota; kingdom Viridiplantae; phylum Streptophyta; class Magnoliopsida; order Magnoliales; family Magnoliaceae; genus Liriodendron; species Liriodendron chinense. The sequence continues at coordinate 2,902,617 of ML058552.1, forward strand.
TGATATTCGGAGTGTGATGGATACCTTAGTCGCTAGTGAAGACAACATGACTTGGGATAGGTTAGATGTGCCTGAAATAACAGTTGTTGAACCTTTACTAGCCACAGATGACATAGACGAGTCTGGTTACAGTAGCAATGACGGTGACATTGGAAACATTTGATACATGTTGTTGTGATGAACTTGTCTAATTGATTATATTGAAGAAATTAATGAATTAACTTTAACAATTATACCTTGTATAATACTTTTTATGTTTCAAGTAAATATTTAGAATGGGTAGTGTTGGAATAAATCGAAGGTACAGGTTTCGCCAAAGTAGTCGGTGAAGGATTATTGCTTGAAGCATCTTTAAATCTGCAAGGCAACTGGTGAACGAGGGAATCCTTTGATCATTTATAATCTATAAAAAAAATTAAATGGAACTATAGTAACCTGATCTTATCATGATGATAATTTTAAAACTTGAATTACAATTGAGTTTGCTTAAGATTTGGACATCTCAACGAAATATGCATCTATACTTAAATGCATATTTTGTATTCACTTGAATTCCAGTTAAGTTTTAATATGAGATCACATTAAATGTATCTACACAAAAATGTCCATTTTTTAATGAAGTTCAAATGGGGTACATGTGTCATGATTTTATCATCATTATAAGTATGTAGGCAGCTTTCAAATTGATTATAAAGAGTCCGGTAAAAAAAAATGAAGAAAAGAAAAAGAAAAACTCAAATCATGATACTGTAATGCAATGGATAGACATACTTCACATTTAGACTTTGCCTAAAATGAGTTGGCGATATGTGTGTACGGCCTTGGTTAAAATAGGTAAATCATATTTTGAGACAGGAATGTTGAATTGGTATGCCTTAAAGATTTCATGATACACCATGTGCAGCTAGCTAGCCGTCTTGATCATGTCATCCGCAGTTAAAGCACGCTCGAACCTTCGTCAGCTATTGCAATTAGACTTACCTAGCCTGTCTGCTTTTGGTCGGCTTAAAGATTTGCCTGGTTTTATTGATATTATAATTGATGATGGTTTAGATGATTATTCTGATAATGACTATGAACGAATACATGCTTTTTTCGAGATTCCAAGCATGGTAGCGGAATATGAGGCTGCAAAAAGGATTCTCGATATGGTGATCTTCTCGCTTGTTGATCTAAATAAGGGTCCATTACCTCCAATAGAGTATGTCGGTTTGAGTTTACGGTTGAGCGAGGCTTCTTGGCGCATAGCCTGTGTTTGTGAGGATTATGATGAATTATGACAACAAGGCATTTGAGGTGTCAGACATTTTATATCGTTGTTAATATAATGAACTTGTAATTGAATGCACATGTGAAATTAACTGATGTAGAAATGAAAGAACTTGTGAGATGAATGCATGAATGAAAATGTCGAATTTTCTGTGCATTTAGGATCAATTCAATTTCAATTTTGAAAATTTAAGATCAATTTGATTTCAATTTCATCCAAAATAAAATTGATCGAATCGATGTGTAGCCCTATTCACCCATTATCCCCGTTTAACCTATTAACATAATAGTCTAGATCACCAAACCATGGCCCACCTATGAACAATGGCACTCCATCATATGCAATATTGCAATGTACAAGTGATTCCTCCTTGTCTCACTAGTGAATCCTATTATTTTCGGTGATAGAATCGGCCCACTAGGTGAACCACAACTATATGTTGGGTCAAATTGTCAGTTGTCCTCATCAATGGTGTGGCCATTTGATGAGTAGATTAGCCTAGTGGGTTAAACGGGTTGAGTTACGGGTAACCCATTAAATTAACGAATGGGTTTGGGTTTCTAGATTTCGACCTTAAATTTAACAGGGTCGGGTTTGGGAGAGAAATTTTTTTACACGACACAACCTGAACACGGTTCAACATGACCCATTGCCAGGCCTAGTCGCACCATATAAAATCAAGGCAAATCATACCTAAAATATCTAAAAGCACTTGATGGGCCAGAGCTCACCTGAGTTTTGGAATGGCCTAAGGGCCCGTTTGTTAAATCTGTAGTTTGAAGCCTGAATCTGAAATCTAAATCTAAAGTTTGAATCTGAAGTCGGAAACTAAGTATGGAATCTAGAACAACCCGTTTGTTAACTAATGTCTAAAATGTTTGAAATATGTTCATTTGACACATTTGCCCCCTCTCCATAGTTGTGATTGAATCCATACCATTAAAACTTCATGAACTCCACCGAAATGTTTATTTTCCATCCAATGTTTATTTGCCATCCGACCGGTTTGTAAGGTCATAAAGACATATATGAAGATACCACACAAATATCATCTTAATCCAAAGCTTTTGTGGCCCACAAGAATTTTTTAATAGTCATTTACCACTCTTTTCTGTACTATGGTCCACCTGAGATTTGGATCTGCTTCATTTTTTGGATCAAAGAATGAACTTTCAATACAGATGGACAGGGATGTAATCACATACATCACGCTGGGCCTCATAGTCAAGGGTCCACCCAACCTGTGGATCCTGATTGCGTACTGATGATGTCAGTAGCCCCTAGCTATTGGACAGTGTTATGTGGCCCCACCATAATGTATGTGTTTTATCCGTGCCATCCATCTATTTTCCACATCATTTTAGGGAATGATCACAAAAATGAAGAAGATCCAAATCTCATGTGGAGTGGTGATTGAACGCCTGTCATTAAAAGCTTCTTAACGGCCACAAAAGTTTTGGATGAAGTTGATATTTATGTTTTCCCTTTATCTAGGTCTGTGTGACCTAATGAACAGCTTGGATGATAAATAAACACTACAATGGGCCCTAGGAAGTTTTTAATGGTAGGGCATTCAATCACCACTGTTTACTATGTTATGGAGCTTCATTTTTTAGATAATGCCTTAAAATGATATGGAAAAATAGATGGACAGAGTGGATATAGAATACATACATCAAGGTTCAGCCCACGGTAAGGGTCGCACCTGCTTAGGTGAGCTCGAAGTCTCACCTGAAAAGGATTACATGTTGACGTCCTTAGTTATTTGACGTCACTAAGATCAGTGGGCAAAACCATGATGTATGTATTATATCCAAACTGTCGTCCATTTGATGGAAAAGTTTTAAGGCCTGAGCCAAAAAAATGAAATGGATCCAAACCTCAAGTAGACCACACTTCAGAAGCAGTGGGACTAGACATCTACCATTGAAACCTTGGGGCTAGAGAAGTTTTAGATCCATTGATGTTGGGGTCCCAAAGTCAGTACTTTCCAAAACAAATCAACTGGGTACGGAATTCGAGGAAATCCCACAAAATACCATCCAACGCACCCAAATAGTAAGATTTCTAAAAGATCCAGTACTTAGCCATTTTTCTCCGGTGGGCCCCACGAATCACCATGATCAAAACGTCCAAAATCAAGCGGACACCTTCGTTATGAATTACAAGAAGCAGTGCATGACGATTGGCCAAAAGGCGGGCCCCGCGAACCCTTCATTTTGCAAAACCAATTTTTGCAAATAACGAGTCCGTCAAGCGCACCCATTTATTCCGCTCGACACACCCTTAAATTCATGAAAATTCAGTAATCCTTTTAGGATGTCTTTCACCTCTGATGCATCCGAAAAATAGCTTGACGCATCCAAAAAATACCTTCGAGGCGTCCATAAATTCAGCAAATCCAGAACTTCAATTTCGGGGTGTATAGGACCTTGATGCATCCGAAAAATGGTCTGACGCGTCCATAAAATAGCTTGACGCACCCATAAATTCACCAAAAATTAGAAGATCATTTTCTAATGCATTGGACTCCAACGCACCCGAAAAATAGCTCGACGCACCCAGAAAATCAGCACATTTCATAACATCATTTTAGGGTGCGTCAGAGCTCCCATGCATCCATTTCGGGGTACGTCGAAGGCTTTTTTGGGTGCGTCATATGTGGCAGCCCCTCATTGGTCGCACTGTCTGGTATTTTCAGGTATAAATACCCCCTTCCACTATTCATTTGGACAGATTAAGAGAGAGAAAGAGTTATTATCTCTTGGGTACTTAGGATTTATCGCCGGAAACCCTCGTCGGAATCCCTTTCCGACTGTCGGAAAACTTTCCAGGTCACCGGAATCCCTTTCTGATCACCGGTATCTTCCACCGGAAGATCACTCCGACCAATACCACCACAGGTCCGGATTACAAAAAATCATAAGTGTGGTCACGCATCCATAAATTAGGTTCCACGCCCTAAAAAATTCAACATAATTCGGACAAGTACTTTTAGGGTGCATTGGACTCCAACGGACCTGAAAATAGTCCGACACACCCGAAAATTCAACATAATTTGGACAAGTATTTTCAGGGTGCATTGGATTCCCACGCACTCAAAAATTATCCCACGTATCCGTAAATTTAACAAAAATCGAATAACTAATTTAAGGGTGAGTTGGCGTCCCACACACCCATAAATTAGGTCCCACGCACTCGAAAAATCAATCAATTACAGGAAATGTTTATGGGTGTACCAGACTCAATTTTAAGTGTTTTCAAGCCCTATTTGAGCCTATTTTGGGTATTTCGAGCGTTCCGGATGCAATGGAGTAGTCAAACGATAGTTTCAGGATCTCTAAATGAGCAGAACCGTACATCTTTGAAGTTTGACCTGATTTAGCACGATAAATGAAATAACTTCTCAGAAAGGAGCCGCCAGCATCTATAATTATACAAATATATCATTATTCATATGTACCACAAGATATGACCTGATTAGGGTAGAAAGTTAAACAAACGGGATTATGGTCATCATAATAAACCATATCAAAAGAGTTTCAAGTCTATACAAAATAATTGTTATGAACTGCCACAACACAACGGTCAATGCCCTACCCATTCAAACGACATCCGTCAGTTGGGCTACTCAAGTATACACAGCTGTAGATTGGACTTTCCGAGGTCACCTGTCCATACATGACAGGCGCGGGCCCAGAGTCGTCCTTCTCAGTCATAAACCCTGATAGTCTCAGCCCGGATCTCCGGTCAAAACATGGGACAGATATCTGACAAATACAAAGATGGTTCAGCCCATAACAAAACAAATACAGGTCTCTATGACCACACACTCTAAGACCATAGTCTCCGCTGACTAGTCTTCTATTTTTTAATCAAGGGTCATCGATCATTCGATGTAATTAAGGGCTCATGCAAGATCACGGCCTGAAATGTACATGATCTCAGAATTTCTGGAATAAAATTCGCCTTGCGATATCTCTTCTTCTGTACCTTTTGTGAATACTTGTGATTATCTATGAATGTTTCCACTACTCAGAACCCCAGAGCAACAATACACTGAAAATGTCCTCGCAGCATTTTCTAGTTCTAACAAACTGGCGACTCTGCTGGGGATCAAACCATCCCAGAATCTCTGGTTACGCCTGAGTATAGAAACGCTCTAAGATTAATTATTCGCAAATGCGAATGTGTACGTAGGAGATCTATCGCGAGGCATAATGTTTCAGCGCCCTCGGACGCCAAAGTAGCGACTCTCAACGGGAACGTTCTTCCCTTCATCTTTAAGGTAATAAACGGTAAATTAAAGGTTTTCAAACCACGAACTCCCAAAACTACTCGTATTTGTCTTCTTCTTGCTTATTTTTATTAGTTTATGCACCACGATTGATGGGTTCACGCTCCCGACCGCATTTATGAACTGTTCTAATGATTTTCTGACACCGCAGAATTAACGAGATACTAAAACAGACAGAAGAAATGGCATGCTCGATGACGAGTTCATGCACCTTCTTTGCCGCTGGAGGCTTTAACTTCCCTCGCTTCACCCCAACCACGATAGCTATTTCCAACTCGGGATGGCAGTTGGTTGAGACGCTCTAACAGAAGAAAGAGCAGAAGAAAGCAGCCATCTTAGCAGCATATAAGAAGGCGAACGTTGCAAGACCTCACCTCGTAATCAAGAGACAGTGGCAGCCGAAGCAGGGGCAGAAGATCCCTATCAACAGTCAGGTCATATCAGCCAAGCTCGCAGTGCCTGCGATGATAGGTGATCAATTTCTGTCGTCGTCTAAAACCGCTCGCACCTCACGAAAACCTACTAGGTCCGCACATGTAAAGAAATTTAAGACCATGACAGTCTTTGAACCAAGACAGAGGCCGGCTCAGAAAATCCCGTCGACACAAGTGGTAATGGTCCAAGTGGCCAAAGAAGAAGAAGAAGGACCGTATGAAGCAAAAGAATTACCTCCATTCCAAGATCAGATCGACAGGTTGGTCGTGGCTAATCGTGAGACAAATGATCGGATGAGGGCTATTCAAGAAGCCCTAACCACTTTGATAGCGCAGAATGCCACCAGAAGTATAGCGCCGCCCACCCGACAATCGGCAGAGGAATCCCAAGGGCAGCAGAAGGTCCGGCTGAGCCTGAACTGCCGGTCCAACTCAGGGTCGCGCCAATAGAACGTGTGCCACTTTCTACGTCGTACATGTCACGAGAAGAGTTATCTCAGACGATAGCCCACATGATGCAGCAAGAAAAAGAGAAAGAGAGGAGAGGCACCTATAAATATCGGGTCACGTTCCCACCAGAAGTAGAAGAAGTACTGTTCCCGGCCAATTTCAGATTCCCAGACTTCGGAAAGTTTGATGGCAGGGGATCACCGGAAGAGCACATCACCTACTTCTTGACTACGTTAGGAAATTGGTCTGTAGTCTCGCAGTATTGCATGCGGCTATTCCAATCTACCCTGACAGGGAAAGCCTTTCAATGGTATATGTCATTACCAGCCAGCTCTATAAGGACATGGGATCAAACACAGGACACCTTCTTCTTGAAATTCTTCGTGACAGAGAGAGAGATCTCTTTAACATACCTAGCATTGGTCAGACAGAGAAATGGTGAACCATTCGAGAAGTTCATCGACCGATGGGGAACCACAACGGCTCAATGTCGTGAATTACCTAATGAAGGCAAGCAGATAAAGATGTGTCTAAGGGCTCTAGACCCGATGATCTCGTATGGATTATCAGGCAATACATTCAACTCCTTTCGCGAGTTGGCGACGAAAGCACATCTGATGGAAGTAGCATCCTGGGTAAACTTCAGACCCGAGAGACAGAAGAGAGAGATGGGAAAAGTAGTGGAGACCCATCAAGTCGACAAGAACAAGGACCAAAAAGATAAAAAACGCCCCGCTGTCAATCACAAGCCGGAGACAAAAGCAATGGTTGTTCAAGACAAGGGTAAAAGGCCCTATGCACCCAAACGCATATCGATAGCTGAAAGAGAAAGGGCAAATGGCCCCTACACATTTGATATGGCTGATTTAGTTTCGATCATGGAACAATTGATCAAAGAAGGCTTAATGCGTCTGCCAGAGCCTATCCGTCCCCATGAAGTCGGACGAATAAGCGATCCCAAATATTGCAAATATCACCAATGTGTTAGCCACAGGATAGAAGATTGCTTCTCCCTGAAAGGAAGGATACAAGGGTTAATCAATCAAGGGGTCATCAGCATGAAGGTACTCGAGATAGCAAGGGAGATAGCCGAGACAACTTCAGCAATCCCAATAGAAAATGACATCAACTGACCAACTTCATTCCCTGAGCCGAAGGAACCATGGACTCTAGTTAGTAGCAAGAGAAGGCTTGAGAACAGACGAAGGCTAGTTAACCGAAGAAAGAACAGGGGAAGAGGAAGGAGAGAAATATTACAAGGATAGATATGACCCACGATGAGCATAGTACATTGTGGAATGGTATCATTTGTCGAACAAGCACCGTCCGAGGAAACCCCGCAAGCAACTGAGGGAGAGGTTGCCGCGGTCATCTTACGATCAGGAAAGTAAATGCCTGAACGTACCCCTCCAGGACCAGATGACTCAATGAAAGAAGACGGTATCCCTGACAGGCCGCAAGAGAGACCCTGCATGCAGAAACTAAAAGAAAAGGTCGTCGAGGCCACGACTAGTCAGCTAAGCCCGAGACCAGTGGCGCATAACGTTGTGTCACACTTACGAAAGGTCCCCGCCCGCTTAAGTATCTACGATACTTTATGTCTCTCGAAAGTGTATAGAGAAATGTTAATGAATGCCTTACTTGACAGTGAACTCAGGGAGGTCATGATGATAGAGATAGAAGAAACGAATAATACAGACAAATTTTGGGAGGGGTAAATACTGGTGTCACAAGTCATGCATGTTGACCGTCCCTCGACAATTACTTTCTCAAAAGAAGACCGCACGATTGAATTAACAGACCACAACCGTCCATTGTTGAGCTTTTAATTGTGCATATTCTAAACCCAATTCATCACTCATTATGCATGATATACATGTTTAAAGGACCAACTTAATACATGATTTGTGATTGTAGGAACAAGATGGAGAGTTCACCATTTGAAAGCTAAATAGAGCCCTTTATGAGTGCTAAAGACCATTAGATCAAGCATGAAGGAAGACCAAAGAAAGACAAGCAAGGAGAGAAGAGAAAAGAAGAAAGGAAGAAAGAAAGAATGAAGCAAGAGTAGCTAGACCGGTCGGCTTGACCGGTCAGCCAAAGAGGCCCGACCGGTCAAGACCGGTCGGCTGCTCCCTTTTATGCACAACAGATGGTGGATAGCTTGGTCCGACCGGTCATGACCGGTCGGCCACAACTGCTGGAACAAGTTCAACTTGGTCCGACCGGTCATGACCGGTAGGCCATGTACGCTGGATCAATGTAAAATCACTTCGACCGGTCATGACCGGTCGGCTGTGCTCTCTGGAGTGGTTGCAAGTGACGCCCGACCGGTCATGACCGGTCGGCCATGCGTAACAGGCTCTTTCTATTATTGGAATTCCGAGATTCACTGCGCAATTGCGTAAGTTTACGCAATTTCTGAAACTTTCTTGCGTAAAGGACTCCTCCAAGCTATAAAAGGACCTCTTCTCTTCATACCAAAGGAAACTACGACGTGGGGATTGCTCAGGAGACAGATTCTACTTCGGATCTTTAGTTTTCTTCCTATTTTAGTAGTTTTTTTTTATGTTTTTAGAGGCTTTTAGTTCAAGGATGTTAGAGATGAACTAAACCCTCTTAGCTCTAGCTAAGAGGGGAAGCTTTTGATTCATTTTTGATGGATTAATGCAACCTAGGTTTCCTTTTGTGCTTTAATTGATGAATTTTAGTTCAATTTGAGTTTGATTCAAGTACTATGTTGATTTCTACTTTGATCTCTTGATGACTCCGGGCTCATGTGATTCTTAGTGATCCTAACTTAGTATCTTAGCTTTTGAGCATTGTTCATGCTTGTGTAATGCATTGATCTACCATCGACTCCGGGCATGGTAGACGCTTTGATTGCCTTGTATGCAATGGCCTGATTTTCATGTGGGAACTCATTCAACTAAAGTTCTTATCTTTTGTATATAATCTGGAATAGTTGTTTAGTGATTGATTTTGATTTAAATAGAGTTCAAATCATGAGTTGTAATCAGGTCTAGTGACAGGACTTGGTGAAGGCTACGGTTATGAATCTCAACTAGATTGGAAAGAGGCTTGGCCTATACAATTGAGTGTGCCCAAGGCCTGAGCATGGTTGTGGGAATCAAATCAGTTAATAAGCACCTATTTCAGATAACTGTGATTAATTGCTCTATATTCCGATCGGATAGAGATGGAAATCTGATTCTGATTGAGTTATATGAGACCTAGTTGTGTTGATGCATTGAAACGTATCAAGAGTGGATCCTTGGCGCTCTAGTGACTTTTTAGATTGAATTTACCTTACCTATTCACTGTTTAAACCCAATTTCCTATTTTCCAGTTTTAGTTCTTAATAGGATCTTAATTACTAGTTGTTTTGGTTAAATTCTGAAGATACCCATACATAAATCTCTGTGGGAACGATACTCAGTCTTTCCGAATTATTACTACTTCGCAACCCTACACTTGGGGAGTGAACAAGTTTTTGGCGTCGCTGCCGGGGATTTCTATGCGGTATTTTTAGAATTTTCTGAAATAACTTTTAGTTGAGATTGTGTTAAGATAGATTTAGGATTTGTTTTGCTTTTTAGAGTAGGTTTTCTTCTAATTACTAACTTAGTTGTTTTGATTTTTGCAGGATTCTAACATAGGTCTAATCCAGGGATTTTTAGGAAGTTGAAGAAGAAGAATGCAACTTAAGTCACAAATCAGGTTTTATCATCCTAACCTTACTCTTCTTCTTCTCCTACTCATTCCTATCATATTCATCTATTGTAGAGTGGGTGGAGACTCCTTTTGGATCTCTGAAAGGTAGGCCTTGTGCCACCTGGATTCCTATTGGTCGGCTCTGCCGCCTTGGATCACCTTGTGCTCATAGATTTCTCTTCTCAACCTATTCTTCTTTCTTCTTTTTTCTGTACTTTCTCTCAAAAGACCCAAAGAGTGGGTGGGGAGTTCTTTGAACCCCTATTGACCAGGAGAAATCGGTCTCTATCCTTGCTTCTGGCTCAGCCATTGCAAGACACCCTGTGCTTAAGTTTTAGAGAGGAGTAAAGGAAGGAAGGAAGAATTCTTTTTCCTTTTCACTCATTCTTTTTGGTTTTGCATGCCACATTGGGCTAGGACTTATAATAACCGACTTGTAAGGGACGGAGTAATTGTTGAAGGGATTGATAGAGAACCTCGTGCTAGGAAACGTCATAATTTTCCTGAAATTACTAGAGAGATGGCTGAAAATCAACCAAATCAAGGGGTTAATCAAAATCCAGCCCCAAACATTATTGAATTGGATGAGAATGAAGTGGAGAATGTACCTCAACCTAGAACTCTACGTGACTATTTACAACCGGCTAGGAAAAGTACTCCCTCTTGCATAATTTTCCCTCACAATGTGGGGAATATTGATTTTAAACCGGGGTTGATCCAACTTCTTCCTAGATTCCATGGACTCGACTCTGAAAGCGCTTATTTACATATTAAGGAATTTGAAGAAGTTATAGCCACAATAAATTATGATAATGTGACCAAGGATACTATAAAACTTAAATTGTTCCCTTTTTCCTTGAAAGAGAAGGCCAAATCATGGCTACATTCCTTAAGGCCGAGGTCTATTGGGACATGGGCTGAGATGACTAGGGAGTTTCTAAAGAAATTCTTCCCTACTCATAGAACCAATGCATTAAGAAGGGCCATAATGAACTTCGCCCAAAAAGAAGAAGAAGCCTTTTTCTAATGTTGGGAAAGGTATAATGAGCTTTTAAACGCATGCCCACATCATGGCTACGAACGGTGGAGGTTGATTAGTTTCTTCTATGATGGATTAAACTCAACCATGCGCCAATTTGTGGAGATGATGTGCAATGGTGAGCTCATGAACAAGGAAACAGAAGAAGCTTGGGATTATTTTGACATGTTGGCTGAAAATACACAATCATGGGATACATCTAAGCCAACAAGTTCAAAACAACCCCAAACCAAGGAAAAGGGAGAAATTTATGTCTTAGATGGCCAAGATGATCTAGGTTCTAGAGTGGCTAAACTTACACGGAAGGTCGAAGAGATGGAACTAAAGAAGGTGGATACACCCCAACAAAAGGGGGCTGTTGAAACTATTTGTGGTATTTGTGCTTCCAATGTGCATCAAACGCCGGATTGTCCAACAATCTATGCGTTTCGAGAACTTTTATTTGAACAATCAAATGCCTTGAATAGTTATCAACGACCTTTTAGTACTCCAAATTCAAACACGAATAATTCTAGTTGGAGAAACAACCCAAACTTCAATTGGGCGAATAGAAACACGACTAATCAAAATAATCCTCAAAGGGGGCCCCCAATGCAAATGGCCCCACCTCAAATGCCTATAGAGGATACTTTGAAAGCATTCATGGAAGGTCAAGCTCAAATAAATCAATCCAGCCATACGATAATGCTTGAGCTTAAAACTTCGGTAGAGGAAATCAAGGCTCGCTTAAACGCAAGGGAAGGGATGCTTCCAGTCCAACCCATACCTAATCCAAAAACACAATGCGAAGTAAGCGTGCCTAGTTCTTCTAACCAACATATGGAACATGCTAAGGCCATCACCACTCTTAGGAGTGGTAAAATCATTGAAAAATCTGATCCGGTGAAGGTTTCACAGCCTAATGATCCGGTATTTTCCAAAGAGGATGATGGACCTAGCACCGCCATGAATGAAAAAGAGCCATTGAAAGAATATAGGCCCGTTGCTCCATTTCCCCAACGCTTGATTCCAGCCAAACCTCAAGATAAATATCAGGAATTTTTGGAGGTTTTCAAGCAAGTCAAAATCAACATCCCACTGTTGGATGCCATTAAACAAATACCGTCATATGCAAAATTTTTAAAAGACCTTTGCACGGTTAAAAGAAAAATACATGTGCAAAAGAAGGCATTTTTGACCGAGAATGTGAGTGCCATTATCAACCACGGGATGCCCAAGAAATACAAAGATCCTGGTTGTCCGACCATATCATGTATGATTGGAGATCACCGGGTGAAACATGCTTTACTTGATTTAGGGGCAAGTGTGAACTTAATTCCCTATTCGGTCTATGAACAATTGGGTTTAGGTGAATTAAAACCCACCAAAACCACATTACAACTTGCTGACCGATCAATTCGTATTCCAAGAGGGGTAATTGAGGACGTCCTTGTCCAAGTTGATAAAGTTTACTACCCAGTGGACTTTATTGTCTTGGACACCCGACCCACGGTTAATATTGGCCCTCAAATTCCTGTCATACTTGGCCGCCCATTCCTAGCTACATCAAACGCTATCATAAATTGTAGGAGTGGGGTCATACAAATGTCTTTTGGCAATATGACGATTGAGTTGAATGCTTTCAATATCGACAACCAACAAGAGGATGAAGACGAGGAGGTCCACCAAATAAACATGATCAATTCTATTGTGGCAAATGAGTCCCTCTCATCTTTTTACTCCAGTCCCTTAGACGAAGAAGTGACTCACTCCCTTGATGAGAACGATGATATGATAAGGGATATGGTCACTCTTTTTGAGTCGGTATCGACATATAACGTTAGCCGAGAGAAGGATGTGGAAACCATACCTTTTTGCACTGAAAAATTAATTCAGATTTCCACACCTTTGTGGATCATGCATACCGAACTCCACCAACCTGGGATGATCCTTACTTGCAATATCAATGCCCAGGAAAATCTGAATGAAGACATATTTTTCCTGATAGATATGATGTTGTCTCCCCTCATACATGTGGTGCGCACACTAAGAAACCCGCTGAAATTCCTTTTTGGGATTTTAAGTGGCTTATCTCGATCACCCACACACATGTACATTACAAAGCAGGATATTGGATGACCTTACTGCGAAACCTTTTGATCCATCTAATGATTCTGCTTGACTTTATGCTTTTGGATGAGTTGTTGGGATTAACCTCCTAGTCTGACGGAGGATAATTTGCTAGAATGCTTTCCCATTAGGATTTGCTTTGATAGTTGATTTAGTTGTGAAGTAATCCATCTCCAAAAAAGCTAATCTTGCCATGAAATATATGCTTCAGGTGATATCTCTCTTTCTCACTCTCCTTTATTTTAGGTCATTGCTCTCATGTCATACATATTGCATATCTTATTACATTGAGGACAATGCAAAGTTTTGGTTGGGGGGTGAGAGATTCCTTAATTGATGAATCTGCTAGCTTTTGTGACATGTCGAGCAAAGAAAAGATGTAGAAATTTTTCGATTTTTCTGAAATTCGAAACTCTTTTGGAAGGCTTTGATTATATGCATTCGAGATAGCATAAGCATAAGAAGATGAGATACGAAGTGAGGGATGTTACAATCTTTGAATTTCTCTTAATACAATGGTTTTATATGTGAATTCACCTATTTTTATGATTGATAGAAAATTTGAACACCTTTTGTACCTAGTTCACAATACACGATTTTCATGAGTTGAAAAGATCATGTGATTTGTGGATTAGCTAGACTTTGATTTAAAGGTATTGAGAAACCAAGCCGGGGTATTTTGTCCATCCTTGTCCATGGGAAAATAACGGAAGATATGGATTTCTAAAAATCCTATCTAATTTAAAAGAAAAAGGAATGAAAGGATGAAATCGGGAAGGAAAAAAAAATGGTGGAAATTTCGATTAGGGCTACCTACTACCAACCGGGGGATGGTCTATCCGTAACCAAAGCCGGAAATGGGACGTAGTGTGAAAGTCGTCGGAAGGACGGTAAGGCAAATTCCTGTCATAGGCTTGTTGTTACTCTATATACCTTGAGATCGGAAGTTTAGTTGATTTATGAAGAGGATAATCCTGGAAACTCATGAGATGAACCTTCACTATGCACACTGGGTTGAATTTGTTCAAGTTTTTCTATTTATCCAGCAATCAGCGTGGATTTTATATAAACACTTATTATGTTCTGAGAGTTTAAGGTTGCAACCTTTATCACCTAATTTCTCTGATTCTTACGCTTATGTGTCTTGGAATATATAGAAGAATAGTTTCCAGAGGAGAGTTGGGTTTGGAGAATGAAACTAGTTTCACGCATGTTTTGCTCGGGACTAGCAAAATGCTGGTTGGGGGGTGTGTTGAGCTCTTAATTGTGCATATTCTAAACCCAATTCATCACTCATTATGCATGATATACATGTTTAAAGGACTAACTTAATACATGATTTGTGATTGTAGGAACAAGATGGAGAGTTCACCATTTGAAAGCTAAATAGAGCCCTTTATGAGTGTTAAAGACCATTAGATCAAGCATGAAGGAAGACCAAAGAAAGACAAGCAAGGAGAGAAGAGAAAAGAAGAAAGGAAGAAAGAAAGAATGAAGCAAGAGTAGCTAGACCGGTCGGCTGACCGGTCAGCCAAAGAGGCCCGACCGGTCAAGACCGGTCGGCTGCTCCCTTTTATGCACAACAGATGGTGGATAGCTTGGTCCGACCGGTCATGACCGATCGGCCACAACTGCTGGAACAAGTTCAACTTGGTCCGACCGGTCATGACCGGTCGGCCATGTACGCTGGATCAATGTAAAATCACTCCGACCGGTCATGACCGGTCAGCTGTGCTCTCTGGAGTGGTTGCAAGTGACGCCCGACCGGTCATGACCGGTCGGCCATGCGTAACAGGCTCTTTCTATTATTGGAATTCCGAGATTCACTGCGCAATTGCGTAAGTTTACGCAATTTCTGAAACTTTCTTGCGTAAAGGACTCCTCCAAGCTATAAAAGGACCTCTTCTCTTCATACCAAAGGAAGCTACGACGTGGGGATTGCTCAGGAGACGGATTCTACTTCGGATCTTTAGTTTT
This sequence comes from Liriodendron chinense, assembly GCA_003013855.2. NCBI lineage: Eukaryota > Viridiplantae > Streptophyta > Magnoliopsida > Magnoliales > Magnoliaceae > Liriodendron > Liriodendron chinense. The sequence continues at coordinate 2,917,907 of ML058552.1, forward strand.
CTTCCTGTTTTAGTAGTTTTTTTTTTTATGTTTTTAGAGGCTTTTAGTTCAAGGATGTTAGAGATGAACTAAACCCTCTTAGCTAGCTAAGAGGGGAAGCTTTTGATTCGTTTTTGATGGATTAATGCAACCTAGGTTTCCTTTTGTGCTTTAATTGATGAATTTTAGTTCAATTTGAGTTTGATTCAAGTACTATGTTGATTTCTACTTTGATCTCTTGATGACTCCGGGCTCATGTGATTCTTAGTGATCCTAACTTAGTATCTTAGCTTTTGAGCATTGTTCATGCTTGTGTAATGCATTGATCTACCATCGACTCCGGGCATAGTAGACGCTTTGATTGCCTTGTATGCAATGGCCTGATTTTCATGTGGGAACTCATTCAACTAAAGTTCTTATCTTTTGTATATAATCTGGAATAGTTGTTTAGTGATTGATTTTGATTTAAATAGAGTTCAAATCATGAGTTGTAATCAGGTCTAGTGACAGGACTTGGTGAAGGCTATGGTTATGAATCTCAACTAGATTGGAAAGAGGCTTGGCCTATACAATTGAGTGTGCCCAAGGCCTGAGCATGGTTGTGGGAATCAAATCAGTTAATAAGCACCTATTTCAGATAACTGTGATTAATTGCTCTATATTCCGATCGGATAGAGATGGAAATCTGATTCTGATTGAGTTATATGAGACCTAGTTGTGTTGATGCATTGAAACGTATCAAGAGTGGATCCTTGGCGCTCTAGTGACTTTTTAGATTGAATTTACCTTACCTATTCACTGTTTAAACCCAATTTCCTATTTTCCAGTTTTAGTTCTTAATAGGATCTTAATTACTAGTTGTTTTGGTTAAATTCTGAAGATACCCATACATAAATCTCTGTGGGAACGATACTCGGTCTTTCTGAATTATTACTTCTTCGCAACCCTACACTTGGGGAGTGAACATCCATTGATGGTCACAAGAACAATGGGGGACACTGAGGTCAAGAGGTGCACGTTGGACGATGGGTTTGCTGTAAATATAATGCCATTAAAGACACTACAGAAGCTGGGTTATAGGCAATCGGCCCTACGCCCGAGTCTTATGATGATTCAAGGGTTCAACCAAGATAGTCAGCGTACACTTGGGTCAATCACAGTAATGTTAGAGATCGAAGAACTGATGATGAAAGTAACATGTCAGGTGATCGATGCAGTGACAACATACAACTTCCTCTTAGGAAGGCCCTGGCTCCATCACAACCACATAATCCCTTCGACCTATCATCAATGCTTCAAATACAATAGAGACGGGGTCCAATACAGGGTAGCGACAGATCCGAAGCCATATACAATAGCTGAGTCATTTTTAGCCGATGCAAAATATTACAACCTGTTCGATAGCAGTAAAATCGGTAAAATCCCAATGTAATGAGGAAAGGGCAGGGGGCAAAACCTCGAGTTGAGAAGTTCGTGCAAAAGAACAAACCTCAGCCCATCACTCCGGGGAGACCCCAATATCAGTTGGAAAATCAACCCCAGCCGATCATGAAAAATTTCTATGTGGTACCGCAACACCTACGTCAGTCAGGGCAGTCCGTGTTAAAACTGATCTCAGATCAACACATGAGTGTGCTCAACTCCAACTTCAATATGCCGATACCCAAGATAGGAAGAGTCAAGCCGTTCCCGAAAGCTCTAAGCCAATTCATCGTGCCGTCAAGAGATATCACCCAGAAAGATATCAAGTTTCACTCAGGGCCAAGTCAGCCAATACTATCAGAGGAGATAGAAGAGGGAAGAGAATCTGCCCAACCTCGACCGATAGAAGAGAAGAGATAAAGCAAAGCCAGCTGGAAGATTATGAGCAATATGGGATTCTTTAGCCAAGGTTCAGGCACAAAGAAAAGATTGCTAGCTCCATTTGAAGAATATAAGCAAGTATATAGAAACGGAGAAGGTTTAGGAGCCAAGGCAAGCGTGAACATGGTGACCATTGGCCTGGTAGAAGAAATTCAGTTGCAAAATCCTATTGACATTATTCAGCCAAGTATCGCACCCATGCAACTAGAAAATGGTGGACAACCGACGATTGATGAACTCGAAGAGGTGAATTTGGGCACCCTTGAAGAACCTAGGAACACATATTTGAGCAAAAACGTCTCGAAAAATGAAAGAGAGAAATACATACAGTTGTTGAAGGAGAATAAGGACATCTTCGCCTGGACATATTCAGAAATGCTGGCTCAGTCCGACAATTGCCATGCACAAGATGAGTATCATGAAGGAAAAGAAGTCAGTGAATCAACCTCAGCGACGATTTCACCCCGACATTGTACCCAAGATTGAAGAAAAAATCAGGAAACTGATTCAGGCTGGGTTCGTTCGAGAGGTGAAGTACCCTCAGTGGATTTCAAACATCGTGCCAGTTAAGAAGAAGAGTGGACAGATCCGAATTTGCGTCGACTTCTGGAATCTTAATGAAGCCTGCCCTAAAGATGATTTTTCTTTGCCAATTCCAGAATTATTGATTGATAGCACAACAGGATATGCGGTAATGTCTTTCATGGACGGGTATTCGGGATACAATCAAATTCACATGGCTCTAGAAGATGAAGAAGCTACAGCCTTTCGTACGACACTCGGCATCTACTGTTACAGTGTAATGCCATTTGGGTTAAAGAACGCAGGGGTAATGTATCAATGCGCAATGCATGTTATATTTCAAGATATGATGCACAAACACGTTGATTGCTATGTAGATGATTTGGTTGTGAGGTCAGCCAATCATGAATAGCACAGAGAACACTTGAGGCAAGTATTTCAACAGTTGCATAAGAAGAGTCTCCGTATGAATTCGTTGAAGTGTGCATTTGGGGTTGCGTCTAGCAAATTCTTAGGCTTCATTGTCAGGCACAGGGGCATAGAAATCGATCCCGTAAAAATTAAGGCCATCATAGAAATGCCATCTCCAAAGAACCTGAAACAGTCGAAGAGTTTTCAAGGCCGCATGGCATATCTGAGAAGATTCATTTCGAACCTAGTTGGTCCTTGTCGGCCGTTTTCCGGCCTCAATAAGAAAGATGTTAAATTCGAATAGGATGATGCCTGCCAAAAGGCCTTTGATTCATTGAAAGAAATACTTAGGAATTCCCCAGTTCTCACCTCCCCAATTAAAGGAAAGCCGCTGATTCTATACATCACAATAGGTGATACCTCACTAGGGGCACTCCTGGAGCAGAAGAACGAAGAAGGAAAGGAGAATGCACTATATTATTTAAGCCATAACCCATCGATTTTCTGAGAATGAGTCTTGTTATACTCAGTTTGGGTCGAGATGAATGTGCCCAATATCTCCTCAAGCATAGCTTTTGGTTTATTATTTGCATTCTCTGATGACCCATTCCTCCAACTAAAGTTGGGATGGTTCTTCCAACTAGAATTATACGTATTCAAGTTCGGATTACTAAATGGTCGTTGATAATTATTTATGGCATTTGATTGTTCTTGTAGAACTTCTTTGAAACACAGAGATTGTAGGACAATCCTGTGTTGCATGTTGGTTACTATAACAAATTCCATAAATATTGTCAACTTCCTTAGTCTTTTCCCCCTTCATAATTCCATGGCCTCAACTTTTCTTGTGAGGTTAGCCACAAGTGCACTTATGTTGTCTTCTTCGGAAAGGACATAGATTCCTCCCTTTTCTCTTTGTTGGCTTATCTTAGGATTTGCTTGTTTAGTTGTATTCCAAAATTGTGCATTCTCGGGTAAGATATCAAAGTAGTCCTATGCTTCCTCGGCTTCCTTATTCATGAATTCTCCATTGGACATCATCTCTACAAATTGGCGCATGGGCAAAGTCAGTCCTTCATAGAAAAAGCTTATTACCCGCCAAATTTCGTAGCCATGATGTGGGCATATGTTTAATAAGTCTTTAAACCTGTCCCAACATTGGAAGAAGGTCTCATCCTCTTTTTTTTTATCAAAATTCATGGTTAGGTGCCTCAACATGTTTATTTTATGAATAGGAAAAAACTTTTTAATGAACTCCCTAATCATCTCAGTCTATGTGCCAATTGATCTTGGCCTCAATGCATGAAGCCAAGCCTTAGCCTTCTCTTTTAGAGAAAAAGGGAATAACCTAAGTCTCACGACATCATCAGATACGTTTGCAAAGTGCAACGTGGCCATCACTACATCGAATTCCTTAAGATGTTGATATGCACTTTCATTGTCTAAACCAAGGAAGTGTGGTGAGTGGGGGATTACTCCCCTGGACATCTACATGCAGATAGGCTTCCCTTTCCATGGGGTGACTCTACCTCGTGCTAGTTCCATTTCTCCCATCGAGCCTGAGGATTGGATGCTACTTTTGGAGGATGTTTCCCCTTCTTCAGAATTTCAGTATAACCAAGTGAAGCTTTGTTGGTTGAAGAACTCTTTTGCTTCATTGGTACCCACAACTAAACTCGAGGCTTTGCACAAGGCAAGAGTAATGATTACTTATGCCTTCGATTCATTCCACTTTTGCCATGCAAATGAGAGGTATCCTCGCTTTCTTCGGTTGACTGAGGATTTGCATCAGTCTTATAACTGGAATGTTGCCATTTTAACTCGTATTTTTCAAGGTCTGGATAAGACATCTAGGTCCAGTCAATCCTTCACGGGGTTTTGGCCCTGATAGAGGTATCCTCTAGCTCTTTTCTTGCTCTAAATTTTCTCCTTTTTTTCCAATCCCGACCTTTTTCTGCTGATCAAACCATTTTCTTCGAGCATTTTCCCCACCTTTCTCCCTTGATGAGGGCTGACATGGAGCCGCCGATGTGCCGCTTCATGTACTGGCATGTTAAGAACCGAAAAGCCCAACCCCCGTATTTCCAAAGATAACTGGAGGGCTGATGTGGATGGCCTCACTGATGCTGATGTGAGTGCTCTTTCCTACTGAATTGTTACTAACTTTGTTCCTTCAGATGTCTGTTTTAATCGTGTCTTTCTTTGTTAGTTTGTCCGTATGCCATATGCCAGCGTTCCACAGTATTATACCCCAGAGCGGGTCAAGGCGTACGAGGCCTCTTGTACGCGGGTTATTCTCTCTGATGCTGAGTCTCTCCAATGGTACTTGGGTGAGAGATTACTTCATCAGGTGACAGGCGTCGCTAAAGTTCCTGTTTCTCCACACCGCCTATCGATGAGATGCTTGCTGAGGCCGATGATGAGGCTCTTACGGGTTAGCCAGGGTACCGCTTCACCATCCCCAATCGAGATTATACCGAATGGTATCTAAAGTTTGGGCATGTCATGCCCCGAAAATCGAAACCCGAGTGCAACGACCCAAAGCCTAAGTTTCAGGGTGTGAATATAAAATTCGACCGTAGATTCATTGAGATTCCCTTCCACACATCGCATAACTAAAATAAATCCCAAATATAAAGTTTTTTTTCACTGATGTCTTATTACATTGAATTTTACAAAATAAATCGACTACGATTGGCGTTTAAAGAACACGTGACCATGAATACTCTGCTCCGTCTACGTCTTTTTCTTCCATAAGACCTGCAAGAACTGTGGTGATTTTGGTGAGCTAAAAGCCTAGTGAGGTCATTTCCATCATAGGTAATATTCCAGTTAATAATAGATAGGATGCGAATCACCAACGGATAGAATTGTATGAAATATACGAGGATAAAGTTATGATTGATATACTTTATGATTTATTATAAATGGAACATGATTATCATGATGTCATATATGTTATGATACGTGTGAGAGCAATAAGCGTCTAGGAACTCATTGCCATTGAACATTAGGAACCTGTCGCAAATCAACCATGCTCTCGTAACCGGTACAGCGAGGCGGCAAATCAACTATGCACACCAGTGGGCAAATTAACCATGCACCACTGACCCAACCTAGCAAATTAACCATGCTCAATAAGTGAAACAACCAAAATTCGTTGCCACTGAACATTAGGAACCTATCGCAAATCAACCATGCTCACCTAACCGGTACAGCGAGGCGGCAAATCAACCATGCACACCAGGAGTCAAATCAACCATGCTCCTGTTCTGTCGCAATGTATAAATATATGTACATGTCATGAGTTATGCAAGTATTATTCAAGCATATAATGCATATCATAATTCAAACCCAGTCACACCATGCATGTGTTATCTTCGTTTAAGTAATTCTTCATCTAAATATTTATCGTAAATTAAGAGAGTTGTTAAGGATGTATGTTACGTAAGATTTTGTACCAAAAACCATGTATGGTGCATCTACGTTCTGTTTAACTAGGGTTTTTATATTTAAAATTTAGGAGGGCAAATTCAAAGAAAGAGCATTCAACGTATGTTTAACCTCTACGTAGAGTTACGTGGAAAAGTAGAGAAAAAATCTACAAGAAAAGTAAGGAATGTAGACATGAAATTGGAGGATACAAACAAGAGGTGGAATCCCTTACCTAGGATCAATTTAAAGACTTGAGAGTAACTTGAAATTGAAAGAAACTCAAACCCTAATTCGAAAAACAACTAGAAGGAAGTATTTGCGAAAAATTAATGAAAAACCATATGAAGAATCACTCACATGCAACGGTCCTTAAGCTTGAAAAGGATTACTCCCTGAACTGAGTCGACTCAGCGAGTTGACTTAGTTTAGAGAAGAAATCTCTTCTTCTTTCTTCTTTCTTACTCCTTCCTTCTTTCTTCTTTCTTCTTTCTTTCTTTCTTCTTCTTCTTTGCTGGAGAGTTCTCCCAGCAACAGGAACAGCAACAGTGGGTGGGTCCTCTTTCTTCTTCCCAAATGAATCTCTCTCTCTCTCTCTCTCTCTCTCTCTCTCTCTCTCTCTCTCTCTCTCTCTCTTCTTCCTCTCACAAACAACTCTCTCTCACACAATAGCTCTCTCTCTCTGGCGTTTTCTCTGAAGGAGGAAGAAACGAATGAATGGGCTTTATAGCTGAGCACGGTGGAAATTACAGTCGTAGGTGCGATTGGTTTGGGTTTTCGATTTCAAGAGGGACTTGGGTTCCACTTTCTTGCAACCAATGCCACATGGGGATCGTTGAAAGGGTAGGTGGGGTCCACACGACATTGGTACAATCAATCCTGGACATCCATGCAAGACAGGGACCTGGATCTTAAGGATCTGGGTTTACATTGTTTGGAAACAACGGTTTGGCACGAGCTGCATAAGCGACGTTTGATAAAAAAAGAATGGATTATTCCCTTGGCAGTGACGAAACGGACGAATGGTTTGATCAATGAATGGGGCCCACTCTAATTGTCATGTGGAGGACAAGACTCGGCAACGAACGGACGCTGTTGCAGCGTCCGCTGCAACAGTGTGGTGAAGACGACCTGATTTCCATATGCGGACTTCGTGCATCGCACGCATACTCCCTCACATCCGCTGCCTTCACCTGTGGGGTCCACACGAATGTTTGGAAGAAATCTGGGTCGCCCATGCGACATGGATCGGTGGATCTTGGTATACTTGTGTTTGAACGGTGGTTAAGGGTGGGTCGTTGGATCGGCGAATGGTGGAGAGGCTTCATAGGACCAAGGTTTACTGGGCCACGGGCCTGACGTATGGCTTAGATTACACATATGGGGCCCACCGGAGAGATGGTGTGGATCACCAATGGCGGCAGCGGCAATGCTACCGCTGGAGCTGCGTCCGGAGAAGACGGACGCTCGTCCGCGTCACGTAGTACGCAGTCAACGCGGTTTGAACGCGTGGCCAGCTGTGTGCACTGCACACGTAGGTCCCACCTTGATGTATATATGAAATCCACTCCGTCTAGTAGGTAGGCCAAGGAGTTTTAGGGGGTGGCATGGAAATTGAACCGAGTTCGAGCTTCAGTGGGCCATCTACGAGCCAGATTCTGATTAGGGAATTCGTAGGACGATCGAAAGGCTGAAAATCAACCTTTACGGCTAAAATACGTCAAAAAGCTTAAGTACGGAGTTTTGCGTCAAACTGGTAGTCAAAAATTAATATACTTAAAAGTGGCAGTTTAACTTAAGTTTAACTAATGACATTTTCGTAATTAGGATAAATTTGTGAGTTTTGTGAAATCCGACACTTCTACACTGTTTTAGGATTTATTTTGAGTAACTTTAATAAAGGGACCCTACCCTAATTCCATACAGATGATTTATTATTAATTTATCAACATTTCAAGTTATTTAATTTATTAAATTACTATTTAAACGATTCTAATAACTTGGGTTATTATAAGCATGCTTGAACAGGTTCATATAGTCGGGAAATCAATGATCTAAACATATGCTAGGTGACGGATAAGACGTACGGATTAGAGTTACGGACGGATATGTGTACAAGACGAAGTGGAGATCATACGGCGAGTTTACGTTGATCGCGTAATTCAAAATCGAAGTTGATGGTTAGATATTCCTGTCTAGCAACGATAGATCATTCTAACGGTCCATCTATTGACTTAACTAAGTACACTAAGTTTTCAGAGTCTTAAAAATGTCGGGATATGTATAAACGTGTATACCTGTGTGTATGTGTGCGAACAACATGACCTATAATTTGATTTCTCGCGTGTGAACATGCACTTGTGTACCTACTCGTGTGTCTAAATTTTCGGGGTATTACATTCTACCATCCTTACACATAATTTTATCCTCAAAATTCAATCCACCTACTCGTGTACTAAATTTCTGAGGTGTTACATACTATCAACCTTACACAGAATTTTGTCCTCAAAATTCAATCAAGCTCACTAGATTAAAGGAAAAAGATGCTACTCTTCTATATATTTAAGCGTCTGCTACATTCGACTAGTCCTAGGTTTACATATACACAAGTGTATGACTACCTGTATGAATTTGGGTTCTTACAATCTACCCCCCTTACGAAAATCTCATCCTCGAGATTCAACCATACCCGCAACCAAGCTTTCGCTATGCACTTTGATGTGCTTAAGCGAACGTTATAATAAAAAAAGAAGAAAGTCAGCAATAACATCGCAACAGAAGCAACGTCACAAACAAGACAATCAATCATAGTACAAATAATGAAGCAAGCAAAACGAACAGTCCAAACAAAAGAAACATCATAGACAAAACCAACAGACACCCTGACCTCAACATTACAGACATGACCCTACAAGCAACGTCGCTAGCAAAACAAAGGTCACAGTACAACAACACCCTTATGTAGAAGAAAGCAATTTGACAACCTTACAATAAAAATAAACATCAATAAAAATAAAAACAAACATCAAGTACAATAGCAACAAAATTATACATAGCGCACCCATTCCTATGTGTCTACAATCTATCCTATTATCTGGTTCTCTACAACACTTACCTATGTTCATCTATAGATCCTACTTGAATTTTAATAGGTGCAGCCCTAACCCTAGGAACTTTGAAATTCTCAAAATCTCTCTGTTATACCAAACTGTCACGCCCTAAAAATTGAAACCCGAGTGCAACGACCCAAAGCCCGAGTTTCAGGGTGTGAATATAAAATTCGAGCGTAGATTCATTGAGATTACCTTCCACACATCGCATAACTAAAATAAATCCCAAATATAATGTTTCTTTTCTACTGATGTCTTATTACATTGAATTTTACAAAATAAATCGACTATGGTTGGCGTTTGAATAACACGTGATCATATGAATACTTTGCTCCATCTACGTCTTTTTCTTCCAGAAGACCTGCAAGAACTGTGGTGATTTTGGTGAGCTAAAAGCCTAGTGAGGTCATTTCCATCATAGGTAATATTCCAGTTAATAATAGATAGGATGCGAATCATCAATAGATAGAATTGTATGAAATATATGAGGATAAAGTTATGATTGATACACTTTATGATTTATTATAAATGGAACATGATTATCATGATGTCATGTATGTTATGATATGTGTGAGAGCAATAAACGTCTAGGAACTCGCTGCCACTGAACATTAGGAACCTGTCGCAAATCAACAATGCTCACCTAACCGGTACAACGAGGTGGCAAATCAACCATGCACGCCAGTGGGCAAATCAACCATGCACCACTGATCCAACCGAGCAAATCTACCATGCTCAATAAGTGAAACGATCAGAACTTGCTGCCACTGAACATTAGGAACCTATCGTAAATCAACCATGCTCACCTAACCAGTACAGCGAGGCGGCAAATCAACCATGCACGCCAGGAGTCAAATCAACCATGCTCCTGTTCTATCGCAGTGTATAAATGTATGTATATGTCATGAGTTATGGAAGCACTATTCAAGCATACAATGCATATCATAATTCAAACCCAATCACACCATGCATGTGTCATCTTCGTTTAAATAATTATTCATCTAATTATTTATCGTAAATTAAGAGAGTTGTTAAGGATGTCTGTTATGTAAGATTTTGTGCCAACAACCATGTATGGTGCATCTACGTTCCGTTTAACAAGGGTTTTTATATTTGAAATTTTGGAGGGCAAATTCGAAAAAAGAGCATTTAACCTATGTTTAACCTCTACATAAAGTTACGTGGAAAAGTAGAAAAAAAAATCTACAAGAAAAGTAAGAAATGTAGACATGAAATTGGAGGATACAAACAAGAGGTGGAGTCCCTTACCTAGGATCAATTTAAAGACTTGAGAATAACTTGAAATTTAAAGAAACTTAAACCCTAATTCGAAAAACAACTAGAAGGAAGTATTTGGGAAAAATTAACGAAAAACCATATGAAGAATCACTCACATGCAACGGTCCTTAAGCTTGAAAAGGATTACTCCCTGAACTGAGTCGACTCAGCGAGTTCACTTGGTTTATAGAAGAAATCTCTTCTTCCTTCTTCTTCTTTCTTCTTTCTTACTCCTTCCTTCTTTCTTCTTTCTTCTTTCTTCTTTCTTTCTTTCTTCTTCTTCTTTGCTGGAGAGTTCTCCCAGCAACAGGAACAGCAACTGTAAGACCCGTACCCTGAATTGCCCTCCGTACGTTTAGTTTTCGGTACCGGTACGTCCCGGACGGACCAGATTAGCGAGCCTTGATCGCGACCCTGATTTAGTACCGCAACGACCCAAGACCTATACCCCGGCGACCGCGTAGGCACTGCGATTCCAACGCCGCGCGGCACGCCTCATTGTGATACCCGGTGTGAAAGATGAGTACTTTTGTGCAATCCGAGGTGAGCCGCGCAACGCGCATGTGGCGTGGGCCCCACTTGCACAAATCCCAACAACATGTCAAATCAATCACCATCACCCTCACCCATACCTCTATCATTACCCTAACCTACACACACCATACCTATCCCATTCCTCTCTCACCAAAGTCAACTCTAACCCACTCATCCCATGTCCTCTCCCATCATCATCATCATTACATCATGCACACCCCTCTTCCCATACAAGAGCCATACGTAGGGGGGTGGCCTTCTCATATTCCAAGATTTGAGAGAGCAAGAGAAGGATAGAGAGAGATTTGAGAGAGAGAGAGAGAGAAGAAAGAGATTTGAGAGATTGAGTGGGTTTAGAGAGAGATCTAGAGGGAGATCAAGAGAGAGTTAGAGGGAGATCAAGAGAGAGTTAGAGAGATTGAAGGAGGAGATCAAGCTTGGAGGACCCCGATCGTCATCCGGACCGTCCGATCGGCAATCCAACCGTCCAACCATCATTGTGAGTGCAATCTTCCCCCTTTTTCTCATTTACCTTTCATTTTATTTCCTTGGGCCCACCTTGTGATGGGCAAACCGATGGATGGGCTGGATCGTCCATGAATGGGCCCCATATAATAATAATAATAATAATAATAATAATAATAATGATAATAATAAGTGAAGGAGATGGCCGCTGGACAGCTAGCGTCCAGAGGACGCTGCTGTCCAGCAGCGCCGGGGCGAAGCAACCTTGGGCGTTGACTGTGGGTCCCCACTCGTGGGACCCACCTTGATGCATGTAGTTGATCCATGCCGTCCGTCTGTTTCTCCAGCCCATTTTATGTCTAGACACCAAGAATGGAGTAAATCCAGATCTCGGGTGGACCACACCATCGAAAACAGTGGAGAACACAATGTCCACTGTTGAAACTTTCGTGGCCCACCGTGATGTTTGCAGACGGAATCACCTGCCCAATATTGGGCTTATTTGGTCCCTAACGAGCTGGGAAACCTGTTGAATGGATTGGATTTTCCCTAAGTGGGCCCCACCTGAAATAAGCTAAGGGAAAAGAAAAAAAAAAGAAAAAAGAAAGAAAACAAATAACGTCCAGACGCTGGACGTCACAGCGTCTGGGACGCTGGAACCGTCCAGCGTCAGGACGGCTGGAATGGGTCCCCACTCGTGGGACCCACCTTGATGTTTTTATTGTATCCACACCGTCTATCTGTTTTCCCATATCATTTTAGGGCCAAGGCCCAAATCTGAAGTAGATTCAATTCTTAAGCGGACCGCACCGCACAAAACAGTGGAAACAATGATTTCTACTGTCAAAAATCATTTGGCCCACCTTAATGTTTCTAGACCGATTTGCATACCCAATATTGGGCTTATTGGGTCCCCCATGAGATGGAGAACCTGATGAACGGAGTGGATCAGACCCATGTGGGCCCCACTTGATATAAGTACCATAAAACAAAAAAGAAAGAAAGAGAAGAATAGCAGAGGCAGCGTCGCTGACGCTGGTAGTACCAGCGTCCAGGACGCTGGCTTGTGCCGGCTAGTGGCCCACTCGTGGGTCCCACCATGATGTATGTGCTGTATCCACACCGTCCATCCATTTGGGGAGATCATTTTAGGACATGAACCCAAGAATGAGTCAGATCCAAGTCTCAAGGGGGCCCCACCACAGAAAACAGTAGGGACAGTGGCCCTACCATTGAAACCTTCCAATGGCCCACCATGATGTTTATTTGAGATCCAACCTGTTCATAAGTTCGCGCATGCGTCTGAAGAAGGGAAAACAACAATATCAGCTTGATCCAAAGCTTCTGTGGGCCCCACTTGGTAAAAATAAAATTATATATATATATATATATATGGGGTGTCTGCCAAGCCGGTGGCCACTCATGGGACGCACCTAGAATGTATGCGCTTTATCAATTCCGTCCATATGTTTTTCCAGCTCATTTTAGTGGCTGAGCCCAGAATTTAAGCATATCCAAATGGCAAGTGGTCCATGCCACGGGACAACATTGGGAATAATGATCTTCACCATTGAAACCTTCCCAGCCCTATAGTGATGTTTAATTGTCATCCAACTTGTTTCATAAGTGGCCGCCCAAAATTTAAGCATACCCAAATGTCAAGTGGACCCTGCCACGGGAAACAGTGGGGGATAATGAATTCCAACATTGGAAACCTTCCCAGGCTCTACAGTGATGTTTATTTGTCATTTAACCTGTTCATAAGATCACATGGATATGAATGAAGGAGGAAACAAAAATATCAGTTTGATTTAAAACTCTTGGGGCCCATCTGGGTGCCACGCTCCAAGTAGCGTGCTTTGGCACGCTACCCAGCAGGTGGCCTACCCTGTGGGTCCCATGACGATGTATCTGTTTTATATATGACGCCCATCTGTTTTTCCATATTATTTTAGTCCATGGGCCCTCTAAGAAAAGATGAGGCAATTCAGAGCTCTGGTGGACCACATTGTAGGAAACAGTGGTCATTGATGCCCACCTTTGAAACCTTCCTTGGGGCCATTGTAATGTTTAATTTTCCATCCAACCAAAGGCCATGGGGCCCATCTTGGGCTCCCACCTTGATAGATGTGTTGTATACATTGTTGTCCACCTTGGCCGGGGCGTGGGGCCCAGTTTTGGGTGGGCCACATTTAGAAATAAGGGTGATTGAATGCCTACCATTGGAAACTTTACAGGACCCATCTGTTATGTTTATTTGCCATTCTCCTTGTTCTTAAATCACTCAACCATGGGTAGAGTTCCACATGTGTGGTGTGCGGGCCCCACCATGGTATTTGGTTGCCATCTCACTTGATTAGTGGGAAAGCACAAATATCGGGTTGATCTCAAACTGTTGGGGCCCATTGATGTATGTGGCTTCCCCACTCCTTTGTGCGGTTATACACAACCACGGGTCCACCTTGTTATGCATGTGTTCTATCCACGTCAGCCATTGGCCTCCATGGTGCAATATGTATGTCGGCCATCCATTAGGACCGCCTTAATTTTGTGATTGATCCAAACCATCCAAATGAATGGACCCTAGCATGTTATGTACAGGACGGCCTTAGGACCACCTCTGTGTACGTGTTCGAGTGACCGCGTTGTCCATCCCGTGGATCCACCTTGATGATTAGTTGTGTAAACCCTTATTGAAAGGTCATCCTTAGAGTTTGCTTGATCCAAGCCACAGGGCTACCTTCTTAAACTCACCCTGTTGAACCGTCTTGTCAATTTCACCTTGTTAACTCACCATGTTGACCCGCCTTGTCAACCTGCCTTATTGACTCACCTTGTTGACTCACCATGTTGATTGATCTTGGTAACTCAGCTTGTATACTCATATGACTCACCCCTTCTACCCTTGTACCCAACTATTAAAGACCACCATATCGTGTATATCCCATCCACACTGTCTGTTTACCCTTAGGGCGAGTGTGGGGCTCATCCTCGATGTTCGTATGTCATGTAGGCCATCCATTATATGGAGCCTATCTTGCAGTATAAGGTTAGACCTGTCGTCTCTTTTTAGACCTCATCGTATTGATCATCTATCTCAGATTTCCCTACCATTTATGATTCTCTGTCATGACCTGTCTATCTTGCAACCCGTTCTATGACATTCCTTTTACGGACCATTATTGTGTTTATTTCAACTGAACTACATGATTATGGGTCTCGGCATAATTTTGAGTATTCCACTCTTGCCGCTCAAGTAGGTTCTACCTTTGATGTGTTGGTAGTGTTTTCAATCATTTCATTTCCATTTGGGTTATCTGAATATTGAAGGTTAATCCACACCGTTCAGTTGTTGGACCGTCTGTGTTGTTATATACCATCCATTTAGAGTCTTATCTTTTTATGTTTGCTTGTATTATAGTGAATTATCTTTTATGCTATTTTTAGTATGTCTGTTGCCACACGTAGTGTTATTTGGAATATTCTTGTGCGATCTATATAGTATATACTTTGACGACCACCATGCATGTGTAATGAGTATGCATCCCGAATCACCATTGTTAGTTGGGGACCACTAGGGCATAAACGCATTCATAAAGCATTCGAGATGTAGTTGCGCAAATGTAATTCACGTGCTCTCTATCGCAAACCTCTCCAATAGGTATGGGACTATTCGAGGATAGGAATCTATCATCCTGACTTACACCGTATGGTAGGCATAATTTAGCATACCTTGTAGCCCTTGGTGCGAGATTCCCTGGCTAGCGACATCCCGCACTATGACTCGATCATTCATATGTGTCCCCTCATCTTAATCATATCTCAAATAAGTTGAACTAGATTGATTTATAGCCATCGTGGTAGATGGACTACTTGTTGGCACTCATATTGTATACTTGACTCATGCATCTTGAATGCTTGGCTCATCTGATTGTTTTGTATCAACCGGCCATATCAGTCGTGATTGTCGTGTAGTTCATTACCAGCTGACGGTGACATTGTGTTTGAGACCTTATAGTTTTATGGTGCTCTTTGGAGACTTGCACGGGCATGTCATCCCACGTTTGTATGCATGGTTGCATTTCGCACCGTCTGCTTGTGCTGCATATAGCATGGTTACTACGTTGCAACCACAGCTCCATCGTGGTTTGCAGAACACCAGAAATATGTGATCTTTAAACTGGATGCCAAAGATGTCCCTGGGTGAAAGTCCCTGAACCCGTTGGTACCAAGGTGGGTGCTCCATTCAAGGACCGGGTGGTTTAATCATACACCAGTATGTCGAATACCAAACGACGGTGTTTTCCACTGCACGTGGTCAGTTTGGAAGGAGGTCTGACCTAACCTGCCAGAAGAGTGTTGGCAAAGTGGGTTGAGTTTGGCCAGCTGTGAGTAGGTCCGCTATTGCACCAGATAGGCTTTAGCATTCTACTGGTGAGTAGTGAGGTCTGTGAGACCCCGGTGATGTTCTGTATGGTGTGGGACGGTCCTGACGTGGGCGGGTGTGATGTGGGCGGGGCTGTAAGCTTGGGCGAGCTACCAGTTCCGAGTCCTGCATTGCTTGGGCGATTGCGTTATGACTGTTCGTATTTGGACCACTGTACTTAGAGGTGGTGATTTGCATACATGCATTGGATCATTATATGCGACATTAGGCCCTGTAGGCCATTGCATAGTATGAGTATATAGCCTTGGTAGGCTGGTTACCTGTATTGCATGCTTGCATAGCCATGGCAGGTTAGTTATCTGTATTGCATGCTTGCATAGCCGTTGTAGGCTGATTATTCATATCATATGATCGTGTAGCCTAATTAGGCTAAGTTTTGGTTTAGATTTCTCATCATGCTTTACTGCTTACTCTGATATTTAGCATGTTTGTCATACGCATTGCGCACGCACACACGCACTCACAAAGCTTCGTTCGAAGCTTATGCGCGTTTGTTACGCTGCAGGTTATACCAGAGTGTATCAGCAACGTTGAGTTGGAGTTGGGAGTGCAGTAGCAGGAGGTGCCGGATTGTGCACAGTTTTTATATTTACGCATTGTGTATTTACTTTTCAGTACTGTATGTAAACGAAATGATTTAGTGGAAATATTGTGTTTGTCTTTGATGGTACTCATATGGTGATGCTCATGTTTAAAATAAAAAAAAATTCAGACCCTAAAATCCTCCTTGTGGTATCCCAGGATCGGAACCTGGCGTGTGGGGTTAGGATCCGAGATCGGGGTACTACGGAGGCTGCCACCTCTGAATTCGGGTTACAGCGAATGGACGTTGAGAACCGAATTTGGGGCGTGACAGCAACAATGGGTGGGTCCTCTTTCTTCTTCCCAAATGAATCTCTCTCTCTCTCTCTCTCTCTCTCTCTCTCTCTCTCTCTCTTCCTCTCACAAACAACTCTCTCACACAATAACTCTCTCTCTCTCTCTCTCTCTCTCTCTCTCTCTCTCTCTCTCTTCCTCTCACAAATAACTCTCTCACACAATAACTCTCTCTCTCTCTCTGGCATTTTCTCTGAAGGAGGAAGAAACGAATGAATGGGCTTTATAGCTGAGCACGGTGGAAATTACAGTCATAGGTGCGATTGGTTTGGGTTTCCGATTTCAAGAGGGACTTGGGTTCCACTTTCTTGCAACCTATGCCACATGGGGATCATTGAAAGGGTAGGTGGGGTCCACATGACATTGGTATAATCAATCCTGGACATCCATGCAAGATAGGGACCTGGATCTTGATGATCTGGGTTTACATTGTTTGGAAACAACGGTCTGGCACGAGCTGCATAAGCGACGTTTGATAAAAAAAAAGAATGGATTATTCCCTTGGCAGTGACGAAACGGACGAATGGTTTGGATCAATGAATGGGGCCGCTCTGATTGTCATGTGGAGGACAAGTCTCGGCAGCGAACGGACGCTGTTGCAGCGTCCGCTGCAACAGTGTCGTGAAGACAACCTCATTTCCATATGCGGACTTCGTGCATCGCACGCATACTCCCTCACATCCGCTGCCTTCACAAGTGGGGTCCACACGAATGTTTGGAAGAAATCTGGGTCGCCCATGTGATGTGGATCGGTGGATCTTGGTATTTTTGTGTTTGAACAGTGGTTAAGGGTGGGCCGCTGGATCAACGAATAGTGGAGAGGCTTCATAGGACCAAGGTTTACAGGGCCACGGGCCTGACGTATGGCTTGGATTACACATATGGGGCCCACCAGAGAGATGGTGTGGATCACCAATGGCAACAGCGGCAACACTGCCGCTGAAGCTGCGTCCGGAGAAGACGGACGCTCGTCTGCGTCCGTAGTACGCGGTCAACGCGGTTTGAACGCGTGGCCAGCCGTGTGCACTGCACACGCAAGTCCCACCTTGATGTATATATGAAATCCACTCCATCTAGCAGGTAGGCCATGGAGTTTTAAGGGGTGGCACGGAAATTGAACCGAGTTCGAGCTTCAGTGGGCCATCTCAGTGGGCCATCTAAGGGCCAGATTCTGACTAGGGAATTTGTAGGACGATCGAAAGGCTGAAAATCGACGTGTACGGCTAAAATACATAAAAAAAAAAAAAAGCTTAAGTACGAAGTTTTACATCAAACTGATCATAAAAAACTAGTATACTTAAAAGTGGCAGTTTAACTTAAGTTTAACTAATGACATTTTCATAATTATTGTAAATGTTGTGAGTTTTGTGAAATTCGACACTTTTACACTGTTTTAGGGTTTATTTTGAGCAACTTTAATAAAGGGACCCTACCCTAATTCGATACAGATAATTTATTATTAATTTATCAAGTTTTCAAGTTATTTAATTTATTAAATTACGATTTAAACGATTCCAATAACTTGGGATATTATAAGCACGCCTAAACAGGTTCATATAGTCAGGAAATCAATGATCTAAACATATGGCAGGTGATGGACAAGATGTATAGATCAGATTTACGGACGGATATGTGTACAGGACGATGTGGAGATCATATGGCGAGTCTACGTTGATCGCGTAGTTCAAAATCGAAGTGGATGGTCAGATATTCCTATCTAGCAACGATAGATTATTCTAACGGTTCATCTATTGAATTAACTAATTACACTAAGTTTTCAGAGTCTTAAAAATGTCGGGATATATATAAAAGTGTATACCTGTGTGTATGTGTGCGAACAACATGGCCTAGAATTTGATTTCTCGCATGTGAACACGCACTTGTGTACCTACTCGTGTGTCCAAATTTTTGAGGTATTACAGGGCAGGGGACTCTTCTTCCTCCTCTAGATGATTCGCGCGGTTGTCACCGATATGCTGGTGGTTTTGTGATGGCTCCGATGATGGATCTGCACCGCTAAGAGCAAGAAGAGAAACGTCGAGATGATGACTATGTTGCTGATCTGTAGTTGCTTCTCAGATGTTTTGTTCTGCCTATAGTTTTTTGTAAGGTTGCTTTTCTATATCTTTCTCTATAAGAACTTCTCCTGATCAATAAAGTATGTCTTGATTTTCTACAGGTTGCTTTTTGTTCCCTTGATGTCTCAGATCACTCTTGTATGTCTGCTTTGGTTGTTTCTTGCTTTCAGCCTAAATTGAAGCATTCAGTTATTCCATTGATGGTGTTTGATGATTTTCAGTGGTTTGAATTGACCCAGTTTGGCCTTCAGATGGCCTGGATTGCTTGAATTGTGCTCATGTATCCTCTTGATGATTAGATCTGGGATTGGGCCTTCTTGTCTGATGATCAGACACTTGATCTGGCTTCTCGATGGTTTATGTAAGCTTTCCCATGGTTCAGATTATGTTAGATCAGCCTTTGGAAATTTTGATCTTTATGGGGCATTGAATAATGGGGATTTGAATGGTATGGATGAGATAGGGAGAGGGGCCATAGGTGAGGCTATACATTCATCGGATGTGGGCCATATGGATGGTGTGATCAATGGTGATGATGAGGCCATGATGGACATAGACGGGCTGATCTCATATTTGGATGGATTGGATGGCTTAGATGACACTTTTGATGGCTTGGATGCACTTAATGATGGCCGAGATGTACGGTACACTTACTTGGGTGGACTTGATGTGATCATTGATGACGCCCCCTTGATGATAGACGGTGTGGATGTTCCGATAATCCCTTCGATTGGACAGAGTGACAGTTGGATTCCTGATTTTATGATGGAGAGGACTACAAGTCCATATCTGACAGTTGGTTCTTCGATCGGGGCCATCGAGATCTTTCTTGACGATTCGGATGTACTTTCTAGCAGCTAGATTGTCCCAGATGCTATGATGTGCAGTGTGATCTTTGTAGATAGCCTTCTTGACGGAGACCATCAGTCTTTTTTTTACCATCGGTCCTTTGCGCACTTTATTCATGAGGTGGGCGAGTCTTCCCATGCGGTTGAGTTGGCAATGATTTTAGACAATGATGCGACTATATCAGACATATCCGTCACAGGGGCTATCTCAGGGATTGTTGATTCTGCAAAGATCCCTGCTTTTCCTTCTCCTTCACCCGTTGATCTTCCGATTCTTGAGGAGCTATCAGGGATTTTAGGACCTTTCATTCTGGAGGGGATTCCCGTGAGGACTTGCCAGTTGCTTCCTAGCATTTCTTGTTCGCCCCGACTACTTGCATGGCTTGACAAATTATCAGTTTGCAAGATTCGAGAGCTGGAGTTCTACGACTTTGGTGGTCTGATTCATATGGCCTGAGTTGATATCGACTGGAGGATGCTTGGTGCTATATTGATTACTGGTTCCCATCGTTGAACTTGTTTGCGTTCAACGATATGGAGATGGGACCTTCTTTGGAGTAGCTTACGCGTTTGATAGATCTTCCTTGGGATTATGTGCAGTATTTTTTGCCGAAGATTGCCACTCCGCAGAACTGGTTTGGGATTCTATACCTTATACAGCCCGCAACTGATGGTTAGGATGTTGTAGTCTTTTCTTTGGATGCACTGTACGATCTCTTTTTGAGCCCTCTGAGTGCGGCAGGATCCATGCTTTTTCAGAATGTATTGATGTTCTGTCTGATAACTGAGGAGTTATTCTCAGGATGGCAAAGATCCCAAAATCCTTTGCTTTTCAAGGTGCTGAGCAGAGTTACTCATCGGCAGGGGGTTATCTCCCTTGTACTGGTTGAGCTATTCAGTGGGCTGACTGATTGTGCCCTTGGACATACTTGTGTCCTTTGCAGATGCTGTGCATTTCGCTAGGTAATTCTTTTGTACCTTCTTTTTTCTTTCTGGTCCTTTGGAATTATTTGCTTTGGCTGATTTTCTTTATTTTCTCATGACAGGTCTAGCTATGGGAGCGTCTTTTCATGACTATTCCTGTATCATCTCCTGGTACTCGTCTCTTTGATCTTATGCGCCATATCATAGAGATTCTTCCACATACTGCCAGGATGAGTGAGCCTCTGTATCATAGGATGTTTATCAAACTGCGGGACTGGAATGTGCGCTGGGAGTCATCTTGGCTTTCACTTCCTATGGCAATTTGTGATGCTCATCGTCTTCCTCTGATGCTGGTAGGCTTTCGCTCCTATTTCTCTTATCATCCTATCCGATTTTTGTGGTAGTTTGGGTATGAGCAGGATGTTCCTCTTTTTGCTTTCTCAGGTATCGGGAGTCAATCACTTCCGGCCAGATCATCCAATTTCAGGACTCGAGTTGATGGGTCTTGGGCAGGTCACTTGATTGCTGATTCACTTGGGTTTGAGCTGCAGACCTTTTCGATGACAACTGCCCCATACCAGCATTGGATCATTAAGCAGTCTTTGCATCGGTGTATTCCTTATTGGCATTTAACGACTGATGAGAATGAGCTAGATGTCATTCGGGATCCTGGTTCTTCATCTAGTTCATACAAGCCTTTTGGGGAGCATCCTTTCATCGATCCTGGCTTCCTCTTGGCCAGTCATGGCCATCTTCTGTGTGGGATTTTTGCACTTTGGTATCATTATGAGATGATGTCGAGGAGATTAGTCGTTAATCAGAGGTTGCCTGATGAGGAGGTGGCGATCCGTTTCCTTGAGAGAGATGAGGTGCATTACCTGCGCATGGAGGTGAGCAGGTTGAGGGCGAGGCTATTTCATTATGAGTCAGAGGACTTACCTGATGTAGCTGAGGGGGAGGGTAGAGATTAATTTTCTACCTTTGAGGGTTGTATCAGCCGTCTGTACATCCCTTTTTACATGGTACATGACTGGCTATGATGTATTTTTTTTGTATTTTGAAAGAAATGATATGATGTATGTAAAAGAAATACGATGCATTAATAGAAAGAAAACACTTTTTTGAGAACTTATTGTACCGTGAGTTGTCTTGTGAGTCTATGTCTGGATTTTATGCTGGGACATAGGAATCAAAACTGATGCTCGGCCAATGTTTTGACCAATGTTTCGAGATTGACTTCTGAGCGATCTCTTTGACTCCCTAGAGGTGTAGGCATCTGAAACCATTACTCTTTGAGAATATTGTCAGAGTTTGTAGAGTTCCTGTCTCTGAATGTACTTCTTCTTGTTCTTGAACTGGGATTATCTAAGCTGATTTGGGGTTTTGATACTTGCACTTTTTATTTTTATTTTTATTTTTCTTTTTGTACCATTTTTTCCTGTAGTGCTCTTTCGAGTTTTCACCACAGTCGGCTTTTCCCGTCATTTTTTCTCATGGCGCCCTTTCGGGTTTTCATCACGTCTCAAGTTTTTTATCTTACCTGCCCCTTAGCAGTTATACTGTTTTTACCCTCAGTGCCCTTTCGGGTTTTCACCAAGTCCGCTGTATGCCCACTGTTTTTATTTGGAGCACCCTTTCGGGTTTTCACCCCGGCCTCTTTGTTTAGGCACACACTTCTTTTTTTGAATTTTTTTGGATAAATACGGTGACCAGAGGTCGGGAATTCGTCGTTGCCGGCCGATGGTAGCTTTTCAGCCCTTATCCTAAGTTACAATGGTAGAGTTGTTGGTCTTAGCTATAGACCCTTCTGAGATGAATGGATGGATGATTATGTTTCCTTTCGGGTTGATTTTTTTCTTAGATGCCTTATTTTGGCTTTCCCATTTTCTTCCTCTTTTTGTTCTTTTCTTTGGACCCTTTTTGTGTCTTTTTCTTCTCTTTTCTTTTGAGACTTCTTTATTTGGAACACTTGTTGGTGGACGGGAAGAGATTCTCAGAGGTCTATGACCCCTTGACTTCAGCTCTATTAAAGTAACTCTTGATAAGGTTAGAATGACTTACTCGTGAAAGATCTTCACCTTGTCGGCATTGATTGGCTCAGGAAGATCCACCCCTCTCATGCTGGTGAGCCTGAAGGCGCCTCCTGAAAGTACTTCTCTAATGATCAGCGGTCCATCCCACGATGGCTTGAATTTTCCTCTAGGATCAGGAAGGTGTGACAGTAAAATCTTCTTCATGACCTATGTCGCCTACTTTGAAACTTCTTTTTCGGACTCTCTTGTTGTAAGCCTGAGCGATCCTTTTCTGATAACATTGGGAATGACTTAGCGCACACATGCGCTACTCATCTGCTAGGTATAACTGATCGAATCTGGCCCATTACCATTCTTCTTCTTCAATTCCACTTTCCAATAACACCCGTGATGACGGTATTTCCACCTCGACTAGTAGAACTGCTTCCATTCCATAAGTAAGCTTGAAAGGCGTAACGCCTGTAATAGATCGTACAGACATTCGATAAGCCCAAAGTGCATATGGGAGCATGTCTAACCAATCTCGATAGGTCACGACTATCTTCTTGAGTATCCTGACGATCTTCTTGTTTGCGGCTTCTACCCCACCATTCATCTGAGGACGGTAAGGGCTTGATCGATGATGTTGAATCTTGACCTTGCTGAGGAAGTCATCCATCTTCTTATTGACAAAAGGGGTCTCATTATCTGTGATGATAACATTTGAGATTCCATACCGGCATATGATGTTGTTCTTCATGAATTTGATCACCTGGGATGCTACTATAGTGGTGTAGGAGGCTGCTTCTACCCACTTGGTGAAGTAGTCGACTGCCACAAGTATATACTCATGATCGTTTGGCTTTTGGACTCACCTTACCATTGATGTCAAGACCCTACATAGAGAAGGGCCAAGGAGTTGTCAAGTTGTATAGTTCTGATGAAGGGGCATGGATTTCATTTATATGCTCCTGACACTTGAAGCATTTTCTAACGTGCTGGCAGCAGTCTATCTCCATGGTGAGCCACTAGTAGCTGAGTCGTAGAATCTTCTTCGCCATCATATACTCGTTCATGTGTGGGCCATAGATTCCTTTGTGTATTTCTTTCATGATTTTAACAGCTTCCGTTTCATCGATGCATCGAAGGAGGACTTAATTACAGTATCGCTTGTAAAGAATTTCAACACTGATGGTAAACTGGCCAGCCAAACGCTGGATGGTTTGACGATCTGTTACTGTTGCTGCTTCTGGATATTCCTGGGTTTGGAGATATTGCTTGATGTTAGAATACTAGAGTTTCTCAGGGGTGGTTTCTGCCTCTTCTATCTGAAGGCAGAATGCAGGTTCATCTTGAGTTTCAATTGTGAACTCCCATTTTAAAGCTCCTTTTGGGATTTCGAGCATTGATGCAAGAGTAGCAAGAGCATCTGCAAACTGATTCTTAGCCCTGGGCATGTACGAGAAGGTGATTTCTTTGAACTCTTCGACCAGATTTTCGAAGTATACATGATATGGGATTAACTTCTTGTCCTTAGTTTTCCATTCGCCATTGGTCTGGTTGGTGATAAGCTGTGAGTCTCCAAATACTCGTAGCTTCTTAACGCCCAAGATTATGGCTTCCTTAGACCAGCGATGCATGCTTTATATTCTGTCATGTTGTTGGTGCATTCGAATGCTATATGCCTTGAGATAGGAATAGGGACGTCGTCTGGAGAGTAGAGGATTGCTCCAATCCCACTTCCTTTTGAGTTAGCCGCACCGTCGAAGAATATCGTTCATTCCTCTTTCATTTTCATCTCTTCACTTTCGATAAGCAAGAGATCTTCATCAGGGAAAAATGTTTCCAGTGGTTAATAGTTCAGGAGAGAATGAGCGGCAAGATGATCGGCGAGGGCCTGCCCCTTGATTGCTTTCTAAGTGACATAGGTGATGTCAAACTCAGACAGGAGTAATTGCCACTTAGCTATCCTTCCAGTGAGTGCTGGTTTCTCAAACAGGTACTTGAGCGAATCCATACTGAGTAAGGAGGAGAATAGGTAATCCAATCATGTATTTTTGGAGACGCTGAGTTGCCTAGACTAGAGCGAGGCAAGTCTTCTCGATTTGGGCATACCTGGTCTCATAGTCGGTGAGCTTTCGGCTCAAATAGTATATTGCTTGTTCCTTCTTTTCGGTCTCGTCGTGCTGGCCGAGAACACAGCCAATGAGTTCTGTTGTTACCGATATGTATAACAATAGGGGTTCTCTAGGAGTGGGTGGCACTAGAACTAAAGGATTCATGAGATATTTCTTGATGCGGTTGAAGGTGACTTGACAATCATCATTCCATTCTTTTGGTACATTCTTTTAAAAGAGTTTAAATATGGGCTCGCAGATAGGTGTGAGCTATGCGATGAAGCGACTGATGTATTGAATTCTGCTTAGGAAGCCACGAATTTCTTTCTCAGTTCTATGAGGGGGGCATTTCGATGATTGCTCTGGTTTTGGTCTCGTCGACCCTGATGCCATCCTCGATCACCATAAAGCTAAGGAGCTTTCCTCCAGTCGTACCAAAGACACATTTCTGAGGGTTGAGACGGAGCCTGTACTTTTCCAACCTGTTCAATAACTTCTTTAGATGTTCAAAGTGTCCTTCAATTGTGCGAGATTTGACGATCATATCATCCATATATACTCCGAGCTCTTTGTTCATCATATCGTGGAATAATGCTGCCATTGCTTGCCGATATGTTACTACTGCGTTCTTCAGACTGAACGACATTACCTATAACAGAAGGTTCCCCATGAGGTGATCAACGATGTCTCTCACGATCTTTAATGGCAATCTTGATTTGATTGTAGCCTGAGAATCCATCCATGAATGAGAAGATCTTGTATCCTGCGGTGTTGTCAACCAGAGTGTCGATATGCGGCAGAGGAAAGTTATCTTTGGGACTGGCTTTATTAAGATCTCGGAAGTCGATGCACATTTGAACCTTGCCATACTTCTTTGATACTAGTACGATGTTGGCAAGCCATTCAGGGTAGTTGAAGACTACTAAGAATTCCGTGTTGTATTGCTTAATAACTTCATCGCGAACTTTCAGGGCCCATTCGGCTTCATTCTTCTCAATTTCTGTTTAACTGGCTTCATATCTAGCTTTGTTGGCAGATGGTATACAACGAGCTCTTCATCGAGCCCTGGCATGTCTTCATACGAGAACGCAAAGTTGGACAATCTTGGAGCTAGGAGCTCTATCATTCTCTGCTTCATATCTGGTGGCAATGATTTCCCAATGTGTACTTCTCTAGGGATTTCTGGTGTCCCTAAGTTTATTACCTCAAAATCATCGGCTACAACATTGTCCTTAGATTTGAACTTTTTAAGGAGATCCTCTAATTCGAGAGCCGGGTCATCATCTTCCCTATCCCGAGCTTCATCCAGACCCATGAGTTCGAAGTCTAATTCGATGTCAAAGTCATATGATTCAACTTCAAACTCATGCAACTCTTCAGATGAACTTTGCACATTATTGAATGCAGGAAAAGAAATGCGTTTTGGTTTTTAAGAATTTTCTAGGATTGAAATGATAGAAGTTTTTAGTTTTTGAAAGTTTTTTTTATTTTTTTTAGATTTTTGAGCTTCACGGGACCCTGAACAAACGGGCATTGCAAATCATGATTGATCCCAGCTTGCCCCAGGGTACCGATCGTTACTTAAATCGGCTTTTTTTTTAAATCCAGAGTCCTCAGATGATTCTTTAGCTGATTCAGAAGTTAAGGGAATAGATGACTATTCGAGACCCCATGCTCCGTCCCTTAGAGAGGTGGGGGTTGATGATTTGGGCGAAGAATCATGGTCTGGCCCAATGACCATGATTTTTCGCTAGTCTGGTTCGAGATCTGAGTCGTACTCAGTCCCTCCCGGATCACTTACCTCGCATTGCAGTTCGTTTGGTTCCACGATGAGATACAAGCTTGGAATCTGCACATTGGACCAATCCAGGGCTGGCCATTTCCCTTTCTTGGTCCAATGGATGGGCTGCTTCTGCCCCTGGCTGATGGTTGATGGTGTCGATTCCACAGAGATGGGCAGGTTATGTCCCTTGTTGATTGATGCTGAGATGGGAAAGTTGTGCCCCTGGTTGGCTGGAATTGAAGTGGGCAGGTTGTGCTCTTGGTTGATTGGAATCGAAGTGGGCAGGTTGTGCCCCTAGTTAACGAGAGTAGGTATTAGAGTACCCTGGTCCTAAAGTTGTTGTATTTCTTCTTTGTCTTCATCCTCTTCTTTTGGAGGCTTAGGTGGTTCGAGAATCCAGTCCCATCAGATGGGAGGCCACATGGCCCAGGCTAGGCTCATTGAGAGGCCATTATATAGCGCAGTTGGTAGATTTTTTCTTGAATCTCTGCAAGACTCTCCAAGTCTGATGAATTGAATGGGTAGGCACTGAAACTTCTTCTTTCTTTTGTCCATGATCACTGACCTGTACCCGAGTCCCCATTTGCATTGATTATATACCAGCGGCATCTTTCTGAACTTGAAATGATTCTTCATGTGGTATTTGAGACTCAGATGTTCTGTTGGTGGAAAGACACGATCCACACTTAGCAGTTCTGGATTGGGGATAGCATTTACAGTCTCAAACTCGAAACTGTGAAATGGGACGTCTTCTTCATAGTGTTAGATGTCGATGACAGGGATATCCGGTTCAGTGGCAGTGATATTGGAAGGAATGATGAACTCCTTCTCTACATGGACAGAGATCACTTGGTTCTCACAAATGTACTTTACTCGTTGATGCAAAGTTGATGGCATAGCTCCGACTTTATGCAGCCAAAGTCATCCGAGCAACATGTTGAAAGAGGTTGATATATCCAAGATTTAGAATGTGATAGTGGAGATTTTTTGACCTATCTGTACCTCTATATCGACTTCTCCTTCCACTGATCGGCGGGTGTTGTCGAATGCTCTGACGTATATGGTGTTGGGGTCGGAATGAGGAGGGACTGATTCCCAGGCGTTCCGCCATCTTGAGAGGGCAGACATTTAAGCTTGAGCCGTTATCGATAAGAACCAGTGGGACACAGATGTCTTTATATCGTAAGGCTATGTTGAGAAACTGCCCATAGTCACGCCCTTCTTGTGACAACTCATTATCGGTGAAGGTTATGGCGCATGGAGCCAATAGTTGTCCGATCATTAATGCTATCATCTCAGGTGTCGTGTCTGAGGAGACGTGGGCATCACTCAGTGTCTTGGCGAATATTTTTCGATGTATGCGAGATGTGCAAAGTAGCTCTCATATGGAGATTTGGGTAGAGATTGACTTGAGCTGAGTTGTAACATCATATGCAACTTTGTTTTTGCCAAGGCCTACGAGAGCGCTATTAAGCTCTTAAATGTGTATATTCTAACCCCATTTCATCACTAGCTATGCTTGAAATACATGATTAAAGACCCAACTAATGCATGGTTTTATAGTTGTAGGAATGAGAGAGAGAATTCATCAATTGAAGGCTTAGAGACACTGTTTACAAGCATTGAAGATCAAAAGACCAAGTGCCAAAAGGTGGAAGAAAGAAATCAAAGGAGAGAAGAAAGAGGTCAAAAAATTGCACTGAAGACCGGTCGTCCATAGCCTAGGACAGGTCGTCCGACCGATCCGAACACTCAATAGGAGGACCCCTCCTGCCAACCTTGCTAGACCAATCACGACCGGTCGTGTGACGAGTCGTTCGCTACTCAGACCGGTCGTCAGACCAGTCGATTAATTCCAAAGCTAGGAAGGATTTTTCCAAAAACTCATTGGACGATTTTTGGCCTTTTACGACCGGTCGTCCATGAGCTCAGACCGGTCCTCCGACCGGTCGTCTGCGTAACAAAGCTTCTTCTACAAGCTCCGAAATTTGATGTGCAAAGAGCAGTTTTTGTGAATTTTCTCAAAGTTTCTTCGCATCTAGGGCCTCAAACCAATAAAAGAACTCCTCTAGGTCGTTCCTAAGGCATCCTAGAAGAGATTTACCACGGTGGGAGGCTGTAGAAGTAAAATCCGGAGTTCTACAGCTCCTCCTAGTTTGTTCTTTTAGTTTTTTATGTTTTCTTAGTTGCTTTCATGTTTCCATGGATCATGAACGGCCAAACCTCTTAGCTAGGGCTAAGAGGTGAAGCTTGTAGTGAATCTAAGATATTTTAATTCATTTATTTCGGTTTCAAGTTGGATTATTAGTGAAGAACAATGGTTTGAAGTTTGAATAAAGTTCTAAGTATTCTTTCTTAGTCTTATGATGGCTCATGGATGTTTAAAAGAATTGCTTGAGTTCTTAATTATTTTGAATAGTTCTAGACCTGTATGCTTCGAGGAATTGGATTCAATATGTTCTAGACCTTGGATTCTTATGTGGGAACTTTTAACCAAAGTTCTACTTTTCTAAATTTCTGAATTATGTGTGATTTTATAAGTGATTTGAATTAAGTCCAAATCATGATCTAGTTATGCTTTGTGACAGAGTTTAATGATGATTATGATTGTGATCTGAACCTATTGGAATTAGGATTGACTTATGCAATTGAGTGTGCTCAAGTCCTAACTTGAATTGAGGGAATCATGTGCATGAATCACACATATGATAGATTGTTTGTTATAACTGCTCTATTATCCGACTAGATAGGACTTGATTTCGATTCTAGTTGAGTAATTACGAAACCACAGCGAATTGAGCATCAATGATTGCTACAAGTGGATCCTTGAACCCCTAGTGCTTTTTATTATTTATTACATTCAGTTTCAGTTCAAAATATCTATCTACATCCAATTTCAAAATTTTGTTTAGTTAGTTCTCAATTAGAAACCATTGGAAGTGTTGTGTGGGTTCCTACACAAGTCCCTGTAGATTGACCTCGGTCTTACCGAGATTATTACTACATCGGAGCCTTGCACTTGAGGCGAGCGAACAAGTTTTTAGCACCGTTGCCGGGGATTGTGACTGGTTTTTCACAAAATTTCTAAAAACAGTTTCTATTTGAGATTTTTAGGAGTACTTTACTAACTTAGTTTGTTTGCTTTGTTTTACTTTTATAGGAATTCTAGGAGTCGAAGTAGTCACTTCAAATCAGGTTTTTCTAACTCTTTTTCTTTTATTTTTCTGATATTTGCATACCACATTGGGTTCGAGATTCTAATAACCGACTCATTAGTAAAGGAGGAATTGTTGAAGGGATTGATAGGGAGCCATGTGCTAAGAAACGTTTCCAATTTTGTCTGAAAGTATGGCTGAAAATCAACCCAACCATATGGCAAATCAAAATCTGGGCCAAACCGAAACGGGAGAGAATGAGGTTGAGAATCTTTTCCGACCTAGAACACTACGTGATTACTTGCAACCTACAAGAGCGAGCACTCCCTCATGCATAGTTTTTCCACATAATGCAAGGAACATAGATCTTAAACTGGGAGTAATCCAACTCCTTCCCAAATTCCATGGACTAGACAGTGAAAGTGCCTATCAACATCTTAAGGAATTTGATGAGGTGATAGCCACAATGCACTGTGTAAATGTAACTGATGATGTAATAAGACTCAAATTATTTCCTTTCTCCCTTAAAGAGAAAGCTAAGGCTTGGCTTCATGCATTAAGGCCAAGATCAATTGGCACATGGACTGAGATGACTAGGGAGTTCATTAAAAAGTTCTTCCCAACTCAAAAAACGATCATGTTGAGGCGCCTTATCATGAATTTTGCTAAAAAAGAAGATGAGACCTTCTTCCAATGTTGAGAGAGGTTTAAGGACTTGTTAAATGCATGCCCACATCATAGCTACGAAATTTGGCGGGTAATAAGTTTTTTTTATGAAGGACTGACTTCACTCATACGCCAATTCATAGAGATGATGTGTAATGGAGAATTCATGAATAAGGAAGCCAAAGAAGCATAAGACTATTTTGATGAATTGGCTGAGAATGCAAAGTCTTGGGACACATCTAAACCAATAAATCCCAAGACAAGCGAACAAAAGGAAAATGGAGGAATTTATATCCTCTCAGAAGAAGATAACATAAGTGCACGTGTGGCTAGCCTCACAAGAAAAGTCGAGGCCATGGAATTGAAGAAAGGAGAGACGAATAACTCAAAGGACGTTGAAATTGTTTGTGGAATTTGTGCCGGGAATCAACATGCAACACAGGATTGTCCCACAATTTCTGCATTCCAGGAAATCTTACAAGAACAATCAAATGCTATAAACAATTATCAATGGCTATTTAGTGCTCCAAACTCAAACACGTATAACTCTAGTTGGAAGAACCATCCCAATGTCAGTTGGAGGAATGGAACAACTGCGAATGCAAACAACACCCCCCAAGCTCAACCTTTACTAAGTCCATCCCTAGTAATTGTTCACTCCCCAAGTGTAGGGTTGCGAAGTAGTAATAATTCGGAAAGACCGAGTATCATTCCCACAGAGATTTATGAATGGGTATTCTCTGAATTTGTCTAAAATAACTAGTAATTAAGATCCTATTAAGAACTAAAACTGAAAAATAGCAATTTGGGTTTAACAGTGAATGTGTAAGGTAATTTCAATCTAAAAAGGCACTAGAGCGCCAAGGATCCACTTTTGACAACTTTCAATGCATCAACACAACTAGGTCTCTCATAACTCAATCGGAATCGAATTCATATCTCTATCCGATCGGAATATAGAGCGGTTCAATCAACAATTATCGAAAACAGTTGCTTATTCATTGATTCAATTCCCACATCAATGCTCAGGCCTTGGGCACACTCAATTGTGTAGGCGAAGCCTCTTTCCAATCTAGTTGAGATTCATAACCATAGCTTTCATCAAATCCTGTCACTAAACTTGATTACGACCAGTGATTAGAACTCTAATTAAATCAAAATCAATCAGCAAACAGCTATTTCAGATTATAACAAAAAGATACTAACTTTAGTTGAATGAATTCCCACATGAAAATCAGGCCATTGTACACGAGGCAATCAAAGGGTCTACCATGCCCGGAGTCGATGATAGATCAATGAACTACACAAGCATAACCAATGCTCAGAAGATAAGCTACTAAGTTTAGAATCACTAAGAATCACATGAGCCCGGAGTCATCAAGAGATCAAAGTAAAACCAAACTCGTACTTGATTCAAACTCATATTGAACTAAAATTCTTCAATTAAAACATAAAAGGAAACCTAGGTTGCATCAATCCATCAAAAACAAATCAAAAGCTTCACCTCTTAACCCTAGCTAAGAGGTTTTAGTTCATCTCTAACATCCTTGAACTAGAAGCCTCAAAAACATAAAAACTACTAAAACAGGAAGAAAAGTAAGAAAGCTCGAAGTGGAATCCGTCTCCTAAGCAATCCCCACGTCCTAGCATGCCTTGGTATGAAGAGGAGAAGTCCCTTTTATAGATTGGCATGGAAGATTCCAGATTTAGCAAGGAATTACGCAATTGTGCAGAGAAAATTGGAGCTTTACGTACAATCTGTTACGCTGACGACCGGTCGCACGACCGGTCTAAGCTCTTGGACGACCGGTCGCACGACCGGTCTCAAAACCTCAAAAACAGTCCAGTGAGTTTGGTGTTTCTGGACACCCCTCGACCTGTCTGGCGACCGGTCGTGCGATCGGTCTAAGATGAGAAAAACTAGTCCAAAAAATACACTGTCGACCTGTCTGTCGACCTGTCTGTCGACCTGTTTGACGACCGGTCTACAGACAGGTCTAAGAACAAAAGTTCAGTTTTTCTTCTTTATCTCTTGTCTTTCTTTCTTACTTCTTTCTTCCACCTTTTGGTATTTGTTATATTGATCTTCAATGCATATTATGTGACTCTTTTAACCATGAATTGGTGAAGTCTCCTTCTCATTCCTACAATCACAAATCCATGCATTAGATTAGTCTTTAAATCATGAAATACATGCATAATGAGTGATGAATTGGGGTTAGAATATGCACAAGTAAGAGCTCAACAGTAATCACACCAAAAGCTACGCTAGAGGAGATTGGGTGCATTCGT
This sequence comes from Liriodendron chinense, assembly GCA_003013855.2. Taxonomy (NCBI): domain Eukaryota; kingdom Viridiplantae; phylum Streptophyta; class Magnoliopsida; order Magnoliales; family Magnoliaceae; genus Liriodendron; species Liriodendron chinense. The sequence continues at coordinate 2,950,699 of ML058552.1, forward strand.
ATCGGTTCAAGATGAATATAACAAGACTAATTCTCTGAAAATTGATGGGTTCATGCAAGAGCAACTTAAATTCAATCAAAATTCATCTCAAGCCATTAATGACTTGAAAACCTCAATGGCTAGAGTTGAACCTCATCTCAGTGTTAGGGAGAAAGGCACACTTCCTGCCTAACCTCTCCCTAACCCAAGAACCAAATTTGAGATACATGACCCAAGCTCATCCTCCCGACATATGGAACATGTTCAAGCTATCACCACCTTGAGGAGTGGAAAAACAATCGATAGATCTAATCCAGTGAAGGCCCTAAAGCCTAATGATCTAAAAATTTTCAAAGAGGATGATAGCCCGAACAACACTCCACGTGAGAAAGAACCGGACATGCATTACAAACGGGTTGCCCCGTTTCCCCAAAGGTTGATTTCACCTAAACCTTTAGACAAAAACCTGAAAATCTTAGAGGCTTTTAAGAAGTGAAGATCAACATTCCGTTGTTGGATGTTATAAAATAAATACCATCATATGCCAAATTTATAAAGGAATTGTGTACAGTCAAAAGGAAACATAATGTTCACAACAAAGTACTTTTGACTGAGAATTTAAGCGCTATTATCAAAGAAGAGGTGCCTCAAAAATACAAGGATCCAGGTAGTCCAACCATCTCATGCATCATAGGTGACTACCGGATCAAACAAGCCTTATTCGTTTTTGGGGCAAGTATTAACCTCATCCCATACTCGGTCTATGAACAACTTGGGTTAAGTGAATTGAAACCCACCAAAACCACACTCCAACTTGCTGATAGATCTATTCGTATACCAAGGGGGATGATTGGGGATATCTTGGTCTAAGTTAATAAATTCTACTATCCAGTGGATTTTATTATCTTGGATACACATCCCGTGATAGGTACCGGTGCTCAAATTCCTGTCATACTAGGACGCCCTTTTTTAGCTACTTCAAATGCAATTATCAATTGTAGAAATGGGCTTGTACAAATGTCCTTTGGAAATATGACACTCGAGCTGAATATTTTTTATTTATGCAAACAAGCACGGGAAGTTGATGACGAGGTCCATGAAATAAATCTAATTGAATCATTTGTGGAAGATACATTCCCCTTAACATTCTATTCCGATCCCTTGGAGGCATGTTTGACCCACTCTCATGAGATGGATGATGACAGGATACGAGAGATGGATGCTATTTTGGATGTTATGCCGGTACTTGATAATAAAAGATAGAAGGCACTATTTAAACCTTTACCCTTAAGCGAGAACAAGCCTCTTCCATCTAATATCAAGGCACCGAAGCTTAACCTAAAATAATTATCAAATGATTTAAAATATGTATATTTAGGTCCAGATGAGACATATCCGGTGGTGATTTCTTCCCACTTGGATGAGGAACAAGAGAGTAGGTTAATAGCAACTCTAATAGAGCATAAGAGCGTCATCGGATGGTCAATTGCGGATCTCAAAGGCATAGACCCACTGATTTGTACTCATCGCATATACCTTGAGGAAAATGCCAAGACATCTAGGCAACCACAAAGACGCCTCAATCCAAACATGAAGGAGGTGGTTAAGGCCGAGGTGGTGAAACTATTGGATGTGGGTATCATCTACCCAATATCCACTAGTCAATGGGTGAGCCCAACTCAAGTGGTGCCTATGAAATCTAAAATAACCATCGTAGCCAATGCCAATAATGAACTCGTACGAACCAGAGTCACTACCAGTTGGAAAATGTGCATTGACTATAGGAAGCTAAACATAGTCACAAGGAAAGGCCACTTCCCCTTACCATTTGTTGATCAAATTTTAGAAAGGTTGGCGGGTCATTCCTATTTTTGCTTCCTTGATAGGTATTCAGGGTATAACCAAATAGAGATCGCCCTAGAGGACCAAGAGAAGACAACATTCACATGTCCATTCGGCACTTTTGCCTATCGAAGGATGCCATTTGGATTATGCAATGCCCTGCCACTTTTCAGCATTATATGTTGAGTATTTTTTTATATGGTAGGGATGATTCTCGAAGTCTTCATGGACGATTTCTCAGTATTTGGTTGTATCTTTGATTAATTCCTTATGCACTTAAAAACTATTTTGAAAAGATGTGAAGAAAAGAACCTCATGTTAAATTGGGAGAAATGCCACTTCATGGTTTAAAAGGGAATAGTCCTCAGTCACATCATCTTACAAAATGGAATTGAGGTGGACAAAGCAAAATCGATCTTATCTCTAACCTTCCACCACCCAAGAGCGTACGAGATGTGCAATCCTTTTTAGGACATACCAGATTCTATAGACGGTTCATAAAAGACTTTAGTTCACTCTCCCGTCCTTTATGTAACCTCCTTCAAAAGGAAAACTCATTCAAATGGAATGAAGATTGTCAAAATGCCTTTGACAAGCTTAAAAGTATGTTGACATGTGCTTCCATAATGCAACTACCTGATTTGAGCCTTCCTTTTAAAATTATGTGTGATGCGACCGACTACACAATTAGGGCTGTGTTAGGCCAGAGAAAAGAGAAAAAGCCATGCGTCATCTACTATACAAGTAAAACCTTGAACTCAACCCAAGTAAATTACACTAATACAAAAAAAGAACATTTAGCCGTAGTTTTTGCTTTTAGACAAGTTTAGGTCTTGCTTGATTGGATCCAAGATCATCATGTTCACCGACCATGCCGCGCTTAAGTACCTTTTTCTCTAAGAAAGATATTAAGCCACGCTTGTTAAGATAGATCCTCCTACTCCAAGAATTTGACATAGAAATGCATGCTAAGAAATGAGTAGAAAACGTAGTGGCTGACCATCTCTCTAGACTTGTTGTCACCAATTCCCCTAAGACGACCACGATCAATGAAATGTTCCCTGATGAACAACTTTTTAAAGTCTCCCAATTGCCATGGTATGCGGACATTGCTAACTATCTTGCTACAGGTACAATTCTAACACACTGGAACAAGCAAGATAAGGATAAGTTTTTCAACGAGGTGAGAAAATTCTTGTGGGACGACCCATACTTATTCAAGTATTGTCCCGATAAAATTATAAGGAGATGTGTGCCGGATGATGAGCAACACAGTATCATCTCCTTTTGTCATTCTCAGGCATGTAGTGACCACTTTTCGGCTAAGAAAACTACAGCCAAAATTCTGCAATGTCGATTTTATTGGCCCACAATGTTCAAAGATACCCATGAGTTTTATAAAACGTGTGAGCCTTGTCAGAAATTGGGAGGAATATCTCCTAGAAATATGATGCCACTCAATCCCATCTTACCAATTGAAATTTTTTATTCTTGGGGCATCGTTTTCATGGGTCCATTCCTATCTTCTTTTGAAAATTTATATATTTTGCTTGCCGTCGATTATGTTTCCAAATGGGTCGAGGGGATTCCATGTCGAAACAATGACCATAAAACAGTTATTCATTTTTTAAAAGAAAATATCATTTTTCGGTTTGGAACACCTCGAGTCATTATAAGCGATGGAGGATCTCATTTTTGTAACCGCCCGTTTGAAGCTTTAATGAAGAAATATGGCGTAAATCACAAGGTGAGCACTCCCTATCACCCACAAACAAGTGGACAAGCTGAAATATCCAACAAGGAAATTAAACATATTTTGGGGAAAACAGTGAACCCCGATTGCAAAGATTGGTCACTTCGACTTACCGATGCACTCTGGGCTTACCGTACTGCTTTCAAGGCCCCATTGGAATGTCTCCTTATAGACTTGTCTATGGGACATCTTGTCATTTGCCCGTGGAGTTGGAACAAGGGCATATTGGGCGATAAAGAAGATGAATTTTGATTCTGACAAAGCAAGCTCGTTGCGCAAACTTTAATTGAATGAACTTGCGGAACTCTGAAACGAGGCATATGGAAATGCGAGAATTTACAAGGATAAGATGAAGGTGTTCCATGATAAGAGCATCCTTCATAAGACCTTCATGATTAATCAAAAGGTCCTTATGTATAATTCTCGGCTACATTTATTTTCGGAGAAATTGAAGTCTCGATAGACAGGTCCTTTCATTGTTAAAACTGTTTATCCATATGGGACTGTTGAGTTGTTGAATCCAAGGAACGATAATATCTTTAAAGCGAATGGTCAGCGATTAAAGCCGTTCTTTGAGAGTTTTCTTTCAGAAGGTATGTTCATACCTCTAACTGATCATGTTTATCAGGGTATTTGATCTCCTAGTCTGAGATAGGTATAGAGTAGTTAGGATTATGATTTTGTTGCTTTTGGTTTGCTTTTTCATAGGTTTGTTTGCAAGAGGTAGAACTTCAGTTTTTTTTCTCTCAGGTACTCTCATTCCTCACTCCTTTTATTTTATAATTGCTCTCATATTTTGCTTATTGTATATCTTTTACATTGAGGACAATGCAAGATTTGGTTGGGGGGTGTGGGATCACTAGGATGAATCTAGTGTTTTGTAACATATCGAGCAAAATGAAGAACATTTTTCATTTTTTTTTCTACAAATTCAAACCTCCATTGGAACTCTTTGTTTCTATGCATTCGGGATGGTGTAAGTACAAGAAAAAGAGAGGCGAAGTGAGTGATGTTGAATACTTTGAATAATCTCTAAGGTGAATAATCTCTATATGTGAATTCTCCTATTTTTATGATTGATAGAAATTTTGAACACGTTTACACCTAGTTCACATTACACGATTTTCAGGCTTTGAAAGGATCATTAGAATTATGGATTAGCTAGGTTTGGATTTGAGGTGTTGAGGAACCAAGTCAGGGTACTTTGTCTATCCTTGTCCAAGGGAAAATAATGAAAGATATGGATTTTTAAAAATCCTATCTAATGTGTGTGAAAAGGAAAGGAATGATGAGAATATGGGAATGATTGAAAATATGGTGGAAATTTTTTAAAAGGGCTACCTATTACCAACCGGGGGATGGTCTACCCGTAACCAAAGCCGGAAATGGAAAGTAGTGTGAAAGCTGTCGGAAGGACGGTAAGGCAAATTCCTGTCATAGGCTTGTTTTTGATCTATACACCTTAAATCCATGCTTTAGCTGATTTATGAAGAAGATAATCCCGAAAATCCATGAGATGAGCATTCACTGAGCACACTAGGTTAACTTGTTTGAATCGTTCTATTAATGAATCAATCAGCAGAAATTACATATGAGCACTTCTTATGTTCTGAGAGACTTAAGGTTTCAACCTCTACCAATAAGTATTTTCGATTTTTGCACTTGCACGTCACGGAGTGTATAGAAGCCTAGTTTCTGAAGGAGAGTTGAGTTTTGAAGAATGAAATTTGTTTCACACATGTTTTGCTTGGGACTAGCAAAATACTGGTTGGGGGGTGTGTTAAGCTCTTAAATGTGTATATTCTAACTCCATTTCATCACTAATTATGCTTGAAATACATGATTAAAGACCCAACTAATACATGGTTTTGTGGTTGTAGGAATGAGAGAGAGAATTCATCAATTGAAGGCTTAGAGACGCTGTTTACAAGCATTGAAGATCAAAAGACCAAGAGCTAAAAGGTGGAAGAAAGAAAGCAAAGGAGAGAAGAAAGAGGGCAGAAAATTACACTGAATACTGGTCGTCCATAGCCCAGGATCGGTCGTCCGACTGGTCCGAACACTTAATAGGAGGACCCCTGCTGCCAACCTTCCTAGAACAATCACGACCGGTCGTCCGATCGGTCGTTCGCTACTCAGACCGGTCGATTAATTCCAAAGCCAGGAAGGATTTTTCCAAAAACTCACTAGACGATTTTTTACCTTTTATGACCAATCATGAGACCGGTCGTCCATAAGCTTAGACCGGTCATCCGATCGGTCGTCTGTGTAACAGAGCTTCTTTTACAAGCTCCGAAATTTGCTGCGCAAAGTGCAGTTTTTGCCGATTTTCTTGAAGTTTCTTCGCATCTAGGACCTCAAACCTATAAAAAGGACTCCTCTAGCTCGTTCCTAAGGCATCCTCGAAGAGATTTACCATAGTGGGAGGCTACGAAAGTCGGATCCGGAGTTCTACAACTCCTAGTTTGTTCTTCTAGTTTTTTTTATGTTTTTCTTAGTTGTTTTCATGTTTCCTTGGATCATGAACGGTTAAACCTCTTAGCTAAGGCTAAGAGGTGAAGCTTGTAGTGAATCTAAGATGTTTTAATTCGTTTATTTTGGTTTCAAGTTGGATTATTAGTGAAGAACAATGGTTTGAGGTTTGAATAAAGTTCTAAGTATTCTTTCTTAGTCTTATGATGGCTCATGGATGTTTAGAAGATTGCTTGAGTTCTTAATTATTTTGAATGGTTCTAGACCTGTACGCTCCAAGGAATCGGATTCAATACGTTCTAGACCTTGGATTCTTATATGGAAACTTTTAACGAAAGTTTTACTTTTCTGAATTTCTGAATTATGTGTGATTTTATAAGTGATTTGAATGAAGTTCAAATCATGATCTAATTATGCTTTGTGACAGAGTTTAATGATGATTATGATTGTGATTGTGATCTGAACCTATTGAAACTAGGATTGACCTATGCAATTGAGTGTGCTCAAGTCCTAACTTGAATTGAGGGAATCATGCACAGGAATCACACATATGATAGATTTGTTGTTATAACTGCTCTATTATCCGACTAGATAGGATTTGATTTCGATTCTAGTTGAGTAATTGCGAAACCACAGCGAATTGAGCATCAAGGATTGCTACAAGTGGATCCTTGAACCCCTAGTGCTTTTTATTATTGATTACATTCAGTTTCAGTTCAAAATATCTATCTACATCCAATTCCAAAATTCTATTTAGTTAGTTCTCAATTAGAAACCATTGGAAGTGTTGTGTGGGTTCCTACACAAGTCCTTGTAGATCGACCTCGGTCTTACCAAGATTATTACTACATCGCAGCCTTGCGCTTGAGGCGAGCGAACAAGCGCTTTTGGGATCTCCTTTGTATTGATTATCTCTTCGGATGCAACGCCCATTTGGGTTCATGTTCCGTACCTCAGCACATTCTGGGTAATGCCATGGGACTTCCCCGTAACTTTCTTCTCCTTTGATTTCTAAGACCACTAGATTTTGTAGCTGTGCTGGTGTGGGTACCAAATCTTCCTCATATGAAGCTTTTGCCTTGAGGACTACATTGTTACTTGTGCTGAAGGGATAACATCAAGGCTTATCTTCATAAATCACATAAGGTCGTGGTCCTCGCTTGAATGTTCCTGGAGCGAAAGGTTCCCATGGGATAAACACTGGTCCTCTTGATATGGCGAGGGGTCTCTCTGTTCAACCCAGCTGCTGTAGCGTAATTGATACACCTTCAGGACATCTCTGTGGCTCGGGTACAGGATTTGCCCCTTGCAATATGACCAGATCGACTGTGGGAGCCCCTTCTAAGACAATGGGTAGTTGCTGTTGATAGGTATAATCTCTCCATTGTGGATTGAATTGTTCCTGAACTGAAGCTACCCCTTGTAAAATGATAGGTTCGTATGTGGGCTTGATGTATGACTTGTGCTCCTTCCATAACGATCGGCTCCAAGCATAAATGATTGTAATGTGCCCTTGTGAAAGGACGGGCCCTTGGGTGACTGGTGTATCATATGAAGGTGCTCCTTCAAGTACTAGAGGCTCAAAGAATGAAGGAAGGGATATGCCCCTTATAGGATTGGAGGAGAGTTCATTGGCCGATAAGTGTAGGCATGAATGGACTGGATAGGGGAGAAGAAGCGATCGTGGCACTCTCCCTCTTCTATGCAATTGATGGCAGCGCTATGAGACGAATTGGGGTCCGTCGGATACTGAGGTAAAGGATTCTAAAGGATGTTGGTAGGAGCAGCTCGATGAGTTCTAAGGACCAAGATGACGATCTTGTGGTCATCAATCAGATTTTGGATGGCATTCTTCAGAGTCATGCATCGCTCAGTGGTGTGGCCATGTCCTTGATGGTAGGCACAGTACTCATTTTCTCGATAGTTCGGAGGTAGAGGATTTGGAGGAGGCTTGGGCGCCATTAGAGTGAGCAATTGCTTTTGTACCAGCATAGTCATGACTTCACTGAGTGGCTGAGTGAGAGGAGTGAATTTCCTGAACTCCCTGTAATTCTGCCATTTTTTATGAGTATTGGCCATTCCCCATGAACGACTATTGTTGTCGAGGTAGTTGCGGCTGTAGTTGATTTGGTTGTGGTGGGGTGACTGCAGTTGGTACCTCTGAAGTTGATGTTGAACCTGATTCTACTGATATGATTGACGTCCCTATGGGGGAGCATATTGGTTGCCCTAAGTAGTGGCAATGATGTTGTTTACTTCTGTCGGGCGAGGAGGAGAATCGCTGCAATTTCCATTCCTGTATCCAATAGGTCTTCCTTCCACTCTGTTCTGTTTAACGGGGGTGGTTTGATGAGGCCATGGGGAGATTGTCCCTACGCGGATTCCTGCTTCAACTCTCTCTCCAGCACGAATCAACTGAAAGAAATTCGCATATGGATGCGAGATGAGATATCCAGATATGCCAAGATATGTTGAATGAACAATCATGGAGATTTGTTCTTTGTCGTCGATGGGTGTCTGCATTCTGGCTGCCATAGCTCGCCAACATCCCACATAAACTGACAATGTTTCATCACTCCTTTGCCTGAGAGCTGCAAGGTCCGCTCTCCTAGGTGTCATGTTAAGATTGTATGCAAATCTTTCGACAAAAGACTGGGAGAGATGCTCCTAAGTCTTGATGTAATGGCAGTCCAATGATGTATACCAATCTAGGGCATCGCCCTTCAGAGATTTTAGAATAAGCGAATGAGGGCTCCTTCATTCCCTGCGATTGCACTCAGCACTCCACAGAAAGCTTTAAGGTGTGCTATTGGACAACCGCTGCCATCGTATCTTTTGAATTTTGGGACCTCAAAGTTTTGAGGTATCCGAGCATCTGAAAATGGACATAAGTCTCTGAACTTGGTCAAGGGTAGGTCTGTCCCTTGTTGTCGTTGTAGTTAATTTTGCAAGGTCTGAAATTGTTCCCGCAACTCGTCCAATCTTGCATAATCTACCCGAGCGACTGGTGCCTCTCGTAGTAAGGAACATTCTTCTTCGACATAGTGGTCAATGTCTTCGACCCTATGGACTTGCTGGAAAGCAATTGTGGGTTGCTGAATTTAATTTGATGATTGAACTAGATTCTGATGAACTTATGCTTGAAATGACTGTAATTGAGTTGGAGAAATTAACTGGAGTTTGCTGAATTGAAGATTGTTGAAAATTAATTGGAATCCCATTGGCGGGGATGTGCTGGAATTGAAAAGTGCTCTTGTTTGTAGGAGGCTGAGATGTTGGGAAAGTGACCTCCTTGTTGGGTATTCACCACTGTCTGCTGATTGATGTGGGCTTGACACTGACTCCCATTATGGGCATTCGCCAGTGCTGTCCCTGTTGCTGGAAATTGAATTAAAATCCCATCGGCGGGGATATGCACATGCTGGAATCTACTGAGATTGCTGCTTGTAAGATTGATTGGGAATTGACTGGAAGTCCTTATAGCGGGAATGTTCTGAGACGGTTTTGTTGTCGCAGGAAGGTATTGAGAAGGATGCCCCTCAACAGAGGGCCGAGATTACTGTTGTCGGTAGTCTTGGGGAGATTCCGACGGTTGTGCTTGATTTGAACTAGAGGCCAAAAGGGCCCAACATGGCTGTTGAGAATACTGAACTAGGCTAACTTGATTGTTGGCTGCTGTAGTAGCTTGTACTTGCATGAATTGCAAGAACATTTCTTGCATTACTCTCATTCTTTATACCAATTCTTGCATGATCGGCGAGTTCTGAATTAGTTATTGCCCTGGAAGTTGTGCTTTGGCCATGTCGAGGGTACAAAAGAGGTGAGCTTTCTCTTCGTGGTCAGACGTGGCTTGCTGAGCTCAAGTGCGGATTATGCTATAGTAAGGAAGCTGTTTTCGAAGAGGTTGTGCCCAAAGAGGATGAAGAATATGTTCTACTCTTTTTGGGTTTTGGGATTTTCTACTTTTTTTGTTTCTTGGTTTATGGATGAAATGCTACGCGGATGAGATTATATGAGGACTATTGACTTTCAAGTACAGGAAGAATTCCATTTTTCAAGTTGGATCACGACTAGTGGGACTAGCACTTCCCCAATAGAGTCGTCATTCTGTGGATGCTCACCTTTTCGTGCTCCTGACCCTCCCTTTAGAAAAGGGGATATGTGCAAATCGTTGTTGTGCAACTAGCTTGCGTCTTTCTCGAGGGCTTTTTTGGTTGTTGTGTTATTATTGGGTTAAACTAGATGTATTTGGATGAGTTCATATAAAACCAGAGTTGCCACTAGCCAGTTACTTCAAATCTACAGTCGACTAGACCCCATAGAAACATTAGAGAAGGGAATCCGAAGATTCCTTCCTCTAAGATGACTCATTTGATTTGCGATCAAAGATTCGAGGTAAGGGATCACAGTTACAGGGTGGGAAGGTATTAGGCACCCACTCTGCCAATACCGAGTTATGGTCTTTGCTTCAAAGAATCGAACTAGTACTTGAAAGTCTGATTTAATCTTCGTACATTCTCATGAATGATATGATGCATGAAAGTAAGTCTGAATAGTAAGAGTTTCTGATGGGCAGGTTTCCATTAACAAGCAAGCTCAAAGCATACACTTGAACTAACAGGTGCTTTATGCAAGATGCATGCTGTGTGTTTAATCAATCAAAGTTTCTGATGAGTAAGTTCCGGTTTAACAGGTAAACCTCAGAGCATACGCTAAGACCTAATCAAGTATTTGTAGTAAAATGATAAGCAAGGGGGTTGTAATAAATGTTGCACTTATGCTAGATATGAATGAGATGATGCTGATATGAGAGTAGCTGGGTGGATGGAGGTATCGCAAGAGTTGGCTTCGAGTGGCTAGATTAGGACTTAGGTAGCTTGAGAGACTTGAACCAGGGTCAGGCTGGGCTGGACCAGCGCTAGGCTCTTCTCATTCAGGCTCTCCTTGGTGGAGGAATGGGCTAAAGGGGGGGAGATGGGCTCAAAACTCTCAGACTGAGGAAAGGGGAAGTGGATGCTGAGAATGAGAAGGGGCGGCGGTATTTATAGCTGCAAGCAGTGGCAGCTCTTGTAAATAGGGACGAGCAGCCATCAAACGGCCGCCCGTACGGCCATCTTGCTTCAGCTTCAGAGTGTACTTGCTCCGAACTTGAAGCAGAAAATGGTCGGAGATTTGGGTTCGGAGCTACTCTGAAGCTGCGGCTTGGAACTAGGTGAGTCAAATGGGTTTGAAAAATGGGTTTTGACAAGGTGAGTCAACTGGGTGTGTGGGCTAGACTGACTTAGTGGGTTGACTCGTTAATTTGACTCAGCGGGTTGACTTTTTTTGAATTTTTAGACTGATTTTTTCTATGAATGGTTTTTTGGGCTGATGTTTAGGGGTGAGTTGACTGGGTTCAGGCTTGAGTTAGGTTATGAATTGGGGCTTACAAGGATGAGTTTGGCTGGTTTTGGACATGGGGTTTGAGGGAATGGACCTCCATCCATTCAGCTATCTCAATCACCATTGTAGCCGAATGTGGGGTGTCTACACTAGGGCTAATAAGAGGTGAAGCTTGTAGCTAGTTTTCATGTAAAATTTGTTTAATTCAAGTATCTTTACTTAAAAGTTTGGATTTTTAAGTTCTAATTTGAATGAAGTTAGTATTTTTTTATGTTTTATGAGAGTTCATGTGCTTCGGACATGGGTTCCTTGCAATTCTCTGAGATTATCATGTTTGGATTGATTATATTTGAATTGTAGTAACCCTAGAGCATACCATAGTCTCTTAGCATGGTTGTTACTTCGAAGGCTACATGTTTGAATTCTATGTGCTTCATTAGAACTAGAATCTTAGTTTTCTGACTTAAGTGGGATTGTTTATGTTTGAATGCTTAATCTTCTATCTAGATGAGAGATAGAACTTCAAATCTAGTTATGTCTATGCTTGGATGAATAAATTCACATGGAACTACTACAAGTGGATCCTTGAAGCCTTAGTTCCATTAATTATCAGATTTTTACAAAAGTTACTGTTTTTACTTAGTTTATAAAATTAAATTTTAAAATAGTTGAATTTCAAGTTGTTAGAATAGTTTGAATTGGTTTACCCTAATTCCCTGTGGATCAACCTTGGTCCTACTGATTTATTACTATATCGCAAGCCTTACACTTGAGGCGAGCGAACATGTATAAATCTGTGGCCCCATTCCCCCAACGTCTTATCTCAACAAAAAGGCCAAGTGAAAATCAGGACATCCTAGAAGTCTTCGAACAAGTTAAAATCAACATTCCCTTATTGGATGCAATCAAGCAAATTCCTTCATATACCAAATTTTTAAAAGATCTATGTGTCGTAAAGCATAAGCAAAACGTACACAAAAGGGTAATTTTTACGGAATAAGATAGTGCTATCATACAACAAAACACTCCCCCAAAATTCAAAGATCCCAGAAACCCTACAGTCTCTTACATAATAGATAACTTCCGGATCAATAAAGCATTTCTCGATATAAGGGCTAGTGTTAACTTGATTCCCTATTTGGTATATGAACAACTTGGACTTTGTGAATTAAAACCCACCAAGATAACTTTACAACTTGCAGATCACTCCGTTAGAATATCGAGAGGAGTAATTGAGGATGTGTTGGTCCAAATCGATAAGTTCTGCTACCCGGTAGACTTTACCATTTTGAATACATAAGCGGTTACAAATGTGTGCACTCAAGCTCCTGTCATTTTAGGCCGACCATTCCGAGCAACCGCCAATGCTATAATCAATTGTAGGAATGTAGTCATGAAGATATCCTTTGGAAATATGACCATGAAGTTGAATGTGTTTAATTTACAAAAATGACAAGAAGATGGGGATGAGGATGAAGATGAGATTTACATGATTAATTTCATGGATATAATTGTGGATAATTATGAACCACCCTTCGCTAAATTTTTCAAAACCTTAGAAGTTTACTTGGCTCATTCCAAGGAAGTGATTTTAGATATTGATAAGGCCTTGGAAGAGCCAAAATCTGAAAATTTAATTGACAAGATACCATTGATTTAAACAATTGTGTTGTGCAGAAATTTGATGGATTGGTGCTTGATTTGACTATGGAGAGGCCAATTTCTGAAAGTGTAGTGGTTGAAGACTTATTCCAACCTACACAAGTGACCAAGAAGGTCAAATTTTCCTACACTCTAGAAGAGTATTTGGCATATTTTGAGGATTGGGATGATCCTATGATCCATGACATTGTCAATGCCTTAAGGGAAACTTCACCAGTGCCAAAAAAGATTCCTTCCATGGAGTGTAAAACAGAAGCATCAATAGTGGAAGCGCCAGTAGAATCTGAAAATGTGGAGACTATACCAACTTGAAAAGAAGAAATACAAGTCTTAACATCTCTTTGGTTTGTTCAAACTGAAGAGCACCATCTCTGAGATGATCCTTACTTGATTAATTTTTCCTAAATAAGTTGGAAAGGAGATTCATGTTTAATGAATTTCAACTAAAGAAATTCTCCTCTCCTGACACATGGGGTAATAATTTTGAGAAACCTGCTGGAATTTTTCAGCAAGATTTTTAATGGATTAGAGCGACAAACATCACCCATGTGCATTATAAGCAGGATGTTGGATGGTATTACTGAAAAATCTTTTACTCCACCTCATAATCCTACTAAAATTTATTCCTTTGGATGACCACGTGTATCAAGATTGACCTCCTGAAGGAGGTATAGAATAGCTTATATTAATTTAAATTAGTTAATTTTCGGAGTTGTAGACTTCCATAATCAACTCTCTCCGGTACTCTCGTTCTCACTCTCTTTTATTTTTATTGCTCTCATGTTATTACTCATTGCATATCTTTTTACACTGAGGACAATGCAAGATTTGGTTAGGGGTGAGATTCCTAGATGAATCTAGTGTTTTGTAATATTTCAATCAATGTTCAATGTTTGTATATAAAAAAATTTCAATTTTTCTGAAAATTCAAAACTCTTTTGGAAAAACCGTGTTTCTATGCACTTGGGATCTCATAAGTATGAAAGGATGAGAGACGAATTGATATGATTTTAAAATCTCTAAATTAGCTTAAATATAATAGTTTTCTATATGAATTCTCCTAATATATGATTGATAGAAAATTTGAACACTTTTGAGCCTAGTTCACGTTACACGATTCTCATGGTTGGAAGGGATTATGTAGATTTATAGATTTGTTAGACTTAGATCTAAGGTGTTAAGGAACCAACCTGGGGAACTTTGTCCATCCTTGTTCATGAGAAAGAAAATTGGAAGATATGAATTTCTAAAAATCCTATCTCATGTATATGAAAAGAAATGAAGTTTGGTTATTATTGAATACTCATTGAAAAATTCTGAAAAGGGCTACTTATTACCAATCAGGGGATGGTTTACCCGTAACCAAAGTTGGAAATGGAAAGTAGTGTGAAAGTCGTCAAAGGAATGGTAAGGCAAATTCTTGTCATAGGCATTTGGTTGAGCTGTAAACCTTTAGATATTTAATTTGATTTATTTATGAAGAAGGTAATCCTGAAAACTCATGAGATGAACATTCACTATGCACACTAGGTTTAACTTGTTCGGATTCGTCTATTTATCAATCAATCAGTGGGAATTCTATATGAGCGCGCACTTGTTATGTTTAGGGAGTTTAGGATTTCAACTTATATCACCAAGTTTTTCTGAATTTTACACTTGTATGTCTTAGAGTTTATAGAAGCATAGTTTCTGAAAGAGAGTTAAGTTGTGAAAATTTAAATTTGTTTCACGCATGTTTTACTCGAGACTAGCAAAATACTGGTTGGGGGTGTGTTGAGCTTTAAATTGTGGATATTCTAACCCCAATTCATCACACATTATACATGATTTACATGTTTAAAGACTAATCTGATACATGTTTTTGTGTTTGTAGGAATGGAAGAGAGATTTCACTTATATGATGCTAAAAGATTCATTTTATATACCTTAAAGATCAAAGGAAGAAAGGACAAGAGGTGGAGGTGAATTGCAATGAAGATGGAGGAGAAGAACCATGAAAAATCACATTTCATAGACTGTCCGGCCGGCCAAACCCTCCAGAAATAAAACAAATCTCTAGACATAATTTTACACTGTCCGACCTCTCATCAGGCCAGCCGGCCGGTAGAGGGGTCGACCTATGTATTTTAACATGCAGATTTTTGGGTCTTTTGCTGTGCAACCTCTGACCGGCCGGCCAACCAGCGTCCAAACTACATAAGGACACTCCGAATTCCCAAAGATTCCAAGTCGGTGATGGATTTTTGCTATAAAAAGACACTTTTACGTCGTTCCTAAGGCATCATAGAAGGCTGGGAAGTTCATGGAAGGAGCGTTGTGGAGCGTTTATAACTCCTCCAACTAGGGTTTTTATGTTTTTTCTATGCTTTTAAAGTAATTTCTTTTAAGTTTTAGTTCAACCTGTTAATGGTTGGCTAAACTTATTAGCTAGGGCAAAGAGGTGAAGCTTTTAGTTATTTACAATGCTTAATTCGAATTAGTTCAAGTACTTTTGGGTTTAATGAAGAACACTTTTAGTTCTAGTTTGAAATAAAGTTAGTATTTTTAATTAATCTTCTATCTCTTGTGATTACTATTACATGGGATATTTTGATACTGAGATTGCTTAATGGGGTGGTGTTTGATAGGATTTTGGGTTATAGAGATCTTAGATCCATTATGATGTGTTGGATGCTTAGGGGATCTTACAAACTAAGTTTCCTAAGTGCTTATCTAAAACTAAACTAGAAGAAGTTCTTATCTTTGGGATTAATCTGAGATAGGTGTTTATGTATTGATTTTGGTTCAATAGAAGTTCAATTCATGCTTTTAAATCAAGTCTAGTGACAAGCTTAAGGAAGAATCATGAATGTGATCTTGCTTGTTTTGCGAAGGATTAGGTTGTGTGATCGAATACACCCAATGCCTTAGTTGATTATGAGAGAACCATATCAGTAGATGAGTCATCCATATTAGATATATTGTGATGATTTGATTGCTCTATCTTCCAGTTGGATAAGGATAAAACTCTGATTCCAATTGAGTCATTGGCTTGAATGGTTTGAATTAGCATTGTGAATGATTAGAAGCGGATCCTTGGCGCTCTAGTGCTTATTTCATTGATTTAGTTCTAAAGTGGATAGTTTTATGTTCTTAAATTCCATCTATCATATAAATTTGAATTTAGCCCATCCTAGTTACGTAGTTTAAAATTGTTACGACAATCCCTAAGGATCAACCTCGGTCTTACCAAGAATTATTACTACATCGCAGCCTTGCACTTGAGGCGAGCGAACACTGACAAGAATGGAAATTTGTATTATTATACTATCTCAAACAAATCCTCACCATGTTATTGAATCATATGGGTTATTGAGTTCAAATTACCTTGTCGGACTTAAAACAAAATGTAAGAAAAACTACTATTGAAGAAAAAAAATCATAGAAATGATATCACCTCGAATGCATTATCACAATGCTCTTCACGAAAGGAAAGAGACAAATGTACACACTATGACACATGCCGCTCTGGTAGATTAGATTTCTTTATGATGTGATGTAGGCAGCATTCAAGCGAAGTCAACAATGTTCATCGTTGATTTTCTGACAACCCATGATCAAACTATTCAACAGCCCATAGTTTCAAGAAATCATGTGTTAGTAATCATTTTTTACCTTCGAGGACCATGGCGGTGATTGAATGAAGAGTGCACTGCTATCATAAGCCCCACATGAATAGTATCCTAGTTGAGTAACTTCCAATTTAGTTATTTTAGGGTGGTTAACTCTATCTATTTAGGCATTTTAGCTTACTTTTGGTCACTCTTACTTTTGGGTATTAAACAATATCAAAACTATGTAAAATTGGTGTAGCTTGAAAGACTATGGAGTCAACTTTCCAACAATTTAAAGACCATACAATTCCAACAATTTTAAGATCATGGAATTCTAACACTATATGAGCAAGTTATTTCAAGTTTTTTAGGATCTATGTCATTATGATGAGAAGAGGTAACTTTTTTTTATTAATTTCAATATTTATTTGAAATAAATTGTTAGGATTGGATATGTTAGGGTGTTGAATAAAGGGTGTAGATTAATTAGGGTGATTAAATATAAATTCTCTCATTGCATTATAATTTGATAGTTTGTTGATTTTATGAACATGAATTTTGTCTCTTTTCAGAGGGGGGGGGGGGGGGGGGGGGGGGGGGGGGGGGGGGGGGGGCGGTGTCTGAGTTTTAGAATGGGAAGATTTTTTTAGGTATCCGTCATCCAAGTTAGGTGAATCTTTTGAATGTACTAGATGGCCTATACAAAACACAATGGGCCTCACATACAATCTAAAAGGTTTCTAATGATGAGTGTCCCCATCTCAACTATTTATTGTGGTGTATCTCACTTGAATTTTGGATCAACACGATTTACTATGTGTTGGACCACCAAACCCCTTAATGCATTTGTTATGAGTAATACCGAGCTAACCCCAATCCACAAGAAAGCCCAAAGGCCCACGGGCCCAATTACTACTAATCCACAAGTCCAAGATAACCGACTACAAAGGCCAATGGCCCACGATGCCCAAGTGGAGTCCTCATCCTCAAATTAGCTCTCCTGGTCGAAAAATGGAAGATTCAGATACCACCAAACATCGATTAGTGAGAGGACGGCTAAAGGACAATGTGCATAAGGTAAACCAACTTCTCATCGAGTAGGTTCTACCGAACAGATGCCAAGTGGTCCCACTGTTCACTCCCCAAGTGTAGGGTTGCGATGTAGTAATAATTCGGAAAGACCGAGTATCGTTTCCACAGAGATTTATGAATGGGTATTCTCAGAATTTAACTAAAACAACTAATAATTAAGAATTTTTTTAAGAACTAAAGCTGGAAAATAATGATTTGGGTTTAAATAGTGAATGTGTAAGGTAATATCAATCTAAAAAGGCACTAGAGCGCCAAGGATCCACTTTTGATAAGTTTCAATGCATCAACACAACTAGATCTCACATAACTCAATCGAAATCGAATTCATATCTCTATCCGATCGGAATATAGAGCGGTTCAATCAACAATTATCTAAAACAGTTTCTCATTCATTGATTCGATTCCCACAATAATACTCAGGCCTTGGGCACACTCAATTGTGTAGGCCAAGCCTCTTTCCAATCTAGTTGAGATTCACAACCATAGCTTTCATCAAATCCTGTCACTAGACTTGATTACAACTAATGATTAGAACTCTAATTAAATCAAAATCAATCAGCAAACAGCTATTTCAGATTATAATAAAAAGATAAGAACTTTAGTTGAATAAGTTCCCACATGAAGATCGGGCCATTGTACACATGGCAATCAAAGGGTCTACCATGCCCGGAGTCAATGATAGATCAATGAACTACACAAGCATAAACAATGCTCAGAAGGTAAGCTACCAAGCTTAGAATCACTAAGAATCACATGAGCCCGGATTCATCAAGAGATCAAAGTAAAACCAAACTAGTACTTAATTCAAACTCATATTAAACTAAAATTCTTCAATTAAAACATAAAAGGAAACCTAAGTTGCATCAATCCATAAAAAACAAATCAAAAGCTTCACCTCTTAGCCCTAGCTAAAAGGTTTTAGTTCATCTCTAACATCCTTGAACTATAAGCCTCAAAAACATAAAAACTGCTAAAACAGGAAGAAAACTAAGAAAACTTGAAGTAGAATCCGTCTCCCAAGCAATCTCCACGTCCTAGCATGCCTTGGTATGAAGAGGAGAAGTCCCTTTTTATAGCTTTCACACCCCACAAACGAAGAATCTTCGAGAATTTGTGTAGAATTTACGCACTGCGCAGAGAAAATCGGAGCCAGACTTGGAAATTTCTAAACTGAGCGCATTGTCGATTGATCGCTTAGACTGGGCGATCAATCGCTAGTTCAAATAACTGTAAAAATTGCCTTTTTCGGATCTGACGATTAATCGACTGGCTGAGAGATCAATCGGTCACTTCTGGCGATCAATCGATCAGTATCCAGCAATCAATCGGAGGGTGCAAAAAGTGTCCAGAAAGTTTTTTCCAAATTTCTTAAAAATCTGCCTTCTGGCGATTGATCTATGGGATGGGCGATCAATCGCAATTCTGCACTTCAGTCTAGCAACAATTTTGTCAATTTCTGCTGTGAGCGATCAATCGCTCAAGTCTGTCGATCAATCGCTCAGGCTGAGCGATCAATCGACGGATCAATCTCTGGATCAATCTTCAGAAACTGCAACTTTCTGGATTTTACTTTAATGGCCCTGCAGCTCTACACTTTGGTTTTTCTGGCCTTGCCAGGTCTTTTAACATGATTTCTTCAGTGTTTTGCTTTGTTTCTCAACTCCATCTTCCATAGCTTCTTTCTTTCATTCTTGGGCTTTTTTCCTTTAATCCTCAAGGTGTCCTAAAGCGGTCTTTTAGCATTAGATTCAAAAAGTCTCTCTCTCATTCCTACAATCACAAACCATGCATTAGAATAGTCTTTAAACATAAAATCCATGCATAATGAGTGATGAATTGAGGTTAGAATATGTACAATTAAGAGCTCAACACCCACCGAGTGGAGGCCAAGCTCATTACGAAGTACCCTTTGGCGAGCTCTCACCTCAATACCGAATGCTCTTTGCCAAGTGTTCAGCCCTTAAACAAACACTCACTACCGAACACTCCTCGCTGAGTGTTCATCTCAGAGCTGAGTTTTCTTAGGTGAGTACTTTCCGCAGTCCAAATATATCCCGCACCCTCTAGCACCGTATAGAGATAAGAAACTAATAAATCCTGATATGATAAAGACTATCCCGAAGAATCCTCTGGATCTATACCCGATAAGGATGATCTCAAGAAGTCTAGAGATCACACCTGTAAGACGAGATCCTCTGATCCACCTTCAATTCTCTAATGATCCTATAAATAGAGGTATCCCTCTACTGTTGAAGATATGAAAAATATCCTCCACCAAAACCCTAATTCTAATCTCCTACGTCTCACTAAGTTGGGCATCGGAGGGCTAATGGTCAGATCCCCAGCCACGCTTCCTTTGTCTTTGATCGCATTACACAGGGCCTAGTGAGGAGTACCTAATATTGTATAATTAACCCTGGTTGTTAAGGACATTATCATTGTTTTTCTGGTTAATTATCCCTCATTAGGTGAATTTTTCTGTCTTCAGGTGTTTAGGAGAGGTTAGGCAACATCTAAGCCAATCAGGGCAGTTTAAAGGTCCAAAAGCAATCAAGATCAAGCACGAAGGAAATCAGATTACGGAGATCAGAGACTAGACCATACTCTATAGTGGATCTGAAGTTTAAGAAGACCATGCCAGGATAATGTAATTTGGAGATCTAGGTGATGGTCAGGATTGCACATTCATGCAAGTATGGAGGTATGCATGTGAGACCAGCCACATGTCCAGTTCCTATCATGGTGAAACTCGGCCAGTTGCATCATGACCAGCAAATGGACCATCTTTCACCGTCCATCAAGTGCGATCAGCACACGTGTGCAAGAGCAGTCCATCCATGCCATAGCTGGACATCTTTCATCTCAACTGTCCATTTCAAGTCCAGATATGGTGGATCACATCATCACCATCCAATTCATCAGGTGGACCCCATAGCTGATCTCCAAGCTCAGCCGTCCAGCAATCCAAGCTACTCCAGCCATTGGATCGTCTCAATTCAGTGGACCCCATTTTCACTATCCAATTCAGCAAGGTGGGCCACACAGCAGTCCAGTTGCAGCTGCAGCTGCATCAACGTGCAGCCCCAATCTCCACCGCCTATCAATGGACAACTTTCATCATGCATCACACGTGCAGTCCACTCCATCAGGTGGACCACCTCCAGCAGCAGTCGTCCATCTAGTAGCAGCTGAACTAGCTCAGCCGTCCATCATGGTGGACCGTCCACTCCCTCCAATCATCAGCCGTCCATCCATTTCCAACAGTGGACGTCATCATCATCAGGTGGTCCCCATCCACACATGCAGCCAACCTCAGCCGTCCACAACAGCCAAGCATCCATCAGCAGCCGTCTCCCATCAACGATCCAGCTTCATTCTCCATTCAAGCAAGTGGCCACCGTCCAACGCTCAAGGCTGCAGCTGGACCGTCCACATCTCCAGCTTCCAACCCGTCCAACTGCTTCAACATCAAACCGTCCATCCAGTAGCAGCTGGGAAGCAGCTCCAACGTCCAGCAAGTGGGCCCCACTCAGG
Source organism: Liriodendron chinense (assembly GCA_003013855.2). NCBI lineage: Eukaryota > Viridiplantae > Streptophyta > Magnoliopsida > Magnoliales > Magnoliaceae > Liriodendron > Liriodendron chinense. Next base: position 2,972,008 of record ML058552.1, read on the forward strand.
AATTTTCAACCGTCCACAAGTGGTGGATCACATCATCACCATCAATGTCCAGCATTTGGACCGTCCATCCATCATCAGCATCTTCACTACGTCCAGCATCCATCAGCAGCAGTGCTGCAACTCCAGCATTCATCAGTCCCAGCATCTGGACCAGTCCACTCTCCAGCAAAGTTGGGCCCACATGTGCACCATCCACACCATCTCAGCCCGCCTGCTTCAGCAGCCTCTTCACTGTCCAGTGGGCCCCACCAGTTTAACGTCCAGTTGCAGAAGGAGGAGATCAACAACGTCCAGTCTTCAGCTGTAATTAACGTCCACCATTCAGTGATCACATCCTCCAGCTCAAGTGGCCCACAAAGGCCAGCGTCATCCATCCAATCCTCCACCGTCCAGTGGACCCATCACATGGATGTCCATTTCATTTTAGCCGTCCATGGATTTACATCCAAGCTGGCCGTCCAACGATCTGCAGCCATCCACTACATCAACTGATCACCCTAAAGCAGCAGTGGACGTTCACCATCTGCATCATCATCAGCCACCGTCCATCAATGGACCACCTTCATCAACGACCAGCAGATTCTCAGACGCCCATTGTAGCACACCTGTTGTGCATCACCATCAACACCATCCGACCATGGACACCTCTCCAGTTCCATTCTCCTTCACGTAAGCAGCTTCATATCAACATTCAGCAGCCGAACGTGGCCAGCGATCTGACCGTCCAGCTGATGGAAGACCACTGCTCCTTGCACGTCCAGCAAAGGTCATTCCATCACCGTCCACTTCAGTTCCAGCGTCCAACACTTCCAATGGTGCACCAGCTCCTAGCCGTCCATCCAGCAACATGACCAGCACACGTGCCAGCTTGCACGTTCAGCCGGAGTTCCATATCAAACTGACGTTTTCAGCTCCATTCTCATGTACCCAACAAGGTGGACCCCATCAAAAGCCAGCAAATGCTCCTCCATCTCCACCATGGCAGCAAGAGAGGAGCTCTCTCTCTCTCTCTCTCTCTCTCTCTCTCTCTCTCTCTCTCTCTCTCTCTCTCTCTTCCAACACATGTGTAAGGCATGGAATGCCACCTCATCATCCAAGCCTCACTCCAAGCCCAAACCTAAAAGAAAAGTTTGCTTTAGGCTTGGAGTGATACCTAGGATTGGAGTACTTTTCTTGCCACATGTCACTCCAAGCCTAACTCCAAGACCAAACCTAAAAGCAAAGTTTGCTTTGGGCACTCCAAGCCTAACTCCATTCCCAAACCTAAAGAAACTTTTGGTGTGCCACCTAGGATTGGGAGGAGGCTTGGAAGCTCCTCATAAGGCTATAAAAGGAGGCCTCTCCTCCTCATTTCAATCATCCCTCAAAATCCAAAATCATCCCATAATCCAAGTCTTCTTTTCTTTTCTTCTTTTTCTTTGTAGAAGTAGAGTAGTGTAGTTTTTCCTTTGTAGAGAATTTAGTCTTCCATTGTAGCATGGTTGGCTAAACCTCTAGCTAAGGCTAGGGGTGAAGCCTTTGAAGAAATTTGCAAGCTATGGTTCTTTTGGTTCAACATTGTGTGGTGTAATTGTTGGAGTTCTCTTTGGTTGATTGGTTTGGTTATCCACCTCGGCGGACGCTATTGTTGTACAAGCCCCATGATCCATCGTCGACTCCGGGCACGTTGGATGCTTGGGATCCCTTACACACCAATTAGCTAGTTCATGATCGATAAAGTCCCTTGATCCATCGTCGACTCCGGGCACGTTGGATGCTTTGGATTCCCTACGGTCATCGAGCTAGTGCAGGTAAAGTCATCGATCTGTAAAATCCCTTGATCCATTGTAGACTCCGGGCACATTGGATGCTTTGGATTCCCTGCGATCGATAGACGAGATCTTAACGGTTGGATCGGTCAATCAAAGCCTCCTATCTTGTAAGTATGCATTTGATCGTATGAATTGTGATCTTATCGGTTGACTTGTTGGCAAAGTTGTTGATCTGTACAATTCCTTGATCCATTGTCGACTCCGGGCACAGTGAATGCTTGGAATTCCCTGCGATCAACTAACGAGTGCTTCATGGTCAAATCAATCGGTTCGGATCACCATCTTTTATGAAATATGCAAATGTTTTAACTGTTTTATCTTCCGATTGGAATGAATCTTTATTCAATTCCAGTTGAGTTATAGTTGGACCAATAAATCAAATCTTGTGAATGAATCAAAGGTGGATCCCTGATGCCTTAGCCCCTTTTCTATCTTTGTCCTTCACCACACACAACTTGCTCCACTCACGTGGATAAACCAAATTTCATCTCACTCACCTAAACTAATTCCTCTAAGTGTTCTTAACCCCAATCCCTGTGGATTGACCTCGGTCTTACCGAGTATTTTACTACTTCGCTACCTGCACTTGGGTGTGCAATCTTCGGATTGTAGCAAGTTTTTGGCGCCGTTGCCGGGGATTGGCATCGGTTTAAGAATATTTTTGGAATTAGTTTTTGTACATATTTACTAACTTGTTTGTTTTATTTTTAGGGATTATCAATAGCTGTACATTCTTCTTCTCGGGTAATATCCTTCCTTTTTCCCTCTTTTACTATTCTTTCTAGATTTTCTTTTAGTGTTATCATGCCCATATATGATGAGTGGACACAGAAATACGCTAAAACTCTTCTAGAAGATGAAAGGCAATCAAAGCACAATGGTAAGGAACGCTCCATGCGTGATTATCTACATGAGAACAATACACGTAAAGTTCCACCGGTTAAAACGCTCCGTGAGTATTGGAGTGAGAACAACGTATACGATGTTCCACCGGTTAAAACGTTGCGTGAGTATTGGAGTGAGAACAACGTATACGATGTTCCACCGGTTAAAACGTTGCGTGAGTATTGGGATGAGAACAATATATCTTATGATCCACCGGTTAAAACATTGCGCGAGTATTGGGATGAGAACAATATATATTATGCTCCACCAGTTAAGTCGATGCGTGATTGTTTGTATGGCTATCAACAACCATATAGTGCGCCATCATACAATGCGAACGAACCTAATTGGCGGAACTATTAAAATTCCAATTGGAGAGACGGACCAACAACAAATGTTAACTATCCCCAAGGGCCCCCTATTTACGTGTCTCCACAAAAAAAGACCCTTGAGGATACATTGCAAATGGAAAGCACATCGCAAGTCATCAATGAGATGGAAACATTGATTGAGCACATGGAATCACACCTCATTGAGACAGAGGAAGAGACTTCCCTAGTCCAACCTCCCTCTAACCTAATTGAACAACTCGAGGTGATTGATTTCAATTCTTCCGATATACTTGTTGAGCGTGACGGAGATACTATTACCTTTAGATACAATGAAGAGATTCTAATGAAGGTTGACGAATCTGAGGAATCCGAAAAATCTGAGGGTGATAATATGATTGGTGATGTTCAACAAGATGAGGACTTAGAGTGTGCTTATGAGCCCGTGGTCCCGTTTCCCCAGAGGTTGATCTCATCTGAACCTCTAGTTAATAATCATGCCATGGAAATTCCCCAACAAAGTGATTTTGATACAATCTACCAAGTTGACACGCCCAATTTCATTATTGATGAAGAGTTTTCCTACATTGAGTGTCCTAATTCTTTGGAAGATTGCTTGGCTCACTTTGAAGATTCGAATGATCCCATGATTCAAGAAATAGTGAACGCCTTGCAAGACCCTACTCCGGTTCATGAAAAGATGTTTCCCACTGATTCTCACTTAATACCATCTATTGTGGAAGCATCGGGAGATTCTGATCATATGGAGAAGACACCACCATTTGAAGAATCATTTGAAGTCTCTCCATCACTTTGGTCTTTTCAGACTGAAGTGGACCATTACTGGGAAGATCCATTCTTGATAAACCATTGCCCAGTTAATGCATTAAGGAGATATTTTCTTGATAATGTCTCCTTTTCTCGTACATGTGGTGAGAATTTCTATTGGCCCATAATGATTAAGAACACCCATGTAGATTGTCGAGCAGGACTATGGATGGTCCTAATGCGAAATTTGTTGAAATACATGATGATCCTGCTCCAGTCTATTCCCTTGATTGATCTCCTAGTCTGATGGAGATCCATTTCCCTGCTTTCCTAGGATAGATTAGTTTAGATTAGGATTTCTTTGCTTATGATTAGATATGAATAAACTCGCTCTTTAATAATTCTCTCAGGTACTCTCTCACTCACTCCTCTTTTTGTTATTGCTCTCATATTATGTTACATTGCATATTTTTCAACATTGAGGACAATGTCGAATTTAGTTTGGGGGGTGGGAATTCCTGCGGAATTTTATTGAGAATGTTGTTAAGTTTTTAGTTTTATGTTATTTAAAAAATATATATATATATATATCCTATGAATTTATGTGATTTTGAATAGTAGAATGAAAAGGCATTTAGTGATGACAATGTTAAAGCTTAGAGTTTAGTCGCTTCAGTAAATTTCAAAATTGAGTTCTTTCCATTAATTTTCTATTAGAAAAGGATAAACATTGATTGAGTCATGAATTTTCACAAGTTCACATCTGGCTTGCACTGCCAGGATTTGAGTTTGATACTATAATGTTGACTTGATGATTGTTGAGAGTGATAGGAACCAAGCCTGGAGATCCTTGTCTACTTTATTCATAGAAAAGTGAAAAAAAAAGAAAAAAGAAAAAAAAAAAGAGAGAATATTCATAGTAATTTGGGGCAAGGATTTTCATCCATTGTCGTTACCATTACAAAACATTACCATAGTACGAAGTGAGCCTTTTGGAGTCTTCGGCTATCGGTTATCGAAAAAAAAAAAAAAAATCAATCAAAAGTTGAAAATTTTTTTTGAAAAGAACAGTAGCAAGGTTCGGAATCAGTGACTTGGTTGATCTGACTATTCTCTTCAATCATCAGTGTTAACATGAAAGTAGAAGACTGAACCCCTAGTTGTGTTAAGGCTAGACTTCACCGTGCACCATGGAACTCAATGTTTAGAATGTTTCTAATGAATGATCAATGCTTTGAACTCAATTAAGTTTTTGACTAAAGTAACTAGAATCTAGATTTTTATATTCTCAAAACTATATGCCTTGGAAACTCTACTGTTTAGATAATTTGAAGGATCACATAAAATCTTTTCTTCCTTTATCTTTGTTTTAAGAGAAGTCTCGAAATAGTTTCGATTGGTGAAAACTGTCGAAGATAAGATTTATTGCAGTATTTTGAAAAATCCTTTGATGATTTTCGCATGTTTTGCTCGAGACTAGCAAAATGCTGGTTGGGGGGTGTGATGAGTACCTAATATTGTATAATTAACCCTGGTTGTTAAGGACATTATCATGGTTTTTCTGGTTAATTATCCCTCATTAGGTGAATTTTTATGTCTTCAGGTGTTTAGGAGAGGTTAGGCAAGATCTAAGCCAATCAGGGCGTTTAAAGGTCCAAAAGCAATCAAGATCAAGCACGAAGGAAATCAGATTACGGAGATCAGAGACTAGACCATACTCTATAGTGGATCTGAAGTTTAAGAAGACCACGTCAGGATAATGTAATTTGGAGATCTAGGTGATGGTCAGGATTGCACATTCATGCAAGTATGGAGGTATGCATGTGAGACCAGCCACATGTCCAGTTCCTATCATGGTGAAACTCGGCCAGTTGCATCATGACCAGCAAATGGACCATCTTTCACCTTCCATCAAGTGCGATCAGCACACGTGTGCAAGAGCAGTCCATCCATGCCATAGCTGGACATCTTTCATCTCAACTGTCCATTTCAAGTCCAGATATGGTGGATCACATCATCACCATCCAATTCATCAGGTGGACCCCATAGCTGATCTCCAAGCTCAGCCGTCCAGCAATCCAAGCTACTCCAGCCATTGGATCGTCTCAATTCAGTGGACCCCATTTTCACTATCCAATTCAGCAAGGTGGGCCACACAGCAGTCCAGTTGCAGCTGCAGCTGCATCAACGTGCAGCCCCAATCTCCACCGCCTATCAATGGACAACTTTCATCATGCATCACACGTGCAGTCCACTCCATCAGGTGGACCACCTCCAGCAGCAGTCGTCCATCTAGTAGCAGCTGAACTAGCTCAGCCGTCCATCATGGTGGACCGTCCACTCCCTCCAATCATCAGCCGTCCATCCATTTCCAACAGTGGACGTCATCATCATCAGGTGGTCCCCATCCACACGTGCAGCCAACCTCAGCCGTCCACAACAGCCAAGCATCCATCAGCAGCTGTCTCCCATCAACGATCCAGCTTCATTCTCCATCCAAGCAAGTGGCCACCGTCCAACGCTCAAGGCTGCAGCTGGACCGTCCACATCTCCAGCTTCCAACCCGTCCAGCTGCTTCAACATCAAACCGTCCATCCAGTAGCAGCTGGGAAGCAGCTCCAACGTCCAGCAAGTGGGCCCCACTCAGGAATTTTCAACCGTCCACAAGTGGTGGATCACATCATCACCATCAATGTCCAGCATTTGGACCGTCCATCCATCATCAGCATCTTCACTACGTCCAGCATCCATCAGCAGCAGTGCTGCAACTCCAGCATTCATCAGTCCCAGCATCTGGACCGTCCACTCTCCAGCAAAGTTGGGCCCACATGTGCACCATCCACACCATCTCAGCCCGCCTGCTTCAGCAGCCTCTTCACTGTCCAGTGGGCTCCACCAGTTTAACGTCCAGTTGCAGAAGGAGGAGATCAACAACGTCCAGTCTTCAGCTGTAATTAACGTCCACCATTCAGAGATCACATCCTCCAGCTCAAGTGGCCCACAAAGGCCAGCGTCATCCATCCAATCCTCCACCGTCCAGTGGACCCATCACATGGATGTCCATTTCATTTTAGCCGTCCATGGATTTACATCCAAGCTGGCCGTCCAACGATCTGCAGCCATCCACTACATCAACTGATCACCCTAAAGCAGCAGTGGACGTTCACCATCTGCATCATCATCAGCCACCGTCCATCAATGGACCACCTTCATCAACGACCAGCAGATTCTCAGACGCCCATTGCAGCACACCTGTTGTGCATCACCATCAACACCATCCGACCATGGACACCTCTCCAGTTCCATTCTCCTTCACGTAAGCAGCTTCATATCAACGTTCAGCAGCCGAACGTGGCCAGCGATCTGACCGTCCAGCTGATGGAAGACCACTGCTCCTTGCACGTCCAGCAAAGGTCATTCCATCACCGTCCACTTCAGTTCCAGCGTCCAACACTTCCAATGGTGCACCAGCTCCTAGCCGTCCATCCAGCAACATGACCAGCACACGTGCCAGCTTGCACGTTCAGCCGGAGTTCCATGTCAAACTGACGTTTTCAGCTCCATTCTCATGTACCCAACAAGGTGGACCCCATCAAAAGCCAGCAAATGCTCCTCCATCTCCACCATGGCAGCAAGAGAGGAGCTCTCTCTCTCTCTCTCTCTCTCTCTCTCTCTCTCTCTCTCTCTCTCTCTCTTCCAACACATGTGTAAGGCATGGAATGCCACCTCATCATCCAAGCCTCACTCCAAGCCCAAACCTAAAAGAAAAGTTTGCTTTAGGCTTGGAGTGATACCTAGGATTGGAGTACTTTTCTTGCCACATGTCACTCCAAGCCTAACTCCAAGCCCAAACCTAAAAGCAAAGTTTGCTTTGGGCACTCCAAGCCTAACTCCATTCCCAAACCTAAAGAAACTTTTGGTGTGCCACCTAGGATTGGGAGGAGGCTTGGAAGCTCCTCATAAGGCTATAAAAGGAGGCCTCTCCTCCTCATTTCAATCATCCCTCAAAATCCAAAATCATCCCACAATCCAAGTCTTCTTTTCTTTTCTTCTTTTTCTTTGTAAAAGTAGAGTAGTGTAGTTTTTCCTTTGTAGAGAATTTAGTCTTCCATTGTAGCATGGTTGGCTAAACCTCTAGCTAAGGCTAGGGGTGAAGCCTTTGAAGAAATTTGCAAGCTATGGTTCTTTTGGTTCAACATTGTGTGGTGTAATTGTTGGAGTTCTCTTTGGTTGATTGGTTTGGTTATCCACCTCGGCGGACGCTATTGTTGTACAAGCCCCTTGATCCATCGTCGACTCCGGGCACGTTGGATGCTTGGGATCCCTTGCACACCAATTAGCTAGTTCATGATCGATAAAGTCCCTTGATCCATCGTCGACTCCGGGCACGTTGGATGCTTTGGATTCCCTACGGTCATCGAGCTAGTGCAGGTAAAGTCATCGATCTGTAAAATCCCTTGATCCATTGTAGACTCCGGGCACATTGGATGCTTTGGATTCCCTGCGATCGATAGACGAGATCTTAACGGTTGGATCGGTCAATCAAAGCCTCCTATCTTGTAAGTATGCATTTGATCGTATGAATTGTGATCTTATCGGTTGACTTGTTGGAAAAGTTGTTGATCTGTACAATTCCTTGATCCATTGTCGACTCCGGGCACAGTGGATGCTTGGAATTCCCTGCGATCAACTAACGAGTGCTTCATGGTCAAATCAATCGGTTCAGATCACCATCTTTTATGAAATATGCAAATGTTTTAACTGTTTTATCTTCCGATTGGAATGAATCTTTATTCAATTCCAGTTGAGTTATAGTTGGACCAATAAATCAAATCTTGTGAATGAATCAAAGGTGGATCCCTGATGCCTTAGCCCCTTTTCTATCTTTGTCCTTCACCACACACAACTTGCTCCACTCACGTGGATAAACCAAATTTCATCTCACTCACTCACCTAAACTAATTCCTCTAAGTGTTCTTAACCCCAATCCCTGTGGATCGACCTCGGTCTTACCGAGTATTTTACTACTTCGCTACCTGCACTTGGGTGTGCAATCTTCGGATTGTAGCACCTAGGAAATTTACCGAGTAAAGATCCAACTCGCACATCTATAGGGGATCATCGCTAGCAGAGGAGATCAAGCTATTTTATCAGTTGACTATTTTCATCATCAATAGATTGGCGCCGTCTATGAGAAACGAAGTTTCAAGTCGTGTTCTTAACATTGCTAAGTACTTACGCTCCTGACGACCATATCACATCAGTCATGGGTGGAAGATGCAAGAACAGGGGTAAGACGCCCCTCACAACGGAGCCTTTCCAACAAGAGGTAGATGCAGAAGAAGGGGTACCTTATACACCTCTACAACTCTCCTCGACATCGCGATCCTGGTAAGGGTTCAGCCGACGAAGGTCCCACAAGAGCGCGGGTAAGATCTCGGACCTCAAAGAGCAACTACGCTATCTTACGGCTCTCATCGAAGAACGAATCCTTCAACCTTCACACCATATGCATGGCGAAGCCCCCGATCAGATCCATCAACATCAATCCATACGCGAGCAAAGCCATGCCCAACCACCACTCGAAGGTGACCACATTGACAGGCCTACTCTAGCACAGACTCAACCCGTAACTAAACTGAATGCATTCGACCTTCACCATACCTTAGAGGAAAGGTTTCAGGCTCAAAAAAGTCGGGTACATGAGTCCGCTGCATTCGAGAAAGCCGCTGATGAGCAGATCGCAAAAAGCCGCGCTCCCCGAGAAACAGAGATACGTGAAATCAAAGAAAAGTTCGACAACGTACAACATATCTACCAGACCAAGGCTCTTGTTGCGATCAACACAATGATAGGACAAACAGAATCACCACTCATCAACAACATCTTAGCAGAGCCAAGGATGAAATGTTTAAAACTGCCACAGCATCTCAAACCTTACACTGGAGTGGGGGACCCTGCTGAGCACTTGGGAATGTTCCGTGCTTGGATGGAACTCCAAGGCACTACCAAGCCCACCATGTGTAAAGCCTTTCCATTGACGTTGGCAAGGTCGGCTCGGCAGTGGTTTCAAAATTTGAAGCCAAGAACAATCAGTTCCTTCACACAGCTAAGCCAAGCCTTCGCAACTTAGTTCATTGGCAGTACCGAAGCGAAAAAATATTCCACCCACCTTGGAACAATAAAACAGAGAGATGATGAGTCACTCAAAGACTACATGTCCAGGTTCAATAATGAAGCTATCCAGATAGAGGGGTTGACCGACGAGGTAACCCTTCATGCTATCGTCACTGGACTGAAGCAAGGGAAATTCTTCTTGTCAGTCGCCAAACCTCCAACCACAGTCTCCGAGCTCTTAGATAAGGCTCAGAAGCACATGAACACCGAAGAGTTGGTAAACTCGCACAGAGTCGGAAGTAGCTCCTCTAAGAAAGAGACATCAGAAGACAAGCCGAGTAGAAAACGACAGAAATAAGACCACAATTTACTTGATCAAAGGGGTGCTCCCCGAGCACAAAAGACGTTCCCTAGTCGCTTCGACCGATACACCCCGCTGAATACCTCAGTTGAGCAGGTGTTTATAGTGGTAAAAGATCGAAACGTGCTTGAATGGCCAAGCAAGATGAGGACTGATTCGAACCTGAGCAACAAGAGAAAGTTTTGTTTGTTCCACAGGGATCACAGACACAATACCTCAAACTGCTTTAACCTCAAAGAGCAAATCGAGTAACTTATTCGGAATGGCCATCTATAAGAATACATCTCCTAATGCCCAGGTGACCCTAGGATGACCTCGCAATAAGAAAGTCCCGACGAGGGTCCACCGGGCAAAATCCACTGAAAATGTTGCATGGAATCCACATACTTCGACATCAATAAAGAACTTATCTACATTCAATCACTACTAAGCGGAAAGAGCTCTCCACCAAAATGAACCACCCATGGACAACATCTGTCGCTCGTTAGTTAAAAGGCCAATCATGGGCAGCTCACGCTGTACCATGGCCCACCAACAAAAATAAAAGGGGTCACCCATGGACACCTCAGTCATTTCATAGTCGCAAGGTCACTAAGGGGTAGTTTAGATCGTACCATAGTCCGTAAGGCCATTCATGGACATCATGCCATAAGCGAAAGGCCACTCATGGATGTTTTTTACTATACCATAGCCCCAAACAAGGTATTGTGTTCGTGATCCCTTTGAATCTATACCCGATAAGGATGATCTCAAGAAGTCTGGAGATCACACCCGTAAGACGAGATCCTCAGATCCACCAATAGTTCTCCGATGAACTTATAAATTGAGGTATCCCTCTACTATTAAAGGTACGAAAAATCTCCTCCACCAAAATCCTAATTCTAATCTCCTACGTCTCACTGACTTAGGCATCGGAGGGCTAACGGTCGGACCCCCGATCACCTTTACCCTTCCTTTGTCTTTGATTGCATTACACAGGGCCTAGGAAATTTGCCGAGTAAAGATCCAACTCTCACATCTATAGGGGATCATCGCTAGCAGAGGAGATCAAGATATTTTATCAGTTGACCATTTCCATCATCCACAGCAATGGGCCTACCAATGAGCAAATGTGCATTAATGGTTAATTTTGCTATTGCCTAAAGTTTTCAAGAGATCAGAAAAGATGTCAAGAATCATAAATCCTTGCCAAGATGAAATAGTTGTATTATTGCATAATCTCAAATAAATACTTACCATTTTATTGAATTGCATGGGTCATTGAGTTCAAATTACCTTAATGTACTCAAAATGGAATGATGAAAATACTAACATTGAAGAAAAATAATCATGAAAATGATATCATGTCAAATGCATAAGGAGGCTTTTGGTGCATGGTATTAATGGGATTAGGTGGGATGGGATTAGGAAAATATAATTATTACAGGTGGTAGGGGATTGTCTATTATTACTATGAGACACACAAACTCTACACCGTGTTTGTGCCATAGTGACAATCAGTCTTTCGTTTACTGATTATTGAATGGACATACCAACCAACATTTGGAACCATTGATAATCAGGAGTATGTGTTATATCCACACTGTTTATCTGTTTTGTAGTATAATTTTATGGCATGGGCCCAAAAATGAGGCAGAGCTTACGTGGACCATAGCACAATAGTGGGGACAATGACACCCACCGTTTAAATCTTCCTAGGGTCCACCGTGATGTTCACTTGCCATCCAACCTTTCATAAGGTCAAACAGACATGAACGAAGGGAAAACACAAATATTAGCTTGACCCAAAACTTCTATGGACGCCAAGAAGTTTTAATTGTAGGTGTTTAATCCCCACTACTTTCTGTGGTGGGGTCCACTTGAGCTTTGGATCTACCTAATCTTTAGGACCATGCCCTATAATGATCTCGAAAAATGGATGGATGATGTGGATATAGTCCATACATCATGGTGGGACCCATAAAAATTGCTAACATTAGCCCGACCTTTTTAAAAAAAAAGTCAAACATCATGGTGGGAATCCATTGTACAGCGCATGATTCCAGGAGGGACCAAATGCAATTCCATCACACCTAATCCCAATGTCCCCAAATGCTGGATGAAATTTGCACGGTACCAAATAAATGAGTTTCTTTACGAAAATTTAGATAGCAGCTCTAGCTCGCCAAACGAATCTCGGGAATGGTAAAACTTAAAAGTAAGTTTTTAATATGTTATCAATTTTTATTTCAGTTCTAACTTTATTAAAGTAAGTTTTTCTAACGGTGTGTAGATATTAAATAGTATATATAACATGTAAGTTTTGAAAAAAAAATTAACACATATAAAATTTGTATCCAAGCTCGTCTCTCAGCTCAAATTCAGCTTGAAAGGCTCGTGTTCAAACTCAGCTCGAAGCTCAGTCGAGCCAGCTCGAACATAAAAGTCCATCTCAATGGCCGAGCTGAACTGAACATGAGCCAGGCTATTCAATGACCGAGCCTAACTCGAACATGGCTGAGCTCGGCTCGTGCTCAACTCTAGATTTTGTAACTAGTGATTCTTTTCCATATATATGTCGTATATCTCTATAAAATCCCCCATTAAGGCTAAAGCAATATATATAAAACATTAGAGAAATTTCAAATCATCTAGAGTTATCAAATCTACCCTTCTAGTCAAGCTTTAAAGTTGAATAATTCATTCTAATTTAAGTGTCTATGTAAATTATGCGTTTAGCAAAATACAATTCATTTGCTTTTAAGGTTGAATGGAATGGAGTAGTTGCCTTACACATTTTACAATCTTACAAGATCCAATTGTTAAACATTGATAGAAAGACATGCAGGTATCCCCCCACTTTACAGTCACTTGTGATCATCTGCAAGCTTAGATGTTGAGATGACTAGTTATTACTCAAGTTGTCTTATGTTGTTCAAACTTTTGATTTTACGCTTCTATAATAATTAATGAACCTTCCACTGATGACAAGTGGGTGTCTTAACCAAAATACAACTCAAATATTATATTCCTTGTATTAGTGAGGGTGTGATAAGATTGACACTGTCAATTCAAGACAACTATATTGCATTGCTTCTGAACTAAAAAATAAAACTTAAAATCAAGGATACCAAATTCAAATTGATGTTGTGCTACTGCCAACTGAGGAATATGGAAGGCTTTTTAGTGCCTTAGACATCATATGAGTATTTAAAAAACATTTTATTTTCCTGAAAAAACTTATATCAAGACACTCCGCTTGGGGAGGCTCCACTAGGGATTTGAAGACTAATTTTATGATTTTTTATGACCCACTAAGGACGTTGACAATTCTACCAGGAAATTTTTGAAATTTTTTAAAACTTCAGAGATAGATGGTTGGTGTCACGATTCCTTCATTGTCAACTAAATGAGAATAACTTTCCTATCTTCATTATCAAATATAACTCAAAAGCAACCCGAATGGAGGACTTGATGACCATTGGGATAGAACGTGATTTAAGCTATGAAAGATTATTGGGCTTAACTCAAGGAACTGACATATTATTTCTTTTATTTTTGTTTATTATTATTTTTCTTTGGTGCTTGCCTTTGTTTTCATTTTCTTTTCTTAGGCTAATATTTCTTTCTTTTTGTATTTTTCTTTTCCTCAATTTTTGAATTTTAATTTTCTTATTTGTTATCGAGTACCTTAGATATTAATACTTTGTGAATACTAGGGTTTAGGTGCAGGTTATGGACAAGTAGGGTTTTGATGAGATTTTGATGTGTTATCAGGGGGGGAAATCAGGAGAAACAATCACATGGTTAGTTGCCCCTAATGGTTGTCGCCTCATAGTCATATATGTCGATTTTGGTGGATCAAGCTATCCATGATAAATCTTGACGTGGGCAACATTGACTAACTCATGAAGGCCTTCACCCTTCACTTTGGTGCGGTGTAGGGCACCCCATGGAAGCACTTCATAGATGACAAGTGGACCATCCCTTATGGGTTAAACTTGCCCATAAGGCCTAACAAATGAGGTAGTAGGATCCATTTCATCACCATGTCTCCTACAATAAAGCTTCTTTTTAACCCACTTATTAAAAGGTTGTGTGATCCTCTTCTAATAACATTGTTAGTGACTGAATACACGCAAGTGTTTCTCATCTGCCAAGTATAGATGGTCGTACCAAGCTTATTACCATTTGCCTTTTTTAAGTTCACTCTTAATTAGTATTTGCAATTATGGAAATCTTGACTTTGACTAGTAAGATCAATTCCATTCCATTCCATACATCAACTCATAAGAAGTTGCACCGTTACAGTTTGTACATGCATTTAGTGGGCAAAAAATGTGTAAGGGATCATCTCTAACCAATCTCGGTAGGTCTTAAATACCTTTTTTTTAGTATGTGGATTAGCGTTTTGGTTGCAACCTCAATTCCACCATTCATTTATGGTCAATAGGGACTTGATCTGTGTCTCTTGACCTTAAAATGTGTAAGGAAGTCGTTCACTTTTCGGTTTACAAAGGGTGTCTCATTGTCTATGATGATTACATACGGAAATTCATATTGACTGATAGTGTTGTTGTTTAAGAGTTTCACCACATAAATTGTTATGATGGTAATGTAAGATGCCGCCTCCACCTACATTGTGAAGTAGTCGAACGCCACTATATGTATTCATGACCATTTGATGCTTTAGGCTTACTTTTCTGATGAGGTTGATACCACACATGGAGAATGATCATGGAATTGTGAGGTTGTAAAGATTTGAAGAAAGCACGTGGATTTGATTAGCATACTTTTAACACTTGAAGCACTTTCTGATATGCTAACATGCTTTTAGTTGCTCTTACTTCATTCGTACATTTCACCAGGACCTAATAGAAAGATTACTTGTACAGGATACCTCTACTCTTACTAATTGTGCAGCTAAATGTTAAATGGTGCGACAAGAGCATGACATCTTTGTGATATGTTTAGTCTTTCAAATATTGCTTGATGTCAGCAACACCATAGGCGATTATTAAGGTTGCCTCTACTTCTTTGATTTGGAGGTAGAACGTTGGGTTTTCGTATAACTTATCAATTACTTTCCACTGTAATGCATTCATCAAGATTTTAAGTATAGATGCAAGAGTTACAAGGTCATTGACAAATTAATTCTTCAAGTGAGGCATATACATGAAAGTGATATACTAGAATTGTTTGATTAAGTTATCCAAGTAGACATGGTGTGAGATCAACCTCTCATCTTTGGTCCTCTGGTTGTTATTTATCTAATTGATAATCAACTCTAATTGATAATCAACTCTGAATTTCTAAAGACTCTTAACTTATTCACAACCAAAATGATTACATCTTTTAGACCAATGATGCATGAATCATACTCTGTTGTATTGTTCATGCATCTGAAAGCGAACCATCATGAAATTAGAATTGGTACGACATTAGGGGAGTAGAGAAATGCCCCTATTTTGTTTCCTTTAACATTGGTTGCTCCATCAAAAATTTCCATCCATTTACCCATCTTCCTCTCTTCTTCTTCCTTGATAAAAAGGAAAAGATGTCTTCATCGGAGAAGTATATCTTTAATGTGTAGTAGTTTGGAAAGGAATGAGTTTGAAAGATGATAAGGTAGTGTCGGCCTTTTAATTGTCTTCCAAGTAACATAGGTGATGCCAAATTCATAAAGTAATAATTGTCACTTTATTATTGGTCTTTTTAGTACCATATTTTAAAGAGGTACTTCAGTAGGTCCATGCGAGCAAGTAAGAAAAAAGAGTAAATAACATGTATCGTCGAAGACATTGAATTACCTTGATAAGCGCCAAGCAGATTTTTCTTAGTATTGAATACTTTGCCTCATAAACAATGAACTTAGGGTTCAAGTAGTAGATTGCTTGCTATTTTCTTCTAGTGTGTCGTCCTGGTCGAGGACACAGCCATTCACAATCGTTGATGCTGTAAATACATGAATTTTTTTGCACACAAGTAGGTGCATATGTGCTCATTCATATCTATATTTTAATATAAATTCCTGATTTAGAGAAACACTATGTAGATGTGCACATATGTACGCACACTTATACACACATACATCACATAAATATTTACATGCCTCTTAATATCTTCGTATACTTGATTGTTTAACAAACCAACCGTTAAATTAACTATTCATCATTAGATGAAGCTACCCGATCATCTTGTTCAATTATAGACCACCCAATCATAGTAAACCAACCTCAAGATCATCACATTCATCCATAAAACTGGACACAAATCGGGTCAGCTCGGAAGTTTGGCCCAACCCATATTGAAAAAGCTTGGTTTGGGCCGGTTCGAAGTGGAGTTTGAGCCAGCGATGAGCCACCCTAACACGGCTCATTTAATATATTGGCTGAACATAATCTTTTGCAGCGTGGAACGGCCTGGCCCAAAGCTCGGCTCAGCCTAGTTTGGACTAGCCCAGCCCGTAGGATATTAGGTATAAAAAAAACCACCTAAACAACATCATCTCTCTCTCTCTCTCTCTCTCTCTCTCTCTCTCTCTCTCACATGTTTATTTTGAAGTTACACTCCTTTGGAGGATGTTAAACATCACGTAATAAGATACTTTTGTATTTTTTATGTGTTATTTCTAAATTTTTTAATTCTTTTCTATTTAAACAAATAACAAAAAAAGAGCCGCCACCTGTTTAAACTTGGCCCAGCCTAGTTCAAAATTTTCGACCAAATCGATCTCAGCCCAAACCAGATTTTTCTAAAGAAAACCAAACTCGAGCCACATGGTTCGGCCTGAAACCCAAACTGGGTCGATCCACAAACTAGGGTGGCACAAAAACAAGTCAAACCCCAACTAGGGCTAACTTAGCCCGACGACTCAGATTGATGCCCACCTCTAGCCATCCATATATAGTTCCATTTGATATTCAAACCCGTTCATTTTATCCATTGCCTAAATATAACCTCGCTTACGACTACATATACACCTTCTTATGCACCCCGAGCCTACCTAACTTTACACACTTGATCTATCGTCAATCTAAATCATTAAGAATACTCTTCAAGGATCTATTAAACTATCCAACTGTTGATTTTTAATTTGGATCATCATATTATCATGAAATTGATAAAGGATATATTTAAGCAATTTTCATCCAATTATCGACGACATTGAACCTTTCATCTTGACCCTAGTACATAGATGTTCGTTGAAGTCCAATTCCAATGAACATAAACTCACCATTGATTATCATAATTTTTCTTTGGTGTCCATGTTCCTACACGATACTAACATTCAAAAAACCTATTTCGAGAAGTCCGATCATGATGAAATTTTAGTCAATACGTAATCAACCCAATTGGGCCATACAATATAGATCTCAGAGTCTAACTCACAGGATCCACTGTCCAACGAATTTCTCCTCATATCCATTGGATGGCCCACCTAAAATCAGATAAACACGTCATTACGATCCATAGATGATCCCAAACAAATCTAACGATTTATAACATCTGAACCTGCTTCCGGAGACGCCACATTATCCACGGAGGAATCCTCGAAACTTACGTCTTGAAAAAGATAGGGCAATCACACATATAATATACACTACGCACCTGCACACGATAAATCCTAATCCGATGGTCGGTCGGAGAGGCTAACTCATACGTCTTCTCCTTAACGATCTTAGAATTTGCAAATTTTAAATATGATTCGACCATTAAATTTCAAGTTCAATCCTTAACAGCCATCCGATTGGTGGTGGCTAGTTCGAATCGACTCTCAAACATCCAAACCACCTGTTTGATGGGCAACCAGATGCCCTGATCCCTGATTAACCAACAGCTTAACCCTAACACTTCTGTGGGCCCCACCGTGATGTATGCGTTGTATCCACACCGTCCATCCATTTGGAGAGATCATTTTGTGGCGTGAGCCAAAGAATGAGGCAGATACAAAGCTCAAGTGGACCTCACTAAAGAAAACAGTGGGGATTGATCTCCTACCATTAAAAACTTCTTGGGGCAAGCTGATATTTTTGTTTTCCCTTCTTCCATGTCTGTGGGAACTTATGAACAGGTTGGATCTCAAATAAACATCATGGTGGGCCCTAGGAAGGTTTCAACGGTCTCGTCAGTGTCACCACTGTTTTCTTTGGTGGGGTCCACTTGAGCATTGGATCTATCTCATTCTTCAGATCATACCCTAAAATGATCTATCCAAATGGATGGACGGTGTGGATACAACACATACATCACGGTGGCGCCCACATAAGTTGGTGACGTCACTTTATAGCCAGATAGCTACTCAACCTGTCAGTAGCTAATCCGCGTCCTACATTTACATATACAACATGGTGGGCCCTACAAAGCTTGGGGTGTTTTATACGCTGCATAGAACCGTTGTTGTTCAATGTAGAGGATTAGTCGTTTGTACATATTAAATGAATATTCACAATTCTGGGCTGGACCATTCATCCATGCCCTGGGCCCAGCCGGTCTATACACCGGACCCAGGTCCTCAGGCCAAGTCCTGGGCCCCGGCCCATTGCGACCCTAAAGTCTGCTCACCGATTGGGTCGAGTCTTCAAGTGGACCCCATGCAGATTGGCATCGAGTTGAATTGAGTTTTTAAGCAACGGTCAAAAAATCTCCCACCATGCAAATTGCAAAATCTTGTGGTAAATCTGCATCGGGATTCCCATCACACCAATGAACGGTGGAAGATGTTGTGCACAAATGTCACGTGTCAAACATGTGAGAAACGGCCGAAAGTAAATTCCAATTGAAAGGACTAGTTCTCCTTGACGGTGCTTCCGTGCAAGGAAGAGTAGGTGATGGAGAAAAACAATAACAGAGCCACTTGCTGTGGGGGAATATAATACAAAGAACAAGACGAGAAAGCTTGTTATGCAGCTGTGCAAGGGGAATCTTCATTGGGATATAATTGAGAAATCCAATAAAGGATCCAACGATCATCTGGTCAATATCAATATCAACATCATCATCATCATTACCACCATGGACCACCAACATCACCTGTCCACCACCAATGCAACAAATCACATCCCTAAAGTTGTGTCCATTTTCCTTCTTACGGTCTCTAGCCTCACAGTCATCCATCTTTCTTCCTGCCCGTGGATCGCGCCCTTCTTTTGATGGGCCATGATATCCATCCAATAGCGATGGATGGGCCTTAAGTGGTCCACTCATTGTAGAGGTAACATAACTTGCACGGTAGACACAGTTCAAATGTCATCGATCCATCTCGATCAGAGCCGCGCTGGTAGACAACTTTGGTACATATGTATAATCAAATGCCTGTTGATTGAAACTGATTGGTGGGCCATGGACGGCACTGGGATGGATAGACCGAAATGAGCTTTACGCTGTGAAGCGCCTGGGTAATCGAGGGGTGGGCACAACACCGTCTCGGCCAGATCGTATCAGGTCGAGCTGGCAGGGGATGGTGTCGTCGAAGAGGCGGCGGTTTCCGGGGTTCTCAGCAAAGCACACGTAGTAGCAGCTCACGCACGCATGTGGGAGAGCCATGCCGATGCGCGTCTGATAATACACAACACGAACATGCATAAATACCAAGCACCCATGTAATAATAACAATAAACTAACTAGTGGCTTCAAAAATGGTTAGGATCACCACCAAGTGGCCCTGATCGCGACCCATATGTAGAGATGGTCCACCAACTGGAACCATCCATCCTCTTGGTGCTATGTATATGAGCCAGTCCCATATTCCTGCTTCAAGGATGATCCTGACCTTTAATTTGTGGGGTTTGAATGAGTGCCATTGGAACTTCTGTTTTCACTTCCACATTCATATACATTTTGGGCCTGTTTGGATAGACCCTCAAAAGGGGTGTTTGATGCTTAAATGGTGTTTCGAGCCAAACTTAATTTGCATTTTGCATTTGGATACACTTCTATAAATGCCATCGCATCCCCTGCTCGTCAAAAATTGGTGCTGGAAAGCTAACTTGACTCAATGAAAACCAACCGAGTCAACCAAAAAAGCAGAAATGAAGACTGCTTTTGCAGAAATGCATCCAAACAGGCCCTTAGTGCCGGTCCAAATCATCTGTGCAGTGTCATTTTCTTACAATGGCTCATAAAGTGTACCAGTTTAAAGATGGATGGTACCAATTATCAAATGCTCTCAGCATCTAGGATCCACAAGAAAGTATATAATCAGCGGCCCACATCTGTCCACAATATACATGGGTTTTCAATCCTGACAAGTAGGGCCATGGTTCAAAGATCCGGACCATTGGTCTATTGAGCCCCACCGTGGATGGAGAATGCCTTAAAAATCGCCAAGACTGGAAGATCTAGTTTAGCAATGCTAGAATCATTTACAGTTGAATGTGAACTGCTGTTGTATTGATTTCTTAACCATTCATCTGTGGACCGCAGTAGAGAGGTTTTGGGGCAGTCCATTCAGGATGGGAACAACAGACCATGGATTACTGAACTATGGGCCCCACTTGCATGATTTGAAAACCTTGAGTATATTTTGCCAAATGCAGCCCATATCATTTAATTCATCTTTGTACCATCCCCTCAGAATCAGATGGAACAAGGACCACATCTCCCTAGTTCCAAAGCCTGAAGATTCCATTGGCTGCAGCCACACATTTCACGTGATTCTTGTGGGTCCCACCAACTGCATAGGCCAATGGGATTCCCAAGCTTTTAATGCTGCAGGGCCCCAAAACGGATCCACTTTTCAAAATGCTCATTGGTTCCTGTTTTGGTTTTTTAAACCTGGCCGCTTTTTTGGGGGGAATGATAATTACCATTGGGTCCTGAGAAAGGCATAGTAATTTCCATGCATTAAAGCCGTGTGGGGCCCACCGTCATGTTTATGTGATCCAAATGGACAGGAATTACCATACACTCGAGCTCTGTAGGGCCCTCTGTGATGTTTATGTGAAATCCAAAATGCGCATCTGGCGCACCTTCTCATTTCCACCATGCATCAAAAGAATCATCTCTACAAAAAAAAACTCAGGTGGGACACACCACAGGGATCATGTACAAATGTACAATCACCCCTAAAACTTACATATTCACATTTGGGGCCAACCTAAGCTTTGGAATCACTTGACTTTCATGGCGTGCTCCATCCCGGTGAGGCTCACTTGATGAATGGGTTGGATGACAGAGACACATGACACCATGAACCCTGCATCCATCCCAGCATTTCTTGGATGCGCATCCCCATCCCATTATCCCCCATTGTTCCCTTCGGTGTGACCCACCTTAGCTATGGATCAAGCTGGATTTTGAGATGTATGCCTAATGGGGGCATCTAATGCACAGGTTGGATGGCACTCATACATTGTGAATGGCCCCACACAGCTTGAATGTAACCGATGTGATCATTCCCTACTACTAAGAATGATATAGTCAGATGTATCCACTCTCTTCCATGGCCCCATCAGCATGCAACCCAATGCGCACATCTATCATCTTCTTGATTTCTCAACATAAGATGTGTCTGACCGTGTCATTCTTCATAGAAATCAAAACTACGAACAATACACATACATACCATGAGGTAGCCAATGAAGAAGGCGAGCATGGAAACAGTGGCCGTGTAGCTTTTGTGCTCCGCGTAGGTCCAAGCAGCAGCAAAAATGACACAAACTGAGCCACTAGCAGTGCCCGTCAGGAAACATATCGAGCTCGTGATGTCCGCATCGACCAATGCTTCCATTCCACTCCTCTCGAAAAGCGCCCATGTGCTCTGAGATGCGCTAACGAACCCTCTCCCATATGCCGCTATCTAAACAAACACAATCAAACACATGAATCTGCAATCTTAGTATGCATAAATCTTTGCATCAATCATAGTACAAGAAATGAAAATTAAGCACTTTTCCATGTTTGGAGAATGATGGGATGTTTTACCAGGTTTGGATAGCTAAGGGCCTGTTTTGATTCATGGAAAGGAAATGAGAGGAAACATTGTTTCCCATCAAACTCACATTCATTTGTTTGTCAAACCTTTCTTTGTGGGAATTTGTGGGAGACACCATTTCTCGCTTTCTATCTTTGTTGGAAAATAAACAAATTTATTTTCCCATTTCCACCCTTAAGAAAGTAAGAAAGTTACTTTCCCCCACTATGTAAGGAAATGGGTTTCTCAAGGGTTAAGCCCAAATGTGCCACCATCCATCGTTAATCACCTCACATGTGGCGTGTGTCAATGTGCCAAATGAGCCCTTGTCCATCTTCGGTTATGCCCCATATGAGCACTCCACATGCGCCAATGTGCAGCATGTGCCATCATCCATCTTCAATTGCTCCAAGTATGACACGTGCCAATGGTGCCAATGTGTGCAAGTGCTGCTATCTAGTTTTAAGTGCCCGTGTGTCAAATGTGCCAATGCCTCTTGTGGCACACATACTACCGTACAGCTTCAAGCATCTTTCATGTAACGCATGTACCAAAATTTAGTTTGAAGTGCCCACATATGCCACATATGCCACACGTGCCACTATCCACCTTCAAGCATACTACCACATGGGCAAATCTAGCATATGCTAGTGACTACCTACAATTTGTTTTTGAGATTTTTTTTGCCAAAAAAACAAATTTGAAAATAGATCCTAAATTTCCAGGAAAATCTTGCTGAAAAACAAACAAGAAATACAATGTTTCCTTCCTTTCTCACAATTTTCTAGAAATAAGGTTTTCCAAGAATCAATATTGCCTTTCCTATGCTTTCCACGAATCCAAACAGGCCCTAAGGTAATTTTGGATTTCATATAGCCACCACTACCCTTTTCCATAGGCAATTTCTACAGCACAAGATACGATGTAGCCATTGTCTCACAAATGTGAGAGTTCCACTTGCTACCCAGATTAGACCATGGGAATCCATGAATGGTGCTCATGGAAATGATCATAAATGGTCATGATCATTCATTCAACACAATTTCTCAATGTGGCCCATCTATAGTAGCGCCCAGAACATCAACAGTTCCAACCATTGGACTATCTTTACATGTGGGCCCTAACAAGGGACACATCCCAATAATCTTGAGTCGCGGGTCAGAACATAGTTTGAAAAAAAAAAAAAAAAAAGTCAACTAGACTCAACAAATGGTCCAAAATGTTTATTTTGGCTCAACTGGTTATTGGACAATGAAATAAAAAATTAATATAGTAACAACTATTTAAGGTAGTTACAAGCAAAATAATTTAGGGCCTGTTTGGTTGCCACATAAAAATGAGTTTGTCTCATTATTTTTAGTCAATATCAATTAGGTATTCGAAATCATAGTTTATATAAATTGTTGGTTATATTTTTAATCCCTTGTAAAAAAATCCTCTAATACATAATTGTGATTAACTAAAATGATATAAACTCGTTTGGCAACCCGACAGGCTTTCTTTTGAGTTTTATTATGAAGAAAAAAAGGAAAAGAGAAAGAGAAAAAAAAAACATAAGAAAAATAAATTCTCAACGAGTGACTCACTTCTGAGTCACCACAGGTCCCTGGCAGCTGAGTCAGTGAGTCAGTTTGACTGAGTCTTGATGAGCTTGAGAACTACGATTCAAAAACCTAGGCGCTTCAGCGTGACCAGTCCAAGCCATTGATATGATGGCCTCATGATGGATGGATTATGCCTCCAAAATGGCAGATCCTAGCTATTCAATCCTTGGACCTTTTTTACTTTGACAATGATCATTGTCGTATATCTTCTTAACCATGTATTTGCCTGCCAACAATCAAAAGGCTAAAGTTGTCCAATTAAGGAAAATTTTCAGGCACGGTCCATCAGTGATAGTGTATATAGATTCAATGGTCTGGATCATCAAACCATGAGTCCCGCGTGCACAAACTTGGCGTGCAACAAAGGAGTTCCCTATTAGTTACTAACAGAGAACTCAGACTGACTCAAAATTCAACTGAGTTAACTCAGCCCCATTTCAAGTCGACTCAATGAGTGTCAAAATTCGGAAAAGGATCAGGTAAGCAAAGAGGAAATGGAATTGGGATGATTACATGAACGAATGCCCAGCCATTGCCGTAGCGGAAGATCGCCTCCATCACTTTCAGGCAGCAATGCGCGCAGGAAAACATGAATTCATCCTCTCCCTTGAGCAAATTCAGCACCCTCGCAACAATCCTCAGAGCTTCGATCCCTGGTACAAACAACGACCCAAGACAAGCGCTCCCAAGATTCTGAGTCATGGCCCGCTGAAAACAGAACTGTGTCCCCGCTTGCATACCCCTCAGGTAATAGAGAGAAATCACCCGACTAACAGTCAGATTCACAACATTCCTCATCACCTCCGTCACCCAAGCCAGGCTGAGCATTAAACCAATGATGATCAGTGGCGGGACATAGAAATTAAGCGCTCCAATTACTGCAACGCTCCACAATGACATCCACATAAACCCCACCCCTAGCATCCAGAAAGTGGGTTGATTGAGATCAGGGAATTTGGCGACGGGTTTGAGTGATATCGATATGACTTTGGCAGAGAAACAGACCCGCTGTGTGACCCAGCAAGCATAGAGGCCATTGCCAACCGCGAAGGCGATGAGGGCCACACCGACGCCATCAGTGGGGGCCATGGAGAAGCAGAGGAGGAGGATCCCAGCGGAGAGTGACAATGCAAAGCTGCTCCAGAGTATGAAGCGGACCATGATTGCGGGCCACCTCCGAAAGGCCTTCTGCCATGCCCAAGCAAGGATTATGCTTATGATGGTGGACCCTTCAATCTGAGGCAACCAGAATTCCAGCACTTCCTTCTCCTTCTGCCTCCTAGTGCCAGAGCGTAGAATGCCTTGGATTGCTTTGAAGATGAGGAAACAGACCGCTGTAATCGCGATGGTCATGTGGAAGAGGAAGATGAAGAGAGAGATGCGGTTGGTGTAGTTTGGTGAATTCAAAGAAGCCAATGAGGGTTGTTGCTGCAACCAAACCCAAAGACCCCATTAAAGATAAGGAAGAAGCTCTACCGTTTACACCTTTTGTTTTTCATTTCATTCACCTTCTTTCTTTTTTTCTTTTCTTTTTTTTTTTTCTTTTTTGAAACTTCTTTCATTCACCTAACTTCACATATTGGGAATTGAAATAATCCGATTTTTGGACTATTTCAGTTACCAAAATTGAAAAAAATGGGTCCATGTCACTCAACTTGATGGGGTAGAGTATGCAGAGATTTACAGACTATTTCAATTCCCAAAATTGAAAAATGGGTACATGCAAAGTGGCTTGAGGAGGACAGATGGATGCAGAGAGAGAGAGAGAGAGAGAGAGAGAGAGATTTTGCTCTTTGGAAAGAGGAAGAGAGATTTTGCTTTTTGGGCTATCTCAGTTCTCAAAACTGAAATAGGGGTGCATGCAGATCAACTTGATGGGTGTATTTGTAGAGAGAGAGAGAGAGAGAGAGAGAGAGAGAGATTTTGCTTTTTGAAATATTTCAATTGAAATATGGGTGCATGCAGATGAACTTGATGGGCATATATGGAGAGAGAGAGAGAGAGAGAGAGAGAGAGAGATTTTACCTGTGGGGTTTGGAGAGGAGGTTCGGAGAGGAGGGTTCTGGTTTGGGCAGGAGAGGGAGTTTGGATTTGGATGGGAGGAACTGGATTTGAAGCTTGTAATCTTGAAATCTTCACCTCTTTCTCAGAAGAATCTTCCCCTGCTTTCTTTTGCTCTTCTTCTCCTCCATCTTCTTCTTTTCTCCTCTCTGTCTCATCTTTCACTACAACCACTGTATCTTCTCCTTTTTCCATTCCCTACAACACAACACAATACAAATTCAAAAATTCTATGTGAGATTTCTCGAGAATAAGAAAGAGAGAGATTTCATTGTAGATTTGCTTCTCTGTGTTCTTACAGTATCTGAAGCAACCCCCATCTGCGATTTGGTTTGAATATAGTGGTGGAGATGGCCCGCTTCGTTGAATGTGCAGTCCTTCACGGTGGCGGGTACATGTGGTGGTTTTCCTTGTAGTTGTTGCTGTAGTTGCTGTTATTGTTGTTTGTGCCTCGAGCTTTGCCTTGGTTGGCTGCATTTTCTTCTTTTCTATTTTCTTTCTTTCTTTTTACCGCATTCGTACATACTGAGGTAGGTGTCAGAGCTTGTTTTCTCAGCCGTACTATCTACCTTTCTTCTCTCCTTTTAAATACTCTGGCAGCGTGTACCATTTCATACTCTGGCACAGGTAGGTAGATGTACACATGACGCACGTGATCCTATTCAAGCAATGGGAAGCACAGCAGATGGGACATAAGCCGAAATTCTGTTTTGTTGTTGGATATGGATTGGATGGCTGAAATGGCAGTGGTTTAACCGTCCAATCCACAAAAAAAATGGCAACTTTAATTTGAGGCTGGTATAGTTCAAATTTTGATGATTTGAGAAAAAATGCACTGTGGACAGTGGGACCCACGATTTGGAATGTTTTGATTGTGGTAAATTTGGGCCACGTGTGTAGTTTGATTCTGCATGAGTACGGATAATTGTACTCTCGCATGTTATCAGAGAGCTCATTTTTTAGATTAGTGGACGACTGACGACGACTAAGGTGGGCCATTGTTATTGGTACTCTGTCCTGAATCCTTATCGCTTCTTTCGATTCCCTGATGAGTAGAAACTGACCGTCCAAAAGCACGGCGTTATGACGTTACAATGGCCAACGAACGTTGTACATTACAGCCTGCGAAGTGGATTGCGGACTAACTCAACTCTGTGGGGTCCAACGTCATTTATGGATTTTATCTCCCCCGTCCATCCATTTTTACTGGATAATTTTAGGGCTTTAGCCCAAAAATGAAGATATCTAAAGCTCAAGTGGACCATACCACAGCAAATAGTGTGAATTAAACGTCAACTGTTGAAAAATTCTTGAGGGCTAAGAAGTTTTGGATCAAGCTATATTTGTGTTTTCCCTCCGTCCATGTCTGTGTGATCTCATGAATAAATTGGATGACAAATAAATATCACTATTGGCCATAGTAAGGCTTCAACAGTGAAAATCATTATTCCCCCTGTTTTCTATGATGCGGTCCAATTGAACTTTGGATATGCTTCTAGTTTGGGCTCGGCCCTTAAAATGAGCTGGAAAAATGAATGGACAGCGTGAATAAATCACATGCATTCACAAAGGGCGTAATAGAGTTTTCTCATTACTATAAAAGCATGTTGAGTAACTTAGTACACTATCAGATTTCAACAGCCTGCAGGTAAGGGCCTGTTTGAATGACCGAGTTCCACGGTAATGCATTGTAAAATTTCATTATTATTCCTTATCACCGATTAGATAAACCAAGCAGTCAAATTATAGGAATCCATCTAAAGGTGCCTTGACGTGGCATAGTTTCATGAGTCCCACTATGATGTTTGTGTTATATCCACGCCATCCATTCATTTTGCTAGAACATTTTATGGAAATAAAAAACAATGAGCCATATTCAAAATGAAAATTGACCACACCACAAAAGCAATTGAGATTAAACGCTTTCCATTAAAAAGCTTTCGCAGCCCACAAAAGTATTGGATGAAGTTGATATTTAGGGTCGTGCCCTAAAATGATATTACAAAATGGATGGACGATGTAGATATAACACATATTAGGCAACTTATATCCACGTGTCTATTCACGGGAGTACATTACAAGCATATCAAAAAATTAAAGCCCTAAAGTAGTATTGGTATCACATCCGGCTTTACTTCGAACTATTATGGTAGTCGTAATCATTACCTATTTACAGTGGACCACACCAAATTATGGCAGAGTCCATGAATCCAAACACGCCCTAATGGAATAGATGGTAGACCGTGGTGAGTACGGATTGGATTCAAATCATCAATAACCCCGAAGTTGAAGATTAGGAAATATTCTAGGCAATATGAAAGGTGAATACTGACGATCATGAATTTGAGGTTGTGCCAAAGTCCTACTAATTAGATATTTTACATTCAACAGCTAGCAACAGATGAGCAGTTGTTGAGAATTTACTCTTTGCAACATCCATTAAGTCATTACTTTTGATCATTCTCTCCTTTGACAAGCACCTCTAATATGACAAGGATCGATGGTGTGAGTTGGTTGTGCCCCGCAATGTAATCAAAGGGCGTTTGGTTGATGGGAAATGGTTGTAATAGGTGATAATGGATGCATATGGGCAAAAAAGGGTTATTTCAATGATGGTAAACAGACCATGAATGCTAAGTACGCACCATTGGGGCTACTATGAGGGATCAGGCTCTTTTTTGTTTTGATGATGGCTGCTTTGTTTTCATCGAATTGACTCAGGAATTTTATGTATTAAATTTGGAACCATCACTAAGTTTTTTACTCAAAATTTCATAGTTAACTAGACTCATGGAATCACGGAGATCAGGGGATTCAAAGATTCCCTATTGTTTAATCATTTTGCAATTGATCTGCTATAAACAATCCCGCTGCATAAATGGTTGCTTTTACTTCTATTTATCAATCGCACAGACATAGTGTGAAATTGACTCGAATGTAAAAATGCATTTGATTTTTCAAAGTTGCTACTAGGCAAATAAATGTTAGAATTTATAGTTGACTAGAAATTGTAGAATCTATAGCCAGCTAGAAATCGTAGAATCACTTACGAGTCGAGGATTTGCGTAATTTTCTATTTTAAGTGGCTCATGTGGTTATTTTGTGACCATCGATTATGAGTAAGGATCTTAGTGACAAAAAAGGAAGGGATTAAACACCCTCTTTTGAAAAACACAACGTGTGGTCTCTACTTTACAAGATTTTGTAATTTTTAAGGGGATTCAACAGAATTTTGGCATGATCTATCTAGCCATGCTTCACATAACCCATGAGGGGTCAAGCAGGAAAAAATTAAAATATCCTAACCTTACTTCATAGAACTGAATGACTCATGGTAAGCGAATGTTATGAAAAAAGAAATGCAAAAGAAAAAAAGTAGAAATGTGTGTTGACGATGCAAATATATTATGAATATGTGGAATGGAGTGGGATCTGAACTTGATTATGATGTGAGAAAGAAAAGGAGAGATTAAACACCTTTTTTATGCAAAAGAGATGGTTGTGTATCCCCCATTCCAACCCTACTATGGACTTCACTGATTTCTTTACTAGACTATTTTTTCAAGGATGGCCTCCTGAGTCGAGAAGGACTTGTGCGTCAATCAAGAAATTTTTAAAGTCTTTGGAAAGCAGGACCCACCTCTCTCTCTCTCTCTCTCTCTCTCTCTCTCTCTCTCTCTCAGACCCCAACCCCCCGCTAAATGAATTTATAGAATGAGACCATCGGCTTATGGGGGGTTGACGGTGGACACTTGTCCCCTCCTAATAAATTTAGCATCGAAGAGAGGGGATCAATATCTTGGTTAGATGGTTGTCTTCTTGCGGCAGGTCAATGGTCCACGTGACATCATTCCATTGGACAAAATAGGTTCTTTAACACATGTGAGAGCAAAAAATAAAAGTAAGGATGATGACATTACCATTAACTCGCCGTGAGCATACTATTTTATTTTGTCGACCAGGTCTAATAGTTACTTCTGGGAGATGTTGAGGACCCTTAATATGTGACTCGTTTGGATTTGCGATACTTTACTAGTTGGATAGAGATGACTTTAAGGCATTGATTTTTGGGGAGTTTATATGATTGTCCAAGATTTGATTTGTTAGGTTCTGAATCTGTCAATCAGGTACATCAGTTATTCCCATGAAGTGTTAAGAGCCCTGCTCATATGATCGATTAGATTTTCAACAATCCTCAAATCACCTAGGGATAAATTTATCAAAGCTTAATTAGTCAATGTTTGAAGAGTAGTTTAGCTTCACCTTGGGTGGGGTGTTTATGTCTACAAACTGGTGATCAGGAGTAAGGGACCTTGGTGACAAAAAAAAATGAAAGGTCTAGGCACTCCTTTATTACCCACATGAAAGTGCAGTCTATACTTTATGGAATATGTGGGATTTTAGGGGATTACAAACTTTAGAAATTTTTAATATCTAGTTGGTTGCAAATAAGATTTGAAGCCGACTAAGGGGCTTGACTCACGGGTGGAAGTGGAGAACTATTGCTTACATCAATGAGTACCCAAGGAGTGTTATTGCTCTTTTGAATAGAAAATAAAAGAGATGACTTTTATTATCTAGTCGGTTACGGACAAGATCCAAAACTGACTAGTGGCTCGACTCAGAGGTGGAAGTGGAGAACTGTTGCTCACATCAGTCAATACCCAAGGAATATTTTTACTCTTTTAAAAATAAAATAAAATGTAACTTTTATTATCTAGTTGGTTGTAAACAAGATTTGAAGCTGACTAGAGGGTTTAACTCGGGGGATGAGGGGGAGGAGAATTGTAGCTCATATTTTTAGAAAGAAAATAAAAAGAATTAGGCAATCTTAAATTTCTAATGCAACAGGATATAGGGAGTCAACAAGTCACAGAGCATAAAAGCCTAGAACAATGAATGAAATAGAAAGTGAGAAATCGACTTGAAGTTTGATGGAGATGAAGAGTTAAGAGAAAAAATCATGATACTCTTAATAAAAGGATATGATCGGAGCTCTTAATCCTTACCCTACTTTGTTGCTTGATGAATGAATATACGGATTTAGTTGAGAAGGGGGTTTGCACAGTTTACATGGTTTGGCTTGCTTGATGGTGCGGATATATGGGCTTAAGCGATTTGGTGGCTAGGACGGTGAGGTAGATGATTGGGTGGGTGGTTGGATTATGGTTAACTAGATGTTGAAGATGTCGTGGGTGTAGAGAATGATGGCTTGGGCATGGGGTCTTCGGGCATGGGATAACTTAGTCTATGTTGGGTGGCTAAAAGCTAAGGGTTAGGTTATGCTAAGAGGCTAAGGGACTCGGGCTAATTTAAGACTAAGGGATTTTGGCTTTGGCTAGGACCAGGCTAAGAGTATGCTTGGCAAGGTTGAGGCTATGAGATTTAGGCTTTGGTTAGGACTAGGTTAAGTTGAAGCTAAGGAAATTGGGCTCTGGTTAGAACTAGGCTAGTGTGATGAGAGGTCCCTCATCTTCCCCTCTTTGATGTGGAAAAATAGGATTTGAAATAAGAGGGGAGAAGCCATTTTTATAGGTGAGGGAATGACACAAAGGGAAGTTTGGATTGGTTTGAAGGGTAAAAGCTAAGTAGGTGTGTGTGATTGGATGAGAGAGGTTGAGTGCCACATGGCACCCTCCCATATTGGTGAGTTGGGTGGTAAGAAGGGAGTTAGGGTTATTTTGGAGAAACTGAGGCTGGGCACCTATCTCAAGGGAAGACTTCTCTTATCTCCTCACTAACTCCCCTCTATAAAAGCTCTAGCTATGCTGGCTAGTGGGCGACACTCAAAAGTGTCGTTTGCCACGTGGTATAACCCAGCCTTGCATTAGGTGTTCCATTAGGTCTCATTGTAGCTTTAGGTCCTTGGGTTCGGGCTTGCAATGTTGTGGCGGTAGAGACGTGGGAATCTCGTAGTGAGAGACTATCTCTCCTCTCTCTGTCTCCTTCTCTCTCTCTAATTCTTGCATTGCACATGTGTTACGAATGCACGGTTTGGTGAATGTTCGCTCGCCTCAAGTGTAAGGCTGCGATGTAGTAATAAATCTCGGTAAGACCGAGGTCGATCCACAGGGAAAGAGTAACAGCTTCCTAATTACTCCAGCAACTCAGTTTAATAGAGTGAATTCAGATTCAATGGGATGTTTAATTAAAACAGTAACTTAATGAAAAATCAGAGATTTAATGTACTAAGGCTTTCAAGGATCCACTTGTAGCAATCCTATGTCAATTCAGTCAATCCAAATAGAGAACACAACTAGATTTGAAGTCCTATCTCTCATCTAGTTGGAAAGTAAAGCATTCACACACATTCATCCAATTCAAGTTGAACTTCCAAGTTCAAGTCCATTCAATCAATGTAGAATTCAAATTCATAGCCTGCAGAGTAACAGCCATGCCTATGGACTATGGCCTGCTCAAGGATTACTATAATTCGAATCTAAACAAGCAACCTGTGATAATCTCAGAGAATTAAAAGGAATTCATGTCCGGAGCACATAAACTCAGATAAGACATCTCAAACTACCACCTATTGGACTGAAACATAAGAAAAATCCAACTTTGAATTAAAAATACTTGAATCAAACTGAAATTAACATAGAACTGGCTACAAGCTTCACCTCTCAGCCTTAGCTGAGAGGTTTTAGCCGAGCATAGTCATGCTACAACTAAAAACTCAAAAATAAAGCATAAAACTAGAAAAACCCGAAGATAGATGTTGCAGACGCTCCACAGTCGCCTTCAGCCTCCAAACTCACGTTCCTTCTCTTCTCTGATACCTTAGGGAGAGCCCCTGGGTGGCCTTTTATAGCAACAATCCTCCCTTGCGTCGGATTCTGCGAAATCCTACGCCTTGCGCAGCAATTTTCGGAGTCCCGAATTAGAAAGGACTCCTTCTTACGCAGGGCCGACCGGTCGTGACCGGTCGGACTAGTTTTTCAAACCATCCAGGGAGTCCAGCGTGCATGCCCGACCGGTCATGACCGGTCGGGCTGATCTATTGCCTTGATCCAGTGTGCATGGCCGACCGGTCATGACCGGTCGGCCTGTCTTCTTTACAATACAGCCTTCATGCAGTGCACACGGCCGACCGGTCATGACCGGTCGGCCTGTCTTTAACTTGATTCTTTGATGTGGCTGACCGGTCGGACGACCGGTGTGCCTTGTATTTCTTCCAATTTTTCTTCTTTTCTTCATTCTCTTTTCTCCTTGCTTTCTTCTATCTTCGATCTTCTTTCATCCTTCATCCAAAAGCTTCAAATGCATTCTTTTGGCTTGTACTTGAATGAAGTCCGCTCTCATCCCTATAATTACAAAACGTATGTTAGGTGGGCTTTTAAACCATGAAAATCATGCAAACCATGTCCTGTAATGGGCAATGCAATGTATAAATTGGAGGTTCAACACACCCCCCAACCAGCTTTTTGCTAGTCCCGAGCAAAACATGCATGAAACAGTTTCAAACCTCCAAATCCAACTCTCTTCCAGAAACCATGTTTCTATTCATTCCAAGATGTATAAGTATAAAATTTGGAAAAATTAGGTGTTAGAAGCTGAACCTTGGACTCTCAAAACATAATAAGTGTCTACATGAAATTCCCACTGATTGATTGATAAATAGAAGAACTCGAACAAATTCAACCTAGTGTGCATAGTGAAAGTTCATCTCATGAGTTTCTGGGATCATCTTCTTCATAGATTAAGTAAACCAAGGATTTAAGGTGCACAGAGCAACAACAAGCCTATGACAGAAATTTGCCTTACCGTCCTTCCGACGGCTTTCACACTACGTCCCATTTCCGGCTTTGGTTACGGTTCGACCATCCCCCGGTTGGTAATAGGTAGCCCTTTTCGGAATTTTCCACCATTTTTCTTTCCTTCCCGATTTCATCCTTTCTTTCCTTTTTCTTTTAACTTAGATAGGATTTTTAGAAATCCATATCTTTCATTATTTTCCCATGGACAAGGATGGACAAAATACCCCGGCTTGGCTGCTCAACACCTCTAAACCAAAGTCTAGCTAGTCCACAAATCACATAAACCTGTCACTCATGAAAATCGTGTAATGTGAACTTGGTGTAAAGGTGTTCAAATTTTCTATCAATCACAACAATAGGGGAATTAACATATAAAGCCATTATGTTGGAAGAAATTCAAGACTACAACATCACACACTTCGTTTCTCCTCCTCTTCTACTCATAGCCTCTCAAATGTATAGAAATAAAATTTTCTAAAAGAGTTTTGAGATGTTAGAAAATTCGAAAAAATTTTGTGCATATGAAGCTCGAAATGTTGCAATATGCTAGATGAGGGATCTCATCTCACCCCCCAACCAAATCTTGCATTGTCCTCAATGTAAAAAGATAGTTAGTTAGCATGAACATGAGAACAATTGTAAAATATGAGAGAGTGAGAATCAATAGTACCTAAGAGAGCGATCATGGAGGTCTGCAATTCCAACAACTAAATCCTACTAAAACAGTAAAACAAAACTAAACCTACCTATGCTATACCTCCATCAGACTAGGAGATCAATCATCCTGATAGACAGGATCATTCAGGGAGATGGACATGTCCTCTGAATCAAATTTCTCAACAAATGGTTTAAGGCGTTGTCCATTAACTTTGAAACAGTCACCATTCGCTGCATTCTCAATCTCAACAGCCCCATGAGGAAAAACTTCTTTAACAATATATGGGCCGGTCCATCGAGATCGTAATTTTCCCGGAAAAAGATGAAGTCGGGCATTATACAAGAGCACTTTCTGTCCTTCATGGAAGGATTTCCTTAAGATGTGCTTGTCATGAAAGGCCTTCATCTTGCTCTTGTAAATTCTCGAATTCTCATATGCATCGTTCCGGATCTCATCAAGCTCATTTAATTGAAGTTTGCGAAGCGAGCTAGCCTTGTCAATGTCAAAATTTAGAGCCCGAATTGCCCAATAGGCTTTGTGTTCTATCTCCACAGGCAAGTGGCAAGCTTTCCCATAGACAAGTCTATAAGGGGACATTCCAATGGGTGTCTTGTAGGCCGTACGGTGAGCCCAAAGTGCATCATCTAATCTTAGGGACCAATCCTTGCGATCCGGTCTCACCGTCTTTTCTAAAATCTGCTTGATTTCCCTATTGGAGATTTCAGCTTGCCCACTTGTTTGTGGGTGGTATGGGGTACTCACTTTGTGCCTAATACCATATTTCTTCATCAAAGTTTCAAAAGGTCTATTGCAAAAGTGAGAACCACCATCACTAATAATGGCTCGAGGCGTCCCAAATCTAGAAAGTATGTTTTCTTTGAGGAACTTGAGAACCGTACGATGATCGTTGGTTCTACATGGGATAGCCTCTATCCATTTAGACACATAGTCTACGGCAAGAAGAATATAGACATGCCCAAAAGATGAGGGGAATGGTCCCATAAAATCGATGCCCCAACAGTCAAAGACCTCAAGATGTTGGATTGGGGTGAGAGGCATCATATTTCGACGGGATAATCCTCCTAGCTTCTGGCAGCGCTCGCACGCTTTGCAAAACTCGTGGGTGTCCTTAAATAACGTGGGCCAATAAAAACCACACTGCAGAATTTTTGCAGTTGTTTTCTTGGCTGAAAAATGACCCCCACATGCTTGATCATGACAAAAGGAGATGACTGAATTGTGTTCATCATCGGGGACGCATCTCCTTATAATTTGGTCTGGGCAATATTTAAACAATAGAGGTTCATCCCAGAAAAATCTGCGCACTTCCCTTAGAAATTTACGTTTGTCTTGCGCAGTCCAATGAGTCGGCATTGCACCTGTGGAAAGATAATTGGCTATATCAGCGTACCATGGTGGATGCATAGCAACAAAGAGTTGCTCATCAGGGAATGAGTCCTCAATAGGTGACTCGTCAATGGAATTTGGTAGGACTAGGCGGGATAGATGATCCGCCACCACATTTTCTACCCCCTTCTTATCTTTGATCTCCAAGTCGAATTCTTGAAGGAGTAGGATCCATCTTAGCAAACGGGGCTTAGCATCCTTCTTAGAAAGAAGGTATTTCAGCGCCGCATGATCCGTATAAACAATAACTTTGGATCCTATTAAGTATGGCCTGAATTTGTCCAAGGCAAAGATGACAGCTAGGAGCTCTTTCTCCGTAGTGGAATAATTAACTTGGGCAGGATTCAAGGTCCTACTCGCGTAATAGATGACATGGGGCTTTTTATCTTTCTTTTGGCCTAACACCGCCCCAATAGCAAAATCGCTCGCATCACACATCAACTCAAAAGGCATGGACCAATCTGGTGGTTGCATGATAGGAGCGGTTGTCAACATGTCTTTTAGCTTTGAAAAAGCTAATTGACATTCGGCACTCCACTCAAATTGGTTCTCCTTTTGTAGAAGGTTGCATAAAGGCCTTGAGATGTGACTAAAGTCCTTTATAAACCTTCGATAGAAACCGGCGTGTCCAAGGAAGGACCTCACATCGCGTATGCTTTTGGGTGGTGGTAGATTGGAAATTATGTCAATTTTCGCCCGGTCTACCTCTATTCCATTGGACGAGATGATGTGTCCAAGGACTATTCCTCTTTGTACCATGAAATGGCACTTTTCCCAGTTTAATACAATGCTTTTCCTCACACCTCATTAAGACCAACTTCAAGTGCTCGAGGCACTCATCAAATGTACAACCAAAAACAGAAAAGTCATCCATGAACACCTCAAGAAACTCACCCACCATGTCCGAGAAAATACTCAACATGCATCGTTGGAATGTGGCGGGTGCATTGCATAACCCGAATGGCATCCTTCGGTAGGCGAAGGTACCAAACGGGCATGTAAATGTGGTTTTCTCTTGGTCTTCCGGAGCTATCTCAATTTGGTTGTATCCGGAATAGCCATCTAGGAAGCAATAGTAGGGATGGCCTGCCAACCTCTCCAAAATTTGGTCCATAAATGGGAGAGGGAAGTGGTCTTTCCTAGTGACCGTATTGAGCTTCCTATAATCAATGCACATACGCCAACCGGTGGTCACCCTAGTCGGTATAAGCTCGTTGTTGGCGTTTTCAAAGATGGTAATACCGGATTTCTTGGGGACAACTTGGGTAGGACTCACCCATTGGCTATCTGAGATGGGGTAGATGATACCCACATCCAATAGCTTTAACACCTCGGCTTTGACAACCTCCATCATGTTTGGATTTAACCGTCTTTGAGGTTGTCTAGTCGTTTTTGCGTTTTCTTCTAGGTGTATACGGTGAGTGCAAACCGAAGGATTTATCCCTTTGAGATCCGCTATTGTCCAACCTATGGCTTCCCGGTGTTTTTTGAGTAACTCAATCAACTTGAGCTCTTGGTCTTTTTCTAGGTGGGAGGCAATGACAACTGGGAAAGTTTCCTCTTGACCCAAATATACATATTTAAGCTCGGATGGCAATGGTTTGAGGTCAAGCTTCGGTGGTTTGATGCTAGACGGTAGAGGCCTTGATGTGGTTGGTGGCAATTTTTCAAAATGGGGCCTCCACCGGCTAGTATCAACTACCGGTCTTTCTATATTTAATGCATGCACAATCTCACTGATGATGGAGTCTTTAGAATCCATGAAGTGTGCTAAGCCTGTCTCCAAACTTTCTAGTGGTTCAAGTTGGAGGAGTTCTTCTTCTTCAAAGGTTTCAAGCATGTTTACATCGAAGAACTCATCATCATCGACATCCCTATGTCTTTTGCCCAAGTGAAATACATTCACCTCTAGTGTCATGTTTCCAAAAGATAATTGCATCACCCCATTCCGGCAATTGATGATTGCGTTTGATGTGGCAAGGAATGGGCGGCCTAGTATTACCGGTATTTGGGTGCTAGCATCCAAAACCGGTTGTGTGTCCAAGACGATAAAATCTACTGGATAGTAGAATTTGTCAACTTGGACTAGAACATCCTCAACTATCCCCCTCGGTACACGGATAGATCTATCAGCGAGTTGTAACGTGGTTTTGGTGGGTTTTAATTCACCAAGACCCAATTGCTCATATACCGAGTATGGGATCAAGTTCACACTCGCCCCCAAGTCTAACAAGGCACGTTCAATCCGGTAGTCTCCAATGATACATGAGACGGTGGGACTACCGGGATCTTTGAATTTTGGGGGGGTCTTTTGAGTGAGGATGGCACTAACTTGCTCAGTTAAGAAGGCCTTTTGCTGCACATTATATTTGCGTTTTGTCGTGCATAGATCTTTTAGAAACTTGGCATAAGAGGGAATTTGTTTGATGGCATCAAGCAAAGGGATGTTGATCTTGACTTGTCTGAAAATCTCTAGAATATCTTGAGAATTTGGGAGAGATTTTGGGGCAACCAATCTTGAAGGGAATGGTGCTATGGGCTTGTAAACCGGTTGTTGTGGGGCTAAGTTAGATCCATTTTCATCCTCAGAATTTACCGGATCATTAGGCTCATCGGCCTTCACCGGAATAGTTTTGTCAATTTGTTTACCACTTCTAAGGGTGGTAATGGATTTAGCTTGCTCCATGTTTTGGTTGGAAGGATTAGGGATGCTCACTTCATGTACTTGCTTTGGATTGGGCTGAGGTTGGGCCGGGAAGGTCCCTTCCCTAGCATTCAAGCGTCCCTTAATCTCATCAACCGAGACTTTCAGCTCTTGGAACATTTGCTGATTTGATTCATTTATTTGCGCTTGCCCTTGCATAAATGCTCTCAAGGTATCCTCCAATGAGAATTGAGGTGGGGCCATATTTTGCATGGGTGGCCCTCTTTGGGAGTTGGTAGGATTGCCCGTTGGGGCATTCTTCCAACTGAAATTCGGGTGGTTCTTCCAACTCTCATTGTACGTATTACCTACCGGTCCATTGAAGGGCCGTTGATAACCATATGTGGCATTGGCTGTCTCTTGCAGCACTTCCTTAAATGCAGGAATTGTGGGACAATCTTGCGTAGCGTGTAAGTCGGTGAGACAAATCCCACATGTGGTTTCAACAGCTTCCTTGGACTTGGAAACTCCATTTTTGCTAAGTTCCATGGCCTCAACCTTCCTTGTGAGGTTGGCTATCCTTGCATTTACGTCGTCTTCCTCTTTAAGGACATATATCCCTCCTTTCTCTTGAGTAGGCTTGGGGTTCTTGGGTTTATCCGAGGTGTCCCAAGATTGGGCGTTTTCAGCCAACATGTCCAAGTAACTCCAAGCATCATCTGGATTTTTACTCATAAACTCGCCATTGCACATCATTTCCACAAATTGGCGCATATTAGAACTTAATCCATCATTGAAAAAATTTATAATTCGCCAACTCTCATAGCTATGATGTGGGCAAGCAAGCAGGAGTTCCTTAAATCTTTCCCAACATTGAAAGAATGATTCACCCTCTTTAGCTGAGAAATTCATTATGGCCCTTCGAAGAGTGTTTGTTTTATGAGCTGGGAAGAATTTTTTCAAGAATTCCCGGTTCATCTCAACCCATGACCCAATCGAATATGGTCTAAGAGAGTGAAGCCAATCTTTGGCTCTTTCTTTCAAGGTGAAGGGAAAAAGTTTAAGTCTGATTGTATCCCCAGAAACATTGGGATAATGCAAGGTGGCCAACACTTCTTCGAATTCTTGCAAGTGTAAGTATGGGCGGTCAGAGTCTAGCCCATGGAATTTAGGTAAAAGTTGGATTACTCCCGGTTTTATGTCAAGGGTCCCACCGTTAGCTGGTAGAACTATGCAAGAAGGTGTAATTGTATGAGCAGGTTGTAGGTAATCCCGTAGTGATCTCATTGGAGGAACATTATGTACCTCATTCTCTCCTACTCCTTCCTGATTTGCGTTTGTGGTTGGAGTAGGGGGGGAGGATTCCTTAAGGGTGTTTGATCCATACTCCCCAAACTTTCACGATGCTCTTGATAATTCCGGACTTGTCTATGGACTGACAATGGTCCAACTAAACCACCTTCAGATTGAAGACGATTTGAATGATTACGTTCCCAACAGGACATAAACCACTCAACCAGAAACTGAAACTAATCCTATTCTAGAAAACTAAAATCTGAACTAAAAATTCTGAAAAAGCTAAGTTAGAAAGGTATCACCTGATGCGCTTTAACTGAAAGAAGAATTCCTACAAAACAGAAAACTATGTTAGTTCTAAGAAAAATCAGAAAAACCTATCTACTTCTACTTCTACAGCCACTGAAACTATTTGAAAACTATTATCTAATTTCCCCGGCAACAGCGCCAAAAACTTGTTCGCTCGCCTCCAGTGTAAGGCTGCGATGTAGTAATAAATCTCGGTAAGACCGAGGTCGATCCACAGGGAAAGAGTAACAGCTTCCTAATTACTCCAGCAACTCAGTTTAATAGAGTGAATTCAGATTCAATGGGATGTTAATTAAAACAGTAACTTAATGAAAAATCAGAGATTTAATGTACTAAGGCTTTCAAGGATCCACTTGTAGCAATCCTATGTCAATTCAGTCAATCCAAATAGAGAACACAACTAGATTTGAAGTCCTATCTCTCATCTAGTTGGAAAGTAAAGCATTCACACACATTCATCCAATTCAAGTTGAACTTCCAAGTTCAAGTCCATTCAATCAATGTAGAATTCAAATTCATAGCCTGCAGAGTAACAACCATGCCTATGGACTATGGCCTGCTCAAGGATTACTATAATTCGAATCTAAACAAGCAACCTGTGATAATCTCAGAGAATTAAAAGGAATTCATGTCCGGAGCACATAAACTCAGATAAGACATCTCAAACTACCACCTATTGGACTGAAACATAAGAAAAATCCAACTTTGAATTAAAAATACTTGAATCAAACTGAAATTAACATAGAACTGGCTACAAGCTTCACCTCTCAGCCTTAGCTGAGAGGTTTTAGCCGAGCATAGTCATGCTACAACTAAAAACTCAAAAATAAAGCATAAAACTAGAAAAACCCGAAGATAGATGTTGCAGACGCTCCATAGTCGCCTTCAGCCTCCAAACTCACGTTCCTTCTCTTCTCTGATACCTTAGGGAGAGCCCCTAGGTGGCCTTTTATAGCAACAATCCTCCCTTGCGTCAGATTCTGCGAAATCCTACGCCTTGCGCAGCAATTTTCGGAGTCCCGAATTAGAAAGGACTCCTTCTTACGCAGGGCCGACCGGTCGTGACCGGTCGGACTAGTTTTTCAAACCATCCAGGGAGTCCAGCGTGCATGCCCGACCGGTCATGACCGGTCGGGCTGATCTATTGCCTTGATCCAGTGTGCATGGCCGACCGGTCATGACCGGTCGGCCTGTCTTCTTTACAATACAGCCTTCATGCAGTGCACACGGCCGACCGGTCATGACCGGTCGGCCTGTCTTTAACTTGATTCTTTGATGTGGTTGACCGGTCGGACGACCGGTGTGCCTTGTATTTCTTCCAATTTTTCTTCTTTTCTTCATTCTCTTTTCTCCTTGCTTTCTTCTATCTTCGATCTTCTTTCATCCTTCATCCAAA
The DNA here is from genome assembly GCA_003013855.2 of Liriodendron chinense. NCBI lineage: Eukaryota > Viridiplantae > Streptophyta > Magnoliopsida > Magnoliales > Magnoliaceae > Liriodendron > Liriodendron chinense. Next base: position 3,013,304 of record ML058552.1, read on the forward strand.
AGCTTCAAATGCATTCTTTTGGCTTGTACTTGAATGAAGTCCGCTCTCATCCCTATAATTACAAAACGTATGTTAGGTGGGCTTTTAAACCATGAAAATCATGCAAACCATGTCCTGTAATGGGCAATGCAATGTATAAATTGGAGGTTCAACAGTGAAGGCCTAGTTTCTGTAGGTTTTACCATCGGCTCTCTCTTGTTGTGGTCCATATAATGGAAGGCCCTAGGTAGAGAAAGGTACTCAATTCCATTGTATTCATCTTCTGAGGTATTTTGTGGTGTGGGATTCCTTGTATAGGTGGGAGAGAAGTAAGACTTGTATTTTCGTTTCTCTTGCTTCTAGTGAAGAAGAAAGCTCCTTGTTGCTATCTTGTGGAGTAGGTATATTGTCGAACCACATAAATCACTGTTCCTCTTGTCTCTTGTTTTGGATTGGCCCTTTTCTTTTTTGTTATGGCCTTGCTTACATTGATCATGTGTAGGCATTTTTTTGCAACATGCAACAATTCCTACAGGTTTTCAAGTGTGACCTTGAGCTCGGATTGGGCCTTTATTGGGCTTGGCTATAATTTTATGTTTAAGCAGAGTTTTGGGTAAGATTGGCCCAGGTTTGGATTTGGATTGGACTTGAATTAGGTAGAAATTGTCAAATACGAAAATTCCATAACCATCCATGTCTTAGGCTTTACAATGATCAAGTCCCTTGTGTAGGGTGGAGTGTCTACATAGTGGTAATTAGAGCCAATGTGAAATGAAATGCATAAAATCACGTAAATTAAAATCCTCTCAAGAGGTTGGGAATAGAATGTGAATGCCATAAACGACCGGATTTTCAAAAGTACGCCCACTTTTATAACCCAATAACATGGCTCAATGTTTTCTTATTTTTGTGTCAAAGTATATATTTCAATTGGCTTATTATAATTATTATGTCAAATGTCACATATACTAACATGGGTATTGAAATTGGTTTATTTAATGCATTCTACTTATAGGCATCCAAACACAAATTTTAGTTTTCCACTATTCTAATTATATGCGTCCAAGCACAACTGAGGATTCCGATTCCCATCGTTTCTTATTTGAATCTTTTAGTGAATTCCAATTACAACCATCCAAACAAGCCATTACCTGCTTAAAAATAAAAAGCTCTTGTGAACCAAGAGCACATGGAAAGGAGCAATGTAGGGTTTAGCATTTGTGGCCAAAGGTACAACTTCGTTGTTGCACGTGTCCACGACCCACCTTGTCCACGTCCCATGTAAGTACGTGCACAGACGTGCCCCTTGAGAATAAGAACACATAATCTTCATCCAGCTGTGTCTTTCTGCCAACATGTCACTTGTATTGGACCCCGGAGCAAAGCAAACTGTGGGCCCAACATGAAGATTACCCGTCCATTCCAATCTTGACTAAATGTGTGGCCCACCTATGGGATGGATTTGGCTGAATCTCGAGACAGATGATGTTCATGGTGAGGTCCATATTAAAAATGGTTACCTATAAATTACTTAGAAATTACATACTTAGCATATATGCAATACAAATTAAGCTGTCCATATAGCTTCCTGTGAGAAATCCAGTCCGTCCATCAGTTTCGCAAGCTCACAATATGACAGGAGTAAAGAAATCAAGGGATACAAAATTCAAGTGGACCACGCACAAAACAGCAGGGATTGAACACCAACCAATTAAAACTTTGTGGGGGCAGTATAGGCGTTTGATCAGTACGATATTTGTGCATACAGTTTATTCTAGTGGTGATAACCTTATTGTTGAGGTGTGGAGTCAACACATCAATTATGCCAGCCAGGAGGTGGTCGGGCATTCGGACGGTTTGTGATCAGGCGCCTGATATTCACGCAGGGAGACAGAAAGTCTCTGGATTGCTTCAAATGCAGTCGAGCACCCGACGATTAGTGGACCAGGCGCCTGAAATTCGGGCAGTTTCACGTTGGACTTGCTGAACGTTTTTTGTATTAGGTGGGCGCCAGACCAAGCCCGACCGGACGCGATCTGTTTTGCGCGGTTTCCTATTTTGAGTCATATTTTCAATTTATGCTATATAAAGGAGTGTAATTCGGGATTAGGGTATGTATTAAGGTTTCTATACGTCCAAGGTGAGAAAATATGAAGAGGTTAGCAAAATGAGCCATCTCTATGCATGGGAGCATATGAGAAGGTGAGTAAATTCATTGTAACTTTGTTTTCTTCATAGTGGAACTTTGCACCTGTGGTTTTTTACCATTGTTGGGATTTTTCCACATAAATTATGTCTTGTGAATTGTTGGTTTGTTTTAATTTGCTTCAAGTTATTATTTCTTCTTATTTATCGTTTGTGAGTGAGACCGAAGATTGGATCTTGGTTCACCAGCGTTGCTGGTATGCTACGCAACAACTGGTATCAAAGCTATTGGTTTAGTTCAAGTGGGAGCGATGACGGAAGAAGGGAAGACACGAATTGAGATGTTTGATGGTTCAAACTTTACCTTCTGAAAGATGCAGATGGAGGATTATCTATATCAGAAGGACCTCTATATTCCCCTAGAAGGAAAAGAGAAGAAACCAGAGAAGATGACAGATGATGAATGGTCTTTAGTGGATCGGAAGGCTTTAGGAATGATCCGACTCTCTTTGTCTAAGAGTGTCGCCTTCAATATATCCAAGGTGAAGACCACAAAAGAATTAATGTAAGCTCTAGCTATGATGTATGAGGAACCCCTTAGCGTCAAACAAGGTTCATCTCATGAAACGGCTATTCAACATGAAAATGTCAGATGATGGGGGTGTGGCTGAACATCTAAACGAGTTCAATATAATCACGAGCCAATTGGAATCTGTTGTCATCACTTTTGATGATGAGGTCAGGGCGCTATTGATCTTGTTCAGTTTGCCAGACAGTTGTGATGGTTTGGTGATTACCGTGAGCAATTCTTTAGGGTCGACGAAGTTGAAATTTGATGATGTGGCGGGTCTAATTCTCAGCAAAGAATCTAGAAGGAAGGCATCGAGAGTTTTAGGAAATTTTGGGAATGCTCTAAACGTTGAAGGAAGAGAAAGATCTTTGGACAAAGGAGAAATAAACATGGGCGTTCTAAGTTGAGGAAGAAGTCCAAGGGATAAAAAGATAAGGACGGGTGTTGGCATTGCAGGAAGAAGGGGCAAATGAAGCGTGATTGTAGGTCTCTTAAGAAAGAAGAAGGAAGCTCTCATGGTAGAAAGGATTCAGTGAATATATCTGAGGAGAGTGACATAGAGGAGTTGATCTTGTCGCTTAATGTGCGGAATGAGTCTTGGGTTATAGATTCAGGGTGCTTCGTTTCATGCCACTTTGTCAAAAGAAGTTCTTCGTGATTATATATCAAGTGACTTCGGGAGAGTCTGCCTAGGTGATGATAAGCCATTCAATATTGTTGGCAAGGGAGACATTCACATAAGTCAGAAATACGGAATGATCTTGAAGTTGAAGGATGTTAGACATATACCAAGTCTAAGAAGGAACTTGATCTCAGTAGGGCAGTTAGCCGATACTAGATATGTGATGACGTTCACTAGTGATTCATGGAAGGTCACAAAAGGTGCCTTGGTAATATCTCGAGGCAAAAAGGAAGATACTTTGTACGTGACTTCCGAATCATATAGCTCACTCGCAGTCGCATCAGCTGGAGTGAATGAGCAATTATGACATCAGAGGTTGGGACATATGAGTGAGAAGGGGATGAAAGTGCTATTGTCAAAAGGAAAGCTACCAGGGTTAAAGTCTATCGACTTGAAATTCTACGATGACTATGTGTATGGCAAGCAGAAGAGAGTAAGCTTCAAGAAAACAAGACGAGCTCCAAAGACGCATCTGTTGGAACTTGTACACACTGATGTGTGGGGACCGACACAAGTATCATCCCTTAGTGGAACGTTATTTTGTTTCTTTCATTGATAATGCTAGTAGAAAACTATAGGTCTATTTCTTAAAGCATAAATCTGAAGTGTTTGATGTATTTAAGAAGTGGAAGGTTCTGGTAGAAAATGAGACAGGCAAAACTGTAAAATATCTCATATCAGATAATGGGGGAGAGTATTGTGATAAGAGATTTGAGGAGTATTGTGCAGCACATGGAATCAAACATCAGAAAAATATTTCAGGTACACTGTACCAGAACGGTGTGGCTGAGCGCATTAACATGACTATTTTTTAGCGCGCCAGGAGCATGAGGTTACATGTAGGGTTGCCCAAGATATGTTAGGCAGATGCTGTGAATATTACCGTATATCTCATCAACAGAAGTCCTTCAACACCATTGGATGGTGGGTTACCAGAAGAAACGTGGATTAGGAAAGAAGTAAACCTTACACATCTCAAAGTGTTCGGTTGCACTTCATATGTTCACATTGATGTAGAACACAGAAACAAGATGGATGCGAAATTCAGGAGGTGCACGTTTATAGGCTACAGGCAGCATGATTTTAGCTACCGATTTTGGGATACAGAGAACCGAAAAATCATCAGAAGCAAGAACGTAGTCTTCAATAAGAAAGTAATACATAAGGATAGCTTGCAGCAAAAACAGAATAAGCCCGATGAGAAAGAATTCATAGAGTTGGAAGAGTTACCGGACATAGGTGTTACAGTGCCACAGGATGAGCATGCACAGGAGCATGATGAGGCAAAGCCACAGACACCAATTGTGAGGAGGTCTACTCGGGAGAGGAGACCCAAGGTCCGATACTCATCCTCCTTACATTATCTACTGCTGATAGATAATGGTAAACCAGAGTGTTTTGAAGAGGCATTACGGTCAGATACATGGATTAAGTGGGAGCAGGTCATGGATTGTGAGATGGACTCTCTTGAGTCCAATCATATGTGGGAGCTCATCACTGTACCTAAGGGTAAGAAACTCTTCATAACAAGTAGGTTTACAGACTGAAAGAGGAACATGATGGTTCGAAGCGGTACAAGGCCAGATTGGTTGTGAAAGGGTTCCAATAAAAGGTAAGTATCGATTTCACTAAAATATTTTCACCAGTGGTGAAGATGTCTACAATTCACATGGTCTTGAGTATAATGGCTATAGAGGATATACATCTAGAGCACCTAGATGATAAGATAGTCTTTCTTCATGGGGACCTTGAAGAAGAGATATATATGCATCAACCAATAGGATACGTGGCACCAGGAAATGAGAATAAGGTGTGTAGACTGAGAAAAGAGTCTATATGGCCTAAAGCAGGCCTCGAGGCAGTGGTACAAGAAGTTCGATAGTTTCATATCGGAAAATGAGTTTAAGAGATGTCATGCAGACCATTGTTGCTGTTTGAAGAATTTTGATACGTCGTACATCATCCTTCTTCTATATGTAGACGATATGCTTGTAGCCGGATCAAGCATGAAAGACATCTTAAATTTCAAAAGACAATTATCTAGAGAATTTTTCATGAAGGATTTGGGAGCTGCAAAACAAATCTTAGGCATGAGGATAAAGCGTGACAGGGAAAACAAGAAACTTGTTTTATTACATACAGAGTATATAGCCTAGGCACTTGATCGATTCAGTTTAAGAGGTGTTAAGCCGGTTAGCACTCCATTAGCCAATCACTTCAAGCTTTCTAAGGAGAAAGGTGTGAAAACGCAGGAGGAATGAGACTACATGGCTTAAGTCCCATACGCGTCAGCTATAGGGAGCCTCATGTATGCTATGGTTAGCACAAGGCCAGATATTGTTCAAGCAGTGAGAGTTGTTAGCAGGTTCATGAACAACCCTGGGAAGGAACATTAGGAAGCTGTGAAGTGGATCCTCAGATACCTGGTAGGTATTGTGGATGTAGGGCTGTGTTATGGAGGATCGAAAATCGAGTTACAAGGCTACGTCGATTCAGATTTGGCAGGGGATATTGATAGCAGAAGGAGCACTATAGGGTATGTCTTTACTCTGGGTAATGCTGCAGTCAGTTGGGTGTCTTAGTTACAGATGATAGTGTCTATCAGTGTAACGGAAGCAAAGTATGTTGTAGTTATAGAAGCATGCAAGGAGCTGGTGTGGTTGCAAGGTTTTATTAAAGAGTTGGGGAAGAAGCAAGCAGATTGCAAGCTGTACAGTGACAGTCAGAGTGCAATACACTTGGCCAAGAATTTAGCCTTTCATTCAAGGACTAAGCATATTAACATCAGATATCACTTCATATGTTCGTTACTGGAAGATGGATCGATTGCTCTGGAGAAGATCCATACAAGTGAGAACATTGCGGATATGTTAATCAAGGCGGACACACGGGAGAAGCTAAAGCTATGTTAAGCTTTTATTGGTCTTCAGGCTTAAAGATGGGGAGGTGGTGCACTCCGGATGTAGAAGATGAAGGATTTATTGTGATGTGTCTCCAAGTGGGAGATTGTTGAGGTGTGGAGCCAGCACACCAATTATGCCAGCCAGGAGGTGGTCTAGCGCCCGATATTCACATAGGGAGACAGAAAGTCTCCGGACTGCTTCAGATGCAGTCGAGCACCCCGACGGTCAGTGGAATGGGCGCTCGGTGCCCGGGCGCCCGACCATGGTTGGTTGGATGCCCGAAATTTGGGCGGTTTCATGCTAGACTCGTTGGACATTTTTTGTATTGGGCGGGCGTCCTACCAAGCCTGACCGGCGCCCGACCGGACGCGATCTATTTCGTGGGGTTTCCTATTTTGAGTCCTATTTCCAACTTATGCTATATAAAGGGGTGTAATTCTTGATTAGGGTTTCTATACGTCCAAGGTGAGAAAAGGTGAAGAGGTTAGTGAAACGGGCCATCTCTATGTATGGGAGCATACGAGAAGGTGAGTAGATTCATTGTAACTTCGTTTTCTTCATAGTGGAACTTTGCACCCGTGGTTTTTTACCATTGTTGGAGTTTTTCCACGTAAATTCTGTCTTATGGATTGTTGGTTTGTTTCAATTTTACTTCAAGTTATTATTTCTTCTTTTTTATCATTAATGGGTGAGACCGGAGATTGGATCTCGGTTCACCGGTGTTGTTGGCATGCTGTGCAACACTTATGAACTATTTTGATGCATATAAACATCATGGTCGGTTCAGGAAGTTTTCAAGAGTGCCCACTTGAGTTTTGGATCCAAAAGTTTTGAATCATGTCCTATTGTAAGCTTGAAAAATTGATGGATGGAATGTATTTCTCACCAACATCACCATGGACTCCATAGCTTCCAACCACAAGAAATTTTTTTAAGCAGATTCCAGGCAACTGACGTGAGACGTTTATGGACGTGGATTGCCCGCTGACGCTGTCAGTAGCCAGGAGTATAGTGCTCCATAAACTCACCATGATGTATGTGTTCTATCCACACCGTCCATCCATTTTTCAATCATTTAAGGCATGAGATAAAAAAATGAGGTAGATCCAAATCTCATGCCCTAAGAATCGGTTGTAACTCATGAACACTGTGTTAGGATACGAGGGCCGGTAGCGGAAGCAAAGCCGAACACAAATAGCAAATTGAATCAAACAAGCAACACAAGGCAATCACAATGCATGCAATCACCCACACATAGACAATTCGAATTTAACGATGAAAAATCCCTCACGGGTGAAAAACTACAGCACAAAGTGACACCAATCCACTATAATATCATAAATTACAAGAGATGGAACCCAAGACCTAAAACTCAAGACCACAAGAGAAATCTCAAGCTTACCCAAGAAGAAAATCCTCTTCTTCAAGTTCTTTCTCTCACCTAGAAGCTCTCTCAATCCCCTTTGCAACCTTAGAAACCTCTAATCCCGTATTACCCCTTAAATAGGCAAAAAAAAAAAAAGATATAGAAACCTCTTGTTCAAAAACTGCGCAAGAATCTGTGTTACACAAGAAAACTGCCTACCGGTCGTCCGGCCAGCTGGACCCCCTTATCGGCCGGCCGGATGGCCCAAAAACTGTCCAGCAGCAATGCTGCCTTGATCTCCACTATGACCGACCGATCGATGGTCCTTGTTAACATGAGATTTGGGTTGTTCGTTTCCAACAAACTCCACCATGACTCAAATCATCATGCATCACTTTACCACGCACACCTCCACCTTTACTTCGTCATCATTATAGTCCCGTCGCTTCTTATGCCCAATTGACTTTATCATTGCATCTTCACACGCCTTGTTGCTCTTCCCACGTGGCCCTTTTTCTCTTGCCACATATGAACAACTGTGGATCCTGTTGCCAATCCCGCAGCTCCACCATGAATTGTACTCCCGATCACCTTGTAAAGATTATCGCACCTCTGTGCCTTAATCATCACGAGTGCTCCCTTCATCATTTTACAATACCGATCACAGCCAATGAACCTGTACCCTTTCACTTCGAGTGAACAGAGATATCACATTCCTATTCATCTCAGGGACGTGCTTCACACTTTCAAGGATCCGTTCGACTCCATCGAACATCCTAATGTGTACCGAACCAATCCCTACTACATTGCGAGTGTAGCCATCGCTCATAAATATGAATGAATTTTGATCATGACATACATGACATGATGCACTTGAATCCAAAAGTCACTCTCCACTAAGAGACTATATGCCGGATACAGTCAATACATCACAACCATCACCACCGTCATCTACGGTATTGGTTCCTTCTCTAGAAAAATCTCCAGATTTCTCCTGCCTTTTCTTAGGATTCGAATAATCCCTTTTCACATGCCCCTCTTCCCCACAATTCTAGCATCTCACCTTATGCCTCCACTTGCCCTTTGATGAAGGAAATTCTCTACCCCACTCAGAATTCCTCCATTTCATAACCAGTGCCCCATCAGTAGAGGGACCTACGCCACCGCTTTTACTTCTCATTGCCTTCACCTGAAGGGCTGAGATAACGGTTTCTACACCAATAGTCTCCCTACTTGCGCACAAAGAGTCCTTGAGTGACTCATATGATTCTGGAAGAGAATTCAACAAGATAAGCGCTTGATCTTCGTCCTTCATTGGTTCATCTACATCCATCAACTTGTAAATACACCTATTGAAATTGCTGATGTGGCTCTCGATATCGGCCCCCTCCGCCATCCTCAAATTGTACAACTGAAGCTTTAAGTATATGTAATTTTTCAGAGATTTCTTCGCGTAGATATTCTCCAACTTCGCCCATGTTGCAGCCGCAGTCTTCTCTTTCATGACGTTATACAAGACCTTATCTGCCAGGCACAATTGGATTGAGACATTGGCTTTTTCATTAATCTTCTTCCACTCTCCCTGTTTCATAGCTTCTGGTCACTCTCCAAGGAGCGCACTTGCAATCCTTATTAAACTAGAAGGCCTTTCATCTTCACCTTCCAAAGTTCAAAATTGTTTTTCCCCGAATACTTCTCTATGTTGAACTTTATGCCCGATGCCATGCTCTTGTATCAGGTTCGAATTTCTGCTACACCCCGACGATCGCTCTGATACCAGTTGTTGGGATAGGAGGGCCGGCAGCGGAAGCAAAGCCGAACACAAACAACAAATTGAATCAAACAAGCAACACAATACAATAACAATGCATGCAATCACCCACACATAAATAATCTGAATTTAACGTGGAAAAACCCCTCACGGGTAAAAAACCATGGCACAAAGCAATACCAATCCACTATAATATCAAAAGTTACAAGAGATGGAACCCAAGACCCAAAACCCAAACCCACAAGAGAAATCCCAAGCTTACCTAAGAAGAAAACCCTTTTCTTCAAGCTCTTTCTCTCACCTAGAAGCTTTCTCAATCCCCTTTGTAACCTTAGAAACCTCTAATTCTGTCTTACTCCTTAAATAGGCAAGAAAAACGGATTTAGAAATCTCTTGCGCAAAAACCATCCAAGAATCCATGTTACACAAGGAAACTGCCGATCGGTCGTCCGGCCGGCCGGACCCCCCTACCGGTCGGCCGAATGGCCCAAAAACTATCTAGCAACAATGCTGCCTTGATCTCTACTGTGACTGACCTGTCGGTGGTCCATATCAACATAAGATTTGGGTCGTCTGTTTCCAACGCACTGACTATTTAAAACCTCTCGATTCCACAAATTTTTTGAATGAAGCTTATACTTGTGTTTTCCCTTCATCTAGGTCCGTCTAACATAATCAATAGATTGGGTGGCAAATAAACTTTACAGTGGGCTCTAGGAAGATTTTAATAGTAGGCGTTTAATCACCACTGTTTTCTTATAATCTGGTGCACTTGAGATTTCGATCTGTCTCACTTTTGGGCTTCCCTAAAATGATCTGAAAAAATATTTAACCAGTGTGGATAAAGCTCGTATATTATGGTGGGCCCACAGAGCAGTTGTCCATTAGCCACCTTGCTACTGGTAGAGTCAGTAGGCAATCGACGTCCTGAGTTTTGAATTATGTCATTTTTACATTTTTTTTAGTGCGCATGCAACAAGAATCATAATATGCCAGAAGTATCAAACACTTTCTTTAATAAATTTAAATGCAACCACTCGTGTCGAAATGCGAAATTTTTATGCGCTTAATGCGTTGGCGTCAACCAGCAAATAATGAAAAACATTACAGAGAAGAGTCGGAGTCAGAGACGCCAGAGCTGAGTGCATTAGATATCTCCTGTGAATATAGATGAATGGTGGATATTAAACCATATGTTCTTTTCAGAGTAAATAATCTCCATCCTTCTTCCTATTTTATGTCCACACAATTATTTCTTTGAATCCAACGGTCAAAAACTCATATTTTCTACAGAAGAAAACCTGTCCCATTATTATAAGATGAGAAAAACTTTGATACTGTGGGCAGATGCATCGTGGACCAAAAGTTACACTAGTTTGATGGGGAGAGGATTAAGTGAGACTCTGGACCCACCCAAGACGGTGCAGCCCTTACCGTGTGAGCCCACCTTGATGTATGTTTTCTATATCCATGTTGTCCATTCATTTTGCCAGATCATTTTAAGGCATTATCGTAAAAATGAAGCAGTTTCAATTATCAGGTGGACCATAACATAGGAAACAGTGGTGATTGAATGCCCTACCATTAAAAACTTCTTAGGTTGCACCTTAGCATTTTTGTACTGTTTATTTTCTATCCAATCTGTTGATAAGGTCGCATGAGCTTGGGTAAAGGGGAAAAAAAACAAATGTCATCTTGATCCAAAACTTTTGTGGCCCATTAATGGTCAATCACCACGGTTTCCTATGGTATGGTTCACCTGATAATAGGATCTGCTTCATTTTTTGGGGAGAAATTTCCAACTGTAAACCTCTCTTTTGACCATTATTCCCAGCTAAACCTCTAATAGTTTTGTTTCCAAAAGTAAACTTCACTTGTACGGATGAGACATTTTCGGACCGAAATACCCCTGTTGTTAGGATTTATTCCTTCTCCAAAAAGAAAAACATATTTTCTCCTCGTTTTTCTCCTCTTCTACATTCAAAACTCTTTTTTTTTTCTCTCATCTATAGCAAAAAAAGCATCATCTCTTTAGTTTTGATATGGGTTTTCACTTCAGAGCACTATTTTTCTATTTCTTCAACTCGTGTTTCATTGGAAACAAGGTTGTAGTGTGGACTAGATAAGAACGAAGAATGTGAAATTTTTTTCCTCAACGAATGCGTTTTTTTTTTAATAATCAAGTAGGATCTTTGTTTTATCGCAATGTGTTTTTGCAATAATCGATCTTGTCGAATTTCAACGAGTATATTGATATTTCAAAGAGCACAGTGTAAATGTTAGGACATTCGAAGATTCATGATGGCTGTGCTTTTTGAATTACTGTGCTCTTTGAATTTTACATTATGCTCTTTGAATTTTACAGTGTGCTCGTTGAATTATATCTGTGCTCTTTGAAATTCAACGAGATCGCGGTGAATTTCACCGCGATCGCGGTCAATTTCAACGAGATCGCGGTGAAATTGACCGATCTCGTTGAAATTCACCAGGATCGCGTTGAATTTGAACCCGATCTCCCATTTCAACATTTCAAGTTTACATTGGCATTTCTACAAACAGTTTGTATGCCAAGGTTAACGAACAATCTTAAAACGAAAATCACTCCCAAATATTCAAACGAACCCAACCTAAAATGAAAATCACCCCCAAACATTCCTAAAACATACCTTTCCATAACCTCTTGGACGGAGGAGCCATAAAAACCATTGACAACTGAAGATATATGAACAAAGATGAAGATGAAGATGAAGATGAAGATGAGATAAAAATTATGTGTCTCATTGATTTTCAACAAGATCAACTCAACGAGATCAATTCAATGAGATCGCGGTGAATTTCGAAACGAACAGGGGCAGTTTGGTTAGAAAAATAATGGAAGTTTACTTTTGGAAAGAAAAGTATTGGAGGTTTAGCTGGGAATAATGGTCAAAAGAGAGGTTTACAGTCGGAAATTTCTCTCTTTTGGGATAATGCCCTAAAATGATCCGAAAAAATGGATGGATGGCATGGATGCAGAGTACGTACATCAAGGTGGGCACAATGGTTGGTAACACCGCACCACCTTGGGCGAGTCCAGGATCTCACCTAATCCGCTCCCAATTTGATAATCGAACTGTCAGATTAGTGGACATTTATTGGACTGTTAAAATGAAAAATATGGAAAGATTTTCCTTTTTCTATTGGGTTAGTACACACACCCACAATGCTAGTCACACTTCAATGTCAGCCATCACACCTCCACACACCCACACCCACGCACTCAGACTACAGGGGGACTACAGCGGGATTTCACCACAATGGGCACTCGAACCCATGATCTCGTGTTAAAACTCTTGTGAGTCTACCACTGAGGCATGAGTAAGGACCCTGCATTTACCATCTAATATATTCCAAATTTGAAGACTTTTTAAACATCCACCATCACCTTTCTCCTTTCAGATGGTCCAGATGATGCCCTTGTGACCCATATCCAATGACTGTAATCCCAACATATAATAGCACTAAAAGCCAACTCCAATTTATTAAAGCTATCTTATCCGAGGCCTGTAAGACCAATTTCAGCCTTCCATTTTTGTGGTGTATGCCCTTAATTGGATGGTTCTGATAACCCAATCAGGGACTGCTGCTATGTAATGGTTTGTGGGGGATCGTTAGTTAGGCTCATTGTAGCCTCATTTAGGAAATTTCACATAGATGCCAATAATATCGGTTTGGCTTGGTGCAAAAGCCTGAGCTCTACTTGAACCCAAGCTTCTGAGTTGTGCCTCAACCAGTTTAAGAATTTCTGAACCCAAGCCTAGCATGTTAAATGATTTTCTACGTTTACATTGTTGCTATATGATACATATATGTTAGGCCTAATTGGCTAATCTTGTGGGTACCACATGTGGGACCTTTGTTTATTTGTTTTATACACAATGTCGGGACTTGAGCCCTTGACCTCCTCTAATGCAGGGAAGAGCATGAAACAATGAGAAGAAGATCACCGTCTTCCTCAAGTGAATATTGAAACCTTAAATCCACAAGGCGTGTCCTTGAGTCTCCAAGAAAATGAGAGAGAAAATTCAGATATTTTATTGAATAATGTATGTATGATTTCTCATTATGGCACTAATAAAGAAAACTCAAACCCTAATTTGAAATTATCCAAAATAGCAAAACCCTTAGTTACCCAAATTAGCAAAAGTCTTTTAAAGCCCAATTTTCAAAAAATTAATAAAAAGTTAAGATAAACCTTATCAAAAGATTCCTAGCATAATTACAAATAATTACTTAAAAAGATGGAAATCCTAAAACTTTAAAAGTAAGGAGATGTGATAAAAATGAAAATTATTAAAAATAATAATTGTTTCCTAAATTCACAATTTTAAGCTGGAAGGGCGCGTTTTCTTGCAAAATGGATGATGCAACCTACCACACAGGTTGGTTGACCCCAGATAACCCGCTACATAAATATCAATAGGTCGTGCATTTCATGACGATGCCCAGATCAAAATTTATGACTGATTTATTGTCCAAGCTTTGAATGCCAATATCTCCCTATTTAGAATGAATTTCTTCAATCTGAACAAACTTGTGGCCTAGTTACGTCATGCCCTACATAGGATTGGACTTGGATCGGATGGACTACTTGTGCTTTCGTTTAGGCCTCTTTTGGTCCAGTTGTGTCAAGAATGCATTCGCAGCCCACTTTACATCATCCTCTTAGTTTACTTATGTTGAGTTTTAATTTGTTTTATTCTTTCTTCCTTATTTTGTCCTGCATCGAACATGAGCTTAAAGAGCTGCAATGCCCTCTATGTAAAGGGAGCTTTGCTTAGAGTACAAATGACATTAGGGAGAAATATTATTTTAATAAAAGTGTTTGGTTTTTGTCTTGCAATCATAAAAAAAAATTGTGGATATGCTCTTTGTTGCAGTATTTGTTGTTGTACATATGGTTTGGTCAAGTTTTTTCACCAACCTAGATTATTGTTCTCTTTGTTGCTATATTTGTTGTTGTACATATGGTTTTGGTCTAGTTTTTGTACCAACTTATATTATTGTCTCACATGTAGCACGTCTTTGATAATCATAGAGCGTTTGTGACATGTCTGTTGCTTACAGTGAGAACTGATGTAGAGAAGGACGTGTTGAGATCGATCATTGTTTTCCTCAGAGGATAAATACCTTGAATCCACAAGGTTCTTTTGAATCCACAAGAGAAATCTCGAATCCATGAGAAGAAAAAAAAAACAAGAGTTGGAATTCGATTGAATAATATGAAGATTGAATGAATAAAAATAAGTCTTAACAATCTTATATAACCCTAAACAAAACCCTAGGAACGCATTAAGAGAGTCCTAAATGAAAAGGAAACAAACAACGCATGTTCAAAAAATTTCACAATTTCCCGCAGAACCGTCGATCTGTGCATCGACATGTCGACCTGATCTTTCGACCCGTAGAAGCTCAATTTCTACCTGTCTAAACTGGCAAAATTTGACCAACATCAAAACTGGAATTTCTATAGGAATTTCGATTGGTCGATTTGACTAGTCGACTGGTCAAAATTTGCTGAGTTTTGTCGACTTTTCTTGGGGTTTTTTCCGGTCTATTTGTGATCGGAATGTGTTTGATCCACATCATACATCAGACCCCCTACTTGAAAAAAACTCTTCCTCGAGTTCTTCTTTGGACTTAGTTCACGATATACATTCAACTTCTTCAATAGACTTCGTTCGCAATAAATGTTCAGCCTCGAGTAGTGACATTTATCATCTTCATGGTATTCTGCAGTAGGCTTCTCTGTCTTCTTCTCAGGCTGAGACTGGTCGATAGATTGATTCTTCCTGTTGTTGAAGACAAACTCAACCTGAGAAAGACCAATCTCTTACATAAGGGGCAAGTCATCGGGAATTTTGGCTAGCACAATCGCCTCAAATTCCTACAATGTTTTCTTGACATCTTCTAGGATGTTCACAAACTCCTACTCTTTTTCCTTTACAAAAGAGGTATTGATCTCCTCCACCTCCTCAGAATTTTGTACAATCTCTGAGATGTTGGTGGGTTGTACTTCTTGTCCCTTTTTAAGTCATTGATCTCTTCTAACCTATACGATTCTTTGACGAAGCCTTGGACTGTTGTGAGAGACTGTTCCTCCACTTTAAAAGTATTGGGTTGGTTCTCCATTTCCACCAAGGCCACACATACACCACTGATGAATTCGACATCCTGTCGTGACTTTGTCTCAACCAAATCATTCCTCACTGAAAAATAATAGGATCCCACCATGTAACCCCTCATCCGTAGACTGTTATGCCGATAATTTTAGGACTGCTGGAAGAGTACCTGATCATCATTGTTGTATAGAAATTGTGCCTATAGCAAACGCTTCATTCACTGCCATGTGCAGATTGATGCCTTCATCTGTCTTGTTCATGTGAGTTGAAGTTGTTACCACTAAGCCAAAGTGTCTCCCTTTAACTTGTATGCCACGAACTTAACCTTCTTCTCCTCATAGATCTCCATGTAGTCGAAGAAGAGCTCGACTTCAAAAAACCAATCATCGATGCAAAGCTGGTCATTGAAGCTAGGAAGATCAACCTTCCTTCTAAAGGCTCGATCTGTATGATCCATATGATCTTGAATTCTAGTTCCCACTGGAGGCGGGTTCTCGACATGAATACGTGGTGGTAATAAGGCTTCCTCTATGCAGTCGAGGGTAGCCTTCAACCCTTGCATGGCTAATCGATTCTCCCGTTGTGCTGCCTCGAAAGTCATCGTGAAAGGAGCCACTATTGTAGGATAGTTCCCAGGAGCACCGTTTATGGGATCATGTAGGATAGTTCCCAAGAGCACCGTTTATGGGATCATTGCCCAACCCATCATTAGAAGCCATAGATCCAAGGGAAAGAGCTCGCTCTGATACCACTTGATGTAGTGAATGACGTGATGAGGTCGATCACCGTCTTCCTCGGAGGATAAATACCTTGAATACACAAGGCGCTCTTAAATCCACAAGAGACTCGAATCAATGAGAAAAAAGACAAAAGTCAGAATTCGATTGAATAAGATGAAGATTGAATGAATAAAAATGAGTCTTAACAACCTTATATAACCTTAAACAAAACCCTAGGAATACATTAAGAGAGTCTTAAATGTAAAAGGAAACAAACGATGTAAGTACAAAAATTTCCATAATTTCCCGCAGATCCATCGATTTAAGCATCAACCTATTGACTCAATATTTCAACTTGTCGAAACTTAATTTTGATCTGTCTAAACAGGTAGAATTTTTCAAGCAACCAAATTAGAATTTTTGCAGGAATTTTGATCCGTTGATTCGACTAGTCAACCTGTCAAACTTTGCTGAGTTTTGTGGATTTTTCTTTAGGTTTCTTCTAGTCCATTTGTGATAGGAATGTGCTTGATCCACGTCCTACATCAAGAATTGTATTTCATGCCATAATAATGTTGCATGTTTGATCCATCTACCATGTAAACAAAATAAAACAATTTATACCAAGTTAATATACATGACTTAGGTGTGGGCTCAATTTAGCTTAACCCATGTTCTGTGTACTTGACCCAAGCTTAACCTATCTTAACATGATTACAGATCTTTTCTTCTTTTATTTTCAATTCATAATATATCAAGTAATGACCATAGGCCTTAAGACTCAACTTCAACAATCAAACATATGAGAGAGAGAGAGAGAGAGCTCTAAATGGTAGGTGAAGCCAATACTTCACAACTAGTGGCACCATTAGCCTCCCTCAAGATATTCTGAGTTACCCAGCTTAAAATGTCCCTAAGGTTATGTAGTCAATAATATTAACAACTTCACAGTGATGTGTACAACAAGTTAGTCCATTTTGAATTCAACTTTTGTAATCTAGACTCTATTTGTTTGTATCCATTGAAAGAGTTGAATAAGTAATGTACCATTTGTATCTGTTGAAAGAGTTGAATAAGTAACATATTTAGCTGAATAAGCAGCAACATAATAGTTGATATATGAAGCAATGATGATTAGTTGGCCCATATGTTGAAAGCTCATTAGGCCCAACATGGGGACATGGTCTCTCTCTCTCTCTCTCTCTCTCTCTCTCTCTCTCTCTCTCTCTCTCCCCCTCCCTCCCTCCCTATCCTACATGCAATAAACCTGATGTGGGGATAATCCGAGCTGGCCCATGACCTACAAATGTGAGGAAGCCCATTCTGAAAGGCCAATGCCGCAATCCTCGGTCCAGGGATGACACAAGGATAAACGACGACTGTATAATGAGGCATGGTCGTCAGCTATTACTGACGATTGAAAATCATCAACAATCCTCCACCCAGGAGAAATGATACTAAGGACCTCGCTATTGAACCTCAAATTTATACATGATCTAGCCCATTACATCACATTATATGCATGGTTTGCATGTTTAACAGGCCCATCTAATGCATGTTTTGTGATTTTAGGAATGAGAGCGACTTCGCCCAATTGGCGACCAAAAAGAGCATATTTAGGAGCCCTTGAATGAAGGCCCAAGGTGGACCAAAGAAGGAAGAAGAAAGAGGGAGAAAAGAGAAGAAAGAAAGGAAGAAAAAGAAGAGAAAAAAGGTCCGACCGGTCATGATCGGTCGGCCAAGGGAGCCACAACCAGTCAAGATCGGTCAACCACCCTGCTATCCCCCTTGTGAAGCTATTCGAGCAAGGACCGGTTTGGTCTGACTGGTCAAGACCGGTCGGCCAATAGGTCGGGCCCCTCTCTGTGCATGCTGGACTCATAACAGACTAGTTCGACCGGTAAGACCGGTCGGCCATGCGTAAACAGCAACCTTCTATTTCAAGCTTCGAGTTTTTCTACGCAGTGCGTAAGTGCTACGCAATTCTGGAAGATTCCGACTCAGTAGAGCTTCTCCACTATAAAAGGACACCTAAGATCTCTTCCTAGGGCATCATAGAAGCTGAGGAACTTTGTGGAAGGTGAAGAGAGCCGTCGTGGAGCATCTGCAACTCTCCCGAATTCGGGTTTTTATGCTTTTTAGTTTTTCTTTGATTTCTAGTTGTAGTATGACAATTCTTGGCTTGAATCTCTCAGCTATGGTTGAGAGGTGAAGCTTGTAGCCAATTTCATGTTTAATTCAGTTTAATATTTCAAGTACTTTCACTTTAAGTTTGAATTTTGAATGTTCTAGTTCATATAAAGTTGATATTTTTGGAAGTTTTATTAGAGTTCATGTGCTTCGGACATGGATTCCTTGCAATTCTTTGAGATTATCATGTTTTGCTTGATTAGATTTGAATTATGGTAACCCTTGAGCATGCCATAGTCCATAGGCATGGCTGTTACTCCGAAGGCTATAATTTTGAATGCTATGTGATTGAATAGGACTAAAACTTGGAAGTTCAACTTAAGTGGGATTGAATGTGTTTAATGCTTTATCTCCCAACTAGATGAGAGATAGAACTTCAAATCTAGTTGTGTTTTCTACTTGGATTGATTAGATTGACATGGGATTGCTACAAGTGGATCCTTGAAAGCTTTAGTTCCTTTAATTATTGATTTTTCTAAATTACTGTTTAAGATAATTCTCTCAATTGAATCTCTTAATTACAGCAATCTTAGTTGTTGGAATAGCTTATAATTTTTTTTTCTAATTCCCTATGGATCGACCTCGGTCTTACCGAGAATTATTACTACATCGCAGCCTTGCACTTGAGGCGAGCGAACAAGTTTTTGGCGCTGTTGCCGAGGAATTTAGATAATGATTCTAGATTGTTGTAGTGGCTGTAGAAGTAGAAGTAGATGGGTTTTTCTGATTTCCTAGGACTAATAAATTGTTTTGCCTTATAGGACTTCTTCTCTAGTTCAAGCGAATCGGGTAATATCCTTCTAACTTAGTGATTTTTTTTACAGATTTTCAATTTTTAGATTTTTTTATTAATTTCAGATTTTAGGACTTAGGATTAGTTTAGATTTTGGATTGTGTGGTTTATGTCCCGTTGGGAATGTGACCACAACAATCGTCTTCAATTCGAAGGTGGTTTAGTTGGACCACTCTCTGTTCATAAACTAGTCTGAAATTCTGTTTACCATCGTGAAAATTTGGGAAGTATGGATCAAATTTCATTAGGGAATCATCCCCCTTACTCCAAAGACAAACGCAAATCAAGAGGGAGTGGGAGAGAATGAGGTACACAATGTTCCTCCAATGAGATATTTACGGGATTATCTACAACCGGCCCATGCAACTACACCCTCATGCGTGGTCTTACCACCAACTGGGGGAAACATCGATATAAAATCGGGAGTAATTCAACTCACACCAAAGTTCCATGGGCTAGACTCTGAAAGCCCATACCTACACTTAAAGGAGTTTGAAGAAGTGGTAGCTACTTTGCAATACACTAATGTTTCAGAAGATGCAATTAAACTTAAACTTTTTTCCTTATCATTGAAGAAAGAGCCAAGACTTGGCTTCACTCTCTTAGACCACACTCGATAGGGTCATGCAACGAGATGACCCGAAAATTCTTGAAAAAGTTCTTCCCGACTCATAAAACGAATACCCTTCGAAGAGCCATAACGAATTTTTCGGCTAAAGAGAGTGAATCATTCTTCCAATGTTGGGAAAGGTTTAAGGACCTCCAACTTTCTTGCCCAAATCACGGCTACGAAAGTTGGCAAATCATAAACTTCTTCAATGATGGATTAAGTTCCAATATGCGCCAATTTGTAGAAATGATGTGCAACGGCGAGTTTATGAGTAAAAATCCAGATGAAGCTTGGAGTTATTTGGATATGTTGGCCGAGAATGCCCAATCATGGGATATCTCAGACAAATCTAATAACCCCAAGCCTACTCAAGAAAAAGAGAAAGGAGGGATTTATATCCTCAAGGAGGAAGATGATGTGAATGCAAGGTTAGCAAGCCTCACAAGGAAGATCGATGCCATGGAACTTAGTAAGAGTGGAGTTTCAAAGTCCAATAAAGCTATTGAGAACACGTGTATGATTTGTTTCACTAATATACACGCTACACAAGATTGTCCTACAATTCCTGCGTTTCAAGAGGTGTTACAAGAACATGCGAATGCCACATGGTTATCAACGGCCTTTTAATGGACCGGTGGATAACACGTACAACTCTACTTGGAAGAACCACCCAAATTTCAGTTGGAAGAATGCTCCCACGGGCAATCCTACCAACTCTCAGGGAGGGCCACCCATGCAAAATATAGCCCCACCTCAATTCTCAATGGAGGATACTTTAAATGCATTTATGCAAGGACAAATGCAAATCAATCAATGAAATCAGCAAATGTTCCAAGAGCTTAAAGTCTTGGTTGATTAGATCAAGGGACGCTTGAATGCTAGGGAAGGGACCTTTCCGGCCCAACCTCAGCCCAATCCAAAGTAAGTACATGAAGTAAGCATTCCTAATCTCTCCAACCAACATATGGAGCAAGCCAAATCCGTCACCACTCTTAGAAATGGAGCAAGCCAAATCCGTCACCACTCTTAGAAATGGAGCAAGCCAAATCCGTCACCACTCTTAGAAGTGGTAAATAAATTGATAAATCTATTCTGGTGAAGGCCAACAAGCTTAATGATCAGGTAAATTTTGAGGATGAGGATGGATTCAACTTAGCCCCACAAGAAACGGAATGCGTTTACAAGCCCGTAGCACCATTCCCTTTGAGAATATATAATGTGGAGCAAAACTAAACGCAAATATAATGTGCAGCAAAAGGCCTTCCTAAATGAGCAAGTGAGTGCCATTCTCACTCAAAAGACCCCCCCCCCCCCCCCCCCCCCCCCCCCCCCCCCCCCCAAATTTAAAGATCACGGTAGTCCCACAATCTCATGTATCATTGGAGACTACCGGATTGAGCGTGCATTGCTAGACTTGGGGGCAAGCATAAACTTGATCCCGTACTCGGTATATGAGCAATTGGGTCTTGGTGAATTAAAACCCACCAAAACTACATTGCAACTCGATGATAGATCCATCCGTGTACCGAGAGGGATAGTTGAGGATGTTCTAGTCCAAATTGACAAATTTTACTACCCGGTAGATTTTATCGTCTTGGAAATACAACAGGTTATAGATGCTAGCACTCAAATACCAGTGATTTTAGGCTGCCCATTCCTTGCTACATCAAATGCAATCATCAATTGCCGGAATGGGGTGATGCAATTATCCTTTGGGAACATGACATTAGAGGTGAATGTGTTCCACTTGGGCAAAAGGCACAGGGATGTTGATGATGACGAGCTCTTCGAGGTAAACATGCTCGAATCTTTTGAAGAAGAAGAGCTCCTCTAACTTGAACCACTAGAAAGCTTGGAGACATGCTTGGCACATTTCGAGGATTCCAAAGACCCCATCATTAGTGAAATTGTGCAAGCATTGAATATTGAGAGACCAGTAGTTGGTACTAGCCGATGGAGGCCCTATTTTGAAAGATTGCCACCAACCATATCAAGGACTCTACCGTCTAACATCAAACCACTGAAGCTTGACCTTAAACCATTGCCATCTGAGCTTAAATATGTATACTTGGGTCAAGAAGAAACATTCCCAGTTGTCATTGCCTCTCACTTAGGGAAAGACCAAGAGCTCAAGTTGATTGAGCTACTCAAAGAGCATAGCGGAGCCATAGGTTGGGCAATAGCGGATCTCAAGGAGATAGACTCTTCGGTTTGTACTCACCTTATACACCTCGAAGAAAATGTGAAAACGACTAGACAACCTCAAAGAAGGCTAAATCCAAAGATAATGGAGGTTGTCAAAGCCGAGGTGTTAAAGCTACTAGATGTGGGTATCATCTACCCCATCTCGGATTACCAATGGGTGAGTCCTACCCAAGTTGTCCCTAAGAAATCCGGTATTACCATCGTAAAAAACTGCCAACAACGAGCTTATACCGACTAGAGTAACCACCGGTTGGCGTATGTGCATTGATTATCGGAAGCTAAACACGGTAACTAGGAAGGACCACTTCCCTCTCCCATTCATGGATCAAATTTTGGAGAGGTTAGCAGGTCATTCCTATTATTGCTTCCTAGATGGCTATTCCGGTTACAACCAAATTGAGATAGCCCCAGAAGACCAAGAGAAGACCACTTTTACATGTCCGTTTGGCACCTTCGCATACCGAAGAATGCCATTCGGGCTATGTAATGCACCCACCACATTCCAACGATGCATGTTGAGTATTTTCTCGGACATGGTGGGTGAATTTCTCGAGGTATTCATGAATGATTTTTCGATTTTTGGTTGTACTTTTTATTAGTGCCTCAAGCACTTGAAGTTGGTCTTGACAAGGTGCGAGGAGAAGAACCTCGTTTTAAACTGGGAAAAGTGTCATTTCATGGTACAAAGAGGAATAGTCCTTAGACATATCATCTCGTCTAATGGAATAGAGGTAGACCGGGCAAAAATTGATATAATTTCTAATCTACCACCACCCAAAAGCATACACGATGTGCGGTCCTTCCTTGGACACGCGGGTTTCTATAGAAGGTTCATAAAGGATTTTAGTCATACCTCAAGTCCCTTATGTAACCTTCTCCAAAAGGAGAACCAATTTGAGTGGAGTGTCGAATGTCAATTAGCTTTTTCAAAGCTAAAAAGACATGTTGACAACCACTTCTATCATGCAACCACCAGATTGGTCCATGCCTTTTGAGTTGATGTACGATGCAAGCTATTATGCTATTAGGCGGTGTTAGGCCAAAAGAAGGCTAAGAAGCCCCATGTTATCTACTATGCTAGTAGGACCTTGAATCCCGCCCAAGTCAATTACTTGACTACGGAGAAGGAGCTCCTAGTCGTCATCTTTGCCTTTGACAAATTCAGGCCTTACTTAATAGGATCCAAGGTCATCGTTTACACAGATCATGCGGCGTTGAAACACCTTCTTTTTAAGAAGGATACCAAGCCCCGTTTGCTTAGATGGATCCTACTCCTTCAAGATTTCGATTTGGAGATTAAGGATAAGAAGGGAGTAGAAAATGTGGTGGCGGATCATCTATCCCGCCTAGTTCTTACCTAATTCCATTGACGAGTCACCTATTGAGGACTCATTCCCTGATGAGCAACTCTTTGTTGCTATGCATCCACCATGGTACGCTGGCATAGCCACTCGTCTTTCCATAGGTGCGATGCTGATTCATAGGACTGCACAGGACAAAAGAAAATTTCTAAGGGAAGTGTGCAGATTTTTCTAGGATGAACCTTTACTGTTTAAATATTGCCCAGACCAAATTATTAGGAGATGTGTCCCTAATGATGAACATAATTCTGTCATCTCCTTTGGCAATGATCAAGCATGTGGGGGTCATTTTTTCGCCAAGAAAACCACTGCAAAAATTATGTAGTGTGGTTTTTATTGGCCCACTCTATTTAAGGACACGTACGAGTTTTGCAAAGCATGCGAGTGTTGCCAAAAGTTAGGAGGATTATCCCATCGAAATATGATGCCTCTTACCCTAATGCAACATCTTGAAGTCTTTGACTGTTGGGGCATCGATTTCATGGAACCGTTCCCCTCATCCTTTGGACATGTCTATATATTGCTTGTCGTAGACTATGTGTCTAAATGGATAGAGGTTATTCCATGTAGAACTAACGATCATCATACGGTTCTAAAGTTCCTTAAAGAAAACATACTTTCCAAATTTGGAACGCCTCGAGCCATCATTAGTGATAGTGGTTCTCACTTTTGCAATAGGCCTTTTGAAGCCTTAATGAAGAAATATGGCATTAAGCATAAAGTGAGTACCCCATACCACCCATAGACGAGTGGGCAAGCTGAAATTTCCAATCGAAAAATCAAATAAATTTTGGAAAAGATGGTGAGGCCAGATCACAAAGATTGGTCACTGAGATTAGATGATGCACTTTGGGCTCACCGTACCGCTTACAAGACCCTCATTGGAATGTCCCCTTATAGACTTGTCTATGGGAAAGCCTGCCACTTACCTATGGAGATTGAACACAAAGCCTATTGGGCAATTCAGGCATTAAATTTTGACATTGACAAGGCTAGCTCGCTTCACAAACTCTAACGTAATGAGCTTGATGAGATCCGGAACGATGCTTATGAGAACTCGAGGGTGTACAAGAGTAGGATGAAGGCCTTTCATGACAAACACATCTTCAGGAAATCCTTCCATGAAGGTCAGAAAGTGCTCTTGTACAATTCCCAACTTAATCTTTTTCTGGGGAAATTGTGATCTCGATGGACTGGCCCATACATTATTAAAGAAGTTTTTCCTTATGGGACTGTCGAGATAGAGAATGTCACAAATGGTAACTATTTTAAAGTTAATGGACAACGCCTTAAACCATTTGTTAAGAAATTTAATTCAGAGGATATGTCCATCACTCTGAATGATCATGTGTATTAGGATGATTGATCTCCTAGTCTGACGGAGGTAAAACGTAGGTAGGTTTAGTTGTTTTTTTCTGTTTTATTTTTGCATGCTTAGTAGATTTAGTTGTTGAAGTTGTAGACTTCCATGATCGACTTTCCTAGGTACTATTGTTCTCACTCTCTTTTATTTTACCATTGCTCTCATGTTCATGCTCCTTGCATATCTTTTTACATTGAGGACGATGCAAGATTTGGTGTGTGTGTGTGTGTGTGTGTGGGGGGGGGGGGGGGGGGGGGGGGGGGGGGGGGTGAGATGAGATTCCTCATCTAGCAGTTTGCAACATTTCGAGCATCATATGCAAAAAAAATTCGACTTTTCTAAAAATTCAAAACTCCTTTAGAAAACCTTATTTCTATGCATTTGAGATGATACGAGTATAAGAAAAGGAGATACGAAGTGTTGCAAGACTTGAACTTCTCTTAATATAATGGTTTTATATGTGAATTCCCCTATTTATGTGATTGATAGAAAATTTGAACACTCTTACACCTAGTTCACATTACACGATTTTTATGGTTTGAAAGGATTATGTGATTTGTGGATTGGCTAGACTTGGGTTTGAGGTATTGAGGAACCAAGCCGGGGTACTTTGTCCATCCTTGTCCATGAAAAAATAATGAAAGATATAGATTTCTAAAAATCATATCTAATGTAAAAGAAAAAGGAAAAGGAATGATGGAAAAAATGGTGGAAGATTTTGAAAAGGGCTACGTATTTACCAACTGGGGGATGGTCTACCCGTAACTAAAGCCGGAAATGGGATATAGTGTGAAAGCCGTCGGAAGGACGGTAAGGCAAATTCCTTTCATTCGCTTATTGTTGCTCTGTACACCTTGAGATCCTTAGTTCAGTTGATCTATGAAGAAGATAATCCCAGAAACTCATGAGATGAACTTTCACTATACACGCTAGGTCAAATTTGTTCGAGTTCTTCTATTTATCAATCAATCAGCGGGAATTTCATATGGACACTTATTATGTTTTGAGAGTTTAAGGTTCCAATTTTTATCACCTAATTTTTTCAAATTTTACACTCGTATGTCTTGGAACGGATAGAAACATAGTTTCTGAAGGAGAGTTGGTTTTTGGAGGTTTCAACTTGTTTCACGCATGTTTTGCTTGGGACTAGCAAAAAGCTGGTTGGGAGGTGTGTTGAACCTCCAATTTATATATACCCTAGCCCATTACATCACATTATATGCATGGTTTGTATGCTTAAAAGACCCATTTAATGCTTGTTTTGTGAATGTAGGATTGAGAGCGAGACTTGCGCAAATGTTAACTTAAAGAGCCTATTTAGGAGCCCTTGAATGAAGGCCCAAGGTGGACCAAAGAAGGAAGAAGAAAGAGGGAGAAAAGAGAAGAAAGAAAAGAAGAAAAAGAATAAGGACCGACCGGTCCTGACCGGTCGGCCGACCTACCGGCCACCTTCTGAATCTCACTGGACAAAGGACCAGTTTGGTCCGACCGGTCAAGACCGGTCGGCCAATAGGTTGGGCCCTCTATTTTACTCCCTGGACCAAGAACTAGCATGGTCCAACCGGTCAAGACCGGCCGGCCATCAAGTTAGCCACTCCCTGTACACGCTGGACCCCTAATAGAGCTAGTCCGACCGGTCAAGACCGTTTGGCCAGCCCAGTCCGACCGGTCGTGACCGGTCGGCCATGCATTAAGACAGCTATTTCCAAATTGGGATCCGATTTTCTCTGCGTAAGTGCATAACCTTACACAAATTCTGGAAGATTCCGACGCAATAAAGCTTCACCACTATAAAAGGACACCTAGGGTCTCTTCCTAGGGCATCATAGAAGAGGAGGAACTTTGTGGGGAGTGAAGGAAGCCGTCGTGGAACGTTTGCAACCCTCTCAACCTCAGGTTTTTATACTTTTTATGTCTTTTTCATTGAGTTCTAGTGTAGTATGACAATGCTCGGCTCGAATATCTCAGCTAAGGCTGAGAGGTGAAGCTTGTAGCGAATTTCATGTTGAATTCAGTTTGATTCAAGTAGCTTCACTTCAAGTTTGAATTTTGAATGTTCTAGTTCTTATAAAGTTGATATTTTTAGAACTTTTATGAGAGTTTATTTGCTTCGGACATGGATTCCTTGCAATTCTCTGAGATTATCATGTTTTGCTTGTTTAGATTCGAATTATGGCAACCCTTGAGCATGCCATAATCCATGGGCATGGCTATTACTCCGAAGGCTATGATTTCGAATGCTATATGTGGTTGAATGGGACTAGAACTTGGAAGTTCAACTTAAGTGTGATTGAATGTGATTAATGCTTTATCTTCCAACTAGATGAGAGATAGAACTTCAAATCTAGTTGTGTTATATGCTTGGATTGATTAGATTGACATGGGATTACTACAAGTGGATCCTTGAAAGCCTTGGTTCCTTAATTACTGTTTTTCTTAAGTTACTGTTTTAACATAGTTCTCTCAATTGAATCACTTAATTATTGCAGTCTTAGTTGCTAGAATAACTTAGAAGTTGTTCTTTAATTCCCTGTGGATCGACCTCGGTCTTACTGAGATTTATTACTACATCGCAGCCTTGCACTTTAGGCGAGCGAACAGTTGGCCTGCGTGGACTCCTTTATATATCTAGCCCGCCGGGCATTGTTGTCCTTTTTCGTAGGCCAAAATGCCCCTCTACATGACCGTCCCATCATACAAGGCCGCAAAATGCAGAATCAAGGGGCTTTTTGCGCAAGGGATCAACGATGGGGTCCATCAAATGGCCGATTTGAACTGTTCACTGTATTCGAACAGCCACGAAAGCACAGAAGGGTCATTTATAAAAAAAAAAATGGACCGTTATATAGCCCACAACCATGAATTAATTCTAGACCATTCCCACGAGTGTGGTCCATCAATGATGAGTTCTACCCTTAAACTTTATCCGATGGCCTTAAATTAAAACCACTCTCACGTGAACAACATGGATCTCCTCCGAGACTATCTAGTGGGCCCCACATAGAGCCTCACACGGGTTCTAAAGGTGGGGACCTTACGCAGGAAAGTTCATTCGTCATTTTCTCCTTTTCTTTCTTTCTTTCTTCTTCTTCAGAGGGGACCACATGAAGAGTATGGGCCCACATAGTATCGACGGTTGGTATAGGGTTACAGACGCACAACGCACAATGGACGATGTTGAGAACTCTGGCATATCCCTGCGAAACTCTGACAAAGTGCTGTGATGAGAAGTAGGGTTTTCTAATGTCAATCGGAAAACTCCGGTCACATTTTGAAGTTAATCGACCACACTGTGATACATAGAAGTTATGTCATGTAAAAGTAATTGTTTATGTGTGTTGTTTTTATTTTGTTGGTGGCTGGCAATGGTCAGAGGTTGTGAAAGGGAGGAGGCTGTGGCGGTCCCACCATTTTCTAGTTGTTTTGTTTGTTTGTTTTAGTTTTTATTTGATTTTATTATTTTTATTCTTGGGTGAATGGTTGGAGCTTCAGAAAGGAATTAGGATGTCGTGTTTGTATGGATCATGTATGCATAGTGGAGGATGTGGGGGTCCTACCATTGAAGGGTTTTGTTCGCTTATTATTATTTTTTTGTTTGAGGTCGATACACATTGTCGATTGCCGATTGTTGAGCTCTTAATTGTACATATTCTAACCCCAATTCATCACTCATTATGCAAGGTTTTCATGATTTAAAGACTAACCTAATGCATGTTTTGTGATTGCAGGAATGAGAGTGGACTTCACCCAATAGGAGACCAAAAGGATCTACTTAGGAGCTTTTGATGAAAACCCAAGGTGGGCCAAAGAACGAAGAAAGTAGAGGGAAGAAAGAAAGAAAGAAATGAAGAAGAAAAGGGGCCAAGACCGATCGTGACCGGTCGGCCAGGAGGGCCATGACAGGTCTAGACCGGTCGGCCGTCTTTCCCTGACCCTGCTGAACCCTCTGGACACCCAAGTAACATGGTCCGACTGGTCTTGACCGGTCAGCCAACAGGCCCTGTGCATGCTGGACATGTGATAAGCCAGTCTGACCGGTCGTCCATCAACTCAGGAAACCTCCAGAGCACTCTGGACTGTCAAAAAGAGAGGTCCGACCGGTCATGACTGGTCGGCTAGCCCAGTCCGCCCGGTCCAGACCGGTCGGCCATGCGTAAGACAGCACTGTTTCTATTTTGGGCTCCGAATTTCTCTGCGCACTGCGTAACTTTACGCAAATTCTGGAAGATTCCGACGTTGCGGAGCTTCCCCACTATAAAAGGACACCTAGGGATTCTTCCTAGGGCATCCTGGAACAAAACCAGCACGATGGGAGGCGGCGGAAGTGGATTCCGGAGTTCCACAACTCCTCCTAGTTTGTTTGCTATTTTTATGTTTTTCTTAGTTGTTTCATGTTTCCTTGGATCATGAACGGCTAAACCTCTTAGCTAGGGCTAAGAGGTGAAGCTTGTAGTGAATCTAAGATGTTTCGATTCATTTAAAGTTAGTTTTAAGTTGGATTTCATGTTTAAGAACAATGGTTTGAAGTTTAATTCAAGTTCTAAGTAGTTTTTCTTAATCTTATGATGGCTCATGGACGTTTGGAAGAATTGTTTGAGTTCTTAATTGTTGTGAATTAATCTAGACCTGTATGATCTAAGGAATCGGAATACGCTCTAGATTCATGATTTTCATGTAGGAACTTCCTATCAAAGTTCTATTTTTCTGAAATTCTGTTGTATGTGGGACTGTGTATGTGATTTGAATGAAGTTCAAATCATGCTCTAGTTTTGTCTTGTGATAGGACTTAATGATGGTTATGATTGTGAACTTAGTCGATTGGACTTGGGACTGAGCTATGCAATTGAGTATGCTCGTCCTAGCTTGCATTGAGTGAATCATACACATGGCTTTTACATATGGCAGATTGTTGGTTTAACTGCTCTATCATCCGACTAGATAGATCTTAATTTCGATTCTAGTTGAGAAAGTGAGAAACCACAGCGAATTGAGCATCAAGGATTGCTACAAGTGGATCCTTGAATCCCTAGTGCCTTTTATTAATTGATTACTTCAGTTTAAGTTCAAAATTACTATTCACATCAATCTCCTTAAAAACTCATTTGTTAGCTTCTCAGTAGAAACTATTGGAAGTATTTGTGAATTCCTACATAAGTCCCTGTGGATCAACCTCGGTCTTACCGAGATTATTTCTACATCGCAACCCTACACTTGGGGAAGTGAACAAGTTTTTGGCGCCGTTGCCGGGGACTTTGACGGTTTTTCACAAAATTTCTGAAAATAGTATCTATTTAGGATTTTTAGGATTCTAGTACTAACATAGTTTGTTTTGTTTGATTTTTCTTTTGCAAGGATTTCTAGGAAGCTGAAGAAGACATAAGGATCTCAAGTGCCCAATTCAGGTTCTATCTTTCTAACCTTACTCTTCTTCTTCTCCTATTCATTCCTATCATATTCATCTCTTGTAGAGTGGGTGGAGACTCCTTTTTGGATCTCTGATAGGTAGGCCTTGTGCCACCTGGATTCCTATTGGTCGGCTCTACCGTCTTGGATCACCTTGTGCTCAGAGATTTCTCTTCTCACCTCTACTCCTCTTTCTTCTTTTTCTGCACTTTTCTCAAAAGATTCAAAGAGTGGGTGGGGAGTTCTCTGAACCCCTATTGACCAGGAGAAATCGGTCTCCATCCTTGCTTCTGGCTTAGCCATTGCAAGACACCTTGTGCTTCGGTCTTAGAGAAGAGTAAAGAAAGGAAGGAAGAATTCTTTTTTCCTTTTTGTTTCATTCTTTTTGGATTTGCATGCGACATTGGGCTCAGGCTTCCAATAAGCGATTCATTAGTGAAGGGGGAATAGTTGAAGGAATTAACAGAGAACCACGTGCTAGGAGACATCTAACTTCTCCAATTTTTTCTAAAAATATGGCTGTAAATCAACCTAATTCGATGGCTAATCCTAATCTGGGCCAAAACCAAACCGAAATGGGAGAGAATGTGGTTGAGAATGTTCCCCGACCAAGAACATTACGTGATTACTTGCAACTAGCAAGAGCGAGCACTCCCTCATGCATAGTTTTTCCACAAAATGCAAGGAATGTGGATTTGAAACCGGGAGTAATCCAACTCCTCCCGAGATTCCATGAATTAGACAGTGAAAGTGCCTATCAACACTTTAAGGAATTTGATGAGGTAATAACCACCATGCACTTTGAAAATGTAACTGATGATGTGATTAGGCTTAAATTATTTTCTTTTACCCTTAAAGATAAAGCTAAAGGTTGGCTACATGCATTAAGGCCAAGATCAATTGGTGCATGGACTGATATGCATAGGGAATTCATAAAAAAAATTCTTCCCTACTCACAAAACGAAAATGTTGAGGCGTCTTATCATTAACTTTGCCCGAAAGGAAGATGAGACCTTCTTCCAATGTTGGGAGAGGTTTAAGGACTTGTTAAATGCATGCCCACATCATGGCTATGAAATTTGGCTGGTTATAGGCTTTTTCTATGAAAGACTGACTTCACCCATGCGCCAATTCGTAGAGATGATGTGTAATGGGGAGTTCATGAATAAGGAAGCCGATGAAGCATGGGACTATTTGGAGGAATTGGCTGAGAATGCACAGTCTTGGGATACATCTACACCAAGAAATTCTATGACTAGCCAACAAGGGAAAAAGGAGGAATTTATGTCTTATCAGAAGAGGATAGCATAAGTGCACGGGTGGCTAGCCTCACAAGAAAAGTCGAGGCCATGGAATTAAAGAAAGGAGAGACGATCAACTCTAATGACGTTGAAACTGTTTGTGGAATTTGTGCGGGAAATCAACATATAACACAAGATTGTCCCACAATCTCAGCGGTTCAAGACATCTTAGAAGAACAATCAAATGCCATAAACAGTTATCAACGGCAATTTGGTGCTCTAAACTCGAACACGTTTAATGCTAGTTGGAAGAACCATCCCAACTTCAGTTGGAGGAATGGACCCACTGCGAATGCAAACAATATCCCTCAAGCTCAACCTATACTAGGTCCATCTCTAGTCATTACTCCAAAAGTTACGCTAGAGGAGATGTTGGGTGAATTTGTATCGGTTCAAGCTGAGTATAACAAGACTAATTCTCTAAAAATAGATGGGTTCATGCAAGAGCAATTGAAATTCAATCAAAATTCAACTCAAGCCATCAATGAATTGAAAACCTCAATGGCTAGAGTTGAATCTCACCTCAGTGTTAAGGAGAAAGGCACACTTCCTGCCCAACCTCTTCCTAACCGAAGAACCCAATTTGAGGTACAAGACGCAGGCTCATCCTCCCAACATACGGAGCATGTTCAAGCTATCACCACTTTGAGAAGTGGGAAAATAGTTGATAAATCTAATCCGGTGAAGGCCCCAAAGCCTAAGGATCCAAAAAATTTCAAAGAGAATGATAGCTCAAACAACACTCCACAAGAGAAAGAACCGGAAAGACAATACAAGCCGGTTGCCCCGTTTCCCCAAAGGTTGATTTCACCCAAACCTTTAGACAAAAACTTGGAAATTTTAGAGGTTTTCAAGCAGGTGAAGATCAACATTCCGTTGTTGGATGCCATAAAACAAATACCATCCTATGCCAAATTTCTAAAGGAATTATGTACGGTCAAAAGGAAATACAATGTTCACAACAAAGTACTTTTGACTGAGAATTTGAGCGCTATCATCAAACAAGAGGTGCCCCAAAAATATAAGGATTCGGGTAGTCCAACCATCTCATGCATCGTAGGAGACTACCAGATTAAACAAGCCTTACTTGATTTGGGGGCAAGTGTGAACCTCATTCCATACTCGGTTTACGAACAACTTGGGTTAGGTGAATTGAAACCCACCAAAACCATGCTCCAACTTGCTTATAAATCCATTCGTATATCGAGAGGAGTGATTGAGGATCTTTTAGTCCAAGTTGATAAATTCTACTACCCAGTAGACTTTATTGTCTTGGATACACATCCCGTGATAGGCACCGGTGCTCAAATTCCTATCATACTTGGCCGCCCTTTTCTAGCTATTTCAAATGCAATTATCAATTGTAGAAACGGGCTTGTACAAATGTCGTTTGGAAAAATGACACTTGAGCTGAATATATTTGATCTATGCAAACAACCACAGGAAGTTGATGAGGAGATCCACGAGATAAACTTGATTGAATCATTCGTGGATAAAACTTTCCCCTTGTCATTATATTCCGACCCTTTAGAGGCATGTGTGGCCCACTCTCATGAGATAAATGATAACACAATACAAGAGATGGATGCCATGTTAAATGTGATGTCGGTACTTGATAACAAAAGATGGAGGGCCCTATTTGAGCCTTTACCCGTAAACGAGAACAAAGCCCTCCCATCCAATATCAAGGCACCAACACTCGACCTAAAACCATTACCAAGTGAGCTGAAATATGTCTATTTAGGTCTAGATGAGACATATCCGGTGGTGATTTCTTTCCACTTGGATGAGGAACAAGAGAGTAGGCTAATGCCCACTCTATTAGAGCACAAGAGTGCCATTGGGTGGTCGATTGCGGATCTCAAAGGCATAGACCCACTGATTTGTACTCATCGCATACACCTTGAGGAGAATGCGAAGACATCTAGGCAACCACAAAGACGACTCAATCGAAGCATGAAGGATGTGGTTAAGGCCGAAGTGGTAAAACTATTGGATGTGGGTATTATCTACCCAATATCCAATAGTCAATGGGTGAGTCCAACTCAAGTGATGCCTAAGAAATTCGGAATAACTATCGTAGCCAATGCCAATAATGAACTCGTACCAACCAGAGTCACTACCGGTTGGAGAATTTGCATTGACTACATGAAGCTAAACACTATCACGAGGAAAGATCACTTCCCCCTACTGTTTGTTGATCAAATTTTAGAAAGGTTGGCAAGTCATTCCCATTTTTGCTTCCTTGACGGCTATTTAGGGTACAACCAAATAGAGATAGCCCGTGAAGACCAAGAAAAGACTACATTCACATGTCCATTCGGCACTTTCGCCTATCGACGAATACCGTTTGGACTATGTAATGCCCCTGCCACCTTTCAGCGTTGTATGATGAGTATCTTTTCTGATATGGCGGGTACAATTCTCAAAGTCTTCATGGATGATTTCTCAGTATTTGGTTGTAGCTTTGATGAGTGCCTTGAGCACTTGAAATCTGTGCTGAAAAGATGTGAAGAGAAGAACGTTGTGTTGAATTGGGAGAAGTGTTACTTTATGGTTCAAAAGGAAATTGTACTTGGTCACATCGTCTCACAAAATGGAATCGAGGTAGATAAAGTGAAAATCAATCTTATCTCTAACCTTTCACCACCCAAGAGCATACGAGATGTGCGGTCCTTTTTGGGACACGCAGGATTTTATAGAAGGTTCATAAAGGACTTCAGTTCACTCTCTCGTCCTTTATGTAACCTACTTCAAAAGGAGAATTCCTTTGAGTGGAATGAAGACTGTCAAAACGCTTTTACCACACTTAAAGGTATGTTGACATGTGCTCCCATAATGCAACCACCTGATTGGAGCCTTCCTTTTGAGATTATATGCGATGCAAGTGACTATGCTATTGGGGCCATGCTAGGCCAAAGCAAAGAGAAGAAGCCATGTGTTATCTACTATGCAAGTAGAACCTTAAACTTAGCCCAAGCAAACTACACTACTACAGAAAAAGAACTTTTAGCCGTAGTCTTTGCCTTGGACAAGTTTAGGTCCTACTTGATTGGATCCAAGATCATCATATTCACTGACCATGCCGCACTTAAGTACCTTCTCTCTAAGAAGGATGCTAAACCACGGTTATTACGATGGATCCTTCTACTCCAGGAATTTGACATAGAGATACGTGATAAGAAAGGAGTAGAAAATGTAGTGGCTGACCATCTCTCTCGACGTGTTCTCACCGATTCCTCTGAAACGACCCGATCAATGACATGTTCCCTAATGAACAAATTTTTGCAGTTTCCCAATTGCCATGGTATGCGGACATTGCTAACTATCTTGCTACAGGTATAATTTCTACACATTGGAAAAAGCAAGATAAGGATAAATTCTTCACTGAGGTGTGAAAATTCCTATGGGATGATCCATACTTATTCAAGTATTGTCCCGATCAAATCATAAGGAGATGTGTGCCCGATGATGAACAACAAAATATCATCTCCTTTTGGTCATTCACAGGAATGTGGTGGCCACTTTTCGGCTAAAAAGACCACAGCCAAAATTCTACAATGTGGGTTCTATTGGCCCACTGTGTTCAAAGACACACATGAGTTTTGCAAAACATATGAACCCTGTCAGAAATTGGGAGGAATTGCCCGTAGAAATATGATGCCACTCAATCCCATCTTAATAATCAAAATTTTTTATTGTTGGGGTATCGATTTCATGGGTCCTTTCCCATCTTCTTTTTGAAACGTATATATCTTGCTTGCCGTTGACTATGTGTCCAAATGGGTCGAGGCGATCCCATGCCGGAATAATGACCATAAAACAGTCATTCGTTTCTTAAAAGAGAATATTCTTTCCCGGTTTGGAACACCTCGAGTCATCATTAGTGATGGAGGGTCTCACTTTTGTAATCGCCCATTTAAAACCTTAATGAAGAAATATGGCGTCACACACAAAGTGAGCACTCCCTATCACCCACAAACTAGTGGACAAGCTGAGATATCCAATAGGGAGATTAAACACATCTTGGAGAAAATGGTGAACCTCGATCGCAAGGATTGGTCACTTTGTCTCACCGATGAGCTTTGGGCTTACCGTACCGCTTTTAAGACACCTATTGGAATGTCTCCCTATAGACTTGTTTATGGGAAGGCTTGTCACTTGCCTGTGGAGTTGGAACATAGGGCATATTGGGCAATTAAGAAGATGAATTTTGATTCTGACAAGGCGAGCTCGTTGCGCAAACTACAATTGAATGAACTTGCGAAAATTCGGAACGAAGCATATGAGAATGCGAGAATTTACAAGGACAAGACGAAGGTGTTCCATGATAAGAACATTCTTCGTAAGACATTCACAATCAATCAAAAAGTCCTTCTGTATAATTCTCGCCTACATTTATGTTCGGGGAAATTGAGATCTCGATAGACCGGTCCCTACATTGTGCAAACTGTCTACCCATATGGGACCGTCGAGTTGTTAAATCCACGGAACGGCAACATCTTTAAGGTGAATGGTCAGCGATTAAAGCCGTTCTTTGAGAAGTTTCCTTCAGAAGGTATGTCCATACCTCTGACTAATCCTGTGTATCAAGATGATTGATCTCCTAGTCTGATGGAGGTATAGAGTAGTTAGGATTAGGAGTTGGTTGCTTTTGTTTATTTTTCATAGGTTTGTTAGAAGGAGGAAGAATTCCACTTTTCACTCTCTCAGGTACTATCATTCCTCACTCCCTTTTATTTTCAAATTGCTCTCATGTTTTGCTCATTGCACATCTTTTACACTGAGGACAATGCAAGATTTGGTTGGGGGGTGTAGGATCGCTTGGATGAATCCAGCGTTTTGTAACATTTCGAGCAATTATGTAGAAACTTTTCAATTTTTCTAAAATTCAAAACTCTTTTGGAAAACTTTGTTTCTATGCATTCAAGATTATATGAGCATAAGAGGAGGAGATATGAAGTGTATGAGGTTTTAAGTCTTGAACTTCTCATAGCATAATGGTTTTATATGTGAATTCCCCTAGTTATGTGATTGATAGAAAATTTGAATACTTTTACACCTAGTTCACATTACATGGTTTTCATGAGTTGAAAGGATTATGCGATTTATGGATTAGCTAGACTTTGATTTAAGGTGTTGAGAAACCAAGCCGGGGTACTTTGTCCAGCCTTGTTCATGGGAAAATAACGAAAGATATGGATTTCTAAAAATCCTATCTAATTTAAAAGAAAAAGGAAAAGGAATGATGAAATTGAGAATGATGGAAAAAATGGTGAAAAATTCCGATTAGGGCTACCTATTACCAATCGGGGGATGGTTTACCCGTAACCAAAGACGGAAATGGGACGTAGTGTGAAAGCTGTCGGAAGGACATTAAGGCAAATTCCTGTCATTGGCTTGTTGTGCTCTATACACCTTGAGATCTATAGTTTAGTTGATTTATGAAGAAGATAATCCCAGAAACTCATGAGATGAATTTTCACTATGCACACTAGGTTGAATTTGTTCGAGTTCATCTATTTATCAAACAATCAGCGGGAATTTCATATGGACACTTATTAGGTTTTGAGAGTTTACGGTTTCAACCTCTACCACCTAATTTTTCTGAATCTTACACTTGTGTGTCTTGGAATGTATAGAAGAAGGGTTTCTAAAGGAGAGTTGGGTTTTGGAGAATGGAATTGGTTTCACGCATGTTTTGCTCGGGACTAGCAAAATGCTGGTTGGGGGTGTGTTGAGCTCTTAATTGTGCATATTCTAACCCCAATTCATCACTCATTATGCAAGGTTTTCTTGATTTAAAGACTAACCTAATGTATGTTTTGTGATTACAGGAATGAGAGTGGACTTCACCCAATAGGAGACCAAAACGATCTACTTAGGAGCTTTGGATGAAAACCCAAGGTGGGCTAAAGAAAGAAGAAAGCAGAGGGAAGAAAGAAATAAAGAAATGAAGAAGAAAAGGGGCCAAGACCGGTCGTGACCGGTCGGCTGTCTTTCCCTGACCCTGCTGAACCCTCTGGACACCCAAGGAACATGGTCCGACCGGTCTTGACCGGTCGGCCAACAGGCCCTGTGCACGCTGGACATGTGATAAGCCAGTCCGACCGGTCTTGACTGGTCGGCCATCAACTGAGGAAACCTCCAGAGCACTCTGGACTGTAAAAAAGAGAGGTCCGACTGGTCGTGACCGGTCGGCCATGCGTAAGACAGCACTGTTTCTATTTTGGGCTCTGAATTTCTCTGCGCACTACGTAACCTTACGCAAATTCTGGAAGATTCCGACGTTGCGGAGCTTCCCCACTATAAAAGGACACCTAGGGATTCTTCCTAAGGCATCCTGGAACAGAACCAACACGGTGGGAGGCATCATGGATGTTTGGCAGAATTGCTTGAGTTTTTAATTGTTGTGAATTAATCTAGATTTGTATGATCTGAGGAATCGGAATACGCTCTAGATTCATGATTTTCATGTGGGAACTTCCTACCAAAGTTCTATTTTTCTGGAATTCTGTTGTATGTGGGACTATGTATGTGATTTGAATCAAGTTCAAATTATGCTCTAGTTTTGTCTTGTGACAGGACTTAATGATTGTTATGATTGTAAACTTAGTCTATTGGACTTGGGACTGACCTATGCAATTGAGTATGCTCGTCCTAGCTTGCATTGAGTGAATCATACACATGGCTTTTATATATGGCAGATTGTTGGTTTAACTGCTCTATCATTCGACTAGATAGATCTTAATTTCGATTCTAGTTGAGAAAGTGAGAAACCACAGCGAATTAAGCATCAAGGATTGCTATAAGTGGATCCTTGAACCCCTAGTACCTTTTATTAATTGATTACTTCAGTTTAAGTTCAAAATTGTTATTCACATCAATCTCCTTAAAAACTCATTTGTTAACTTCTCAGTAGAAACTATTGGAAGTATTTGTGAATTCCTACATAAGTCCCTGTGGATCGACCTCGGTCTTACCGAGATTATTACTACATCGCAACCCTACACTTAGGGAAGCGAACACCAATACACAATGTCGATCACCGATACACATTGTCCAACGTTGATACACATTGATGATCATCGATACACACTATCCATCTCCGATAGTGCCGCTGTCCATCGTCGATACTCAGTATCCATCGTCGATACACACATTCCATTGTAGATACACATATTCCATCGTTAATACACACATTCCATCGCTGATAGTGTCACTGTCCATCGCTAATACACACATTTCATCACCGATGGTGTCACTATACATCGTCGATACACACATTAATTTCATCACAAATACACAC
This sequence comes from Liriodendron chinense, assembly GCA_003013855.2. Classification (NCBI taxonomy): domain Eukaryota; kingdom Viridiplantae; phylum Streptophyta; class Magnoliopsida; order Magnoliales; family Magnoliaceae; genus Liriodendron; species Liriodendron chinense. The sequence continues at coordinate 3,052,136 of ML058552.1, forward strand.
CACTAATGACGATTGATATTCAATATCAGTGATGGATAGTGACACTATTAGCGATTGGCAGTGAGAATCGATGAATGACAACTAGTATCGGTGATATACAGTCTTCTTGAATTTGATAAATACAGATGATGTTTCACTTAAATCTAATCATCTATCTTTCAATCACTATAACATCCAAGATCACAATGGGAAGGCGTAATCCTCGCCTACAATACTCCAATGTAAAGGCCACCTTAAAGTGCTCTATGGAATTCCTACATATTTTGAAAGATGAAATCAGTAAATCCCCTGGTAGGAGGGAGATGTTTAGAAGAACCCAATTTGAGTATCTCCATGATTTTGATAAAGGTGAGTGAAAGGCAAATGGACCATTGGTCCACTACCTAATATAGAGGCACCTCAGTGACCTTTGCTTTGACTTTGGTAGCACCATTCTCCACTTCAGGGAGATGGACTTTGCCTTGATTACAGGTTTAAAGTTAGGAACTCCAGAATAATCAAAGTAGACCCGTCAAGGATCATCTATGAGCTTCAGGGATCGGTTTTTCAAGGATCGGTCTCATATTTCAAGGAAGGATTTGCTCGACGTATTTACAATCCTCCCGGGAGGGATAAGTAATGACAAGGTCGCCATATAGTTGGTGATATTAATATGTGTGCAAAATTTAGTTATCGGAGCGCTAAAAAATAAGTCGTGTGAAGATAAGTATATAGATTTAGCAAATAATTTTGATGCATTTAATAATCACCCAGGAGGGACTGTAGAGTACAAGATATTGAAAGAAGAAATGAAGACTTTCATTAAGTCTCACATTCTCAAGTCCTATGACTTCCGTGGATGCCCATATGCCCTGCAGTTAATATTCTATTTATTATGAATTTCTGTAAAATGTTATGTCAATGTGGCTGACTGACTGTAATATTCATCGTTTCCTTCATCCATCAGGTTTGGGCATATGAGGTGATCCCCAACCTATCCAGACCAAATGGTTGGGCCACCAAGCATGCTCCGATCAGAATTCCACGAATTATGAATTGAAAGGTGAATAAGGTGGCAAAATATAATAAGTTAACTAATTTTTTTTACGATGGTCGGGTAAATTTGAATATCACATCAAACTAGGTTTCAAAGTCTATGTATTTCAATGTTTCTGATATTACATACATGTTGTTGTAGGTTAGGGTTACCAGCGAACTTATCCCCACGAATGAGGAAGAAAATGTCACCGCCTCTAAGAAATGGAGGAATAAAGGGATGGATTCACGGGATAAGAGTGGGTCTTGCAACAACAATTTATCCAAAGAAGCTGCACCCATTGCAACAAAATTGAAGGAGGTGGAAGAGGAGAATGTCTACCTACGTAACCAAGTGATTCTTCTACAGGCCAAATTGTTGTCATTTGCAATTCTTACGCATTGCGATGTAACTAATATATATGTTGCAGGCCCAAGTTGGGGACCCAACCCAGGAGTATGGATTTATACACCCTTTGAGAAGGCTTAACCCAAAGGAGTATAAATATATCAAGAAGGCGGCCTTGATGGACGATGATCCTAATTGGCTACAAGATATATGGAACAATGACAGATGGGTTGATGACAAGGCATATTGCTAATGGAAAAAAAAAGTCTTATATGTGCTGCATTTTACCTTATATATTTTTATTGATAGTTTTGGACTCACACAGGCTATCGACCTGTATACAGATTTTTTGAACAATCGACGTCTGCAATATCCTTTTAAATTTTCTCAAGATTGTAAGTTTGTAATGGGGTTGTTTTGGGTAATGTCCATTTGTTGATATTTATATTTAACTGGTATGCAACCAATCTAACTTATAATATTTTGATTCATTCGTGACAACAATTTTTTCATAACAATGTTCAGCTACTTCGGGAAGTTGGTTCTGGAATGCATGGCTATAGAACTAAAGACGAAATCTTGGGAGATATTAGTCCTAATGTTGTGGTTATTGCTAGAGGAGCAAAGGTGATGTGGACGTAAGATTGTGTAAGTTTCTCATTGCGCCTAAATGTATTATATGTAATGTTTGATTTAGATGTACTTCTAGTACTGCTTGTGTGTGTGTAGATATACCTTTCACAAAATGTGGAAAACTGCTACTGGATTTTATTTACCGTATACCCCAAAAGAAGGCTAGTTCGTTTATTTGACAGCAGTGACGAAAAGTATTTTTGAAGGTACAATGAATTCATTGGCGGCTACATGGAGGCATTGAGATGTTTATTTTATCATGTGACTAGGGGAACATACCACTCTAAGAGAAAAGCTGGTTCCTCAAGATAGTACAAGGTCTCAAAAAATAGGAAGGTGGAACTGAGTGCGGAGTCTTTATGATGAAATACATTGACTTTCTTTGTAGCAACTGGGAGATTACATTCAGTTCGGTAATATTATTATGAAATATTTTTTAACCTGATATGTTATTAATTAGTAGTCATGCTATGAATTAACTTGTAAGTTTATTTGTAGAAGAAGGTATCCTATTTTAGAGAGACCTTGTTATTCGACCGCCTTCAATAATATAAAAAGACTGAAAGGTAAAGAACTGAACCAGCAGAACCGGTCGAGACGAGAGAGTAAGAAGAATATGTAAAAGTTATAGAATCAAAAACCCCCATGACAACCTCATCCACATATAGATACTCACTCTGATGGAGGAATTGAAAAAAAGCAACCATGTGTAATGCATTTACTCTATGTTCCCCAGGCCTTTTGGTTTTGAATGAAGATTGTATGTATGGGTGTTGTATATACGATTTCATTAATGTTAATTATTCTTTTTTATGATGAATGAGCTTTAAAATGTATGACTCTTCTCATTGATAAATGATGAAGGGGAGAGAGGGAGAGGCATGTTGTTATAATTGAGGTATTTTGTAGAATGGGACAAGTGTTATAATCGTCGATACTGTCACTGTCGATCAACGATACTCATCGTCCATCACAGATAGGCTCACTGTTGATCACGGATACTGACATTGTCCATCGCTGATAGGTTCGCTGTCGATTCATTGTTGATCACTGATACTAACATTGTCCATTGCCGATAGGCTCATTGTGAATCATCGATACTTTCTGTTCATCACCGATAGGCTCATAATTGATCATCGATACTGGCTAGTATGTTGATCACCGATAGTGTCATTATTGATCGCCGATACATACTGTCCATCACCGATACTGACAGATCATTAGCTGTAATTACGGTGAGTATCAACGATTGACAGTGAGACTATCGGCGACGGATAATGAGAATCAGTGATTGGATTTGAGTATTGATGATGGATTGCTCGTTCCTTACCAACAATTCAAAGTAGGCCATATGTTGTTATCTATCCAACATGTTCACATCAATGTAGACAACATCCATAGTTCACAGTATAAAAAATAAAACCAAAAAAGATAATTGTTTAAGCTCTTTCATATATGAGATAATATATATCGCGAGAACCATTTAATATATATGAAAAAAATAAACAAACTAGGTTCCTTCATATATCTATCACAAAATACATATTAAATATCCAAATTCCTCACCTAATTTCTCACCCATTCATATCGATAGGTCCAATCGGCTAAGACTGCAGCAGTAATTGATAATTCTCCCTCCGGGTACTTATTTGGACCTCTTCATATTCATAGCGGGCAAGCATTCTCGCAATGAAGGTTCATTCTCACCTTAAGAGACGGTCGATATCTTTCAATAATTCGTCTTTTAATAGTGCTAATTGTTGGGTTTATTACAGCTAAATTCTGACTTCATGAAAGGGACCTTCCAATTTTACAAGGGGGCCTTCTCTACTGATATGTCGTTTCAATCTATCTTTAAGCATAAAGAGTTGTAGGGCAGATTTTATGGAAATATGGTAAGTAATGCAGAAGGCCATTTAGGTGGCTTCATGTTTGTGAAGGTTTTTTCGTGTTTGTCGAAGCTTCTCCTCAAGAACTTAATGATTACGAAGTCGTTGTGTATTCTGAATGTAGAGTTATTTACCCTCTTAGAAAGATGTAATGATGGCTTAGATCATTCCTAATACGATGGCCACTTTCCACGCAGACATGTCTGAATTCACAAATGGATGGAGTTCTTTGATATGTAAATTGATTTCTTCATCCCTGTCTGCATTATTCAAGGACAACAAATCTAAGTGTAAGATAGTAGTCAAGAAAACAATAGCACGATAAGGGACTTTGGAGGCCATAATAAGGGAGAATACTTTCTGCTAAAAGCTTACAGAGCTACAAAGATATGAGTAATGAGGGTCACTGTCACCATCCATGTATAAGCAGGAAAGAAAACATAGAATATTTATCCCCATTAATTTATTGCATGAAGAGGCTTGTTCTCCATATTGATTTTTGGCCTTCTCAAGGGATGATACAGAAAATTGATCCCTAATCAATTCATTATGTAAAGGGGGTTGGTTCTCCATGTAGATTTTTTAAATTCTCAAAGGATGACACTGGAAACGGATCCCCTCATTAATTCAATGCATGAAGGGGGTTGGTGCTCTATGTTGATTTTTTACATTCTCAAAGGATAACACCGAAAACTAATCCCCACATTAATTCAATGCATGAAGGAAGTTGGTTCTTAATGTTATTTTTTACATTCTCAAAGGATGACACCAAAAATCAATTCTGATTGATTGATTGCAGAGGGGCTTGATTTTCCATGGTTGGATTTCTCATTCGCAAATACACATTGTCCATCACAGATATACACTGTCCATCATTGATACATATTGCGTATCGACGATCAGTCTCAATCGATGATGGAAATTGCATATCGATGATGGTCAGTGTCACATCGACGATAAACAGTGTCACATCGATGATGGAGACTGCGTATAGATGATGGTCAATGTCACATCGACGATAGAGATTGCGTATTGACGATACATACATAAAAAAATATGAGTATACAAAAGGATGGTCAAAAGAGTACGAATAAATGACATCTTAATTTAACCCATTTTGCACCCTCTCATATCGAGAGAAACAGTCCGCCAAGATGTCAGTAGTTCGTGATCAATCCTCCATCCATAAAACTACTTTGACCTCTTTCCCCTCGTACCGAGCACATAAAGACATATAGAGCTCTTCAACCTTGCATAAGAGATCTTCATACCTTTCCACTAATTCGGTTGAAAATAGTGGCCACACGTCGAGCTTCTTTAAGCTCGAATCTAAATTCGTTCAGTCTACCGTCTAGTTCTTAAGGTGGCTTGCTCTTCTGATATGACGTCTCCCTTTTATGCATGATCAAGGAGAGTTGTCGGACAAACTGCTGGGCATTACAGTGATTAGTGCGAAGGCCATCTACGATGGCTTAAATGCGGTTAGTCTCTTCTTGCATTCGTGTAAGCTTTTCCTGAAATACTTAATGATTATGCTGTCACTGTGTTATCATGACGTAATATTGCCGGGCATCTCGAAAATTTTAAAGATATCTTCAAATCAGCTGTAAAACAGAGGCCATTTATCGCGCAATACTGTTTATTGTCTCAAAGGGATGGAGTTCATGGAGATGTGGAGCAATCTCTCCATCCCTTCTTGTAAGGCTGAGGTTCAACGAATCTAACTAAAAAATAGAAGCCACAAAAGTAACGGCACGACAAGCGGTAGCGGAAGATATGCTTAAAGGATGGGATTAAAAACAAACTAATAGAAATGACAATTTAGGGAACAGAACCACCATACCACACACTCCTCCCTTCACCGAAGTTTGGACGGAGTTTTTTGATGTCGCAGGATTATGTGTTGTCTGTCCGTACAACTACCAACTGTCGAAGAAGCTTCAATGTTTGGTCCCCTCCAAAAGAGACAAAACCACCTTTTGAATCGATCCCACAGATACCACCTTAACGTGGAGAGCTTTGACTCCTTCCTGTGTGAAAAAAGAAGAAGAAAGAAAAGGAGAAAAGGTCGAATGGCCTTTCCCACGCATAGAGCTGCACACGAGCCGAGCTCAAGCCGAGCTTTATAAAGCTTGAGCTTGTCTTGATCAGTGGCCCACTGAGCTTGAGCTTGGCTTGGCTTGAGCATCGAGCTCAAAATAGCCGCTTGAGCTTGGCTTGCTGGTCGAGCCGATCGAGCTTTGTTCGAGCCAAGCCGATCAAGCTCATCGAGCCAAGCCAAGCCAAGCCGAGCTCTGTCTTTTGTTTTTTTTGTTTTTTTTTTTTATGAGCGTTTAACTACAAACTAAAATAATTACAATTATAACTACAAGTACAAGTCTACAAACGAAAACAACTAAAAAAGTATTGAGTATATAATTTCAAAATACTAAAAGTTAGTAACTAGTGATTGTATTTTACTACTTGTAAACTACAAAGTCAAAGTATAAACCTTAATATCTTAAAATACTCCATATGATGAATGCCTATGTCCATAATACCCATCCCCTCCATCAGATCTATCTGTGCCCGAGTTGATATCTTCTCTAAGTTGCTCATTAACCTCACCTGAATCAGAAGGTGGGGAGACCTTTTCATCTTGTTCTTGTATAGATTTAACTAGTTCTTTTAAACTTTTCTTGTGAACTGATCTATACTTAATACCCAATATCTTATAGAACGAGGAGAGTCTGAATATAAACTTCGATAGCTTCTTGCTTCCTGTGCACGACCTTGCTTCAGCGTCATGTTGTCGAGGAGAAGGACATCGTTGATATCTAAATGCATCTGCCTCTTCTTTACTTAACTTCAAGGCAATTTTTATTTGCTCTGCCTCTATAGCCCTCATTCTAGCTTCCCTTTCCCTACTTATTCTCTTCACTTTCTCTATTTTAGATTCTTCATTGATTACAACTGGCCTGTCATGGTATATCTTATGGCTAGTTGTAATCAGTCTTGGGGATGGGGTAGAAGGATTCCTATTAGAGTCTATGAGAGCTTGAAATAATTCTTGCACCTCCCGAGATGCTTTGGGACACAGTTTTGCATCTCCCCCTCGACATGATAAGTATAGTCTAAGCCGATTTATTTTGTTTACAAATCTCGCCCCACACAAATTGCATTGAATTTTCATTCTTCCAGAGTCTAGGGAGTGGACTTGGAAACCGTAATCCCAGATGTCGGTGGATGGATCATCTGAAGACATTGATGCACACCTTATTGTTGTAAGAGAAATATTTTGAACAATAAAGAACAATAAATCTAAAAATAGAACTACACAAATTTAATGACATGGATGAAAAACATTATATGAATGACATATGTCAATATGTCACACACCACATATAATCAGAATTTAGAAGAACAGTAATTCAGTAAATTCAAAAATCATAATATAATCCATAATACCATCCATGAATCATAATTCATCACCTTTAAACAAAATTGTTTAATATTTAAAAGATAATATGAAAATTGAAAAGTGAACCTCCTTTAAACAAATGGAGGAATAATCTCTCTTAGACCCTCGACGACATCCTCCTCTTCATCATCAACGTCAAAACTACTACCGATTTAAATCGGTTGCAACCAATCTTGTGTACAGATGAGTGCTTCAATTTTTTTTATGTAAGAGAGCTTCGATGTTTGCTGACAACCTTACTTCCCATGCTAAATGTTGATTCTGATGCCACTTGTTGTAATCGGAATAGATAAGATATCATGTGCCACTATCGATAGGATAGGATGTTTTCCTTCAGGACTTCTTGCCTTCCACCAATCTAACACATCAAAATACTGGGTCCCAACCTTCACAATAGATTCACTGAGGTATGAATCTATTTATGAGTTGGTGGTATTCTCGGTTAATTTTTCTTCCTCATACGCCGATAAAAATTCATCGAACGGATCAAAACCAACTGCACTTGAGCTACAACCAGCTTGAGGCTGTTTAGCTTGATCTGTGTCTTGTCTTCTTGTCATTTTAGCAACATATAAGTTACACAATTCCACGACCGCTTCACGAACACATGCGGTTTCTACTGCTGCTTTTTCAGTCGAAAAAATCTTCTTGAACATGAAACTAAGCATCGCAATTTTACCTCAAGGGTCAAGAATAGCTGTCATCGTCATTAACAGATGGCAATCAGTCTAATACTTGTCAAACTTTTCTTTCATGCTTTCAGCCATCGCCTGTAGAAAATCCGGACCTGTGGTGACAAATCTAATTAGGCTTTCTTTAATCTTCCAAAGTGATGGAAGAAATAGATTTGTTGTAGGATATTTATTTTTAAAAAAAATCTTCATCAATTCATAAAAAACTTTTAAAAAGTTATGAACTTGCTCTGCTCATATCCAATCATCTTCTGTAGGGCACTAGGTTTATGATTTTTCACGCGCCTTGTATTCGGGAAAAGCAATTTTTAACTCCATAAAAGAATCTAACATTTCAAATGTCAAATTCCATCTCGTGCATACGTCTATTTTTAATGATTTCTGCGAATTAACATTCAAACGATGTAGTATCTTATTCCAAATACAAAGTCTAGAAGGCGACCCCCTTATAAATTTAATACTCTCTTATATTTTCAATCATGGAGTCAATTGATTTTAGCCCTTCTTGTACAATTATATTTAGAATGTGTACACAGCATCAAACCTGGAATATTCTTCCACCAAAGAATAACTTCTCAGTTGTCCTGAATTGATTTCACAAGTGAAAAATGGCACTATCATTTGTAGATGCATTATCTAATGTTATTGCGGAAATCTTATCATCGATGCCCTATTCCAAAAGACGATTATAAATGCGGTCTGAAATTCCCAAGCCATTATGGGGGGAGGAAGATGGCAAAAGTTTATGATTGACTTATAGATCTTCCATTCCGCATCTATATAATGTGCGGTCAGTGACATGTACCCCTTTCTCTGATTCGACGCCGTCCACAAATCTGACGTTAAACTTATACGTGATACCGATTTTAACACTTCTTTTAGCTTTGCCTTTTCGACTTCATGCATCTTCATACATTCTCTCTTCATCGTCATGGGTGACATCTTTTCAACCTTAGGATTAAGGTATCTGGATAATTCATTAAATGACTTGCTCTCGACGAATCTGAAGGGTTTTTCTTCGACTATAACTAACCGAGCAATCAACTCTTTAACCTTCTCTTTCTCAAATTTATGCGTCGTAATGCTTGCTAGAGAATCACCTACGGACAGAAAAAATGAGAGCATTTGCTGGCCTCCTTTCGCGGTTCTTAGTCGCTTGGGACACTGTGAAAGATGTCTAACATAATGTGTTGTTGCCAAGCCTTTATGTTTTTTGAATACTGCCTTACGATCCCTACATATCACTTTCGTTTCACCACCTTTCATCTTTTCGTCGAAATCATCCCAAATAGCTGATCTCTTCTTTACTTTAACTGTTGATACAGTCGGAGCAGACCCGACATTTTCATCAGCTCCCTCTACATGTAGAGGAGACGTGGCTGACGCACCTGCGGTACTTGGTACTTCTTCACTTGTCATTTATAATTAGAAAATAGAAAATAATGTCATTCTAATTTGTATATGGGCATTTCCTAAAGGCTAAAGTCCTAATGTCTTAGGGTCTCTATGAATTTAGTTCTACTTTTTATCACATTCAGTAATATATCATGTACTGTACTCACACGATTTACATGCGAGCCGAAAATTTAGGTAGCATCTCCCCTAATTCTCCGAATATATGCAAAATTTTATATTGATTTGGTGCCATCAACATTATCTGTTATTCATAGACGAGGCGTTCAATCAATATCGAACCATATATTCGAAGAATAAATTGGGAGATGTAAAACGTGCAAGCAACTTAAGTACATGATGTACTACCAAATTGTCTATTGATTTAGACAATTTAAGAATACATATAGCACAAACATTATTAACCAATAACTATAATGGGAGTTATAGTTATAGGATAATACAATGTAGTTCTACATGCATTCTTAAATAGGAGGGTAAATTATTAAATTAAATAGGCAACTAAGTTAAAATAGGTAACTAATTAGGCAACAATTCATAACTATTTAAACAATTATAAACAATTGTCAACAAATCATAATTATTTAAACAATAGGCAACAATTCATAACTATTTAAACAAATATAACCAATTCACAAAATTTAAACAATTATGAATAATTCATAAATCACAACTATTTAAATAATTATAAACAATTTATAAATCACAACTATTTAAACAATTATAAACAATTCATAAATCACAACTATTTAAACAATTATAATTTATAACCAATTCATAAGCCATAATAATTCACAACTCACAATCATTTATAAAATAAATTGACTCAACCTTACCCGACCCACTGACCTAACCCAACCCACTCAACCTAACCCTCCCCAACCCACTGACTCAGCCCAACCCACTCGACCCAACCCTACCCGACCCACTGACCCAGTCCTACCCTACCCATTGACTCAGCCATACCCGACCCATTGACTCAGCCTTACCGACTGACCCAACCCTACCTAGCTACCCAACCCTACCCAACCCAACACAACCAGCTGACCCGACGGCTACCCCAATTCGATGGCCCGACCCAAAAAAATCCCAATACCATTCTCTATTTCAAAAAAAAAAAAAAAAACTAATTAAGAAAAAAAAATTGAAAAGAACCCTACATGGTCGCTCGCTACCTCGCTGGGGCAAATACCGGGTGCGGTGCATTGTGGCCGTGCGGGCCTTGCAAATGCCTGGTCGCTCGGGTGCGGTGCGGCCGCCGGCCATGCAGGAGAGAGAGAGAGAGAGAGAGAGAAAGAGAGAGAGGGACGACCGGACTTCGGAGGGGCAATTGGGCAGGGGGCACGGACGGGCTAGGGGTTTTGTCTTTTTTAGAGAGGGAAATGAAAAGTTTGGGGTCGGATAGGGTTTTAGGGTTTTGACTTTTAATATGCTTTTTTCGAGCTACAAGCTTCGAGCCAAGCCGAGCCAAGCTCTCTCTTGCTCAAGCTTGACTCGTTTTCAAACAAGCTTCCAAAATTAATGTAACGCCCCGGATTTTCACTAACTTGGAAATTGGAAGTCCTTGGGCATTACCTTCGGTGTGTCGGTTATAGGGCGTACCCGCACGTGTGTTCACATGTATTGGGGACTAACATGAATGTTTTTACCAAAGAAATGATGGAATTAGTTTAGGAGTTGGAAGATCACATGGTTTGGAAGAGTTTTCCAACGATTGGGTTGACTCGGGTATGTTGCTGTCTGTAGAGACTAAGTAAAGAACCCTGAATTATCAATCCACACGTAGATCGACGAGACCATCATGAATATTTTACCGGACCTTGGTGTTTTAGCCTATTTGAGGTATTTCAGATTTTTTGAACGGTTTAGATTTGGCAAAAACCCTCTCTTTTAAAAGGCGCTATGTTTTGGAAATGCCAAAAAGTTGCGATTTGTACTTGGAGGGGAAAATCAAAATCTTTATTATTGGGATTTCAATTTTCTAGTATTTTTTATTGAATCCAAATGGGGGGTACTTCCTTATTTACATAAATAACTTAAAGTAAATGGAAACATAAATTAAAATATGACATTTACTTAAACGTTATTTTGTTATTTTGTAAATAAGGCTGACAAGTAGCTTGGACTGTGTGGGAACTCACTGTGCAGTGTGGGAATCCTGAAATTTCAGAGAAAACGGCCAAGGGACGACCGGCTGACCGGATCTGCAACCGGCCGACCGGTCAGGTAACCGGCAGACCGGTTGTGCTGCTGCCCATTTTGGAAGAAAAACGGATGGACAGTGGGATCCGGCCGACCGGATCTGCGACCGGCCGACCGGTCGCGGCTGGACGGTTATAAAATGGGGGTTGCAAACCCCATTCGATCCATCTCTCTTTCATTTCTCTCCTCCACCCTCTTCTCCCCTTTGCTCCTAAGCCATCCTAGCTCTCTTCCTCCCTTCTTAAACCTCCTTTCTTCCTCAATCTTCCACGAACATCCTGGAAATCGTGGATTTTCGAGCTTACCCCGGCCATACGTGCGTCTCATGTCTTCTCCGGCCAAAATCCGACGATTTTGGGTTGGATTCACCTCCCCATGCTAGGTAAGGTGTTCCTCTACCTCTTCTTCTATCTTTTCTTTCCATTATCTTCCTTTTTGGACCATTAGGGTTAAAAACCCCTATTTGTTTCCGACGAAACCCTAACCCTAGGGTTCCTCTTGCTAGGATTTGGGATCCCGGTCATCGACTGGGTGTGGCCCACGCTTTGTAGAAGCCGTAACCAAACTCAACTCCGTTGGGATTCCGACGGTGCACCGAATTTGGGCCCCTATTCGTTGAATTGATTTGGGATTTTCCCAAATTCGAGATACCAAAACCCTAAACCCTAATTAAACATTTAATTAGATTAAACCCTAATTGATTAACGCTAAATTTGCGATTCATTGTAGGTAATTGAGGTATTCTCCAATTTTCGGCGTTCGGAACGTATTTGGATCGCTCCGGCCTCATCCGAATCGAGTAATTTCGATTCTAAGGTGAAGATCTACCCTCAAGCTTACTCTCAACAAATCCTAATTAATAATTGCTTGAGTTTATATGTTAATTATTGATGTGTGCATAACATGTTCGATGAAATGCCTCTATGGTTGTTTGATTCATAACATGCTCGATGAAATGCCTGAATAATGTAAATATACAATATTGTAATATATTTATGATTGTGGATGTATGTGGGGCCCTGTATCATCCGGGCTATGTCATCCGGGTCATTTGGATCGGTCGGGCTAGTCGGTCGGGCCAGGTGCTTGGATATGTTTATGATTAGGTATTTAATAACCTAAATTGCTATTATAATAAGGTATCCGTTGCTTTGGATTAAGCTCTGAAAACCGTTGATATAGTGTACTGCCTGCCACTGGGTTGGCAGTTAGGGACTTATTCGATCGACCAAGCGAGACACGGTCGACCGATAGTGGCCATTGTTGGTTTGTCGTCGTCCACTTGGGCCCATCGAATAAGCCCAATTCAGAGTTAATCATTTTTGTATTTCATTCTTGAATCACATCCTATGGAATCTAGAATACCATCATTCCCAGTGTGAATAGTCCACTTAAAACCATATTGCGACTCGATCCACCAAGTCTCATGAGCTATGCATGGTGGTATGGGACACCGTGTTTGAGCTGTCGGCCTACGCTAGGGTGGTGCCTCCCCGTAGTGACCAGTGAGCATTGACAGGGGTGACCGATTGTTGTTCGAATGGCCCTTGTGACAAATGTAATCTTAGCCGATGTTTGCGTGCCTGTGCACCATTCGAACGACCCGGGCGTGCATTGGGATAATTCCGAGTGAAACGCCCGCACCTCTGAATAAATTAATCGTATTTGATATTTGGGATATGAGACATCCCGCTTTGATTTGGTCGTGGCTGACGAGTCACGGTCGAACCAGGCTTTCATGGTAGGATAACTCAACTTTGGATCGAGGGGCTACTGGCGATGATTGGCGACGCATCGCAGGGAGCCAGATAGTCCTGGTTAGACTTTATGATACGATGTGGTATTCTGGCTTCACCAATTTGCTGAATGAATTGGACTAATAAATACTTTAATTAATCATTCATACATGACATTGCATTTGAGGGGGACTCGTGTAACCTGGTTGCTTGATGTGGCGCCAGCGCTACCATGAGCACCTCATGTCATTTCTCTGTGTCATCCGGGCTGTGTACTCAGTCACGACTTACGACCTGCTAGACAGGTGGACTGTGGATCCTGATACCAGTTGGTCGGGCCAGGGCTTGCCCGGGACATGCATTGTGTGCGGAATCATGACATCCATGCATTTAATCAACTAGCCTAGGATGATGTATGATTTGTATGTGGACATTACCTTAACTTGATTGATTTGACAACATGCTTAAGAATGATACACTTATATAAACCTGTTTAGAATTTAAATATCCCGAGTTTAACCTTGGGGTTATTTCTTCACTATGTTGGCGTTTTGACGCCTTCTATTTGACATATGCAGATGTCTCAAGAATAGGACCAGTTGGTGGCGCGCACGGGCGCCTTAGTAGTCTTCTAGCTTCGTCCCTCTTGGTAGTTGTATTTTTCCTTCCTATTACATCTATTGTGATTCTTATAATTCTCATATGGGCTTACCCTGCGATTGAATTGTTTATCTAGGGTGTTAGCCCTATATTTTTAGATTTAGTTACCTCCGCTTTGCTTATGATCCGCTAATTGAAATGCGTTACTCTGATTATTTGTGAATGGAATGAATATAAATCTGATTGAGGACACACGTGGGTGCATTTTCCACGTGTGGCATTCCTAAAATAGCATTTTATTTAGTTAACACTCGGGAACTCGGGATCAGAGTCTCCGTACTCGGGTGCCGAAATGTCGGGTTGTTACAATTAAGCTTGGGCTTGGTCGAACTGGCCTATGAGCCAAGCCAAGCTGAGCTTAAACGAGACAAGACGAGCGAGCTTTTCAAGCTAGATCAGCTCGTGTGCAGCTCTACCTGCGCAAGGGCCCCACCTTTAGAACCCACTCGAGGCTCTGTGTGGGGCCCACTAGATAGTCTCGTAGGAGATCTATGCCGTCCATGTGAGAGGGGTTTTAATTTAAAGTCATCAGACGAAGTTTGAAGGCAGAACTCATCGCTGATGTACTACACTCGGGGGAACAATCCAAATTAACACACAGTTGTAGGCCACAAACAAGTTCAATTTTTTTTTGAAATGACCCTCGTGTGGGTTGGCGGCTATCCAAATAAAGTGAACAGTTTAGATTGACTGAAGGGTAACCTTAGACATTGATTTGGTGGGGCCCACATCGCTTGTACAAAAGGCCCCTTAACTTCCGTGCCCTACTACCACCATAAAAGCTGGAGATCGTGCGGAGAGACACTTTGGTTAGGAAAAAAAGGCCAAAGTGCCCAAGAGGCTAGATGATAAAAAAAAAAAAAAAAAAAGCTCTGACATGCTTTTTCAACTATTATTCCTTTTTTACATCGTCTGGCCCACCTGATAACCAAATTGTACAGAACAAAAATACATCATATCTCCACAGTGATGATAGCCTATGGCCTTCTCGGTTCTCCTTCACGTGCTTTCATATTTCCACGTGGGAGACGAATACACATTCATTGCACTTGACTGGGGCCAGAAGATGCTTTTGGTTCAACGAGTTGTACCTGTGGTGGTTTGTTGCAGCCCCTGGTGCACAAGCTCCACCGCTACGTGTGCCTTCTCTATGGTAGCCAAATCCACTAGGTCCATCCGGTTGGTCCTACTACAGCTGGCTGGTCTGATCAACGTTTCAAATGAACGGTCAAAATCAAAAGAATCAACGACCAATGTTCCAAAAAGAAAAGCCTATTAATTGGATGGATAGATTCCCTCCAATGGGATTTCTATCTTGTGGGCCATCTGTGGAAGCGCCCCCCAACATGGTTTGATACACAGCACACGCAACTGCATGGATAGCCAACAGTTAAAACGAAACTATGTGGATTCATTGCAGCAGAGACTGGAAGCCTCTTCAAAAACCGGTGCGCTAACGTCAATGCGTCATTAAAATTCGATCAATAGCTCAAAAGCAGCTTACCCATTTGGGGCCGGAGAATTGGGGCTTTTGATGTGTGTGGTCCAGTGAACCTATGAATGGCAGGAATTTCATCACAGAAAGCCAATGGATCATATCCCTGTTTGCATTCCCTGTTTGCCTTCACTTTATTTAACGTAATGGATAATTACGGTTTCATTTATAGAACGTGGACTTGGACTAGAGCTATTTATGTCCATCTCTGACTAATGCATCTTGAAAGCTTATTTGTAGATTTCAAAAGCATTGATTGTCTATGTTAATGGACTTTGTAGCACAATGTCTTTTGTAAGTGATGATGTGATTCCTACCCTTCATCATAGGAGCAATTTCTATTAGGATCTTCAGAAGTTACTGACAAAATTTGTAAGTGGTCAGGTTGATTTCATTGCTAGAGATAGAGACGGATGCTTGTATTTGGACATGTTAGACAATGCTGCAAATTTTAAGAATCTGAAAATGAAGAATATCTCTTGTAATAAATTTCAGGTACCTTGGACTTTCATTATCCAAAGTAGAGGTGGCAATGGGTCGGGTCGGGTCGGGTCGGGTCGGGTTAGGGTCGGGTCGGTTCCACCTCAACCTTAACCTGACCCAAATTGAATTCGGGTTGGATTTTCCCAACCCTTACCCAACCCAAATTAAACCGGGTCGGGTCGGGTTGACTCACATTCTAATGATCAACTAACTAATTTGTAGATTAAACTGAAATCATATCTTATTTCAAGCCCCAAATTGAATCAAAATACTAAGCATTTCCAAGAAAGACTCACCTAATAGAGGAATTTTACTAAATCAATTTACAACTAGACTCAAATCTTCAGCTACCAATGCCTACCCACATTGCCCATGAATCTGACATAAATAGTCATAGATTAAACTTCATCTCAAGCTAGACTCAGTGAGTTTTGTTGAGTCAACTCAGCATAAGTTACAACTAGTTTCAACCATATTGAACTTCAAGAGTAAGGATATATGATCATGATCAATCCTAAATAGCTGAACTAAATTAGACATTCCTCGAATCATGAACAATTTCTATCAACTAATATGAAACATGCATAGAATGAGTTTGACTCGGTTTACCACTCGGTACCAAACCGGGTCGATCATAGCTGTAACAGAAAGATGAAATGGCTAATTATCTTATCTATACCTCAGCAGCAAGAACTATATGAATGCAGCCCAGTAATGACCTCAGCAGCAATAACACCGCCGGAGAAGAAGACCTGACCTCCAATGGTGATACGCCAACTGTTGGTTTTCCTTCAATCTGACAGCTATGGATAGAGTATAATCATTTCGAGGAGCTTAGGAAACTCTGAGATTTCAGCTCCAACCCCTTCTAACGGATGTGTTCATATGGTTAACATGAGATTTAAGGTTTATGGATGCAAGAATAGAGAAAAACGGAAGAAAAATTACATTTATATGATGGCATTCTCAATCCTAATCTATGTGAACATCAATGGACGACTAGGATAGCTTGCAACTAAGGGTTGCGAATGACTTAGATTTGCTCGAATGCATCATCACGGATCGAGGTTAATAGAGAAAGAAATGGATGAGAGAGAAAAAGAAAGCGGAATATTTTCATTTTCGGACTCGTCACCCGCACAACGTAAACTTATATGTGAAACAATGGTTACACACATGAGCATCCACACTTGATATCAATTGGTTTCTAGTTAAAAAATGATACTAGAAACTGATAGACAGTTTGGATCGATCTAAGGTGGGCCACATTGGTCTCAGTGGTCAGGTTTTGAAGGGTCTGGAAACACAAAATCAATTACTCACTGTCATCTTTGGCTTCTAACTGTGTACACCATACAACAATACCTTCAATGAAACACCTGGAGTTTGCTAAACTCCCATGTCTAAACCATATGAACAGATTGGATTAGCCGGACTACTGTTCGAAAGTGGGCCGCACAATCTTGAAAACGAACATCGTCCGTTTGAGACGTTTCGACGGAAACGGAGGGAGAGATGATTTTCTCTCGGTTTTAGTTTTAATTGGGTCAACAGATGTTGACCGATCCACCCAATTCGATATACAACATATGCACCAATTGTTAGTGCACACTCACTAACAAAAATAGGGCCCATTTTCATCAAAAGTGAAATCCACTCCGTCCATCATCCAGCAGGGTGTGTGAGAAAAGAAAACTATGCATTATTTAACTAATAAGAAAATCAATATATAATAGTCTACTTAACCCCTATATGATTCGGGTTAGGTCGGGTCGGGTCATCTTTAACTTTAACCCGATCCATAAAAATCCGGGTCGGGTCAGGTCAACCCAAAAAATTGAATTCGGGTCAAATTGTCCAACCTTAAACTAGAAAAAATCGAGTCGGGTCGGGTCGAGTTGGGTTAGCGGGTCGAGTTGAATTTTGCAGGTCTAATCTGAAGCAATAGGAGCAGTTCATGATATTGAACTAGACTTGATGTCCATGCTCAAACTTAATCAAGGTTAGTAAGGTAAGAATATGGAGTTTACTTTTTTATTACTAATTATAATGATGAAGTAGATCAAAATGATGTAGAAGATAATTTTGCAAACGATGTAGAAATATAAAATGGATCTAATAATAATAAATAAATAAAATAGAGCAGTAAGAAGTTGAAGGGGAAGAAGAGGAAGAGAAGGATGTCAAGATTGAAGAAGGAAATGTAGAGGAAAAGTTTTCCGAACTTTACTAAGGAACTTTTATATTAAGATAATACATCTAGTCTAGTTACATTCCTTCAAGAGAGCTGATCAATGACAACAACAACAACAATGACTTCGAAGTCCCCAAACATACACCTTAATTTGATTCACATATGAAGATGTCAAATAAGAATTTATATGTTAATAAAAATTCGATGACATTAATTTACTTAGAAAAGCATTGAGGCAACATGCTCTTATGATGCAGGGAAGGGTGTGAGAAAGTGAAGAGGAAGAACACCTTCTCCTTTATGGGTATGAACCTTGAATGCATGGGGTGTAATGGCTCTTGAATCCATAAGAAATAAAGGAAAATTCGAAGTATTTTATTGAAGTCTATTTTTAAAATGAAATTACAATGCTTTAAATAATAAACGCAAACCCTAATTAAAAGTTTTAACTTAACAAAACAAAAACTTGCCCAAAATAAATTTTTTTACTAAGAATAGAAAGTTTTAATTAATCTTGCAGGATGATTCCTGGCATGATTAGAAGCAATTCCTATAAAGATAACATAGACTAAAACTTCAACATGAAAGAGATACATCTAACCTAAAGCTTAATCAAAATAGTAAGTTTTTAGTAAAACTACATTTTTTAATTGGAATGAGTCGTTTTCTCGCGAAACAGAGCAACACAACCAGCTTGTTCAGGTTGGTTAGCCCCGGATGGCATAATCCAGTCAAAATTCATAGGTCGTGCTTCCTATAACGATACTTATATTAAAATTTATGGTTGATTAATGGTTTGCACTTTGAATTTCAATTTCTACCTATTTGGATTGAATTTTTTCGAACAAAAAAACGCTTAGGAGCCAGTTACATCATGCCCTATGTAGAACTAGGCCCAGATCTAACGAATTACTTTCACTTTTGTTTAATCTTCTTTTAGTCAAGCCATGCTAAGAATGTATCTATGTCATGTCCTACATCATCTTGGACATGAAATTTATAAAGATTTAAGGGTCGAGTGACTAGCGAAATGAGAGAGGGTGTTGTGGGCTGTGAGAAGTTCTTTAGATGGAAAGAGAATGAAAGGGTAATAAGGTGGGCGGGAGTTTTAAGTGGGGCATTATCATCGTTTCACCCCTTGGAGAGTGTTTTGGCCATTCCACGATCCAAAAGCAGCCCCTTTTACAGAAAAAGAAAGGATGTCATGAAACCACGACGACACGGTACCCGCTATTGTCATTGCACGGTAGGTAAGAATTTTGGGAAAATATAAAAGAATGAGAGTTCTCTACGAATGTGAGAAAATAAAAGGTCATATACGGCGCCTAAGAAAAGCACAATTTTTTAGGGAAAAAAAAAAAAAAAAAACATCCGCTTAAAATCAAAGTCGGAACTTACAATTGGTGCGATTTTGACTCAACGAAACCTTTCTGGCAGTGGAACAGGGAGTGGATTAGGTGTTACCCGGGAACACCTTGGGGCCCACCTTGAGGACGTGTTGTGTATCCATGCCGTCCATCCGTTTCTCGAGCCCATTTTAGGATGGGGTGCCCAATATTATGTAGATCCAAATCTTAGGTGGACCACACCACAGGAAATAGTGGTGATTGAGTGCCTCACCATTAACATTTTCAAAAGACCCATCATAAAGTTTCCGTAATGTGTTTTTGCAATCCAATTTGTTGATAATTTGAATAAGATCTAGATGAAGGGAAAATACAAAAGATCAGCTTGATCCAAAACTTTTGTGCCCCACAAAATTTTTAATGGTCATTCATCACTGTTTCTAGTGGTATGGTCCACCTGAGATTTGGATCTTCTAAAGTTTTGGGAATACATCCTAAAATGAGATGGAAAAACAGATGGACGACATGGATATACAAAGAAAGACATCAAAGTGGGCCCCACACGGTTAGGGTAACACCCACTACCCGGGTAACAGCTAATCCGCTTCCAGTGGAACATCCAAATCACCATGCACGTGGCCACATGTATTTCTAGAAGGCACTACCCACTTTCTCTTTAAATGGGCTTTCCAAAGACAGCTATTTGGAGAGCTTGCCGCCAGTTTTGAAATGGTGGTGATTCTTTAACCGTACACATGTCACTGTATTACCCTAACATAGACCGTCCAAATCTTTTGCCCAGTTGGGAATTGTGGACGGACCATAACCCAATAATCTATCCTTAGAAAATGATGGTTGATGAGGATCAATTGAATGTTAGATAAGATAGACTTTACCACATG
Source organism: Liriodendron chinense (assembly GCA_003013855.2). NCBI lineage: Eukaryota > Viridiplantae > Streptophyta > Magnoliopsida > Magnoliales > Magnoliaceae > Liriodendron > Liriodendron chinense. The sequence goes on from ML058552.1 coordinate 3,072,604, forward strand.
ACTTTACCACAATTTGGACCATCTAGATGGATCAGGCCATTTGTGATGAAGATGAGTCACCACCATTTTGAAAATGCTGGCCAACTATTATGATAGTACAACCCTAATTGAGTGAATCAGACTTTGGATATGCACGCGGCCAAAAAAAATCACGTGCGCCCGTTGTGTCTCGTTGTTTAAAGATCGAAGGCGGGAATCCAGGTGCAACATATCAAAATTTGGATTTTAATAGTGTATTTTGAAATGCCGGTCAAGATTCGCATCCATCACGTTCAGTGGTAATTGCTAACCCCTCTGGCCCCACACACAATGAGGTACCTGGCACTTGGGGCTCACCATGATGTTTGTGTCATATCTGTTGAGGTGGTGCCACACCATATGAAGGCTACGATGTCTCTCGTTAAAAGAGGTCCCGTGGGCGCTCACCTTTTCATGCACCCGACCCTCCCTTTCAGAAAAAGGGGGTGTGCGTGCGAAAAGCCATTGTGCCACTGGCTCGCCTCGTTCTCGAGGACCTTTTTTCGGTTGTCGTGTTAAATTGGATATGTTTGGATGAGTTTATATAAGACCAGAGTCGCCACTAGCCAGTTACTTTGAATCTACAGTCGGCTAGATCCCGTAGAAACGTTAGAGAAGGGAATTCGAAGATTCCTTCCTCTAAAATGACTTATTTTGATCTGCGGCCAGAGATTCGAGGTAAGGGATAACGGTTACAGGGTGAGAAGATGTTAAGCACCCCACTCTGCCCATACTGAAGTACGGTCTCTACTTCACAGAATCGAACTAATACTTGAAAGTCTGATTTAATCCTCGTACATTCTCATGAATGATATGATGCATAAATATAGGTCTGAACAGTAGGAGTTTGAGATGGGCAGATTTCCATTAACAGGCAAGCCCAGAGCATACACTCGAACTAACAGGTGCTTTATGCGGGATGAATGCTATGTATTTGAATAATCAAAGTGCTTGTAGTGATATGATAAGCAGGGGGGTTGGAAGAATAGTAAATGTTGCACTATGCTAGATGCGAATAAGATGATGCTAATAAAAGAATAGCTGGATGGACGGAGGTGTCGCAAGGGTTTGCTTCGAGTGGCTAAGATCAGGACTTGAGTAGCTTGAGAGAATTGGACTAGGGTCAGACTAGACTAGACCAGGGTTAGGCACTTCTCACTTAGGCTCTCCTTGGTGGAGGAATGGACTAAAGGGGGTGGATATGAACTCAGAATTTATGAAATTTCTTTGAGAGTTGAGGGATGCTGAAACAGGAGAGGGAATGGGGTATTTATAGCTGCGAGCAATGGCAGCCTGCGTAAGTAGGCTTGGGCGGCACCCTGCGGGCCGCCTGTATGGACTCTTTGCTCCAACTTCGGAGCATACGGCTCCCGAACCTGAAGCAGCAAAGCCCGAGGTTCGAGGTTTGGAGCTACTCCGAAGCTGTGGCTGGGAACTAGGTGAGTTGACTGGGTTTGAAAGATGGATTGACACGGTAAGTTGACTGGGTGTAGGGGCTGGACTGACTCAGTGAGTTGACTTGGTGATTTGACTAAGCGGGTTGACTTACCAAGTTTGATTTTTTTAAGAATTTTTGACTGGTTTTTCGTATGGGGGGTTTTTTGGGCTGATGTTTAGAGGTGAGTCAACTGGGTTCAGGCTTGAGCTGGGCTATGGATTGGGGCTTACAAGGGTGAGTTTGGCTAAGTTTGGACATGGGATTTAGGGGTATGGTCCTCCATTCATTCAGCTATCTCTACCAACATTGTAGCCGAAGGTGAGGTGTCTACAAATACCCTTCTTTGGCAGAGGTTGCGTGCAATCGAATGCCAAAGCAAGTGGACACCCCACTTCTGACCCGGTCATTCATAGATCGTGGTCTAGAATCTTTGCTTGCCTTTGTATCTGAGTCAGTTGATTATCTGGAAATTAATAACTCGCATATACCGCGAGAGTTTGGAGAAAACGTTGGGATTGTCCCAGCATGAGCTGCAACCTGGGTGCCCAATCGCAACCCTTCCGTTCCAAATCGGTACTAACATCGAAAAGGTACAATAGAGCCTCTGCGTCCGTCATAGTCTTACGAGGTTACTGAACCTGTGATTGATTGTTCGTTGCTTTCCCGGATCACTCTAGGAGTACTTGTTTCGCTTGACTGTTAAGGTGGTTAGTTGCCTTACATCCATGTAGTTTTACGGGAGATCCACTACACCAACTTGGACTCAGTCAAGGTACTTCAGGCATCTACGCCTAGGTATGTGCGGGTGAACTTTTTCCACCCAATTTTTTGGTTTTGATACTTGGGTTACAATTCATCGTTTCCACCGTTCAGATGGTTTCTTTGACCGAGCCTTTTGGCTTTCATCTTTTCGTATCTTGGCATGTGGTACGACTGCACTGACACTAGAGTTCAGTTCGACCATACTTGGAGTGCATTGGATCCGATGGTCTCCGAAAAAATCGCGAGACATAGGATCTTATTTGATTTTTGTGTCGACTCCTACCCAGAGATATGGAAGATCTCTCAGTGTTTTGGAGGCCGAACGCTCTATTGGGAAAATATTTTTTGGATTTTGAAAAGATACCCACTCTGGGGAGTGATACTCCGTGGGGTTTTTATTTGCAAATAGGAATATATATAATATTTCTTGTTTTTACGAAAAGAAAATCTGGCTTGCACGCACCTCCACTAGGGATGCCTGTGGAGTCTTTGACTAATCGACTTTTATTTTAAAAATAGGTAAACATGATGATTGATGCGGTGGATGCTGATGCATGGGGATGCATATTTGATAATGAATGCTTGGTTTGGCTCATTCTCTTTCAATTCGATGATTTTGCTTTTGCTGGGGATGTAGAGAATTTTGAGCTTATTGCTTGCAGGGTTGTGCTTCCCTGGAGATTTTCTTTTTAATGCGGATGTTTGGTCAGCAGGTTGGTCAAGATCTCGACCCGTGGTCGATCAGGTCCATCATCCCAAGATGCTGTTTCTTTGCTAATGGGGATGGATGAAGGAGGTTGTCAGTTGTAACCTCAAGATGTTCTTCTGGGGAATGGGTGTGATTGGGATGGTGTTTGGTCGCCAGTTTTGGTCAAGATTCCAATTTGCGGGCGATCGGATCCGTCATCCCAAGCTGTGAAGTGAGTGAGCGGAGTTCGAGACTCCTGAAGTGCTACGCTGGGGATAGTGACAATTTTTGTGATTTTTTTGCAAATATGTGGTTTGAATCTTTACCTGAGTAGTCAGGATGGAGATTGGTTATTGAAAACAAAGGAAATATTTTTGTGATTTTGAAGAATATTTGGTCCAAGTAAAGATCGGTGTTTATTGAAAATAATGGAAGTATTTTGTGCTTTTTGAAAGGTGATTTTGCAATGTTTTGCTATTTTTCTGATTTTTCTGAAATGTAGGGAAGGGTATGGAATTTTCATCCATTTTCAGCTTCTACTTCTGGTAAGGCACCCGATCCATTTTACGTCAGCGAGCAAGACGAATCTCACACAGTTAAGTGCCGTAGTTTTACATCTTCGGATGAGGGGATTTTAAGGGTTTTCAGTCAACACACCTACAAAGTTTCCTGTTCCTCATGTGTAATGCATATAGACCACGTGTCGTCTGACGGACTCCTTCGGCCACAAAATGAGCCACATCCTCACACTTCCCTTTGTCAATCCAGTTTGGGGTCTTATGCTGCTCACAATTTCGTGAGGGTGCGCTTCACCTCCCAATTGCCTTAATCCCCTTCATGAGTTTTAGGAACAGGGAACATCCGTCAGATTCAACAGTGACTTCCAAATCAAGGTTGTCTATCACGGTGCATTGAACACGAACATGATCAGCGGGGTTCTACCCGCCTCAGCCCTTACCTGTTTAGAAGATTTCGGACACCCGTATGATCAAGTGTCAGCCATGTCCAGGACAGGTTGGGAAAGAAAGCCCTCGAGAAGTTAATCCCAGCGTAGTTTTAGGTCTTAGGACCGCTGTGGATAGATTCACGCAGTTAAAATTGATGGTGAATTTTTTTGTTTTGAGAAAATTCCAGTTCTCAACTCGAGTGATCGAGATTGATACTGTTTTTATGGAAAGCTTAAAATCTTTTTGGTATTTTTGAAATGATCCGGGTTATCGAGCTTTGATCCGAGCGGTCGAGGTCGATGCCAGTTTTTAGTTGAAAGCAAGAAAAGTCCCCCGAGAAATTAATCAAAGTGTAGTTTAAAGTCTTCGGACCCAAAATTATGTACAGCTAAAAATACATTCTTTTTGTGATTTTTTAAAAATATCCGGATTATCGAACCTTGATCCGAGCGGTCGAGGTCAATGACGATTTTTTGTTGAAAGTAGGAAAAGTCCCCCGAGAAATTAATCCCAGTGTAGTTTAAGGTCTTCGGACCCGAAATTATGTACATGCAAACACGACACATTTTTTTTTCAAAAGATCCAGTCTATCTGACCCCTTCCTTGATCGGTTGAGATCGAATGACAGTTTTTATTATGAAATCCCTTGGGATCTGATCCCGACGTAGTTTAAGGTCTTCGGACCACAAATTATGTACAAGTGACGCAAGAAATGTATACATATATATATATTTTTTTAGAAAAAGGTTCGAAATCGTCGGATCTTGTTCGAACGATCAAGACCGCTGCCGGTTTTTATTAAAAGTCTCTCAGGATGTTGATCCCGACGTAGTTTAAGGTCTTCGGACCACAACTTTGGGGGTAAGACTGGTAATATATTTTTTTTGTGATTTTGAAAATTGTTCTGAGTCATCGATTCTGATTTTGATGGTTAAGATCGATGCCCCTTTTTATTAAAAATCCCTCGGGATCTTGATCCTGACGTAGTTTAAGGTCTTCGGATCACCGGGGATGGGAGGTAGGCAAAGATCAGGGTCGAAAATTCTTAGTGTTTTCTGAAAATGATTCAGATCATCAGGCCATGACTTTAGATGGTTAAGATCACTGTTTGACCAAGTCAATTCTTTTTCTTTTTTCTTGAAAATCTCATGGAGCTTTTTCCATATCATCAAGTTAATTTCTCTTCAATTTCTCACAAGATGAGATTTTGGTGAGATTCCTTTATTTTTTCTCATCCTTCTCTTGCTTTGTCTTTTCTCCAGCAGCCCTTGATGATGATTTGGGGGCCATTGAGGGAGAGGTTGGTGGGTCCCATGTTTCAGAAAATGAGGGGAGCTTTAATGATAGTGAGATGCTTTTGATTGATGGTGTAGATGGAGCTTTGAATGAGGCCATTGATGGTGGATTAAGGGTGGTTGTTGGGGAAGCTTTGAATGCCCCCATTAATGGTGGGATTGCTGAAAATTCTGACTTGAATGGGGCATTAACCATGGGAGGAATGGATGGTATGGATGAGATGGGGAGATGGGCCATAGGTGAGGCTATGCACCCTTTGAGTGTGGGCCGCATGGATGATGTGATCAATGGTGATGATGGGGTCATGATGGACGTAGATGGGTTGATCTCATGTTTAGACGGTATGGATGGTTTAGATGATACCTTTGACGGCTTGGACGCACTTGATGATGGCTGAGATGTGCGGTATACTTGCTTGGGTGGACTTGATGTGATCATTGATGATACCCCCCTAATGATGGACAGTGTGGATGTCCCGATGATCCCTTTGACTAGACAGAGTGATGGTTGGATTCCTGACTTTATGTTGGAAATGACTGTAGGTCCAGATCTGACCGTAGATTCTTTGATCGGGGGCGTCGAGGCCTTTCTGGATGGCTCAGATGCATTTTTCAATGGTCAGATGGGTCAGGATGCCACGATGTGCGGCATGATCTTTGTTGATAGCCTTCTTAATGGAGAGTACCGATCTTCTCCTAATCGTCGACCTTTCACGCATTTGGTTCACGAGGTGGGCGAGTATTCTCATACCATTGAAGTTGTGACAGTTTTGAATAATGATGCGACTATATCAGACATAGTCGCTACTGGGGATATGTCACGGACTGTTGAGTTCGTAGGGGTCCCAAATTTTCCTTCTCCTTCGCCCGTTGATCTTCCGATCCTTGATGAGCTGTCATCGATTTCTGGGCCTTTTGTTCTGGAAGGGATACCTGTGAGGACTTGCCAGTTGCTTCCTCGTCCTTCTTGTTCGCTACGACTGCTGCTTGGCTTGACAGATTGTCAGCTTATGAGATTTGAGAGTTGGAGTCCTATGGCTTTGGCGTCTGATCCCTGTGGCTAGGGTTGACATTGATTAGAGGATGCTCAGGGCCGCACTGATTAACTGGGTCCCTTCGTTGAACTTATTTGTGTTCAACAATATGGAGATGGGACCTTCTTTGGAGGAGCTCACGCGCTTGACAGGTCTTCCCTGGGATTATGCTTAGTATTTCTCGCCAAAGATTTTGCCGAAGACTGCCACTCTGTAAAATTGGCTTGGGATTCCGTATCTTATTCAGCTTGCAGCTGCCGATCAGGATGTTATGGTCTTCTCTTTAGACTTGCTATATGATCTTTTCTCGGGTCCTCGGAGAGTGGTAGGGTCTCTACTTTCTCGGAATGCGCTAATGTTCTGTCTAGTAGCTGAGGTGCTATTCTCGCGATGGTGCAGATCTCAGACTCCTTTGCTCTTTGAGGTGATTAGCCGAGCTACTCGACGGCAGGGGATCATTTCTCTTATCTTGGCTAAGCTGTTTAATGGGCTGACTGACCGTGCCCTAGGCCGCACCCGTGTCCTTTGTGGCTGCTGTGCGTTTCTCCAGGTATCCTTTTTGTACTTTCTTTTTTCTTTTCTTGTCTTTTGGGAGCTGTTTTGCTTTAACTAAATCTCTTTACTTTCTCACAATCATATCTGGCTATGGGAGCATCTTTCGCTGACTGTTCCTGTATCATTTCTCGGCACTCGTCGCCCTGACCTCATGGGACATATCATGGAGTTTCTTCCGCATACAGCTAGGATGAGCGAGCCCTTGTATCGCAGGATGTTTGTTGAGCTACGCGACTGGAATGTTCGTTGGGAGTCATCTTGGCTTTCACTTCCTCCAGCACTTTGTGATGCTCATCGCCTTCCTCTGTGTTGGTAGGCTTTCGATCTTACTTTTCTTATCACCCTATCCAATTCCTGCGGCAGTTCAGGTATGAGCAGGATGTTCCTCCTTTTGCTTTTTCTAGTATCGGCTTCGAGCACTTCCGGCCAGATCATCTGACTTTAGAACTCGGATTGATGGGTCCTGGGCGAGTCACCTTACTACTGATTTACTTGGTTTTAAGCTGCGGACTTTTCCGATGGCAGCTGCCTCATACCAGCATTGGGTTGCTAAGCAGTCTCTGTATCGACGCATTCCTTGCTAGCATCTGACCGTTGATGAGGATAAGCAGGATGTTCTCAGGGATGCTGGTTCTTCATCTGGTTCATATGAGCCCTTTGAGGAGTGCCCATTTATCGATCTCGGCTTCCTCTTAGCCACACATGGCCACTTGCTGTCTGAGATTTCTACACTCCGGTATCGTTTTGAGATGATGTCGAAGAGATTGGCCGCTGATCAGAGGTTGTCTGATGAGGAGACAGCGATCCGTAACCTTGAGCGAGATGAGGTGAGCAGGTTGAGAGCGAGGTTGAGAGCAAGGCTATTTCATTATGAGTTAGAGGACTTACCTGACATGGCCGAGGAGGAGGGTAGAGATTGATTTTTTGCTTTTTAGGGTTGTGCTGTCCGTTTATACGTCTCTTTTTGCATAGTACATGGCCGGTGATGATGCATTTTTTTGTATTTTTTTTAAAGAGATGATATTATAGATGTAAAAGAAATACGATGCATTAATGGAAAGAAAAAACCTTTTTTGAGAACTTATTGTGCCATAAGTTGTCTTGTGAGTGTGTGTCTGGATTTTGTGCCGGGACATAGGAATCAGAACTGAGGCTCGGCCAATGCTTTGACCGATGTCTCAAGATTGACTTGTGTGAGATCCCTTTAGTTCCCTAAAGGTGTAGGCAATGGAAACTGTTACTTTCTGAGAGTTTTGTCAGAGTTTGTAAAGTTCTTTGTTCCCGACTGTAGTTCTTCATGTTCTTGAACTATAACTGCTTGGGCTGATCTAGACCGTCTGGTTTCTTGGTACTTGCACTTTTTATTTTATTTTATTTTTTCTTTTTCTATTCGAGCCTTTTTCGCCTGCAGCACTCTTTCAAGTTCTCACCATAGCCGACTTTTTCCCGTCATTTTTGCCCGTGGCGCCCTTTCAGGTTTTCACCAAGTCCGCTGTATGCCCACTGTTTTTACTCAGAGCGCCCTTTCGAATTTTCACTCTGCCTTCTTTGTTTAGGCACACATTTTTTTTCTTTTTGGGTAACTGCAACGGCTAGACATCGGGAATCCGTCGTTGCCGGCCGATGGCAGCCTTTCAGCCCTTATCCTGAGTTACGATGGTAGAGTTGCCGGTCTGAACTCTTCTGAGATGGATTGATGGGTGACTGTGTTTCCTTTCGGGTTGATTTTTTCCTCAGGTGCCTTGTTTTGGCTTCCCTATTTTTTTCTTTTTTTTTTGTTCTATTCTTAATATTCTTTTTTTTGTGTCTTTTCCTTCTCTCTTTTTTCCTTTGAATCCCTTTATTTGAAACACTTATCGATGGACGGAAATGATTTCTCAAAGGTTTTAGCTTCGACCCCTTGACTTCAGCTCTACTAATGTAACTCTTGATAAGGTCAGAATGACTTACCCGTGAAAGATTTCACTTTGTCAGCGTTGATTGGCTCAGGAAGATCCACCCTTCTCATGCTAGTGAGTCTGAGGCGCCTCCAGGAAGTATTTCTCTGATGATCAGCGGTCCGTCCCATGAGGGTTTGAACTTTCCTCTGGGATCCGGAAGGTACGATAGTAAGATCTTCTTCATGACCATGTCGCCCACCTTGAAACTTCTCTTTTGGACTTTCTTATTGTAAGCCCGAGCGATCCTTTTCTGATAACACTGGGAATGACTTAGCGCACGTATGCGCTTCTCATCTACTGGCTGCAACTGATCGAATCTAGCCCGTTTCCATTCTCCTTCTTCAATTCCGCTTTCTAGTAACACCCGCAGTGACAATATTTCCACCTCGACTGGTAGAACTGCTTCCATTCCGTAAGTAAGCTCGAAAGAAGTAACGCCTGTAGCAGATCGTACAGACGTTTGATAGGCCCAAAGTGCATATGGGAATATATCTTACCAATATCGATAAGTCACGACTATCTTCTCGAGTATCCTAACGATTGTCTTGTTTGCGGCTTCTACCCCACCATTCATCTGAGGACGGTAAGGGCTTGATCGATGACGTTGAATCTTGAACTTGCTGAGGAAGTCATCGATCTCCTTGTTGATGAACAGGGTCCCATTATTTGTGATGATAGCATTAGGGATTTCATACTGGCATATGATTTTGTTTTTCATGAATTTGATCACCTGGGATGCTGCAATCATGGTGTAGGAGGCTGCTGCTACCCATTTAGTGAAGTAGTCGACTGCCACAAGTATATACTCATGACCGTTTGATGCCTTGGGACTAATCTTCCCAATGATGTCGAGTCCCCATATAGAGAAGGGCCAGGGAGTTGTCAGGTTGTATAATTCTAAGGAGGGGGCATGAATTTGATTCACATGCTCCTGACACTTAAAGAATTTTCTGACGTGCTGGCAGCAGTCTGTCTCCATGGTGAGCCAGTAGTAACCGAGTCGTAAAATCTTCTTTGCCATCATGTGCCCGTTCATGTGTGGGCCACAAATTCCTTCATGTATTTCTTTCATGATCCTTGTAGCTTCTGCTTCGTCGATGCATCGAAGGAGGACTTGATTATAGGATTGCTTGTAAAGAACTTCGCCACTGATGGTGAACTGGCCAGCTAAACGTTGGATGGTTCGGCGATCTGTTGCTGTTGCTACCTCCCGATACTCCTGGGTTTGAAGATATTGCTTGATGTCGCCATACTAGGGTTTGTCAGGGGCAACTTCGGCTTCTTCTATTTGCAGGCAGAAAGCAAGTTCATCTTAAGTTTCGACTGTGAGCTCCCATTCTAAAGCTCCTTTCAGGATCTCGAGCATTGATGCAAGTGTAGCGAGAGCATCTGCAAACTGATTCTTGGCCCTGGGCATGTATGAGAAGGTGATTTCTTTGAATTCTCCGATCAGATTTTCCAGGTACACATGATATGATATCAACTTCTCGTCCTTGGTTTTCCATTCACCATTGGTCTGATTGATGATAAGCTGTGAGTTTCCAAATACCCGTAGCCTTTTGGCGCCCAAGATTATGGCTTCCCTTAGACCAGCGATGCATGCTTCATACTCTGCCATGTTGTTGGTGCACTCGAATGCTATGCACCTTGAGATGGGAATAGGGACATCGTTTGGAGAGTAGAGGATTGCTCCGATACCACTTCCTTTAGAATTTGTTGCGCCGTCGAAGAATAACGTCCACTCATCTTTCTTCTTCTCTTCTTCACCTTCGATGAACAAGAGATCTTTATCAGGGAAGAATGTCTCGAGCGGTTGATAATCCAAGAGAGTGAGCGGCGAGATGATCGGCGAGGGCCTGCCCCTTAATTGCCTTGAGTGACATAGGTGATGTCGAATTCAGACAGGAGTAGCTGTGATTTAGCTATCCTTCCAGTCAGTGATGGTTTCTCAATCAGGTATTTGAGCGGATCCATGTGAGCGAGGAGGATAATAGGGAACGCAATCATGTATTGATGGAGCCGCTAAGTTGCCCAGACTAGGGCGAGGCAAGTCTTCTCAATCGGGGAATACCTGGTCTCGTAGTCGATGAACTTTCGGCTCAAATAGTATATTGCTTGTTCCTTCTTCCCGGTCTCATCGTGCTAGTCGAGAACACAGCCAATGGCTTCTTCTGCTACCGAGATGTATAACAATAGTACTCGTCCGGGAGTGGGCGGTACTAGAACTGGAGGATTCATGAGATACTTCTTGATGTGGTCGAAGGCGACTTGGCAATTGTCGTTCCATTCTTTTGGAACATTCTTTCGAAGGAGCTTGAATATGGGTTCACAGATAGGTGTGAGTTGTGCGATGAAGCGACTGATGTATTGAATTCTGCCGAGGAAACCACGAATTTCTTTCTCTGTTCTAGGAGGGGGCATGTCAATGATTGCTCTGGTTTTAGTTTCATCGACCTTGATGCCATCCTCGCTCACCATAAAGCTAAGGAGTTTGCCTCCAGTTGCACCGAAGACACATTTCTGAGAGTTGAGAAGGAGCTTTGTATTTTTCTAATCTATTAAATAACTTCTTCAGATCTTCAAAGTGTCCTTCAATTGTGCGAGATTTGACGATCATATCGTCCACATATACTTGAAGCTCTTTATTCATCATATCGTAGAATAATGCTGTCATTGCTCGCTGATATGTTGCTCCTGCATTCTTCAGACCGAACGACATTACCCTGTAACAAAATGTTCCCAATGGAGTGATAAACGATGTCTTCTCGCGGTCTTCAACGGCCATTTTAATCTGATTGTAACATGAGAATCCATCAATGAATGAGAAGATCTTGTACCCTGCAGTGTTGTCGACCAGAGTATCGATATGTGGTAAAGGGAAGTCATCTTTAGGACTGGCTTTGTTGAGATCTCAGAAGTCAATGCACATTCGAACCTTGCCACCCTTCTTCGGTACTAGTACGATGTTGGCAAGCCATTAAGGGTACTTGGAGACTACAAAGAATCTCGCATTGTACTGCTTGATGACTTCATCTCGAACTTTCAGAGCCCATTCTGGCTTCATTCTTCGAAGTTTCTGCTTCACTGGCTTCATATCCGGCTTGGTTGGCAGATGGTGTACAACGAGCTCTTCATCGAGCTCCGGCATATTTTCATATGAGAACGCGAAGTTGGACAATCTTAGAGCTAGGAACTCTATCATTCTTTGTTTCATCTTTAGTGGTAGCGATTTTCCAATACATACTTCCCTAGGGATCTCGGGTGTCCCCAAATTTACTACCTCAAAATCATCGATTACAACATTGGCCTTAGATTCGAACTTTTTGAGGAGATCCTCTAGTTCAGGAGCCTGGTCATCATCTTCCTCATCTCGAGCTTCGTCCAGACCCATGAGCTCGAAGTCTAATTCGATGTCAAAATCATATGATTCTACTTCAAACTCATGCGACTCTTTAGACGAACTTGGCACATTATTGAATGTAGGAAAAAAAATGTTTTTGGGTTTTTGAGAATTTTCTGGAATTGAAATGCTAGATATTTCTGGCTTTTAAAAGTTTTTTATTTTTTTGAGTTTTTGAAAATCACGGGACCCTGAACAAGCGGGCATTGTAGACCATGATTGATCCCAGCTTGTCCCAGAGTACCGCTCGCTGCTTAAATCGACATTTTTTTGGAAGCCAGAGCCCTCAGATGACTCTCTGGCTAATTCAGAAGTTAAGGGAATGGATGACCATTCAGGACCCCACACTTCTTCCCCTGGAGTGGTGGGGGTTAATGATTTGGGCGATGAATCACAGTTTGGCCCAATGACCATGATTTCTCGCTGGTTGGGTTCGAGATCTGAGTCATACTCAGTCCCTCCCGTATCACTTACCTTGCATTGTAGTTCGTCTGGTTCCACAGCAAGACACAAGTTCAGAATCTGGACATCAGACCAATCCAGGGTTGGCCATTTCCCTTTCTTGGTCCAATGGATGGGCTGCTTCTGCCCCTGGCTGAAGGTTAATAATGTTGATTCTGCCGAGATGGGCGGGTCGTGCCCCTTGTTGATTGATGCTGAGATGGGCAAGTTGTGCCATTGGTTGGCTGGAATTGAAGTGGGCAGGTTGTGCCCTTGGTTGACTGGAATTGAAGTAGGCAGGTTGTCCCCTGGTTCAGAGCAGGTATCAAAGTACCCTGGTCCTGAAGCTGTTGTATTTGTTTTTCTTCTTTGTCTTCATCCTCTCCTTCTTCTTCTGGAGGCTTAGATGGTTTGAGAATCTAGTCCCATTGAATGGGGGGCCATATGGCCCAAGCTAGGCTCATCGGGAGGCCTTTGTGTAGTGCATTTGGTTGATTTCTTCTTGGATCTCTACAAGGTTCTCCTAGCCTGATGAATTGAAAGGGTGAACACCGACATTTCTTTTTTCTTTTGTCCATGATGACAGACCTATACCTGAGTCCCCATTTCCATTGATTATATACCAACGTCATCTTTCTGAACTTGAAATGATTCTTTATTCGATACTTGAGGCTCAGACGTTCTGTTGGTGAAAAGACATGATCTACACTTATCGGTTCTTGATTGGCAATAGCATTCACAGTCTCGAATTCGAAACTATGAAACGGGATGTCTTCTTCAGAGTGTTGGATGTCGATGACAGGGATATCTAGTTCAGTGGCAGCAACATTGGAAGGAATGATGAGCTCCTTCTTTGTATGGACAGAGATCACTTGATTTCCACAGATATACTTCACCCGTTGATGCAAAGTTGATGGCACAACTCCAACCTTGTGTAGCCAAGTTCGTATGAGCAACATGTTGAAAGAGGCTGATATATCCAGGATTTGGAATGTGATGGTGGAGATTTCTGGACCTATTTGTACCTCTATGTCGACCTCTCCTTCCACTGATCGGCGGGTGTTGCCGAATGCTCTAACGTACATGGTACTGGGTCAGAACGAGGAGGGATTGATTCCCAAGTGTTCCTCAGTCTTAAGCGGGCAAACATTTAAGCTTGAGCCGTTATCAATAAGGACCAGTGGGACACAAAGGTCTTTATATCGTAAGACTATATTGAGGGATCACCCATGGTCGCGCCCTTCTGGTGCCAACTCATTATCAGTAAAGGTGATGGCGTGCGGAGCCAAGAGCTGTCCGATCATCAGTGCTATCATTTCAGGTGCTGTATCGAAGGAGACATGGGCATCGCTCAAGGTTTTGGTAAATATTTCTCGATGTATGGGAGATGTGCAGAGTAGCTCCCATACCAAGATTTGGGTAGGGATTGACTTGAGTTGAGCCACCACATCATATGTAGCTTCGTTTTTATTGCCGAGGCCCGAGAGAGCACTTTTGGGATCTCCTTTGTTCTGATTATCTCTTCGGATGCAACGCCCATTGGGATTCATGTTTCCTACCTCTGCACATTCTGGATAGTGCCACGAGACTTCTTTATAATTTCCCTCTCCTTTGCTTTCTAGGACCACTGGTTCTTGCAACGGTGCTGGTGTGGATACCAGATCTTCCTCATACGGAGCTTTTGCCTTGAGGACTACATTATTGCCTGTGCTGAAGGGATAATATCAACGTTTCTCTTCATAGATCACATAAGGTTGTAGTCTTGGCTTGATTGTTCCAGGAGCAGGAGGTTCCCATGGAATGAACACTGGTCCTCTTGATATGGCGAGGGGTTTCTCTGTTCGGCCCAACTGTTGTAGTGTAATTGACATGCCTCCGGGGTATCTTTGTGGCTTGGGGACAGAACTTGCCCCTTGCAATATGACTAGCTTGATTGGAGGAGACCCTTCCAAGACTATGGGTTCTTGTTGCTGATAAATATGATCCCTCCATTGCGGATTGGATTGTTCCTGGGCTAAAATTGCCCCTTGCAAAACGACAGGTTCGTATCTGGGCTTAATGTATGACTGTACTCCTTCCAGGATGACAGGCTCCCAACATGAATGGCCGTAAGGTGTCCCTATCCCTTATAAAGGGACAAGCCCTTGAACAACTGGTGCGTCATATGGAGGTGCTCCTTCAAGTACTAATGGCTCGGAGACTGAAGGAGGAAAGGGGTTTGCCCCTTGCAAGACCGGAGGAGAATTTGTTAGCCCATAAATATAAGCATGAATGGACTGGATAGGGGAGAAGAAATGATCGAGACGCTCTCCTTCTTCTATACTGTTGACGGCAGGTCCACGAGACGAACTAGGGTCCATCGGATGCTGAGGCAGAGGATTCTGAAGGATGTTGGTAGGAGTTGCTGGAGGAGTTCCAGGGATCGAGATGACGATCTTGCGGTCATCAATCAGATTTTGTATGGCATTCTTCAGAGTCATGCATTGATCAGTGGTGTGGCCACGTCCTTGATGGTAGGCACAATATTCATCTTCTCGGTAGTTCTGAGGCAGAGGATTTGGAAGAGGCATGGGTGCCATTAGAGTGACTAACTACTTTTGTATCAGCATAGCCATGACTTGACTGAGTGGCTGAGTGAGAGGAGTGAATTTCCTTGGCTCCTTGTAATTCTGCCTATTCTGATATGAGTATTGGTCGTTCCCCCTGAACTACTGCTGTTGTCGATGTGGTTGTGACTATAGTTGAGGATTTGGTTGCGGTAAGGGTGGTTGTGGCTGATACCTCTGAGGTTGATGCTGAGCCTGATTCTGCTGATATGGTTGACGTCCTTGTGGGGGAGCATATTGGTTACCTTGAACAGTGGCGATGATGTTGTTTACCTCTGTCGGGCGAGGAGGAGAACCGCTGCGGTTTCCATTCCCGTATCTAATAGGTCTTCCTTTCACTCTGTTCTGTTTGACTGGAGTGGCCTAATGAGGCCATGGGGAGATTGTCCCTGTGCGGATTCCTGCTTCAACTTGTTCTCCAGCACGGATCAACAGTGAGAAATTTGCATATGGATGCGAGATAAAATATCCAGATATGCCAGGATATGTTGAATGAACAATCATAAAGATTTATTCTTCGTCATCTATAGGTGTCCGCATTCTGGCTGCCATAGCTCGCCAACGTCCAACATAAGCTAATAACGTTTTGTCACTCCTTTTCCTGAGAGCCGCGAGGTCGGCTCTCCTGGGTGCCATGTTGAGATTGTATGCAAATCTGTCGACGAAAGCCTAGGAGAGTTGCTCCTAAGTCCTGATGTGATGGAAATCCAATGATGTGTACTAATCTAGGGCATCGCCCTTTAGAGATTTTTAGAATAAGCGAATGAGGGCTCCTTCATTTCCTGAGATTACACTCAGCTCTCCACATAAAGCCTTGAGATGTGCTGTGGTACAACCGCTGCCGTCATATCTTTTGAATTTTGGTACCTCAATGTTTTGAGGTATATGAGCATTTGGAAAAGGACACAAGTCTCTGAACTTGGTTGAGGGTAGATCGATTTTCTGTTGTCGTTGAAGTTGATTTTGCAAGATCTGGAACTGCTCCCGCAACTTGTCCAGTCCTGCATGATCTACTCGAACGATTGGTGCCTCTCGAAGTAAGGCACGTTCTTCTTCGGCATAGTGGTCGATGTCTTCGACCCTATGGGTTTGCTGAAAAGCAACCGCGGGTTGCTGAAATTGATTCGATGATTGAACTGGATTCTGACGAACTTGTGCTTGAAATGATTGTAATTGAACTGGAGACTGTACTAAAGGTTGAACTGGAACGTGTTGGAAATTAACTGGAGATTGTTGAATTGAAGATTGCTGGAAATTAACTGGAATCCCATCAGTGGAGATGTGCTGGAATTGAAAAGTGCTCCTGTTTGTAGGAGGCTGAGATGCTGGGAAGTGACCCCCTTGTTGGGTATTCGCCACTGTCCGCTGATTAATGTAGGCTTGACATTGACCCCCATTGTGGGCATTTGCCAGTGCTCTCCCTGCTGCTGGAATTTGAATTGAAATTCCATCGGCGGGGATGTGCTGAAATTGAGTAAAGGTCCCATCGGCGGGGACATGCTGAGAAAGAAAAGGGGTCCCATCGGCGGGGACGTGCTGGAATCTACTAAGATTGTTACTTGCAAGATTGACTGGAAGTTGATTGGAAGTTCCTGCGACAGGAATGCTTGTCATCGCAGGAATGTATTAAGGAGGATGCCCCATAACGAAGGGCTAAGATGGCTGTTGTCGGTAGTCTTGGGCAGACTCCGATGGTTGTGCTTGATTTGAACTGGAGGCCGGAGGGACCCGGCATGGCTGCTGAGATTGCTGAACTGGGCCAACTTGATTATTAACTGCTGCAGTAGCTTGTGCTTGCATGAATTATAAGAGCATTTCTTGCATTGCACTCATTCCTTGTGTCAATTCTTGTATGATTGGTGTATTCTCACTTGGCTGTTGCACTGGAGGTTACGCTTCGGCCATGCCGAGGGCAGGGAAGAGGTGAGCTTCCTCTTTGTGGTCGGACATGGCTTGCTGAGCTCGAGTATGAATTATGCTGCGGAAGGGAAGTTGTTTCCGAAGACGTTAAGCCCGAGGAGGCGCAATGGTGAGAATATGCTCTACTCTTTTTTTTTTTGGGTTTTGGGATTTTCTATTTTTTTATTTTTAGATGGAATGCTATGCAGATGAGATTGTATGAGGACTAATAACTTTCAAGTACAAGAGGGATTCCGTTTTTTAAGTTGGATCATGACTAGTGGGACTAGAATATCTCCATCAAAGTCATCATTTTGTGGACGCTCGCCTTTCCACGCTCCCGATCCTCTCTTTCGGAAAAAGGGGGTGTGCGCGCGAATCACCGTTGTGCCACTGGCTCACCTCGTTCTCGAGGGCCTTTTTTCGGTTGTCGTGTTAAATTGGATATGTTTGGATGAGTTTGTATAAGACCAGAGTCGCCTACTAGCTAGTTACTTTGAATCTACAATCGGCTAGACCCCGTAGAAACGTTAGAGAAGATAACCCGAAGATTCCTTCCTCTAAAATGACTCCTTTTGATATGCGGCCAGAGATTCGAGGTAAGGGATCACGGTTACAGGGTGGGAAGATGTTAAGCACCCCACTCTGCCCGACCGAAGTACGGTCTCTACTTCACATAATCGAACTAATACTTGAAAGTCTGATTTAATCCTCGTACATTCTCATGAATGATATGATGCATGAATATAGGTATGGACTGTAAGAGTTTCTGATGGGCAGGTTTCCATTAATAAGTAAGCCCAAAGCATACGCTCAAACTGAGAGGTGCTTTATGCGGGATGCATGCTGTGTATTTGAATAATCAAAGTGCTTACAGTGATATGATAAGCAAGGTGGTTGGAAGAATAGTAAATGTTGCACTTATGCTAGATGCGAATGAGATGATGCTAATAAAAGAGTAGCTGGATGAACGGATGTGTCGCAAGGGTTTACATCGAGTGGCTAAGATCAAGATTTGGGTAGCTTGAGAGACTTGGACCAAGTCAGATTGGGCTAGACCAGGGTTAGGTTCTTCTCACTCGGGCTCCTTGGTGGACGAATGAACTAAAGGGGGTGGATATGAACTCGAAATTTATGGGATTTCTCTGAGAGTTGAGGGATGCTGAAACAGGAGAGGGAATGGGGTATTTTTAGCTGCGAGCAGTGGCAGCCTGCATAAATAGGCTTGGGCGGTACCCTGGGGGCCCCTCGTACGGACTCTTTGCTCGAGCTTTGGAGAGTACGGCCCCCAAACCTAAAGCAGCAAAGCTCGAGGTTCGAGGTTCAAAGCTACTCCGAAGCTGTGGCTCGAAACCAGGTGAGTTGACTGGGTTTGAAAGATGGATTGACACGGTGAATTAACTGGGTGTAGGGGCTGGACTGACTCAGTGAGTTGACTTAGCGGGTTGACTCACCAAGTTTGACTTTTTTAGGAAATTTTGACTGATTTTTCTTATGGGGGGTTTTTTGGGCTGATGTTTAGGGGTGAGTCAACTGGGTCCAGGCTTGAGCTGGGCTATGGATTGGGGCTTATAAGGGTGAGTTTGGCTGGGTTTGGACATGGAATTTTGGGGTATGGTCCTCCATTCATTCAACTATCTCTACCAACATTGTAACCGAAGGTGTGGTGTCTATAGGTCCCCTCTCTTTTCATATGCACATACATTTGTACAAGATTTGTATGTGAATTTCTTTTAGGTTTTTTTATTTGCTCCCTTGTGGTGTTATCTATTTAAAGAAGACCACAAGTAGAAAGAGGTATTCATTCATTATTTCTACTCTTCTAGGGTATTTCTTGGTGTGGGAAGTTCCTGTGCAAATGAAGAGCATGAGAGCTAATTCTTGTATTTTTTATTTCTCTTATTTTAATGAAGAAGAAAACTCAAAGTTGTGGTCTTACAGACATATGCACATTGCCAACCATACAAGTCTTTGTACTTGTCTCTTATTTTCACTTTTTCTTTTAACTTTGCTTGGGCTCTTTTTCTTTTCTTATCTTTCTTTGCCTACATTGATTTTATGTGGGTATTTTTCGGAAACAATTAATATTAGAACCAAAAGTTGAGAAATCTTTTTTTTTTTTTTTTTTTTTTTGCATAAAATGTTAGCTTTTGTATTGTAATTGTGTTTCAAATGGCAAGATCGAGTTTTATCAGATTCAAGTCGCAGAAGTTCAAGTATTGATCCAATTATATTATGAAAACTGAAGATGAATGTGGTGTTGGTGAAGGAAAGTTGTGCAATTATGATTGAAAGAAAAGAAAAGAGGCCCGTAGAGATAAAAGATGAGGTATTTGAAGAGAAAAGTCAATTAAATATGATGGATCTTTTTCTTGTACTAAATAATTCGATTTTGTTCAACATGTCCTATGAAACAACTTCAAAAGGCTAGTGAGATAAATTGTGAAATCTATATGAAGAAAAATTGACATCAAATAAGATTTTTTCCTTAACAGTAATTGTACAACTTGAAGATGAAAGAATAATCATCTTGGTAAGAGCACTTAAATGTATTTAACACCTAATTAATAATTGGTTGTAGTTTATGTGAAGATCAACAACAAAGAAAATGTCGAACTTTTACGTTACTTAATCTCGTATTCAGGAGATGATTTGATCAATATTAATCTCAACACTGGTCCAAATCTTAATATAGGGTTAATCGTGTTTATGTTGCTTATCGAAGAGTCCTATAGAAAAGCATAGGAATGATCTTCTGGTGACACCGTGATGATCAGATAAAGATCTACTCAGAATAGTACTATAGTGGGAGAGACCAAACAAGATCTAAGTCGAAAGAGCATAGAAAAAGAAAGTATTAGAAAAGTAGAAATAACGGTCACTTGTGTAAAAATTGTTAACTCTATAAAGAAAAACAGAAAAAATTTAAACCTAATTCACATGATCAAGCATCTAATTCAAAGGGTTCTTAAAAAAACTTAGTTAAGAAAAGTGATTCATTCAAGGACAAGGATGAGTTGTCATGTAATGACCTGAAATTTTGGCACTCATTCATATACATGCATACATTTATACTTGCATTCATCCAAGAATACATGCATAGATTTACTCATTCATTCATACATTCATATATTTATATATGATTGATTATGAATTCATCAATCTGAGTAAGGTGTGACCTTTAATATATATGTGTGAAAATTTCGTTTAGTGTTAACCATTGATTTATGTAATTAACAATAATTTTATGTATAAATATGTGTGTGTGTGTGTGTGTGTGTGTGTGTGTGTGTGTGTGTGTGTGTGTGTGTGTGTGTGTGTACGTTCACTCTTACCACTCATACACACAAAGCTACCCATACATTCATAGACTGGCCTAATTTTTAACTGTTGGGCGTTCATTAGACCTACTTAATCATGACCCCTCCTAGCCCATGAACCAAAACTATCCAATTATGGCCTTTTATTTACATTAAAAATCTGCGTAAATAGAATCACCCAATTATACATTAAAACAACCCATTATCAATCATTTAATCTTGAGATAAATCTACTAGAAATAGATCCGTGATGTTTGAATTCAATCCACCAATGTTGACCATTAATTTACATCGTGAATTAACATCACCAATGACCATTGAACTCATATTTAATATCAGCCCTTTGATATGATAACATCACCCAAATCGTCCAAGATAATCCAAACAAGAAGGTGGACCAATTCCCTAGTTCTCACCCTTAACCAATGTGTATAAACCCCTTAAGTCCACCATTAATTCTAGGTCACTCATTCACCAACTAACATATATGTTCGTGAAATTGCCATATTGGTTCAAGTATCGTTATAGTAGAAACTAGAAACTATGTCTAATTCCTAAATGGGGGTGAATAGGACCTTGTAAAAATTTCTAAATTCAAAGGTTAATGGATCACTGATTCACTCGGACTTATCCAAGCACAACTAAAAGTAAACTAACGCTTTTAACAAGATACTCACAAATCTACAAGAGAAGATAGTGAATTTCATAATGACATACAATCAAACACTTCATGTGCATACTATTTAACCATTCAATTAATTCATCCAATAAGCTTGGGTAAGATAGTCACCATGTGAACATCATGTGAGCAATTTATCAAACATGTAATATGAGATTTTTTTAGGCATTTGCAAAATTCATCAAATAAGAACAAGCAAGATTAAATAACATTCACCACATTGCACATGATGTATAGTGGTTCGCCTACTTGCCTACTCCACTCCTAGCTGACTCACTCACTCCTTGATTGTGCCGGATTTCACAATCACAATGATTTTAAATCAGGTTCACCATAAACCTTTACCAACCTACACACGTTCTATACATTTTGCACCCATCGATGATCTACATAACGTCTTGGCGAGTTTGGGTAAAAAACTCTACAATTGTCCTATATAAGGACAACATATGTATGCTCTCGTCGGAGGCCTACACAAGGACTTAGTGATTTTGGGTCTTCAAACTCTTAAAACCCAAATCTACACAAGAAATGGTTTCAGAAAAATGGACTCTAACACTAAGACATACTTAGCTAGATGAGCCCCCTTATAGTGTATTTGTCAGAGAAGCTTCTTCTTGCACGAACTAACTACTCAACTCCCTTGATCAGTCACCATCAATGAATATACCAAGTAGTGCCATGGTGTGGGAAAGGGTTTGGTGAATCACTTCTAAAGGATAGGGCTTTAAAGGTTTAATTAAGATTCACCTAATGCTTGCATTCAATGGCCTTTAAGATAAGGGGTTTTCCTATTAAAGTCAAGGTCAGGGCCATTAATGCTAGCTTGAGTTCATGATTCAATCTGAGCTTTGAATGCCCGTTAATGTGCTTAATCAGAAGGATTAAATGATGAACTCAATGAGGATGGAGCAAAGGATGAAGGGTTTAAAAGGGAAAAACACTCTAGCAAGGCTCTATCAGATTATCATCAAACTACCTTAATTCCCTCTTCAATATATAAATAGATCGTCTTACAACGGATAGAAAATGGGTAAAAAACAACTAGTCTTGATCAATTGAGCTCAGCCAGTGATCGAGTTTAATCCAGAATATAGGCAAAAATCCACTCGAGCCTTCAAGTGGTCAAGGTCGATTGCTTAAGGCAGATCAAGGATATGCTCGAGTGGTTGATCATAGTCCAACCTTAGACACTTTAAGGTTAAAATTTACCGGATCATTTTGAGCACCTTCGATCACTTGAGGTCAAGCAATCCAGAGGGATCGACGAAGAGCTCGAGGGCTCGAGAATATGCATTTTTGCTGATTTTACAAAGAGCAAGCCATATGCAACTCTCAATGGGGTCGTGGTTGACGTAGGTCTTCAAGTCTTCAATCTTCAACTTTCAATGGGGTACACCGAACTCGACGACGCAAGACTCACGCTAATTAACAAACATTTGCACTTATAGTTCCTACATTTTTTTAATTTATCAAACTGACCGTAGAGATACTTAATACCCTTTAATCTAGAAATCTAACCCCTATATATCACCAATTAAACCATCTTATTATAATGAATGAACCATAGAAGCATTTAAACCATACATACGCTTATCCATCCAAGAATGTGAACTAACCACCAAACTTCTTAACTTTGCATGAACCATTTCCAATGTTGATTTTCCATTCTAATGGACCCACATATGTAAACCCAAATCCTAAAAGATTAATTAAAGGTGTACATACCTATACTCATGGACCCCATCCCAAAATCCCTTTGTGTTTATGCATCTATTTATAATCTAACTTATTTACTTGATTTGAACCACAACCATCCAATTCCCATACCTAGACCACATCACCCAATTGTCCATCGCAGCAGTCCATCATACCTATCAAATGACCCATCGAAATAGAATTTCAATAATTCAATGCATATTATATATTTTTTTCCTTTGAGAATACCAGTTTAGTTTCACGACAGAACACACATGTCGAAAGGGACTCATATAAGAGTTTAGACATCTCAAGCCAAGAAGTAAGAGAGGAAACATTGAACGATCCAAAATTTAGGAGGAGAGAAAATGTGATTAGGGTGTAACCCCCTTTAACTATCCATATGATCATGTGTTTTGAGTAGAATTTTCTATGATCAAACCCGTCCATTAGATACACCTTATAACCATCTATATATCATTCGAATAAACCATCTACCACCCACTCATACGCCCAATGCACTTGAACCATCCGTTCAAAACCATCCATTTTGAATCATTCTTTCCACGATCCAAAGTATCATTAGAAGTAGGGTTGTCAATTAATCGGATTCGGATTGAATAAGTGTGATCTGAATTCGATCTGATTAAGAATTACATGATCCAAATCTAATTTGAATCTGATCGGATCACAAGTGTCTAATCTGAATCCAATCCGTTTAAATTTATCAAAATCTGAATCTAATCCGATCTGAATTCAATCCGACCAAAACTAGTTCTCCTTTATGTAAATTTGATCAAAACTAGTACTCCTTTATGTAAATCTGATAAAAAAAACTTGTGTAGCATAGGTTTTTTTCTTTTTCTTTTATATCCCCTATAATTGGATCATTACTGGATCAGATCAGTGTCGATCCGAATCCGATTGGATTATTAAACGGATCGATGATTTTAATATGAATCCCATCTGTTGATCTGATTAATGATCCGAATCTGATTAAATCTGTAGCATAGGTTTTTTTTCTTTTTCTTTTATATCCCCTATAATTGGATCATTACTGGATCAGATCAGTGTCGATCCGAATCCGATTGGATTATTAAACGGATCGATGATTTTGATATGAATCCCATCTGTTGATCTGATTAATGATCCGAATCTGATTAAATCGGATCGGATCCGGAGAGGATTTGGACCATAATCCGATTTGTTGACAGCCCTAATTAGAAGGACCACCCAAGCATATGCCATATTTACAGTGTACACCTCTCAATTAATGGGCCACATGTCTGAAAACCTCATTTAAACCAAACCTGGAAAGGGAGTTCTAGTTTCCACTTTCATTTCCAACATGAAATGCGTTAAATATTTATTTTATTATTTATTTATTTATTTTAGAATGTGTGAGGTGTCGCACCTCCTTTGGTAAAATGAGATCCCTCTCTCACATGCGTGTGTGTGAACACGTGTGAGAGAGGTTTGGTGGAGGCACTCTTATAAAAAAAAAAAAAACATGTCTTGTCTTAAAAAAAACATCTAAGGGTTATGAGGGGGTTGATGTAGAGAGAGAGAGAAGAAGAAGAAGAAGAAGAAGAAGAAGAAATTTTCTGAAGGAACTATTTTTCTTATTTTCCTTAAACTATATCCATTCAAATCAAAGGTAAACGAACCTAACATGTGCTTTTCCAAAATTACATATTTATGCAGCTAAAAATTATCTTTACGTTGTGTTTTATCTTTCAATTCCTATTCTATTCCGTTTATCATATTAATTAGTCATAAATTTGTGTTTTCATTAATTTATATTTCTAAAATTACTGATTTATAATTTATTTTTTTCAATTTTTGGATCCATTTGACAAATATCGCATGAGATTGGTGCAAATGTATGTGTTAGTTGGAATTTCAAAGAAATTCTTTGAATATTTTTAATTCTAGGAGGTTATTATATAATTTTCTTGAATTATTCATAATCTAAAGTATTTTAATTGATTAGATCAGTGATTGAATTTAAATTCCAAGTTACGCGCTATGATTTACCCGAAATCCTACATAGCATCAATGTGTTCTCGAATTCTTACACCATAGTGTAAATATAGAATTTTTTAAGGACTTTTGTGTAAATTTATAAATTTTTCAGTATGATTTATTATTTTTAAATTATTATATTATCGTTAAATTTTTATGAAATTCATGTTAATTGCATCCATGTGAAAAAGGTAGCACGGTCTTACATTACTTTGAGAAAACATGATGATTATAGGAAGTTTAATATGGAAAGCTTATTATGGATGTTCGTTATGGAAGTTTACTTTGAAATTTTATTTATGAAAAGATTTCATAAGTGGTTAGATGCATGAATTTAAGAAGAATTCATGTATGTGGACATATGATTTCAAGAGGAATTTATGTATTGTGGACATATGATTTTAAGAGGAATTCATACATTGATTATTCATAAACACTTGCAAATAGTTGAGCTAATTGATGTCCCATGGGTTGAAATTCCCATAACACAAAATAAGTGGGGGTCCATGACCCTTAGGTTGAAAAAATCTTAAACTCCAATTGGTACCTCTTGGTTCACCTTGGTCTGGGTGAAGTGCGAGTTTAAAGTACTTGCAACACTTTTATTGAAAGATTGGTGGTTATTGCGTTAGCACATTCTGAGAGGGTCCTTCACCTTGGTCTAGGTGTAATAACACATGTCAGGATTGTGAACTTATAATCAAGGACGGGTGTTGTATTGGAAAGGATTTTGGCCTCTCTATGATAAAAGGAAAGGCCTAAGTGTTCTAATGACTGATGTATATGTAAATGAAGGTATTCCAAAACATATGCATTCATGTTACATCTATATAAGAAAGCATGTTTCATAGTGGAATTAAAACTTGATGCTCATCTTAATATATTTGGTGTGTTTAAACCTTAAAAATGAAGAAAATGAGCCAAGCTTTTAGAAACTAGATGATGTAGGGAGAGGACCCCATGATGAAGGGAGTGGATCAAGCACATTCATATCACAAATGGACTGAAAAAAGACGAAGAAAAATAATAGAAAATTTTGCAACTTTCAGACTCCTAATGGATCTGGTCTATCGTGCTTATCAATTGATCGATTGATTGTATCAATCGATCGCAAATAGGCCAAAAGTTTCAAAAACTCTCTGGACGTTTTCTAGTCCAATCGATCAATTGACCAAATTGACCGATCGACGACGCTGTAGGAAATTGTAGAAATTTCTGAATTTTGCATGAATTATTTTCATTTTTAATTAGGACTCTCTTATTACATTTTTAGGGTTTGTTTAGGCTATAAATAGTTGTTAAACTCATTTATTGTGGTTGTCTCTCTTTTATTAATCAAAATTCAGACTTTTAGTCTCTTTCTTCTCGTGGATTCGAAAAATGTCTCGTAGATTCGAGAAAGTCTAGTTGAGGTGTCTCAAAAGCTCCATGGATTCGAAGTAGTTATCCAATGAGGAATACGATGATCGAACTTACCACGTTCATCCCTAAGTGGTATCAAAGTGAGGATTACCCCTCGGGCTGATGGAAACTAACAACGATTTGGATGAAAATTCCATAGATGGTGATCTAGGGGATCAACCTCTATCAGCGGCGGCTTTTAGACTATTTAGGCGGGAGAATCGACAAGCTATGCAAGGGTTGCAGGCTTCCTTCGACCGTATAACGCCCTGTAAAATCATCACTCTAAAATTGAGCACATACTTGGGCCACGTCATTAGCACATCACCTAAGTCCGATCAATTAGCCCTTCATAACTTAGGAAACCTGTAAATTAATATGAAAACCTACTTAATTGGCATTTTCGCCATCCATTTGGATGCGAAATGCTACACCAAGCATGCCCCAACCCTAATTAGTGGACCCAAGGAGTCCCAAAAACCCGAACACACCCAGACATGGCCAGTTTAACCTAAACAACCCCGAGACCACCCATCGAAAGACCATTAAACTTGAAATTTTGGAAAGGTGACCCTCTCACTAGGCTTGACGACCCTTGTGGAGCGTCATCTCGAGAATGGTAGTCAAATCGTCCAAACATGAAAAACATAGAAAGCAATTGTTAAGTGCAACTCCCCCCAAGGCCATCCTAATACTAAGTAATCATACCTTTTGCAGCCTTTTCAAGTTGAGACGTTGAAACCAGTAGATCATTATGAAACACATGACCTAAGCTCTGATTATAACACTTGACCCGACCCTAAAGCCCCGACCCCAATCGATAATCAGCGACTGTTGAACGATCTTCTCCTTATATCTAATAAACGCAGCATTTGAATTGCGTGAAATCATAACCGTAGGTAGATATGCCTTTGAGAAAGCTACCCCATGAGTTGGATTGACCCAGATGGGCCAGGTGGGCCTCAACTAAGCGAAACATCCCACCTAAGGGCCATAATTGTAAGAATTTCGCCGACGGGGCCATTCTAGCCAAATTTGTCCTATTTAAAAACCCAAATTGGAGATTTCATTTCCCATTTTTTAAATTTCAGAGAGAAAAGGAGAGAGATAGAGAGAGAGGGAGGAGAAGAAGGAAGGAGGTTATCGAGTGCTTGCATGCGACTCCCCACGCACCCACAACGGTCCAACCGCTTTTCCTTTCTGCTAAATCACCTCCGACAACTTCTACAGGTGATTTAGAAGATCAATCACCCCCAATCCTAGTTTTCCCTCTAGAAATCCCCAAATTTTCTGACATACAAACCATAATTTTTTAGGATTTAAGAATTCCTTTAAGATTCAAGGTGCAAACCATTACCCTTAGGTTGCTTAAGATCAAACGCTTTTAGATGAAGTTAATACGTGTTTGAGTAATTAGAAATGCTCAATTATACTATTGAGTTGCTGAGATTTGCTTGATTTCATGAGTTATTTTGTAATTGCTTATTATGGTTGTCCATGCTGTTGAATCTTCTTGTCATAACTTGCATGTTGATGATTGGGTGTTCGTGATTCTGCATGTGTTGTTAGAATGGATAAACACCATGCTAATAATGTTATTATGATGGAGTTATGGTTAATCTTTGGCTATGCTTGCTGAAAATTTGAATAGAATATATCATGCCTTGTTAATATGTTATTACGAGAATATTTTCTCTTAGAACATGCTTAGTAGCTGAATCTTAATTGTAGAATTGTGCATATTTATCCACAATTCCATGTTGCATTTACATGAAACAATGTGTTTAAAAGACTAACTTAACTATGTTTTCATGTTTATAGGAAATTGAGAGAGAATGGAGATAATGGAGCTTAATTGTGCACATTTAAAGACATTTGAAAACCAAGCCAAGTCAAGCAACCAAGTGAAAGAAAGAAGACATTGAAAATCAGAAGCCCAAAGTTCAAAACACAAAAAAAAATATAGAAGTACTAACTTAAGTTATTTTTATTACTATAGGGACTTAAGAGACATTGGAAAGAATGGAGGTTAATTAGATACATTTGGACATGATTAGAAGTCAAGTGCAAGCAAGATAAAGTGGAGGAGAAAGAAGAAAAAGGAAGAAATATAAAGAAATTGGAAAAAACAGTAGTTTGCGACCGATCGTTAGAGCTGTGCCACCAATCGCAAGACGCCAGAGACTGGTCGCAAAGGAGCTACGATCGGTCGAATTTCCTTGTTTTGGGCGTGTGCTTGCTGGACTAAGAAGATTCACTTGCGACCAGTCGACACCCCTGTGCAATCGGTCGCCCAATGCAATAAAACTTTAAAAATTTGTTTTGTTCATTGATTCAAGGAGTTGCGACCGATTGCTTCCCCTATGTAATCAGTCACCAACCGATGTAAGTGTGTAAATTCATACGCAAATCAAGAGGTAATGAAGGATTTTCTTATTTAAAGGGAGCTCTACTTGTCTTCTAGGATCATCTTAGACGTGGAGGAGTGGAGAGAACGAGCGGGGGAGGAGTTCTACTTCGAATTTCTTTAGTTTTTAGTTGTTTTCTTATGTTTTTTAGAGTTTTTAGTTCAAGGATGTTAGAGATGAACTAAATCCTCTTAACTAGGGCTAAGAGGTGAAGCTTGTAGTTCATTTTTGATGTTTTGATTCAACCTAGGTTTACTTTTATGCTTTCATGTTGAATATGAATTGATTTGAGTTTGAATAAAGTTCTAGTTCTAGTTCTTCTTTGATCTTTTGATGACTTCAAGCTCATTGAATGCTTAAATGATCTAATTAAAGCTAGTTACTTACTTGTTTTACAATGTTTAGATCCGTATAATTCATTGATCTGCCATAGACTCTAAGCATAGTAGATACTTCGAATTCCCTATAATTTAGAACTTCGTTCTTAATGAGTAAACTGCTCATTCCAAAGTTCTAATCTTTGTTGGATATTTTATATATGTTATAACCACTCTATTATCCGGTTGGATAGGATAAGACTCTAATTCCAGTTGAGTTATCAATAAACCTATGTGCATCATACATTGAGAATGAATATAAGTGTATCCCTGGAGCTCTAGCATTCATATTCTATTGATTAACCTTTTAATCACTACGCCAAAACAGTCAGAAAACGACGGCCACAAGCCGTTTTAAACCGTGATTCCAGACGGTTTTGGACCGTCGCAAGAGCCGTCTTATTTTGCTGTGTCGTAAAAGTTATACGACGGTCCATCACCGTTGTTAATAAAAGATGGTAATGGACCGTCTCAAAAATCAATGGTCTTGAACCGTCTAAACGGTTATCGAAGTGCATTAAACACCTCGCTTCCAGACAGTCTAAATCCGTCGATAATCCATTAATTAGAGATAAAACAGAGACGGCACAGAGCCGTCGAAAAATTTCTTGCATTGAAAAAATTGCAATAATTGTGTTTCTTTCACCTGATCATTGAAAAAAAATATTCAAGCAACATAAAATTGCTAATAAGTAAAATTTTTAAGGTTAAAAAATAAAATAAACTTCATTCTTTTTACTTTTCTTTTTTTGTGAAAAACCCACATGGAAATCCCAACTCTACTGATCAATAAACCAATTAATCAAATTTTCAACACAAACAACCATTCACATATCAAATCATAGAGAATAATCACATAAATCCGAAAAACCTTGCTAATAAGTAAAATTGCCAAGGTTAAAAAATAAATTTCATTTGTTTTTTTGAAAAACCCACAAGGAAATACCAACACTACTTACCAATCAACCTATTAATCAAATTTTCAGCACAAACAACCATTCACATATCAAATTATAGAGAACAATCACATAAATCCCAAAAGCCTAAACCAAAATGGACAGTGATTGGTGTTTCATCGAACTCAGGCATCAAACCACTTTAATTTCAACAAATCTCAAGCAAAATTTGACTGTCAAACATTGAAATACTACAAAGATTGTGATTCTTGCAAAAATGAGATTTTTATTGCTTAACTAGCATTTGGAAAAGGGAAAACTCTTGAGAATCTGTGGAACAAGGTTCCCAAACCTTGCATTTCACGTTTTGCAGCCTGTCCATGTCCTTGTCAGGTGTTATGATAGGATAAAGTGGTGGTTTAAATATTTTCCAGACTTTCTCGAGATCAAGCCCCGTATCTAGTAGAATTGTTTTAGCAATACTTTCTACAATCTCCAAGAACCTATACAAGAAAGAATGATTGATTAAACAATCTATTTTCAAATGTAGTAAAAAAACTTAAACCCAATATTTAGTACTTTAAGATGCGTAGAAGATGTTGATAACGCTTCCATGAATTGGGATTTATCGATCCTATTTCTTACTAATACTAGGAATGTTATTTGTTGGAAATGTTAAGCCATCGTTAAGATTGGAACACATTTTGGCTAGTTAATGAGCGCTGAATCAACTAAATTTGTTGAAACAAAATAGATTAACCATTTCAGCTAAATTAAGATTTGACTGGACCTATGATTTGTCAGTTCACTTGATGGATCAAAGTTCAACAGAATTTGAACACATGCAAACCTGTAGTAATCAACACACTATAAGCTGAACATACAAATTGATATGCAGGGCCTATTGAGATGTTTTAATGACATCCAATCCTTCCATCAACTCAGTCTGATACAAATGTCTCTAGGATGCACTCTAAAACAAAGAAAGAAATAGAGATAAAGGTGCTTTCAAGAGAAGCATCTAAATTAATTTCCACCTGGAGAAAAATCTGAAATATGGTTGCACAAAGCATGACAGGAAGAGGAGCAAAGTTAGGCATAAGAGGTGGGGAAGCATCTATTTCAAAATCATACCAACTACAAATTTAATAGCTATGAAGTAGGACCACCACCTGGTTCGAAAGTTTCTTATAACTACGATATGAAACTTTTGAAATAGATTGCCCACACTACTTTCTATGGGTGAAAAATGTGCAACACTCCACAATGATGTTTAATGGGTAAAATAGTCTTGAAGTTATTCCATTCAAATATATTTCAAAGTTACCTAGATTAAAGTGTTTGGTACATGGTACAGTCATAAAAAGGATGGTGCTATCTTGGTGAAGAAGAGATCAACTCCATACGCAAAGACCAAGCTGGTTGACTCTGAAATTGTTCCTATACCCTCACAGTCGTTCCACTTGAAGTGAGTGTGTCACATATGACTACAAACACGAATCATATCAGTATATAAACACACCATAATCAAGTAGAGAGTATATGATAAAGATTAGAGGAATAATAGGGTCCCGTTCATCAACAAACTGATGAGCACACATACAGTTGCTGAGGGTTCTGTACAAAACCATCAACTTTTGGTGATCAAAACCATCAATAGTAGTTCCCACATTAGATGGGGCATGCCTTGGAAACTTTTGTATTGAAAGATCACAGCCCTTTGATCAATGGCCTACATTTATAGAGGTTAAGTAGACAAATAGGAATGGTGACATTCAACCAAAAAATATTGCAACTATCAAGTGATTGGCAACTTCAAATCAAAATGATTTGAGAAATTCCCTATCTAAGGCAGGAATGATGGTCCCACATGTAATGAGTCTGTACATTTTCTGATGAGCAAGACCCAATAATTACTAGGATGCATGTATCATAGATGTTCAATGTTGTTTCATCCTCACTAAACTTATGTTGATCATGATTGTGTGCCTGGTGGACCACTGAATGAAGGGCTACAGGTCCAAAATCACAGTGATTTCACAACTCCTGACCTATGTTATAATTAGTATATGTAGATTTGATTGAGAATTAAACTAGGAGAACTAAATGATACTCTTTTTTGGTAACTTTACTGCAGTGACACTGAATTAGTAATCTTTTAAAAAAGACTAGATATGGGAATATGACTAACCTCTCACCATGGTTTAGAACAGGATGAAATCTGCCATGGGTAGTTCCATCACCTTCCAGAAACAAGTGGAACTGGTGGGATTCTTGAGCCATGTACCTAGGCACCTTGGGAGTACTGAAAGTGGTTATCTCCAAGAATTCATTTCAATTTTTCATCAAAAGCAATTAAAAGCATCCATTTCTCAATGAAAGTGAAAAAAACGTACTTCAGATTTGTATCAAAGCCACAACTCTCTTCTTGTTCTGTCCAAGCTTTTCACTTAAGAAAAACAAAGAGGATTCAAATTCTCATAGAACCAATGAAAAGAAGCCATAATTGTCAAGTAAAATCAGAACATCACTTAAGATTTTCATAAAAGGTGCATATTTCATCCCAACTCAAATAATTAAAAAAAAAAATGCTTTCAAATAAAATTCATAATCTCCACTCACTTTTTCAAGTTTCAAGGGAACTTTCATGGTCTGCAAACCTCTCCTTATCGAAGGCACCCACAAGGTAAACCATTGCATTGATTGGATTGTCTGCATTTAATTCAATGGCTATTGAGTACCAATAGCAACCATATTTAGAAAACATAGCTCTATTAAAAAAATAAAGCACAATGGTTTCTAAACACAAATTTTAGCATCCTACTTTTTAAAAGACAAGCTGGTAAGAGTTTTCTTTTTCTTTTTTCATATATTTTTTTTAATTTCTACTTTGGATTATTAGTAGAGAACATAAAATATGACCCCACAAAAGGGAAACAAAAACCAAACCTTTGAAAATTAAGCTGATGTATGCCCATAGTCAAAAGAATCTGCTGCATAGAAGTATAAAAAAATCACCTTTTTTATTACCGAAAACCATTTCAATATATCATTTTAAGAATATTGGAAAAGGATGATACTTGATCAAGATGCATGCTAACTGCTTTGAGTACGAGACGGTAACTGGTGTGGCCCTAATATGGTATGGGGCAGAGAAGAGCAGTAACTTCAACCATTTCCACTATCTCTGGTTAGGTGAGCCATTATAGTTCCCTATAAAGAAAAGTAACCAAATAAGATCCTATAAGATCAATTTCTTAGAAGAATAGATGATGACATAGAAGATCATATCAAAGAAATTTAACAGGTCAAGAACAAAAAGAATACCATGATTTGGGACATGAAATCTGCTTCCATTGGTTCGAGTGCCTCTGCAACATTCGTAAACCTCAGTAAGAAGAATTTTTTATGGAAAGAGAAAGGATTACAATTGTAACCAAGGAGACTTTTCAAGTACAAGCTAGCAAAACCAAGAATACAAGCCAAAAGTTTACCAATTTCAGCTGGGTTTTCCTTGCGTTAGAAGTAGTAAAGGAGTTAATGAAATCAACAAAATGCCAGAAATCCCAGAAGAAACAGAGTTTCACTTCAGTTTCATCAAGCCAATAACTCATTGGGTTGAAACTACTAATACTCCAAGTAAATCAACTTAGAAGTTGGGAATGTTTTGCTTTTTGAATAGATCAACTTAGCCAAGCTTTCAGTCAGGCCACAAGTTTTTTGAAGTGTACAAAAGAAAATCTAGAACTACAACACTTCTTGTTTGCATATCAACTCTTTCAGTCAGGCAACAAGTTTTTGTGATTTTTTTTCTTTAGCATCTTCTATCCCTCTCTATACATTAGAAAATTAAGTGAAGTATCCTTCTCTGAAGCCACCCTACATCTAAACGTGATTGGACATTTGGAACTCCAAGCCTCAAACTCCTTGGTACATTAGTGTACAGGCTTGAGCAACAAAAGCGTTTAGATCTGGATGGTCCAATCACAAATGCAAAAGCTTTGGGTCTGGCAAAGTATATGGAAGAAATAGATCCAATAGAAATGGGTCCAACAGTGAAAGGACCACCAAACAAATGATGGGCCACCAAAGCAATCAAATCACTGGATGCGGTCCACAATCGAAACAACAATCAAGGTTGTATGTGATGGAGCGAGATTACACTAGCAATAGCAAAAAAGATGGTCTGATCGTGATCGCCAATTAACCAGACCTTTTTTTTTTATCCCATTCATGCTCGGATGATCAGATGGACCAACTATGAGCAGTAACACATGACGGCAAGTTCCAATCTAGCAAGATGGGCCACCAAGGATCAACATAATTAGGGTCCACCGATCAATAACCAACGGTATTGATAGCAATCAGTAGTCAGCGATCTGAAAAAGAGAAGTCAGAACAAACCCTAACAAAAAACTGCAGGGACTGAGCCGTGACGACGTCAGAATCGGTGGTGATGAGTGCAGCCGCGGCAACGGCAGGCAAGGTGGTGGCCGGAATCGGTTGTGGAAGCCGGAAACGAGAGGGAAGGGGTTGTGGCATAGGCTTCAGCAGGGGATGCTGCACGAGCTGCAGCCGGCTACAGTGCTACAAGAGGTGTGGGCTGCGACAGGGTGAGGGATCTGGGCAATGGGTTTCTGGCGACAGGCAGAGCACCGGCTACAACAACAGAAGATTTCACCGGATGTGAAAAATATGATCGCTGGAAAAAGGAAAAAAATGCCGAAATCAGCATACCTGGCAGGGCATAGTCATGTGAAGGAAATTAGGAATTTTGTATCTTTTTCATTGTAATGGTAAATGCTTTGATTCAATTGAAAGGTGGAGATAATGAGAGGGAGAATGAAAGAGAAGACGGAGAGCGAAAGAGGGGTTTCGAGAGGGAGGGAGAGGATTTTGGTTTCCCTCTCTCGATTTAGGGAAGTGGTTTGGCTACTGATGCTGCCACTAGCGAGATGGCTAGTGGTCGGTGCTCTGTGGGCCCCACCATGACGTATGTGTTGTGTTCACTAAGTCCATCCATTTCTCAAGATCATTTTAGGGCTTGATTCAAAAAATGATCCAGATCTGAATCTCAGGTGGACCACACCACAGGAAAATAGTAGTCATTGAATGTCCACCATTAAAAACCTCCTAAGGCCCACTGTGATGTTTATTTTACATCCAACTTCTTGATTAGGTCATATAGACCTAGATGCCATGGCCCCCCAGAAGTTTTTAATGGTGGGCATTCAATTAACATTGTTTCCTGTGATGTGGTCCACTTGAGATTCGAATCAACCTCAATTTTGGGCTCATACCATAAAATGATCTGGAAAAATGTATGGACAACATGGATGGAACACATATATCATGGTGGGGTCTACAGAGCACCAATCACTAGCAGGGTCACTAACGAATCCTCACCCATCTTAAATGTGTGAGCCCAAGTTGATGTATTTTATGTATATCTATTCTGTCCATTTATTCTTTAATATCATTTTAGGACGCAATTCTAAACCTTAAGAAGATCCAAGACTCATCAACTAAATTAGAGTTTGAGGTCCAATGATTGCACATTTCTTGAATTTTCATAAGGTCAACAAGTTGCAGCACAATTTTGACCTAAAAAATTGGCCCAATTTGGACATCTGATTCAGTTATTCTATTTTATTCATCAAGGGCTTCGATTCAACTAGTCAATCGACCTGATCGGATTTCAGTTGAGAAAGATATTAGACGGACAAAATTGATCACCAATATGATGGGTCATATCTTGCGATCCAACGGTTAGATTTAAGTGAAATTTAATCTAAACATCTAAAGTCATTTACTCTTCAATCTAGACCGATCAAATTGTCCAATTTTTTTCTAGATCTAGACAAATCGATCTTGCCCATTTAAAGAGTGTTTGAGACGATTCTAATTCGTTTCAGGTCAGATCGGAGTGAATATTGTTTTCAGTCCTAATTAGCATGTTCCGAACATATCTGACCATTCAGATCAACTTTAGTATGGTCTGATCATATAATTTGTCAATTTCATCATTATAGGTTATTCATGCGATTACACTTCATTATACTTAGGCTATCATTTTTTATACTAGTGAACTTGTGTGTATGTCAACCAATCTCAATTTTCTTTTCAAAATGACAATTATTTTTATCAAAATCTAAAAAAAAAAAAAAAAAAACTAATCTCAATTTTTTTCAAAATTATAAATTTTTTTTTCGAACTTCTCCGTTTCTTTTTTCTAAATTTCGATTTTTTTAAACTTCTTAATTGTTTTTTCAAAATTTCATTTTTTTAACAAACTCATCACTTTTTTTTTCAAAATACAACATCTCAATTTTATCTCAAACTTATCAATTTATTTAAACTTCTCAATTTTTTTTCAAAATGCTAATTTTTGTTTCAATGTTAATTTTTTCTTAAATATTATCAATTTCCTTTTTCAAACTTCTAAACATTTTTTTTAAATCACAATTTTTTAAACTTTATTAATTTTCTTTTTCAAAATGTTAATTTTTTGTCAAAACAAAATTTTTTCTAAATCTTATTTTTTTTAATATTTAATTTTCTTCAAACTTATCAAATTTTTTTTTTATCAAAATCACAATTTCTTTTAACTTCTCAATTTTCGTTTTCAAAATGTCAATATCTTTTTTCAAAATCTCATTTTGTTTTATCAAATTTCTCAATTTTTTTTTTCAAAATATAAAATCTCGATTTCATTTTAGAAGTCAAATTTTTTTTTTTTCAAAATCTATTTTTATCAAACTTATAAATTTTATTAAAACTTGTCATTATTTTCAAAATGCCATTTTTTTAAGAATGGCAATTTCTCTTAATTTTTTTATTCTTTTTTAAAATCTCAATTTTATCTAAATCATTTTTTGTTTAAACTTCTTAATTTTTGTTTTCAAGATGTCATTTCTTTTTAAAGTCTCATATTTTTATTAAATTTCTAATTTTTTTAAATACAAAATCTCAATTTCTTTTTAAAAATCACAATTTTGTTTAAAATCTATTTTTTTCAAAGTTACAAATTTTTGTTCAAACTAGTCCTTTTTTCTTTTTCTTTTTTTTTTTTCAAAATGCCATTTTTTAAGAATGTCAATTTGTTTCAAAATTTTGCTTCTTTTTTAAATTCTGATTATTTCCAAAATCTCATTTTTTTCTCAAACATTGTTAATTTTTATTAACTTTTCAATTTTTTTGTCAAAATGGAATTTTTTAAGAACTTTTTAATTTTCATTTTTGAAAAACTATTTCTTTTTATCTGAAATTCTACTAAAAACCACTTAAATAGTAAAATTTAGGTTATGTGACGGACCGTATCCGTTTGTAAATCTAGGAAAGTCCGTCATTAATTGCCTTCCCGTGTGTTCTACTCGGAATTTTACGACGGACCAGAATCCGTTTGTAAGTGTAAATGTACGGCGGATTAGATCCGTTGTAACGTTTACAACAGATTGAATCCATCGTTAAGACGCTCTTACCGACGGTTCCTAGTCCGTTGTAAACTTCCGTCAATTAAAACTAGCCAAAGGGGGCTTGTTACTAATTAGCGACAGACTATTGTTCTATTTACAACCAATTTAGTCCGTTGTTAAAATTACCGACGGATTTTATCCGTCATTTAACCTGCCTTTTTTTGCGACAAACCGAATCTGTCGTTAAACCAAGCATTTTTGTGTCCTTTTTTGGCTGTTTTAGCGTAGTGAATTCACTATTTTCACAATTAACTCAATCCAATTATGAATTTGAGTACAATTCTTAATCCAATTCTAGTATTAGATTATTTTAGAGAAACCTCGTTTACAAATACAAGTCCCCGAGGAACAATCTCGGTCTCAACCGAATTATTACTACATCACAGCCTTATACTTGGGGATGGAGAACAATCGCATACACTCAAAGGAAAATGTGAAAACATCTAGACAATCACAACGTCGCTTAAATCCAAACATGAAAGAAGTGGTTAAGGCCAAAGTGTTGAAACTATTGGATGTGGGTATCATCTACCCAATATTCGATAGTCAATGGGTGAGTCCAACTTAGGTGGTGCCTAAGAAGTCTGGAATTACCATCGTAGCCAATGCCAACAATGAACTTGTGCCAACGAGAGTCACTACCGGTTGGAAAATGTTTATTGACTATAGGAAGTTGAATAGTGTCATGAGGAAAGACCACTTCCCTTTGGCCTTTGTTGATCAAATTCTTGAAAGGCTAGCGGGTCATTCCTACTATTGCTTCTTGGATGAGTATTCAGGATATAACTAAATAGAAATCGCACTTGAAGATCAAGAGAAGACCACTTTCACATGCCCCTTTAGCACCTTCGCTTACTGAAGGAGGCTATTCGGGTTATGTAATGCTCCCACCACTTTTCAGCGATGCATGTTGAGTATTTTCTTTGACATGGTGGGGCAATTCTTAGAGGTCTTCATGGATGACTTCTCTGTTTTTTTTTTGGTACATTTGATGAGTGCTTTGAGCATTTAAAACTTGTGTTAAAAAGATGTGAAGAGAAGAACCTTCTGCTTAATTGGGAGAAATGCAATTGTATGGTTCAAAAGGGAATAGTCCTTGAACACATTAATTATTTCATCCAATGGAATTGAGGTGGACAAAGCTAAAATTGACTTGATTTTTAACCTTCCACTACCCAAGAACATACGTGATGTGTGGTCCTTCTTGGAACACGTCGGATTTTATAGAAGGTTTATAAAGGACTTTAGTCTCATCTCTTGTCATTTGTATAACCTTCTTCAAAAGGAAACTTCATTTGAGTGGAGTGAGGAATGTTAAAAAGCTGTCACAAAGATCAAAGGTATGTTGACAAGTGCTCATATAATGTAACCACCTGATTAGAGCCTTCCTTTTAAAATCATGTATGACGTAAGTGACTATGCGATAGGGGCAGTGTTCGATCAAAGAAATGAGAAGAAGCACTATGTGATTTATTATGCGAGTAAAACTTTAAACCCCGCCTAGGTGAACCACTCCACTACGAAAAATGAACCCTTAGCCGCAGTGTTCACCTTAGACAAGTTTAGGTCCTACTTAAGAGGATCCAAGATCATTATTTTCACGGACCATGCGATGCTTAAGTACCTTCTTTCTAAGAAGGATGATAAGCCTCACTTGTTGAGATGAATACTCCTACTCCAAGAATTTGGTTTAGAAATTAGATATAAAAATGGAGTAGAAAATGTAGTGGCTGACCGTCTCTCATGGCTTGTCTTATTCGATTCCACTAAGGCGACACCCATCAATGACATGTTCCCTGATGAAGAACTCTTCGAAGTCTCCCAATTACCTTAGTATGTGGACATTAGTAACTATCTTTCTACAAGTACAATTCCCATTCATTAGACAAAGCAAGATAAGAATAGATTCTTTACCAAAGTACACAAGTTCTTTTGGGATGATCCATACTTATTCAAGTATTGTCCCGATTAAATCCTAAGGAGGTGTGTGCCGGATCATGAGAAATAAAGTGTCATCTCCTTTTGTCACTCCCAGGCATGTGGCGGCCACTTTTCGGCAAACAAGACCACAGCTAAAATTCTGTTGTGCGGCTTTTACTGGCCCACAATGTTCAAGGACACTTATGAGTTTTGTAAGGCTTATAAGCCTTGCCAAAAGTTGGGAGGAATGTCCCGTAGAAATATGATGCCGCTCAATCCTATCTTAATCTTTGAAATATTTAATTGTCGGGGCATAAATTTCATTGGACCGTTCCCCTCATTGTTTGGGAATTTATATATTTTACTTGTTATCGACTATGTGTCCAAATGGGTCGAGGCTATTCTGTGTCGTAACAATGATAATAAAACAGTCATTAGGTTCTTAAAAGAAAATATCTTTTCTAGATTCGAAACATCTCGTGCCATTATAAGTGATGGAGGGTCTCACTTTTATAATTGGCCTTTTGAAACATTAATAAAGAATATGGCATTACACATAAAGTGAGCACCCCCTATTATCCCAAGACGAGCAGTCAAGTCGAGATATCCAATAGGGAGATAAAACACATTCTCAAAAAGACGGTGAATCTGGATCATAAGGATTGGTCTCTTCAAGTAACCGATATACTCTGGGCCTATCGTACAACTTTTAAGACTCACATTGGTATGTCACCCTATGAACTTGTTTATGGGAAGGCTTGTCACTTGCCCATGGAACTGGAACATAGGGCATACTAGGCTATTAAAAGAATGAATTTCAACTATGACAAAGTAAGCTCATTGCATAAGCTTCAATTAAATGAACTTGCAGAAATCTGGAATGATTTATATGAAAATTCTTAGATTTACAAGGACAAGATGGAAGTGTTCCACGATAAGAACATCCTTCGAAAAACTTTTGCTATTAATGAAAAAGTCCTTCTGTACAATTCGAGATTACATCTATTTTCGAAAAAACCGAGTCTCGATGGACCAGTCCCTTCATTGTCAAAATTGTCTATCCATATAGGAGTCGAGATAGAGAACCTGGCGAATGGAAATATTTTCAAAGTAAACGGTCAGTGTTTAAAGCTATTTTTCAAGAATTTTTCTTTAGAGGATACATCCATACCTCTGAAAGATCCTGTCTATCAGGATTGACCTTCCAGTCTGATGAAGGTTTTTCATATATTTAGATTGCTTTCTTAGGATATTTTAGATTAGGTTTACTTTATTAGTTATTTTGGTGGTTAGACGTCTTGGAAGAACTCTTTAGTAGGAAATTGGTACATTTACTTTCATTTGTTAGGTACTCTTTCTTTCTCCTTCCTCTTTTCTTTCATTGTTCCCTTTTGTGTTGTATTACATATCTTTTACATTAGGGATAATGTAAGTTTTAGGTTGGAGGTGAGATTCTTATGAAATTTTCAGTTATTTTGTTGTTTTAAGCGAATTTGTTTTTGAAAAATTTTCAATTTTCTAAATTCAGAACTCTCTTAGAAGTTAAATTTCTATGAATTCAAGTTTATGTGGATATGAGATGATGAGGTATAAGATAATTTGATTTTTAAAAGCCTGTAATCTAATCGAGTAGTAGTTTTTAAACAAGTTCCTTCTATTATTTGACCGATAAAAACTTTAAAAATCAATGGAATCCTGTTCAAATTACACGAATAACTCTCATTCTTAAGGCATAAACTAGATGTTATGATGGTTTAATTAAATGATGAGTCAAAGTGCTAGGAACTAAACATGGGGAGTTTGCCCATCTTGTTCAAGAGAGAAAAGAAAGGTATTAAAAAAAGAGAGAGAAAAAATAAAGAAAGAAAAAGAAAGAAGAAGTGAATAGAAAAAAATGAATGAAAATCAACTAAAAACGGTTGTATAAAAAAGGGCTACCTATAACCACAAAAAAGGAATGGAATTAGCGTGAAAGTCGCCGATGAAACATCCAAAGCTGAGAAGAATCATTATTGAACAGTAAGGTAAATTATAATTAAGGCTTATGTTGATCTAAACACTTTTTGAACTTTTATTCTAATTAAACATCTGGTGAAAGGTTAATCCTTATTAATGATGAGTTAGCAATTCACTGAGCACACTAGACCTTGGTTGTCTGAACTCAATCTATTTGTCAATTAATCAGTTGGAACTAGACCTAATTACCCACTAGTCCTTAGAATCTAGGCATGTCAACATCTCATTACTGAGCATCTCTGAATTTCATTATCTACACGAGTTGGATTGCATAGAAGTTTACATTATGAGAAAGGTTTGAAGTTGGGAGATTGAATTTATTTTTCGCATATTTTGCTTGGGACTAGCAAAATGCTGGTTGGAGTGTGTTAAGCCTAGAATTGAGCATATTTATTCCCAATTTCATGTTGTATTTACACGAAACAATGTGTTTTAAAAACTAATTTAATTATGTTTTCATGTTTATAGGAAATTGAAAGAGAATGGAGAGAATGGAGCTTAATTGTGCACATTTAAAGACATTTGAAAACCAAGCTAAGTCAAGAAAACAAGTGAAAAAAAAGACATTGAAAATCAAAAGCCCAAAGTTCAAAACACAAAAAAAAAAATAAAGAAGTTCGGGTGCCCTACGATCAGTTCGGGCGACCAAAAATTGAAAGGAATAAATACTAAACTCTTTGGACACTTTTGAGCATGTTCGGGCCACCGAACTATCAAGTTCGAGCAATCGATCAGATGATTTATGTTCAACAAAATTTCGAAAATAACTTGTTGGACGTATTTTGGGGACTTCGGGTGATCGAACTTAGAAGTTCGGGTGCCCGACGACTGATGACAATGTGCAGAAATCTTATGCAATTCAAATTCAGTGGTCGATTTTTCTATATAAGGAGGACATCTCAAACCTTCTAAAACGTCCTAGGTTGTGTTCGAGCAGAGAGAACCACTCGTGGAGGATTTTTACTTCGACTTTTCTTCTCTTCTTCTAGTTTTTCTATTGTTTTCATGTTTTTGAAGAGTTTTAGTTTAATCATGTTTAAGATGAACTAATCCTCTTTTTCGGGAAGCATGTAGTTCATATTTTTATGCTTTAATTTAATCTAGATTCAAATTATGGTTTTATGTTAAATTGAAGTTGATTCAAATTTGAATAAAGTTATAGTTCTAGTTCTACTTTGATCTATTGATGACTTTGGGCTCATTAGATGCTTAAGAAAGCTAAAAATTAGTTTACTTATATATTTTGCAAGAGATTGATCTATAAAATTTATTGATCTACCATAGACTACAAGTACGGTAGATGCTTTGGATTCCCTGCGATCAATAACTTGGTTCTTAATGAGGGAACTAATTCAATTAAAGTTCTAATCTATATTGGATGTTTGAATTATGCATCAACCGCTG
The DNA here is from genome assembly GCA_003013855.2 of Liriodendron chinense. NCBI lineage: Eukaryota > Viridiplantae > Streptophyta > Magnoliopsida > Magnoliales > Magnoliaceae > Liriodendron > Liriodendron chinense. The sequence goes on from ML058552.1 coordinate 3,115,246, forward strand.
CATTATCCGATTGGATAAGATAGGACTCCAATTTCATTTGTGTTATTGATTGAATTTGATTGAAGTATTAAGGACGACTTTGAGTGGATCCTTACGCTCTAGTGTTTCTCTTTTACTATTAAACCTTTCAGATTTTTTGTTTTCATCACCACTCTACTTAATTTTGAATTCCAGATATGATTTTAGTTTTAGTTCTTAATGCAATTCTAGTTCTAAATTATTTTAGGAGAATATTGTACACGTATAAGTCCCTGAGGATCAACCTCAGATTCACCGAGTTCATTACTACATCGCAACCCTACACTTGGGGTTGTGAACACTGAACTGGTTGATTTCATTTCAGATTTATGTGCTAATTCAAATTCTAAGGTGGTCCAGCTTGGCAAATAGATAAGAATTGGGGTGGCCTCTCAAGGTCGACCTCCTTGGGGCTAGTATGGTCGATTTAGGGCGGAATTGTTGAAATATTTTGCTTTAAAATATTTTTGAAAAAATTGTAAAAAGGTTTTTTGGTTTTGTCCCATATCGGATGGGAGAAAGAATCTTTTCTTCTTTATAAGTAGGGTGTTGTGCACCTTACTTATTTATGGTGGAAGAGAGGGAGTATGGTGGCTTGCGTGTTCCAGTGCGAAGCACTGGAACATTGCACACGCGGACGAGCACTAGCTCGGTCTCGGTCTCGGACTCGGTCTCGGGCACGGGAATGGTCAAGGGCTCAGGCTAGGTGCGAGTGCGTGGGCATATGAGGCAATGTGGCTGTAGAGGGGCGCACTTTGCACTTTGCACGTGTGCATTGTGTCGCAGATGGGTCGCGACCTCCCGGACTGGAGTGAGACTGGTGCTATAGAGGCTAGGTAGTAGATCAGGTGGCTGGGTTCGGAACAGAGGAGATGCTGTGGGTGGGAGGTCTGACAGAGAGACCTCTCTGCTTTATATAAAGAGCTGCAGGGCTAATTAGAGGGACCTGTGTAACTGCTCATGCAGTAACAGCTGCATGTGGCTAGCCCAACAGTCAGAAACGACTAGCCATTGAGTCTAAACAGCCATCATGCAGGTGTGTAACTACCACATGCACAACAGTCAGAAACTGTAAAAAAAATGGCTAGTTTCTCACAACAGCCAAAAAATGGCTAGTGCCATTATGGCTCTGGACTAAAACTGCCATCCACCCTTGCCTATATAAACCAGACAGGTCTGGTTCATTCCAACACAACAACAGCAATCACAACTCTACTGAACCAACACCCATCTGAGTCTATTAGCCTCTCGGTTTAGTTGATAAAACCAAGCCACTTAAACCAGCGTAGTGGTCTACTGCTGCAACAAGAAGACCGTCATTCATTTTCTCTTTTTCTTTTCTTCATCTTCCAGACAGTGTTACTAAGTTCCATAGTGGTTCCTTCATTTCTTGCTGAACGCAGAACCACATAAGGCTCGTCATATCACGGAAGCAATCCGCCTGCAACCTATCAGCAGACTCAAAATATCTTTGAGTCGAGGCGAATTACGCTTTAAGGACAGCGTATTTTTTCACATGCTTCAGCCTGTCCTTATTTCTCGATTTTTCCAAATTAATTTATTTTCTGAGATCAGAAATTATCAATGAGAATTTGGGTGATCAGCTGTTGTTTGAGGACTACGTGAGTCATACAAGCTTAAGGCCAACATTTTCGACTTTCTCCTTTATCAAATGTGCTAGTCCGGTACTGGGCTGGATGTGTATGCTTTAATTTGGCGTCATCCTACCCTTTGAATCCAAAGTACCGACACTACCGATGCATAGTCCACTTAGAATTATATTGCGAATCAATCCCCAAAGTCTCATGGGTCGGGCATGGTGGTATGGGACATCGTGTCTGAGCCCTCTGCTATGCTGGGGAGACAAGCCTCCCAATAGTGACCATTGAGCACCATTAAAGGTGACGAGCCTACCATCTTATTGAGGAATGGGTGACAAGCCCTTCCGCTTTAATTTGGGTGTGGCTAACAAGTCACTGTCAGTCGATACTTTCCTAGGTGGATAACCCGAAGCTTGGATCAAGGGGTTACTAGCAATGATTGACGACGCAGTGCAAGGAGCCAAATGGTCCTAGTTAGACTTGGTGATAGAATGACGGTATCGTGGCTTCACCAACCTGCTGGATGAATCAGACTAATTAATTACTTGACTAATCATACATGGTTTTGCATGGCATGCATTATGTGCGGGTGGTGGGGTGACGAGCCCCATTCACTAGTAGCTAGGTCTGTGCGGGTGATGTGACGACGAGCCATCCACTGTCAATTGTGAAAAAATGGTATTCGAACATGCATCTGCATCTTATTCATTCATGCATTAAGACAACTAGCTTAGACTTTATTGCATGCCTTCTGTGGAAATTTCGTTACCTACACTTGATTATGCTTGATATCTTGAGTAACTTAGGGCAATGAAAGCACCGAGTTGATCGCTTACTCCCATCTGGGATGATGTTTTAAAACAACAACCAGACTATCTTATTGACGCAGGTACCCTCAAGGCAGACACGCTAGTAAAGTTTGATGATGTAGAGGACGATAGACCATATTCCCAGTATACTGATGATCATGTCTATAAGAGAGCCGTTGTGTTTCTTTGTGACTCTTAGAGTCGTGGTTGCAGCCAATGTCAATGCTAGGTTGTACTTTTAGACTTAGGTGTTGGGGACACCGGTTGAGTGGACCCCTTTTTATGAGATGTAACACTTTATATTTTGGTTTTAGCTCACTTAATTTCAATTTTGTCTTTATTTCATTATTTAGTTTGACCTATTATTATGATTTGATGCCCTGTAGATCAAATGCTTGCATAACACGCATTCGCATACGCATGAGTAACTCCTAAGATATCGGGGATTGAGTTTGTACTCGACCCCTAAAATTTTAGGGTGTTACAAGCCAATTCTAAAATTCAACTGAAATCATGAAAAGTATTCTCTTATCTTTGGTAGGGTGTCTACGGATGCCCCTCTTTGGCAGAGGTTGCATATAACCGAATGCCAAAGTGTGAGTTGACACCCCCACCCTCTTAATTAGGCATAAATGTGATTTGGTCTATTTTAACTCGACTATTATTATAAAAAATTTGCTTAGCTAAAGAGAAATTCGAGTGTCTATCAAGGTTGAGAAAAAAATGTGATTTGTACTTTAACTTTCTATGGCATTATGGATATCCATATCACAACCTTTACATGTCATAATTGGCAATCTACATCAGGTTTATCTGCAAGTATGGATTTCGGTGAAGTATAGCTCATGTGCTTCATGGCTTTGTAGGGATCCAATTGTGTCAATTTAAATCAAGAAAATTAGTTCCCATTGCTACAAGATCACATGCAAGTCTAGTCGTTGAAATGAGTAGTTGCCTTTCACTTTAAAGGGACTTCATGGGTCTACTACACTACAATCATTTAGGTTGAATGATGTCCAAAACTAGAGTCACCTAGATTGTGCTTTTGCTACTTAGATTTTTTTACTCCAACATCGTAATATTTTTTTCTTGCGGTTTGAAGTATGGTTGCCCTACTTGGATAAACAAAGCTCGCATATTAAGGTGATTGGACTAACACGTCAACCACCTTGTATTCCACTTATGATTTTAAGAAAGAATTGAGAACTCGAAAAAGTCCCAAAATTGTTTTTTAGCATCTTGTCGACATCCACTAGAGAGTATGAAAAACTTCTCAGTGCTTCAAAAACCCTGCGCATTTTGCATGCTTTTTTAAAATTTGAAATTTTTTATTTTTTAGGACATGATAAAAACAATCAGAATCAAGAATTCATGTGTCCCACAAATTATCACCACTTAGGGCTACTAATAAAACAATATTACAACTCTCATCAGAAAAACCTTCTGCTATACTCACTACATTTAAAAAATTTCTTTCTTTCCCTTTTTCTTTGAGTTTATAAAATCATTCTTAATGTGCCCAATCTTCTTGTAATAATAACACTTTACATTTTTCTTTCCAAATTTAGATTTTGATCTAAACCCTAGTTTCTTGATTTTTTGGTCCCTTTTTTTGTATATCTACTTGTCACCACCAAACATTCAACGTGTCCTTCCTTGTGACTTTGACTTTTTAGCAAGCTATCTCTTCCAATAGAAAAGAAGATTCTACATCATCTACCATTATAGTCTCCTTCCCATAAATCAAAGTCGAATAAGGTGAGGATATGATGGAGGTGAACGCAATAAAATTAAGGCATTCTCATCTTCATCAACTTTAACATCAATGCTTAATAGTTTACAGAAAATCTTATTAAAATAAGTCAAGTGGCCATGGACAGACATACCTTCTTTCATCTCCAAGTTATATAATTTTTGCTTTAGATATAACTTGTTGGTCAAGGACTTTTTCATGTATAGACCTTTCATCCTTTTCCAAAGCTTTTCCACAGAGTTTTCGTTTATGAGGTTATAAAGCACCTTATCAGCAAGACACAAATGGATCGTGCTACTAGCTTTCAAGTCCAAATCTTCTCACTCGTCATTAGTTAAAGTTGTATTCTTCAATCTTTCATGGCTTAAAATTATTCTTCCCATCAAACTTTTCCACCTCAAACTTTGTATTTGATGTCTTTGTGGCCATTGCACAACTTTAATATCCAACAGATTTTTAAAGAAGTTTATAAATAAAAAAATGCCACAAATCGACTAAAATCAAACTAAAGCTCTAATATCAGTTGTTGTGCAAGTTCACTTGTAAATGATCAATGCCAATAACACTAAAAAAAAAAACATAAAAGGAAATATCCAAAGCCAAAAAGCCAAAGGCTAGACTAAACTAAACGCAAAAGACAAGAGACATAAATATTTATGTGGTTTAACAATATGCCTACTCCATGGGATAACAACACAGCTTTATCCTTCACTAAAAATAAGATAAACCAAATTACAAGGTTTACCTCTCACTCCCACTACAAAAGAAATCTCTTACCCAAAAAAAAAAAAAAAAAACCAGATGATGCACTCTAGAAGAAGATACGTCTCTATCTATACATATGCTCTTTATATAGATAACACAAGAGAAAGTCCTGGCTAAAACCTATAAAAACTAGAATTCACAAACAACAGAGAAGTGAAATTGTGCCTATGGCTCACACTTGTAGGTGCTATGCGTGCAAAAGCTTAGAATGGAACTTGTAGAACTATGTCTAAGTCCTAAAGGGGAGGGTGATTAGGACTGTTTAAAAATCCTTTTGAAAACTTTTTGCTTAATTAAACTAATTGCAATTATAAACTATTTAAGCAAGAACACTTAGCTTCTAAGCTTAAGTGGGTCCAATCACAAGGCTAACATATGATAAGCACATAAACAACGTAGCCTAAGCATGCATAAATACTCAAATGAATAAACTAATCAAGCACCTAATCTATGCAACCTATGTAGACTATAAGAGAATGGATCATATGAGTTCAAGTCTACACTACTTAGTGAAAGTACGTCTTGTGTGTGAATGTGCTCAACTAGTGCCTAGCATACATTCCTATCAAGTATTCATAATTAAAGAATTAAATATATAATGCTAAGATAATAATGCGCTCAAATAAATCACAAATACAAGTATGTATAGTGGTTCGACTTTGGGTCTACTCCACTCCCGGTTCAAGTACTCAACCCCTTTGAGCACATTGGCATTCACTAGGGAATTTAAATCAAGTTCCTCCTAACCTATGTATTTCAAATCGGTTCCACCCTACCGGAGAGTTTGACAAAGTTCTTCCCAACCTATGACGGAGGTTTTGATCGTTCACCTCTCAACTAGGATGTTTAAGGGTTCCATCCAACCCAAGAGTTTGACAAGATTCCTCCCAACCCTTCGGTCCTACACAAGAACCTAGAGTACACTCTTGGCTCTAGCTTTCCTTGTCTCATGTTGTTCACTGCTGTAGTAGAGGTGGAGTATTAACTCAGATGTAATGGTGGATTTAATTTTGAATTACCATTATTCAAATGAGGCTTAGAATCTATGGCTAGATAGAAACTATAGAATTGCCAAGGGTTGTGGAATCGTGAAATTCCCTAACTCAGTTACTCTCGTGGTTAGCGTACGTCCAAAGATTTTAAGGGCCTTAGTGGTGGAAAATGAAAAGGTTAGGCACCATTTTCTGTCCAAACAAAGTGCAGTCCCTACTTAATGGGATTTTACATTTTTTGGGATTTGAACCAACTTTAGAAGAAACTATGTCCAGGGTTGAGTTGTAGAGTCACTTTGCTCAATGTTAGGCTAACACAAATTAGAGTAAAAATAAAAGAAAATAAAGTGGAAGTAAGATATGCAAATGTTATGTGTGAAATGTTGATGCAAAGTTAGATAGAATGTGAGAAGAAAAGAGGAAAACCAATTACTCTTTTATGAAAAAAGATGATCGAGCATCCCTAAATCCAACTCTACTCCATATGTTGGTGTAATCCTCATGAAAATCTCTCTTGAAACTGGCAACCTTTCGTCATAGCAAGGGAACTCCAATAGAACCTCCCCAAACACTCTTCTCACCCAAAGGTTCCCTCCACTTCTTGAGCTTTCTCACTCACTTTTAAAGCAACCAAGCCTCCCTTAGTGCGCTCAAACCTTATAAATAAGGGAAATGAGCCATAATTTAAAAAACTAGACCACTAGGAATCGGATTCACACATGTGTTGCCATGGCCAAATTTTGTGCTTTTCGAGGTCCTTTGGGTGATAAGATCGGGCGCGGATTTCCTGCGAAAGCCTTGTGTAGGAAGTTCCTACGCTAGGAACCAAGGTGGGGCCCATAGTGATGTTTTTTGATAAATCCACCTCGTCCATACGTTTTGGGAGCTCATTTTAGGATAGTATAACAAAAATGAACCGGATCCAAGACTCAAGTGGGCCGAAAACGTGATGATTGAACGTCCATAGTTGAAATATTTGTGGAGCCACAGGAGTTTCGAATCAGGATAATATTTGTGTTTCCAGTTCATCCCAGTAGTAGTGACGTTATGAACGGTATGGATGTCATATAAACATCACTGTGGACCCCAGGGAGGTTTCAACGGTAGTAATTTACCTACCCACCTTTTCCTTTAGTGAGGCCCACTTGAGTCTTGGAACCAGTTCATTTTTGTTTTAACTTCCTGCGCAAGGCTTTCGCAAGAACTTCCTGCGCAAGGCTTTCGCAGGAAATCCGCGCCCGATAAGATCCGTCCCTCACTATAAGTGGACTTTTGGTATCGATGAAAATTGAATTCCCTCCTGTACTTTTTCACATTTTTCAAGGTATTTTTGTCACCTCAGCAGTAATACGGCACCTCAGCAGTAATTCAGTGAATCTGGTAAATCAGTTGTACACATTGCATATTGATGATATTCCCAGACCAATCAAATTAAAAGCCATACCACTAAATTTACATTAATGGAAGGATACAAACAATCCAAACATTGGCTATGTAAAATGACAATTAAAAATGTTGGCAAGTTGCTCATTTGTGATTGCATGCTTGTGGCCCTCCTGAGGATAGAAACTTTGTCATTTTTTGCCAAAGTGCATGTTTCAATGGGCTTGTTACAATCATTCTATCAAATATCATATATACACTAATCAAGGATACTAAGAATATTATGGAGGCGGATAGGTCCCTAGCTAGGAACGGACATGGGCTCTGAGAGGCCACCGTGATACGTGGGTTTTATACACACTGTCTATCTATTTTTTTTTTTTTTTTTTTCCATATCATTTTAGCATACAAGTTCAAAAATGAGTCAGATACAAAGCACAAGTTGAGTGCATGGTGGAAAATTGGGGGCCACATAAGCTTTCAATCTAGCTTATATGTGTTTTCCTTTCATCTAGGTCTATGTAACCTTATGAAATCTTGGATGGAAATTAACAATCAAGGTGGGCCTTAGAAAGATTTCAATGGTGGCTATCATTACCATTGTTGCTTCCTCTGATGTGGTCCACTTGAGCCTTGGATCTGCCTCATTTTTGGGCTTATACCCTAAAATGATACGAAAAAAATGGAAGGTCAATGTGGACGGCCCCCCTCATAGCCCCTGGAACTTTCTAGCTAGAGACCAGCGGGTAGTAGGGCTGTAAATGGTCGGGTTCGGGGCGGGTTTAGCCAAAACCAGACCCGCCCGTTTACTAAATGGGTCTGGGTCCAAATTTTAGACCCAAACCCTTTTACTAAATGGGCGGGTCCGGGTCGGATCCGAATCAACCCATCAGACCCATATATAAATGGGTCCGGGTCTGGTAGAGGGAGATCCACCCAGACCCATTTATAAATGGGTCGGGTCTAATGGGTCCGGGTCTGGATAAAGTATACAAGCATTTTACAAGGCTTAAAACTGGGTCTGGACGGGTTTGGGCTGGACGGGTCCGTTGAAACATAGACCAAACCCACCCATTTACTAAATGGGTTCGGGTTGGGTCGGGTCGCGTCAGGTCGGGTCGGGCCTAATAGAAAGAAAACCAGACTCAGACCCGTTTAGCAACTGGGTCTGTTCTTGGACCCAGACCCGTACCGTTTAACAAATGGGTCGGGTCTGGGACGGGTCTAAATGGGTTGGGTCCGGGTACCCCATCGGGTCCACTGACCCATTTACAGCCCTAGCGGGTAGTACCAATTCCACGTCCGTAGTTGGTCCAGGCAGGGGCTCTATGGGACCCACTGTGATGTATGGGTTTTATCCACACCGTTCATTCACTTTTTTTAGATTAATTTAGGATGGGGTTCTAAAATGAGGCAGCTTCAAGTCTCAAGTGGACCGCACCAAAGGAAGCCGCGGTGCCGTTGAAAACTTCCTAGGCCCAGTGTGATAAGGAGGCAAAAACATGGACGGAGTGAGGGAAAAAAAAAATGTCAGATTGATCCAATGCTTTTGTGGCCCCAAGAAGTTTTCAACTGTAACTGTTCAATCCCCACAGTGTGGTCCACTTGAGGCTTATATGTACCTTATTTTTTAAATCAGATATTAAAATGATCTGAAAAAAATGGAAGAACAGACTGGATAAAACTCATACATCATACCCCCACAGACCAGCCTGGACCAATTTCCGTCCAGGCAGGGGCACTATACAATACGCTTCCAAATATGATAGTACACGTGGCGGCAGGAATTATCAATCAGGGCTGCCCCTCCGGCAGGCGCAGAGTGGATGCCTAATGATTCAAGACATGAATCGATCAGTTGATTTGAGCCATTGGATCAGCTGCTTCAATATGATTAACGTTCACAGTGAGAAAATTGATGGCCATGATTTTTTTTTTTTTTTTTACTAGATCTGGCTATTGAACCATGGCCCATCTACGACAGGGTTGATCAGATGGATGGTCCTGATTTAAACTCTCCTAGTCACTACCTTGTGCAAAAGACTCTACCACATTCAGCTTCCTTGATTCCCATACGCATGAAACTCCTTTTGTGGTGCCATGATTGGATTCTTCAAGCTATTAATTTGATGAATTCATCATCCAACATGGACAAGCTACGTGCCGAATTCTCTGAAATTCGAATATTCTAGCCGCACATTGCTCAAATGTGTTTCCAGATAATGTGAACCGTTGGTGTATTTCTTGTTAAGAGCTGATCGATTTACAAGATTTTTTTTGTGCATGGCCTATCTATGATGAGAACTACAAGCTCATTGGTCGGGATCATGAAAACATGGTCCCGGCCCACTTGTATAAACTCCATGCGCAACGGCGCTCTATTGTCATGAGAACAGGACCAGTGGCGTTTGCAAGACATCCACTCCATCCACCATGTGCTAATTCTCGTTTCCACATTAGAGACGAAAAATCAGGCTGACCCAAAACTTAGGTGGGCCACACCATGTAGAACCACTTGACGCAGCCCACCTGAGTTTTAAAATGGCCTGAACTTTTAAGCATCCATGCATCCTCGCAGAGTGCATCTTATGAATGGAGTGGATGTTATATACGAAGCACATTCAGCCACACACAATCTACAAGGTTTTAATGGTGAGCATCCTCATTCCAACGGTTCCCTGTAGTATGACCCACTCGTGCTTTAGATCGGTCCGTTTTTTGCATACCGGGTTAACTTGAACAGGTGCACCTTATGAATGGAGTGGATGTGGGCCTTACAGATATCACGGTGGTCCCCAAACACACAAAGCTGTAGAATAAGCTTATCATGCAATAGTTGCAGAGGAACCGGTATGATAAAAGAAGACGGGGGATTGTACTACAAGCTTATCATGCAATGTAGTTATGCTTAACTTCCAAAGGCAGTTTATATGGCCCACAGATCGAATTTTCAACGTATGCACAGTTAATCAGGCTTATCACTGAGATATTCTTTGATCTGAAAAGCCCATTGCCTTTCAATCAGTAGGTGTGCCACATCAGAGGATGAAAATTCTACATCACTCGTCCATTTTCATAATGGTGTTTGCGTCATTTAAGAAAATATATATCAACAAAGCTACTCTCTCATCCAAAAATCTAAACCCCTATCATGGTGTTACAGGTTTCCTTGGATTGCAAGTTAGTATATCTAGGACTATTCATTATAGATTTGCCATTACCATTTGGGTATTCACTCCAATCGTCAATTGTGGCCCACCTTCAATAACTTATATAATCGACACCATCCATATTTTTTATTAGGTCATGTTTGGTTATGGTTAAAAAAATTAGGCTAATCTGACATGTGGTTTGGCCCTACTAAGTCTCAACAGTTGACATTTTGTAGACCATTAAAACAAATGACACTGTTTTCTTTGGTGGGGTCCACATGAGCTTTGTATTTGTCTCATTTTTTGGCTCATGTCCTAAAATTGTCTCTCCAAACGGATGAATGGTGTGGATAGAACACACACATCTCGGTGGGCCCCATGAAAGTTGGTGATGTCACTTCAAGCAAGGTCACGTCCGTATGCCATCCCATTTTCATCATTAGTCACTGAACTCCAAAGGAGTAAATTATTCTCATGTACTGTGATTGTTGGTTGGGCCCACTTGAATTCTTTTTTTAAATCCATGCTATCCACCAGTTTTTGGGATCCCAATAGGACAAGGGATTAAAAATTGATCTTGATTAACGACTGGAGCGAGTCGTCAGAGAGAAAACAATGGTGATTGAGCAACCACCGTTGAAATATTATGTTGGATAGTTTTGAGGACTTACAAAAGCCACCTAAAAACTTCAAAAGTGGCTTTATCGGTGACGGTTTTCTCTCAAAACTGACGTGGACCGTATGTTGTCCGCGATAGACGTCTCCGCAAAATTTCAAACCCCATCAAGATCCATAAGCATAACTATGGCCTGATCCGACAGTGAGAGCTCCTTAGCTCTAAAAGTGGCCCAAGGGCCTCGGAACATCTTTATCGGAGTCTGGTCCATCTTGAAACCGACGTGGATACTCTCCCAGCCTGTACCTACTGTCAAGGGAAAATTCGGAGTCCACTTGTGTCGAAATCGGCACTTACTCGCAGTTTCAGAGTATCATACCAATCTTCCAAAAAACACCTAAATACTTCAGAAGAAGCTCTATCTGTGACTGATTATCCTTAAAACAGACGTGCACCGTATGTTTTTCATGATAGACGGCTCCGCAAAATTTTGGACTCCATCGAGATCCATAAGCACAACTATGGCATGATCCGGCAATCAAGACCTCTCGACTCCAAAAGTGCCCTGAAGGCCCCGGAACGTCTTTATTGAAGTTTGTTTCATCTCAAAACCGACGTGGAGACACTCCCATCCTAGACGTGCCGCCGAGGGAAATTTCAGACTCCATCTAATTTGAAATACATGCTTCCACCTAATTCGGAATACGCGCTTACACACGGTTTCGGAGTTTCGTACAAATCTTCTAAAAGACACCTAAACACTTCAGAAGAGGCTCTATCTACGATTGATTATGCTCAAAACTGACGTGGAGCGTATGTTTTCCGCGACAAACGTCCCCGCAAAATTTTGGATTCCATCGATATTCATAAGCACAACTACGGCCTGATCCGACAATCATGGCCTCTCAGCTCCAAAAGTGGCCCAAGGGCCTTGAAACGTCTTTATAGGAGTCTGGTCCATCTCGAAACTGACATGGAGACTCTCCCGTCCTAGACGTACCGCCAAGGAAAATTTTGGAGTCCACTTATGTACTTATTTACGGTTTGCTAGTTTCGTATCAATCCTTTGAAAGACACCTAAACACTTTAAAAGAGGCTTTAGCTGCGACTGATTACACTCAAAACTGAGGTGGATTGTATGTTTTTCGAGATAGGCATTCCCGCAAAATTTTAAATTCCATCGAGATCCATAGGCACAACTATGGCCTGATCCGGAAATAAAGCCTCTTGGCTTCCAAAGTGGCCCGAGGGCCTTGGAACATCTTTATCGGAGTTCGATCCATCTCGAAACCGACGTGGAGACTCTCCCATCTTGGACATGTCACCGAGGAAAATTTCGGACTCCATCTATGTCGAAATTCGTGCTTCCTCGCAGTTTTGTAGCAATCTTTCGAAAGACACTTAAACACTTCAGAAGAGGCTCTATCCACGACTGATTATGTTCAAAACTGACGTGGCCCATATGTTTTCCGCAACAGACGTCCACGCGAAATTTTGGATTCCATCGAGATTCATAAGCCCAATTATGGCCTGATCCGGCAATCAGGGCCTCTTGGCTCGAAAAGTGGCCCGAGGGCCTCCTAACATCTTTATCAAAGTCTGGTCCATCTCAAAACCGACATGGAGATTCTCCCGTCCTGGACGTGTCGCTGAGAGAAATTTTGGACTCCACCTGAGTCGAAATACGCATTTACTCGTGGTTTCGGAGTTTCGTACCAATCTTTCAAAAGATACCTAAACACTTCAGAAGAGGGTCTATCTGCGACTGATTATGCTAAAAAATGACGTGGACCATATTCTTTCTGCAACAGACGTGCCCACAAAATTTTGGACTCCATCGAGATCAGTAAACACAATTATGGCATGATCCGACGATCAGGACCTCTCGACTCTGAAAGTTGCCCGAGGGCCTCAGAATGTCTTTATCGGAGTCTGGTCCATCTCGAAACCGACGTAAAGACTCTCCCATCGTAGACGTGCAACCGAGGGAAATTTTGGACTCCACCTGTGTCGGAATTCATGATTACTTACAATTTGGGAGTTACGTACCAATCTTTCGAAAGACACCTAAACACTTCAAAAGCAACTCTAGCTACGACTGATAAACTTAAAACTGAGGTGGACTGTATGTTTTCCGCGACAAACGTCACAACGAAATTTTGGATTCCATCAACATCCATAGGCACAACTATGGCCTGATCCGGAAATAAGGCCTCTCGGCTACGAAAGTGGCCTGAGGGCCTCGGAACATCTTTATCAGAGTCCGATCCATCTCAAAACCGACGTGGAGATTCTCCTGTCCTGGACGTGCCACAGAGGAAAATTCCGGACTCCATCTAAGTCAGAATACGTGCTTTCTCATGGTTTCAAAGTTTTGTATCAATCTTACGAAAGACACTTAAATACTTTAGAAGAGGCTCTATCTACAACTGATTATGCTCAAAACTGACGTAGACTGTATATTTTCCGCAACAAACTCCTTGTGAAATTTCGGACTCCATCGAGATCCATAAGCACAACTATGTCCTAATCCGGCAATCAGAGCCTCTCAGCTCCAAAAGTGGCCTAATGGCCTCGGAACATCTTTATCGGAGTCCAGTCCATCTTGAAACCAACGTGGAGTCTCTCCCATCCTGGACTTGCCGTCGAAGGAAATTTTAGACTCCACCTATGTCGAAATCCAAGCTTACTCGCGATTTCGGAGTTTAATACCAATCTTTCGAAAGACACCCAAACACTTTAAAAAGAGGCTCTATCTGCGACTAATTACGCTCAAAACTAAGTTGGACCGTATATTTTCCATGACACATGTTCCCGTGAAATTTCAGATTCCATCGAGATCCAAAAGCACAACTATGGCCTGATCCGGCAATCAGGGCCACTCGGCTCTGAAAGTGGCCCAAGGGCCTCGAAACGTCTTTATCGAAGTTCGGTCCATCTCGAAACCAACATGAAGACTCTCCTTTCTTGGACGTGCCGCGGAGGAAAATTTCAAACTCCATCTGCGTCGGAATCCAAGCTTACTTGTGGTTTTGGAGTTTCGTACAAATCTTCTAAAAGCCACATAAACACTTTAGACGAGGCTCTATCTGCGACTGATTATGCTTAAAACTGATGTGGACTGTTATAGTCAAATTACGATGGTTAGAGAATCTCGCGAGGACTCGAGATGTGCGAGCACCCTCTTGACAGTATTCGACTCGCGAGCCTTTGTGGTCGAGGTTCGCATATTGGGCAAGTACAATGCACAACCACCGAGCACCCTCTTGACAGTATTCGACTCACGAGCCCTTGTGGTCGAGGCTCGCATATTGGGAAAGTACGAAATACCACCTGGGTATACGAGCATCTCAATTGTGGTCGTCGAAAGAGTTTGCATCTCAAATCTGCGAGGAGATAATCTTCGAGTCCGAACGTCCTCCACCCTTTTAGTACCAGTAGCCCGTATCGACCAATGTTGGACTTATCTTGATTCATGGTCCCGAACTTCAGGGGATCCTCATTAGGGAACGTGATTCACTAGAGGACTAAATGGATTGAACCATTCTATTATCTCGGGATCGAATGGATAGACCTCTTATGCCCCGAAATCAGGGATTATCTTGATGATCTTACGTAACAAATTAGGTCACTTGGATCTATATAAAGGAACGACTTCATCGATAAGAAAGGTACACAATACACAATCCCTAAGCCCCAAACTTCTTCGTTTCCTTTGTAACTACGTCCCATCTGACACAACCTTCCGAAGGATTGCCGGCACAACCTATACCAGTGGCTTTCAGACATACCGCGGACGAGCCACAAGTCCAACCAAATCATCCTCCTTCTAATCGAATGCCACTCGGCAACCAAGCCCCGGTAATACCCCACATTCCATTCACTCCAGTACTTCCCGGCAACAGCAATCTCAGGGGTCCACCGTCGAAACGTCAGGTTATACCTTACCATGGGAAGGAGACCTGAAGAGAATCCATGATCATCTTGATGATATGGAACAACGTTATCAGGCAAATCGATCATCTGCTGCTATGGCGTCGATACATCGATCCAAGTCTCCTTTCACCCGCGAGGTCACGGAAGCACCTCTACCTAGGAAGTACCGCACGCCTACCATCACCCCGTATACAGGTATAGGTGATCCTCTCGAACACCTGGAAACGTATAGGTCTCTTATGGAGCTGGAGGGACATGGGTCAGAAATCATGTGTAGGGCTTTTTCTCCAACCTTAAAGGAGACAACTCGTACGTGGTTCTGGGGGCTAAACCCCGGGTCCATCGGGTCCTTCATATAGCTATCGGAGCTATTCCTCTCTCAATTCATGGGAAGCATCCGTACTAAAAAGCCAGCATCTCACCTAATGGATTTGAAACAACAGCATGGGGAGACGATAAAAGAGTTTACAGTATGGTTCACTGCAAAAGCTGTCCAAACTGAAGGTTATACCGAAGAAAAAGGCCTCACCGCCCTAATAGCCGGAATTACAAGCGAAAGATTTAGATTCGCCTTAGATAAGGACCCTCCAAAAACCATGACGGAATTCCAAGCAAAAGCTCATAAATATATCAATGCAGAAGAAGTTGCTTTGGCACGTCATGGTATACAGGGCAAGAAGCGCAAGCCAGAGGAAACCTCTCCCCCGGATAAGAAATATCGGCGTGATCGACGGGACCGCTCTCCCAAGAAGATTTATTCGGGTAAATACCATAACTACACTCCTCTCAATCGATCCCCTGAAAAGGTGCTAATGGAGATCAAGCATAAACCATACGTGAAATGGCCTGCAAAGATCAAATCTGATCCCGAAAAGAGAGATAAGAGCAAGTTTTGTTATTTTCACAAAGATCATGGGCATAGTACTCAAGATTGTATATCTCTACGAGATCACATCGAAGCCCTCATTCGGAAGGTCATCTTCAAGATTATGTTGTTCGGCAAGGTCGGTCGCTTAAAAGGGGGGAAGGCGCATCACACCAGAAGAAGTCACCTCACCATCACACTCCGCAAGAAGATGCTGAGCCTGCCGGATAAATCCGGACCATTGTCGGAGGGCCAGCTTGTGGGGGAGATTCTCAAGCTTCGAGGAAAGCTTATACTCATAAGGCGTCTAAGAAACCCCAACATATCTACTACCTAGAACAGACACCTAACAAGTCAAAATTTGGCCATCCTCCAATCTCCTTCTCCCTCGAGGATGCAGAGGGGATCCACTTCCCTCACGAAGACTCCATCGTGGTCACACTAAAGGTATCAAATTATCTGACTCATCGTATTATGGTGGATACAGGTAGCTCTGCCGATATTCTATTCCTGGAGGCTTTTAACAAAATGGCACTTGCCAGAAGCCTGCTCAAGCCAGTCTCAACTCCCCTCATCGGCTTTGGGGGCGAGGTGGTAATGCCGGAAGGAAGCATTGACCTCCCAGTCACCTTTGGAGAATGTCCAATGAAAACGGCCGTCTTCATTAATTTCCTTGTGGTAGACCGGAGGTCAGCATACAACACCATTTTAGGGCGACCATCGCTTAATAAGGTTGGGGCAACTTTACATCCTTTATATTTTTGCGTCAAATTTCCTACCTCGAATGGTGTTGGGGTTGTACGAGGAAATCAAAAGGAAGCCCGTTCATGTTATGAGATATCCGTACAAAACCGAAAGAAGGCTCAGACAACACCAGTTATGACGGTGGCACAAGATTCACCAAGCCTTCTGACGGCTACCTCGTTGGATCCAAGAGAAAATACTCTCCAATCAGGAACTCCTGGAGAAGAGACAGTGGCAATCCACTTAACCAAAGACGATTTGTCCAAAGTCATATACATTGGGTCCTCTTTAACCAGCATCTTTCGAGAAGATCTGGTCCGTTTTCTCACCAAATACCAAGATGTGTTTGCTTGGTCTCACAAAGATATGCCAGGCATCGACCCCAACGTCATAGCACATCGTTTGAACGTTGATCCGAAGTATAAACCTGTTCATCAACGACGACGTGCCTTCACTGCAGAAAGGTAAATGGTAATCAAGGCCGAGGGTCGAAAAGTTGCTCGCAGTCAATTTTATAAAAGAAGTCGACAACCCAGAGTGGGTCGCGAACGTGGTTCTCGTTCAAAAAACTAATGGCAAATGGAGGATGTGCATTGACTATTCCGATTTGAATAAAGCGTGTCTAAAAGACAACTTCCCGACACCGTGAATCGATCAGCTGGTTGATTCGACGGCAGGGCATGCCCTGCTAAGTTTCATGAACACCTATTTTGGTTACAATCAGATTATGATGTATCCGCCTGATAGTCAGCATACCGCCTTCATAACCGAACGAGGTCTGTATTGCTACCAGGTAATGCCTTTTGGTCTTAAAAATGTAGGACCCACCTATCAGCTCCTCGTCAACAAAATATTCGCCACACAAATCGGCAGGAATATGGAGGTTTACGTCAACGACATGCTCGTGAAAAGCGTCGTAGGAAATGACCACCTTGCAGATCTTCGAGAAGCCTTTGACTTAATGAGGAAGTATCAGATGAAATTAAATCCAGAGAAATGTGCGTTTGGTGTGTCCGCCGAAAAATTTCTCGGATTTATGGTTGGCCAGCGAGGAATCGAGGCAAATCCTGAAAAAATAAAAGCATTGATCGAAATGAAGTCTCCGACCACTCTCAAAGATGTCCAACGTTTGGTGGGTCGCATTGCATCGTTGAATAGGTTCATTTCGCGGGCCTCAGACAAGTGTTTATCCTTCTTTAAACTCCTCCGAGCCACCGCCAAATCTGATTGGGAGTGGGCACCGCAAAGCGAAGAAGCGTTCCAACAACTGAAGCAATATATGACTGCACCCCCCGTTTTATCTAAACCTGTGGCGCACGAGCAACTTCTTCTTTATTTATCTGTGTCTTCTACGGCCGTTAATGCCGTTTAATAAGAGAAGATTCTGGCGTACAAAGGCCCGTTTATTATACTAGTCGAGCAATGGTGGATGCCGAAACTCGGTATTCTAATATGGAGAAGTTAGCCCTTGCTTTAATCACGACTGCCCGAAAACTGCGACCATACTTCCAAGCCACGCTATATTAGTGCCAACAAACCATCCGTTACGACAGGTCCTTCAGAAACCCGAGGTTTCAGGGCGATTAACTAAATGGGCGGTCGAGATCAGCGAGCACGATATTTCATTCTGTCCCAGGACCACAATCAAGGGCCAGGCCGTGGAAGACTTCATCGCTAAATTTACATACTCCTCTCCCGAAGATAATCCCGCTACTAGCGACCAGCCATCCTGGTCACTCTTCGTGGACGGGTCCTCACGGGCCACTGGTAGCGGAGTGGGCATAATTCTAATTGCTCCAAACGGGTCGCGTTTCCAATACGCTTTATGGTTTGATTCTCACATCTCTAATAATGAAGCAGAATATGAGGCTCTCATCGTTGGCCTCGAACTGGCAAATGTCCTCTCAATTCAGAATCTACTCATACATAGTGACTCTCAGCTCATAGTCAATCAAGTACTCAGCGAATTTGAAGCAAAAGAAGAAAGGATGGCGTTATACAAATTCCGAGTGCTCGTCCTGCTCGCGAAGCTAAAGAATTATGAAATGATCCACATTCCTCGCGAGAAGAACAAACTCGCAAACTCTTTGGCAAAACTTGCCTCCGCACCAGAATCTGAGTTATCACATTCAATTCTCATCGAGCACCTTCGGACCCCGAGTATCGATCAAGCAACTCCTAGGCAAGTGATCGTGATCCATCCCTCTCCATATTGGATGGACCCCATTATCCTCTATGTCAGGGATGGACATCTTCCAGATAACAAGAAATCCGCACGACAAATTCGTCATCGAGCTGCCAGGTATACTTTACAAAATGGAACGTTATTACGTAAGAGTTTCTCTTTGCCCTATTTAAGGTGTCTTTACCCAGAAGAAGCACATCGTGTTCTAGATGAAATACACCAGGGGGCATGTGGTAACCACCCAAATGGACGATCTCTAGCATATAAGGCGATGAGGCAAGGATACTACTGGCCCACTATGAAGGCAGATGCGATTGAATTCTCTAAAAAATGTGACAAGTGCCAGCGATATTCTCCTATACCTCATGTACCGTCCGAGAAAATGACGCCAATGGATAGCCCTTGGCCCTTCGCCCAATGGGGAGTCGACATCATTGGGCCCTTGCCTATCGGAAAAGGACAAAATAGGTTCACAATCGTGGCAGTCGATTACTTTACCAAATGGGCCGAGGCAGAGCCATTAGCCAGAATTACCGAGAAACAGACCACTAAGTTCGTATGGAGAAATATCGTATGCCGTTATGGGCTCCCCCACACTATAATCACCGACAATGGAAAGTAATTCGACAACGCCGCTTTCGATGAATTTTGGGAAAAATGGAATATATGCAATATCCGCACCTCTCCATATCATCCTCAAGCAAATGGGCAAGTTGAAGCAGTGAATAAAATCATCAAGCGTCATCTAAAGACCAAGTTCGGTGAGTGTAAAGGCATGTGGCCAGAACTCCTGCCAAAAGTCTTATGGGCATATAGGACTACGACTCGCACATTAACAGGCGAAACTCCTTTTTCCTTGGCATTCGGTACCGACGCAGTAGTACCAGTTGAAATTCAAGTACCTTCGTATCGAAACGAGCAGTATGATCCAATTCATAATCAGGAAGGTCTTCGACTTCATCTCGACCTGTTGGAAGAGCGGAGAGATGCCTCCCAGCTGTGAGCAGCAGCGTATCAGCAGCGTATTGCTCACTATCGTAATGCTAAAGCTCGGCCTAGAGCTTTCCAACTCGGCGATTTAGTCCTTAGACAGAATCTCGGAGCTCCTGCTCGTTCGCTGGATCCAAATTGGGAAGGCCCGTATCGAGTCATCAAAATTGTGCGACCCGGTACTTATTATCTTGAAGATATGCAGGGAAGACCCGTACGTCATCCATGGCATGTGGAACATTTGCTACGGTATTTCCCTTAATTCGATGTAATTATGAACGACATTCGAATGAATAAGAATTAAAGTCAGTCTTTTGGTCGCTACTCCATTTAATTGGACCGAATAGCCTCGAAGAGAATACACACATTCTCTTGGCCAATTGTCTACCCTTAGTAGAATTAAAGTCAGTCTTTTGGTCGCTACTCCATTTTATTGGACCCGAATAGCCCCGAAGAGAATATACATTTTCTCTTGGCCAACTGTCTACCCTTGGTAAAATCGAAGTCTCAATCAATAGATCAGTCTATCTCCAAACGGACATGGTCATCACGACCCCCGGATTGAGCCTAACTCATTACTACGTGAGTTAAGTATGAAGGCATTTCATTATTCAATCAATGAAGAAAGAAAGAAAGGAAATAAGATGCCAACGACATTATCAAAAGGTGTTTTTTCATTCATCTCAATTGATTACAAAGGTTGATTACAAATGCAAAATCATTACATGAGTAAGCAAAGAAAAGAAGATAATCATTCTCATGCATTGGTTGGAGGAGGAGCGGCGCTCTCGACTTCAGGGCCCGCTTCGGGAACCCCTCCAGCTTGAGTGACCTCAGCACTTCGTTCTCAGCAGCTACCCTTTCCTCCGCAGCTATGATGGTCGCGACCTTCTCGAATTTGCCCATATCAAAAGATGGGGACATTCGCTGCACTACTCGTAGTGTGAAGTCGTGACCAGCATCGTACAACTCATATCTCTCTTCGTCGTATAGCTGCAAAGTTTGAAACTCCGTGATAGCTTGAGCTCCTTCTTCAGAGAGCATCTTGACAAGGGCTACTCTCTCCTCGTCCTAGTGGATCGAGTCGTCCTTGAGTTGCGCGAGAGTGGAACGCTCTTTATCCAAATTGTCGCTAACTTCCTTGAGCTGCGACTTGGTCTCTGCAAGCCGCTCCTCCAACGAGATCTTGTCTTGGCGGAAGATCTCTCTTTCTCTCTCTGCCTTCTCCTTCAACTCCGCGAGCTTGGCGAAGTTGGAGTCCAAAGCCTGATACCTATCGGTCAGGACTTGGACCTTCTCAATGAGGATCTTTTTCTCCTCAGTCATCTTCGCGATCAAGGTCTCGCGAGACTTGATGACTTGGTCCCTTCCGTGGACTGCTTTCTCTAGGGCAACCCTCTTCCCGTCAGCCTCATCTATCACACGACGGGCGGCGAGGATGTCACGCCTCGTTCGTAAAATGAGGTCCAAGCCTTATAGAACAGAAGAAAGGTTATGAGGTGTAGACACCCCACCTTCGGCTACACTGTTGGTAGAGATAGCTGGTTGAACGGAGGACCATACCCCCAAATCCCAAGTCCAAACTCAGCCAAACTCACCCTTGTAAGCCCCATTCCATAGCCCAGTTCAAGCCTGAACCCAGTCAACCCAGTCCTAAACACCACCCAGAAAAACCACCCATAAAAAAGGCCAGTCAAAAAATCCCAAAAAAAGTCAAACTCACTGAGTCAACTCGCTGAGTTAACCCGCTGAGTCAACCCGTCGAGTCAACCCGTCGATCCAAAACACCGAGTCAACCCGTCGAGTCAACCCGTCGAGTCAACCCGTCGAGCCAACCCGTCGAGTCAAACCACCGAGTCGACCCGCTGAGTCAACTCACTGAGTCGACCAGCGAGTCCAACAGCAGCCCCGAGGGAACGGCCGTACTCGCTGGAAACCGAGGATCAGCCGTACGGGCGGCCCATGGCAGGCCGCCCGGACAAAATTACGACTTCTGCCACTCTCTGCTGCTATAAATACCCCCCTCCCCTTCTCATTTCAGACAATCCATTCGAGGCCATTCGAGTCCATTTCAGCCCGAGAGCTCTGAGTCCATCTCTCCACCCTTTAGCCCATTTTTCCACCAAGGAGAGCCCGAGTGAGGAGAGCCTAGCCCTGGTCCAGCCCAGCCTGACCACTGGTCCAAGCCTCCCAAGCCATCCAAGTCTTGATCCAACCACTCGAAGCCAACCCTTGCGACACCTCCGTCCACCCAGCTACTCTTTTCCAGCATCATCTCATTTGCATCTAGCATAAGTGCAACATTTACTTTTCTTCCAACCCCCCTGCTTCACTACAAGCACCTTGATTACTCAAACACACATGCATATGTCTTTATATTAAGCACCTGTCAGTTCGAGCGTATGCTCTGGGCTTGCCCGTTGTTGGAACCTGCCCATCAGAAACTCTTACTGTTCAGACCTGCATTCATGCTTCACTAAAAGCACCTTGATTACTCAAGCACACTGCATACGTCTTATATTAAGCACCTGTCAGTTCGAGCGTACGCTCTGGGCTTGCCCGTTGTTGGAACCTGCCCATCAGAAACTCTTACTGTTCAGACCCGCATTCATGCATCATGTCATTCATGAGAATATACGAGGATTAAATTAGACTTTCAAGTATTCGATCGATTCTGTGAAGTAGAGACCGTACTTCGGTACGGGCAGTGTGTGGGGTGCTTAACCTCTTCCCACCCTGTAACCGTGATCCCTTACCTTGAATCTCTGGCCGCAGATCAACAGGAGTCATTTTATAGGAAAGGATCTTCAGATCCCCTTCTCTAACGTTTCTACGGGGTCTAGCCGACTATAGATTCGAAGTAACTGGCTAGTGGCGACTCTGGTCTTATACAAACTCACTTAAACATATCCAGCTCAATACGACAACCAAACAAAGCCCTCGAGAACGAGGCAAGCCAGTGGCACAAACGGCGATTTCGCGCACGCACCTCTTCTTCTTCTTCTTCCGAAAGGAAAGGGAGAACGACGTCGTGTGGGAGCGCGGAAAAATCGGCGAGGGTCCACAGAATGGCGACTCCACTGGGGATTAGCTAGTCCCACTAGTCATGATCCGACTTGAAAAACAGAATCCTTCCCGTACTTGAAAGTCACTAATCCTCATACAATCTCATCTGCATAGCATTCTACCCAAAACCCAAAACAAACAAAAAATAGAAAAATCCCTAAACCAAGAAAAAAATAGAAAATCCCAAAATCCAAAAAGAATATAGTCCTCACCATTGCGCCTCCTCGGGCTCAACGTGTTCGGAGACAGCTTCCCTTCCGCAGCATAATCCGCACTCGGGCTCAGCAAGCCATGTCCGACCACGAAGAAGAAACTCATCACTTCCCTGCTCTTGAAATGACCGAAGCGCAACCTCCAGCGCAACAGCCCGTTGACAATACGCCAATCATACAAGAATTGGCACAAGGAGTGAGAGCAATGCAAGAAATGCTCTGGCAATTCATGCAAGCACAGGCCACCGCAGCAGCCAACAATCAAGTTGGCCCAGTTCAGCAATCTCAACAACCATGCCGGGTCCTCCCGGCCTCCAGTTCAAATCAAGCACAACCATCGGACTCTGCCCAAGACTACCGACAGCAGCCATCTCAGCCCTTCGCTATGGGGCATCCTTCTCAATATCTTCCTGCAACGACAAGGCCATCTCAGAGCATCCCAGTCGCAGGGACTTCCAGTCAGCTTCCAGTCAATCTTGCAAACAACAATCTCAGTAGATCTCAGCATGTCCCCGCCGATGGGACACCTTTTCAATTCCAGCACATCCCCGCCAATGGGATTTCAATTCAATTTCCAGCAACAGGGACAGCACTGGCGAATGCCCACAATGGGGGTCAGTGTCAAGCCCACATCAATCAGCGGACAGTGGCGAATACCCAACAAGGGGGTCACTTCTCAGCATCTCAGCCTCCTGCAAACAGGAGCACTTTTCAATTCCAGCACATCCCCACCGATGGGATCCCAGTTAATTTTCAGCAATCTTCAATTCAGCAAAATCCAGTTAATTTTCAGCAATCTTCAATTCAGCAAAATCCAGTTAATTTCCAGCAAGTTCCAGTTCAACCTTCAGTACAGTCTCCAGTTCAGTTACCATCATTTCAAGCTCAAGTTCATCAGAATCCAGTTCAATCATCAAACCAATTTCAGCAACCCGCGGTTGCTTTTCAGCAAGCCCATAGGGTCGAAGACATCGACCACTATGCCGAAGAAGAACGTGCCTTACTCCAGGAGGCACCAGTCGCTCGAACAGATCACTCAGGACTGGACGAGTTGCGGGAGCAGTTCCAGATCTTGCAAAATCAGCTTCAGCGACAGCAAGGAATCGACCTACCTTCGACCAAGTTCAGAGACTTGTGTCCTTTCCCAGATGCTCAGGTACCTCAAAACTTTGAGGTTCCAAAGTTCAAAAGATACGACGGCAGCGGTTGTCCCACAGCACATCTCAAGGCCTTCTGTGGAGAGCTGAGTGCAATCTCAGGAAATGAAGGGGCCCTCATTCGTTTGTTCCAAAAATCTCTGAAGGGCGATGCCCTCGATTGGTACACTTCATTGGATTGCCATCGCATCAGGACATGGGAACAGCTTTCCCAGGCTTTCGTCGACAGATTCGCATACAATCTCAACATGGCACCCAGAAGAGCCGACCTCGCAGCACTCAGGCAAAGAAGTGATGAAACACTATCAGCTTATGTGGGACGTTGGCGAGCTATGGCAGCCAGAATGCGGACACCCATCGACGATGAAGAACAAATCTCCATGATTGTTCATTCAACATATCCAGGCATATCTGGGTATCTCATCTCGCATCCATATGCGAATTTTTCACAATTGATCCGTGCTGGAGAGCAAGTCGAAGCAGGGATCCGGGCCGGGACGATCTCCCCATGGCCTCATCAAGCCACTCCAGTCAAGAGGAACAGAGTGGAAGGAAGACCTATCGGGCACGGGAATGGAAACCGCAGTGGTTCTCCTCCTCGCCCAACGGAGGTAAACAATATCAACACCACTGCTCAAGGGAATCAACGTGCTCCCCCACAGGGACGTCAACAGTATCAGCAGAATCAAGTTCAGCATCAGCCTCAGCGGCATCAGCCACAACCGAATCCTCAGCCACAACCACCTCGACAACAACAGCAATTCAGAGGAAACGGTCAATACTCATACCAGAACAGGCAGAATTACAGGGAGTTCAGGAAGTTCACTCCACTCAGTCAACCACTTAGTCAAATCATGACTACACTGGTACAAAAGCAGTTACTTAATCTAATGGCACCTCGGCCTCCGCCTCATCCTCTACCACCAAACTACCGAGAAAATGAGTATTGCGCCTATCATCAAGGACGTGGCCACGCCACTGATCGATGCTATACTTTGAAGAATGCCATACAAGACCTGATTGATGACCGCAAGATCGTCATCTCGGTCCCTGGAACTTCTCCAGCAGCTTTCACCAACATCCTTCAGAATCCTCTGCCTCAACATCCGACGGACCCTAGTTCATCTCGTGGCCCTGCAGTCAATAGTATAGAAGAAGGGGACCATATCGATCGCTTCTTCTCCCCTATTCAGTCCATTCATGCCTACACTTATGAGCCAACAAATCCTCCTCTAGTCTTGCAAGGGGCAAGTCCCTTTCTTCCTTCAATCTCCGAGCCAGTAGTGCTTGAAGGAGCACCTCCATATGATATACCAGTTGTTCAAGGGGCACCTTACAACCATTCAAGCTGGGAACCAGTCGTCCTGGAAGGAGCACAATCATACATCGAGCCCACATACGAACCTGTCGTCTTGCAAGGGGCAACTCCAGAACAATCCAATCCGCAATGGAAGGATTATACTCATCAGCAGCAAGAGCCCGTTGTCTTGGAAGGAGCTCTTCCAGTCAAGCCTGTCATATTGCAAGGGGCAAATCCCGGAGGCGTATCAATCACGCTACGGCAGCTCGGACGAACAGAGAAACCTCCTGCCATATCAAGAGGACCAGTATTCATTCCGTGGGAGCCTCCCGCTCCAGGAACAGTCAAGCCAGGACCACGACCTTATGTGGTCTATGAAGACAAGCCTCGATATTACCCCTTCAGCACAGGCAACAATGTAGTCCTCAAGGCAAAAGCTCCATACGAGGAAGATCTGGTACCCACACCAGCATCGTTGCAAGAAACGGTGGTCCTAGAAGGTAAAAGGGAGGAAAGCTACAAAGAGGTTCCATGGCACTATCCAGAATGTGCGGAAGTGGGGAACATGAATCCCAATGGGCGTTGCATCCGAAGAGATAATCAGAACAGAGGGGATCCCAAAGGCACTCTCTCAGGCCTCGGCAATAAAAATGAAGCCGCGTACGATGTGGCAACTCAGCTCAAGTCAATCCCTGTACAAATCTCAGTATGGGAGCTACTCTGCACATCTCGCATACACCGAGAGATGTTTGCCAAGACCTTGAATGATGCTCATGTCTCCTCCGATATGGCACCAGAGATGATTGCATTGATGATTGGACAGCTACTGGCTCCGCGCGCCATCACCTTCACCGATAATGAGTTACCACCAGAAGGACGCGATCATGGGCGATCCCTCAACATAGCCTTACGATACAAAGACCTCTGTGTTCCACTGGTCCTTATCAATAATGGCTCAAGTTTAAATGTCTGCCCACTCAAGACTGCGGAACGTTTGGGAATCAGTCCCTCTTCATTTCGACCCAGCACCATATGTGTCAGAGTATTCGACAACACCCGCCGATCAGTGGAAGGAGAAGTCGACATAGAGGTACAGATAGGTCCGGAAGTCTCTACCATCACATTCCAAATCCTGGATATATCAGCCTCTTTCAACATGCTGCTCGGACGACCTTGGCTGCACAAGGTTGGAGCTGTGCCATCAACCCTACATCAACGGGTGAAATACATCTGTGGAAATCAAGTGATCTCTATCCATGCAGAGAAGGAGCTCATCATTCCTTCTAATGCTGCTGCCACTGAACCAGACATCCCGGTCATCGATATCCAGCACTCTGAAGAGGACATCCCGTTTCACAGTTTCGAATTCGAGACCGTGAACTCTATCGCTAATCCAGAACCGATAAGGGTGGACCGTGTCTTTTCACCGGCAGAGCGTCTGAGCCTCAAATACCGAATGAAGAATCACTTCAAGTCCAGAAAGGTACCGCTGGTATATAACCAACGCAAATGGGGACTCGGATACAGGGCAACCTTCATGGACAAGAGAAGGAAGAAATTTCGGTGCTCACCTATCAGTTCGTCAAGCCGGGAGAACCTTGCAAAGATCCAGGAGGGAATCAACCGACTGCACTACACAAAGGCCTCCCGATGAGCCTAGTTTGGGCCACGTGGCCCCCTATTCGATGGGATCAGATTCTCGAACCATCTAAGCCTCCAGAAGAAGAAGAAAAGGATGAAGATGAAGAAGGAAGTCAAATGCAGCAGCTTCAGGACCAGGTTACTCTGACACCTGCTCCCAACCAGGGGCACAACCTGCCCACGTCAGCATCAATCAACCAGGGGCACAACCTGCCCACTTCTCTCAACCAGGGGCACAACCTGCCCACTTCAATCAGCAAGGGGCACAACTTGCCCATCTCAGCACCAATTAGCAAGGGGCACGACTTGCCCATCTCTGCAAAGTCAACTCCATCAGTCATCAGCCAGGGGCAAAAGCAGCCCATCCACTAGACCAAGAAAGGGAAGTGGCCAGCCCTAGATTGGTCTGATGTCCAGATTCCAAGCTCATGTCTAGCTGTGGAACCAGACGAACTGCAATGCGAAGTAAGTGATCCGGGAGGGACTGAGTACGACTCAGATCCCGAACCCGACCAGCAAGAAATCATGGTCATTGGGCCAGACCGTGACTCTTCGCCCAAATCATCAACCCCCACCTCTTCAAGGGAGGAAGTGTGGGGTCCTGAATGGTCATCTGTTCCCCTAACTTTTGAATCAGCCAAAGAGCCATCTGAGGGCTCTGGCTTCCAAAAAAAAACGCCTGTTTAAGCAGCGACTGGAACTTTGGAACAAGTTGGGATCAATCATGGTCTGCAATGCCCGCTTGTTCAAAGTCCCGTGAATTTCGAAAATCCAAAAAAACCAAAAACTTTCAAAAACCAAAAACATCTATCATTTCAATTTCAGAAAAATCTCAAAAACCAAAAAACATTCATTTTCCTGCATTCAATAGTGTGCCAAGTTCGTCTAAAGAGTCACATGAGTTTGAAGTCGAATCATATGACTTTGACATCGAATTAGACTTCGAGCTCATGGGTCTGGACGAAGCTCGGGATGAGGAAGATGATGATCCAGCTCCCGAACTAGAGGATCTCCTCAAAAAGTTCGAATCTAAAGCCAATGTTGTAGCCGATGATTTCGAGATAGTAAACTTGGGGACGCTTGAGATCCCTAGGGAAGTACGCATTGGAAAATCGTTGCCACCTGAGATGAAACAGAAAATGATAGAGTTCCTAGCTCCAAGATTGTCCAACTTCGCGTTCTCATATGAAGACATGCCGGGGCTCGATGAAGAGCTCGTTGTACACCATCTGCCAACCAAGGCAGATATGAAGCCAGTGAAGCAGAAACTCCGAAGAATGAAGCCAGAATGGGCTCTGAAAGTCCGAGATGAAGTCATCAAGCAATACAATGCGGGATTCTTGGTAGTCTCCAACTACCCTGAATGGCTCGCCAACATCGTACCAGTACCGAAGAAGGATGGCAAGGTTCGAATGTGCATCGACTTCCGAGATCTCAACAAAGCCAGTCCAAAAGATGACTTCCCTTTGCCACATATCGACACTCTGGTCGACAACACTGCTGGATACAAGATCTTCTCATTCATGGATGGGTTCTCAGGTTACAATCAGATTAAGATGGCCGTCGAAGATCGTGAGAAGACATCGTTCATCACTCCCTGGGGAACCTTCTGTTACAGGGTGATGCCGTTCGGTTTGAAGAACGCAGGAGCAACATATCAGCGAGCAATGACAGCACTATTCCACGACATGATGAACAAGAAGCTCGAAGTATATGTGGACGACATGATCGTCAAATCTCGCACAATTGAAGGACACTTTGAAGATCTGAAGAAGTTATTCAACAGATTAGAAAAGTACAGGCTCCGCCTCAACCCTCAGAAATGTGTCTTCGGTGCAATGGGAGGTAAGCTCCTCGGTTTTATGGTAAGCGAGGACGGCATCAGGGTCGACGAGACCAAAACCAGAGCAATCATCGAGATGCCCCCTCCTAGAACAGAGAAAGAAATTCGTGGCTTCCTCGGCAGAATTCAATACATCAGCCGCTTCATCGCACAGCTCACACCTATCTGTGAGCCAATATTCAAGCTCCTTCGGAAGAACGTCCCAAAAGAATGGAATGATGATTGCCAAGTCGCCTTCGACCGCATCAAGAGATATCTCATGAATCCTCCAGTCCTAGTGCCGCCCGCTCCCGGACGACCACTATTGTTATACATCTCGGTAGCAGCAGAAGCCATAGGCTGTGTCCTCGGCCAGCACGACGAGACCTAGAAGAAGGAACAAGCAATATACTATTTGAGTCGAAAGTTCACCGACTACGAGACCAGGTATTCCCAGATCGAGAAGACTTGCCTCACCCTAGTCTGGGCAACTCAGCGACTCCGTCAATACATGATTGCATTCCCTATTCTTCTCCTTGCTCACATGGATCCGCTCAAGTACCTGTTAGAGAAACCGGCACTCACTGGAAGGATAGCTAAATGGCAGCTACTCTTGTCTGAGTTTGACATCACCTATGTCACTCAAAAGGCAATCAAGGGACAGGCCCTCGCCGATCATCTTGCGGCTCACTCTCTCCTCGACTATCAGCCGCTTAAGACATTCTTCCCTGATGAAGATCTCTTACTCATCGAAGAGGAAGAAAAGAAGAAAAAAGATGAGTGGACGTTATTCTTCGACGGTGCAGCAAATTCTAAAGGGAGAGGTATTGGAGCAATCCTCTACTCTCCAGATGATGTCCCTATTCCTATCTCGAGGCGCATCGCATTCGAGTGCACCAACAACATGGCAGAGTATGAAGCATGCATTGCTGGCTTAAGGGAAGCCATAATCTTGGGCGTCAAGAAGCTACGAGTGTTTGGAGACTCACAGCTTATCATCAATCAGACCAATGGCGAATGGAAGACCAAGGACGAGAAGTTGATACCATATCATGTGTATCTTGACAATCTGATCGAAGAATTCAAGGAAATCACCTTCTCATACATGCCCAGAGCCAAGAACCAGTTCGCAGATGCTCTCGCCACGCTCTCATCAATGCTCGAGATCCCAAAAGGAGCTTCAGAATGGGAGCTCACAGTCGAAATTCAAGAAGAACCTGCTTTTTGCCTGCAAATAGAAGAAGCCGAAGCTGTCCCTGACAAACCCTGGTATGCCGACATCAAGCAATATCTCGAAACCCAGGAGTATCCAGAATCAGCAACAGCAACAGATCGCCGAACCATCCAACGTTTGGCCGGCCAGTTCACCATCAGTGGCGAAGTTCTCTACAAGCGATCCTATAATCACATCCTCCTTCGATGCGTCGATGAAACAGAAGCTGCAAAGATCATGAAAGAAATACACGAAGGAATCTGTGGCCCTCACATGAATGGGCACATGATGGCAAAGAAGATTCTACGACTCGGCTACTATTGGCTCACCATGGAGACAGACTGTTGCCAGCACGTCAAAAAATGCTTCAAGTGTCAGGAGCATGCAAATCAAATCCATGCCCCATCATCAGAGTTATACAACCTAACCACCCCCTGGCCCTTCTCCATGTAGGGACTCGACATCATCGGCAAGATCAGTCCCAAAGCATCAAATGGTCACGAGTACATACTTGTGGCAGTCGACTACTTCACCAAGTGGGTAGAGGCAGCCTCCTACACCACGATTGCAGCATCTCAAGTGATCAAATTCATGAAGAACAACATCATATGCCGGTATGGAATCCCTAATGCCATCATCACAGATAATGGGACCCCGTTCGTCAACAAGAAGATGGATGACTTCCTCAGCAAGTTCAAGATCCAACGTCATCGATCAAGCCCCTACCGTCCCCAGATGAATGGTGGGGTAGAAGCCGCAAACAAGACAATCGTCAGGATACTCGAGAAGATGGTCGTGACCTATCGAGACTGGTCAGATATGCCCCCATATGCACTTTGGGCCTATCGAACGTCTGTACGGTCTGCTACGGGCGTTACTCCTTTCAAGCTTACTTATGGAATGGAAGCAGTTCTACCAGTCGAAGTGGAAATACCATCACTTCGGGTGTTATTAGAAAGCGGAATTGAAGAAGGAGAATGGCAACGGGCCAGATTCGATCAGTTGCAGCTGGCAGATGAAAAACGCATGCGTGCACTAAGTCATTCACAGTGCTATCAGAAAAGGATCGCTCGGGCTTACAACAAGAGAGTCCGAAAAAGGAGCTTCAAGGTAGGCGACATGGTCATGAAGAAGATTCTACCGTCGCACCTTCCAGATCCCAGAGGAAAGTTCAAACCCTCGTGGGACGGGCCACTGATCGTCAGAGAAGTACTTCCCGGAGGCGCCCTCAGACTCACCAGCATGAGAGGGGTGGATCTTCCTGAGCCAACCAACGCCGACAACGTGAAGATCTTTCACAGGTAAGTTATTCTGACCTTATCAAAGGTTACTTTAATAGAGCTGAAGTCAAGGGGTCAAAGCTAAGATCTCTGAGAAATCATTCCGTCCACCAATAAGTGTTTCAAATAAGGAGATTCAAAAAGAGAAAAATACAAAAAAAAAGGGGGGATTCAAAAGGAAAAGACAAAAAAAAAAGAGAAGAGAAAAGGAATACAAAAGAAAAAAAAAAGAGAGAAAAAAAGAGAAAGAAAAAGGGAAGCCAAAGAAAGGCACTCAAAAAAAAAAAAAAAAATCAATTCAAGAAACACAGTCATCCATCCATTCATCTCAGAGGGGTCTTTAGCAAAGACCGACAGCTCTATTATCGTAACTCAGGATAAGGGTTGAAAGACTGCCATCGGCCGGCAACGACGGATTCCCGACCTCTAGCCACCGCAGTTATCCAGAGATCCAGAAAGAAAAGAAAAGAAAAAAAAAATGTGTGCCTAAACAAAGAGGGCGGAGTGAAAACCCGAAAGGGCGCTCCGAGTAAAAACAGTGGGCATACAGCGGACTTGGTGAAAACCTGAAAGGGCGCCAAGGGTAAAAACAGCATAGCTGCCAAGGGGCAGGCAAGATCAAACACCCGGGACGTGGTGAAAACCCGAAAGGGCGCCACGGGCAAAAATGACGGGAAAAAGCCGGCTGTGGTGAAAACTCGAAAGAGCACTGCAGGCAAAAATGGCTCAAATGAAAAAAATAAAAAAATAAAAGTGCAGGTACTAAGAAGTCAGACGGTCCAGATCGGTTCAAGCAGTCACAGTTCAAGAACAAGAAGAAGTGCAGTCAGGAACGAAGAGCTCTACAAGTTCTGACAATCTCAGGAGGCAACAGTTTCCGTTGCCTACATCTCTAGGGAACCAAAGGAACACACAAGTCAAATCTCGAGACATCGGTCAAATCATTGACCGAGCCCCAGTTCTGATTCCTATATCCCGACACAAAGTCCAGAAACACTCACAAGACAACTAATGGCACAATAGATTTTCAAACAGTTTTCTCTTTTCAATTAAATGCATTATATTTCTCTTACACATATCATCTTTTTCAAAAAATACAAAAAATGCATCATCATCAATCATATATGCAAAAAAGAATGTGCAGGTGGCCAACACAATCAATCTCTACCCTCCTCCTCGGCCACATCAGGTGAGTCCTCTGACTCATAAAAAGATAGTCTCGCTCTCAACCTGCTCACCTCCATACGCAGGTAATGCACCTCATCGCGTTCAAGGGTACGAATCGCTATCTCCTCATCAGACAACCTCCGATCGGCAGCCAATCTCCTCGACATCATCTCACAATGATACCGAAGTGCCGAGATCTCAGACAGCAAATGACCATGAGTGGCCAAAAGGAAGCCAGGATAGATAAACGGGCGCTCCTCAAAAGGTTCATATGAACCAGATGAAGAGCCAGCATCTCCAAGAATATCCTGCTCATCCTCATCAGCAGTCTGGTGCCAACAAGGGATACGTCGATACAAAGACTGCTCAGCAACCCAGTACTGATATGGGGCGGTCGCCATCGAAAAAGTCCGTAGCTCAAATCCCAACAAATCAGCTGTCAAATAACTCGCCCAAGAACAATCAATCCGGGTCCTAAAGTCAGAGGACCTAGATGGAAGCACTCGACGCCCGATACCCGTGAAAGCGAAATGAGGAACATCCTGCTCATACCCAAACTGCCGCAGAAACCGGATGGGGTGATAAGAAAAGTAGGATCGAAAGCCTACCAACATCAGAGGATGGCGGTGTGCATCGCAAAGCACTTGAGGAAGTGAAAGCCAAGATGACTCCCAACGAACGTTCCAGTCACGAAGTTCAGCGAACATCCTGCGATACAAGGGCTCGCTCATCCTGGCTGTATGAGGAAGGAACTCCATGATATAACGCATGATGTCAGAGCCCGGGATGCCAGGAAGAGGTATAGGAACGGTCAGAGAAAGACGCTCCCATAGCCATACCTGATCACAGAAAGCAAAAGAAGTTCAGCTAAAGCAAAACAATTCCTAGCAAAGCAAGAAGAAAAAAGGTGCAGAAAAGATACCTGAAGGAAAGCACAACAGCCGCGAAGGACACGAGTGCGGCCCAGGGCATAGTCGGTCAGCCCATCAAATAGCTCGGCCAAGATGAGAGAAATGATCCCCTACCGACGGACAGCTCGGCTCATCACCTCAAAAAGCAAAGGAGTCTGGGACCTGCGCCATCCCGAGAATAGCACCTCAGCAATCAAACAGAACATCAGTGCGTTCCGAGCAAAGGTAGAACCGGCCGTACTCTGAGGACCCGAAAAAAGATCATACAGCAGGTCCAAAGAGAACACTACAGCATCCTAGCCACTAGCTGCAGGTCGAACAAGATAAGGGATCCCAAACCAGTTCTGCGGTGTAGCAGTCTTCGGTGATGTCTTCGGCGAGAAGTACTGAGTATAATCCAAGGGTAAGCCTGTCAAGCGTGCAAGCTCCTCCAAAGAAGGCCCCATCTCCATATCGTTGAACGCAAACAAGTTCAACTAAGGGACCCAGTCAATCAAGGCAGCTCCGAGCATCCTCCAGTCAATGTCAACTCTAGCCATATGAATCAGACTGCCAAAGCCATAGGACTCCAAATCTCGAATCTCATAAACTGACAAGCTGTCAAGCCAAGCAAGCAGTCGTGGCGAGCAAGAAGAACGAGGAAGCAGCTGACAAGTCCTCACTGGTATCCCCTCCAGCACAAAAGGCCCAGAAATCGAGGACAACTCATCGAGGATCGGAAGGTTAACAGGCGAAGGAGAAGGAAAAGCTGGAACCTCTGCCGACTCGACAACCCCTGACCGGCCCTCAGTGGCGGCTATGTCTGATATAGTCGCATCGCCATCTGAAACTGTCATAATCTCAGCCGCATGAGAAGACTCGCCCACCTCATGAACAGAGTGCGCAAAGGGCCGATGACCAAAAGAAGGACAATGCTCCCAACCAAAAGAGCCATCAGTGAAGATCACACCGCACATCGTGGCATCCTGACCAATCTGACCGTCAAAGAATACATCTGAACCATCCAAAGGGGTCCCGGCAACCCCGATCAAAGAATCAACGGTCAGATCTGGACCTGCGGCCCCCTCAAACAGAAAATCATGAATCCAGTCATCATCCTGACCGATCAAAGGGATCATCGAGGCATCTACACCGTCCATCATCAAGGGGACATCATCAATGATCACATCAAGTCCACCCAAACAAGTGTGCCGCACATCTCTGCCCTCATCCAGAGCATCCAAACCGTCAAAGGTACCATCTGAGCCATCCATACCATCCAGATATGAGATCAGCCCATCTATGTCCCTCATAGTCCCATCATCACCGTCCATCACGTCATCCATGGGACCCACACTCAAGGGATGCATAGCCTCACTTATGTCCCATCCCATCATCTCATCCATACCATCCATTCCTCCCATAATGAGGGGCCCATTCAAATCTGAAAATCCAGCCATCCCACCATTAATGGAGCTATTCAAAGCTCCACCAACTCCATTCCCTAACCCCTCATCAATGCTTCCATTCAATGCACCATCTACACCCTCCATTAGAGGAATCCCTCCATCATTAAAGCCCTCACCAAGTGCTGGAGTGTGGGACCCACCGACCTTTCCCACTATGGCCCACAAGTCATCATCCAAAGCTGCCCAAGAAAGGACAAAATGAGAAGAAGACAAGATGAAGAGAAAAGACAAGGGGACAAGAAGATTCATGGCTGGAATCGAACGGTCCAGTACAGGGAATGTGGGGACAGCAGCAACAGACAGCAGAGGATGTCCGAACCAGAGCCAGCCCAGGCCGCTCAAGAGGCGAGCCTTGGACGGCCTGCCCTGGGCCGCCCGTACGGACACAGATTCCCTCTCTCCGCGGGATTGGCTCTGGGGCTTTTGGTAGGTGAGGCTGACAGTCCACGTCAGCAGATGGCGCTCCGTGGGCCGCCCAAGGCTCCAGTCCACTCCAGATTTCAACTGAAGTTGATCAAGATCATACAAAAGGTGCCCCACTGGTCCAATCATGAAGCAATGCAGCCAGAACAGGGCTGATCAAGCCAAAGAGAAGGAAAGGTGATCAAGTGGAGGCCACAAGCAATCCAAGCCATTCAAAGACTAGATCATCATGATCTAAACCATTGGAGAACCTACATGAGCCATCAAACAACTAGATCAAAGGAATGATCATCAAAAGAAGGGCCAGAATCCAAGATCTAACCATCAAGTGGGCCCACAAAGCCAAGACAAGCGATCTGAGACGTTCAAGCCATCATCCATACCATGAGAAGCCTTCTTAACCTCACAAGTCATCAAAAGAGGTGCCCCAAAGTAAAGCCAAGGTCTCAAGTGGGCCCACAGGGCCGAATCTATCAATCTGAACCATTCAAGGACTAGATCATCAGGATCCAAACCATCAGAAGGCTTACACAAGTTAGAAAGCAGCAAGATCAAAGGCATGATCATCAAGAGAGAAGGCCGGAATCCAAGATCCGATCATCAAATGGCCCGCAGGGCCAAATCAAGTAATTCGGACCACTCAAATCATAATCAACCCCGTCAGAAGACAAACGAAGCAAGGTAAGTATGCCCAACCCCATCAACCTGGTCCGAAGACCTTAAACTACGTCGGGATCGACATCCCGAGAGATTTTCAATAAAAGCCGGTATCGGTCTTGATCGCTCGAATTAAGATCCGACGACACCGAGTACTTTAAAAAAACAAAAAACAAAAAACAAAAAAAAATTCTTTCCTGTTTTGTACATAGTTTTTGGTCCGAAGACCTTAAACTACGTCGGGATCAACATCCCGAGGGATTTTAATAAAAGCCAGCATCGATCCCAGCCGTTCAGGCCAAGATCTGATGACCTGGATCATTTCGGGAAAAAAAAAAGTGTTTGCCCCCCTTTTGTACAAAGTCAGGGTCCGAAGACCTTAAACTACGTCGGGATCAACGTCCCGAGAGATTTTTAATAAAAACCAACATCGATCCCAGCCGTTCAGGCCAAGATCTGATGATCTGGATCATTTCGAAAAAAAATAAATAAATAAATAAATATGTTTGCCCCCCTTGTACAAAGTTTTGGTCCGAAGACCTTAAACTACGTCGGGATTAACATCCCGAGAGATTTTCAATAAAAACCAGCATCGATCCCAGCCTTTCAGGCTAAGATCTGATGATCTGGATCATTTCGAAAAACAAAAAATGTGTTTGCCCCCTCTTGTACATGTTTTGGGTCCGAAGACCTTAAACTACGTCGGGATCAACATCCCGAGAGATTTTCAATAAAAGCCGGCGTCGGTCTTGTTTGCTCACATCAAGATCAATGACTCCGGACATTTTCAAAAATCATAAAAATATATTACCAGCCCCGCTTTTAAAGTTTTGGTCCGAAGACCTTAAACTACGTCGGGATCGACATCCCGAGAGATTTTCAATAAAAACCGGCATCAGTCTGGATTGTCCATCCGCTGACACCGGACATTTTTCCAAAAATAAAAAAACATGTTTGCCCCTCTTTTGTACAGTTTCACGGTCCGAAGACCTTAAACTACACTGGGATTAATTTCTCGGGGGACCTTTCTCGCTTTCAAAAAAACCGGCATCGGCCTCGACCGTTGGGATCATGGTTCGATAACCCGGATCATTTCAAAAATACCAAAAATATTTTAAAGCTTTCCATAAAAACCAGTGTCAATCTCGATTACTCGAGTTGAAGTCTGGAACTTTTTCAAAACAAAAAAAATATATACAATATAAAACAAAAAAGTTTTCACCACCAATTTCAACCCACCAATTTATCCCCAGTGGTCCGAAGACCGTAAACTACACTGGGATTAACTTCTCGGGGGCTTTCTTTCCTAACCTGTTCCAGGCATGGCTGACACTTGATCGTACGGGTGTCTGGAATCTCTTAAACAGGTAAGGGCTGTGGCGGGCAGAACTCCGCAATCCTGTTCGTGTTGAACGCACCGTGATAGACAACCTTGATTTGGAAGTCGCTGTTGAAGCTGACGGATGTTCCCTGTTCCTAGAACTCATGAAGGGGATTAAGGCTGTTGGGAGGTGGAGCTCACCCTCACGGAATTGTGAGCAACGTAAGACCCCAAACTGGATTGACTAAGGGAAATGTGAGGATGTGGCTCATTTTGTGGCCGAAGGAGTCCGTCGGACGATACGTGGTCTATGTGCATTGCACATGAGGAACAGGCAACTTTGTGGGTGTGTTGACTGAAAACCCTCAAAATCTCCTCATCCGAAGATGTAAAACTACGGCACTTAACTGTGTGAGACTCGTCTTGCTCGCTGACGTAAAATGGATCGGGTGCCTTACTAGCAGTAGAAGCTGGAAGTGGATGGAAATTCCACATCTTTTCCCTGCATTTCAGAAAAATCACAAAATACAAAAAACATTGCAAAATCACCTCTTCAAAAATCACAAAAAAATATTTCCATCGCTTTCAAATCAAATATCTGCAAAAATCACAAAAATACTTCTCTTGCTTTCATCAAAAATATTTCAAAAAATCACAAAAATATTTCCTGTGTTTTCAATAACCAATCTCTATCCTGATCGCTCAGGTAAAGATTCGGACCACATATTTATAAAAAAATCACAAAAATTAGCATTCCCAGCACTACAATTCAGGAGTCTTGAACTCCGCTCACTTCACAGTATGGGATGACGGATCCAATCGCCCGCAAATTGGAATCTTGACCAAAACGGGCAACCAAACACCATCTCAATCACATGTATGCCCAGAAGAACATCTTGAAGTCGAATGATATCCTCGTACATTCTCATTAGCAAAGAAACAGCATCTTGGGACGATGGACCTGATCGACCACGGGTCGGGATCTTGACCAACCCGCTGTCCAAACCTCCGTATCAAAAAAAAAAAAAAATCCCCAAGGGAGTACAACCCTGCAAGCAATAAGCTCAAAATTCTCTGCATCTCCAGCAAAAGAAAAATCATCAAACCAGAAGAGAATGAGCCAAGCCATGCATTCATCATGCATCTCCATGCATCAGCATCCATTGCATCAATCATCATGTTTACCTGCTTTCAAAATAAAAGCCGGTTAGCCAAAGACCCCACAGGCATCCCTAGTGGAGGCACGTGCAACCAGATTTCCATTTCAAAAAGACAAAAAAAATATATTACTTTTTGCAAATAAAAACCCCACGGAGTATCACTCCCTAGAGTGGGTGTCTTTTCAAAAATCCAAAAATGTTTTCCAGTAGAGCGTTCTGCCTCCAACACGCTGGGAGATCTTCCATATCTCTGGGTAGGAGCCGACGCAAAAATCAAATAAGATCCGATGTCTCGCGGTTTCCCCAGAGACCATCGGATCCAATGCACTCAAAGTACGATCGAACTGAACTCCAGTGTCAGTGCGGTCGTACCACATGCCAAGATACAAAAAGATGAAAGCCAAAAGGCTCGGTCACAGAAACCATTTGAACAGGTGGAAACGATGAATTGTAACCCAAGTATCAAAATCAGCAGATTGGGTGGAAAGAGTTCACCCGCACATACCTAGGCGTGGATGCCTGAAGTACCTTGACTGAGTCCAAGTCGGCGTAGTAGAATCCCGTAAGACTATCGGACGCAGGGCGTCTAACCACTTTGACAGTCAAGCAAAACAAGTACTCCTGGAGTGATCTGGGAAAACATCAAACATACAATCAATCACAGGGTCAGTAACCTCGTAAGACTGTCGACGCAGAGGCTCTGCTGTACCTTTCCGATGTTAGTACCGATCGGGAATGGAAGGGTTGCGATTGGGTACCCAGGTTGCAGCAAACTGCAGGGACAATCGCAACGTTTTCTCCAAACTCTCGCGGTATGTGCAAGTGAGCGATCTCCAAACGATCAACTGGCACAGATGCAAAAGCAAGCAAAGATTTCAGAACATGATCTATGAATGACCGGGTCAGAAGTGGGGTGTCCACTCGCTTTGGCATTTGGTTGCACGCAACCTCTGCCAAAGAGGGGCATCTGTAGACACCCCACCTTCGGCTACACTGTTGGTAGAGATAGCTGGTTGAACGGAGGACCATACCCCCAAATCCCAAGTCCAAACTCAGCCAAACTCACCCTTGTAAGCCCCATTCCATAGCCCAGTTCAAGCCTGAACCCAGTCAACCCAGTCCTAAACACCACCCAGAAAAATCCCCCATAAAAAAGGCCAGTCAAAAAATCCCAAAAAAAGTCAAACTCACTGAGTCAACTCGCTGAGTTAACCCGCTGAGTCAACCCGTCGAGTCAACCCGTCGAGCCAAAACACCGAGTCAACCCGTCGAGTCAAACCACCGAGTCGACCCGCTGAGTCAACTCACTGAGTCGACCAGCGAGTCCAACAGCAGCCCCGAGGGAACGGCCGTACTCACTGGAAACCGAGGAGCGGCCGTACGGGCGGCCCATGGCAGGCCGCCCGGACAAAATTACGACTTCTGCCACTCTCTGCTGCTATAAATACCCCCCTCCCCTTCTCATTTCAGACAATCCATTCGAGGCCATTCGAGTCCTATTTCAGCCCGAGAGCTCTGAGTCCATCTCTCCACCCTTTAGCCCATTTTTCCACCAAGGAGAGCCCGAGTGAGGAGAGCCTAGCCCTGGTCCAGCCCAGCCTGACCACTGGTTCAAGCCTCCCAAGCCATCCAAGTCTTGATCCAACCACTCGAAGCCAACCCTTGCGACACCTCCGTCCACCCAGCTACTCTTTTCCAGCATCATCTCATTTGCATCTAGCATAAGTGCAACATTTACTTTTCTTCCAACCCCCCTGCTTCACTACAAGCACCTTGATTACTCAAACACACATGCATATGTCTTTATATTAAGCACCTGTCAGTTCGAGCGTATGCTCTGGGCTTGCCTGTTGTTGGAACCTGCCCATCAGAAACTCTTACTGTTCAGACCTGCATTCATGCTTCACTAAAAGCACCTTGATTACTCAAGCACACTGCATACGTCTTATATTAAGCACCTGTCAGTTCGAGCGTACGCTCTGGGCTTGCCCGTTGTTGGAACCTGCCCATCAGAAACTCTTACTGTTCAGACCCGCATTCATGCATCATGTCATTCATGAGAATATACGAGGATTAAATTAGACTTTCAAGTATTCGATCGATTCTGTGAAGTAGAGACCGTACTTCGGTACGGGCAGTGTGTGGGGTGCTTAACCTCTTCCCACCCTGTAACCGTGATCCCTTACCTTGAATCTCTGGCCGCAGATCAACAGGAGTCATTTTAGAGGAAAGGATCTTCAGATCCCCTTCTCTAACGTTTCTACGGGGTCTAGCCGACTGTAGATTCGAAGTAACTGGCTAGTGGCGACTCTGGTCTTATACAAACTCACTTAAACATATCCAGCTCAATACGACAACCAAACAAAGCCCTCGAGAACGAGGCAAGCCAGTGGCACAAACGGCGATTTCGCGCACGCACCTCTTCTTCTTCTTCTTCCGAAAGGAAAGGGAGAACGACGTCGTGTGGGAGCGCGGGAAAATCGGCGAGGGTCCACATGAGGTAAATACTCGGGAGCAAACAAGGAGAGCAAAACAACAAGGTCAAATTAAAAAACATGTTACTTGTACCATCCTCACTCCTACCTCGAGGAAGAGGTTTTCAGGACTTGGCTCCGGAAGGGTGCCGAATGTCTGGGGGGAGATGTTGTCGAACAAGAATTTGCAAATGGGGTGGAGATGACAAGGGACGGTGAATGCTCCACTTTCAGAGGGCTGGGCTACGACCAGTCCAGCTGGGCTCGCGGATTGAGCAGCAGCTGGCTCGCGAGCAGGAGCCAACTCGCGGGCACCTTCAGGCTGGCGAGACTCTTCAATTGGGGGGCAGCCTGACCCCGCCCCGTCGTCCCTCGGGGAGTTATCGACAAT
This sequence comes from Liriodendron chinense, assembly GCA_003013855.2. Taxonomy (NCBI): domain Eukaryota; kingdom Viridiplantae; phylum Streptophyta; class Magnoliopsida; order Magnoliales; family Magnoliaceae; genus Liriodendron; species Liriodendron chinense. Next base: position 3,156,698 of record ML058552.1, read on the forward strand.
ATTGATAACTGATGGTTCAGGTGGAACCACCAGTGGAGGAGCCACATGTGCAGGTGCCCCTGACACGGCCACCGCGGCCTCAAGAAGAGGAGTTTGGGCAACACCCGTCCGATTGGACGGATGAGAAGGACCAGCAGATGCCTTCTTCTGCCTCTTCGAGTTCGTGCCCTTAAGGCACCCCAGCAGTTGTCATCGCGACCTCCTCGCGAGATATTAGTCCTGCCACCGCGAGTCGAGAGGCTGATAAACAAGTCTCGATATGCCTATCTCGAGCAGGCAATTTGTACACTTTCACGATCTTTTCGTGAATTCCTCCTTTCTGTTAGTGCACTTTTTTGTGGCATACTAGTGCACCTTGTTTGTCAATTACTTAGGTCAGTGAGTCTAGTGTCGGTTGAGCTTAATGAAGACGAAGACCAAAGACTCAAGATGGACCGGCTGCATCAAGAAAGAAGAAACAGGTAAAAGTGATGCCTTGGTGTGCCTTGCCTTGACCAAAATCTAACCCATAACCTCTTAGATGACTTGCACCAACTAGGTATACCCTCATCATTAGTCTTAGAACTCCATGAAAAACATGATAAATTAGACTAATTAAAGAGGTGGAAGCTGCTGTAAACAAAACAGCTCAAACAGCAGTTTCCGATTGATCTCCGATCAATCGGACACTGGCTCCGATAAGACTCCGATCAATCGAAAATTATTCCAGCAACCTTAAAAATCCACTGGACATATTTTCGATCAATCGGACAGTCTTCCGATCCATCAGAAGGGGTCCGTCCGATCAATCGAACAATATTCCGATCAATCGAAAAATCCTCCAGAGAGTTCTCTGGACTAAATTCCGATGGTCTCCGATCAATCGGACCATATTTTCAATCAATCGGAGATACACGAATCTGTCCGTTTTTTTACCGTTGGAAGAAAATCTATTTAAAGAAGGGGATTCGTTTTTGAGAGAGAGAGAGAGAGGGGATTTTGAGGAGATAGAAGCCACCATTGCTAGACATCATTAGAGGCTCTATTCCAAACCCAAAGCAAGTCATTCTCCTTGTGTTTTCATCACAAGCTTAGGCCATTCAATGACATCTTGAGAATGGATTTGTTCCCTCTTGATTCCTAGGGTTTAGACACCTTGATGATAATTAAATCCCTTATCTAAACACTACCTAGGAGTCCTTATAGTTGTATTCCTCTAGGAAACCCATTTCCTACCATTTGTAGAGGTTTCACCATTCCCTAGCACCTTGGGCATCTCCAATGGACCATCACATGCAAGGTAGCTGATCTTGGAGCTGAAGCCTTGGCAAAGCAGCGACGTCAAAGATCGAGGGAGCACAAGGAGAGCTGATTCAAGCACGGGAGAGCAAGAAGAAGCAACCCAAAGCGGCGCTACAAAGGGGCTCAATCCGACAAGTAAGGTTGTCTTGTTAAGAGTCCATCCATTCAATTCCCTATGGGAGTTGAGTGTACAGTTTGTTTGACAAACTCGACCTAAGGTCGTTAGCCGATCCTTGGCCTATTAGTTGGGCCTAAAATTCAGGGACGTCAGCCGTTCCTTGGCTCGTTAGTCGGCCTAAACAAAGTCTCCAAGGGGGAGCCACCAACACGGGTGCAAACGTGTAGGTTAGGAGGAACCTATAAACTCCCCGGTTGGGTGGATCCGAGTTAAAACACGTTGGTTGGGAGGAACCAGATTTAAACTCCCCAGTGAATGCCGGTGTGCTCAAAGGGGTTGAGTACTTGAACCGGGAGTGGAGTAGACAAGTAGTCGAACCACTATACATGCTTGTGTTTGTGATTGTTCTTGAGCACATTTCTCTTTATGCATTGTGCTTAATTGGTTAATTATGAATGCTTAGTTGAGAATGCATGCTAGGCACTTGATAGGCACCTCTACACTCACAAGATGTACTTTCACTACCTCATGTTGACTTGAGCATTTCTTGATCCATCCTCTATAGTCCACATGAGTTGTTTAGACTAGGTTGCTGATTGCACTTATCATTTGCTAGTCTTTTGATTGGACCCACTTAGGCTTGGAAGCCGAAGTGTTAATCGCTTACGTAGTTTAAATTGCTAAATTTGTTAAGTAGGCGAAAAATTTTAAAAGGTCCTAATCCCCCCTCCTATAGGTTTAGCCATAATTCTAGTTGCTCTTTAAGCTTCCGCACGTGTATGCATAGGGTGTCGTGTTAGACTACCCGACGCAATTTCACCTTCAAGTTCGGCTTCCCCAAAGCCAGAATACCTGTAAAATACGAGCAGAAGTTAAAAACGCAAAAACCCTAAACTAACTCACGAAGCCTACGGAATGTGAAACTGTGCCCACCTTCACAGAAAAAGCGGTTCACAACAGGGCCCCCAGAAGTGGATCTTGGCTCAGACTCCCAACTCCGGAAAGCATAGAACCAGCGTTTCCTCCATTCGGGATAATTTGAAGAGGGTTTCCCCAGGACAAAGTTATCCCGATGCCAGTAATATAGATAATACCAGCCTTCGCTGGAGGGTGCCTTCTTGAGTCGAAACATACGGAGAAACTATTCGGGGATTAGCTCCCCGTTACCGGCCTACGCCCAGAGAGCGAAGGAGCTCAGGACCACCCTCCATCCGTTTACGATAAGTTGCCCGGGGGCAATCTTATAACTTCGGAGTACATCGCGAATGAAGGGATGGAGAGGAAGGCGCACCCCAAGAATGAATAAGTATTCATAGATGGCAACGCATCCTAGGGGAGGGGAATCCGAGGTTTCTCCCTCTCCGGGTAACCGGAGAATGACCGAATTAGGGACTTGGTATCTCTCCCGTAACTCATTCAACCGTTCCTCCGACAGGATGGACGGATACCCGGACACTGAGTACCTACCCACTGGAACCCTCGCATTATTGGAAGAAGAGGATTCCGGAGTGGCATCCCCCAGAGGGACGGTCTCCTCGTCGGAGTCTCCAGCCATGAAAATTTTTATAAAAAGAAGGGAAGAAAAAGGAAGAAGCGGATTATACCAGAGATATCGGAGAAAGAAAATGACACCGGAGGAAGAAAGGACACACCAGGAGAGAGTGAGGAAAGAGGAAAAGCTTCGAAAACTTCTGTGAAAATCCGAAGATTTAGCGGACTCCATATATTTATAAGCAATCATTCCGCAGGATTTGGCGACACGTGGCTATTGCTCATTTGGCACAGCAGTCGAACAAGCATGGCCATTAACTCCACAGACACGTGGCAAACGTCTCTTCATTTCCTCTCTGCCGAAAAGTTGCGGAAGGCTGGCGCTCATTAATGCCAGCCCAATCATGTACGGCTTCATCTCCGCTAAAGGTATTAGGCGGTTATGCATGCCAGTAAGCAAGTCCTTCCCTTAGACTCCTCGACGGCAAGGACTTGGGGGGCATCTGTTATAGTCAAATTACGATGGTCAGAGAATCTCGCGAGGACTCGAGATGTGCGAGCACCCTCTTGACAATATTCGACTCGCGAGCCCTTGTGGTCGAGGCTCGCATATTGGGCAAGTACAATGCACAACCACCGAGCACCCTCTTGACAGTATTCGACTCGCGAGCCCTTGTGGTCAAGGCTCGCATATTGGGAAAGTACGGAATACCACCTGGGTATACGAGCATCTCAATTGTGGTCGTCAAAAGAGTTTGCATCTCAAATCTGCGAGGAGATAATCTTCGAGTTCGAACGTCCTCCGCCCTTTTAGTACCAGCAGCCCGTATAGACCAATGTTGGACTTATCTTGATTCATGGTCCCGAACTTTAGGGGATCCTCATCAGGGAACGTGATTCACTAGAGGACTAAATGGATTGAACCATTCTATTATCTCAGGATCGAATGGATAGACCTCTTATCCCCTGAAATCAAGGATTATCTTGATGATCTTGCGTAACAAATTAGGTCACTTGGATCTATATAAAGGAACGACTTCATCGATAAGAAAGGTACACAATACACAATCCCTAAGCCCCAAACTTCTTCGTTTCCTTTGTAACTACGTCCCATCTAACTTAAGCTTCAGAGGGCCAACGGCTGGACGCCGGCCACCCGTAGTTTTCCTTTATCTCTTTTCAGGCTCAGTAAGAAACCACCTGGAAGGAAGGTGAACATTTGGAGGATCATGTTACAAAATCCGACATAAACATGGACCGTATGCTTTTCGCGACAGACTCCCCGTGAAATTTCAGACTCCATCGAGATACATAAGCACAACTATGTTCCAATTCGGCAATTAGGGCCTCTCAGCTCTAAAAGTAGCCCGAGGGCCTTGAAACGTCTTTATCGGAGTCCAGTCCACCTCAAAACTAACGTGGAGCCTCTCCCATCTTAGACGTGCCGCCGAAGGAAATTTTAGACTCCACCTATGTCGGAATCTAAGCTTACTCGCAGTTTCGGAGTTTAATACCAATCTTCCGAAAGACACCTAAACACTTTAAAAGAGGCTCTATCTGCGACTGATTACGCTCAAAACTGAGTTGGACTGTATGTTTTCCGTGACACACGTTTCGCAAAATTTCAGATTCCATCAAGATCCATAAGCATAACTATGGCCTGATCTGGCAATCAGGGCCTCTCGGCTCTGAAAGTGGCCCAAGGGCCTCAAAACGTCTTTATCGGAGTTCAGTCCATCTCGAAACCGATTTGGAGACTCTCCCTTCTTGGACATGCCACCAAGGGAAATTTCGAACTCCATCTGCGTCGGAATCAATGCTTGCGGTTTTAGAGTTTCGTTCAAATCTTCTAAAAGCCATGTAAACACTTTAGAAGAGGCTCTCTTCGCAACTGATTATACTCAAAACTGACGTGAACCGTATGTTTTTTGTGACAGATGTCCCCGTGAAATTTAGGACTCCATTGAGATCCATAAGCACAATTATGGCCTGATCCGACAATCAGGGTCTCTCAACTCCGAAAGTGGCTTAAGGGCCTCTGAACAACTTTATCGAAGTCTAGTTCATCTCGAAACCGACGTGGAGACTCTCCCATCTTGGACGTGCTGCCGAGGAAAATTTTGAACTCCACCTATGTCGAAATCTGTGCTTACTTGTGGTTTTGGAGTTTCGTACAAATCTTCTGAAAGACACCTAAACACTTCAGAAGATGCTCGATTTATGATTGATTACGCTCAAAACTGACGTAGACCGTATGCTTTCCACTATAGACATCCCCGTAAAATTTCGAACTCCATGAAGATCCATAAGGACAACAATAGCCTGATCCGGCAAGCAGAGCCTCTCGGCTCTAAAAGTGGCCTGAGGGCCTCAAAACAACTTTATTGAAGTCCGGTCCATCTCGAAACCGACGTGGAGACTCTCCCATCCTGGACATGCTGCCGAGGGAAATTTCGCACTCCACCTGCGTCATAATTTGCACTTATTTGTCGATTTGGAGTTTCGTACTAATCTTCTAAAATCTACCTAAACACTTCAGAAGTGGCTCTATCGGCGACGAATTCTGCTCAAAACTAATGTGGATTGTATGTTGTTCGTGACAGACGTCCACGTGAAAATTTGGACTCCATCTGAATCCTCCTGCGCAAGTATGGCCTGATCCAGTAACCAAGGCCTCTCGGTAATGAAAGTGGCCCGAGGGCCTCGAAACGGCTTTATTGGAGTACAAATGGAGTCATTCTCCTCACACGTGTCACTCATGTACAGATATCCAGACCGTTGAAATTGTAGGAAACTATTTGAATAAGGATTTCTATAATAATTTTTTTAAAAAATCCTAATCATCTTGTCGATGTATGGATGGTTGACAGTAGGATAGTTAGCTGTCCAAATTACAAGGGTAAGTCAGATCCCAGTTAAAATTTTAGGTCAAGATCCTCAGAAAATTGGTTCGTTGGTTTGCACGGTTCGGATTGTTGCAGGACCATACAATGAGCGATATTGATGCATCCCATCTTTTTTTAAGTGATGGGAAACTATCACGAGATTCTTACCCGGATTTTTTTAGGGGGTGTTGTATGATACTCGGCAGCCTATGACGCTTGATACGCAGGCACTCAGAAATTGTACACGTGGCTACATTAAATTAAATTAAATCAATTAATTTGTGGAACCACTGTGATTAAGTCACAGTCTAAAAATCAAATTGTTTGTTCTGCTTTTTGGATTTTATTTTTTATATTTATTTTTTGTTGAAATAGGACCGTTGGATTTTTTTAGTTTTAACCGTCCATTTGAAGTCCACCAGTCTCACAGTCAGACGATCAATTTACGGAAATTTTTTAATTCGTTATACATCTAAACTGAGAAAAATAATCGTACAATTTAATTTGACTTAATTTGCAAGCCACGTATGCTGTTTCAAAAAGCCTGCGTATGGTCCACCAGCTCTACTAGAGTATCAACGTTTTTTTATCTGTTTTTAAGAAAAAAATTCATTACCATCCGGGGGAACGAATGTCTAATGCAGTACAGTACAGAGAGATGATATATGTACAGTTCATCGCGTTGTATAGTTTAGTAATATATCTCATTGAACGTGGGGTTGAATTTCAATTATCCAAACCATAGATGAGATGGGCCACACTGTTGATAAGATGTGACCAATTCTCACGTCTTGGATCGTGATATTTCCATACTTTTAAGTCTAATCATTCAACTCATTTTTCTTTCAATTTGAGCCGTCCATTTCCCTAACAGTTGCTTTGTAGGCCATTGACCTTGAAACCTTCCTAGGGCCCATGATGATGTTTATTTGAATTCCAACCTGTTCATAAGACATGGAAGAAGGGAAAAAATAAATATCAGCTTAATTAAAAACTTATGTGGCCCCAAGAAGTTTTTAATGGTAGGCGATCAATCCCCACTGTTTTCTTTGGTGGGGTCCTCTTGAGATTTGGATCTGCCTAATTCTTTGTATCATAATCTAAAATGATCTCTCCAAATGGATGGACAGTGTGGATACAACTCATACAACATAGTGGGGCCCACAGAACTTGGTGACGTTACTTCAATAGCAATATTGCTACTCAACCTGTCATAGCTAATCCGTGTACCAACTAGCTAGCCTTGACGCATGTATGGCCCACAAGCATTTTTCTGATGATCTGTTGCGTCCAATCAACTACATGGATTAAACTATGCCTCCGGTCAAAAGATGGGACATATATAGTGATCATGTGGACCACAACATCATTAGGTTTACACAACAAAATTGCCTTTATGTTTATCGGAGAAAACATAAGTCAAATTCTAATATTAGTCAAGAGATATAAAAAAGCATTCATCACTTCATTTTATTCATTTACTGAGTTCTTCATACCTTGTATATTTACATCATCCCTTAATTCTAGAATAGATTGTACATTATATAAAAATGAAGTATATTCATAAAGTAATTTTGACAGAGCTTCGTTGTATTCTTCTTTCATCCTGTCCAAATGACAGGGAGTGACTGAACCAAGGCTTCTAAGACTACTCTTCTGCTTATGAGCAAGGCAAATCAACCAGACTAGACTTCGTTCATTTGCAATCTTCATAGAACTCCATCACACTCCAAAATAATAATATCACCCAGCACATCTACCACTTCTAGGGATTGTATCAAATACATTCAACCCAAAGGGAGAGAGAAGGGGCTTCTGCTCTAGAAACATTATCTATACAAATCATCCACTTGCAGGGTACGGAATACTGCATACATTCAGCCCGAATGGAGAGAGATAGGTCTTTTGCTCCAAAAAAATCATCTATACAAATCATCCACTTACGAGGTACGGAATACTCCGTATATTCAACCCGAAGGGAGAAAGATAAGTCTTCTGTGCAAAGGAACAAACTTCCTAGTCTGGATTGTTTTCTCCGCATCATTTATCTTTACCGTAGTCCCAGCTTTCAACGTTATTTCACAATTGGAAGGGAAACAAAAGTTCAGAAGCCTTTTTACATCCTTCACAATAATGAAGACTATTGTCTTCTAGAGAGCTTTATGTGACCTGCAGCAAGCATCCTCTTGGCCAATTTCTTCAAGTCTTCATTTTCCTTCTTTTATAATCTGGCAGCATCTCCCTCTCGTTCATCTTTTGTCCTCGGGGTCTGCACTTCATGCGTTCAACCCAAGAAGAAGAGAACTTGAGGTTCGCCCGATACCTCTAAAAACCTCTGGAGCTCTGAACTTCATAATCAAGTGATAAATGAGGACCCCTGGGGGGGGTATTTATAGGCTTTTGCGGCCATTTTTGCAACAAGAATAGTCATCCCAACAAGTGTTTTCCATGGCCCGCGGCAAATGCACATTTTCTACACTTTTCTTCTCTTCATCTGCTTTCTCTCTGAATCTTTCCCTTCTTCTTGTTTCTTCATTTTTCATGCCTCAACAGATGCCCCCTTTCAAGCTTGATATGATGGGATCATCTCTTCTGAAGATCTAGATTGAAACAATTTAATTTTGAAAACTTTCAGACCTTTCCGCAACCCGCGGCAAGTACCTGCACTTTACGCAATCCGCGACAAGCACCTCAGGCGCCCTATAAATACCCCAATCATTCCTTTATTTCTTTATTCTTCTTTCTTGCGGCGAAGCCTTGTTTGACTCTCTTGACCTTTCCGTGACCCGCGGCAAGCTCCTTACCTTTCTGCTGTCCGCAACAAGCAACTTTCAGTTGCAGAATTTTCTAAGTACCGAAACTCTACCGGATTTTTTCCAAGTCTGTAATTTTCTTCTTTAAAGTATATACACATCTTTCTTTCCTGTTTCTATTCTAAAAAAAAAAAATACTTCATCAAGAACCTTCTCGGAACTTCTTTAATTCTCTAATATTCTTTGTATATTCGGACAATGACTTTGAAAAGAAAAACTTCTGGGGTTGGTTGCTCTTCATCCCAATGTTCTCAGAGCAAAACTCCTCCATTGACGCCTGCGAAGCGCACAAGAAGCCAAACCTCACCTGCCCCTACCCCATCAAGACAGACAAGGAGCCATACTGCTGCCAGTCCTGCTCCCGTAGAATCAATTCCTCTGCAACCATCTATCCCTAAGAAGAAGTCTAAAATTGATGTGAGTCGATCAAAATTCTTCAAACATCCTTCTTCTCCTGAGCTTAACTTCGAGGAGAGAATAAATCATCTCTCTTCTCATATCGAAGATGTCATTGCCACATACAGAGTGGACCGTCCTCCTTTAAAAGGGATGTGATCATCTTGGGAAGCATGGCTTAAGACAATAGAAGGGATTCGTTCTGATGAAATGGAGTCCCCAATTCGTGAAGTGATTTCTCCACCTTCCCGCCCTCAAAAGAAGAGAAGACAGAACAAGAATGAGCAACTTCAACCGCGCTTGCAGAATACATGGACCACGATCCAATCTTCTGATCAACAGAATATGCATTCCTACAACCCATATAAGGATGAGCTAACCATGATGTCCTTCTCCCTTTATCGCAACCATTCAATGCTTTATCTGGAACTGACTGATATATCTTCTCGTATCCTTGTAACCTCTAATCTGGTATGCAAGGAACCTCAAATTTTGTCAGGCTGGCTCGTAAAGAATGGTTCCCATCAACAAGTTGGCAACATGATTCCAATGAGATTTCTGATGCCGAGCTATAGCCCTCATACTATATTTTCAACGCAGTATTACGAGATACAGCAGCAGAGATTCAGTTCTATGCCTTTTGAAGAAGGTACTTTCTGGGGGAAAGAGGAGTTCCGCCCTCATGTCTTTTTTAGCAAAAGAGATCACTATAAAAACTAGACTTTAGCCATTCTCAATAAGCACCGCAAGTCTCTTATCGATTTAGGTCTCTATTCCATTAAGAAGCTACTTCCAGCTATTTCTGCCAAGATAACATTGTATATAAAGGCTTCTTAAATTTCTGGTGCTCGACAACTAATTCCTTTCACCTTCCCATTGGAGAAGTAAGCATAACACTATGGGATTTATATAGGATGGATGATCTCCTTATTTCTGGGGCTTATTATGATGAATTTGTCCCCACAAATGAAGAATTTGCTTACTATCATCCTATTACTCGAGAGCCCTCCATTTCCAAAACCACTATCGAAATGTTTGAGGAGTTTGCTAAGTTCAAGAACCGTGGCAGAGTCCTCTTCAATGACTGGATGGGTCGTTTTACTCGAAAACTGAAGTACATTCCTTTCTTTTATTCTTCCTTTGTCTAATTCTGTTGATTCCTTCGTTATTATTCATTTATTTTTATAGTCTTTTTCCTTCTTTCATGTTCTCGAAATGCGATGATACCGATTTACTGAAATCCAGGAGCCAAGTTCGGAACCCTATTAAGTTTTTAGACGCTTGTGAGTTGAGTGGATTTCTCACCTTCTGGCTAAATACAGTGCTCCTCCCGAGCTCTAAATGTGCTGATAGAATCCGTGCTTCAAGCCTGGATATTGCAGGAGCCATGTCTGAGGGTAAGAAGTATTTGTTGGCTCCACTAGTACTTTGCTCTCTATATCATGCTTTGGGTGACGCAGCAACTCATTGTACATCTCCAACAATAGGAGTCTCCTCTGCTTATGCTCCATGGCAATTTCTATCAGGATGGCTAAGAGTATATTTTCCTTGGGTGTATAATGTGAGTGACAAAGCATACGTTCATTCAAAACACCTCCCTCTATGGTTCTTTCAACAGCGGAAGATGATCAAGCCAACTTATCCATGACTGATGGAGAAAATTAAATCTACACAAGCTTTCATATTCAACCATTTCCCTATCTCTTCAGGGCCCGAAGATAAGGATGCTATAGATGACGATTCATTATCCCCGATGGAAAAGAGTTGCCTCATCTCTATCCATTCAAGCACACTCCCTTTGAGAGAGAGCAATGAGTTCTGGAGAGAACCATATTATCCTAGTAGATTTGCTCGGCAATTCGATTTTAATCAGACAATGCCTATGTCTTCTGAACCAGTGACGAGACCGATGAGGAGTTACGGCATGGGCCCTTATAACTGGGTATTTATCTGAAAGTAGCTCTTAACTACAAGTGCTCAAGCACACTTCATAATTCTCGATTTCAAATGTAGTGTCCATAGTTCTTATACATGGATGAGGTGGTGGGAACATCAATATCATTTAGTTCGGAATAACCACCCTGTCAACTATCCGATCTATGTACCTTAGCCACAAGTGTCGGATAATTTGAAGATTGATCATATCGAATATTCTCAAGAAACAGAGAGAGCCCCTTCAATAGGGAGATATTGTGATTTCATCTCTTGTGATGAACCGATAAGAGAGACTAAATCGTTTGGCACTTTAGAAGGATGGGTAGCTAGTGGCAAGGCAATGAATATCCAATCTGCTCAGAAGAAGAAACAAAAGAAAGGATCTATAGATGCTGGCACATCCACTTCTATTCCAGATAATCAGCCTTTCATGGATCTCCGCTCTCCTACTCCTGCCTCAAAAGTACAGGGTCAATCAAAATCTCCTGCCACCCCTTCAGGTCAAGCAAAACATTCGGAAGTGGTAGATACTCCAGGTGGTAATTTTCCATTGGAAGAATTTGATCATCGTGCTAAGGATCCTCCTATATCTAGGCAGGCTTCTTTACACATATCTTCTTCTCCCCCTCAGAGGAAGACTACTACTACTGATGCTGATATTCGAGGAAAACAAAAGCAAGCAGTTACTGCATCTTCTTCATCAACTGGTAGCGGTTCTGATGACAAGCATAATCGTAGCACTGGTAACTCTAGTAGTTCTGCAACTACTGGTAAAGGAGAAGATAATGAAGACACTTCATCCTTGACTGGTCAAGAGGCTCTTCCAGTTAAGGATTCTGACAATGTAAATAGAGGACCTGATGAGGATGTGCAAATTACCAATAACAATTCCTATCGTTCTGGTCAATCCCCATCTACTCCTCAGGATTTGGTTGTTGGAGGGTCTGGTCCTGTATACGAATCATTTCAGTATTCTCCTAATTCCGCTTATCAGCAACAACATCCTTCATCCCCTCTTTTCACAATCAGCGAACTCCTTCAGACTCCTCATGTATTGGATCATTTATCTACCATCGCGGAGCTATCTTCCTCTAAAGAAGCCGGGATTCCTTCTGTTCAGACAGAGGAGGTAACTCCTCCTTCTCGTCCTGGTATGAGATAGTCTTTTGAGATAAATAATAGTCATTTGTCTCTTTGAAAGAAATTCTTTAATTTATTATTTTTCCTTTCTGAACAGTAATTCCACCTTCTGCCCCTATAGCAGATATTCCTATTGTGGAGACATCTGCAGCTCTTCCTTCTACAAGCTTTAATTCCGTGGGTGAAGAACCTACTCTGAATATTAACAGTCAAGGATATATCACTGCAGAATCTTCATCGGCATCAATTCAAAACCCTCATCTTACTCCTACTCTTGGTACATATGTATTTCTTTTATACTATTTGTTGTTTCTTCGCTTATGTATCATACTCCTCATTCTTCCATATATGATATAGATTTTCGCCTAGCATTTCAACCCAAAGACCACCGCACAATCTTGCTTTGGATTTTGAAGCTATCAAGAACCTTCTTTCTTTTAAGATTGAAGCGATGAGGACTGGCTTAAGTGAGATCGCCTCTACCATAGAAAATCGCAACTTATGGGGTCATTTGCCAGAATCTTGGTCTCTCCTAAAGTTTTTTACTGACCTAGCGAAGATCGATATATCTTTTTTGGAGCGGTCTACTAATGATTTTGTCAAAGCTGTCAATTCTTTGTACGACTATCGGAATGCATAAACGGATCCTTCATTGAAACGTAAGCGAGCAGAACTTTCTCATCTTGCTGATGAAGTTACGGAGCGTTCTTCTTTGGTTTCTCACTACCGAATAGAATATGAATCTTTAATAGCACAAGTGCAGAAGCATATTAAGCAAATTAATTCCATTAACACTCAAATGGCATCTCTTGCCACTCAGAAACAGAAGGAAGAAGATGCTTTAAAAGTTGTACGGACCCGCATTCGTTCCAACAAAGGCTTGCTGGATTCTCAAGGAAATGAGCTATCTGAGAAGCAAGCTATTATGACTTCACTACAATGGGAGCTCTCCAATGTCCCTGACCATCAAAGAAGGATAGCAGATGTAGAATTAGTTTCATCACAAAGTCATGCCCAATTTAGTCAGAAATTTTAGAAATGCATTGCAACATTTAATTTCTGATAACTCTTTTGTATGGAGAAATCTTTAAAATATGAAGTGAATGAACAATCATGAATATTAGCCATTTTATTGGTGTGGATATGATCATATATTGAATGTTCGTATTTATCAAAGTAATTGGTCTTCATCCATTATGCTTTTCAAGTCTTATGCAACTTTATCTCTTTAACTCATGGTTATGTGTATAGTTCTATATTATATTGTTAGTAGACGTCTCTAATAGAAACACAGTTTAAGCTCATGAGTATTAGCGTCGGTCTCACGCGTGGTTGATCCTCACGAGGTGCTCATCACCGACATGGAAGTGGCCCTTAAGGAGCACACTCATCTACAGTAGAGTTACCCTATCGCCGATCCATCAGAGGAGCCCAACGATGCTACTATGGTGGTGAACTTAAAGGTTTTATGCTTTTGGTTGACCACTTCGACTCTCATAGCTTCCTCGGATACCAAATTCATGGTCGTCGGTCCGACAATAGGGGAAGAATCTCAACCTTCCTATGCGTTACTACCGAAAACGGTCCCATAAACCTGGGGAGAATTATGCACGGTTGACGGTGATCAATAGCGTGCAATGCAACCCTCTTTTTCTTCGCTTATATATAACTAAGTTCATACACAAGGAACTAAATTATGTATATTTTTTATATTCCTTGTGGCACTACCGTAGTAATAGGAGTGGTAAGTCTCATGCATGAGGTTAGCCCGTAGGACTTTTAAATTTTCTATCCTTAAGGTTATTCTCTCAGCCGCCTGTAAAGTATTTGCTCATAAAGTCTTCTTTAGACTTATAAGGGAATTCTTGTTCGGGGAGCTCTTTAATTGGCTTTCAGCGCTTTGGCTTCATCATGTTGGAACATTTATCAGTAATCATCTTTTTGTGATTCTGGCATTTCTCTTTCTGACCTTCCCTTCTTTGTATATATGTAATTACTTTGCCTATCTGTGGCTTTTTTTTAGAACGATTGTTGTATTTGAAGGCGATAAAGGTCTTTTAGAAGGAGAGGTCTGTTTTATTTCACTTTCTTATAATCTCTGATAACTACCTCTTCAAATCGGCTTCGTTAGAGACCTCGAACAGAAGAAGGGCATGCTTCATGAGCTTTTTCATTATTCTCTTTCAGCAATACATTGATATCTGCATCATAAATGTATATGTCTTTACCCTTCCTACCCCCTTTTTTATTGGGAGAATGCTTGCTTATATGCAAGGGTTCTCGCGATCAAAATACTCAGCATTTGTCTTTATGGATAATATTTCTTTATGTATCGACCATTGACTAAGATGCCGATTCCTTTACCGTCGTGGCTTACAATTCTGTAAGCCTTATTTGAGAAAACTTCAGTGACGACATACGGGCTACCCCATTTAGATTCGAAGTTTCCCCTATCTTACGTGTCATCACAATGGGCATCTTCATTATTGTCACGAGGTCTCCCTTGTTGAAAGATTGGTATTTCACCGTTTTATCAAATGAAGCAGATATTTGGGCTTGATACGACTGTAAACGTTGTTATGCTACAAGTCTTCTTTCATCTAGCATATACAACTCACATAATCGGAGCTTAGCATTTTCATCTTCTGTAACATCTTGATGCACTGTCACTCTTAGAGGGGCAACTTGAATTTCGATTGGGAGTATAGCTTCTACTCCATATACTAAGGAGTATGGTGTTGCTTTTGTAGCTGAATGATGCATCATTCTATAAGCTCATAGTGCCTCTTGTAATTTTTGTCCCAATCTCTTTTATTTCCACTCACCGTCTTCTTTAATATCCCGACAATTGTCTTGTTAAATGCTTCTGCTAATCCGTTTGCCGTTCTGTTGGGCTAATTTGAATCGCTTTGCTAACCATATTAACTTGCGCGGATTTCAATGATGCCCCCAATCCTAGCAGTTTTTTCCGCCTCAGAATCATTACGGGCACTGATATTCCTTTTTCGCTATTCAAGCCAATCGATCTTCGCAATCAAAACATATTGACTGCATTATTCTTTTACTCACTGGACTGTACCGCCCAAGCTCTTTTGGGTCCAACTTTACAGGTTTTCTTATCTATGTTAATGCCTCATTCTGTTCTTCGACAATTTTTATTCCTCTGGAGTAAAATAGTATTGGAGCCTGTTCCATCTTCCCTAAAACTAGGAATTCTTGAGGTCCTTTAGAAAAAAGGCTGGCTTTTTTCTATTCTTGGTGCTGGCATGGTAAAATTGGCTTAAAAGGTTCCTGCTTGTTTTGTCAAGAACAAAACTAGTGGTGGTTACCCTGGCTGTCGCATATTTTTTGGCACGAAATAAAATCTTTTTGCTTTAGGTTCTTTATTTTCTCCTTGTTGAACCTCTTCTTTCTGCAAGTTCTTTTTGTCCTCATGTTCTTCTCCAATAAATGATTCATAATATCATGCGTCTGCAAAAAACGATTCTGGAATTGTGTACGGTTTCTCATTTGCTGAAATTCTGTATTGTATGCTTCTTTGACAATACTTGAAGCACTGATGCAAGGTGGAAGGAATAATTCCATATCTGTGTACCCACAGTCTCCCAAGCAATAAATTGTATGTTGTCACTACATTCATCACGTGACAATTTATCTTAGTGATCAAATTCTCAATTTCTAACAACATAGTATTGTGCCTAGTGCTTTCTACCCATCTTAATTGAATCCATGTATCACCATATTGCTTGCCCGCAGATGTTGTCGTTTATATCCCAGCTTAGAGAGCATACATAATGGCATTAAATTTACAGCAGACCTATTATCGATCATAATGCGCTTTATTTGTTTGTCATTGACGTATCCTGTAACCATAAGCGGTCGGTTATGCTCTTTTTTGCCCAACATCATATCATTATCTGTGAAGATTATTGTTGAAATACAATAAGCTGCTTCAGCCCTTTCTGTAATTGCGTTCCAGCTTTTATCTTCATTTTTATCGATGTTAGCTCCTTCCATTTCCGTTATCAAGGCCTCTCGTACATTATCATCGAGTAAAGCTTGTATCAGATCCTGTCAAAAGCTCTTAGATAATTTTATGGCGTCATAAACGCTTAGTCTTACTGGAATTCCTTTCAAATGACTAACGACGTCATATGTAACATTTGTCATTGACGATTCCTCTAGTCGCAACAATTTACCAGCTCTTTCATCGATCCTTTCTTGACTGGAGATTGGGTCAAGAATACCCATTTACAATTCTTTATGAGGTTCTTGTCGCAGTTGTTTTCCTGACCTCAATGTTATTATATTACTTTCTACTCTTTTATCATTGATCGAATTGTTTGCATCCCTTGATTTATCTACGACCTTAATCATCATGACACTACATAATTCATGAAACTGAAGCACCAATATCCTTAACAACTGTTGGAAGCTTTGTAATATTCCTTGGTTTCTTGGTATTAACCGTTCTTTGAGCGCAATTGCTAGAATGCATTCTTTCATTATAATATCTTCAGTTAGAGGCAGTGTGGAACTGCAAGCTCGTACGTTCCCCCATTGACGTACGAAGTCTAATACGTCTTCACTCGGGAGTTGCGATGTCTTTTGGAGTAATTCTTCTGATACTCTTGCATCATATCTATAAAACTGCATTACGAACCTTTCTTTCATATCCTGCCAATCCGCAATTGTTCTCTCTGGCAGAATGAAATACTAGGCCATGGCATTGCCTGAGGTGGCCAGTGAATATACAAAGTTTCGCGGTAAGTACTCTTGAAAAACATTACCTATAAAATAAGCAGTCCTTTCATAATTTAACAAATGCTTTATTGGTATTGGATCCCTCCTTTAAAGAGTATAAATTTAGGGAAACTTGGAATCCATTCTTCTTTGCGGGAAGTTGTGTATTGCAATGGACTGGTCCGAGCAGCATTTAATATTTGCCTAACTTTATCAGCATGCGAGTAGCTAAAGAACTGTACTACTTCTTGCTCTCTGTTTATTTCGGGGCCCATTATTGCGGCCTCTTTCATTAGATTGAACATAGTATACAGTTTATATCTGTCTACGGCCTTCATTCCCATACTTTCGGCATATGACCCGGCTATCTCTATCTCTGTATGTTCAAGTGATTTGTATGAGCTTGTTATTGCATTTCTCCACTTCATAGTATATTGGTACGAACATTTTCTTAGAATCGTTTCCCACCTTATTAGCTCTATCAAAGGAACTGCCCTCCGTGGTATCCAGAATCTTAACATAAACAGTTCACGAAACTATTCCCATGTTAATACTTCTCGCAGAATTCCCAATTCATACCATTCTTCGACTGGTCCTATCAATGTAGCCTTGAACTGCTTTACCATCTGCTCTTTGTTGATTCTTTGGCGACCATGATATCTCTCATACCAGAGTAAATGATCGAGAGGTGAGTCGTGCATTGAGAATAACGTCGTCTCAATATTTGAGGCCTTACGTGGTCTGCGGCGTCTTGGCAGTCAACGGGTTTTTACCTTTAACATGGCACTGATTCTTTTCTGTTCTTGACTTTCTTCCAATACGGCTGTTATGGTCATGCATTATGCAAACCGTGTTTCCTGTTCCTCAACTTCCGAACTGAATCGTCCTGAAAGGAGTACTGAAGATGATTCTTACCGTTGTTTCATGCTTACTACGGACACGACGTTTGTAATTGCTTTCTTCCCTTTGTCTTTCTCTTTCCCCATGACTATTTCTCATCTATTGATCTTTCTTTGGAGAATAGCCTTGATAGAATAACATTTATGAGTAGGATGTCCTATCACGCGATGATAGTGGCAATAGTATCTGTCTTTTGTTTTATCCGCCTCTTCAGGCCGTTTTAATGGTGGTGATTCAATGGTTCCTACTGCGACCAATTGATTCATCATCGGGACAATATCCTCGTTTGAAAAAGAATAATCTTCCCGACGGCTAAACCGTCGATATCTTTTGTCAGTTGGCTCATTGGCGGAATAGTTTTGACTTTCTTTTCTATTGTCTCTTGGTTTACCCCGAAATTTTTCTCTGCCCTTACCTTTATCTGCGACGTTTGCCAAAGACTTACTAGCAACTCGTTGCATTGATTCTGTACGAAAGGCAGGGCACTTTCCTAATCATAATTTTCAGAGCGTGAGCTCTTGTAGCCAAGTCTCGGAACGTGTGTATTTTCACTCCTATAATTACAAAAGCAATTTCTGGTTCCATATATCTAATGCACATTTCCACCTGTTCAGCTTCCCCGGATACATATTTGCATGATGTGCTTAAGGTCCACCAGCGCGTAATAAATTTGTCGACAAATTCCAATTCCCTTTGTCATACAACTACCAGCTCTGTCAAACTCACTTGTCTTTCGGTTGAAAAGAAGCTCATTAGAA
Organism: Liriodendron chinense; assembly: GCA_003013855.2. Taxonomy (NCBI): domain Eukaryota; kingdom Viridiplantae; phylum Streptophyta; class Magnoliopsida; order Magnoliales; family Magnoliaceae; genus Liriodendron; species Liriodendron chinense. The sequence continues at coordinate 3,175,158 of ML058552.1, forward strand.
AAGCTTCTTGTATTTGTTCCCAGGTGCGTATAGTTCCCGAAGCTAAGGTTGCATACCATTTAAATGCTTTTCCAGTCAAAGTCACACCGAACAATCGTAAGTAGTATTGTGTCACGGCGACATAGCCTCCCAATGCAATGATGAAATGCCTCATACGTTCTTCCTGTGAACCTTCTCCATTAAACTTTTGGAATTTCGAGCATTTGACGCCTATTGGGAAAGGAATATCATTGGCTTTTCTTGGATATGACGTTTTATACTGAAAGTGTTCTTTGCATATTCTTTCCCCTTCTGATCGGACAGTTTCAGCAACAATTTGTCGTATTTCCTCTGTTGTCATTCCGTTGTTCGTCATTGGGATAGATCCATGCGACATGGCCTGAGGCGATTGTAACCCTTTAACTGGGTGTTCCACATTTTCCGTGGAAGCCATATTTGATGGAGCAACGTTCTGGGATACAGTGTGAGCTATCATAGATAATCCTTCTCGCATATTCCTACACTCTTCCATCAGGATTGCTTGCGTCTATGCCATTTCTTCAAAGCGCATTTCCATTGATTGTCTTACTTGGCTTGTTTCGGCTACAAAAACGGAGGTTCTTTTTCCAGATGTTCCTGACCCTGAGTATGTAAATGAGGTGGTAGTTAAAGGGGTGAGTGATACTCAATTTCTTCTTGACCCGTGACTATTACATCGCGAGGAGTCAATAGATTCAGTATGTTCAGTTTTTTTCGATGTGGTTTCGGTTGAGCTTCCTTTTGAGTTTTTTGTCGGGGAAAGCTGATATGGTATAAAGGTTTGATTAATTTGTCTTCGCATTGTAAAGGGTACGAGGAGTGCAGGAAAATCCTTTTCAACAAAATATGTTTCTTCTTCTCCTGGATATAAAGAAGAAGGGGCTATAGCCGGAATTTGTCTGGCCATGCTTCGCGTAATAGGTCTTTGGTAAATTTGATAGTAAGGCCCCTTAACTGTGGTTTTAGTGGAAGCTTTGGATATCCTTTACTTTCTTTTCGACTGTACCATTACCCATCCACTTTCGTCCTCTACAACGATAGGTGAAGCGGAAATCACCATAGCATTTATCGTAGTCGTTATGCTCTGGATTGTCTTCGTCTAGCATTTCCTTCTTATTATGTTTTGATTGTCGGAGGAGATAATAAATCCTCCTCTCAGCATGAAATCAAAAACGATTTTATGAGCTGGAAAAGCCATTGAGAGAGTTTGATTGTTGTCTAGTTGAAGTCTGGTTATAATCTCTAATGTACTTGACATTCAAAAATAGTAATAATTAGTCATCTGTAAGACATATAATTTATTCTAGAGATGAAGGGTGGAACGTTCCCTTTAAGGGTCACCATTTTGGCGCTATAAAGCGCCAAAAGGTGACGAACGCTCTTCTTATATTCTCTTATTAATGTTAGAACATAACTCTTAGAATTTTTCCCAGTAAAGTTGCCATTTTGTTTACATAATAAAATTGCCTTTTTGTTTATCGGGAAAAACATGAGTCACATTCTAATATTACCTAAGAGATACAGAAAAGCATTCATCACTTCATTTTATTCATTTACTGAGTTCTTCATACATTCCATATTTACATTATCCATTGATTCTAAAATAGATTGTACATTATATAAAAATAAAGTATATTCAGAAAATACTTTTAATAGAGTTTCACTGTATTCTTCTTTCATCCTGCCAAATGATAGGGAGTAACTAAACCAAGGCTTCCAAGACTATTCTTCTGCTTATGACCAAGGCAAATTAACCAGACTAGACTTCGTTCCTTTGCAATTTTCATAGAACTCTGTAACACTCCAAAATAATAATATCACCCAGCACATCAACCACTTCTAGGGATTGTATCAAATACATTGAACCTGAAGGGAGAGAGAAGGGGCTTTTGCTCTAGAAACATCATCTATACAAATCATCCACTTGCGGGGTACGGAATACTCCGCATATTTAATCCGAATGAAGAGAGATAGGTCTTCTACTCTAAAAAAAAAACATCATCTATACAAATCATTCACTTGCGGGGTACGAAATACTCCGTATATTCAACCTGAAGGGAGAGAGATTAGTCTTCTGTGCAAAGGAGCAAATTTCCTAATCTGGATTGTTTTCTCTGCATTATGTATCTTTGATGCAGTCCCAGCTTTCAACGTTATTTCACAATTGGAAGGGAAACAAAAGTTCAGAAGCCTTTTTACATCCTTCACAATAATGAAGATCTTCTGGAGAGCTTTACGCGATCCGCGGCAAGCATCCTCCTGGCCAATTTCTTCAAATCTTCATTCTCCTTCTTCTATAATCCAGCAGCATCTACCTCTCGTTCATCTTTTATCATCGGGGTCCGCACTTCATGCGTTCAACTCGAGAAAAAGTGATCTCGAGGTCCGCTCTGTACCTTTGAGAACCTTTGAAGCTCTAAACTTCAGAATCAAGTGACAAATGAGGACCCTTGGGGGGGTATTTATAGGCTTTCGCAGCCATTTTCGCAACAAGAACAGTCATTCCAACATGTGCTTTCCGCAGCCCGCAGCAAGTGCACATTTTCTGCACTTTTCTTTTCTTCATCTTCTTTCTCTCTGAATCTTTCTTGAATCTTTCCCTTCTTTTTGTTTCTTCATTTTTCATGCCTCAACACATCATTTCATAGTTTATTCATTTAATGGTCCAACATGAATCTACAATTGGGATCAGCCTACTAGTAATATCAACCTCAAATTTGCTCTCATGAAAAACAGAGATTAAAAAAAAAGATGGACAAACCGGATTGATGAGATTGATGGGTATGGGCCCCATGAATGACGGGTCATGTTCACTTTTAAGTGGCCATTAACAAGTTTATCTAAAGGTGTGGTCCACCAAAGATATCGATTAACTTAATATTTCTTATTAAGTAATTAAATGAGATGAAAAAATGGACGGATGGTTTAGATCTAGAAAAAAAGCATTATCAACAACCATACAGTCAAGGGGACACAAATTCGGGTAGCACCCGAGTAATATTAGAGTGAAGCGATAAATTATTTACTCACCGATTTTGATGCAAGTATGGCCCACAAGTGTTTTTATGATGATATGTTCCGTTCATTCAACTGTACATATGAAAATATAGAATGTCTACAAAAATGGGACATATTTAATGATCAGGTGGACCACGATACAATTAATTCATAGCATATTGGTTTAATGGTCAAAAAATAAATTGACTGCTGGAACCAATCTATTGGTCAAATCAACCTCATTTTTTCTCCAGTTACGAAAGAAGGCATGGGAATAAGGATGGACAATGTTGATCGGTGAAATTGTTTAAAGTGGGCCCCATTGCACCTTTTGTAGGCATTTTGAAAATTAAGAGGTATGGTTGTAGTAAATGGGAGTGGCGAGGGACATTTTTAGACGTGAATATACTCTCAACGTAATAAGTATATTTGACTTGCTGTGAGTATTAACTTTTTCAATGAAAAGACCATAATGCCTCAATTTGTAGATTTAGCGTAACCTAGATGCGCTTGTAGTAAAACCGGGCTAAAGACGGGACTATCTTCTCTCTGACTAAAACGAAAGCTGAAAGGGTCATTTGAACAATCCAGAAAGGAAAACACCAAGGTACCTCGCGATGTGTCCCAACGTGGTAGAAAAGACTGCATGAAAACCACGCCGTCCATCATCGCACGCTACCTCAGAAAGTGAGTGTGTTGAGTAAGCTATGTGGGGCCTACCGTGATGTATGTGCATTATCCATGCCGTCCATCCATTTTACCAGCATTTAAGGGCATGAACCCAAAATTGAAGCATATCCAAGGCACCAGCAAAACACAACACACGAAATAGCGTCAATTGAATGCTAGGGCCACTATGAATGCATATGGTTTATCCACGCCGTCTATCCTTTTTTCCAGCTCATTTTAAGGGTTGATCCCAAAATTAAAGCATATCCAAAGCTCAAGTGGGCTATACCACAGGAAACAGTGGAAATAACGATCCACACCATTAAATGGCCCACAGGAAACAGTGGAAATAATGATCCACACCATTAAAACATTCCTAAGGCCCGCAGTGATGTTTATTTGTCATCTAACATGTTCATAATCACAAATATGAGCTTGATCTAAAACTTATGCGCACCTCAAGAATTTTTCAACGGTGGACGTGTCATTCACACTTTATCCTATGGTGTGGTCCACTTGAGATTTGGATATGCTTTGGTTTTATACTCAAGACCTAAAATTATCCCATAAAATGGATGGACGGTGTGGATAAAATAAAAAAAAAATCACAGTAAGCTCCAGAGCTTACTCAGTGCGCTTGGTCTTCTGAGTTGCTCATTACACAATCCGCTTCTGCGTTAACAACGTTTCAACCGTGGACGTCATTATCCTTATTATTTCCGGTGTGGTACACTTGAGCTTTGCATATGCTTTAATTCGGCATCATGCCTTAAAATGAGCTGTTAAAATGAATGGACGGTATGGATAAGGCACGTACATCACAGTGAACCTTAGCGTGTTTAGTAAGCAATCCACTTCCCTTTTGGGTTCAATGGTTCGAATGAGTCGCAGCGCCAGACGGATGGGGTATATCTCATGAAAGCTCGAACCACGTGGCTATCCATGCGCGGCTCATTGATCGGTATCTGAGTATGAATACTCTACTCGGATCAAATAGGGAAATCCTGTTTGGCACCGGGCTGCTTGGTCCACCTCAGCACTGGCATTGTCAGAACTACTGCATTAAATGCAGTCAAAGCAGATGTGGACTAATGAGCTTGGGCCAAATAGGATTTTTCAATTTGGGCCGGGCGGAGGATCCGGATTCCATCCAGTAACATCCGGTTTCTGGATAAGGTCAGGCGTGCCGTGAACGGGTGGATTTGAATGGAATGAGACGTCCAAAGGTCAAGGTCTGTGAAAGTGACTGCGCGAGCACCGTTGGAATGGCGAACCTGATTATTTAAAGTTGGAATGATGATGTGGAAACCCCCGAGAGGGATATTCGGTTGAAAAATACCTATGCTAGTGATATCGACAGGTTGACAAACCCCTTCTATGTAGCTGAAAGTAACACTTGCCAATGGAGGCTCCAACCATGCTTTGGAAACTGGCAACACGACTCGGTAGGTTAGGTCTGCTGAGTCCAGTTGAGTCAAGAAATTAACTCAGATGAGGTTTTTTTTTTTTCCTTTATTTTTTGTTATTTGTTATTATTTATTAGTTAAAATATAATAATATGAAAATATTCACTGAGTCAGGGCAAATCGAGTTGATTTTTTTATACCCCCACCATGACCTAGCTAGAGACGGGCAGGGACTCTATGGGGTCCACTGTGATGTATGTATTTTATCGACGTAGTCTATTCATTTTGACAAATTATTTTAGGGCATGAGCTGGACTGCACTAGAGGAAGCAGTGGGGATTAAATTCCTACCGTTTTGGGGTGAGGGTTCTTATGGACAGGTTGAATGGCAAATAAACATCGCGGTTTATCTGGTAGGAGCCTGGCGTTTCAACAGCAAGTCTAATGTTCGAGTGCTAAGGAGACACACTAACTCCACCCGTGGGTGGGTGCATTGTGTGACTAACCATGTGGGTGTGTTGCGCAACTAACAAGATAGATGCATTGCATGACTAACAAAAATAATAAGAAATAAATAATTAAATATCGTGGTGAGCCTTGAGAAGTTTTCAACGGTAGGAATTCAATCTCCACTGCTTCCTGTGGTGTGGGTTAGTTCACTTGAGCCGTCAATATATCCTTTTTGGACTCATGCCCTAAAATGATTTGTCAAAGTGTATGGACGGCCTGGATAAAATATATACCTCCCAATGGGCCCTATAGATCCTTTGACAGAACTATTCCCCTATAGATACCTTGACAGAACTATTCCCATCTCTAGCTAGGTCCTGGTGGGGGTAGTACCCAATCGGCCCTCTTAATATGTTTACCCTTTTTAAAATTATTAATACTATAAAATAATATTTAGTGGAGATCCAAATAATCCCCCTAATAGTTTACTAATTAAGATGTTTACCCTTTTTTAAATTATTAGCACTATGAAATAATATTTATTTTATAAAATCGGTTTGCTAGTTAAGATGTTTACATTTTTTAAATTATTAACATTATAAAATAATATTTTTTAAAATCGGTTTTCGACTGGTCAAATCAAAGGCTCAACGTGAATGAGCATTTCCAATTGGGTATTCATGGTTGGGGTGTTGAAGATAAACCATTAGGATGGGTATCTAGGGCCCACCATGATGTTTATTTGCAATCCAACCTGTTCATAAGGTCACACATACCTGGATGAAGGAAAAACACAAATATCAGCTTGATCCAAAACTTCTGTGCCCCAAAAAGTTTTCAACAGTAGGTAGGTAGGTGTCCACTTGATCTTCGAATCTGTCTCACTTTTTGGCTAGTTCCCTAAACTAAGCTGGCAAAACGGTTGTATGACGTGGATAAAACACATACACCATGGTGGGCCCCACAGAGTCAGGTCACCAGGCAATCCGCGTGCAACCCACAAGCCCTCTTGTAAATCTGATGGAGTTCGGGAGAGTCCCACGTAGAAATAAGTAGACCCATTTGTTAATTGATTGAATGTGATCAAAGAAGATGTAGACCCGGCTCTTTTATCATGGCCTAATAAGTCAGGTCTGGTAGGTCTAAACAATAGTGAAATGTTTACGGAAATAATTTCTTGAACATGACGAATATGTGGGAATTATGTGACCGGCCAGTTGGAAAATCTTGTAACATCAGATGATTCAAGATATGATTTTTGACCATGTGAACAAATGCGTAAAATCTTGTAACATCAGATGATTTCAAGGTATGAGTTTTGACTCGCAACTCACAAAAGTGTGTATTTTTATTTTTCTTTTTCTTTTTCTCTCTCATTCTTCTTTCTTTTTAAATACAAAATCATATCTATACGTTATTGGTTGATGTATATGTCATGCTCAGGTGGTTTTATGTCACTTGGCATATGAGCATGGTTCACTTGGGTCACTTCATCTTCTAGGAGCCAAATAATCATTAGTCTACACCTACGGTCCATTATCTATTTGTTTCATCGATCTCTTATAAAAAAAAAAGTTACCGCATTAAAAATAAAAAAAAATGTCTTGTTGCCTCTTGGTTTCAGATTCAGCTACTATGATGAGGGCATGCTAGAATCGACTATATGACTTGATTCCAACCGAACACTTTGACCCCAAGCACCAAGATAGGCAGATACGTCGAACTCGACTGTATATGACTGAGATCTGAGAAGACTGGTCGCCTATTCAGCCACTCGTAAGATGTTGTTTAAGATAACCAGTCATTTATTGGAAGGTAGGGTTCGTCCTCTGTAAATGAGTCACACATTGCCTTCCAAATGAAAGGACTTTTTAAAATACAATAATATATCAAAAGGAAATACTTACAGTCGACTACAGGGAACAACTACAAAACACCTTTCTAAATGAAGAACTTGTTTGAATTTAAATAGTAACTCGTTTAACGTATGAGCATAGACTTGAATTACATCTAAGGATTACTACTATTGGATTACTGCTACTCCTAATGTAGAATTAAGTTACTGATTATGCTAAGAAACTAAAGGACTTGATTATGCTAAGAAACATAAAGTATTGGTTATGCTAAGAAACATTGGAAATTGATAATTCATTTGTTTGTTTGATTGGTATGAGACTGGGGGATTGCTTCATTGAAGTCATTTGTTATTTATAGGCTTCATCCCTCCTCTCGTCTTGACGGTTTAGCAGTCGTTTAAGCACAATCTGGGCTTCCAGATTCTTCTTTCCCAGCTTGCCACCTGTCCTGGTAACCATTTTCAAGCCCTCTTCTCATTCAACCACGTTCCGCTCAACCATGCCTCGTCTCTAGATTACATGGCTTCTCTTGATCATTGCCAACTATGCCTTCATCAAATCCACTTCAAATATCTCTACAGATTTTATACTTGTCGCATGCTTCTTATGCAGTAACACGTGTCCTCTCCTAATTAGTTCTCCCAGGAACGACCAAAAATAGGGTACAACATGTCTCCTTTGGCATTGCTAGTGCAACTTGGGTGGGTGCGTTGAGGGTCAATCAGAGCCCAACCTAACCTCAAGAGGACCCAGCTAGCAATACAACTTAAACCAAATTCCAACTTGAAGATACTTTATACTTGCCCTTACATTACTATTCATAAAATATTTAAAGACAACGAAACCCTAATTTTATTAAGTTTTTATATTTTAATTTATGAAGGATTCTAATTTAGATATTATTAAAATCTAAAATTTTACCTCAATTTTTTTTCCATGTGATTGATATAGAAAACAAGATATCATTCCGAAAATGATAAAAGTTTCCCCCTAATTTAAAGAAGAAGAAAAAACTAAACAAACAAACAAACCAGAGAGCAGAAACACCTGCACATGGGGCCAAGGTAGGACTGGCCCAAGCACACACTAAAGAGTCATCTAAAGGGGACACGTTCAAGGCTTTTTCTCTCTCCGTTTTAAGATGGCATTTATTTATAAATAGAAGTTATGATTTTAAAGGGAAATACCATATAGTACTCCTCACCCTTACAGACTTTGGTGCACCCCACTACACAAAATCTAAAATTCATGCTTTATCATGGACCCAAATTGACTAAGTCCATTCAGTTACTATGGCCACCATCCTTGACCAATTCCTGTGCTAGTCTAAGAAATTGATCATAAAATCTTAACCACTAAATCTTCTATCAAGCATGATCAAAACAATTTAACAATTAAAATTAAAAAATCAACTATTAAATAAAAAAATTGAGCAGCTAAACATCTTAAAGGTTTAATACGTATTGGCTAGCTTAAAACCCACTCAATAAACGATCTAAACATCAAGACCAATCCACTAGATATATATATATATATATATATATATATATATATATATATATATATATATATATATATATATATATATATATATATATAATGCTCACCTGCGAACCATCTCTCATGAGAACTCGAGAGAGATTTTTGAGGACTCATCACACGTGATGTGTCCCCAAAATCTAAGCCATTCATGTGATGCAAGCACCCCGAAAAACCCCTAAGGTCCAACTTTCAACCTGATCCAGAACTCTGGTGGGCCCTAGAAGAGATAGAGAGAGAGAGAGAGAGAGAGAGAAACGAAGGGAGGAAATTGTTTCCTTTTTCATGGCCCACTAGATTTGTGAACCAGGTTGAAAGTTGGGCCCTGGGCTATTTTCGGGGTGTTGCATCACATAGACGGCTCAGATTTTAGGGACACATAACCCGTGATGAGTCCTAAAAAATCTCTCACACGTTCTCGTGAGAGATGGTTCGTAGGTGAGCTTATATATATATATATATATATATATATATATATATATATATATATATATATATATATATATATATATAAGCTCACCTACGAACCATCTCTCACGAGAACGTGTGAGAGATTTTTTAGGACTCATCTCTCACATAGACGGCTCAAATTTTAGGGACACATAACCTGTGATGAGTCCTAAAAAATCTCTCACACGTTCTCATGAGAGACGGTTCGTAGGTAAGCTCACACACACACACACACACACACACACACACACACACACACACACACACACACATATATATATGATATCGAATAATAATTAGATCACATGTTAGAATGTGTGGGTTTCTTATACCACATCCTAATGTATATGCCCAACCACACATGTATTCAACCACTAATGTAGCCTCATAGAGTGAATAAAGCCCAACATACTAGCACCATGAAATCCCACCATGACCTGAGGTCTAAGGACTAGTTAAAGATTTTATACCATCAAGTAAATTCAGTGAGGGCATGATGAGTCTCTTAAATAAGAGACTTCATGCGATCCCCCAACACAAATCCCACCCGAGTCTAACCACAAGGTGTGGACGCTTGCCTTTCCGCGCTCCCAACCCTCCCTTTCGAAAAGGGCGTGTGTGCGAATCACCGTTGTACCACTTGGCTTGCCTCGTTTTCGAGGGCTTTTTGGTTGTCGTGTTAAACTGGATATGTTTGGATGAGTTCATATAAGACCAGAGTCGCCACTAGCCAGTTACTTCGAATCTACAATCGGCTAGACCCCGTAAAAAATTAGAGAAGGGAATCCGAAGATTCTTTTCTCTAAAATTACTCCTTTTGATCTGCGGCCAGAGATTCGAGATAATGGATCACAAGGGTGGGAAGATGTTAAGCACCCCACTCTGCCCGTACCAAAGTTCAGTCTCTACTTCACTGAATCGAACTAATACTTGAAAGTCTGATTTAATCCTCATACATTCTCATGAATGATATGATGCATGAATATAGGTATGGACTGTAAGAGTTTCTGATGGGCAGGTTTCCATTAATAAGTAAGCCCAAAGCATACGCTCAAACTGACAGGTGCTTTATGCGGCATGCATGCTGTGTATTTGAATAATCAAAGTGCTTGCAGTGATATGATAAGCAAGGTGGTTGGAAGAATAGTAAATGTTGCACTTATGCTAGATGCGAATGAGATGATGCTAATAAAAGAGTAGCTGGATGGACGGAGGTGTCGCAAGGGTTTGCTTCGAGTGGCTAGATCAGGACTTGGGTAGCTTGTGAGACTTGGATCAGGGTCAGGCTGGGCTGGACCAGGGCTAGGCTCTTCTCACTCGGGCTCTCCTTGGTGGAGGAATGGACTTAACGGGGGTGGAGACGGACTCGAAGATCTTAGACTGGAAAGGTGAGAAGTGGATGCTGTGAATGAGAAGGGGCGGGGGTATTTATAACTATAGAGGATGGCACACCTTCAAAATATGTTTGGGGGCCGCCCGTACGAACTCACTGCTTCGACTTCAGAGCATACAGCCCCCAAACCTAAAGCAGAAAAGCCCGAGGTTCGAGGTTCAAAGCTACTCCGAAGCTGTGGCTCGGAACTAGGTGAGTTGACTGGGTTTGAAAGATGGATTGACACGATGAGTTGACTGGGTGCAAGGACTAGACTGACCCAGTGAGTTGACTCGGTGATTTGACTCAACGGGTTGACTCACCAAGTTTGACTTTTTCGAGATTTTTTTACTGGTTTTTCCTATAGGGGTTTTTCAGGTTGATGTTTAGGGGTGAGTCGACTGGGTTCAGGCTTGAGTTAGACTATGGATTGGGGCTTGCAAGGGTGAGTTTGGCTGGGTTTGGACATGGGGTTTGGGGGTATGGACCTCCATCCATTCAGCTATCTCTACCAATATTGTAGCCGAACGTGGGGTATCTACAGATGCCCATCTTTGGCAGAGGTTGCGTGCAACCGAATGTCAAAGCGAGTGGACACCCCACTTCTGACCCGGTCATTCATAGATCATGGTCATAAATCTTTGCTTGTTTTTGTATCCATGTCAGTTGATTGTTTGGAAATAGATAACTCGCACATATCGTGGGAGTTTGGAGAAAACATTGCGATTGTCCCTGCATGAGCTGCAACTTAAGTACCCAATTGCAACCCTTCCGTTCCCGATCGGTACTAACATCGGAAAGGTACAGTAGAGCCTTTGCGTCCATTATAATCTTGCGAGGTTACTGACCCTATGATTAATTGTTCGTTGATTTCTTAGATCACTCCAAAAGTACTTGTTTCGCTTGACTGTCAAAATGGTTAGCTGCCCTGCGTCCATATAGTCTTATGGGAGATCCACTACGCCGAGTTGGACTCAGTCAATGTACTTCAGGCATTCACGCCTAAGTATGTGCAGGTGAACTTTTTCCACCTAATCTGTTGGTTTTGATATTTGGGTTACAATTTATCGTTTCCACTGTTCAGATGGTTTCTTTGACTGAGCCTTTTGGCTTTTATCTTTTCGTATCTTGGCATTTGGTACAACTGCACTGACACTGAAGTTTAATCCGACCATACTTTGAGTGCATTGGGTCCGATGGTCTCCGAGAAAACCGCAAGACATCGAATCTTATTTAATTTTGCGTCGACTCCTACCTAGAGATATGGAAGATCTCTTAGTGTTTTGGAGGCCGAACGCTCTATTGAGAAAATATTTTTGGATTTTTTAAAAGATATCCACTCTGGGGAGTGATACTCCATGGGGTTTTTATTTGCAAATAGGAATATATAATATTTATTTTCTTTTTTCTAAAATGAAATTTGGCTTGCACGCGCCTCCACTAGGGATGCCCGTGGGGTCTTTGGCTAACCGACTTTTATTTTAAAAGCAGGTAAACATGATGATTGATGCGATGGATGCATATTTAATGATGAATGCATGATTGGCTCATTCTCTTTTAGTTCGATGATTTTGCTCTTGCTGGGGATGTAGAGAACTTTAAGTTTATTGCTTGTAGGGTTTTGCTTCCTTGGGGATTTTCTTCTTTTATGCGCATGTTTAGTCAGCGGGTTAGTCAAGATCCTGACCCGTAGTCGATCAAGTCCATCGTCCCAAGATGTTGTTTCTTTGCTGTTGGAGATAGATGAAGGAGGTTCTAAGTTGTAACCTCGAGATGTTCTTCTGGGCAATGGGTGTGATTGGGATGGTGTTTGGTTGTCAGTTTTGGTCAAGATTCCAATTTGCGGGCGATCGGATCCGTCATCCCAAATTGTGAAGTGAGTGAGCGGAGTTCCAGACTCCTGAAGTGCTTTGCTGTGGATAATGACGATTTTTGTGATTTTTAAAAATATTTAATCCGAATCTTTTCCTGAGTGGTCAAGATGAAGATCGGTGTTATTGAAAATAGTAGAAATATTTTTATGATTTTTAAATTGAATTTGCAATGTTTTGGTGTTTTGTTGGATTTTCTAAAATGAAGGGAAAGGTATGAAATTTTCATCCATTTTCAACTTCTATTGCTGGTAAGGCACCCAATCCATTTTACGTCAGTGAGCAAGATAAGTCTCACACAATTAAGTGTCGTAGTTTTACATCTTCGGATAAGGGGATTAAGGGTTTTTAGTCAACACACCCACAAAGTTGCATGTTCCTCATGTGTAATGCACATAGATCACGTATCGTCCGATGGACTCCTTCGGCCACAAAATGAGCCTCATTCTCACATTTTCCTTTGTCAATCCAGTTTGGGGTCTTATGCTGCTCACAATTTCGTGAGGGTGCGCTTCACCTCCCAACTGCCTTAATCCCCTTCATGAGTTTTAGGAACAGGGAACATCTGTCAAATTCAACAGCGACTTCCAAATCAAGGTTGTCTATCACGGTGCGTTCAACACGAACAGGATTGCGGGGTTCTGCTCGCCTCAGCCTTTACCTGTTTAGAGAATTTCGGACACCCGTACGATCAAATGTGAGCCATGTCCGAAACAGGTTAGGAAAGACAGCCCCCGAGAAATTAATCCCAGTGTACTTTAAGGTCTTCGGACCACTGGGGATAGATTTGTGCAGTTAAAATTGATGATAAATCTTTTTTTTGTGAAAGTTCCAGTCTTCAACTTGAGTGATCGAGATTGATACTGGTTTTTATGGAAAGCTTAAAATCCTTTTGGTATTTTTTAAATAATCCGGATCATCGAACCTTGACTCGAAGGGCTGAGATTGAATGCCGGTTTTTAATTGAAAGTAGGAAAAGTCCCTTGAGAAATTAATCCCAATGTAGTTTAAGGTCTTCGGACTGAAACTATGTACATGCTGAAAATATATTCCTTTTGTGATTTTTTGACAAGATCCAAACTATCGGACCTTGATTCGAGCGGTCGAGGTCGATGCCGGTTTTTATTGAGAATCACCCGGGACTTGATCCCGACGTAGTTTAAGGTCTTCGAACCCAAAACTATGTACATGTTAAAAATACATTCTTTTTGTGATTTTTTGAAAAGATCCAGACTATCGAACTTTGATCCGAGCGGTCGAGGTCGACGCCAGTTTCTATTGAGAATCACCCGGGACTTGATTCCGACGTAATTTAAGGTCTTCGGACCAAAACTATGTACATGCAGATATGACATTTTTTGTTTTGTTTTTTGAAAGATCCTGTCTATCTGATCCCCCCCTTGAGTGGTTGGGATCGATGCTGATTTTTATTGAGAATCACCCGGGACTTGATCCCAACGTAGTTTAAGGTCTTCGGACCAAAACTATTTTTGTATTTTTAAAAAAATGTCCAGAGTCATCGAATCTTGATTCGAACGATCAAGACCGATGCTGATTTTTATTAAAAATCTCTTGGGATCTTGATCCCGACGTAGTTTAAGGTCTTCGGACCCAATTTGATGGTTGAGCATACTTACCTTACTTTGTTTGGCTTCTGGTGTGCTTTTGATTGACACAATGATCCTAATGGCCATGGCATGCCGACTGCCAATCTTTGCTCCTTGTCTCGTACCAGCGGGTGAGATTACTTTATGGTTGATGGAAATTCAACACCTATGAGGAGAGAAAGCGCTTTAGCAAAATGATTGAAGTATTGGAGCAGGAGGAGAAATACTTACCTTTTAGGAGGAATGACCAGGAGAATGACGTTTGTAGGAGGCACTCCACGAGTTGGCTGGAGGATGTTTATTTTGAAAGCCCTTTAAGAATTTTTTTTTTTTTTTTGAAAATATATGTATGCAAATAATGTATGAAATGAAAATTTGTGTCAAGCGCTTGTCTGTCTGTGCGTGATTTGGACTTGTGCTTTTAGATGTATGAATCAGAACATTTGACTCAGCCTGATGTCATACTCGATTTTCTTAATTATTCACCAAGGGTCTTAGTCCCCTTAAGATAGTGCACAATGGTATCCTACCCCTAGAATTGGGCAGATCTTAAAAGAATTCTCGACTCATAGCCATCATCCTTACTTCTGTAGAATCTTTATGTCGCCCAGATCTTTCATGTATTTGTCTTTTTTTCTTTTCCTTGGCCATTACTACCCGCAATGCCCTTTCGGGTTTCCACTGCGTCCGGCTTGCCTGTCATTTTTTCTCGTGGCGCCCTTTCGGATTTTTACCATGTCCCGGGTATTTGAACTTCCCTGCGCCTTGACAACTATGATGTTTTTACCCTCGGGTCCCTTTCGGGTTTTCACCAAGTCCGTTATATGCCCACTGTTTGTACTCAGAGTGCCCTTTCGAGTTTTCACTCCGCCCTCTTTGTTTCAGCACATCTTTTCTTTTGATTTTTTTAGATAAACGCAGTGGCAAGAGGTCAGGAATCCGTCATTGATGGCCGATGGCAGCCTTTCGTCCCTTATCTTAAGTTACAATGGCAGAGCTGTCGGCCTTAGCTACAGACCTTTTCTGAGGTGGGTGGATGGATAGATGTGTTTCTTGGGTTGATTTTTTTCTTTTCTTGGGTTGCATGCCCCCCTTTTTTTACCCATATTTTTCTTTTTTTTTCTTTCTTTTCCCTTTTGTTTTGCTTTATTCCCTTTTTTCTCTTTTTTATTCTTAGGCTTTTTGTACCCTTTATTTAGAACACTTATTGGTGGACGGGAAGGATTTCTCAGAGGTCTAAGCCTTAACCTCTTGACTTCAACTCTACTAATGTAAATCTTGATAAAAGTTGGATTGGCTTACCTGTGAAAGATTTTCACGTTATCGGCGTTGATTAGCTCAAGAAGATCCATCCCTCTAATGTTGGTGAGTCAGAAGGCGCCTCCAGGAAGAACTTCTCTGATCATCGGGCCTTGCCCCTTAAGTCCGATAGATGTGGCGGTGCTTGTTGAAAACCCAATATGATTTTTCTTTCTTCGGCTTCATTCTTCATCACGTTGACGGGATTTCGACTTGAACTCGTAGGTCTATCTTCTGATTTTAAGATCCTCAAGGAACCCCTCCATCCTTAGATTCTGAAGGATGTCCCATTGCCAATGTTGATAGCATGTGAGAACCCTTAACAATTGATGATGTCATTCTTCATGAGAATTATCGCACGAGATTAGAATGTTACCTTCATCCATTTTGTGAAGTAATCGACTGCCACAAATATGTGCCCATGACCGCTAAATGTTGCCGAGTCGATCTTTCTGTTGATGTGGATACCGCATACAGGGAATATCTAAAGCGTTATCAGGTTGTAGAGTTTCGAAGTATACACATGGATCCATTGTGCATGCTGCTGACACTTAAAGTGCTTTCTGATATGTTGGCAACAATCTGTCTTCATCAAGCCGCGAGCTTTCTTCGATCATTCGTCAAGTCGCATACTCCAGCATGGAATGCAAGCATAGTCTTAGCAGCATTGTCTTGATAAGCTTGATGAGTTTTTTATCGAGTCTGGATAAGTCTTCGTAGGACACAAGATTAGGAAGTTATGACTTCAAAAATTCGATCATTCTCTGCTTTTTTTTTTTGAGACAAGGATTCTCAATGTACACTTCCTTATGGGTCTTAGGAGATCCTAGGTTTACAATTTTGAAATTTTTTGAGATGACATTGAATTTGGTTCGAACTTTCGAGGAGACCCTCTTAGTTTGGGAGTCAGTTCATCATTTGCCACATCATTTGGCTTTGTCCAAACCTTTGAGTTTAAAGTCCAACTCTAGATCAAAATCATATAAGTCAACTTCATACTCAAGTGCTTTAATAGAGAGACTTGACATTTTATTGCTTTGGATTTTTTAAAGATTTCTGATTTTTTTTTTTTGACTTTGTGAAATTTTGAATTTTTTTTTAAATTTTGAAATAGTTGGTGTTTTGGGTTTTTGAATCTTCTGATTTTTTTTAAATTTTTTTTTGTAAAGGACCCGTGCAAGACGCGATGTGAACCAAGGGTTGCCTGATTCGGCTCGGGGAGCCGAGCACTGTCGGCGTTTATTGGCCATCATGGGGAATACAAACCTGCTACTACCCTGCACTCCTTCCCCTCAGGAGGCAGGGCCAGAAAGATCAGTAGGCCAACCCCCATCGTTGCGCCCAAACGTCATGATAGATGTGGGGTTGGACTCTGAGTCTATGTTAGATGCGATTTCTTCTATATCATCCTCGGTGTATTGCAGCTCTTCGAGTTCATCCAGCTAAGGTGGGACCAAGACTGCGGTCCGGTCCATCAAGTGAAATTCCTGCCCTTTGCTTGAGTCTCCTTTGGGTAACTTTATCAGACTCAATCTGTTCACTTGATTATCGAAGGTGCAATCCAGCCCATCATCATGATCGATGATCCCTGCATTGATAAACTGGATTAGTGTGCAGATGCAAGGATTTCCTTCTTATTAATGACCTCATCTTCTTTTGATACTTCCGTGCTTTGGTTTTCTAATTAGAGTAGGCTGATATTGCAGTCTTTCTCTATCAACATTCTCTTGAACTCTCATGATTCGGGTCGAGTCTTGATATTCAAGCTGATAGTAGAAGGTTTGACGCTTGACAGGAAGGAAGACGTAGCTTGATCCAATGGGACATGCTCAAGGGAAGTAATTTGCATTGTGAAACTCAAGACTTTGGTATGAGACTTCCCCATTAGAGCGTTGTATGTTCACGACTGGGATGGTAGGCTCTCGAAGGTTGGATGCTTCTACCATGAGAATTTGTTTGGGATCAGTGATGATGGTGATCGTCCTATCTCTGAAGATGTGCTTAACCCTTTGGTGAAAATTTGAAGAGATGACACCAATTCTGTGAACCCAGGTCTGATCAGGAAGGAGATGGAATGAAGGTGAGATATCCAAGACCTGAAGAGTGATGGTTGATGTTTTTGGACCGATCAGAACCTGGACATCAATCTCCAATTTGACCTCCTCAATAGTGGCCACATAATTGAAGTTGGGCCCCGATTTTGCTAGGGCATGTGGCATGCTGTCCAAGGAAGGGTCCTCTTCTTGGAGGATGATGGCTGAAGTAGAAGTCGAATTGACAGGTGTGGTGGGCAAGTTGTGCCCCTGGTTGTTTGCTGGAGAAATGGGCAGGTTGTGCCCCTGACTGAATGATGCTGTGACAGGGAGGTCGTCTCCTTAGTTGACTGAAATGGGCAGGTTGTGCCCTTGGTTGGCTGGAATGGGCAGGTTGTTCCCCTGGTTGAGCAATGGCGCAAAGAATGAATCGACTGAAGGTGCCCCTTACATGATGATGGGCTTTGGGATTGAAATAACTAGCGGTACACCTTGCAAGATGAAAGGCTCTGGGATTGAAATAGTCGGGGGTGCCCTTTGCAGGATGAGAGGCTCGAACTTTGAACAAGAGTTGATGGCATGAATAAACTGGAGATAAGGCTCTTCTTAGCTGATAAAAGCTAGATAGGAAGGAGATGCCCCTTGCATTGCGGAGACTGGACTGACTGGAGATGCCCCTTGCAGGATGAGGGGTTCTGAAATTGGATTGGTTGGGGGTCCCCCTTGCCAACCTAGATTAAGGCATTGTAGGTCTCATCTCAGCTGTTGCTGCGGTTGTCCGTTCTGAGGGAGGAAGAGTGCACCTTCGGTAGAGGCGACAAGGTTGTCTTCTTCTATTGAATGGGGGATGAGGACACTTCCATTATCATTCTTGTATTCAATAGGCTTTTCTTCCACTGTCGGTTGTACAAGAGAGGCTTAATGAGGCCACTAAGGGGAGATCATCCCAACCCTTATTCCGGCTCGACTTGTTCCCTAGCGCAGATGAGTTAGGTGAAGTTTGCATATGGATGTGAGACAAGGTATCGAGAGATACTTGGATTTGCTGAGTGGACGATCATGGAGATTTTCTCATCGTCGTCGATGGGAGTCTTCATTCTAACGGCCATAGCCCGCCACCGTCCAACGTAAGCTGATAATGACACATCATTTCTCTGTCTCAAGGCAACAAGATCCGCTCTTTTCAGTGTTGAGTTAATATTGTTCACGAAGCGATTAACAAATGTTTGAGAAAGATGTTCCCAAATTTTGATTCGATGGTAATCCAGTGACGTGTACCAATCTAATGCGTCATCTTTCAGGGACTTTTAAAACAGAAGGATCAACGCTCCATCGTTGCCTACCACAGCATCTAGCTCACCACAGAATGATCTCAAGTGGTTTATAGAACACCATGTCCCATCATATCTTTTAAATTTTGGTACCTGAAAGCCTCGAGGTACCATTGCATCGGGAAATGGACAGAGGTCCTTAAACTTAGTGGATGGAAGATCCACCCCTTGTAACTTCTGTAACTTTATCTTCATCTCTTGCATCTGCTCTCATAATTTTTTGATTTCAGAGGGACTAGATGAGGGAGATCTTGCCCCTTGCCAAGCCTAACCTAGCCCCCTTTCGTAATAATTGGTATCATTGATGCTCATATGATTCTTGCCTGAAGGAAGTTGAGCTTGGCGATTACTCACATTATAAGGACTTTGTTGGACTGGAGCTGAGAAGGGAGACTGCAAGGAAACCCTGGCCACAAGAGGATATTGAAATTGATTAGAATTCCCATTGGGGAGAGATTGTTGGAATTGACTGGGAGTTCTGATTGTGGGATGTAACTGAAAATGGCCCCTGTTTGCAGAAGGATACTGGAAGAAATGCACTGAGGTTGAGGGTTGTTCTGATTGAGGACCTTCATTAGGATGGTATCGAAAGTCCTGCGCCAACCCTGATAGTTGTGGTTGGGATGAACTGGAGGCTGGAAGAGATGGTTGTTGAACTGGACCAACTTGATTGCTGGCTGCTAAAACCTGGGCTTGTGTGAATCGGAGAAGCATTTCCTGCATGGCCTTCATGCTTTGTTATAGCTCTTGGATGTCAGGAATTGACATGGATTCTCTCGGGTTTAACTATGGAGAGGAAGCCTCAGGTATTTCGAGGGCAAGGAATGGGATGTTCGCTTCCTCAAGTGTAGGGTTGCAATGCAGTAATAATCTCGATAAGACCAAGGTCGATCCACAGGGACTTGTATAGAAACCCACAAAACACTTTCAATGGTTTCTAATTGAAAACTAACTAAATAGGATTTTGGAATTGAATGTAGAAAGATATTTTAAACTAAAAGTGAATGTAAACAATGTAAAAGAGCACTAGGGTTTCAAGGATCCACTTGTAGCAATCCTTGATGCTTAATTCGCTGTGGTTTCGTAATTACACAACTAGAATTGAAATCAAATCCTATCTAGTCGGATGATAGAGCGGTTATAACAAACAATCTGCCATATGTATGATTCAAGTACATGATTCCCTCAATTCAAGTTAAGACTTGAGCACACTCAATTGCATAGGTCAATCCTAGTTCCAATAGAATAAGATCATAATCATAATCATCATTAAACTCTGTCACAAAGCATAACTAGATCATGATTTGAACTTCATTCAAATCACTTACAAAATTACACATAATTCAGAAATTCAGAAAAGTAGAACTCTTGGCATGAAGTTCCCACATGAGAATCAAAAGTCTAGAGCGTATTGATTCCGATTCCTTAGAGCTTACAGGTCTAGAACCATTCAAAATAATTAAGAACTCAAGCAATTCTTCTAAACATCCATGAGCCATCATAAGATTATGAAAAACTACTTAGAACTGCATTCAAACTTCAAACCATTATTCTTCACTAATAATCCAAGTTGAAACCAAAACAAATGAATTAACACATCTTAGATTCACTACAAGCTTCACCTCTTAGCTCTAGCTAAGAGATTTATCCGTTCATGATCCAAGGAAACATGAAAGCAACTAAGAAAAACATAAAACTAGAAGAACAAACTAGGAGGAGTTGTAGAACTCCAGATCCGACTACTACCTCCTCCCACCATGGTAATTCTCTTCTAGGATGCCTTAGGAATGAGCTAGAGGAGTCCTTTTATAGGTTTGAGGCCCTAGATGCGAAGAAACTTTGAGAAAATCCACAAAAATTGCGCTTTGCGAAGAAAATTTCGGAGCTTGTAAAAAAAGCTCTGTTACGCAGACGACCGGTCTAAGCTCGTGGACGAGCAATCGCAAAAGGCCAAAAATAGTCCAGAGAGTTTTCTGAAAATTCGAACCCAAAATTTAATTCAAAGACCGGTCGGA
Source organism: Liriodendron chinense (assembly GCA_003013855.2). NCBI lineage: Eukaryota > Viridiplantae > Streptophyta > Magnoliopsida > Magnoliales > Magnoliaceae > Liriodendron > Liriodendron chinense. The sequence continues at coordinate 3,196,071 of ML058552.1, forward strand.
CGACCGGTCTGAGTAGTGGATGACCGGTCGTGATTGGTCCAGCAGTGTCTGGCATCAGTGTCCTCCTGTTGAGTGTTTGGACCGGTCGGACGACCTGTCTTGGGCTATGGACGACCGATCTTCAGTGTATTATTCTGCACTTCTTCCTTTTCTCCTTTGCTTCTTTCTTCCACCCTTTGACGCTTGGTCTTTTGATCTTCAATGCTTGTAAATAGCGTCTTTAAGCCTTCAATTGATGAATCTTCTCTCTCATTCCAATAACCACAAAATCATGCATTAGTTGGGTCTTTAATCATGAATTTCAAGCATAGTTAGTGATGAAATGGGGTTAGAATATACACATTTAAGAGCCTAACATACCCCCCAACCAGCATGTTTCTAGTCCCGAGCAAAACATGCATGAAACAAATTTCATTCTTCAAAACTCAACTCTCCTTCAGAAACTAGGCTTCCATACACTCCATGACATGCAAGTGCAAAAATCGAAAATACTTATTGATAGAGGTTGAAATCTTAAGTTTCTCAGAACATAAGAAGTGCTCATATGTAATTCCCGTTGATTGATTGATAAATAGAATGATTCAAACAAGTTAACCTAGTGTGCTCAGTGAATGCTCATTTCATGGATTTTCGGAATTATTTTCTTCATAAATCAGCTAAAATATGGATTTAAGGTGTACAGATCAACAACAAACCTATGACAGGAATTTACCTTACCGTCCTTCCAACTGCTTTCACACCACTTCCCATTTCCAGCTTTGGTTACGGATAGACCATCCCCTAGTTGGTAATAGGTAGCCCTATTCGGAATTTTTTCACCATATTTTCAATCATTCCCATATTTCATCCTTCCTTTCCTTTTCATATACATTAGACAGGATTTTTAGAAATTCATATCTTTCATTATTTTCCCATGGACAAGGATGGACAAAGTACCCCGGCTTGGTTCCTCAACACCTCAATTCCAAACCTAGCTAATCCACAATTCTAATAATCCTTTCAAAACATGAGAATCGAGTAAAGTGAACTAGGTGTAAAAGTGCTTCATTTTTTTCTATCAATCAAATCAATAGGGGAATCCAATTAGAAAACTATCATGTTACAAGTCCTTTAAGAGTTTCAAAATCATCTCACTACATCTTTCTTCCTTTCATACTTATGGCATCCCAAGTGCATATAAACACGGTTTTCCAAAGGAGTTTTTAAACTTTCAAAAAAATTGAAAATTTTCTACATAATTGCTCGAAATTTTACAAAACACTAGATTCATCCTAGTGATCCCACACCCCCCAACCAAATTTGCATTGTCCTCAATATAAAAGATATGTGATAAGCAAAACATGAGAGAAATTATAAAATAAAGGGAGTGAGGAATAAGAGTACCTGAGAGAACAAAAACTGAAATTCTACCTCCTTCAAACAAACCTATGAAAAAGCAAACCAAAAGCAGTAAAATCCTAATCCTAACTACTCTATACCTCCATCAGACTAGGAAATCAAATACCCTGATATACAGGATCAGTAAGAGGTATGGACATACCTTTTGAAGGAAAATTCTCAAAAAACGGCTTTAATCGCTGACCATTTGCTTTAAAGATATTAACGTTCCTTGGATTCAACAACTCGACAGTCCCATATGGATAAACAGTTTTCACAATGAAAGGACTGGTCCATCGAGACTTCAATTTCCCGGAAATAAAAGTAATTGAGAACTATACATAAGGACCTTTTGATTAATCATGAAGGTCTTACGAAGGATGTTCTTACCATGGAACACATTTGTCTTGTCCTTGTAAATTCCCGCATTTTCATATGACTCGTTCCGGAGTTTCGCAAGTTCATTCAATTGAAGTTTGTGGAACGAGCTCACTTTGTCAGAATCAAAATTCATCTTCTTTATCGCCCAATATGCCCTATGTTCCAACTCCACGATCCCATAGACAAGTCTATAGGGAGACATTCCAATGGGGGTCTTAAACGCGGTACGGTAAGCCCAGAGTGCATTAGTAAGTCGAAGCGACCAATCTTTGCAATCAAGGTTTACTGTTTTCTCCAAAATATGCTTAATTTTCCTGTTGGATATCTTAGCTTGTCCACTTGTTTGTGGGTGATAAGGGGTGCTCACCTTGTGATTTACGCCATATTTCTTCATTAAAGCTTCAAACGGGCGGTTACAAAAATGAGATCCTCCATCGCTTATAATGACTCAAGGTGTTCCAAATCGGGAAAGGATATTTTCTTTTAAGAAACGAATGACTGTTTTATGGTCATTGTGCTAGCATGGAATCGCCTCGACCCATTTTGAAACATAATCGACAGCAAGCAAAATATATAAATTTTCAAAAGAAGATGGGAATGGACCCATGAAATCGATGACCCAACAATCAAAATTTTCAATTGGTAAGATTGGATTGAGTGGCATCATATTTTTACGGGATATTCCTCCCAATTTCTCACAAGGCTCACACGTTTTACAAAACTCATGGGTATCTTTGAACATGGTGGGCCAATAAAACCCACATTGTAAAATTTTGGTTGTGGTCTTCTTAGCCGAGAAGTGGCCACCACACTCCTGAGAATGACAAAAGGAGATGATACTGTGTTGCTCATCATCCGGCACACATCTCCTTATAATTTGATCGGGACAATACTTAAATAAGTACGGGTTGTCCCACAAGAATTTTCTCACCTCATTGAAAAACTTATCCTTATCTTGCTTGTTCCAGTGTGTTGAAATTGTACCTGTAGCAAGATAGTTAGCAATGTCCGCATACCATGGCAATTGGGAGATTTTAAAAAGTTGTTCATCAACGAATATGTCATTAATCGTGGTCGTCTCAGGGGAATTAGTGAGAATAAGTTTAGAGAGATGGTTAGCCACTACGTTTTCTACTCCTTTCTTATCACGTATTTCTATGTCAAATTCTTAGAGTAGGAGGATCCATCTTAACAAGCGTGGCTTAGCATCCTTCTTAGAGAGAAGGTACTTAAGCGCGGCATGGTCGGTGAATATGATGATCTTAGATCCAATCAAGTAGGACCTAAACTTGTCTAAAGTAAAAAATTACGGCTAAAAGTTCTTTTTCTGTAGTAGTGTAGTTTGCTTGGGCTGAGTTTAAGGCTCTACTTGCATAGTAGATGACGCATGGATTTTTCTCTTTTCTCTGGCCTAACACAGCCCCAATAGTGTAGTCGCTCGCATCACACATAATTTCAAAAGGAAGGCTCCAATCAGGTGGTTGCATTATGGGAGCACATGTCAACATACCTTTAAGCTTGACAAAGACATTTTGACAATCTTCATTCCACTCGAATGAGTTTTTCTTTTGAAGGAGGTTACATAAAGGACGAGAGAGTGAACTAAAGTCCTTTATGAATCGTCTATAGAATCCGGTATGTCCCAAAAAGGACCACACATCTCGTACGCTCTTGGGTGGTGGAAGGTTAGAGATAAATCGATTTTTGCTTTGTCCACCTCAATTCCATTTTGTGAAATGATGTAACCGACGACTATTCTCTTTTGAACCATGAAGTGACATTTCTCCCAATTCAACACAAGGTTCTTTTCTTCACATCTTTTCAAAACAGTTTTTAAGTGCATAAGGCACTTATCAAAGTTACAGCCAAATACTAAGAAATCGTCCATGAAGACTTCGAGAATCGTCCCCACCATATCAGAAAAAATACTCAACGTACAACGCTGAAAAGTGGCAGGGGCATTGCATAGTCCAAACAGCACATTTGATAGGTAAAAGTGCCAAATGAACATGTGAATGTTGTCTTCTTTTGGTCCTCTAGGGCGATCTTTATTTGGTTATACCCTGAATACCCATCAAGGAAGAAAAAATGGGATGACCCGCTAACCTTTCTAAATTTTGATCAAAAAATGGTAAGGGGAAGTGGTCTTTCCTTGTGACCGTGTTTAGCTTCCTGTAGTCAATGCACATTCTCCAACCGGTAGTGACTCTAGTTGGTATGAGTTCATTATTGGCATTGGCTACGATGGTTATTCCGGATTTCTTAGGCACCACTTGAGTTGAACTCACCCATTGGCTATCGAATATTAGGTAGATGATACCCACATCCAATACTTTTACCACTTCGGCCTTAACCACCTCCTTCATGTTTGGATTGAGGTGTCTTTGTGATTGCCTAGATGTCTTGGCATTTTCCTCAAGGTGTATGCGATGAGTACAAATCAGTGGGTCTATGCCTTTGAGATCCGTAATTGACTCTCCAATAGCGCTCTTATGCTCTATTAGAGTAGTTATTAGCCTACTCTCTTGTTCCTCATCCAGGTAAGAAGAAATCACCATCGGATACGTCTCATCTCAACCTAAATAAACATATTTCAAATCAGTGGGTAATGGTTTTAGGTCAAACTTTGGTGCCTTGATATTAGATGGAAGGGTCTTGTTCTCGCTTAAGGGCAAATGCTCAAATGATGCCTTCCATCTTTTATTATCAAGTACCGGCATAACATCTAAAATGGCATCCATCTCTCATATCATGTCATCATCAATCTCATGAGAGTGGGCCAAACATGCCTCCAAAGGATCGAAATATAATGTTAAGGGGGATGTACTCTCCATGAATGATTCAATTAGATTTATTTCGTGGATTTCATCATTAACTTCCCGTGGTTTTTTGCATAAATCAAATATATTCAGCTCAAGTGTCATATTTCCAAAGGATATTTGTATAAGCCCGTTTCTACAATTGATAATCGCATTTGAAGTAGCTAGAAAAGGGCGGCCAAGTATGACGGAAATTTGAGCACCGGTACCTATCACGGGATGTGTATCTAAGACAATAAAGTCCACTAGGTAGTAAAATTTATCAACTTGGACCAAGACATCCTCAATCACTCCTCTCGGTATACAAATAGATCTATCAGCAAGTTGGAGTGTGGTTTTAATGGGTTTCAATCCACCTAACCCAAGTTGTTCATAGACCGAGTATGGGATGAGGTTAACACTTGCCCCTAAATCGAGTAAGGCTTGTTTGATCTGGTAGTCACCTATGATGCATGAGATGGTTAGACTACCCGGATCCTTATATTTTTGGGGCACCTCTTGTTTAATAATAGCGCTCAAATTCTTAGTCAAAAGTATGTTGTGAACATTGTGTTTCCTTTTGACTATACACAATTCCTTTAGAAATTTGGCATAGGATGGTATTTGTTTTATAGCATCCAACAACGGAATGTTGATCTTCACTTGCTTAAAAACCTCTAAAATTTTCAGATTTTTGTCTAAAGCTTTGGGTGAAATCAACCTTTGGGGAAACGGGGCAACCAGCTTATATTGCCTTTCCGGTTCTTTCTCATGTGGAGTGTTATTTGGGCTATCATCATCTTTGGAACTTTTTGGATCATTAGGCTTTGGGGCCTTCACCGGATTAGATTTATCGATTATTTTTCCACCCCTTAAGGTGGTGATAGCTTAAACATGCTCCGTATGTTGGGAGGACGAGCTTGGGTCTTATATCTTAAATTGGGTTCTTGAGTTAGGAAGAGGTTGGGCAGGAAGTGTGCATTTCTCCCTAACACTGAGATGAGATTCAACTCTAGCCATTAAGGTTTTCAAGTCATTAATGGCTTGAGATGAATTTTGATTGAATTTCAGTTACTCTTGCATGAACCCATCAATTTTCATAGAATTAGTCTTATTATATTCAGCTTGAACCGAAATGAATGCACTCAACTCCTCTAGCGTAACTTTTGGTGTGATTACTAGGGATGGACCTAGTAAGGGTTGAGCTTGGGGGGTGTTGTTTGCATTCGCAGTTGGTCCATTCCTCCAACTAAAGTTGGGATGGTTCTTCCAACTAGAGTTATACGTGTTTGAGTTTGAAGTACTAAATGGTCGTTGATAACTGTTTATGGCATTTGATTGTTCATCTAAGATATCTTGGAATTCAGGAATTGTGGGACAATCCTGTGTTGCATGTTGATTTTTGGCACAAATTTCACAAACAATTTCAACGTTCTTTGAGTAAATCATCTCTCCTTTTTTCAATTCCATGGCCTCGACTTTTCTTGTGAGGTTAGCCACACGTGCAATTATGTTATCTTCTTCTGAGAGAACATAAATTCCTCCCTTTTTCTTTTGTTGGCTCGTCTTGGGATTCATTGGTTTAGATGTATCCCAAGATTGTGCATTCTCGGCTAAGACATCAAAATAGTCCCATGCTTCCTCCGCCTCCTTATTCATGAATTCTCCATTGCACATCATCTCTACAAATCAGCGCATGGGTGAAGTCAGTCCTTCATAGAAAAAGCTTATTACCTGTCAAATTCCATAGCCATGATGTGGGCATACATCTAACAAGTCATTGAACCTCTCTCAACATTGGAAGAAGGTCTCATCTTCTTTTTAAACAAAATTCATGATAAGGCGCCTCAACATGATCGTTTTGTGAGTAGGGAAGAACTTTTTAATGAATTCCCTAATCATCTCAGTCCATGTGCCAATTGATCTTGGCCTTAATGCATGAAGCCAAGCCTTAGCTTTCTCTTTAAGGGAAAAAGGAAATAATTTGAGTCTCACCACATCATCAGTTACATTTGCAAAGTGCATTGTGGCTATCACCTCATCAAATTCCTTAAGATGTTGATAGGCACTTTCACTGTCTAGTCCATAAAATTTGGGAAGTAGTTTGATTACTCCTAGTTTAAGATCTATGTTCTTTGCACTATGTGGAAAAACTATGCATGAGGGAGTGCTCGCTCTTACATGTTGCAAGTAATTACGTGGTGTTCTAGGTCGGGGAACATTCTCAACCTCATTCTCCCCCGTTTCGGTTTGGCCCAAATTTTGATTGGCCATAGGGTTGGGTTAACTTCCAGCCACACTTTCAGACAAAATTGGAGAATCTAAACATTTCTTAGCACGTGGTTCTCTATCAATCCCTTCAACAATTCCCCCTTCACTAATGAGTCGGTTATTAGAATCCGAACCCAATGTGTCATGCAAATCTCAGAAAAATAAAAGAAAAAGGGTTAAGAAAAACCTGATTTGAAGTAACTACTTCGACTCCTAGAATTCCTATAAAAACAAAACAAAGTAAACAAACTAAGTTAGTACAAAACTCCTAAAAATCTCAAATAGAAACTGTTTTCAGAAATTTTATGAAAAACCGTCGAAGTCCTCGGCAGTGGTGCCAAAAACTTGTTCGCTTCCCCAAGTGTAGGGTTGCGATGTAATGATAATCTCGATAAGACCGAGGTTGATCCACAGGAACTTGTGTAGGAACCCACAAAACACTTCTAATAGTTTCTAATTGAAAACTAACTAAACATGATTTTGAAATTGAATGTAAATAGATATTTTAAACTAAAAGTGAAAGTAAACAATGTAAAAGAGCACTAGAGTTTCAAGGATCCACTTGTAGCAATCCTTGATTCTTAATTCGCTGTGTTTTCGTAATTACACAACTAGAATCGAAATCAAATCCTATCTAGTCGGATGATAGAGCGGTTATAACAAACAATCTGCCATATGTGTGATTCAAGTACATGATTCCCTCAATTCAAGTTAGGACTTAAGCACACTCAATTGCATAGGTCAATCCTAGTTTCAATAGATTAAGATCACAATCATAATCATCATTAAACTCTGTCACAAAGTATAACTAGATCATGATTTAAACTTCATTCAAATCACTTACAAAATCACACATAATTCAGAAATTCAAAAAAGTAGAACTCTTGGCATGAAGTTCCCACATAAGAATCAAAGGTCTAGAGCATATTGAACCCGATTCCTCGGAGCGTACAGGTCTAGAACCATTTAAAATAATTAAGAACTCGAGCAACTCTTCTAAACATCCATGAGCCATCATAAGATTAAGAAAAAATATTTAGAACTTTATTCAAACTTCAAATCATTATTCTTCACTAATAATCCAACTTGAAACCAAAACAAACGAATTAACACATCTTAGATTCACTACAAGCTTCACCTCTTAGCCCTAGCTAAGAGATTTAGCCGTTCATGATCTAAGGAAACATGAAAGCAACTAAGAAAAATATAAAACTAGAAGAACAAACAAGGAGGAGTTGTAGAACTTTGGATCCGACTTCCACCACCCCTCACCGTGGTAATTCTCTTCTAGGATACCTTAGGAACGAGCTAGAGGAGTCCTTTTATAAGTTTGAGGCCCTAAATGCGAAGAAACTTCGAGAAAATCAACAAAAATTGCGCTTTGCGCAACAAATTTCAGAGCTTGTAGAAGAAGCCCTGTTACACAGATGACTGGTCGGAGGACGACTGGTCGCAAAAGGCCAAAAATAGTCCAGAGAGTTTTCTGAAAATTCAAACCTAAAATTTAAATCAACGACTAGTTGGACGACCGGTCTGAGTAGTGGATGACCGATTAGACGACGGGTCGTGATTGGTTTAGCAGTGTTTGGCCTCAGAGTCCTCTTATTGAGTGTTTGGACCGGTCAGATGACCGATCCTGGGCTATGGACGACCGGTCTTCAGTGCAATATTCTGCACTTCTTCCTTTTCTCCTTTACTTCTTTCTTCCACCCTTTGGCGCTTGGTCCCTTGATCTTCAATGCTTGTAAGCAGCGTCTCTAAGCCTTCAATTCATGAATTCTCTCTCTCATTCCTACAACCACAAAACCATGCATTAGTTGGGTCTTTAATCATGAATTTCAAGCATAGTTAGTGATGAAATGGGGTTAGAATATACACATTTAAGAGCTTAACGTGGGAGAGCCATGTTGGTTTTGTATTAGACCTAGCAGGGTAATTTGGTTTAGAGGAGTAATGTGGGGAAGTATGCTCTACTTTTTTTTGGGTTTGGGGATTTTCTATATTTTTTTTTGTTTTATGGATAGAATGCTATGCGGATGAGTTTGTATGAGGACTATTGACTTTCAAGTACAGGAAAGATTCTCTTTTTCAAGTTAGATCACGATTAGTGGGACTAGCATATCTCTAGCGGAGTCATCATTCCGTGGACGCTCGTCTTTCTGCGCTCTCGACCCTCCCTTTCGAAAAGGGGTTGCGCGCGAATCGTTGTTGTGCCACTTGTCTTGCATCGTTCTAGAGGGCTTTTTCAATTATCGTGTTAAACTAGATATGTTCGGATGAGTTCGTATAAGACCAAAGTCGCCACTAACCAGTTACTTGGAATCTACAGTCGACTAGACCCCGTAAAAATGTTAGAGAAGATAATTGACTCCCTTTGATCTGCGATCAGAAATTCAAGATAAAGAATCACGGTTACAAGGTGGGAAGGTGTTAGGCACCCACTCTGCCCGTACCGAAGTACGGTCTTTACTTTACAGAATCGAACTAATACTTAAAAATCTGATTTAATCCTCGTACATTCTCATGAATGATATGATGTATGAATGTAGGTCTAAACAGTAAGAGTTTCTGATGGGCAGGTTTCCATTAACACGCAAGCCCAGAGTATACACTCGAACTGACAGGTGCTTTATGCAAGATGCATGCTGTGTATTTCATCAATCAAAGTGCTTACAGTGGGATGATAAGCAGGGGGGTTGGAAGAATAGTAAATGTTGCGCTTATGCTAGATGCGAATGAGATGATGCTGATATGAGAGTAACTGGATGGACGGAGGTGTCATAAGGGTTTGCTTCGAGCAGCTAAGATCGGGACTTAGGTGGCTTGAGAGGCTTGAACCAGAGTCAAGCCAGGCTTGAACCACAGTCAGGCCAAGCTGGACCAGGGCTAGGCTTTTCTCACTCAGGCTCTCCTTGGTGAAGGAATGGACTAAAGGGGGGTGGAGATGGACTCGAAGCTCTTGGACTGGAAAGGTGAGAAGTGGATGCTCTGAATGAGAAGGGGCGGGGGTATTTATAACTGCAGAGGATGGCGCACTTCGTAAATATGTTTGGGCGGCCCCCAGGGGGTCGCCTATACGGACACGCTGCTCCAACTATAGAGCGTACGGCCCCCAGGGGGTCGCCTATACGGATGCGCTGCTCCAACTTTAGAGCGTAAATATGTTTGGGCGGCCCCCAGGGGGTCGCCTGAAGCAAAAAAGCCCGAGGTTCGAGGTTCGGAGCTACTCCGAAGCTGTGGTTCAGAACCAGGTGAGTTGACTGGGTTTGAAAGATGGATTGACAAGGTGAGTTGACTGGTTGCAGGGGCTGGACTGACCCTGTGAGTTGACTCGGTGATTTGACTCAGCGGGTTGACTCACCAAGTTTAACTTTTTTGATATTTTTTTACTGGTTTTTCTTATGCAGGTTTTTTAGGTTGATGTTTAGGGGTGAGTCGACTAGGTTCAGGCTTGAGTTGGACTATAGATTGGGGCTTACAAGGATGAGTTTGGCTGGGTTTGGACATGTGATTTGGGGGTATGAACTGTTGAGCCTCCAATTTGTATATTTTCCGACCCATTACATCACATTATATGCATGGTTTTCATGTTTAAAGACTAATCTAATACATTTTTTTGTGATTGTCGAAATGAGAGGGAGATTTCACCAATTCATGGTTAAAAGAGTCACTTTTTATACATTGAAGATCAATAGAATAAGTGTCAAAAAGTGGAGGAAAGAAGCAAGAAAGAAAGAAAAGAGAAAAAGAAGAAAATCTGAAAAAATTTGTCTTAGACCTGTCGCTAGACCTGTCTGTAAACCGGTCGCCAGAAAGGTCTACCGTTATTTTTTTAGACTATTTTTTTCTTCTTAGACCGGTCACCAGACAGGTCTAAGGTACTCTAGAAACTCCGATTTTTAATACCAATTTTCCAAATTGCGGAAGGACTCCGTGTTTTCTCGAAGTTTCCAAGTTGGTGCGGGATTTCTCTTATAAAAGGCCACCTCCACTCTCTTCCTAAGGCATCTAGCAACGTGGGGAGCAAAGAGATCAAGACCTAGGAGGCTTCTAGCCTCCTACAACTAGTTTTCTTCTTCTTCTAGTTCTAGTTTCTAGTTTTTAATGCTTTTTTTTAGCTAACCTCTTAGCTAGAGCTAAGAGGTGAAGTTTGTAGTTTTTTTCAATACTTTAATTCGTTTCTTCAAGTACCATTTATTTATTTATGGATTTTCAAGTTCTAGTTTGAATAAAGGTTGGATTTTTAAAAGTTTTGTGAGAGTTTGTGTACTCCGGACATGAATTCCTTGCAATTCTCTGAAATTACCATGATTGGGTTGTTTGAATTCGAATTTTAGTAACCCTTGAGCATGCCATAGTCTCTTGGCATGGTTGTTACTCCGGAGGTTACATGTTCAAGTTCTATATGCTTCATTAGAAGTACAAATCTGATTTTCAGATTTAAGTGGGACTGTTTGTGCTTGAATGTTATATCCTCCAATTAGATGAGAGATAGGACTTTGATTATAATTGTATTGTTCTTGGATGAATGTTTTGGTATTGAACTACTACAAGTGGATCCTTGATGCTCTAGTTCTTCTTATTTTCAGATTTTTCTATTTTATGTGAAAAATTATTTTCCTAAACTTTTTAGATTTTAGTTATTAGAGTAGTTGGAATTGTCTACTTCTTTCCCTGTGGATCGACCTCGGGCTTACTGAGAATTATTACTACATCGCAAGCCTTGCACTTGAGGTGAGCGAACATGAACCACCATCCATTCAGCTATCTCTACCAATATTGTAGCCGAAGGTGGGGTGTTTACACAAGGACATACATATTGTGAATACTTACACACCCAAATAGGGTAGGGCATATGCACTAACATCTCGTTAAGCCCGAAGGTTGAGAAATTTCATCCCAACTCATCACTGATTTCCTCACACAGGACCATCATTTAAACTTTTCACAGGTAGCCCACTCCTACTACTATGGTCATAGAATTTATGGTATTGAGATCCATGAAAAAACAACTCTCCCTTAGCTAATGGTCGTTGTGTCCAAACTCATAATCTCCTAGGATAGCATAGGAAACACTCTCCTTTAACCCGTAATATCCAAATATATTGATTATTGTCACACATGCAATCAAGTTAGGCAAAAAAATAAGCATTTTATTAATAAAATAATTGAGGTCTAACATTAAATTTTAGCTTTCCAGGGCACACAACACACTTGACCTAATCTTATGAAAAGTACATGTGATTATTCCCAACATAACCTAACCTTGCCCATACTTGCTCAATCCAAACCCAATCTGAATTCAAATTGGGTTAATGATCGATTTAAAAGGATGATAGCCCCAAGTGTAGGGCTAAGATGTAGTTTTAATTTGGTGAGATCGAGACTGATCCACGGGGAGATACAGTTGAGAACACAAAAGAACTAAGAGTTTAATGGGTTGGATTGCTCCAGCGATTTTGAAAGATTTCAAACTTAAAAATATTAAAGCACGAAGGATCTAGGGACCCAGTTATAGCAATCACAACATCTAGTTCATCAATTCAACTTTTATAACTCAATTGGAGTCAAAATTCTATTATATCCAGTTGAAATATAATTCAGTTAAATCAATTATAAACATCCAACAATTTATGAATTCAATTGAACGATTCTCTCATGAAGCATTCAAACATCAATCGTAAGGAATTCAAGCATCTAATAAAACTGGAATCTACAATACATCAATGAATTTTACAAATTGATTCTTTCTCTAATCAAGCTAAGCAATTGCTAAATCAAGCATCCGATGTAATCGAAATTCGCAATGGATCTAGAAATAAACAACTCAAAGACTTTAAAGTAGATTTGAATATATTCAATCGAATAATCATCATAAAATCTCAAAAGTATAAATCTTTAACTAAAACATTACAACTAACTACAAACTTCATCCCTTAGCCTTAGTTAAGAGATTAACTTAGCATGACTAGCATCTCAAAACAAAAACAAAAGAAAAATATGAAAAACAAACTAAAATTGAAGAAAAAGAAGGAAAATAAGGTTAGGAAGCCTCCACCTTCCCTTAGTCTCTCTCTTCAAACCCTAATTCATGTTTAGAACAACCTAAAACACACCTTTAAATAGGAAAATTCCACACCGGCTTCAAAATTTTATACTTTCGCATATCATCGGTCGCACCGAAGCCAGCCAAACACCCTATTAGTCGGACCAAATATTTCTAAAAAATCTTCAAACTCGCTATCTAGTTCACGCTCAATTCAATCACACCAAATAGCCCTTCGTTGCACTGAACATAAACTTCAATGGCACCGAATTTCACTTTGGTCTAGCCGAATTAGCTCTGACTTCTATTATTCATTGCTAGACACTTTTCACCACTTATGGTTAGACCGAACCTAACTTCGATCGGATTGAAGGACTATTTTTTTCCTGTAATTTTGAATTCTTATTTTCAGACTTCTTCTCCTTCTCTTGTACTTGATTTTCTTAGTTCCTTGGCACTTTAAATCTTCAATTTAATGTTCCAAGCATCATCATTTAGCTTGATCATCTTTTGAGCTCTAAACCATCACTTTAAGCACATTTTCAATTTTGGACTTCAAATCTTTCCTTGCACATGAAACACACATAATTAGGACTAATTAGTTTAATATATATGATTAAAATAATATAAAATAGGAGATAAATATATAACATTTAAGCGTTATCATACACGTCAACCAACATTTTGCTAGTCTTAAGCAACACATGCAAAAGATTTCAAAAGTCTAAGAGAAAAATTCCTCTCCAGAAGAATTCATTCTATATATTTATGTAATCTTCAAATCAGTCCAAGTAATAGAATTTCAAGTCACGTTAGTTTTAAAAACCTTCAAAGTCCTTTATCTAGCACTTAATACGTTACAAAATTCATGTGCAATTCATTAATCATCCAATTAAAAACATCTTAAACATTGAGTTCCATAGTGCACGGTGCAATCTAACTTGACACCTCTTAAAAATACAATTTTCTATAGTAATGTAACACCCATAATCACCAAAAAGTGGATAGATAAACCAAAGCTCATAAATCACCATTATAAACCAAAGCTCATAAATCACCATTCTCATGACAATTCCATTACCATTCATAGTTTTTCAATTTTCTTCATCGACAGCTTTCACACTATTTCTTCGCTTGAATTCGTTTTTTATTTTTTACTATCCCAATTTCATTCTTCTTTTTCATTCTATTCCTTTCATGGGATTACTTTTTTTTAATAAGTAGGCATTTTCGATAATTCCTGTTTTTAACTGGTTTTTCAACATCATGAAATGCTTAATTCCTAACACTTTAGATAATCATGAGGTACATATCACCATATCAAACTTAATTTTTAAGAATGCAAGCTAGATGTGAAAAGTGAATTACATGAGTTGATCAATGTTTAAAAATTCTTCAACTGAGAATTAATAAGAAGAACTAAAATTTGAACTCTCAATAACTAGATTCCAGATTTCAAAAATCCTCAATACCAAGTGCATTTTCATTCTATACTAAAAAATTACTTGTATGCACATAATTTATACTTCTAAAAAGAATTTTTCAAAAAAATTATCTTAAACTCAAAAGTTATAATTTCAGTACAAATAGAAGAATTTTTCCAAAAGAAACCCCAACCTAAATGATACATTGTCCTCAATGTTAAAAAGATAAGCAAGGAATTCAACATGAGAGCAAAGTAATTGTAACAAGTGGAGGGTAGAGAGTACTTGAGATGATGAATATGCGAAAAGTAGAAAGTCTTCCAAGGTGGTGCTTCAACAACTAAACTTAACTAAGAAAACAAAATATCTTATCCTACTAAAGAAAGTAAATCCTAAGAAATCAAGGGAAAAGAATCTCCATCGGACTAGGAGATCAATCCTGGTAAAGAGGATCTTCTAGAGGGATGGACACATCCTTTAGAGAAAACTTCTCAACAAACGGCTTCAACCTTTATCCATTAACCATAAAAACATTACCATTCACTAAATTTTCAATTTTCATTGTCCTGTAATGATAAATAGTTTTTATAATAAAGGGGCGGGTACATTTGGATCTGAACTTCCCATGAAAGAGATGAAGATGAGAATTATATAAAAGAATTTTCTGTTGTGGTGTAAATATTTTTCTAAAAATGTTCTTGTCATGGAACACTTTCATTCATTCCTTGTATATTCTTGCATTGTCACACGCTTCTTTCCTTATCTCTTTTAAACTCCACAAGTTGGAGTTTGCACAACGAGCTCGCTTTGTCCATATCAAAATTAAATTTCTTTATGGCCCAATATGCACTATGTTCCAACTCCGCTAGCAAGTGGTAAGCTTTTTCATAGACAGGTCTGTAAGGAGACATTCTAATAGGAGTTTTAAAAGCAGTCCTATAAGCACACAACGCATTGGTCAATCGCAAAGACCAATCTTTGCATTCTGGATTTATAGTTTCTCTAAAATCTATTTGATTGCCATGTTAAAAACTTCAGCTTTCCCACTTATTTGTGGGTGATAGGGTGTATCCATTTTATGAGTTATATCATATTTCTTCATTAAGCTTTCAAATGGCCTATTATAGAAGTGGGAGCCTCCATCATTAATGATGGCTCGAGGCATTTCAAATCAAGAAAAGATGTTTCTTTTAAGAACTGTAAAACCACTTTATGATCATTAGTCTACAATAAGAATTATATAATGATATCCAAACGATGGAGGGAATGGTCCCATGAAATCAATGTTCCAACAATAAAAAAAAAAAAAAAATTCATAATTAGAATTGGGTTTTCGGGCATCATGTTTCTTTAGGATATTCCTCCCATCTTTTGACATCGTTCACATGCTTTGCAAAACTCGTGAGTATTTTTAAACATTGTCAGCAATAGAAACCGCATTGGAGAATTTTGGTGGTCATTTTCTTTACTGAAAAGTGACCCCCACAAGCTTGTGAGTAATAAAAGGAGATGACACTGGATTGTTCATTATTCGGAACACATCTCCTAATTATTTGGTATGGGCAACACTTGAATAAGTCATCTAAAAAAAAAGCTACGTGCATCGGCCAAAAACTTCTTCCTATCTTGTGATGTCCAATAAATGAAAATTTTAAATGTCACAAGATAGTTCGTTATGTCAGCATACCAAGGTAATTAGGAAATAGAAAATAGTTGTTCATTCGGGAATGTAGTGTCCTTTATTGGTGTGTTCTCAATGGAATCGGAGAGAACAACTCGGGACAAGTGATCGGCCACTACATTCTCTTCTCCTTTGTTATCACGGATTTCTAAGTCAAATTCCTGGAGTAGGAGGATCCATCTCAATAACCGAGGCTTAGCATCCTTTTTTAAGAGAAGGTACTTGAGCGTTGCGCGATCTGTGAAGTTGATAATCTTGGATCCTATCAAGTAGGATCTAAATTTTTCCAGAGCAAAGACCACGGCAAGGAGTTCCTTTTCCGTAGTGGAATATTTAATATAGGTCCCATTCATCGTACTTGCATAATAGATGACGTATGACTTTTTCTCTTTCCTTTGGCCGAACACAGCCCTAACCACAAAATCGCTAATGTCGCACATGATCTCAAAAAGGATGCTCCAATCCAGTGGTTGCATGATCGATGCAGTTGTCAACATGTCCTTGAGCTTTGTGAAAAGTACATGACACGCTTCCATCCACTTGAATGAGATGTCCTTTTGAAAGAGGTTGCTTAATGGTCTAAAAATTTAGCTAAAATCCTTAATGAACCTCCTAGAGAATACGACGTAACTAAAGAAAGATTGAATGTCACGTATGCTTTTAGGGGCTAGTAAATTCAAAATTACGTCTATTTTAGCCTTATCCACCTCTATTCCATTGGACGAGATCACATGTCCAAGGACAATTCCTTTCCAAACCATAAAGTGACATTTTTTCCAATTCAATACAAGGCTCTTCTCTTGACACGTCGTTAAAACTGAACTTAAATGCTCAAGACACTCATCAAATGAGAAACCAAAGACAAAGAAGTCATTCATAAAGACTTTCAAAAAATGCCCTACCATGTCTGAAAATATGCTAAGCATACATCTTTGGAATTTCGCGAGAGCATTATATAACCCAAAGTATCAGAATGAATTAGATTTAAAACATCATTAATTTTGGTAGTGGATGAAGGAAAACAAGTTTTATAACGCTCTTTAAATAGATAATCCTCACAAAAATTTAAATTAATAGACTTTAAACCAGGAAGTAAATTTCGATCAAGAAATATCTTTAGTCATTGCTTACTCATATGGCCTAACTGTCTATGCCAGATTGTAGTAGAGTCTATCACAACATTGGCAATAATAGCATCACCAACCATGGTATCTCCAATCAAATGATATAAACTGCCCATTAAATCTCATTTCACCACCACCATCACCCCCTTTATAATTTTCAATCAACTCTTTTCACCAGAAAATTTATAATCATCTTTATTGAACTTTCCCAATGATAAAAGACTCTTCCATAAGTTTGATACATGTCACACACCAAAAACAATATGTGTGATACCATCAAACATAGTTATTCTGACATATCCTAGCTCCATAATCGTACGCATGCTATCATCACCTGTGTAAACTATGCCTCCATCACATGATTGATATATATAAAAAGTCATATGGAACAAAGCGCCTGAATCTACAATCCATTGATGGCTTAGATTTTCTCGTGGAATCTATGCAAACAACACTTTTCCCTCCTCGGATGAATTGTCTTTCTCAACTAGATTTTTTTGGAATTCCTTTGAATCTAATTATTGATCATGCAAATCGGTTTTGTAATTTTTTTTATTTGCTTTCTCAAGTTTACAATTTGTTACGCAAGTAGCCCTTCTTTTCGCAATTTCAATACTTACTTATTTTATACCCTTTCAAGTTGGATCTCGTCTAATCTCTCCTATCGATACCCTTCTCAATAGATCTTCATCTGACCATCATAGCATCACCAGCAGATTTTTCATGCATTTTTTGTAAGACTCTTCAATAAGTAATGTGGGCACGGCTGACTCTATAGTGAGATTTGGACCACTGCTAAGATTCATAATCAAACCATCCTATGAATTTGGCATCGAATAGAGCAAAAGTGCGACATTTTCTTCATTGTCAATCTTCACATCAATCGCCATCAATCAAGGTGTTAAACCCTTTAAATCGTTATTACAAAGAGGGCCCTTCCTTCATCTTCAAGTTGTACAGTTGCCTTCGGAGAAGATTTTCTTGATTTTCTTTCTTAAATCTACAATTTTTACACAAGTGGCCCTTCTTTCTGCAATTCCAAGACTTACCTGTTTTGTACTTTTTTTACTTAGATCTTGTCTGATCTCTCACACCGATACCCTTCTCAATAGATCTTCCTCTAACTATCATAACATCACCAGTAGATTCTTCATGCATTTTTTCTGCGAGACCCTTCAGTAAGCAATTGGACACGATTGACTCCATAGTGAGATCTGGACCATTGCTGAGATTCATAATCAAACCATGCCACAAATCTGGCATCGAACAGAGGAGAAATACGACCTTTTCTAGATTGTAAATCTTCAGATCGACTGTCGTCAATCTGTTAATTAGGGTGTTAAACCTATTAAAGTGTTCTTACAAAGAAGACTCTTACTTCATCTTCAAGTTGTACAGTTGCCATTAGAGAAATATCTTGTTTGGCATTGATTTCTCTTCATATAGGTTTCACAATTTATCTCACAAACCTTTTTAATGTGATTTGATCAGACACGTTAAACAAATTCGAATCATCTAATGTCAGAAGAAGGTTCACCATAGCTAATTGATTTTTCTCCTCAAATATCTCGCATTTCATCCCTTCAAGCTTTTTTTCTTTTCCTTTAATCATAATTCCACATACTTCCTTCACTAACACCACGTCCATTTTGAGTTTTCATAAAGTGTAATTGGATCCGTCGAACTTCAACACCTCGAATCTGGTATAACTTGATTCAACCATATGAAACACAATTGCAAAACAAACACCAACATTGATTTTGTGCTAAAATGTTTCTCAACCTTTATCTCTGATACCAATTGTTATGGAAAAATGCTTACACGTAATCAATCTAGTGAAGCTAAAATGCAAAAGTGGCTAAATAAAAAGTTAAAAAGGTAAAACCAAAATAAAAAAAGAAGTACAAAGATTGATTTGATTCGACAGTATGCATGTTCCCTTATTACCTCTCTCTTATCCGTCCGATGCCAAAATATACCCCAGAAAATAAATGAATCACCTCTCTTTATCCATTGTCCTCCTAATATGAACTACACCAGTGTGAGAATGAGAAAGTACGTAGGAGGCAAGAGAAATAGGCACAGCTTATGTGCACATCCCCACCGACGCATACCAAAAGGGGGCGAGAGGAGTTGGAGAGACACCTCAGGTGGTGCATCTCTACCGCCTCAGTATAATACGAACAAAGTATCAGAAATTAAATGGACGGTCCCGTTGAAACGTCACCTTGCCACGTGTCAAGTAAAGGGACGGCCCTAACCAAAATCCCGGTTCAAGCAGCCTTACCGTGACTGAGTTACTCAGTACTTAATCCGCTTCTACAAATGAGAGGCTAGGATTGCTCGACAATTTATAAATCAATTTAGTTTGAGTTAATGCATGCCACATGTATAATTACTACTTTTTTTAGTGCATGCGTATCAAGCGTCGTTCTCTGCTAGAGTATAAATGACTTCCTTCTCAGCTGTCTCTCAGTGTGGGTCCCACTGGAGTCGAGGCCTCATTATTTCGGGCGCGGATTGCCTGCGAAAGCCTTTCGCAGGCATCTCCTGCGCAAGGAATCTGGGTGGGACCCATCGTGAGGTTTGTGAGAAATCTACGCGGTCTAACCGTTTTGTGAGACCATTTTAAGCGTTGCAACAAAAAATAAACGGGATCCAAGACTCAAGTGGGCCGCAATAAAGCAAAAGGTGTGTAGGGAAATTCTTACCGTTGAAACCTCTATGGGGTCCACAGTGATGTTTATATACCATCCATACCGTTCATAATAGTCATTACTACTGAGATGAACTTAAAACATAAATATTATCCTGATTCGAAACTTCTGTGGCCCCACGAATATTTCAACTGTGGAAGTTCAATAGTCATGTTTTCGGCCAACTTAAGTCTTGGATCCCATTCAATTTTGGTCGCAACGCCTAAAATGATCTCACAAAACGGTTGGACGGTATAGATTTCTCACAAACCTCACGGTGGGCCCCACTCAGATTCCTTGCGCAGGAGATGCCTGCAAAAGGCTTTCGCAGGCAATCCGCGCCACACATTATTTCTTTGGTGGGATCCACTTGAGTCCAGCTGTCTCCTTATTAATCACGTGCCAAGTCCTGGCTCATGGTCCCTAGTACTATTTGGCTCTTCCTCTGCTAAAAAGGACTGCAGATTAGGAAATGACAAGGCGCCAGGTCAAGTGGGCCCAACTTCTGTCACGGCTTATATCATCATGTCTCCGTCCCTGAATCTTGCCAGTATTTATTTCAGATAAACTTTGATACTCTGGCAGAGAATGATACTCTACCTGACAAATACACAGGCACTTAGAATTTACTTAGGAATTGCATATGTGGCATTCAAATAATTCAAATTAGACCGTCCAAATTTTGGTTATAAGCATATTTGTAACACTACCCAAAAATTAAGCTTAGTTTATTATCTGACTATCAGATTTGGGAACATTTATTATATAGTTAAAAATGAAACTATCCAACGGTCTTATTTCATCAAAAAAGTGTCCAGGAATCAGAAGTTTAGTTTATCCCAAAATATCGGATTTTTAGATTTTAATTCTGAAACAGTGGGTTTCACAGTTTAGTCGGTCCAATTTGGGTTGTTATGTGACACGTATGCCACTTCTAAGTGCATGCGTATCAAGTGACATACGCAGCCTAGAGTTTCAAAAAAGTCCCTTATTTATTCGAGAAATAATCGCCTACAGTCCACAGCATACTAAAAATAATCGCCAGGACGCGGCTACGGTGGATCCCTTACTGTGGGCCCACCTTGATGTATTTTCCTTACATCCACGCCGTCCATCCGTTTTGAGATCTCATTTTAAGGGCATAATCCCAAAAATGAAGCAGATCCAAATCGCGGATGGACCATACCATAGGAAACAGTAGTGATTGACTGTTAGAAACTGATCGTGGCCACAAAAGTTTTGGATCAAGCTGAAGTTGTATGGTACCTTCACCCAGGTCTTTGTGACCTTATCAACAGGTTAGATGGAAAATAAAAATTATGGTGGCCCCCAAGAAATTTTTTAATGGTGGGTATTCAATACCACTGTTTCCTGTGGTGTGGTCCACCTGAGATTTGGATCTAATTCATTTTTTAGATCATGCCCTAAAATGAGCTGTCAGACGGATGGACCAGGTGGATGTAAGGTACAGTTAACCTCGGTGAGCCCTTTAGTCAGAGATCCACCGAAGCCGCGTAGCTAAGCTAGCCTACTGTCCGCCTCTTTCCCCACCCACGTCTCACGTGTGGACCACATCCGAGCCGTCCAACGGATGGACCGCATCTTCAAGATCACTTGCCGCACAAATTAGGCCAAGCGATCCGAGAATCCTGACTATTCTGGAGGTCCACAAGCAAAAGGTCATTTTCACCGTCCATCTAGTAGATACATCAGCATCATGGCCCATTGGAGATCAGACCGAACGGATGATCTTAGCCACCAGTTTCAATTGTTGAATCATCCCCATTCACCATCAATCGAAGGCCAATAACCACCCCCACATAGGGCTGGTCATGAGCCAAGTCATCTCGAGGAGATCGACTCCGATTCGAAAAAAGCTCGCCTTACCTCACCTTAGACTTAGTAGAACAAGTCAAGCCAAGCTTCATTTAGGAGTTCAAGTCAGAAATCAAGTCAAGTTTGACCACTAGGGCCACTCGCTCATTTCATATAAATATTTGTTAAAAAAATAATAATAATAAATAAATGATAAAGATATAAAACCCTTGGGGGGGGGGGGGGGGGGGGCATACATGATGGATTGAGTAATTTCAAGTACGAAACATGGTGAGCACAAAGTGGTTGTGTATTTTACACGCTACACAAATAGGTGCTATGGTGAGACCACACACACCATATACATCTACAAAACAGGGTTATAGCAAGACCAAACACCATATGCAACTATTAATTGCAATTTTACAAGGAAGGTGGTGCATCTGATCCATGAATCAGTTGGGCCTCATCATGAAGATGGTCCACACAATAATCAGGGCATTCCATTCATGTGGTGAGCTATGCATGTACTGTGTTAATCTATAGTTCAGAAAATGTTACTAGTGGTCTGCATTCAATGCATGTGTAACCTAGCCAAAGAAAAAACCGATCAAAGCTAGGTTCATTTAAATGGTGGGGTCCCACCTGTAGAAATACTATTATCCCCTAATATATATTGACTTCTTGAACTTAATGTTGCTAACTTTTAATTTGTATTTTGTAGCAAAAAATATAACAAATTAAGCTGGGAGCAAGCTCGACTCGAGGTAAGCTCGCCTCGAAAGTTTTAGCAAACAAGACAAGCTCCAATGGTTAGCTCGAGGGTGAGCTCGAGCTCGAGCTCGAGCTCGAGGAGAGCACAGACGAGTCAAGCCAAGCTTGGCCCACCTCAACTCGACTCGGCTTGATGTACAGCCCTACCCCCACATTGGGAATTGATACCGAGGACCTTAGTGTTGAAACAAGGTCTGTCCCAAAGGTGTGGGTGTAATAATGCCCATATAAAAGAGTTCATTTTGTCTGATTTCAGAGACGAGTCCATCCATGAACAGGACACATTAACGTGGACGGCCTAGATCCAACATTTACCTTACAAAGTCCCAAGTGTTGGGCAACAAACACCCCTGTTGTGGGTAAATCCGACCTTAGGTCCCAAGGGAAGCCCATGAAGCCCGTTAGCCCACAGGCCTGGTAGAGGCCCTCAGGCTTACGTACCTAGAACGGGTGCAAAATGCCCGGCATCAATAAGGAGCCAAGGACCAGAGACGATACAACGACAAATCAGCCTTAATGTAGGGCATTTTAGATGCATCAAAGACAACCCTACCCAAGTTATCTACTGACATAGCCGATGAGACTAGAGCTCATCCTCAGCCATAATTACTAGCTTACCGACCTAGACCGCCACTTCCATAACTGCAAGAAGACGTTCAGGGACGTGTTCGGAGGAGACGGGCACATCTCTAGCCATTATTGTCGTGATCCACATCTCCGAGAATCACGTTGTCCAACGGGTCTCACTCACATGATCGTGGCCATGATGGTGGCCCACAACTCCTCTTTGATGGCTATAAGTAGAGCACCCATCTCTATTCCAAGGTACACAAGATCTATTCAAAAAAGTTGTTGCCTATCTCTCATCATAAAACCCTTTTGACATGGGCATTGGAGGACTAACGGTCGGTCCCCGGCCACCCTCTTAGCTTTTCCTTGTGATGTGCAGGGTCTATCTTTCAGATCCAACCGGCTCACCAGCAAGAGATTGATGACAAGCATCAGGCATAGGTGGTCCTTTGTCCACCTCATTTGTTGTTCAGCAATCAGCAACTAGGCATCAAAGGACTAACGCCTGGTCCTCGGCCACCCTCTTAGCCTTCCTTGTGCTATGCAGGGTCTATCTTTCATATCCAACCAGCTCACCAATAGAAGATCGGCAACACGCATCAGTCCTAGGTGGTCCTTTATCCACCTCATCTGTTGTTCAAAAATCAGCAACAACAACCGCTTCTACGTAGAGTTGTACACAAACCAAGCTGGCTCAAAAAGCTCGCTCAACTCGGGTCGATTCATAAGGTGGATCAAGGACCAAGCCGAGCCGAGCTCAAGCCTAAGCAGTTCACTGGTCGAGCCGAGTCAAGTTGGGACCAGCTTAATTCAGTTCAGATCGTATACAGATCTACTTCTACGTCTAGCATGACCTAGGCATATCATACTTGAGGTCCAATCCGCCCAGATGTGGATTGCGTACTGTCATCACCTGGATAGACTCGGTCAAAGCAAGGGCTTGTGTTGCACACCGTGATGTATGTGTTTTATCCACACAATCCATTCATTTTGACATATCATTTTTGGGATCTCAAAGGGGTAGATCGAAGGCTAAAGTGGGCCCCACCATAGTAAGCATTGGTGATATCGATGCCCACCATTGAAACCTTGCTAAGGACCACCATAATGTTTATTTTCGATCCAACATGTTCATAAGGTCACATGGACTTGGATCATTGAAATCCTGGGGGCCACCATAAGATTTTTTTTTCCATCCAACCTGTTCATAAGGTCACATGGACCTAAATGAAGGGAAAACACAAATATAAGCTTGATCAAAACTTCTTCGACTCCCACCGTGGTCCACTTGAGCCTTGGATCTACCTCATTTTTGGGCTCATATCCTAAAATGATCTATCAAAATAGATGGGCAGCAAGGATAAAGCACATACATTACAGTAGGCCTACAGAGCCTCTAATTGCACCAAGGCTGTCCACATGGGGGCACGATGCAATCCGCATTCTATTGGCTCATGTTGTTGTACCTTATTTCTGGTTGTTCCTAGAAAATCAATCAGAAGAGGACATGTGGCATTATATACATCAAATAAAGTGATAGTGGCTGAGCAAGTTTTGTATCTGAAGGATAGCGGCCGAGTGAAGATAGTGGCCAAGCGATCGAAAGACCGTGGAATAGTTCCCACAAGAAATTACCAAGACAACTGTCAATAAGGAAGAGAAGGATCTAGAGGATAATGTCAGACGGTTACTATAACTGTCAAATGTGGAATATCCAGATGGTTCTTTCCTCGAGGGAGAAATATATAAATAGCAGGGGACTTCAATAGAGCAAGGGGTCTCATGCCAACCCAACCAAACCAAATCTATCTTTCAAATTACTCTTTTATACTCCTTAGCATAATCAGCATTTTAAGTTCCTTAGCATAATTAGTAGCCTAATCCTACAACTAAGAGTAGCAGTAATCAGTAGTTGTAACCCGAGTCTACGCTCATACGCTAGACTTAGTTAATATCAAGAGGTGTTCTACAATTGCTCCTTACGGTCAACTGTAAGTATTCCCTTTTACTTATTTCTGTATTAAAAAGTCATTTAGTACAGAAGGCAAAGGTGCAACCAACTTTTGGAGGACGAACCCCACCCTCTGATAATTACCTGACTATCTCAAACAACATTGTGTAAGTGGCTGAATAGGCGACTGCGCTCATACGCTGGATTTAGTTAATATCAAGCGGTGTTTTGTAGTTGCTCCTCATGATTAACTGTAAGTATTCCATTTTTATTTATTTCTGTATTGAAAAGTCCTTTCGTACGAAAGGCAAAGGTGCAACCCACTTTTGGAGGATGAACCCAACCCTCCGATAATTGCCTGATTATATCAAACAACATTGTGCAAGTGGTTGAATAGGCAATCAATCTTATCATGTCTTTGTTATATACGGTCAATTCCAATATATCTGCGTATCTTGGCGCTTGGGGTCATAGTTGTTAGATTTGAATCGAATTGTACAATCAGTTATGGGACTCCCGCATACATCACACATGACCAAATTTAAAACCGAGAGGCAACATTTTTTGCACACCCAGTGGGACTAAAAACTTATTTGGCTGCCACAAATATTTATCATACACCGATTGTGCCACCAAGCAACATTTTTGGCACGCCCAATGGGACCATTAATCAAGGTATACATATCGGTATGACATTGTTTTAACTAATCAAACATGAGCAAATGGGATAGGGCATCCACATCTCGAAATGACCTTCTCAAAGTAATATCGACCGGGTTACATGATATGCAAATGGGGATCCAACATATCACAGAACATGGGAGAACTCAAGCTGGGGTATCACACGCTTGGGCTGAGCAAATTCGAATTCAAACTGAAAGCTTCAATAGATGAATGGACAACCTAACAAAGAGTAAAATTAATTGATGGCTCTTGTCACTAAAAGAGCATAAGCGGCACCTCACTTAAATGTTCCAAATATTGAGGTAAACACTATGGGAAATTTAGTGCTAGTGTGTAACGCCCCCAAAATTCGACACTCGAGTATATTGCTCAAATCTCGAAATCAAGGGTGTTATGGATGAATCCTTCACAATCACAACTGAAACTTTTATCCTTTCCATTCACAAGGTACCAAATATATAGAATTGAATTAAACCAAGTTTTGAAAATTAAACTATTAATTAATGGGTCTATGAAATTGATTCAAACTGTCTAAACTAATGGCCATCAATGGGCCTTATTACATCAATACTTTCAAACCAAAAATCAAATAACTAATTCAAATAAAATATCTTCTAGAGTATTCCCTCGTCTGGAACTGCTCCTTCGAAGTCTTCTAAATCATCACCTGTCACTACGGTTAATCGCATAACACTGCGTCAGCTATAAAAGCCGGTGAGCATTCTCATATAGTTTACACATGTGATTCGATGTAGAAAACTACTTGACCATTAAAGTACAAAACACAACAATTTCAATAGTAATTTCATCAAATCAAAATCTCTTAAACATGCACGTGATGCATGGTATGTAAGTATGCTTTCAACAATCTCAGTACGGTTATCAGTAGAACATCCAGGGCCAGTTTATAGTCGGGCCTACACTTTCACAATTACAGAGTTGGTCTCTTGTACACACCAGGGAACTCACCCAACCTGCTAAAATCATCTGATATCCACCGGGTACGCTAGTATGGTATCTTGCACACACCAGGGAGCTCAACCAACCCGTCCACAATCGATGGACTATCAGAAGGGTATATTGCACACACAGGGCGCTCAACCAGGGACTGTTGCACACACTTGGGCGCTCACCTAAACAATCATCAATGGGCCTATTGCACACACCAGGGTGCTCACCCTACGGTAATCACTGGAGTTCACAAATTGTGCCATGCATGAATCAAATCAATACTTCAAACCTTTTTCAGGAACTCAAAATCAACTCACACATATACAGCGTAATTAAATTGAAATCCACCATATAAATTATTGGAATTAATACAAAACATGACCATAAAAAGAACTAGTTCAACCCGAGGTATAATATCCAATATTTTTCAATAAAAACGACAAATACTTGAATCATATTGATCAAAACTATGAACCATTATTTTCAAAATAAATCGAATACAAACATGAAAAAAAATATGAGAAGAACTCACAGTTTCAATCTTTCTTTCTTCTTTCTTTCTTCTTTCCTTCTTCTTTCTTCTTCTTCTTCTTCTTCTTTCTTCTTCTTCTCTCCTTGCTGCTGGGATATTGCCCCAGAAATCTCTCTCTCTCTCTCTACAAAGCCTCCCTCTCTCTCTACTCGTACTCACTCTCTCTCTCTTTCTCTTTCTCTTTCTCTCTCTACCCGCTCTTCTCTCTCTCTACGTTTCTCTTCTAGGAAACGACACCTAGGGGGGTCTTATACACCACCCAAGATGAGATTGGACGGTCTAAGATGGGCTTGAATGGCCTGAGTTCGCGGTACTACAACCGGACCGAAGGTGGTAGAGTTTGAGTTGGAGAAGGCTTCCGTTTTCGTTTCTTGTAGACAAAACCCCAAGTGAGACGTTGGAAACCTAGGTGGGGTCCACACGAACCCCTGGGAGAAGTTTGGTCCGCCCATGCAGAGCAACGGACCGGATCTTGGGATCTTTTGGTTTGGACGGTGATTTGGAAAAGCCTGGATTGGCGACCGTTATGAAAGAAACTCAAGAGGACCCCATACGTGGGTTAAAGGAAAAGAATGGGCGGTTCAGATCTTAGATGTGGGGCCCACACACGGACGGAGTGGATGGTGCGGACGGACAGCGTCCGTTCGCTGTTGCAGCGTCCAGCGAAGAAGACGCTCGGTCTTCTTGAATACTTGTTGACCGAGAGGATGACGTGCACGTTGTGCACGTGGGTTCCACCGTGATGTATGTGACAAATCTACTCCGCTCATTAGTTAGGCCAGGGAGTTTTAGGGTGTGACACCAAAAATGAGGCAGATCCGATGTTTAGGTGGGCCGCTTCATGCAAAAGATGGGTAAGTAAACTTACGTTAAAACTTACACTAACGTAAGTAACGATTCAACCATATATATATTTAAGGTAATTCCAAGTTTACCCTTTTCTTTGTTTTTGAGTTCAACCACCTGTAGCGGTCCCGTTTACCATCAGTTTTCGGTGAAACTTCACCAAGGCCTGTCATTTTCTGCGCTCTTTATACAGGTTAATTTTGGGCCTTGATCTCTTACAGATAACCAAGATGCACTTTTAGTGGTCCATTACACTAGGTGATCCAAAGTGACATTTATACATATCTAATAGAAATTTTAACCGGTAGTCTTGGTATATATCCTATGATCTTCGAAATGATCGGTTCGGTTTGTTATTTGGGTGGCCCAATCAGCGGATACGCATTCGATGGATGGTTATATGAAGGGCCAATTTTTTTCTAATTAGATGTTTATGTTCTTAAACACAAGTATGACTTATTGTACGGTCAGTTTCTCAAACTGATATTCCTAATATGGTCTTTGGGTGGCCTATTGGTGAGACCTATACACCGTTAGACTTTAATGACTTGTCTACTCATGAAATTTCATCAGATCATAGTTTTGACGGTAGGTTAAGCATGTCAATGTATGATAAACAAGATGAACGGATCAGAATGTTAAATTGATTTGTGTATGAGCAGCTATGGGGATCAAGGGTTTAGTTTACCATGATTGGCTTGTCCAAATTTGAAGTGTACGGTCAGATACCTTTACCTAGTGATGAATAATTAATTGAACAGTTGGTTTTGATAAATAAGTGTAATTGATGGTTCATCTTGGAAATCAACGGTTAATGGATTTATACATGTATATGCTTGAACTAACGTAGTGTACATACTCATGTACGTATCTACACGCACCCAAAATCCCGGGTCATTACATAGTGTCGCCAGTATATCCACCACAACAGCGTAACATTCATCCAACTCTAATCTAGGATGTACGGAATACTCCACTGCTCGCCAAGTTCAGGCGACTAGAGCAGGAGGCTAGGAACTTCATTCCTGAAAGCAGGAATCAAAGAACACCTAGGAGCAACCTTTCCAGTGTTTTCTTAAAAATCTACTATTTAATGAAAGACAAAACCAGATAGGCCTAGAACTGTCACCAATGAACTAAATCGCCTAGATCGCGATTAAATCATTCAACTAGCCCAGGAAATGGCAGGCCAAGTTCTGACCACACAACTACCCCAGTCTACCATAAGCCTTATCTTGAATGGATTGACTAACAGTCCATTGGTACGACCGACTTCAACATTTTTCGACCTAGACAGTCGAGTCCGACCAATATGGTCGACCCGATGTTTTTCGACAGAGACGGCTGAGTTCGACCAAGATAGCCAACTTCGATGTTTTTCGACCAAGATGGTCGAGTTCAATCAAGACGGCCGACTCTGATATTTTCCGACCGAGACGGCCGAGTTCGATTAAGATGACCGTCTTCGGCGTTTTTTTCGACCAAGATGACCGAATTTGATGTTTTCACCCGGTCGAGTGGTTGCATTTATTGCGTCAAACAACGAGCCAACGTCGCATTCACCTTTTACCGAAAGGTGAAGCAATATGGAGGGCAATTTCTAACCATCCCTAGAGAACCAATTAAAAGAGGACATGTGGCGTTGTACACGTTAAATAAAGTGATAGCAGTCGAGTGAGTTTTGCACATGAAGGAATAGTGGTCGAGCAAGTTTGTATCTGATGGATAATGGTCGAGCAAAGATAGTGGCCGGGCGATCAAAATACCGTAAAATGGGTCCCACGAGCAGTTACCAGGACAGGCGTCAAGAAGGAAGAGAAGGATTTAGAAGATAAATATAGTGTTAAACAAGTGCCAAACGTGGAATATCTAGATGGTTCTTTCCTCCAAAGAGAAATCTATAAATAGCAAGGGACTTCAACAGAGCAATGGGTCTCATACCAACCAAACCAACATAAATCTATCTTTCAAATTACTCTTTATATTCTTTAGCCTAATCAGCACTTTAAGTTTCTTAGTGGCCTACAACTAGGAGTAGTGGTAATCCAATAGTTGTAATTCTTTAATAATTTGAGTCTACACTCCTATGCTGGACTTAGTTTAATATTAAGCAAACTCTTCATCTAGAAACATGTTCTATACTTGCTCTCACTCCATTATAAGTATTTTTTTTTTGTTTTTTTTGTTTTTTTTTTACGTTAAAAAATCATTTTGTACATGAGGCAAAGGTGTGGCCTATTTTCTTTTAGGACAAACTCCTCCCTTTAATAATTACTTGACTATCTAAAATGACACATAGTGCAGGTAGTTGAGCAGGCAGCCGATCTTGTCAGGTCTTATTCATATAACACATTGTGTGGGTTCTGACAGCCCACACACATCACATGTGACCAAATTTTGAAATGGAGAGGCAACACATGTGAGCTGTGCTGATTCCACGCGCGTGGAGTGCCATCATGTATAAAGAAAAGTGACGGTTATTTTTTTCCCCTCCTGCCGTTCATTTGTTTAGATATGCTGTGGCCCACCTCTAGAATATGTAATCAGCGTAGCTCTTTCCTCTTTTTTTCTTCTTTTTTTTTAAGAGATTATTATATCGTAGCTCAGCTGATGGGAGGCTGAGAAGCGAAATAATTATTGATTTAAAACCACGTAGAGAAATACTTCTCCTGACAGGGAGCGAATTGGATGAGACCCCGGATTCACGCAGGTGAGTGGGACCCTGACTGTGGGGCTTACAGTGATGCATGTGCCTTAAGTACACACCGTGATTGAATCGACTCAAATCTTAGGTGGACCACACCACATGAAACAGTTGTGATTGAATCCCCACCATTAAAAACTTCATGGATTCCGCCATAATATTTATTTGCCATCCAACCTGTTGATAAGGTCAAAAACACCTACACGAAGAGACCACACAAATATCATCTTGATCCAAAGCTTTTGCGGCCCATGAGAAATTTTTAATGATCAATCACCACTGTTTCCTAGCACTGTTTCCTATACTATGGTCCATATGGGATTTGGAGCTGATTCATTCTTTGGATCATGCCCTAAAACAAGCTTTCAATGTAGATGGATGGTATGGATGTAGTCACATACATCACAGTGGGCCCCACAGTCAGGGTTTCACTTGTTCTACTCCCCTCCTGACATAAAATACGTGGCACTATTGTTTTTTACAATTGTAAGCACCGCCCTCTGAGTTTTTACAATAGTAAATAATAACTATTTTCACAATAGTTTAAAAAAAATTGTTAAAATTAGGGTGGTTGTGCGTCCAAGGTGAGGCCCACACATGGCTGTGTTACCTACCATCTCAGCCAATTCAAATAATTGATCCAGTTCCTAGTAGTTGGCATTGTTGAGAGGGTAAGACCAATATGCCTCAGCCTACAAGCAAGGTGGGCCACCATTTGCACGTACATGTTGGAGGAAGCAGATTGCCTACTCTAGCATACTGGGAAACTCTGTAGAGCCCACCATGGATGTATGTCTTATCCACGCCATCCATCAATTTTACCTGATCATCTTAGGACATGAGCCCAAAATTGAAGTATATCCAAAGTTCAAGTGGACCACACATTAGGAAACAATGGAGATAATGATTTCCACCGTTGAAATCATACCCTAAAAAGAGATGGCAAAATGGATGGACTGCGTGGATAAGACACATGATATAGATTTTACTCTGTACATAATCCACTTCCATAGGCTTTCTTAATGTTTATTTGACATCCAACCCGTTGACAATGTCAGAAAGATCCAAATGAAGGGAAAAAACAAATATCTGCTAGATCTAGATCCAAAACTTTCGTGGCTCATAAAAATCTTTTAATGATCATTCATCACTGTTTCTAATGGTATGGTTCACCTGAGATTTGGATCATCTTAAAGTTTGGAAAATCGTCCTAAAATGATATAGGAAAACAGATGGACGGAGTGGATATACAAAAAATGCATCAAGTTGGCCCCACACGGTTAGTGTAACACCCCCTAATATGTTCCCATGTAACAGTTAATTTGCTCCCGTGTAGAACCAATGTAGTGCTCTTTGCTTGCTTGTATTTACGGGAGCGGATCAGGGGGCGTGGATTTCCTGCGAAAGCCTTGCGCAGGAAGTTCGTACGCTGGGAACCAAGGTGTCCCCACATTAATGTTTTTCAATAAATCCACCATGTCCATCCGTTTTGGGAACTCATTTTAGGACATGAGAACAACAATGAACCAGATCCAAGACTCAAGTGGGCCGAAAATGTGAGGATTGAACGTCCACAGTTGAAATATTTGTGGAGCCACAGGAGTTTCGAATCAGGATAATATTTATGTTTCCAGTTCATCCCAGTCGTAGTGACATTATGAACGATATGGATGTCATATAAACATCACTGTGGACCTAGGGAGGTTTTAACGGTAGTAATTTACCTACCCACCTTTTCCTTTAGTGAGGCCCACTTGAGTCTAGGACCCGGTTCATTTTTGTTTTCATGTCCTAAAATGAGCTCTCAAAACGGATGGACTAGGTGGATTTATAAAAAAATATCACTTTGGGCCCCACCTTGGTTCCCAACGCAGGATGTTCCTGGGAACCCAGTTGGGGCCCACGATGATGTTTTTTGATAAATCCACCCCATCCATCCGTTTTGAGAGCTCATTTTAGGTCACGAGAACAAAAATGAATTGGATCTAAGACTCAAGTGGGCCTCACTAAAGGAAAAGGTGGGTAGATAAATTACTATTATTGAAACCTCCCTAGGGTCCACAATGATGTTTATATGACATTCATACCGTTCATAACATCACTACTACTGGGATGAACTGGAAACACAAATATTATCCTAATTCAAAACTCCTGTGGCTCCATAAATATTTCAATCATGGACGTTCAATCCTCATGTTTTCGGCCTACTTGAGTCTTGGATCCGGTTCTTTTTTGCTCTCATGTCCTAAAATGAGCTCCCAAAACGGATGGACGGGGTGGATTTATCAAAAAAATCACTGTGGCCCCAGTGCAGGAACTTCATGCGCAAGGCTTTCGCAAGAAATCTGCGCCCCTACCCGAGCCTATCCCGAGTCATGTCATGCCTCCTCTCCCCCAATGCCCACAATCCAAGTACTAGCCTATCTTGAGCTCGGGACAAGCTAGGGTAGTACCCAATCCGCTCCCTTGGCCGAGAGCGGATTAGGTGAGACCCCGACCTCACCTAAGACAGTGTGGCCCTTACATATGTTCACTGTGGGGCCCACCTTGATGTATGTATTATGTATCCACACCGTCCAACCGTTTATACACATAATTTTAGGGAACTACACCAAAAATTAATGAGATCCAATTATCAGGTAGACCCTGTCTTAAGAAACAGTGGTGATTGACCATTAATGCGCCACAAGAGTTTTGGATCAAGCTTATATTTGTGTTTTACCTTCATCCACTCTTATGTAACCTTATCCACAGATTGGATGGTAAATAAACATTGCGGAAACATTAGGAGCGCCCTAAGAAGTTTTTAATGGTAGGACGGGCAATCACCACTGTTTCTTATGGCATGGTTCACTTGATAATTGGATCTGCTTACTTTTTGGTATAATGCATTAATTTGATGTGAAAATACGGATGGACGGCATGGATACATAATACATACATCAAGGTGGGCCCCACTATAAGGGCCGCACCATCTTAGGTGAGGCCGGGTCTCACCTAATCTGCTCTCCTATTGGCCAGCAGTGACAATTTTATCACAATTCATTTACGTTGTGAGCTCATTTCAGGGGGGATAAAAATAGGCAGATCCAAAGCTTAAGCGGATAAGACCACACTGCTTTGCCATGTTCATCGAGTCTAATAAAACTGGATGAATGGGAAAGCATAGAAATCAGTTTGATCCAAAACTATTGTGGCCCATAAGAAGTTTTCAACGGTAGGCATTCAATCCCCACCATTTCCCATGGTGTGGTCTCTTTGAGCTTTGAATCTGCTTCATTTTTTTTAGATGATGGTCCAAAATGAGCTGGCGAGATGGATGGACAGTGTGGATAAAACACATACATTATGGTGGGCCAACAGAGTACTGACCGGTACCCAGCTCGGCACTGGTGGGATCACCACGGAGTCACGAGTGCTATGCCAGTGGGAAGCGGATTAGGTGTTACCCGGGTAAGAGCTTAGTGGGTGTTAGCCTAACCGTGGGGCCCACCTTAATGATATTTTTTTATATTCACGCAGTCCATCCGTTTCTCCAGGCCATTTTAGGGCGTGTGCCACAAATCAAGCAGAACAAAGTCTCAGGTGGACTACGCCATAGGAAACAGTGGTGATTGAGTACCACACCATTAAAAATTCCAAAGGCCCATAATAAGGTTTTTGTCATGTTTATTTTCCATCCAATCTTTCGATATTGTCATGCAGACCTGGATGAATGAAGGTAAAATACAAAGATCAGCTTGATCCAAAATCTTTTATGGCCCAGAAAAAGCTTTTAATGGTCATTCTTCACCGTTTCTAGTGGTGTAGTTCACCTGAGATTTAGATCTTCTTAAGGTTTGGGATAGCGTGCTAAAATGAGATGTAAAATCATGTGGACGGCATGGATATACAAACAATACATCAAGGTGGGCCCCACAAGGTTAGGGTAACTCCCACTAAGATGTTACCCGGTTGGTAGCTAATACGCTCCCCATCCCCTCCACTACCGGAGGCAGATTGCGTGGTGTTCCAGGTGTGTTGACGTCACTGAGTTATTTGGGGGCGCGGATTAGGTACTTCCCCGCCTGTCCCGAGATCGAGACAGGCTAGTCTCTGAGGGCCACCTTGATGTATGGATTTTATCCACACCGTCCATTCCGTTTTCCATCTCATTTCAGGTCATGAGCCCAAAAATAGGGCAGATCCAAGCTCAATTGGGCCATGAAATAGGGATTAAATTCTGACCATTGAAAACTTTTTGGGTGCCACAGGAAGTTTTGGATCAAGCTGATATTTTTGTTTTACCTTCATCTAGGTCTCTATGATCTTATGAACAGATTGGATGGCAAATAACCATCACGGTGGGCCCTAGGAAGGTTTCAACGGTAAAAACCATTAGCACTGCTGCTTACTGTGGTGTGGCCCACTTAAAACTTAGATGTGCCTAATTTTTTTATAATATATCCTAAAATGACATGGAAAAATACATGGACGGTGTGGATATAATCCATACATGGTGGCCTACAGAGCCCTACCCAGTCGCGCCCGTTATTTGGACCTCACCCTGACATATGTGTTATATCCGCAACGTTCATCCAATTTGTAAGATCAATTTAAGTGTATGAGCCCAAAAATGAGGTAGATCCAAACCTCAAGTGGACCACACCACAGAAAGCAGTGGGGGCAATGACACCCACCCATGATGTTTATTTCCCATCCACACTGTTCATAAGGTCACACAGACGTGGATGCAGGAAAATTCAATCATCAGCTTGATCCAAAACTTAGGTGGCCCCAAAAAAATTTCAATGGTAGTCGTTTAATTCCCAATTCACTTAAATAATCATGATAAAAAAAATCCATTAATTGATGGATTAAGTGTTAATTAATATGATTACATGCTCGCACATAAATGAGAACCAAACCGTACATGGCATGGGTTTTAGGGCCATCAACGGTCAGATACGGGCCGGATCAGTGATGATCCGTATCCGACCCGATTAAGGATATATCCGGCTCGAATCTAATTCGGATCACAAGTATATGAACCGAACCGACCCGTTTAAATTTTTTAAAATCCTTTCCAATCCGATTACGATCCGACCCGATATGAGAGAGAGAGAGATGCTCCTGCGTGGAAAGAGATGTCTTTTTTTCTTTTTTTTCTTTTTTTTTTAATCGGGTCAGGTCGGTCGTTAACGAGCCGGATCAAGGGTGATCCGAATTCGACCTAATTATTAAACGGATCATATTTGGATATCCGTATCCGACCCGATTATCCGATTATTGATCCGAATCCGATTAAATTAGATTGGATACGGATCAAGATCCGTGCCGTTGACAGCCATAGGTTCCACCATTGATTGAGACGGGTGCTTCAAGGTGGATCCCTATTGGGTCCATCTTGATGCATGTATCTTAAATCCACGCCGTCCACCCACTTCTCCATCTCATTTTAGGGGATGATTCCAAAAATGCAACAAATCCAAATCTCAGGTGGACCATACTACAGGAGATAGTGGAGATTGAATGCCCAACATTAAAATCTACCTAGGGACCACTAGAATGTTTATTTTCCATCCAACCTATTGAGAAGGTAAGGAAGATCTGGATGAAGGGACTGCACAAATATCAACTTAATCCAAAACTTTTATCACCCCAAGAAGTTCTTAGTAACAATCACCACTGTTTCCTATGGTGAAGTCCACCTAAGATTTGGATCTGCTGCATTTTTTATCCCATGCCCTAAAATGAGTTGGAAAAACGGATGGACGGCCTGGATGTAAGATACATAAGTCAAGTCAATGGATCCAGGTATCCACCAAAGCCGCGCTCATTGGGACAGAGGATGCATGCCACCCTGACTCGGGTCCCACCACAATCTTGCGAGAAATTAACTTTGCCAATCTGTTTCCAGCCCATTTTAGGACATGAACTAAAAAATGAAGCGTATCTTAAACTCAAGCAAGCCAAATGACAGGAAACGGTTGGGATTGAATGCCCACTGTGCATTCATGGCAGGCTAAGATTTTTGTGTCTTCAATTCATCCCAGCGGGACCTTATGAGCAGTTTGAATGGCATATAAACGTCACCCTGGACCTAAGAAGGTTTTGATGGTAGGAATTTCCTTCCTCACTATTTCCTATCATGTAGCCCACTTGAGTTTTGGATATGCCTCACGTTTGGGCTCATGTCCTAAAATGAGCTGGTAAATTAGATGAATAGGGTGGATTTCTAACAAACATCATGGTGGGCCCACCTAAATTGACACTAGGCCCAAGATAATCCACGACGCATTTATTGAGCACTAACAGAAATGTTATTTATCATACAATCCTGACCATCTAATTAATTGGTATTTTTTTTATAATTAAGCAAGTAAGCAACAGCCAAAAATTAAATTATTAGGATCATCCGATCAGTCTAATCTTTTGTATATGGACCATTCACTATTGAAGTTGTGGAACATATGGTCTGGATCTCATCATTATGTGGCCTGTGCATGGTAAGAAAAAGTTGCGGAAGAATTACAATTTACAACTCCCATCAAGATGTTACCGTGTAACTAACCTGGACAAAACAAACATCAAATCAGGATTTCTTTCGATAGGACGGTTCCTCTCAGCAAGCTTTACTTTTTAGATCCTCCACGAGGCCTTGGGGTGTGCGCACGGCGTTGAAGTTGGATGCTCCGGTCTCATGCCGCCACCACGGAAAGGTTTTTGTGTAGTTGGTGGCCAATAAAATAGCAAAACGATGGACAATCATTTAAAAGCCTCCAAAATTCACCTGATGGCCACAAGATGGTTTAATTGGCCTTATTTTGGAACGCAAATTTGCTAAGACCCCTTTCTGTAGGCAGGCAGGTGGACCTTGACCGTGGGGCCCACGGAGATGTATGTGTCGTGTATCCACACCGTCCATCCATTTCACCTGCCTATTTTAGGACAAGTTCCCAAAAATGAAGGAGGCAAAAATCTCAAGTGAACCACACAATAGGGGTTGAATTCCCACAATTAAAAGCTTTTGGGGAGCTATTTGTGTTTTTCCTTCGTCCAAGATCCGCGTGACCTTATCAACAGGTTGGATGGCAAATAAAGATTATAGTGGACCCTAGGAATTTTTTATTTTAGGAGTTCAATTACCACTATTTTTTTCTGGTGGGGTCCACCGTCCACCTGAGATTTGTATCTGCTTCATTTTTTAAACCATGCCTTATGATGAACGATGTGGTTACAGAACACATACAACATCACTATCAGGGTCAAAACCACTTGGCTAGATTTGGGTCGTGGCTAATCCGACGTCCTGATTTATTTGGTATCAAACTTTCATGGTGGGCCCACCCTGCTACATAAGTTGGATGTCATACATGGAAACCCTTGGGTTCCAAGTGCAATCCTCGTAGAATAGAATATCCAACGTCCTCTTCTTTCAAGAGTAATATCTTTTATTTAATGTAGCAACTTGGGAAGTGCCTAAAAACAAGTTCTATCTCATAATCATGTAGTAGAGATCATCTCTCTTTTGGACAAGGCATAAAAATAATCTCTAATACATAATTATCATTGACTAAATTAAGATGACCTCATTTTAGGTGTACACATTAATCAGGCCCTAAAAGAATGAGAAAGTGATAGAATTTGAAAATGCGAGATATTAAAAAAAACATCTTAGATACAGACAAAGCATGTATTCATTTAAAATAAGATCTGAAATATTTCCTGATTTGAATGACTAAAATATTGTGGCACTTGTTTTCTTTGTTTCTTTTTCCTTCTTTTCCCTTGTTTTATATGGCATGGGTGTTTGTCTTAAGAATAATACCACACATGTGAGTTGCCTCTATTTTATATAGTTAACTAGTGGCAAATCACGTGATATGGAATCCATGTTCATGCTAGTGCTAACGTGGGAAGGGAGCTCACACAAAATCTTAGTCATTCAGCAAGTGGCCCCCAATGCATGTGCATTGACCAAAAATTAAATGGTCCATTGTTGTTGATGCAAGGAAGAGCAGCAAATAATAAAAGAAATATCATCGTCTTTCTTAAGTGATTAAAACTTTAAATTCACACGTTTTTGAGTCCACGAGAAAATAAGAGAGAAAAATCTAGTAGAAAGACTTAAATTTCTAAAACTCTAATAAAGCAATGAAAATAGAAATTTATAAAAATTGTAGCGTTGGACTAAAGTGAAACGGATTAATTTAGCTAGTGTAGTGGGCCAGTTGACGATCGTGGAAGCATTGGTACATAAAGATTGATAGGCTATGCCTTTTGTGACAATGCATGAATCAAAAGTTATGGTTGTTTCACAGTTCACACTTCGAATAGCAATTTTTCTCTAGTCGAAGTGAATTTCTTTAAATCAAACATGCATGAGGCCCAATAACATCATGCACCACGTAGGACTATGCCCGATCTAATTGTCTACTTCTGCTTTCACTTGGGTTTCTTTTAGTCCAGCTGTACAAAGAATGCATCTGTAACACATCATATACCAATTCTACAGTTAGAATGTTGTTCTTTAAGTAGTTGATTAGATCACGATAAATGTCAATCATATATTTCAAGCACTTACCACCGATGTATGTTGAGAGAGAGTTGTCCAATAAAAAATAATCAATATGATAAGTAAAATGTAAAATAGTAAAGGAGAAGGCTGCCACATTAGTAATCCATTGTCATTTTACAAGCTTTGCTAATTCCACTCCCATGTAAGTGCGTGTGTGGAAATATGACATGTGTGTGAGATATGAGCTTTCCATCAAATAAGTACACTATTTAGATCTTCATTCTGAAAATCAGGCCATCTCACTCCTCAGGTGGGCCATCAGCATATATAAAAACCGAATAGCGGGAGAACAATTTTGACCGTGCATTTACTTGGGACATTGTGGCCCACCTGAAGACTCAAATTGTTTGCCTTTTGGGCAAGAAGATCTAAGCATTATTTCCAACCTGTGGGAAAGCTCAGATCTCACACATGTTTCATATTTGCATGTGTGGCTGCATGTTGATGTGTATAGTAGCTCCACAAGAGCAGAATTTAGAAAACATCAGCTTTCGTACTAGCTTTGGGCAGGCTTGGACCTATTAGCTTGGCCCATGGGCTTCACTTGGGTTTTGCATGTATTAGCCCAATAAATTTATGAGTTGGGTAGTTTACCCAACCCGACCCAGCCCGGCTGGCTCGATTTTACATGTAAATGTGTTATATCCTAGAAGACGCCATTCCAATCCTCAATTAGAAAACCCATTCATCTTAAATGTAGATCATTGATTTCATTCCTCCAAAATGTTTATTTCTTTGTGCATCTATGGCCCACTTCATCAATGAATAGATTAAGAACATTCAAGTAGGAAATAGCGAATTTATCGACATTGGATCAAGCCTGGTCATGTGGGTCAACCTGGGCCAACCAATTCGAGCTTGGGCTTGGGCATGCTCTGCTAGGCCCATGGCAGGCTCGGACCTTGGGTCGAAAGCATCCAGCTGGGACAAGCCATTACTGCCCCTTCATGAGACTGCTCTTGTA
Source organism: Liriodendron chinense (assembly GCA_003013855.2). Taxonomy (NCBI): domain Eukaryota; kingdom Viridiplantae; phylum Streptophyta; class Magnoliopsida; order Magnoliales; family Magnoliaceae; genus Liriodendron; species Liriodendron chinense. The sequence goes on from ML058552.1 coordinate 3,236,220, forward strand.
TAATACAACTGCTCATCAGATGCCCTCTATTATATTGTAATAACAACCGTACAAGTGTTTGTGGATTGGAACCATCCACTCAGCTGGCTATCTTGCTGATGGTCCATGTCTTAAAACCAAAATGATCAAATTTAAGTCTAGCCATCGTTTGTTAACAATTTTTTTTCCCCCACCAAATGCAGAAAGCGGATTGCGTACTGAGTAAACTCTATGGGATCCACCGTGATTTATGTATTTTATCCACTCCGTCCATCCATTTTAGCAGATAATTTAATGGCTTCATGCCAAAAATGAAGCATATCGAAAGCTCAAGTGGACCACTCCACAGGAAAAAGTGTGAATTGATCGTCATCCGTTGAAAAATTCTTGGGGGACCACAGAAGTTTTGGAAAAATCTGATATTTATGTTGGATGATAAACATCACTTTGGGCCCTAGCAAGGTTTCAACGGTGGTATGGCCCGCATAAACCACGCATGTGTCTAATCATGAATCATCCTGGCCCTATTTTTTTTTTTAGTTAGTCATGCAACGCACCCACCCACTGGTGGGTTAGTGTGTCTCCTTAGTACTCTAACCTGAGACCTGCTATTGAAATGCCTAAGCTTCTTCCAGCTAGGCTAGCTGGCGAGACACACCCAAAATGCTCTTTTAAAATCTCTCATTAAGTTGTTGTGCGGGTAAAAATGTCCGCCACTACTCTTGCCGTCCAAATGAAATTATTTTCACTTGCTTTCCAAAAAAAAAAAAAAAAAAAAAGGCCCACCACTACTGTTGGGGTATTGAGGTGAGACCATCAGAAAAGGCCTCTTTAACACTAGTTATTAAATGGTCCAAAAAAAGATACAACTACAATGTGCTTTCGCTATAAGTGAATCCTAACACCAATCTAAGATTGGCTGATGATAATCAACAAGTGTTTAACATTATATCATTTATTGCAACTCTGCATGGAACTTCACATATGGTTTACACAATTTTGAGATTTTTGTTTTTTTTTTAAGGGGGCTTTTGGATCATAACTTACTTAAGATAAGCAACTTATGCCTCAAGTAGCTTATCTTGATTTCTACTTATTAAACTGAAGTAATTAAGTAAATTTAAATAAAAAAAGTTACTTGTAATTGATCATAAACCAAACTTACTTATCTACTGCTATAAGTAGAAAAAGTAACTTATTTGGTGGTATCCAAACCCGCCGTTAGTTAAATTAATAATCTACAGACTAAAACGAGTACATCATCAGGAGAGAAGCCTTAGTTCTCTATCCATGACCTCGATAAAGCTATGTGCAGGTTTGAACCAACTGATGTTGCAAGACTGGTAATTGAGTTGTAGGTTAGGGGTGAAATGCCACTTGAATTCAGAGCTCAAAATAGTAAACATCGAGTACAGCCATTTTCACCTGTTTCACAAGGTTTGGATTTCATTCCTTGTTTGATAGCCTGACTTCCATTTTCCCTTAAACCCCGGTGGAAGGACATGATCTCGTCCCTGTTTTAGTCAAGACGGGGAAACTTCTTTCAATCCATCATACAAAATAACAAGAAAACAAATTCACAATTCAATTACACTATCATATGAAAAGGCCAAAGTTAAGCAAGTGCATCAGAGTTTGCAAGGGGATGAGTACAGCATCTCCCACTACTAACTACTAAGAACATCAACGGACTGGGATTAGGTTTGCCAAGACTGTTCAAGTACTATGTATGGAGTAGTGGAGAATGTATGGATGAGTCTTTCATTGCGAGTGACTCGTCTATTTATTATCTATACTTAATTCAAAGAGAGTTTGTACTTTCTATAAAATGTCATCCATGCCCTAGTAGTATTACATTTCACAAGAGAGGATTTTCAGTTTTTCATAAAAAAAAGCGCACGCCCTGCATGATCTGAACCACCCATCAGGTGGGGTGCACTTTAAAGAAATGGTGAGTAAGATGTGGATGTGATGTACACATGATGAATGGAAAATTTTTATCAAGTTGTCCTGTTCATTTATTTTATAAATTATCGACAATCTGATGCGTAATCATGCCTGATTTTTTGTTCGACACATATTTAGACAGTGACCCCCTCGTGATAGATGGTTCAAACCCGTACTTCAACACTTCGAGCTGTCAAGGCGCATGTTTGGCATGCGCTTTGTTGGATAATGCCCCTACAAGTCTACAAGATGACCAAATAAAGTGGGGTATACCTAAATGAATGAAAAAGAGAGCCTTATTCTAAGAACCTCCCCTTGAGTTGGATAATATATGAATCATGTCAGCTCATCAAGTTTCCAGCACTTCACCCCCTCAAGTTGGATCATATATCAATTTGGAACTCTATTTGCCCAAACTGTCTCAGTAAGTGTATTTGGAAACTTTTTTTTTTTTTAATTAATTTATTTGACATGAGGCATGTGAATCATTTTTGCTGCCACCTTCTTTGATGCAAGTGAAAGTCAACGTCAATATGTTTTGTTCACTCATGATATACTGGATTCTTGGCAAGAGTCGATCAACCCCCAACTTGGTAAGAGTACCCGAATCCACATAAATCTCACGCACTCCATGAGCCATACCTGTACTCAACCAGTCAACCTCGACACAAGACCTTGGCACTATGGATTATTTCCTACTCTTCCAGGACGCCCAGTTTCCACTCACAAATGTACATAAGTTGTAATGGTCCTCTAGTCTGGCCATCCAAGCAAATCAGCATCTGAACTTCAACATCCAAATTTCCATGATTGGGAAAGAGAAACCCTTGCCTAGTGAAGATTTGAGATATCTCTAAAATCCTTTAAACTGCATTCAATTGAAGAAAGCATGGTGCATGCATAAACTGACCGACTACATGCACCAAGCAAGCAAAGTTCGGACCAGTAATAGAAGGATATATCAATTTTTCTGCAAAGTTGCTGCTACAAACTTGGATGGATTTATGACTCCCCCACATGGGTATGAAGACGATGATTTTGATGCAAAAAGTGAGTGAGAATGTGATACCAATTGTCATGTCTGCTTCAATCAATCAAGAATATACTTCCACTGAGCAATAAAAAACAATCTTTGAATCATTTTCTGATTCAATTTAAGAAAGACCAAAATTCTCAATGGCAGTTTTTTTTGTTTTTGAAAGGTAAATTCTCAATAGCAGTTATTCCCCGCTTTACTTATTTTTATGAGAGGAAGAGGTAGAGGAATTGGCAGCATTGCTAGAGCATATCCACTGGTGCAACCAGTGAGTGGGGAGGAATCAGATGATATAGCATAAGGATAGCTCTGGTTGTTTTCAGTTCGATCCTTCTATTGAGAAGTTCACAAGCAGGGAGGGCCAGGTGAGATTAAGGAAACACAGTATGTGGGATTCTGTAGTGCTCCCCCAAAGATCGCAGCTTTTGCTCAGTTAGCTGGAAGGGAAAAGGGTCTTAACTGTACATAATCTCCAGATGCAGAATGATGCTCCCTAACGTCTGTCTATTGTGTATGGCAAGTGTTGAATCAGTTAATCATCTTTTCATCCATTGTCTGTTTGCCTACCAGTTGTGGAGTGAATTTTTCAGATCTCTTAGATTATGCCAAGTTCAACTGGAAGCCTGTTATTGGCTTGGCATGGCATGGAGCTTGGCAAGCAGTTGAAGGCTTTATGGCGGCTTAGCTTGCTGCGGTTTTGTGGGCGGTTTGGGAAGAACCGAATAGGAAATGTTTTCAAAATTCATGTAATATGGCTGATTGGGTTTTCCTTAGGGTGGCGGCTCTATAGAGGATTGGGCATCTTGTATTAACGGTTTGAAGGATTGTATTTTTCCTTTTTAAGCTGTATTTTTTTCTTTTCTAGTTGTATTTTCCTTGTAAGGTATATTTTGTTCCATCTTAGTGCTTCTCTTAATAAAACACCATTACCTTTCAAAAAAAAAAAAAAAATCTTAAGCAGCTTAGGAGAATCCCAATAAGAGAAAATGGAGAGAATTGAGATGGTGGAAACAACATCGATGAGTGGAACCTTGATTACTTTTTTTTTTTTTTTTTGAAAGATAACGGCAATTTATTAAGAGAACAAACCAAAAGCTACAAGAAAGAAAAAGAAACCAAACCGCTGAGATGGCGATCCAGCAGCACAACAAAAACAGGAGAAAAATTTACAATCCCCAACCTGGCAAAGAGAAAACAACCACACGACAACAGACCACCAAAACTGGGCATACAGAATCCAGTCAGCCATGAGCCCTTTGACTTTGGCAATAGCCTGCGCTTTGTTTTCCAATATATTTCTGAAGCATCTATCATTTCTCATCTTCCAAATCACCCAAAAGATGGTCATAATAAGAAGCCTCCACTCCGCTTTTCGAAAGACACTTTTTCCACCTCCATGCCAAGCCCAAAGCAGATCTTCCACAGACTCCGGCATAACCCAAGCCGTATCCACTGAGCTTAAAGAAGGACGACCAAATTTTAGTCGCAAACTGGCAATGGATAAATAAGTGGTCAATCGATTCGCTATTCGCCATACGCATTAGGCAAATATTTGGGAGAATCATAGCTCTGCGTTGAAGGTTATCAATCATTAAAATACGCTTCCTTCCAACTAGCCAAATGAACACAGCCACCCGAAGAGGGGCCCCATAGAACCAATGATGAAAGGGATGCGGGGGGCCCATAGCAAGAGGGGGCGTCGAAATAATGCTAAAGAACGAGCTGATCGAGAAAATGTCAGAGGAGTGCGTCGACCATAAAATTTTGTCTTCCTCGAACATCGAAGGAACTTGATACTTTAAGAGAGCAAGAAGATCGGCAAACTCAGAGATTTCAGCATCGAGAAGGTTCCTTCTACAAGGCGGACACCATACCACCTTTCCTTCCTGCACTGAAAAGCAATTAGCTACCAGAATCTAACGATCTGTCGCTAGGCAAGCAAGCCTAGGAAATAAGACTTGGAGAGCGGTATTCTCACACCAAGTATCAACCCAAAAACGGATGCGTAACCCGTTCCCAAGCTGAAAAGCGAGGCCTGGAGAAGAAATTGTTGCGTGTTCGCGATTGGTTTCCACATGTATGAGGCTCTATAGATGGACGACCTCTTAACGAGCCAACCCCCATCCTGGGTACCATATTTATCTGCAACAAGCTTTCTCCACAAACTATTTTCTTCGGAAGAAAACCTCCAAATTAATCCATTTGCCAAGCAGAGTTGTGTTCATCATAGCAATAGGTTTAATTCCTACTCCACCTTCTTTCACAGGTTTGCAAACCTCTTTCCAATTTAAAAGATTAAACTTCCCGCTATCAATCGCCCCTTTCTACAAGAAGTCTCTTCTAAGTTTCTCTAATATGTTGATCACTACCTGGGGACATTTGAAAAGAGAGAGAAAATAGATAGGCGTATTAGAAAAGGCTGACTTGATGAGCGTGAGGCGAGCTCCCATCGACATATGAGTACGTTTCCAAGTCGATGGCTTTCTTTCAATCCTTTCAATCACCTTATCCCAAAGGCTAATGGTCGATTTTCCAATGCATAGGGGCAGCCCGAGGTACGTAGAAGGAAAAGCTCCCGTAGTACAACCGAAAATACTTGCAAGGTCATTAAGGTCCGCACTTCCATATGAATTCCTAGCATTTCCGACTTGCTAGCATTAATTTTCAACCCTGACACCGCCTCAAAACACACTGTAATCTTTCTAAGGTTATCGACTGACTGTACCTTTGAATCGCAAAATAGAAGCATATCATCCGCATATTGAAGGTGAGTGATCGAGATTTCTTGATTTGAAATAGTGAAGCCCCTAAACAGCCCATTTTCCTCTCCCCTTTTAAGCATCATGCTAAGCGCCTCTCCTACCACCATGAATAGATAAGGGGACAAGGGGTCCCCCTGTCTCAATCCTTTAGAAGATTTAAAAAAGCCTTTAGGAGAACCATTTAACATAACTGAAAAGAAAGCCGAGTTGATGCAGGCGCTTATCCATTTTCTCCATTTTAAGCCACATCCCATCCTGAGAAGCATATAATCGAGGAAGTCTCACTCAACATGATCACAAGTCTTCTCAATATCCAATTTACAAACAATGCCGCTTTCCTTGCTCTTATATTTGTAGTCAATACACTCGTGGGCAACAAGGGCTCCGTCGAGAATTTGTCTACCTTTCACAGGAGCTCCGTCGAGAACTTGTCTACCTTTCACAAAGGCTCCTTGATTCTCTGAAATAGAGCTAGGGAGGATATCCTTGAATCTGGATGCAAGGATTTTAGCCAAAATCTTGTACGCCCCTCCTAAAAGGCTTATCGGCCGGAAGTCCTTTATCTGCTCCGCTCCTTCCGTTTTAGGGATGGGAACAATGAAAGTGGCACCTAAGTCTGCTAATAGCTTTCCCCGCTCGAAAAAAAAAAAAAAAAAAAAAAATCCTCTAAGAAGGCCATAACATCTTTTTTGACAGCATACCAGAATCTCTGAAAGAAGAGAATAGGGAAGCCGTTAGGGCCTGGAGCTTTATCTCCTATCATACTTTTAAGCACCACTAAGACTTCATCTTCCGAGAGAGGTTTTTCTAGGGAATCAGCATCCTCCTTAGAAATCTGATTGAATTCCAACCGATCTAGCTTGGGCCTGTTCCAATGCACCGCGGAAAGGAGATCTTTGTAATAGTCAACAAATGCCGAACATATTAGATTCTTATCTGTCGTCATCTTGCCATTCATGGTCAACGAGGAAATTTTGTTGGCTCTTGCCCACGCACTAGCCATACTATAAAAGAATCTAGTATTCTTGTCACCTTCCTTGAGCCACAGGGCCTTCGACCTTTGCCTCCATCTAATTTCTTCTTCCTTTGCTTTGTTAGCATATTTGAGAGCAAGATCTGTTCCTTTGGACTTTTCTTCCGAAATAACTCCAGCCTCCTCCAACAGGTCAATAGCATGAATCTCCTCCTCCCACAAATCAAACAATTTCTCCCTCTTTGAGAGTTTCATTCTTCCAGATTTTCAGCTTTTCTTTAAGGAGCTTTAGTTTTCTGGACAGTTTGTAGCCAGCATATCCTTCAACAACAAAGGAATTCCACCATTTAGTAACCATCTGATCGAAACCCTCAACTTGAAGCCACGATATCTCAAATCTGAAAGGCCTAGGCCCCCCGTTATCCTCTTAAACTTCTAGAACAATCGGTCTATGATCATAAACAACTCTAGGGAGAGCACGTTGAGCTACCATAGGAAACTTCTCCACCCAATCGATAGAAACCAAAAATCTATCCATCCAAGACATACCTACCCATTAGACCATATGAAATGGGCCCCTCCCATTGGAAGGTCTACCATATCATGGCAATTAATCCAATCTGAAAATATGAACATACTTTTGGAAACTCTACCCCCGTTGATTTTTCGTGACTGAAACGAACAACGTTAAAATCCCCTCCCACACACCAGGGGTTGTTCCACTTCTGTCTCACAGAGCTTAATTCATCCCAAAATGCTTACCTCAAACTATAAACACAAGGGCCATAGACAGCAGAGAACACCCACCGAAATCCGAAAACTTTGTCACAAAGCAGAATCGAGACAAACCAACTTCCCACGTACGAATCAATCTTCTTCCATCTATCTCCTTTCCAAGCCACAACGATACCCCCAGCAAATTCCATAGCTTTTGTAGCGACCCAATCTTTGTTTTTCACCCTCCAAATCGAATCAAGAAGACCAGACTCGAAATCTTGCATCTTAGTTTCCTAGATAGCAATTACATCCGGCTTAGCTTTTCTAATAATCTTCTCCACCCGCACCCGCTTATCCTTGCTCCCCAATCCTCTCACGTTCCATGATAGAATTATCATTTGACAACTAATTTCCCCGATCTTGCCCTCTTGCCCCCACTTGCTCTGGTTGCTACCTCGTAATTAATGGAGTAATCTAGGTTCGTCAACTCCCTCCATCCCTTTGGAGATTTTTTGGGTTTGAACTTCTGGAATTCTTGCTGCCGCTACATAGCCTTCGCTTTGAGAAAACGAAAGACATCATGGACGTCTTGATGCAGGACAGCCCTAAATATGATGCATGCTCATAAACACAATTATTCAGCGGAAGTAAAAGCAATAATAATAATGAAATCTAGCATAAATCATTATAAACTAAGAAGAGCATAAGGAAAACATGCAATGGGATGGGCCATCATCACAACCATGGAGTATGGAATTCAAATGATGCATAGGTTAGATCCGGCGAGGAATGGAACCTCCCGATCTTGCATGGCTATACCCAATCGATCAATGTGGATCACTAGTCTAAAGAACTAGGAGGTTTCTCGGATTAGGGATTTGAGAATTTGAGGATTTAGGGTTTGGATCAATTCTCAAGGTTTAGACCGTAAGGAATAATCAAAACAGAAGTTAGGATGATAATGACAGAAGATAAAATACCTGGAAGAAGTTGGAGGGGCTTAAAAGAAATCAGAAGAAGAAGATCAAAGAGAAGAGAAGAATCACCATGAGAGAGAGAGGAGGCAGGAGGAAGCTCAAAGAGGCTTTCATTAATCAATATCAAAAGTTAATCTCGTGTTTAGGGCCTAGCCCACTTAAATAAGCAAATAAAACAAGTCAAAGTACTAAACTACCCTTAAACTAAGCAAAAACGCACAAATAAGCAAAACTGCGCAAAAGTTCGGGCGCTCGGTCGGGCGCCCGAAGACGTCCAAAAACGTCCAGAGAGTTTCGGGCGCTCGAGAGGCCAAGTTCGGGCGCCCGAAGGCAATGGTCGGGCGCCCGATGGGCGCCCGAAGTCTTCAGTTCTTCAGTCTTCTTTCTTCATTCTTCCTTCACACGTGTCCTCCCTGGATGGGGTCTTCTATGTGTGTGATCACGTGTGGAGGGTCTTCAGCTCCTCAATAGTCGCCTATCCACAAGGATGGTACTTGTGGATGGCGCTTTCTTCGTTGGTACACTTGAAATGGCCTTGTGTCCTCATCAACTCCCCTCGGGTGAGAAAAACTCGACCCCGACGAGTTAAAACTCTTGTGGCGCTCTAGTAAGTCTGGATCAATACGCTGCACTTCCGCTTCAGTCAACCACGTAGATTCAGAAAGTGGTTTGTTCCTCCACTTGACAAGATACCTCTGGAATCCTCCATCTCTTGTGGATACTATCTCATCATCCAAGATCTCTTCAATTTCTTCTTTATGGACAATAGGTGGAGGGAGAGGTGGAAGGGGTTGTGAAGCAAAATCAGAGTAGGGCCATGAATGAAATGATGGATCAATGGTAGGGTCAGGGGAACGGACTAGATCTTCTACATTGAAAGTCGAGTTAATGCCCATTTCAGGTGGAAGTTCAATCCGATACGCATTGGACCCAATTTTCTGCATTATCTTGAATGGCCCAGCACGACGTGCTTGTAATTTCTTAGCGGATCCCTGTGAGAACCGCTCTGGCCTTACTCGCACCATTACATAGTCTCCTTCTTGAAAATCTTGCAGTCTACGATGAGAATCAGCTGAAATTTTATAATTATCATTACTCTTACTTATCCGCTGTCTAATATGTGTATGCAATTCATGGATATGTCGTGCAAATGCATCGGCTGATTCAGAAGACCTTTGGGTGACAGACATGGGTAATAGATCTATTGGCATTCTAGGTTTATACCCACTAACAACTTCAAATGGACTCATCCCTGTAGATCGATTTACTGACCTATTATAAGCAAATTCAGCAGTTGGTAAAATTAGGTCCCAAGTCTTAACATGTTCACCCACTAGACAACGCAGAAGATTTCCAAGACTACGGTTCACCACCTCAGTTTGACCGTCCGTTTGTGGGTGGTAAGCAGTAGAGAATTGCAAACGAGTTCCCATAATGTGCCATAGTGTCTTCCAAAAATAGCTAGTGAATCGAACATCACGATCAGACACTATGGTTTTAGGTAACCCATGGAGACGCACCACACCATCAAAAAAAATACAAGCGACATAAGATGCATCTGACGTTTTCGAACATGGGAGGAAATGCGCCATTTTAGAGAAACGGTCCACCACGACAAAAATGGAATCGTGCTTTTTGATTGTCTTGGGAAGCCCAAGCACGAAGTCTATACTAATGTCTTGCCACGGAGCATGTGGCACTGGCAATGGCATGTACAGCCCGGTATTCTGCTTTCTCTGCTTTGCCAGCTGACATGTACGACATTGCCCTAAAACTTTGGCTACATCTCGCTTGAGACTTGGCCAATAGAAACGATCTTCCACAAGGGCAATGGTCTTATCACGACCAAAATGGCCAGCTATCCCTCCTGAATGAAGCTCCCAGATGAGGAATTCACGAAGGGACATACGGGGAATGCAAAGTCTGTCTCCCTTGAAAAGGAAGCCATCTTTAAGAACATATTCGCCCATAATGCGCTGGTCACTAGAGAGCGACGCGTAAGTACCCCTAAAATTAGGACATGTGGGGTATTCATCTTTCAGTTGCTCAAACCTGACTACCTCTACACTCAAGGAGTTGAGCAACGCCACTCTTCTACTAAGGGCATCCGCTGGTTTGTTTTCAACCCCGGCCTTATGTTTCAAAACAAATGAATATTCCTGAAGAAACGCTACCCGCTTGGCATGCCTTGGGTTGAGTTTCTTCTGAGAATGCAAATATCTCAAAGCCTCGTGGTCAGAAAACAATACGAATTCCTGCGGTAGGAGATAGTGTCGCCAATGTCTCAGGGATTGCACTACCGCATAAAATTCTTTGTCGTACGTGGAGTATTTTTGTTTTGCCTCATTCAGCTTCTCACTGAAATAGGCCACTGGGTGTCCTTCTTGACTCAACACTCCACCTATACCGACACCAGACGCATCACACGCTACTTCAAAGACTTTAGAAAAATCAGGTAGACGCATGACAGGAGCTTCTATCATTTTGCCCTTAATCTCCTTAAAAGCCTTGACTGCGGCTTTAGACCACACAAATTCTCCCTTTTTCATGCATTCTGTAATGAGAGCCATGATCGTGCTAAAATTCCTAATGAACCGACGATAGAAAGTTGCTAGGCCGTGAAAGCTTCGCACCTCATGAATGTTCCTCGGCTCTGGCCACTCAACTATGGCCCTGACCTTTTCAAGGTCTGCACGCATCCCTTCAGATGACACTATGAATCCTAAGAACACAACTTGGCTAGACATGAATGCACATTTCTTAAGATTAGCGTACAACTTTTCTTTCCTAAGGACGCTACAAACCTTCTTTAAATGTTCAAGGTGTGATTCCTTAGTGGTATTGTAAATAAGGATGTCGTCAAAGTACACCACTAGGAACTTTTCCATAAACGGCCACAAAGCTTGTGTCATCACCCGCATGAACGTACTAGGTGCATTAGTCAAACCGAAGGGCATGACCAACCACTCATACAACCCATCTTTTGTTTTAAACGCAGTTTTCCATTCATCCCCTGGGCGTATACAGATTTGGTGATATCCACTCTTGAGGTCTATCTTAGAGAATATAGTGGACCTGGCCATCATGTCAAGCATGTCATCAAGTCTAGGTATGGGGAACCTGTACTTGACAGTAATTTTGTTTATGGCACGGCTGTCCACACACATGCGCCACGTGCCATCTTTCTTTGGCGTCAACAATGCAGGCACAGCACACGGGCTCATACTCTCTTGGATGAAACCCTTTTGCAGAAGCTCATCAACTTGCCTCTTTAATTCTGCATGTTCTATAGGGCTCATCCTGTAGTGAGGAAGGTTCGATAGAGTAGACCCTGGGACAAGATCAATGGCATGCTGTATGTCCCTCATAGGTGGCAACTCATTCGGTAAATCTTCAGGAAATGCGTTACTGTATTTCTTCATAACCGAGGTCACCTCACGGGGTAACTCTAATGGAACCTCAAGTGTAATCTCTCTAGCCACAAGGGCATACACCATAGAATCCTCCTTAGTCTCTTTTTCAAACTCTCTTGCATTTATTATATGTAGAGATTTAGGCTTGGTTTTCCCCACTCCTTTAGGCTCACTTGCCTTCTTATCCTTTTTCTTCCCTAGTGTGCTCTCAGGTGGCATAGTGTTAAGTTTGATCTTTTTACCATTATGCATGAAGGTACACGCATTATGCAATGGGATGGGCCATCATCACAACCATGGAGTATGGAATTCAAATGATGCATAGGTTGGATCCGGCGAGGAATGGAACCTCCCGATCTTGCATGGCTATACCCAATCGATCAATGTGGATCACTAGTCCGAAGAACCAGGAGGTTTCTCGGATTAAGGATTTGAGAATTTTGGGATTTAGGGTTTGGATCAATTCTCAAGGTTTAGATCGTAAGGAATAATCAAAACAGAAGTTAGGATGATAATGACAGAAGATAAAATACCTGGAAGAAGTTGGAGGGGCTCAAGAAGAAATCAGAAGAAGAAGATCAAAGAAAAGAGAAGAATCACCATGAGAGAGAGAAGAGGCAGGAGGAAGCTCAAAGAGGCTTTCATTAATCAATATCAAAAGTTAATCTCGTGTTTAGGGCCTAGCCCACTTAAATAAGCAAATAAAACAAGTCAAAGTACTAAACTACCCTTAAACTAAGCAAAAACGCGCAAATAAGCAAAACTGCGCAAAAGTTCGGGCGCTCGGTCGGGTGCCCGACGACTAAAAACGTCCAGAGAGTTTCGGGCGCTCGAGAGGCCAAGTTCAGGCGCCCGAAGGCAATGGTCGGGCGCCCGAAGACAGTGGTCGGGCGCCCGAAGTCTTCAGTTCTTCAGTCTTCTTTCTTCATTCTTCCTTCACACGTGTCCTCCCTGGATGAGGTCTTCTATGTATGTGATCACGTGTGGAGGGTCTTCAGCTCCTCAATAGTCGCCTATCCACAAGGATGGTACTTGTGGATGGCGCTTTCTTCGTTGGTACACTTGAAATGGCCTTGTGTCCTCATCACGTCTTCATCTTGAACTCCGAACGACATACCTACCATTCCTCCCACACGCTCTAGAGCATCTTTTGCCCATCGGAACTGATTTGGAGAAATGGAGGAGTTCCCCTGGACCACTTCAGCTTCAGCAACCATCAGGTCAGACTCCGAGTAGCGAGAAACAGCATTGCATATCTCCATTTTCTCCATGCACAAAGGGGTAACTACCATGGCTTCCTCAAAACACCCTCCCTCCCCCGAAGCAACCTGTAGAAGCAACTCTTCACTTTCTGAAGCCCCTGTGTCAGAGTTCTCAGAGGGTTCGTCATCATCATCTCCCTTCCCTTTATCACTATCTTGCTAATACACCTCTTCTCCTACCTAAAGGTCTTCCACGTCCAGATGGTGTTGAGGGTGATGAAGGCTCTCGAGCTCACCTTCTTCCAAGCTGCTGGAGATGTCCTCTATCGACATCCGATCTACTAATCTTGCCAGATGGAGCGAGGTCTTATCTAACTTCTCCTCGCACGTGACTTCAAAATGATTCACCTGGGATGAAGTATTCTCACATGTCAAAGAGAGGTCATTCGGGTCGTCTTTAGCAGTTCGGATGGGCACATGTGGAGCCCCCCCGAACATAACACCAAATTGGTATGCGCCATCTCTTCGCCTCTAAGAAGGCACGTTTCCCTCTCCCCTAGATCGAAGACACGTGTCTCGATCTCCTCGATTCATCTCGAGCAATCCGTCTCTCTCATCTCTTGGGACGTGTCCGTCTCCTGCAATATGGCAGACGGATTGGGTTCCGACCCTACTGGAGGACATAGGCTCAGATCTGCGGGACTACGATCCCGCTCTCCCTCGGAGCACCGGATCGCCTCAGCAGACATTTCATTGGCTAGGAGCCCACCAACCTCTGACACTCCAATCAGCAATGCGCACGGCTGCTCGCTACTATTCGATACTCCACAGGAAAAAGTTGGAAGTGGATCATCACCTTCACCCGGACGACGATTCTCAGCAGAACTTGGTTCCTGCAGCCTCCAGATGTCTCCCCAGCGAAGATACGGCACGTTCCTCTCCTCCTTTTGGACCATCAACGAAAGCCTCCTATCCCCAATCATCACAAAGATGTAGGGTGGCGTCGGCGTTCCTTTCTTACGGCGAATACACACTCTCACCACTCCCATCTCCTCCCCCATTTCCGTCAAAGAGTCAATGACGACCAGCTCTCCAATACATGCAGTCGTTGCGCCAAAGAAGTTCCGATGCCAGAACTCTAACGGGATCTCCCATATTAGAAACCAAGATACTTCATACCCAAAGAGAGAATGATGCTCCCACCTACGTATTTGAATGATCAGGCCATCTTTGTGGAGGCTTCCCGCCATCACTAGCAGATTCGCATTGATCCCCAGGCTTAGGCTAATCCACACTTCGTTATAGCCTATTGGCTTTATGGAATAAAGCTTCAGCTTCAATGTACAACAGTCAAATATCCACTCCCTAATCTGAGAGATGGCGGCGTTCGGTTTAGTAATGGCAACCACGAAAAATTCCAGATCCTCCCATGCCTGAGTAACCACCTCCTCCCTCATTCTGACTACCTTTTCCCCCTTCAGATCTTCCATTGTTGCCCTTTTATTCTCTGTCGTGGCCGTATTTTGAACGGTTGTTGTCGTCTCCGAATTTCGCAGATCTGCGATACCTACTAGCATGTCTCTGAAGGAGGGATTCGCTTCGGTGGATGTCTCCCGAGATCTGGCAGTACTATTTGAGATTGATGGGGGGACCTTCCTAACTCCGGACTGGATTGCCTCTTCTTTCCTCTTCCCACCCTTAACATTTCTCCTCTCAGGTCTAAATCGTGCCCTTTGAGCTTTGATTTTCTTCCCACCAAAGCTTTCTCCGTGCAGCATTCCAACTGCCCGCACTAACTCCTCATCCAACCCCATTCGAACAAAGGCAAACCCATGGGGCTCTCCTGATACACGATATCTTGGGATTACAACCTCCATTACCGCTCCAGCACACCTAAAAACCTTGGCGAAGTTTATGGGCAACCAGCTTGCCGAAAAACGTTCCACAAAGGGGTTGGGTATGCAGAGAGGTCCTTCACTACCCACTTACTTTCTCCTCTCCTATTTCTATTGGCAACCTTCATCCATCCGCCTCCGCCTCCTTCTCCGTTACCGACTTCTCCTTCTCCGTGACCTCTGCCTCCTTCTCCGTTACCTTTGTCCATATTGTAGTTAGAAAGTAGCTTTTAATTTGACAGACAAACAATCTTCATTTTTTTGGCATTTCTTGAATAAAACCCTTAAAAGTATGAAGTTTGGGGAACCCTATGCCATGACTACTTACTATTGAGGGCCTAAAAAAGAGGGCCTAAAAAGAGAATGAGAAGAAGATTTAAAGCTACTTGGATAGAGGTAGTAAGAAGGGATATGAAGGCTTGTCTACTAACCAACGGGTTTATGGGAATGATTGACAAAATAGCATTTATAAAGCCAACCCCAAAAAAACTGCACAAGGCTATGATGACTACAACTATATCTGAGCTGTTGAACATGTACATTTGAAACTGTCTAAAACGTATAAAATTCAGTGCCTTCATCAAACTTTAGCAGCTTGCCTATAGAGAATAACTGTTCAAATAGTCAGGTGTGCATGAATGCTGATGAACAGATTGCACAGCAGAGAAGCATAAATGCAACACGCCCACATGAATGCATAAGCACTTCAAACACAAACACACATGCATGTACACGCACACACCCACACCAAATCAAAGGATTACATAGCAGACTATCATTTAGGTTATAGTAATTAGAGCATGTGGAAAGCTTAGCAGCCAATGAAAAAATCCTTTTTTACAGTTTCCAATGAACAATTACTTTTCCAAGAATGCTGAGTCAAGTCGTGTGCTTGGAGAAACCTGGCCTAGTTGTGCAATAACTGGTCAGGTACCAACCTGCAAGGACACTTTGAGGAAATGGGAGAAACAGGAACAGACCCCAAGTGGATACTTGACCTATCTAGTGAGGTTCTCTTCTAGCAATGCAACTCAGCTTAGCATTCCTCTTTTTTCCAGTAAAAAAAAACTAAAAAGGGTAATGCACACTCATAAAAAATAACAAAATATCACTGCATGTTAGTACTGTGAATTTTGCACAACTATAACAAAAGTGGGAACAAGAGGACATTGCAGGAGATTTGCCCATCACATCTTGCTCTTGAAGAAACACTGCTAAGTTTTATTCCCAGCAGAGAGACCATTTTGCTCAAGGTCTTCAACTTTGATATCGCATCCGTTATAAGGAACTTCGATCATGGGTCGTGGCATTGGACGGCCTTCAAAGTCTTGGGGAAAGCATTCGAACTCTGGTCCAAAATTGAACTTCACAACACAGTTTGGCTGGTTGGGACGCGTGAACATGGAAGCAGCCGGGTAATAGCGCCCACCATACAGGTTGGTGAAAGCAACACCTTGACAAACTCCATTCTTGAAGAACGATATCTCGCTTCCTGCATGGGTACATGTAGCGGTCTTCATAAATACTACGAAGAAGTTGCTGGATATTTTGGAGGCAGGTTGAACACCAAAGATAGCCAGAAGCAGCATGCATCATTGGAGATCTTACTAATTTTACCATGAAATTGAAATAATAATGATAATAAGACTCACGTGGTGAGGATAGCAGTAATAATGATAATAAGACTCACATGGTGGGGATAGCAGTACTTCAATTAGCATGAGGGGATTTTAGATATCATGGCCAATATGGAATTCTACTTTTTTTTCCTTAGAATAACAAATATTTGATAACATGATAAGCAAAACATATTCGTGCTCAGAGCATTCGGTTACACATTACACGTAACGTTCTTGTTTTTTATTTTTTATTTTATTTTTATTTTTTTGGTAATCATAATTTATTAAAATGAAGAAATTGCAGCCTAAAGGCCACAACAAAAGCCAAGACAATATTCATGTTGAGAGCATTCTCTTACAGATAACAAGCAAATTGTCCCTTTTTTTTTGTATAACCATAATTTAAAAAATGAAGAGATCACAACTTGTAGACGAGCAAAAGCCAAGATGGAGGTCTCAAGCAAGATAGCTGAAATAGCATTAAGAGAGGGACTGATATGGTCCAGAGATCCAGGATTCTCACCTTCAATAGGGTAGGGAACCTGATACAGCCTGGATTTTCCACCTCCAACACCCACACCCAATGTTATCAAATTGTGAATCGTAATCAGGTCTGAATCGTATCGTATCGTAAATCGTAAGATGTTTTCAGATTTTCATAAACATATCATAACAAAATACAAAAAAAAAAAAAATTGTAAATAAATAAAAAAAAATAAAAAACATATTACTCATCCATTTTCTCATGAATATGCTAAAAATAAACAATTTAACCATAACATGATTCTCGTCATTAATTGTATGTTTGTATCCTTGTATAAATATATCATTGTGTTGTATCATGTCAAAATCAAGTTAAAAGAAAAAAAACCTTTGCATATCCCATGAGAACTAAAAGGATATTTTATTTAAAAAATTAAAGAAAGGAAAAAAGAAAAGATTAATCAAGGAAAAGATGAGATAGTCTAATGCCGGTGGTGTTGATTGTGTCTTGTATTATGTTTCTTTAGACCTTTAAGTGCACCCCGACAAAAGGGGTGGGGGGGGAACCCCCCCCCCCCCCCCCCCCCCCACTATTCGAAGCGGGGGAGTCCAGGGGGGGCGGCGTTCCTGAAGCATAAAATCGCATAATTTTCTAACACATGAACAAGATGTGAATTGATGCATATTCGTATCGTAACTCGTAAGTTTTTTTTTAGATTTCATAAAATGTGTCATAAAAAATATGAAAATTGTATATAAATAAAAAAAAAATTAAAAAAACACATCAAGCATCCATTTTGTCATGAATATGCAAAAAACAAAAAGATTATAATGAATATCCCCATTTATGTATATATATTTAAAAAAAAAATTTTAAAAAAACGATTGCTGTCAAATCGTACGATTCAAGTATGAATCGTATGATTTATTCCAAATTGCAATTTTGTAGTATGATTTGAATCGTACGAGTGTACAATATGATCCAAATCGTACGATTAGAATCGTAAATCATATGATTTTAACAACACTGCCCACACCCACCTTCTGAGGTTTCTCCATCCTAACCCAATCTCCCTCAGCACCCCCTTCCTCCCTTCCCTCATCTCCACCGTTTCTGGTGGAACCCCAATCCCCCTATCTCCAGCCCCGATGTCTTCCCTAGCCCCAATTGTCTCCTTCCCCTTCCTGTTACCCCCACTTGTTTCTCCATCCCAGTCTCTTTGCTATCCCTTGTCCCACTTTTTTCTGTCAAAGCCAACTAGAGCTAGACATCAAACCGAGTCGAACTCTGCCCAACTCGACTCAGCTCGGCCTGACGTTGACCTAGGCGCGAACTCGACTCAGCTCGGTACTGGGCTCGGTTCGGTTCAAGATCGGACTGATCTGAACCGAGCTCGACTCGGTCATACTTTCGAGTCAAGTCAAGCCTGCTCAATTTTCCTTTTTTGTTTTATGTAATTTTTTGGAAAAAAAAAAATCCTTAAAAAACAAAAAATGTTTAAGTCGATGATTTTTTTGCACACCTTGGCCAACCATCCAAACCGTTTATGTAATTTTTTTGAAAAATTCCTTAAAAAACCCAACTTGGTTATAAAAATAAAAAAATTTGTTAAGTCTTGAATAACCCGGACCAACCCAAGCCAACCCGACCCTAACTGACCCAGTGTACCAACTCGAGTCATTCCGAAACCAACCCGAGCCATCCCTGGACACCTAAACCCTACCAGATTTAGGGTTTTTGTTCCCAAAATCAAGAGACCCGCAAAAAAATTTAAAACCTATCCCTAAATCATTTAAATAGGCAATAAAGAACCTCTTAAGTCGAGTTTCCTTGAGTCGAATTGGGTTGCACGCACTCAGATAGAGACGGTCGGGCTGTCGAGCAGAGCTGCATATACCGAAGACGGGAGGGATTCTCAGGGAGGGGTTTGGACCTTGGAGAAGGAAGGGCTCAGTCGCCGGCTGGACAGAGACGGATAGGGATATGGTAGAGGGTTTGGGACGAGTCAAGCTTGAACGCTGGGAGTCTAGAATGAGTCGGGTAGAATAGAAATGAATTAGGTTTTTTTTAATGTATTTATATATACACCAGACAAGTCGAACCGAGTTCGGTCTAGTTCGAACTGGACTCGGTATTTTTTCGAACCCATTTGCCTAACTTGACTCGGATCAAAATCAACAAGTCGAGTTATTTCGAGCCGAGTTAACCGAGTTGGCTCAGTTCATGTCCAACTCTAAACCCAACCTAGTAGTTCCCCAACTGGCTTCTCTCCCTTATTTGACTACGAGCCCCTGCTTGCTTTGTGCTTGTCGTGGTGCTGTTGTACCTCTCTCATCATTGCTGAGGTGGATAGTCTCCCCCACCTCCCCCCTCCCCATTATGGTGGCCTTTGTTGACAAGGTGGCCTCGACTATTGCAATGGCCTTGACCTGCATGATCACCTTGGCCATCATGGCGGCCTTAGCACGAGAGGTGGCCTTGGCTGTTGTAGTGGACTTGTGTAGGGGACAATGTTGGTTGTTAAGGCAGCCTTGGCCTAAGTAGAGTGAACAAGCAACGTTGGAGGCCTCGCTAAGGAGACAACAAATACTCTGGTGGAGAGGAAGAACACGAAAGCATGTGCAACGATGCAGGCCATCTCTTTAACTAGTGAGTTGAGTAGTAGTTGGAAGCAAGGGTGCATGCAATTCACAATAGAAATACACCCACAAGGGCATACGAGGTGATGGGGCCATATAAGCCATGTCCACATGCAGACAAAATGTTTTCCTTGGTTTTTTGCCTTAAGATGAAGGGAGGAATATTCCCATTGGGAGTCTCCATTTTTTGCACCACTTTGTTACCAAAATAACCTCTCGACACTTCGCATTTTGGGTAACAAGTGCAAAGGAGAGTAAAGAACTAGAGGTTCTAGGTTCGATCCCCAGTGGAGTCGCCATTTTTGTTCATAACAAATGCATATTATTCGATAAAGATTTGATATTCACTCGATTATTAACTTCGTTGCAAGGATGTGCACC
The DNA here is from genome assembly GCA_003013855.2 of Liriodendron chinense. Classification (NCBI taxonomy): domain Eukaryota; kingdom Viridiplantae; phylum Streptophyta; class Magnoliopsida; order Magnoliales; family Magnoliaceae; genus Liriodendron; species Liriodendron chinense. The sequence continues at coordinate 3,256,244 of ML058552.1, forward strand.
CAAACATTCCTATATCGAAAGGCTTTCATTAATCTAGAAACAAAGTACATTCCAGTTTGTAGTCTGGCAAACGCCCTTAGTGTTGGGAAACCACACACCTTTCCCTTCTATGTGCAAATCAATTGGAGTAACAATATAAACAAATTAATGGATGATAATCACTTCCAACACAAACAAGCAAATCATCAAACATGTAGACTGCAAGAGACACTAGATTTTTTTACATGGAAAACCCTTAAATGTGAAGGGAAAAACCATGTGACCTAGTTCGGCAAAATCTATTGTAATAGAAATAATGGAAATACAAGTCTTCTCTAGTCCCAACTAAAGGATTTTAATCATCAAGAGAACAACCTCTCTCGAATGCCCAAATACACCACCCAAAGGTGGATTACAAGCAATAATGGAAAAAAAAAAATGAGTTTTCTCACCAACTAAGACAATAGAGAAACTGGCAAACCTTACGAATCTAGAGACGTAGATTTCATTGTAGAAGGCTCTTGATCTTCTTCTTTCTCTTCTTTTCCCCCTTTTTTTCTCTCATAGTGTTCCAAGAACTCTCTAGGACAAAAGGCCCCTTTTATTTCTTTTTATCCCACCAAGGGGTGGGGCCCACTGCTAATGGGGTTCGACCACCCATGACACATGTGAACATGCACAACAATCTCCCCCTCTAGACTCATTAAGAGTTATCCACCAAACTCAAACCTGCTATGTTTCTGCAGAACTCATGTTTTTTCCTCTAGGTAAGGCCTTGGTCATCATATCCAAACCATTCTTGTTGGTATGGATCTTCTCAAGTTGTAGCAACTTTTCTTCAAGAGCACCTTGAATCCAATGGTACCTTACATCTATGTGTTTGGACTTAGAATGGAAACTTGGATTTTTTATTAAGGTAGATGCACCCTGACTATCACAATCAATAATATAATTATCTTAAATCAAGCTAGGTTCTTGAAAAAACCTCTTCATCCACAGCATTTCCTTACAAATTTCTGTCACTACAATATACTTGGCCTATGTAATAGATAAGGACATACATTTTTACACTGGACTGCCATGAGACTGATCCCCTTGCAAATGTAAGCATGTACCACAATGTGAACTTCATGAAGTCAATGTCTCCTACTATATTTACATCTATGTAGCCTTCTAACATAGACTTACCGCTTCCAAAACATAAAACCACCTTCGATGAACCCTTGAGATATCTGAGAATCCACTTAATTGCTTCCCAGTGCTCTTTGTCAAGATTTACAAGAAATTGCTAACAACACCAATTGCATGCGCGATGTCGAGCCTCCTGCACACCATAGCATACATCAAACTTCCCACTGTTGATGCATTGGGAATTTTCTTCATTTCTTTTTCTTCCTCACTTAAAGGGCTTTGCTTGCTACTTAACTTGAAGTGACCTGCAAGTAGAGAACTGACAGGTTTTGCCTTGTCCATATGGAACTTTCAAGCACTTTCTCAATATACTTTTCTTGTGATTTGTGATAACTATAGCTTGCCGACCTTCCTATCACAAGAGATCTTCATGCCTAGAATTTGTTGTGCAGGTCTTGCTTATCTCATTTTTCAACCTATCAATTTTGTCAATATGCTGGCCAACAATTAATAGAGTAAAAGAATAATAAAATCACCATCAGAAAATTTATTAATAAATACACAATGGTCTAAAGTGGTTCTTTTATACCCATGGTCCACATGAATGAATCAATTTTTTTGTACCATTGCCTTAAGGCCTGTTTTAACAAGTACAGGATCTTCTTCAACTTGCAAATTATGTGCTCCTTGCCTTTGACTTTGAAACCTTTTAACTGCTCCATATATATCTCTTCCTCCAAATCACCATGAAGGAATGTTGTTTTAACATCAAGTTGCTCAATCTCTAGGTTTATGATTGCGGCCAAACCCAAAATGACCCGGATGGATGACATCTTCACCATAGGTAATTTTCATCATTAGTCCATGCCTTTCTTTTGCTTGAAGCACTTCACAACCAACCTTGCCCCGTAACTTGGTTGTGCGCTCTTCTATTTTTAATCTAAATACCCATTTACTCTTGAGTGTTTTCTTTCCCTTTGGCACCTTTATCAAGCCATGGGGGTGGTTCTTATACAAGGAATTCATCTCTTGCATAACTCTCAGCCACTCCCCTTTGTGTTCATCGGTTTGAGATTCTTGATAGTTCTCTAGTTCCCCCATTTGTAAGCATGACATACTCATAAGGTGAGTACCCCCTAGACAGGTTGACTTGCTCTAGTAAACCTTCTCAATCGAAACTCAAGTGGTGGATCTTGAGGGGGCTACTCCCCATGTTCTTCTTCCTGTTCAACATCACCAACCATCTCTTCTTGGCCCTAGGCATCTCCCATCATGATGCACCGTGGGAAGAGGAATTGGATCTACATCAATAAGATCATTATGTAAAGGGCTGAAGTTTTTCAGCCTTCTCAAAAATCTTCAATTGTTTGGTCTTTAAGAAAGACCTCATCCCTGCTTCTGATCACCTTCTAATCAATCGAATCCCATATCCTATAGCCAAATTTTTCATCTGCATAGCATAAGAAGATACTTTGTTTTGCCTTGTCATCAAGTTTGAACTGCTCATCTTTAAGTACATGCACAAGTGCACTACAACAAAATACCTTAAGGTGTTCATAGGAAACATCTTTCCCGGTCCATATGTTTTTTGCAACATCTCCATTCAAAGGAGCTGAAGGAGATACATTAATTAAGTCACATGCAGTGCGCATTCCCCCCCCCCCCCCCCCCCCCCCCCCCCAAAAAAGATCTTGGTAATTTTGCCTATGAGAGCATATATCTAATTCTTTCCGCTATAGTGCGATTCATCCCTTCTGCTACGCCATTGTGCTATGGAGTCTTAGGAACGAATTGCTCATGTCAAATTCCATAGCCTCTACAATACTACTTAAATGGTCTAATATATTCGCCACCATTATCTGTGCAAATACACTTCAATAGTTTACCTATTTCCCTTCCACCATAGCATGAAAATGTTTAAAAATAGCTAAAACCTTATCTTTAGTTTTCAAAGCATATGTCCATACTTTTCTAGAAGCGTCATCTATGAAGGTAACAAAGAAATAACCACCCCCAAGAGTTTTCACTTTCATAGGACCATAAACATCAAAATAACCTAAATCCAAAACAATTGTTTTTCTTTAAGGAGAATTTTTATGAAATGAAATTTTATGTTGCTTACCAACTAGACAATGAACACAATTATTTAAAGGCGTACCTCTCATACTGGGGGGAGTTGCTTCTTGGCAAGGAATATGTAGACCCTTCCCACTCATATAGACTAGCCGCTTATGCCACAAATCAGTAGAGGAATCCTTCTTTGTTGTGTTCAGCCCACCCTTGCATAATTGTACTTATATCTTGTACAAAGTGCAACACTTTCGTCCTCTTGCCACCACAAGACACCCTTTGGTAAGGTTACATTTTTCATCATCAAAGTGATTGCTGCAACCTTCTTCGTCCAATCTTCCCATGTAAATTAAATTAAGGTGAAGATTGGGTACATGTCGCACATCCTTAAGAACCAACATGCAACCTACATTGGTCTCAACATACACATCACCCACCCCCATGATTTTTGACATGCCACCATTTCCCATTCTTACAACACCAAAGTCACCTAACTTGACATTGGTCTCTCAACATACACAACAAACACATCACCCATCCCATGATTTTGACATGCCACTATTTCCTATTCTTACAACACCAAAGTCACCTGACTTATAAGATGTAAAGAAATCCAAATCCTTTCGTGAGGTAGCATGGAATGAAACATCAATGTCATCCACCTAATATATATCTTGACAAGTGAGATTGAGACATACTTGTTCACAACTCGAGAAGATAATAATGTCACCATCTAAAACAATCACAGTTGTGCCATCATCTTCTTGCTTTTTCTCCCATGTTTCTTTCTTTTTCTCCTTCTTTTTCTCCTTCTTGGGCTTTCAGCACTTATTTTTGTAGTGGCCCAGGTTGCTGCAATTATAACAGCTAATATTCTTTCTTGACTTAGATTTACCTCTTGGCTTCTTACGGTAGTGAGGCTTTCTACTTTTACTTTTCCCCCAAATTTCTATAACAAGTGCTTCTAGTTAAGTGAGAGTTGGGTTTCCCAACAAAGTGGTATCAAAGCAAGTTGGTTATAATTATTTTCATGCGTGAATCATGGAGACAAGCACAAGTCATATGATTAGTTTGAATAGGAGTAATTGGATGATATGGAAAGCCAAAATGGTAAACCTATTGTATTGCAGGGACTTGTATGCACTTGTAGAAGGTAAACCTATTGTATTGCAGGGACTTGTATGCACTTGTAGAAGGTAATGAGGCTAAACCGGAGAGCATGCCGATGATGAATGGAAGAAGCTTTATTGGAAAGCAGTTAGATTTATTCAGCAATGGCTAGATGACGGTGTTTTCCATCATGCTACAGAAATCTCAGCACACTCACTTTGGAAGAAATTAGAAGGGTTATATGAGAGAGACCGCGGGAAACAAGGCTCTCTTAATCAGGAAGCTTGTGAATTTGAAGTTTAAAGAAGGTAGCTCGATCCCCGAGCATCTGAATGGAAGGCATGATATTGTTAATCAGCTTTCCTCTATGAAGATGATGAGTTACAGGCCTTGTCGTTACTTGGTTCTTTGCCGAACAATTGGGCAACCTTAGTAGTGTCTCTAAGTACATCCGCTTCAGATGGAAGTGTTACCATGAGTCAAGTAATAGGAAGCTTATTGAATGAAGAAAAAAGAAGAAAATTCTCGGGTTCCACTGAACCAGAAGCACTTGTCACAGAAAATCAGTAAGAGAAGTAAGAGTGAAAAGGCTCACTACCATAAGAAATTATAAGGTAAATCCAAGTCAAGAAAGAATATTAACTGTTGTAATTGCAAGAAGTTGGGCCACTACAAAAATGAGTGTTGAAAGCCCAAGAAGAGAAAAAATAAAGAAAAATGAGAGCAAAAGCAAGAAAAGAATAACACAACTGGATTGTTTCAAATGGTGACATTATTATCGTCTCGAGCTATGAACAAGCATATCTCAATCTCATTTGTCAAGATACAAATTGGGCGGTCGACACCAGTACTTCATTTCATACTATCCCATGGAAGGATTTCTTTACATCCTTAAAGTCAGGCGACTTTGGCATGTAAGAATGGGAAATAATGGCATATAAAAAAATTTAGAGATGAGTGATGTGTAAGTTGGGAGCAATGTTGGTTGGAAAACAACATAAGGTTTCATTTCACTCATTTTTTTCATTGTTGCTTATAATCTACCTTTAAGTGATGTATTTAGGTATCCAAGAAAGGTTGTTCTCTTGATGATTGGAATCCTCTAGTTAGGACTAAACAAGACTAGTATTTCCATTTTTTCTATCATAGTGGATTTTTCCGGACTAGGTCCCGTGGTTTTTCCCTTCACATCAAAGGGTTTTCCTTGGAAAAAAAAATCTTATGACTCTTTAAGTCTATATGTTTGATGACTTCCTTGCTTGTGTTTGAAGTTATTATCATCCATTAATCTTTTTATATCGTTAATTCCATTGATTTGCACATAGAAGAGAAAAGTATGTGGTTTCCCAACACTTTAGTTACATTCCTTAGGGAAAAACCCTTAATTAAAAGGTAAAAACTAGAAAAAACTAGTCTATTACATGGTACAAAGTAGTATAACGCAAATGATGCATAAAGCCCTAATCCATGGTCCTTCGTCTTCAGAGTGTCTAGATCGCCGATTTGGCAAAGAATTTTGTCGCTTCGAGAACTCAAACTGAGCATTCATGTCCAATATAGCTCCGGAAAGTTCAAAGCATGCCTACCTTGCCCTAAGGTGTTAGCACCAGACCATTTTGTTGGAGAAACCAAGGGTTAGCATGCATTACCTTAACAGTTAGCGGGACCATTTGGGGAGATCTACTAATCAATCCAAACAATCAATGGAAGGCCAATATTCGGGGCTTTGGATTGTCAACAAGGAGCCACTGTTTAGAGCTCCATATAATTAGAACAGAGCCACCACCAGGGCCCTAAAAAGTCAACACTGAGGCACACTTAAGTCTCTTAGACAGGCAGCACGAGGCCAGACTGCCAATACTAAAACAATTGGCAAAGGGCCAAGCTGCTAGAAGTCCACAGGCTAGTGCAAAGCCATATTTCAAACATATGAGTCCTTGGACGCTCATTCTCACCTTGTACTGAGCATCTACATAGGGAAAAGAAAAGGGTTTGCAAGGGATCCGAAGAGCTCCTAAGCTATCTCAAGAACCACAAATAACATGAGTTACGACAATGAAGACCTAAATGGATATTTATAGTGATTGAAAGTGATTATTTCCCACCCACAAGATGGTACAGTTGTTTCCCGCCTAAAAGTTTGTGTCACGTTACCATTAAAAGACTCAAAGTGCTTTCCGTCGGTAAACGCTAGGTATGATACATCATCTCACACTGACCTTGGCTACTAGCTCAGAGTGGACCTTTGTTACGAAGATTGGTGCCATGCTACCTAGACTGTTAACGCAGTGTGGCATTCTCAATCCCGTGCTCCTCTTAAACAATGATCTCGTGTTGTCCTTAAATAGTGAGTGTTAAGTGGAAACACATACCCTACTGTGATCATTGGCGTGGAGTGTGTTCGAAGAGTTTTGCATTGACCTTGGCCGTTTGATGAGGACATCGGAGCATCATCCTATCGTGTCTACCAGCAGAGGAGGAAGACCCCAACTAAGGCCCCAATTTTGCTATGGATGGGCGATTGCTACGTGGGGCCCAGTGGGCTGCATTGAAGACCTCACATGCATAGTTCATGGATTGGAAGACCCTATACTAGGAAATGCATGTGGGATACTTTTATTGGAGATCTTGACCATCGGATTTTGTTCGCTGGCCCATCGAACTATTAGATTATGGCGATCGAGCCATTGGACCACTTGGACCACCAGATCTTTAGACCTTATGGGTACCTTTTCTTATTTCTTAATTATTACTTATTTTGGACATGATGGATACTTTAGATTGGTTTTATTTGGTTTGGATTGCTTATTTTAGAGTGGACAGCGTTTTACTTAAGTGTAGTGGCAATTTTGTAATTAAAAAATTCTAGAATTATAAAAGCAAAGGGGTGGGCGTCCAAGGGTTCCCATGCCTTATTTTGTGAGAAAAAGAAAGGGTCCTCTCTTCCTTAGCTTTGTGAGAAAGGTTGTTGCATCTCTAGTGATTGGAGAAGGATGCAAGGTACACGTAGAATGATTCCACTTTATCCTTCTTCTCTTTCCTTTCGTTCCAAGATAAGCATCTCTTCTTCCCCACTTCATCCCTTCTTCTTTCTCCATGATCACCTTTGTTTTCTTTCTTCTTCTTACCAAATCCAACCCCGACCCAATCTCTTCTTCCCTTTACCCATATCCAAGCCATCCCACACGTACGCACGCACGTGCGTCCATACGGCTAGCCACATGTGGGGCCCTTTTCTTTTCCTTTTTCTTTCCCTCATTTCTTCCCCAAACCTTACTCTTTAAAGACTAAAACCCCTTTCTTAAAAAACCCCTAAACCAAGGATTCCAATTTTTCCCAATTTGTCAAATCCCCAAATTCCTCTAATCCCTAATTTCTCATCTTCCAAATCTGTAACCCTTAGCTATCCAAAACCCTAATTCCCCATCCTACACCAAAACCCCTAAATTTCCCAACCCTAACCCTAAATGCCTAAATTCCCCAATTCTAGCCTACCCAAACCTTAATTCCCTTCAATTCCAATCATTTTAATCCTAGTTTTGAATTTATTAAAACCCGAACCAGCTCTCCCATTCAAAACAGCCTTGTTATTGTGGGATTCTTAACTTACATGTAGGGTTTACACGTGAATAAAGTCATTGCCTACGCTAGATGGGAATTCCATCTCCCATACGACCATTTTCCTCTTTTTCTTATGATTATCTATGTGGGAATGTTTATGGTCTGAATTTCATGCTACTTGTAAATCTGAATTTTCTTAAATTGTGGAAGAAAAGCCTAATTTTGCATTCTAATTACTTTAGTAAACTTGTTTGATGATCTCAATGCATTCATACTAGTTTAGGCCATTTGTCCCACATCACCGTTAGTACGGAGCATATAGAAAGGGGTTTTGTGCTAACCTTAGTCAACATTTCAATTGGTCCCGCGCTAGGTTAGGGATGAGCGCATACCGCTCCATGCTGTCCAGATATCATTAGCGCAATTTGGAGTTAGAGGAAATTTGATGCCAACAACCATTAGCTAAATTGGATGGTCCTCGACATCCAAATCCAACCTTAACGTCACAAGTTCAATCCCAGCTGACCAATGATGATGATGATGATTTCCATCAAATTAAATCAACAATCATTTCTCATATTCGTTGACTAAACTGCAAAAGCACATCAATACGTGCTAAATACTTCGTATTCATGTGACTACAAAAAAAATTGAAAAGAAGTGATGGGGACATCACATCACGTGCGCCTCTACACACATATTAGAGGAGGAGGCAGCCCCTAGTCTCTCTGTGTCTTGGCGAGTACCTGTTTTGAAGACCCCACATAGCATGTACATGAATCTAGAAGACCCTAAACTAGGAAGATGCATGTGGACTGCTAAAAGATGACATTTGGACCAGAGGATTTGATGACCAAAACGATTGGACCGTCGGATCGCATGGAGGACTTGATTGGACCATTGATTGTGGGTCATCGTCATCATGGATCATCATAGATTTTAGAATTTTGCATTACTTTATTATTTTAGTGGTTTGGATTACATATACTATGATTAGTTGCTTTTATTTTAGCTTTTATTGCATTATGTGTGAGATGGGACGTAGTTGGAAACATAAAGAACTGAGAGGGTATTTTGGTCTTTATAGCTCAAAATAGCTATAAAGTCTCACACACACCCCACCCTTTGTTTTTTTTCTATGAAGCATTGAATGAAAATATGAGTTATCTCTTTCTCTTTGAATCCTCTTTGAGATTACAAAGGTGTGAAGCCTTCCTTGGTGAATCCAAGGCTACTATGTGGTGTGAATCCACAAACTTCTCTCTCTCTTCTCATCATCCCCTACAAGGTATTCTTATCAAACCCTAACTTTCTCTCTCTTCTATCTTTCTTCTCTTCTTCTTCTCTACAAAATCCAAGTGATTATTCTTTTCATCCGAATTAAAAAACTTTTTATTTTTCTTTGAATCCAAAGCCGAAAACCTACAACCTTGAACCGTTTCATTCGAAATGGGCCCACAACTCCTTTTTCTTAGCTTTTCCTTAAAACCCTAACCTTTTTTCTATCCGTTTTCATCAAACATACCCAATCCCACGCCATTTCTCAAATCCAACCATCCCCTCACATCCAAATCCAAATTTTCCCTTTCCCATAGCCTAAAACCATAAATCTCCAATTCCCAAATTATCCAAGCCCTAACCCTAACCCTAATTCACATCAATCCCTAATTTTTAGCCATACCCTAGGAACCCTAGAGCCCCATCCTTGGATTTTAGAATTAACCCTATGCTTGAACATGGAAGTTCCACCTTCCATGGGTCCCGGCCTTTAAGATTTTATAGTTCTTTTACTATTTGCTTGTAGTTTATAGCCATAGTGCATGGTTTATTGCTTATTTGGAATTCTACACATGTGATTTGCGTAGATTTAATTTAATTATTAATTGTTATACATCTCCGCTCTAGTTTAATTCCGCATCATATTGATAAGACCTTTGTCCTGCGTCAAGAAGAACCCTAAAACGTTAACTTAGCAACAACACGGAACCCAATATTTGCAAGTAAATCCTACATTTACTGGAAAAATAAGCAAAAGCATATAAAGACATCCAACATATTCAAATACCAGTCAACCAAATTGAAAATGATAAGCTGCCCAAAATTACTAAGTCAAGAACCATACAACATTTCATTTCGGCGCAACGAAATAATCACATTTAAAATGCTTGCTTTCGCCAGTGAAACACCTAAAACATATTTCAGTCCATGCCAAACAATCTAGTCAAGGGTGAGCAGTGGTTTTCGCCAAGTCTCTCTCGAACCGCTTGTTACTCCCTAGGTTTGCCAAACAATCTAGTCAACAACAAATCCAAGGCTAAAAAGTAGGGATGGGATCCAGTCCACATGGGTCAACAAAATTCTTGTCCTCCCGTGTTTATACCATACATGGGCATATGTGTAAGATGATCCAAGCTGTCCATTCATCAGTAACAAGTATCAATCACTCGCAGACCAAAAAATTGTGGTTGTACAATCCTAACCACTTAAAAAGTGGTGTACAAACATCACACAAACCCGATCAACAATTTTTGTACCACACTTCTTACTTGGTTGGGTTAGTCAAATAATTGTGAATTTTGATCCATGGCCACTTATGGAGCCTTATGATGAACGAATGATTTGATCATCATAGAAATATGACACGTGCACATTATAAAACATGGTTTTAGAAATCAACGACTCAACTCAATAGTTTGTTGAGTCTTGTAACTCATTAGAGTTTTCTCGAGCCTTGAAAACTTGGTAACATTTAATATTTAAAAATTACAAATGTTGAAGAGTCTTCACAAGCTGACCCGTGTTTGGTTGACTTCTATCAAGTTTCTCCAAGTTTTGTCAAGTAGAATCAAGTCGGATCAACTGGGTCTTGAATGAGTCGTGAAGGAGTTGTGACCAAATCAATTTCTTTTTCCAGTCCTGAGGTAATCTGATGAATTGGGTCGAGTTTTTCCAAATTTTCAAACATATAGAAATGAAACCGATCCCATCCTTAAAAATAAATAAATAAATAAGGGGTCGTTTGGATGGTGGTAAATGGTTTACGTTGTAAATGATTTACTAGTTAATCACTTAAAGGTTGTAAATGATTGCCATCCTGTCTGTTTGGCTTTTAAGTTGTAAATGATTTACTAAATGGTAAATGAAATCTGCTTTATAGGTTTCCATTCAAAACAAATAAAATAAAAAAAAATTAAAAAAAAGAGCAGTTGACATCTCCTCGTTTACTAGTAAATGAAATCTCAGCTTTTTGCTAGTAAATGAGAAGGGGGCTTTGCTAGTAAATCATTTACAAGTACTAAATGATTTACTAGCAAATTAGAGCATCCAAACACAAGTAGTAAATGATTTGCTAGTAAATCATTTACTACTTGCCCCATTTACCACCATCCAAACAACCCCTAAATAAAATCAAGAACTCAATTACTACTTGCTCACCTGGTACTACTTTCGGCGGATCATCCTTCCCATCAGCCGCACGGGCATATCGCTGCCCCTTATAAATAACCAAATGTGGCGGTTTCGGCACATACAACCCTCCCTCAGGAAGACTAATGTAGCAGCCCACCACATCCCCTTCACCATACCCTTTCTCTCCGTACTTCTCCCTCACTGCCCGATGCACCTTACTCCCATCCACATCCCGATATGCAAAGCTGTTCCCATCAAACCCCACTGGCGCCTGCAAGTCCCCCTTCTCCATGGCCCATCCAAGCCGCATGTGGCCTGTTTCACCCAAATTCACTGCCTTGATTTCAAAGTACCACGCACCCTCGACAACCCCTCTTGTGGCACGGACCATACGGTACCCTTTGGTGCTCCCAGCGGAGAGACGGTCGTCACTGAGCTCGACCTTCTCGGCCTTGTAGATTTTCGAGAGGCAGATAACGGCATCGGGGGAGTCGTCAGATCGGTCTGGGAAGCGCAGGATGGGGGTTATGACGACATGGGACCGTTGGGCGGTGGCAGCGGCCGCTGCAACTCTGGCCTTCTTCTTGTTCTTGCGGGAGGTGGATTTGGTCCAGACATTGATGGACTTCTTCTTCTTGGATTTTTTCGTTGCAAGTGTTCGCGTCGTTACAGGCAGGAGCGGTGGTGAGGGTGCAGATGTGGGTGGTGGGAGTGCAGAGGGGGAGGTTAAGGATAAGAGGGGCTTTTTCTTTTTATGGGCGGGGGCGATAGTTGTATAGTCTTCAGAAGAGGATGTGATTGGGGGTTTTGGGGGGTCTTCTAGTTCCGGTTCTTCGTTGTTGTGGTCAGAAGCTTCGTTCTCGTCGTTGTTGTTGTTGTTGCTGCTTCTGCTGTTTTTGTTGTTGTCGGAGGAGGATTCGATTTCGTGGTTGTCAGAAGATGGGGCTCGTTCTGCATTGTCGGCGATGGGAATGTCGATGGGAATGTTGGTGTTGGTGTTGGTGTTGGTGTTGGTGTTGGTTTTGAGGGGATCAGAGAGGGGGTATTCTTGTGCGTTTTGTTGTGGTGGTGAAGGAGGGGTTTGAGTGTTATGGAGAGGACTGCTGTGGGTGTTGGGGATGTCGGTGGTGCATTCAGTGTGGGTGTTGTTGTCGTTGTTGTCGTTGTTGTCGTCGTCTTCGTCCATGTAGGTGGCTCTCAGGCTTTCCATTGAGGGAGGGAGGGAGGGAGGGATACACGATACCTGCTCTCTCTCTCTCTCTCTCTCTCTATGGAAACTCCGTTACTCTGCAGAGTGTGACGGATGATACACAGGCACGGAGAAATGGGTATTTTTATCCCTCCATCGCTAAAGGCAATGCCGCGTATGTCGGCCCCCACTCGGTCTCACATGCTGAGTGGTCGATGATCGGAACCGTCCATGTTGTGCACTCTGCTGCGTACGTGTTACTATAAGAAACTTATGCGGAATGGGTGATTCTGTCCGTTTCGTCGTGCATATGAATTTAGAACAGGGAAAATAAATTTTTCAACGGCTCTTATTCAACAGTAAGAATCAAAGGTTGTGATCATCTCCGAGGAGTGGTTGTTTGATAATGGCTTGTTTACGGTCGTGAGGAGAGTGCGGACAGATCGAATCAGACCATCTCATCATGGGTGCCTCAGTGCGTCGCGACACACTGGATAACAAGTGACAGTCGACACAGGAAGCAGATTGCCTACGCAGTCAGTAGCCAGTAACTACTGGACGGTGCTTGTGCGCCCACCACGATGTGTGTCTTATCCACTCCGTCCGTCCATTTTTCTAGATTATTTTAGGACATGAGCCCAAAAGTGAGGCAGATACGTACCTTATGTGGACCGCACCACGGATATAGTGGTGATTGAACGAACACTATTAAAAACTTGTTGCCCAGCATAAAGTTTACATTCGGTTATACCTTGCTTGTAGACAAAGAGCCAATCAAGGAGCTAATCATAGAAGGACATGTTGGCGAGTAGGCGCAGATACATGAAGCCACTACGAGATACTAGTGACAAAGTTGACACTAAGTTAGATGAATATTCGTGGCAAAAATGTGCAAAGAAAAATCATGAAGGCAAGGATGGGCGAGCAGTTAATGTAATTGTCCGTTAAGAGAAGTATCTGGATAGGCAATTAAAGTTATAAAAGAGGAAGATTTCAGCAATGCAAGAAGTCCAACACCAACCAAACCAAATCACATTTCAATCTCAAGCTTATCATATTCTTCATCCTACTATTTACGTTTCTTAGCGTAATCAAATTTCTTTACTTTCCTTAGCATAACGGCACTTTTTTATGTTCCGTGGTGTAACTCGTGAGATTACATTTCATAGCAGTAAGTCTGTAGCAAGAGCTTTATAATTAGTAAAGTTTCGTTTTCTATGATCATGCTTTTCTATTGGTAAAGAAGAAGTAAAGATCGTCCGCGTGACTGACTGTAAGTTCTTTCTATTCCTTTAATTTCATATTGTGAGAAGTCTTTTCATTCGGAAGGTAAAGGTACAACCCATTTTCAGAGGATGAACCCCACCCTCCAAATATCCCCTGATCATTATTATTAAACAACTGAGCGAGTGGCTAATTACGCGATCAATCTTTATAGATCTTAGTCATATACAGTCGATCACGACATATCTGCCTTTCTTGGTGCTCTGGGTCATCATTGTTCGGTTGGAATCGAGCCTCAAAATTCGGTTCTGGCACGCCCGCACATATGTCACACACGTAGCCAAAGAATAGCAAGCAACATTTTTTACGCGCTCGGTGGGATGACGTTTGCGATTTTTATAACAATGCAACAAATGACCGATCCAATGGTCGAAATGATTAAAAGGCCCATTATTATGAGGCCTTGGGGGGCAATTTACCCCTAGGTCAATTTTCAAAGTCCAACGGTTCAAAATGGCCAAAATTTGCTGTTATAGGAAAATTTAGGTCACCCCGCTTTTGCGTGGTCAAAGCTATGCACGAGCGAAAACTGCACGAGTGGAAACTGAGATCCTCTATCTTTGAGTGTTCGGTATTAGTTACATCTCATAACGATCGGTCACCTGCTAAGCCCGAGTAGTCGGCATTCTTCAGTGCTCGACCAACCTCATTAGACCCAAGCGGTCGGCATTAAGGAATCTACCGAGTGCTCGTCTATTTCCTTATCCATAGTCGACCGTAGATGAGTGGACCTACCATCGACTATGCCCAACTGACCACTATTCTCTAAGCGTTACCAGCACTACTCCCCAAGCAATCGGGACTTACGTGTCCCACAAGCCATGGGATTCACTTCTACGATTGATAAGAGAAATATCCATATAACGCAGATGATCTCGCAACTTATCTTTAAAATAATGACGTATCCAACTATGATACGTAATCCATCCTACGCAAACGTAGATCTCGACAGAGTGAGAATCCTACCCAATTATGGTAAGGATTCACATTATAAATATACATCCATGCCATTATCTAAGGTACGCATACATTAAGCAATACAGAGAGTTATTCTTCTTCAATCATTCTATAGTCACTGACTTAAGCATCGGAGGGCCATCATCCGGAACCACACCGTGGGGTCCCTGATCAACATCTGGTAATGAGATTTACTGTTAACAGATTAGCGCCCACGTGGGGCCGAGTTGTTTTGCCTTCGCCATATTTTGAAGTCACTTCGCAATGCCGCCAAAGAAAAGTTCGAGACATGGATCCAAAACCACCGCTCAAGCGAGATTTGCCGGGAGAGAAGAAGAGCCGAGTATGGCCCAAACCCAGCCTTCTGGAAGCCATACTCGATCAAGAACGACACAGAGGGAGGCAGCCGCCCTATCTCCGCCGCCGCCACGACCAACAACGAACAACCCCAAATGGAGAAATGTCGTGGAGGCTGATATTCGGAACGTTCAATCGGAGGTGATGCGCCTCACAAATATCGCAGATCAGATAGAGCGCCGCCTACCACCTCTGTCAGCCCAACGACAAGAGGGAGTCTTTCACCAGAACCAGGACCTCAGCCGGGCTCCACCTACTCATAGAGCTCAACCACCTGCAGAACTTATCCAGCCTCCGGTGGCCCAAGATCACTAATAAGATGATGATGCGGAGAAAAGGCTTCCCATCGGTGACTTACGTCATTCATTGGACGCTCTACGCTGACATCACGGACAAAACGACATACCAGGAAGAGGCGATCATGTGTCCAGAAAAGCGACAGAAGTTTCCAGCACTAGTCGCCCTCCAGACTGGGAGAGGGAGCTAGAAAATTTAAATTGTTACTTTAAATTGGGAAAACAATGAAAGTGTATGTCGACGACATGCTGGTGAAGAGCCTAAAGGAAGAAGATCATCTGACCAATCTTCTGGAAACTTTCCAGATACTTCGGCAGCACCGGATGAAATTAAACCCCGCCAAATACGCCTTCGAAATTTCTTCAGGAAAATTCCTCGGCTTTATGGTAGGGAGAAGAGGGATTGAGGTGAACCCTGAAAAAATTTAGGCAATCATCGATATAAAGGCACCAAATCCCTTCATGACATTCAAAGAGTTGCCGGAAGGGTGGCCTCACTCAGCAGATTCATCTCCCGAGCAAGCGACAAATGTCTGCCTTTCTTCAAATTACTAAAAGGGTCAATAAAAACAATGCAGTGGACCGAGAAATGCGAGCGAGCATTCGGCCGGCTCAAAGAATACATGAGCAATCCTCCCATACCATCCAAGCCTGTTCCCGGCGAGAATCTGTTCCTTTACATCGCCGCCTCCCTCACCGCTATAAGTGTCGCACTCGTGAGAGAGGAGGATAAAATTCAGAAGCCAGCGTATTATGTAAGCAGGGCAATGGTCGATACAGAAACCCACTACCCCATTATCGAGAAGCCCGCCCTGGCACTCATTACATCCGCTAGGAGGTTACGGCCGTATTTTTAGGCGCATACAATCATGGTTCCTACGGACCAACCACTACGGCAAGTACTGCAAAATCCAAGTACGTCAGGAAGACTGGCCAAGTGGGCCATTGAATTGAGCGAACACGATGTCCAGTTTTGCCCTCGAACATCAATCAAAGGACAGGCTACCGCCGACTTCATCACAGAATTTACCAATTCGGAACCAACCGAGGCCACCGAACCGACCGAGGTTTCTGAACCCCTCACAATACCCGGTTCATCCACAAATTGCCCACAGTAGATGCTCTATGTCGATGGGTTAGCATCAGAACAAGGTAGTGGGGCTAGCATCATTTTGGTCTCTTCTGACGACTGCAAATTGGAGTATGCTCTCCGTTTCGACTTTCCAGCAACTAACAACGAAGCCAAGTACGAAGCACTCCTCGCCGGGCTACGAATGGCCAAGTCCATGGGAGCGACAAATCTGCATGTTCACAGTGACTCACAGCTCGTCGTGAATCAGATTTTCGAGGAGTACGAGCCTAAAGACGAAAAAATGATGTTATACAGGGACGGGCCCAGACTCTACTGAAGGAGTTCGAGGAATATGAACTCCTGTAAATCCCAAGAGATCAAAAAACTGCATGGCCGACACATTGGCCCAACTGGGAGCATCCTCAATGAGTGACATCGGCTGAACGATCCCGGTTGAACACCTCTCAGAACCGAGCATTTCTTGGAAGCAGGTTACGAACGCGCTTCAGATCGATCAAACCGCGTGTTGGATGGACCCTATTATCCGTTGTCTTAAGGAAGGACGACTCCCAGAAGACAAGAAAGCTTCCACGAAGTTGAAATTTTGTGCCCCCAAATACTTTTTGGAGGATGGTGTCCTTTACAGGAGAGGATATTCACTTCCGTACTTACGTTGCATCAAGCCAGAAGAGGCCGACTACATTTTGAAGGAAATTCATGAAGGGATCTACGGAAATCATCTTGCTGGTCGTTCGATGGCATATAAAGCAATCCATTAGGGCTACTACTGGCCTACCATGAATGCTGACGCTGAAAAATATTCGAAGTCCTGTGACAAGTGCCAGTGATTCGCCAAGATACCACAGAAAGCATTAGAGGATTTAACGCTAATGGCAGGCCCTTGGCCGTTCGCATAGTGGGGGATAGACATAATAGGGCCCCTACCACGAGGAAAGGGCCAACTCAGGTTTGCCATTGTGGCAGTGGATTACTTTACAAAGTAGGCGGAAGCTAAACCATTAGCGTCCATTACCGATCAGCAGGTCAAGAAATTCATTCTGGAAAACATTATATGCAGATTCGGTATCCCCCACACAATTATCACAGATAACTCCTGACAGTTCAGCAGCAAGAAAATCAAGGACCTCTATGACGAATTAAAAATTCGGCACATGATAACTGCTCCATACCATCCGCAAGCCAACGGACAGGTAGAGGCTATTAATAAAATTATCAAACATCATTTGAAGACCAAGCTAGAAGAGCGCAAGGGCAACTGGCCAGAACTTATGCTAGAGGTTTTGTGGGCGTATCGGACCACTGTCCGCACATCGACTGGGGAGACCCTGTTTTCCCTAACATATGGTGCCGAATCCATGGTCCCAGTAAAGATCGAAATGTTGTCGCATCGCGCGACTCACTACAACCAGGAAAGGAATGAAGACGCTATGAATCTCCAGCTTGACCTGTTGGATGAACGTAGGAGCAATGCACAGCTGCAACTCGCGAAATATCAGCAAAAGGTTGCCTGGTATTTCAACTCACGCGTTAAGCACCGACCGCTCCACATAAGCGATCTCGTCCTCCGAAGGAAAATACTAAACAGCGCTCAGGACCCAGGTTCCCAAGTGTTCTGTCCCAACTGGGAAGGCTCGTACAAAATAACGAAGATGATAAGCCTGACACTTACAACTTGGAGGATATGGAAGGAAAAACACTGCGCCGACCGTGGAATATGAGTAATCTGCGGAAATACTACCAGTAAAGAGACCCAGCTTTGGGCGACGATGTAATAAGGCTTCTTTCAACATTTTCAAGCCAAAGTCAAATAAAGTGCAGAAATTCCAATTCGATTGATTCTACTTGCGATTACTAAACCAATGGCCAAGGCCACCTAAAATATGAATGCCTACACAAGTGGGCATATCATTAATGTTCGATTGGTAGTACATGCTATCTAAGCGAGGGACAAGGCCGACCAAAGCATCCCCTAACCGAATAATACATATGACATACACTAATACAACTTTCCAGCCGAAGAATGAAAAGATTAAAAAAATCGACATTTCCATTCATGGAATAATGGTTACAGAAGGATCGGTTACATTGATAGCAGGAGTTTCTAAGGGGACGAAAGGTCGAACAACCAGCTCAAAAATTTCTCGGATGGCCACCTGAAGAACGTCCGAAGACTGGCCGCCACTGAACACTTCGATTCCCCCTTTAGGAAAATCATCGCCAGTTTCGGTCATGGCTTCGGTTACGGTCGGGCCCCCATCCTGCTGGGCAAGCTGCATCTCCAACTCTCCGAATCCCGTCAAGTCCAAATTCAGATGGAGACGCCCAATCACTTTCAACGTCCGAGCCCGACCATTCTAATAGGCGGCAAGCCTCTCCCTGATTCACGGAAGTTGCGACCGCCTTAGCTTGCCCTCCAGCATATCCTGTCTCAGAGTGACATTTTTCCCCTTCTCAGCTTCCAGTTGAGAAACGACCTCTATCAACTGAAGCTCAGATGCCTTCCTCTCCTTCTCCCTCTCTGATCTCTCCACCTTCGGTCCCTCCACCGTAGTAGTTAACTAAGACCGAATTTTTAGAAATTCCATCTCTAGACCCTCTACTGCTCCTGATAGCTCTGCGCGGTCTTTACTAATCTGCTGAGGCTCCCTTCTAGCTCTGAGATCCGAGCCTCCCTCACCTCCCTTAACTTCTCTCTCTCCCAGAGACTGACTTCGGCCGCTTCCAATCTCTTTTCAACGTCCGACAGCTGGGCATCTTTCCGAGCAACGAACTCCCGGACATAGTAAATATCGGCACGGGTCTTCAACACCCCGTTGAGGCTCTGGATGATCCTCATTACCGACCGATCAATAGCATTCTTCGGGGAAAGTCGGTCCACGGCATCCAAACAGTTGGACTCGACTTTCTCGAAAAGATAGGAACATATCCGGAACAAATGGTCTGGAACAACGTACGGCTCCGTGCCGCCCGGGGCAGGAGCAATAACGAGTCTGTCTGACTAAGAAAGACCAGCTCGGTTACAGTTTGTGTTAGGTGTGGAGGCATCAGGCACGACGTCCATCGGAACAGCTGAAGATTGATCTATGGGAGGGAGGCTCAGCTCAGAGGGATTTTCTGGAACAGGAAGGGGAGTTCGAATGATTGCTGGGGCTTCCGCCCTTGGAGGAAGTGGAGCAATTGTGGGTACCGGCCCGGATGAAGAAGTTACGGCCGTAGACGATCGTCGAGACCGCTCAGTAGAAGGTGCGGCAGCAAAGGAGGATTCTCCCCCTTTCCTTTTGTTCTAAGCGTCGCTTTTGCGATTCAGAAGGGCCCGCACCTGGGAAAGATTCGTGGGGTCCATTCCTACAAAAATCGAAATAAAAGGGAAAACGACACTCAGAAATCATCCACGAACGTTGAAATCTACAACTACAAAGCACAACCTACAGTGATTACCAGGAGGGCAAGGGATGAGTCCTGCCCTAACAAGCAACACGAGATGGAGTAAATACTTCACATCCCGGCTCCTTCGATAGCCCTCCTTGCTGCCACTATCTTCTCTTGGAGGCCACCTCTCTGATGGCCTCAAATTGATCCTTGCCCCATGCTGAAGGCGCAGGGGGACATGATATCCGGATCCGACCACTGGGCAAGTCCAGTTGCCATATACGAATAACCATCGATCCCGACGATCCTTGGCAGATTGAGGGTTGCCAAGAACAAAATTCGTCCCATGGAGGAAGGTCAAACAGTACCACCTGGAGGGTTCACCAAACCTTCTCAGGGATCTACAACTATAAAGCACAGCCTATAGTGATTACCAGGAGGGCAATGGATGAGTCCCGTCGTAACAAGCAACAGGGGATGGAGTAAATACTTCATATCCCGGACTCCTTCGATAGCCCTCCTTGCTGCCACTATCTTCTCTTGGAGGCCACCTCTCTGATAGACTCGAACTGATCCTTGCCCCATGCTGAAGGTGCAGGGGGACATGATATCTAGATCCGACCACTGGGCAAGTCCAGTTTCCAGACACGAAGAACCATCGATCCCGACGATCCTTAGCAAATTGAGGGTTGTCAAGAACAAAAGTCGTCCTATGGAGGAAGGTCAGATAGTACCACTCGGAGGGTTCACCAAGCCTTCTCAGGGAATATAATATATGGAACTCCCTCGGGGTCATTTCACCATTTCTGACCTCTTTCCACAACACATATAGTCCAAACACCGCCCACCAACCGTTCGACATCAGTTGGCCGGGGGCAATGTTGTATCGATTCAAAACACCGACCACATATGGCAGCAACGACAAATGGAACCCTAGAGGAAACATAAAGTCATATACGGCTACTTCACCCATCCTAAGGTTATCCGTGGTTTCGTCCGGGCCAGGTAACCGGAAGACTACGTCTATGGGACATTAAACTCTCGTCGAATATTCTCCAGATCCTCTGAGGTGAGGGTTGAGGGATAGTCTCTGAGAGAGCGATCTGAGGAAGAAGAGGATGACCCTTTTCCCCTCTTTCGACGAAGACCAGTGGAGGAGGAGGATTCGGGTCGATCCTCCCCAATTGGAACTGGAGCAGTACTTGAAGAAGAAGACATTAATGGAGAAGAACTTACAGGCAAGTGAGTAGAGCAAAGCAAGAGAAGCACGAAAACGAGTAAGACATAACGGCTAAAGCGATTAGGGTTTTTTCTCTCTTGAAGTGAAAGTGGTGGTAAGAAGCTACCAACGGTGCAAGCACGAATATAAATAGAAAAGCAATCATCACGTCCTTAAACGCGCCATTTCCCTATTCCCTTTCGAATTCAAAAAGGCACGCCGCATTTAATGTGCAACACGCGTCAACACCACATCCTTCTAAGAGAAGCAAACGGCATGTCACATTAATGATTTGACGCTTCGCATGGGACGGAGACGTACGTTCCTTGTCTTTTCTACAGATTTTCGTATGACAGCAACTTTTCGAAAAGAACATCTTGACGGTTGAACATTTATTCGAACATCACATTCGGCTTATCGTAAGTTATAATTCTAGCCGACCCGACCAATGTTCGGAAATCATCTCCTCTCGACTAACTGCAGTTACCGATTGGCAATCAATAGAAGACGACCACAGTCATCGATCAGCAACATTCCCTATATAATTTAGGAAAGCAAGAAAAATAGCATGACATCGCAAAGGAAATTTTTATTTCATATAAAGAAATTCATTACAAAGGACCCGCACGGGTATTTTACATCAAATAGATCAAGGTCTTCCAAAGAAGTTCAGCAACAAACGAAAAAATAGGAGGAATAGAGAAGGCGAAAGAAGGCTGCTCTTAGCAAAATATTTCACTCGAGCCAACTTTTAACTTTGGAGCAAAAAAAAGGCTTATGAGAATGTCTTGAGGCTCGTGGAACATTAAGAGAGGAGCTCAACGCCTTCAACCTCATTCCCACTCTCATCCATTCATCCAAGAACCTTTTTTTTCTTCCCAAAGGAGAGTGGGCCAAAGACAGTAGGAAGCGCCAAGGGCAAAAAACCGCAATGGGAGTAGGAAGTGACAAAGAGGCACATGTGCAACAGTCCTCACGCGTAGGCAGAATTCTGCCAAGCGTGGGTGCCACCTTATAAACCAAATCCCCTTTTCTTTCCGACATGGGCTTCCCCCCAACCAATAGATCAACGATCGGAAGGCCGTAAACACCCTTCATAAAGGGTCCTCGCGAGCACAGCCATACCCCATGTTTATTGCCTGAAAAGCAAATATCTTTCCAAGTCATTTCCTCGATGGGGATTGGAATGCCCAAGTCCTCCTAGAGTTTTGGAAGAAGCAAAACCAAGCCAAAAGGACCCATGGAATTTTCACAAAGCTTGGATTGGAAGCAAAGGCTAAGGGCCCCCATTTATAGAACTTCCTGTGACTTCTTCAACTTCCGAGGGTGCCACATGTCAGTGCTGGGTTGATCGCTTCCGCCTCATATTCCACACTGCAATAAATAATGGACAAGAAAACCAAGATCGCATTTATGCAATGCACGAAAAAGGACAGTGCCACGTAAGGTACCTCCAAGCTTCTGAGATTTAAGAGGATCGATTGACAGTTTCCCCTTTTTTGCCTTCATGCTGTCAAGTCATTTTTAAATAGACTAGAGAGCAGGAGGGCTGCTTGTTATGGGAAAATTTAGGTCACCCCGCTTTTACGTGGTTAAAGCTACGCATGAGTGAAAACTGAGATCCTCTATCTTCAAACCTGAACTGCTCGAGCGTTTGGTATTGGCTACATCTCATAGCGATCGGTCACCTGCTAAGCTCGAGTGGTCGGCATTCTTCAGTGCCCAACCGACCTCATTAGGACCCAAGCGGTCGGCATTAAGGAATCTATCGAGTGCTCGTCTACTTCCTTATCCATAGTCGACCGCGGATGAGTGGACCTACCATCGACCACGCCCGACCGACCACTATTCTCCGAGCGTGACCAGCGCTACTCCCCAAGCAATCAGGACTTACGTGTCCCACAAGCCATGGGATTCACTTTTACGATTGATAAGAGAAATATCCGCATAACGCAGATGATCTCACAACTTATCTTTATAATAATGACGTATCTAACTATGATACGTAATCCATCCTATACAGACGTAGATCTCGACAGAGTGAGAATCCTACCCAATTACAGTAAGGATTCACATTATAAATATCCCTCCATGCCATGATCTAAGGTATGCATACATTAAGCAATACAAAGAGTTATTCTTCTTCGATCATTCTTTAGTCATTAAGTTAAGCATCGGAGGGCCATTTTTCTAGAACCACCAGCGGCCGTCCTAACCTTTGGTGGTACTTACAGGATCCCCAACCTTCGAATCCAACAGCGGAGGCCCGAGTTGGTCCCAGATCAACTAGTTGGTCCCTGATCAACATCTGGTGACAAAATTTACCATCAACATTTGTCATTTCATGTCGGCATAAGGACAAGCAGCCAAGATGATTGATCTTATGGTCAATATGAAATAGAGGGATGGAGCCCTTGAGACAGATATCTTTTGGCCGATTATGACAATGAATAAGTCAGGATGAGAGAAAATTTCTCCCCTCGGCTCGTTAGACCATGAGAGAAAATTTCTTTGTACTCTCTCAGGTTTATCCAAATTGGAAAGCTGACAACGGTCTTGACTATTTTTCGTCGACCAATTTTGGTCGACCAAAAGAAAATCTTGACCAATTTCGGTTGACAAAAATAAAAATAAATAAATCTCGACTGACTCCGGTCGACCACGGCTAATAATCGACAAAATGTGAGTCGGGTCATAGTCTTGGAAGAAGATCAAAGACCGCCCACAACGTTTAGTGCATGGTCTGAGGAAGCCTCGCGGTCATTGATTAAGCGGCCGCACAAAATTCTTATTTTGTGATGGAGGCAAGTATGTGATCAAAACAAAGTGATCGATGATAGTATTGGATGATTGAAATGTAAAATTATGTCTCTGCACCTTCATATCGAAGCTACAGAGACGTGGGGGGCAATAAAAATGTTGCTCGCTATTCTTCTTTTACGTGTGTGACATGTGTACGGGTGTGCCAGAACCAAATTTTGCAGCTCGATTCCAACCGAACGACGATGACCCCAAGCATCAAGAAAGGCAGATACGTCGTGATCGATTGTATATGACTAAGATCTGTAAAGATCAGTTGCCTAATTAGCCACTCGCTCAGTTGTTTAATAATAATGATCAAGCGATGTTTGGAGGATGGGGTTCGTCCTCCGAAAATGAGTTGTACCTTTGCCTTCCGAATGAAAGGACTTCTCACAATATGAAATTAAAGGAATAGAAACAAGAACTTACAGTCAGTCACGCGGACGATCTTCACTTCTTCTTTACCAATAAAAAGCATGATCATAAAAAAGGAAACTTTACTAATTATAAAGCTCTTGCTACAAACTTACTGTTATGGAATGTAATCTCATGGGTTACACTATGGAACATAAAAAGTGCGGTAATGCTAAGGAAAGTAAAGAAAACTGATTACGCTAAAAAACGTAAATAGTAGGATGAAGAACATGATAAGCTTGAGATTGAAGTGCAGATTTGGTTTGGTTGGTGCTAGACCTCTTGCATTGCTGAAATTTTCCTCTTTTATAACTTTAATCGCCCATCTAGGTACTTCTCTTAATGGACGATTACATTAACCGCTCGCCCATCCTTGCCTTCCAGATTTTTCTTCACCCATCTTTGCCATGACCGCTTGTTGACTTTGCCATGTCTATTCGTCCAACTTAGTATCGTGGCATTACAAACCGATGCCAACTATGTCACTAGGGATCTCGTCGTGGCTTCATGTACCTTGCGGCTACTCACCAACGTGTCCTTCTATGATTTGCTCTTTATCTAGAATGATAAAAGTAAGGTATAACATTTGCCCCCCATGCCAACTTACCTTTTTGAAAAAAAAAAGGGAGGTGGCGTGTGATAGATGTTTGAGCTTTCATTAAATGCTATTGTTCTTTCTTGCCACATGTCAAATGTAGATTCAAGACGCATCACCGATTTTGATTTTCGGCGAACAAATACAATTGTACTGATTAAATCCCATGCAGCCACATGTCACATCTTTATACTCAAATGAATCATCATGATGACCATGACATTAATGCTTCTGCAATCGATAAAATTCAAATTTGTGTTGCTTTCTTCCTTTCACGATTCTCTGCAAATGGCTTCTTCTTCTTCGACTCCTTCGTTTGATCTTGCTAAGATGATCGACGTTCTGGATATTCTGGTCGATCTTTACACGAACGAGATAATGTTTACTATTGAGAGTGAGGGTAAGAAATATTATCATTTAGGTCCTTCGTTCCTTCCTGGAGTCAAGGCCAATAGTCTTTCTTTATTAGATTTATTATTCCCTATCTGTCGTGGTGAAGGGATACTCTTACGGGACGTCTTGTTAGTGCACTTTTTTGTGGCATACTAGTGCACCTTGTTTGTCAATCACTTAGGTCAGTGAGTCTAGTGTCGGTTGAGCTTAATGAAGACGAAGACTGAAGACTCAAGACGGACCAGCTACATCAAGGATGAAGAAAAAGGTAAAAGAGATGCCTTGGTGTGCCTTGCCTTGAACCTACCCAAAACCATAACCTCTTAGATGACTTGGACCAACTAGGTATACCTTTAGTCATCATCATTAGTCTTAGAACTCCATGAAAAATATGATAAGTTAGACTAATTAAAGAGGTGGAAGCTACTGTAAACAATTCAGCTCAAACAGTAGTTTCCGATTGATCTCCGATCAATCGGACAATGGCTCCGATAGGACTCCGATCAATCGGACAGTCTTCCGATCAATCGGAAGTGGTCAGTCCGATCAATCGGACAGAAGTTCTAATCAATCAAAAATTGTTCCAGCAACTTTGAAAAACAACTGGACATATTTCCGATCAATCGGACAGTCTTTCGATCCATCGGAAGGGGTCCGTTCGATCAATTGGACCATGATTTCAATTAATCGGAATATCTTCCAGAGATTTCATTGGATAGATTTTTGATCAATTGGACATGTCTCCGATCAATCAGACAAGTCTCCGATCAATCAGACCTTTTTTCGATCAATCAGAGATGTGCGAATCTGCCATTTTTTTACCGTTGGAAGAAAATCTATTTAAAGAGGGGGATTCGTTTTTTAGCGTTGAGAAGGGATTTTAATAAGATAGGAGCCACCATTGCTGAAGATCATTAAGAGCTCTATTCCTAACCCCATACAAGTGATCTTCCTTGTGATTCATCACAAGTATGGAGCATTCAAAACTCAAGAAGAAGATGTACTTGTCCCTCTTTTGATCTCTAGAGATTGGATTGATCTTGATAGACATATTCCTATCCGATACTCTATGATGAGATCTTTGTAGGTGAGACTCTCTAGGCAACCCATTCCCATAAATTGTAGAGATCTTAAACCTACCCTCCTATCACCTTGGGCATATCAAAGGCATCACTTGTAAGGTGGTTGATCAAGTGGAGCTGAGACATTGGCGACGCAGCAGCAACACGATTGGGGGAGCAAGGGAAGCTGATTAAAGCACGGGAGAGCGGAGATCAAGCAACCTGAACTGGCGCTGAACAAGGGGCTCATCCGACAAGTAAGGTTGTCGTTGTAGAGAGTCCTTCCACTCAATTACCTATGGGAGTTAAGTGCAGAGTTTGTTTGACAAACTCGAACTAGGGTCATTTGTCGATCCTTGGCTTATAAGTTGAGCCTAAAACTCTAGGGACGTTGGCCGTTCCTTGGCCCGTTTGTCGGCCTAAAGACTAGGAGATGTTTAACGCTCCTTGGCTCATTGCCAAGCCTAAACAAAGTCTCCAAGGGGGATCCTTCAACACGGGAGTGAACGTTCGTAGTTCTTGTGTAGGACTAGACCTTGCGTAGGTTGAATGGGTTAGGAGGAACCTGTAAACTCCTCGGTTGGGTGGAGCCGATTTAAAACACCTTGGTTGGGAGGATCTGGATTTAAACTCTCTAGTGAATGCCGGTGTGCTCAAAGGGGTTGAGTACTTGAACTGGGAGTGGAGTAGACAAGTAGTCGAACCACTATACATGCTTGTGTTTGTGATTGTATTTGAGCACACTTCTTGTTATGCATTATGTTTAATTGTTTAATTATGAATGCTTAATTAGAATGTATGTCAGGCACTAGATAGGCACATATACACACAAGATGTATGTTCACTAGTTGAGTAGACTTGAGCTCCTTGATCCATTCTCATAAGTCTACATAGGTTGCATAGATTAAGAGCTTGATTTGTTTAATCAATTGAGTATCTATGCATGTTTAGACTAGGTTGCTTATTACTTATACTCCATGCTAGCCTTGTGATTGGACCCACTTAGGCTTGAAAGCTTAAGTGTTCTTGCTTACTTAGTTTAATTTGTTAAAACTGTTAAGTAGGTGAAAAGAATTTCAAAAGGTCCTAACCCCCTCCCCCCCCCCATAGGACTTAGCCATAATACTAGTTGCTCTCATTGCTTCCGCACGCACACGCCTAAGTAACCCAAAAGGCGTAATTTCACGTCTCACTTCCTGAACCTTAAAATGCTTTAAAATGCCCTAGATCTTGGCTGACTCCACTCCCTGATTAGAAAATATGGTTCGATAGTATGGAGGGCCAATTCAAAGATGAATGGGAGGAGATGGGCGTTTATGAATGCATCAAATTATCTACAATCCCTTACAAAGCAAACCTT
The DNA here is from genome assembly GCA_003013855.2 of Liriodendron chinense. Classification (NCBI taxonomy): domain Eukaryota; kingdom Viridiplantae; phylum Streptophyta; class Magnoliopsida; order Magnoliales; family Magnoliaceae; genus Liriodendron; species Liriodendron chinense. The sequence goes on from ML058552.1 coordinate 3,283,892, forward strand.
GCTCTTCTTTCTGCGGCTTCAATATTTTGGAGCAGATCTACTAATTCTTTCTTTTTTGGGTGTGGTCCGATGGGTCCCACAATTATGGACATTTGTGCTTTCACCCATCTATTTCCCTTCGACGACATCATCTTCCTTGATTTTGCTAAAGATGAAGGGCAAGGATTTACACCTCATGGCAGCAAAACATACTCTCTTTTCTCAACGAATTACAAAAAGAAAGAAGGCCCGATAGAATACGAAAAACTCACAGCCTTTTTCTTGTTCTGGATTTGTCGGCATTTTTATGTGTGAATGCTCTCAACATTACACATGAGTACATTGCCCTGGTCGAAGCACTCGCTCAAGGCCGAAAATTAGCCGTTGCCCCTTTTATTTTAGGGCACTTATACTGGAGCATGTATGATTTGACCACCAAAGGCATTTATATCTATGGTGGGCCTTTATGGTTGGTTCAGATGTGGCTTGTTGAATACTTCAATTCTACCTTAGTTGATGGCCTTCCTTCAAATGAGGTTTATACTTCTTACGGCCATCGCAACCTAAGGTATGAAATAAAAACACATGATTTTTCTGTATATCTGAACCATCTATTCTTCACTCTGAATGCAGACATGATTTCTGGCTGCTTCACACCTTTCTATAAAAGGAAATTTGGTCCAGCATGGCTTACTCGCTGTGAACGCTCGCCTTTCCGCGCTCCCCTACCTTCCCTTTTGAAAAGGGGGTACGCGCGAATTACTGTTGTGCCACTGGCTCGCCTCGTTCTCGAGGGCTTTTTGGGTTGTCGTTTTATTGGATATGTTTGGATGAGTTCGTATAAGACCAGAGTCCCACTAGCCAGTTACTTCGAATTTATAGTCGACTAGACCCCGTAGAAACGTTAGAGAAGGGAATATGAAGATTCTTCCTCTAAAATGACTCCTTTTGATCTGCGGTCAGAGATTCGAGGTAAGGGATCACTGTTACAGGGTGGGAAGGTGTTAGGCACCCACTCTACCCGTACCGAAGTACGGTCTTTACTTCACATAATTGAACTAATACTTGAAAGTCTGAATTAATCCTCGTACATTCTCATGAATGATATGATGCATGAATGTAAGTCTGAACAATAAGAGTTTCTGATGGGCAGGTTTTCATTAACAGGCAAGCCTAGTGCATATGCTTGAACTGACATGTGCTTTATGCGAGATGCATGTTGTGTATTTGATCAATCAAAGTGTTTGTAGTGTGATGATAAGCAGGGGGGTTAGAAGAATAATAAATGTTACACTTATGCTAGATGCGAATGAGATGATGCTGATATGAGGGTAATTGGATGGACGGAGATATCGCAAGGATTTACTTCGAGCGGCTAAGATTGGGGCTTAGATAGCTTGGGAGACTTGGACCAAGGTCAAGCTGGGCTGGACCAGGGCTATACTCTTCTCACTCGGGCTCTCCTTGGTGGAGGAGTGGACTAAAGGGGGGTGGAGATGGACTTGGAGCTCTCGGGCTGGAAAGATTAGAAGAGGATTTTTTCTGGATGGGGGGATTGCTGAAACAAGAGGGGAGCAGGGGTATTTATAGCCGCGTAGCAGTGGCATTTTCCATAAATATGTTTGGGCGTCCTCCAGGGGGTTGTCCGTACGGACATGCTGGTTAAGCTTCGAAGTGTACGACCCCCGAACCTGAAGCAAAAAAAGCTACAGGTCCGAGGTTTAGAGTTGCTCCGAAGCTGTGGCTCGGAACTAGGTGAGTTGACTGGGTTGAAAAGAGGGGTTTGACAAGGTGAGTTGACTGGGTGCAAGGGCTGGACTGACCTGGTGATTTGACTCAGCGGGTTGACTCACTAAGTTTAAATTTTTTGGGATTTTTGGACTGGTTTTTCTTATGGGGGGTTTTCAGGCTGATGTTTAGGGGTGAGTCGACTGGGTTCAGGCTTACAATGGGTTATAGATTGGGGCTTACAAGGGTGAGTTTGGCTGGGTTTGGACATGGGGTTTGGGGGTATGGACCTTCATTCATTCAGTTATCTCTACCAACATTGTAGCTGAAGGTGGGGTGTCTACAGATGCCCCTCTTTGGCAGAGGTTGTGTGCAATCGAATGTCAAAGCAATTGGACACCCCACTTCTGACCCAGTCATTCATAGGTCGTGGTGTGGAATCTTTGCTTGCCTTTGTATCTGTGTCACTTGATTGTCTGAAAATAGATAACTCGCACATACCGCGGGAGTTTGGAAAAAATGTTGCGATTGTCCCTGCATGAGCTGCAACTTGGGTACCCAATCGCAACCCTTCCATTCCCGATCGGTATTAATACCGAAAAGGTACAGTAGAGCCTCTGCGTCCATTATAATCTTACGAGGTTGCCGACCCTGTGATTGATTTGTTCGTTGCTTTCCCGGATCACTCCAGGAGTACTTGTTTCGCTTGACTGTCAGAGTGGTGAGCTGCCCTGCGTCTGCACAACTTTACGAGTAATCCACTACTCTGACTTGGACTCAATCAAGGTACTTCAGGCATCCACGCCTAGGTATGTGCAGGTAAACTTTTTCCACCCAATCTTCTGGTTTTGATACTTGTGTTATAATTCATTGTTTCCACCGTTCATATGGTTTCTTTGACCGAGCCCTTTGGCTTTCATCTTTTTGTATCTTGGCATTTGGTATGACCGTCCTGACATTGGAGTTTAGGCCAACCGTACTTTGAGTGCATTGGATCCGATGATCTCCGGAGAAACTGCGAGACATCGGATCTTATTTGATTTTGCGTTGGCTCCTACCTGGAGATATGGAAGATCTCTTAGTGTTTTGGAGGCCGAATGCTCTACTGAGAAAATATTTTTGGATTTTTTAAAAGATACCCACTCTAGGGAGTGATACTCCGTGGGGTTTTTATTTACAAATAGGAATATATATATATAATATTTTTTTTCTTTTCGAAAAAGAAATCTGGCTTGCACGCGCCTCCACTAAAGATGCCTGTAGGGTCTTTGGCTAACCGACTTTTATTTTGAAAGCAGGTAAACATGATGATAGATGCGATGGGTGCTGATGCATGCGGATGCATATTTGATGATGGATGCATGGTTTGGCTCATTCTCTTTCAGTTCAATGATTTTGCTTTCGCTGGGGATGCAGAGAACTTTGAGCTTATTGCTTGTAGGGTTTTGCTTCCTTGGAGATTTTCTCCTTTTTATGCAGATGTCTGGTCAGTGGGTTGGTCAAGATCCCAACCCATGGTCGATCAGGTCCATCGTCCCAATATGCTGTTGCATTTTTGCTGGGAGGTTCTAGGTTGTAACTTAAGATGATCTTCTAGGGAATGGGTGTGATTGGGATGGTGTTTGGTTGCCAGTTTTGGTCAAGATTCCAATTTGCGGGCGATTGGATCCGTCATCCCAAACTGTGAAGTGGAGTTCGAGACTCCTGAAGTGCTGTGTTGAGGATAGTGATAATTTTTTTGTGATTTTTGCAAATATTTGATATGAATCTTTACATGAGTAGTCAGGATGGAGATCGGTGTTATTGAAAACAATGGAAGTATTTTTGTGATTTTGTAAATATCTGATCTGAGTCTCCTCCTGAGTGGTCAAGATGAAGATCGGTGTTATTGAAAACAGTAGAAATATTTTTGTGATTTTGTAAATTGATTTTGCAATGTTTTGGTGTTTTGTTGGATTTTCTAAAATGCAGGAAAAGGTATGTAATTTTCATCCATTTCCAGCTTCTACTGCTGGTAAGGCACCCGATCAATTTTACGTCAACGAGCAAGACGAGTCTCACACAGTTAAGTGCCGTAGTTTTACATCTTTGGATGAGGGGATTGTGAGGGTTTTCAGTCAACACACCCATAAAGTTGTCTGTCCCTCATGTGCAATGCACATAGACCACGTATCGTCCGATGGACTCCTTCGGCCACAAAATGAGCCACATCCTCACATTTCCCTTTGTCAATCTAGTTTGGGGTCTTATGCTACTCACAATTCCGTGAGGTTGTGCTTTACCTCCCAACTGCCTTAATCCCCTTCATAAGTTTTAGGAACAAGTAATATTCGTCAGATTCAACAGCGACTTCCAAATCAAAGTTGTCTATCACGGTGCGTTTAACACGAATAGGATTATGGGGTTCTACTCGCCTTAGCCTTTACCTGTTTAGAGAACTCTAGACACCCGTACGATCAAGTGTCAGCCTTGTCCGGAAGAGGTTGGGAAAGAAAGCCCCCGAGAAATTAATCCTAGTGTAATTTTAGGTCTTCTGACCGCTGGGGATAAATTTGTGCAGTTAAAATCAGATGATAAATCTTTTTTTTTTAGAAAGTTCCAGACCTTGGCTCGAGTAGTCGAGATTGGTACTGGCTTTTATGAAAAGCTGAAATATTTTTGGTATTTTTTAAGTGATCCGGGTCATCGAACCTTGACTCGAAGGGCCGAGATTGAAATGTCAGTTTTTTGTTAAAAGCAGGAAAAGTCCCCCGAGAAATTAATCTCAGTGTAGTTCAAGGTCTTCGGACCAAAACTATGTATATGTTGAAAATACATTCTTTTTATGATTTTTTGAAAAGATCCGGACTATCGAACCTTGATTTGAGTGGTCAAGGTCGATGCTGGTTTTTGGTTGAAAGCAGGAAAGATCCCCAGAGAAATTAATCCCAGTGTACTTTAAGGTCTTCGGACCACGGTTTTCTACAGATGATGGCGCATTTTTTTAGAAAGGTCCGGACTGTCGGATTGTGACTCAGATGATCATGATTGAAGTTGGTTTTTATTGAAAATCTCTGAGGATCTTGATCCCGATGTAGTTTAAGGTCTTCGGACCATGATTTTCTACAGATTAGGGTGACACATCTTTTTGTGATTTTTTCGAAATGATCTAGGTCATCAGATCTTAGACCGAGCGGTTGAGATCAATGCTGGTTTTTATTAAGAATCTCTTGGGATTTTGATCCCGACGTAATTTAAGGTCTTCGGACCAAAACTTTGTAGATTGGAAATCAAGGCTGGAAATTCTTGGTATTTTCTGAAAATGATTCAGGCCATACTTCGGATGGTTGAGATCAATGTTTGACCAAGTCAATTCTTTTTTCTTTTTCTTGAAAATCTCATGGAGCTTTTTCCACGTCATCAAGTTAACATCTCTTCAATTTCTCACAAGATGAGATTTTAGTGAGATTCCTTTCTCTTTTCTCACTCTTTTCCTCCATCACTTCACTCTTACATGGAGGTACAAGATTCACTTGTAACTACTCTTCCCAAGGAGAGAGGGGGAGGGGTTATTTCAACTTGATGGGAGGACGGCTAGCCCCCTGGGTGTCGCCCAAGCCTCCTCTGCCCACTGGTTTTTCCAGTGGGCTGGGTAATGGGGTGCCCTCCTCTTTTCTATATAACATGGGACACCCCTTACACTTCCAGCGTACAATCTCTCTCTCTTCTTTCTCACTCTCTCTCTCTCTCTTTCTTCAAGTTTTTCTTTCCTTTTGGTGGCCCTTTTGTTCCTTCAAGTGCCCTTCAAATGGTGAGGCTTTGGTGGAGTTTGGGACAACAAGGTGGTCCCCCTTCGGTGAGTGGTGAAGGTATGGACCACTCCTTTCTTTTATTTCCTCGTTTCCCTTTCCATTCTTCTCTTCTCATGCTCTTTTTCTTTTCTTCATGTAGGTACCTTAAGAGAATTAAGGTGGGCCCAAGCCTTTGGTCTTTTTCACTTTTCAAACTCTACTCAAGGTGGTGCATGGAGAGGGACATTTCAAGCTTCGCTTCATTCTTTTTCTCTTTCATACTCCCTCCATGTGCATGTAAAGGGTAATTTTGCCATGTCCATCAAGTGTACATGATAAAATATCCTATTTTCTTTCATGGGAGTTGGGCCCCTTTTATGTGTATCAAATGGGCTCAAAGTGAAGTCATGGCCCTTGGTGCATTTGATGGGCTCAATACTTCATTTTGGGCTCTCTCATACCCTCTTTTCTTTTTTATGCTTTCCTTAAGCGCCTTCTCTTTTTCATCTTCTTTTCAAGGTTTGGGCCCATGAGATTGGTAGGGCCCACCTCAAGTTTTGGGCTTACAATGCTCACTTTGGATGGCCCCTTCTTTTTTCACATGTGTATGGATAAAAGTGACTAGCTCATTCTTCACTTAGATCTCAAGTGGGCTAGATTTCTTAGTTGGGCCTTTATAGACAAATGGCCCAATTTTTCCACCATCTTTTGATTATGATGTACATCCTTGTGCACAAAGTGTGGTGGGATTTTTGGAATCCTTCCATCTAGATGGGCTTTTGGGCCCTCATTAAAATTTATGAATTTCTTTTAGTCAAGTGTGCACCACCACACTTTGTGTATGTAGGATTCTTTTCCTTCATGCTTTTTCCTTGGATAGATGGAGGACTTGGGTCACTTGATCATTTACAAGGCCCATGAGTGAGTTGTTTCAACAACCTCACTAAGTTCAAGTGATTTTCTCATGTTGTAGGAGAGTGGTGCTTAAGAGTTTCCTTTAATGTCACCAACCTCGAATAGGATGATCCTTCTTCAAGTGAGCTATCCACGCAATCATAGCTCCTTGAATCTCTCTTGGGGTATTTGGTGGGTCATCCACCATCCTTCTCAAAGATAAGTGATTATTTTAATTTGTGGGAAGGAATGATGTCCATAAATTGCCCAAGTTTGTCTCATGCTTTGGGTGCTTTGGATTTTAGTTTTCAAGTGGGCTATGTACATCATTCTTAACCATTTTTATGATGGTTGGGTGACTCATCAAGCCATGCCATCTTGTGTTCAAATGGTCTTTTCTTTGGTAAAGAAAGTGGTGTACATAAGTTACCCAAACTTGTCCTTGCATGGACATTGTCAACTTTAATTCTTCAAGTAGGCTATGTGCACCATTTTCTACCATTGGCTTCTTTGAATCATATGTTTGTGGGTAGACCACCACATTGTATTCTCATAGCCGAAACATTTATCAAGATGATGTACATAAGTTGCCCATATTTGACCCAAGAGTGGGTTCTTATGGTTTTTCAAGTGGGCTATGTGCTTCTTTCAATCCATTGAGGTGAGGCATTTGAGTTGCTCTTGGGGACCAATTTCCTTCCTATTCCCCTTTTGTCCATGTACATATGTAAAAAGATGGAAACATTTTAAATGAGGCTTATTGCTTTGATGTGGAAAGTAACACAAACCTTGGTCACACATGGACTTTGAAAAGGGTTTTTTTCATATGAAGCTTAATTCTTACCCCACTTTGATCGCATAGCACTTGAGTGCATTTGGTGTCCAAAATGTGTCCTTGGATGGTGGATTTTCCTCATCTAAGGCATGACATGCAACCCTCTTTAAGGTGGGCCTTGCTTTCTTCAACAGGCCCAACACATCCTAGGCGACACATGGAGTTGGACATTGAATTTTTGCATTTGAATGTAAGTCCAAATCCATAGGTCTCCTGGATACAGATTTGGATTTTAATAGGTAAAGAATAGGAGCTTACCTTGCCAAGCTTATATGATTTGATGGCGGACAGGCATGAGGGGGCGTAGAGCGGTTAATGAGGATGATCCTGCTTTCATTGTACGTCGTGGGGACCATATGTGTTCCCTGGCCAAAGAACACCAACCTCTTCCTTCCATAAAAGGTCGGGGTACCCGAGACCTTTGGGATAACTGGGTGGAACAACCACAACCGATGCTTGAACGTGTTCTGGCCAATACTCCTTTTACAGGCCTTCTTACATTGCATTTATACAATAATAATGCCAACCGCATGCTACTCACGGCCCTTTGTGAGAGGTGGAGGGATGAGACCCACACCTTTCAACTTCCATGTGGTGAATGGGGGATAACTCCCCTGGACATATATATGCAGGTAGGTTTTCCATTCCAAGGGGCAGTTGTTCCCCATGCAGGGCTCTCTTGCCCCAATTACCCCTAATGACTGGATGCGGCTTGTAGGAGCCATCTCCCCTGAGAATCGAATTTCAAAGTAGCCAAGTGAAACTACGGTGGTTTCACAACACCTTCGTTGCTGTCATCCCTACTATCGAGCTGGAAGCACTTCATAAAGCACAGGCAATGATCACTTACGTCTTCGGTTCATTCCTTTTCTGTCATGAGAATGAAAGGATCAATTCCAGATTTCTTCGCTTGACTGAGGATCTTCATCATTCGTACAATTGGAATGGGACCATTCTGACTCGCATCTACCAAGGCTTGGATAAGACTTCTCGGAGTAGCAAGTCTTGTACAGGTTTTTGGCCTGTCATGGAGGTATTCTCTTTAATCTCCCTTGACGATTTTTGTCCTTTTTCTTCGTCTGATCATTGTGTTTGCCCTTGCCCAGACTTGCTTTTATGATCATTTCGCTCTCTTGTCTTCAAGGATACGAGATGATGTTGAACCATCTTTGTATCGCTTCATGCATTGGCGTCGACAAAATCGTCAATGAAATCCCTGAGTTTCTGGGGATAATTGGCGTGCTGACATAGATGGATTGACTACGGAGGACGTAAGTATCTCATTTTCCCTTATCCGTCAGTGCTGTTCTACAACTGACTGTGGTGTGATTTTCTTTCTTTTAGTTTGCCCGGATGCCATATGCCTGTTTTCCCCTTTACTCCTCAGTGCATGGATGCGTATGATTCCTCGTGTCTCCGGATCATGCTTTCAGATGCTGAGTCATTTCAGTGGTACCTGGGAGAGAGACTGCTCCGACAGATTACCGGCGTCGCTAAGGTTCCTTGTTCGGTGCCCCCTCAGGCTGCTCAAATTCCTGCTGATGCTATGGCCGATGCTCTCAAGGGTCAGCCTGGATTTCACTTCACTGATCCCGGATTGTGATTATGATGAGTGGTATCTGCTATATGGACAAGGACCTCTTCTTCCTTCATTATATGTTCCAGGGGGCTGACGCAGGTACGCTGAAGGATCGGTGACTGCTCCCTTGATGGACCTTCATCGTCGGGAGTGGGAGGAGAGGAGAGACGATGAGGATTATGTCAGTGATCTGTAGCCTGCTTCTTTGAGGATGTATTTGGCTTGTTGATGTATGACCTACTGACATTTAAGGCCTTCTTTTGTATCAAAATCTTCTGAATGAAATACAACCCCTGTTTTGCCTCAAATTTCCTGATGATGCTTAGATGCTTTGATTTTTTATCCATTCTCTGATGCTTTGTGGAAGATAGGATTCTCAACTGCATGGATGATGACTTAAACGGTTCAGATTGCTTAATTTGGTCATGTGGGCCCTTTTAGATTTCAGCTTTGCTTTGGAACACTTATCCTAGATGTTTTGTGAGGCTAAGAAGGCTTTCCATGGTGTGGATGATGATTTGAACGGTCCAGATTACTCTTTTTGGCCATGTAGGCCCACTTGATGATCAGATCTTGGATTTTGGCCTTCTTTCTTGGCGATCAAACCCTTGATCTTGTTATTTTATGACTCACGTAAGCTCTTCTATGGTTTGGATCATGATGGTCTAGCCTTTGGATGGCTTAGATTGCTTATGGGCCCCTCTTGATTTATTTTCCTCCTCTTTGACTCGGTCAGACCCATTTTGGTCGTAGTTTTTCATGATTGGATAGGTGGGGCACCTTCCAAGTGATTCGATCAGATTTGGTAAAAATTCGGAGTCGATAGAAGCTTTGGGTGGCCCCAAGGTGCCAACTGCTAACGTGGACTGAAGGTCTTACCCTACCAAAGGTTGTGGGGCCAATTCCGTGGAGAGAGAAGGAGATCGTCCGTACAGGCGGCCCACAGGGGGCCGCCCAAACCTTGCCTCTTGTGCGATCCATGCTGGCCTTGGTTAAGACATTCCTCACTGTTCTTTATTGCTATCTCCTTTATTCTTTGCGTACGAGGTTTTCGATCCAGCCATGAATTCCTCTTTTGTCTTCACTTTTCTTCTCTTGTTGTCTTCTTCTCTCTTTGTCCTTTCTCAAGCAATGGATGGTGGAGATTTAGGGGCTGTGGGGGTTGTCCATGATGGGTCCCACACTTCAGATTTTCAATGGAGCTTTAATAGGAGGGGAGATGCCTTTAATGGATGGGGTAGATGGGGCATTGATGAAAACTTAAGCTTGGTGGTTGGTGGAGCTTTGAACACCTCCATTAATGGTGGGATGGCTGGAATTTCATATTTGAATGGGGCATTGATCATGGAAGGAATGGATGGTATGGATAAGATGGGAGATGGGCCATAAGTGAGGCTATGTACCCTTTGAATGTGGGCCACATGGATGATGTGATCGATGGTGAGGATGATGCCATGATGGACATTGATGGGCTGATCTCATACCTAGATGGTATGGATGGTTTCGGATGATACCTTTGATGGCTTGGATGTACTTGATGACGGCCAAGATGTACGGTACACTTGTTTGGGCGGACTTGATCTGATCATTGACGATGTCCCCTTGATGATGGACGGTGTGGATGTCCCGATGATCCCTTTGATTGGATAGAGTGATGGAAGGATTCCTGATTTTATGTTGGAGAGGACTGCAGGTCTAGATCTGATCGTAGATTCTTCGATCGGGGTCGCCGGGGCTCTTCTTGACGGTTCATATGCATTTTTCAGTGGTCAGATTGGTTAGGACGCCACGATGTGCAGGTGTGATCTTTACTGATAGCCTTCTTGACAAAGAGTACATACCTTCTCTTGATCATCGACCCTTTACGCACTCTGTTCACGAGGTGGGCGAGTCTTCTCATACTGCTGAGGTCGTGACAGTTTCAGACAGCGATGCGACTATATCAGACATAGTCGTTACTGGGGATATGTCAGGGACTGTTGAGTTCGCAGGGGTTCCAGCTTTTGCTTCTCCTTCGCCCATTGATCTTCCGATCCTTGATGAGCTATCAGCGATTCTAGACCTTTTGTTTTGGAGGGGATTCCTGTGAGACTTGCCAGTTACTTCCTCATTCTTCTTGTTCACCATGACTACTTGCATGGCTTGACAGATTGTTATCTTATGAGATTCGAGAGCTGGAATCTTATGGCTTTGGCGGTTTGATCCATATGGCTAAGGTTGACATTGAATGAAGGATGCTCGGGGCCACACTGATTGACTAGGTCCCTTCGTTGAACTTGTTTGCGTTCAACGATATGGAGATGGGACCTTCTTTGGAGGAGCTCGTGCGCTTGATAGGTCTTCCCTGAGATTATGCTTAGTATTTCTCGCTGAAGACTTTGCCGAAGACTGCCACTCCGCAGAATTGGTTTGGGATTCCATATCTTATTCAGTCTGCAACTGGCAGTCAGGATGTTGTAGTCTTCTCTTTAGACTTGTTGTACAATCTCTTCTCAGGCCCTTGGAGTGTGCTAGGGTCTCTACTTTCTCGGAACGCACTAATGTTCTGTCTGATAGCTGAGGTGTTATTCTCGGGATGGCGACGATCCCAGACTCCTTTGCTTTTCGAGGTGATAAGTCGAGTTGTTTGTCGGCAGGGGATCATTTCTCTTGTCCTGGCTGAGTTGTTCAACGGGCTGACTGACTGTGCCTTAGGTCGTACCCGTGTCCTTCGCGGCTGCTGTGCATTTCTTCAAGTATCCCTTTCATACTTTCTTTTCCTTTGTTCTCTTTTGGAACTGTTTGCTTTAGTTGAGTCTCTTTCTCATGATCAGATCTGGCTATGGGAGTGTCTTTCCCTGACTGTTCCTGTATCGTTTCCCGGCACTCGTTGCCCTGATCTTATGCGCTATATCATGGAGTTCCTTCCGCATACAGCCAGGATGAGTGAGCCTTTGTATCGCAGGATGTTTACTGAGCTGCATGACTGGAATGTTCGTTGGGAGTCATCTTGGCTTTCACTTCCTCCAATACTTTGTGATGCTCATCGCCTTCCTCTGGTGCTGGTAGGCTTTCGATCTTACTTTTCTTATCACCCTATCTAGTTTCCCTATCTAGTTCCTGTGGCAGTTCGGGTACGAGTAGGACATTCCCCTTTTTGCTTTCTCGGGTATTAGGCGTCGATCACTTCCAGCCAAATCATCTGACTTTAGGACTTGGGTTAATGGGTCTTAGGACGAGTAACCTGACTGCTGATTTGCTTGGTTTCGAGCTGTGGACTTTTCTGATGGCAACTGCCCCATACCAGCATTGGTTTGCTGAGCAGTCTTTGTATCGGCGCATTCCTTGCTGGCACCTGACGGCCGATGATGATGAGCTGGATGTTCTTGGGGATGCTGATTCTTCATCTGGTTTAAATGAGCCCTTTGAGGAGCACCCATTTATCGACCCCGGCTTCCTCTTGGCCACTAATGGCCACTTAGTATCTGAGATTTCTGCGCTTCGGTATCATTGTGAGATGATAACCGTTTGATGCTTTGGGACTTACCTTCCTAATGATATCAAGACCCCACATAGAGAAAGGCCAGGGAGTTGTCAGGTTGTACAGCTCTGATGAGGGGGCATGGATTTGATTCGCATGCTCCTTACACTTGAAGCATTTTTTGACGTGCTGGCAGCAGTCTGTATCCATGGTGAGCCAATAGTAGCCGAGTCGTAGAATCTTCTTTGCCATCATGTGCCCGTTCATGTGTGGGCCACAGATTCCTTAGTGTATTTCTTTCATGATTTTATCAGCTTTTGTTTCATCGACTCACCAAAGGATGACTTGATTATAGGATCGCTTGTAAAGAATTTCGCCACTGATGGTGAATTAGGCCGCCCAAACGCTGGATGGTTCGGTGATCTGTTGCTACTGCTGCTTCTGGATATTCCTGGGTTTCGAGATATTTCTTGATGTCGGCATACCAGGGTTTGTCAGGGGCGGGTTCGGCCTCTTCCATTTGCAGGCAGAAAGCAGGTTCATCTTGAGTTTCGACTGTGAGCTCCCATTCTGAAGCTCCTTTCGAGATCTCGAGCATTGATGCAAGTGTAGCGAGAGCATCTGTAAACTGATTCTTGGCCCTGGGCATATATGAGAAGGTGATTTCTTTGAATTCTTCAACCAGATTTTCAAGGTACACATGATATAGTATTAGCTTCTCGTCTTTGGTCTTTTATTTGCCATTGGTCTGATTGATGATAAGTTGTGAGTCTCCAAATACTCGTAGCTTCTTGACGCCCAAGATTATGGCTTCCATTAGACCAGCGATGCATGCTTCATACTCTGCCATGTTGTTGGTGCACTCGAATGCTATGCGCCTTGAGATAGGAATAGGGACATCGTCTGGAGAGTAGAGGATTGCTCTAATTCCACTTCCTTTAGAGTTTACTACACCGTCGAAGAATAACGTCCACTCATCTTTCTTCTTCTTCTCTTCACTTTCGATGAGCAAGAGATCTTCATCAGGGAAGAATGTTTCGAGCGGTTGATAATCCAGGAGAGAATGAGCGGCGAGATGATCGACGAGGGCTTGCCCTCTGATTGCCTTCTGAGTAACATAGGTGATGTCGAATTCAGACAGGAGTAGCTGCCATTTTACTATCCTTCCAGTGAGTGCTGGCTTCTCGAACAGGTATGTGAGCGGATCCATGCGAGCGAGGAGGAGAATAGGGAATGCAACCATGTATTGAAGGAGTCGCTGAGTTGCCCAGACTAGGGCGAGACAAGTCTTCTTGATCGGGGAATACCTGGTCTCGTAGTCATTGAACTTTCGGCTCAAATAGTATATTGCTTGTTCCTTCTTCTCGGTCTCTTCGTGTTGGCCGAAGACACAGCCAATGGCTTCTGCTGCTACCGAGATATATAATAATAATGGTCGTCCGGGAGTGGGTGACACTAGAACTGGAGGATTCATGAGACACTTCTTGATGCGGTCGAAGGCGAGTTGGTAATCGTCATTCCATTCTTTTGGAACCTTCTTCCAAAGGAGCTTGAATATGGGCTCACAGATAGGTGTGAGCTGTGCGATGAAGCGACTGATGTATTAAATTCTGCCGAGGAAACCACGAATTTCTTTCTCAGTTCTTGGAGGCGGCATCTCGATGATTGCTCTGGTATTGGTTTCGTCGACCCTGATACCATCCTCCCTCACCATGAAGTCAAGGAGTTTGCCTCCAGTTGCACCAAAGACACATTTCTGAGGGTTAAGACGGAGCTTGTACTTTTCTAACCTACTAAATAATTTCTTCAGATTTTTAAAGTGTCCTTCAATTGTGTGAGATTTGATGATCATATCGTCTACATATACTTTGAGCTCTTTATTCATCATATAGTGGAATAATGCTGTCATTGTTCGCTGATATGTTGCTCCTGCGTTCTTCAGACCGAACGGCATTACCCTGTAATAGAAGGTTCCCCATGGAGTTATAAATGATGTCTTCTCGCGATCTTCAACGGCCATCTTGATTTGATTGTAACCTGAGAATCCATCCACGAATGAAAAGATCTTGTACCCTGTAGTGTTGTCGACCAGAGTGTCGATATGTGGCAAAGGGAAGTCATCTTTAGGACTGGCTTTGTTGAGATCTCGGAAGTCGATGCACATTTGAACCTTGCCATCCTTCTTCGTTACTGGTACGATGTTGGCAAGCCATTCAGGGTAGTTGGAGACTACCAAGAATCCCGCATTGTACTGCTTGATGACTTCATCTCGAACTTTCAGGGCCCATTCTGGCTTCATTCTTCGGAGTTTCTGCTTAACTGGCTTCATATTTGGCTTTGTTGGCACATGATGTACAACGAGCTCTTCATCGAGCCCCGACATGTCTTCATATGAGAACGCAAGTTGGACAGTCTTGGAGCTAGGAATTCTATCATTCTCTGTTTCATCTCTGATGACAACGATTTCCCAATGCATACTTCCCTAGGGATCTCTGGTCTCCCCAAGTTCACTATCTCAAAATCATCGGCTACAACATTGGCTTTGGATTTGAACCTTTTGAGGAGGTCCTCTTGTTCGGGAGCTGGGTCATCACCTTCCCAATCCCAAGCTTCGTCCAGACCCATGAGCTCGAAGTCTAATTCGATGTCAAAATCATATGATTCAACTTCAAATTCTCATGTCTCTTTAGACGAACTTAGTACATTATTAAATGCAGAAAAAGAAATGTTTTTTTTTTATTTTTGAGAATTTTCTAGAATTGAAATGCTAGATGTTTTTGGCTTTTAAAAGTTTTTTTTTTTATTTTTTTGAATTTTTGAACTTCACGGGACCATGAACAAGCGGGCATTACAGACCATGATTGATCCCAGCTTGTCCCAGAGTACCGCTTGTTACTTAAACCAACGTTTTTTTTTGGAAGCCAAAGCCCTCAGATGACTCTCTGGCTGATTTAGAAGTTAAGGGAATAGATGACCATTCAGGACCCCACGTTCCTTCCCCTGGAGAGGTGGGGGTTGATGGTTTGTGCGTAGAATCACAGTCTGACCCAATGACCATGATTTGTCGCTGGTCGGGTTCGAGATCTGAGTCATATTCAATACCTCCCGGATCACTTACCTCGCATTGCAGTTCGTCTGGTTCCATGGCGAGACACAAGCTTGAAATTTGGACATCGGACCAATTCAGGGCTGGTCATTTCCCTTTCTTGGTCTAATGGATGGGCTGCTTTTGCCCTTGGCTGATGGTTGATGGTGTTGGTTCTATAGAACTGGGCAGGTCGTGCCCCTTGTTGATTGATGCTGAGATGGGCAAGTTGTGCCCCTGGTTGACTGAAATTGAAGTGGGCAGGTTGTGCCCCTGGTTGACTGGAATTGAAGCGGGCAGGTTGTGCCCTTGGTTGACTGATGGTGATGTTATGAGAGTAGGTATCAGAGTACCCTGGTCCTGAAGCTGCTGTATTTGATTTTTTTTCTTTGTCTTCATCCTCTCCTTCTTCTTCTGGAGGCTTAGATGGTTCGAGAATCTAGTCCCATCGAATGGGAGACCACATGGCCCAAACTAGGCTCATCAGAAGGCCTTTGTGTAGCGCAGTTGGTAGATCTCCTCTTGGATCTCTGTAAGGCTCTCCTGGCCTGATGAATTGAATGGGTGAGCACCGAAACTTCTTTTTTCTTTTGTCCATGATGACTGACCTGTACCCGAGTCCCTATTTGTATTAATTATATACCAGCGGCATCTTTTTGAACTTGAAATGATTCTTCATACAATACTTGAGGCTCAAACGTTCTGTTGGTGAAAAGACACGATCCACACTTATCGGTTCTGGATTGGCGATAGCGTTCACAGTCTCGAATTCAAAACTATGAAACAAGACGTCTTCTTCAGAGTGTTGGATGTCGATGAAAGGGATATCTGGTTCAGTGGTAGCAAAATTGGAAGGAATGATGAGCTCCTTCTCTGCATGGACAGAGATCACTTGGTTTTCGCAGATATACTTCACCTGTTGAGGCAAAGTTGATGGCACAGCTTCGACCTTGTGTAGCCAAGGTCGTCCGAGCAACATGTTGAAAGAGGCTGATATATTCAGAATTTGAAATGTGATGGTGGAGACTTCTGGACCTATCTGTACCTCTATGTTGACCTCTCCTTCCACTGATCGGCGGGTGTTGTCGAGTGCTCTGACGTACATGGTGCTGGGTCGAAATGAGGAGGGACTGATTCCCAGGCATTCCGCAGTCTTTAGCGGTAGACATTTAAGCTTGAGCCATTATCGATAAGGACCAGCGGGACACAAAGGTCTTTATATAATAAGGTTATGTTGAGGGATCGCCCATGGTCGCGCCCTTCTGGTGGCGATTCATTATCAGTGAAGGTGATGGTGCGCGGAGTCAGGAGCTGTCCGATCATTAATGCTATCATTTCAGGTGCTGTATCGGAGGAGACATGGGCATCGCTCAGGGTCTTGGTGAACATTTCTCGGTGTATGCGAGATGTCAGAGTAGGTCCCATACCGAGATTTGGGCAGGGATTGACTTGAGCTGAGTTGCAACATTAAATGCAGCTTCATTTTTATTGCCGAGGCTTGAGAGAGTGCTTTTGGGATCTCCTTTGTTCTGATTATCTCTTCGGATGCAACACCCATTGGGGTTCATATTTCCTACCTCGGCACATTCTGAGTAGTGCCATGGGACTTCTTTGTAATTTTCCTCTCCTCTACTTTCCAGGACCACCGATTCTTGCAATGTTGCTGGTGTGGGTACCAGGTCTTCCTCATACGGAGCCTTTGCCTTGAGGACTACATTGTTGCCTGTGCTGAAGGGATAATATCGCGGCTTGTCTTCATAAATCACATAAGGTCCCATCCCTGGCTTGACTGTTCCCGGAGCAGGAGGTTCCCATGGGATGAACACTAATCCTCTTGATATGGCGAGGGGTCTCTCTGTTCGACCCAGCTGTTGTAGCATAATTGATATACCTCTTTGATGTCTTTGTGGCTCGGGGACATGACTTGCCCCTTGCAATATGACTAGCTCGATTGGAGGAGTCCCTTCTAAGATAATGGGTTCTTGCTGCTGATATGTATAATCCCTCCATTGTGGATTGGGTTGTTCCTGAGCTGAAATTGCCCCTTGTAAAATGACAGGTTCGTATGTGGGCTTGATGTATGATTGGACTCCTTCCAGGATGACCGGGTCCCAACATGAATGGTTGTAAGGTGCCCCTTGCAAGGGGACAGGCCCTTGAACAACTGGTGCATCATATGGAGGTGCTCCATCGAGTACTAACGGCTCGAAGACTGAAGGAAGAAAGGGATTTGCCCCTTGCAAGATCGAATGAGAATTTGTTGGCCCATAAGTGTAAGTATGAATGGACTGGATAGAGGAGAAGAAGTGATCGAGATGCTATAATTCTTCTATGCTATTGACGGCAGGGCTGCGAGACGAACTGGGGTCCATTTGATGCTGAGGTAGAGGATTCTGAAAGATGTTGGTAGGAGCTGCTAGAGGAGTTCTAGGGACCGAGATGACGATTTTGCGGTCATCAATCAGATTTTGTATGACATTCTTCAGAGTCATGCATCGATCAGTGGTGCGGCCATGCCACAATATTCATTTTCTTGGTAGTTCGAAAGCAGAGGATTTGGAGGAGGCCTGGGTGTCATTAGAGTGAGTAACTGCTTTTGTACCGGCATAGTCATAACTTGACTGAGTGGCTGAGTGAGAGGAGTGAATTTTCTTAACCCCCTGTAATTCCGCCTGTTCTGATATGAGTATTGGCCATTCCCCCTGAATTGCTGCTGCTGTCGAGGTGGTTGTGGCTGTGGTTGAGGATTTGGTTGCGGTGGGGGTGGCTGTGGCTGGTACCTCTGAGGTTGATGCTGAGCCTGATTCTGCTGATATGGTTGGCGTCCCTATGGGGGAGCATATTAGTTGCCCTGAGTAGTGGCGATGATATTGTTTACCTCTGTCGGGCGAGGAGGAGAACCACTGCGGTTTACATTCCCATATTCAATTGGTCTTCCTTTCACTCTGTTCCTTTTGACCAAGGTGGCCTAATGAGGCCATGGGGAGATTGTCCCAGCACGGATTCCTGCTTCGACTTGCCCTCCAGCACAGATCAACTGAGAGAAGTTTGCGTATGGATTTAAGACGAGATATCCAGATATGCCAGGATATGTTGAATGAACAATCATGAAAATTTGTTCTTCGTCGTCGATGGGTGTTCGCATTCTGGCTGCAATAGCTCGCCAACGTCCTACATAAGCTAACAATATTTCGTCACTCCTTTGCCTGAGAGCTACTAGGTTGGCTCTCCTGGGTGCCATGTTAAGATTATATACGAACTTGTCGATGAAAGCCTGAGAAAGCTGTTCCCAAGTCTTGATGTGATGACAGTCCAATGACGTGTACCAGTCCAGGGCATCGCCCTTCAGAGATTTTTGGAATAAGCGAATGAGGGCTCCTTCATTTCCTGATATTGCACTCAGCTCTCCATAGAAAGCCTTAAGATGTGCTGTGGGGCAGCCGCTGCCATCATATCTTTTGAAGTTTGGTACCTCAAAGTTTTGAGGTATCTGAGCATCTGGAAAAGGACACAAGTCTCTGAACTTGGTCGAAGGTAGATCAATTACCTGTTGTTGCTGTAGTTGATTTTGCAAGGTTTAGAACTGCTCCCGCAACTTGTCTAGTCCTGCATGATCTACTGGAGCGATTGGTGCCTCTCGTAGTAAGGCACGTTCTTCTTCGGCATAATGGTCAATGTCTTCTACCCTATGGGCTTGCTGGAAAGCAACTACAGGTTGCTGAATTTGTCTTGATGATTGGATTGGATTCTGATGAACTTGTGCTTAAAATGACTATAATTGAGCTGAAAATTGAACTGAAACTTGCTGGAAATTAACTGGAGACTGCTGAATTGAAGATTGTTGGAAATTAACTGGAATCCCATCGGCGGGGATGTGCTGGAATTGAAAAGTGCTCATGTTTGCAGGAGGCTGAGAGGTTGGGAAGTGACCCCCTTGTTGGGTATTCGTCACTGTCCTCTGATTGATGTGAGCTTGACACTAACCCCCATTGTGGGTATTCGCCGGTGATGTCCCTGTTGCTGGAAATTGAATTGAAATCCCATCGGCGGGGATTTGCTAAAATTGAGTAAAGGTCCCATTAGCAAGGACATGTTGAGGAAGAAAAGGGTCTCATCGGTGGGGACATGCTGGAATCTACCGAGATTGTTGCTTGCAAGATTGACTGGAAGTTGACTGGAAGTCCCTGCGACAGGAACGCTCTAAGATGGTCTTGTCGTCGTAGGAAGGTACTGAGGAGGATGCCTCATAGCAGAGGGCTGAGATGGCTATTGTCAGTAGTCTTGGGCAGACTCCGATGGTTGTGCTTGATTCGAAAAAGAGGCCTGAAGGGCCCGTCATGGCTGTTAAGATTGCTGAACTGGGCCAACTTGATTGTTGGCTATTGCATTAGCTTTTACTTGTATGAATTGCAAGAACATTTCTTGTATTGCTCTCATTCCTTGTGCCAATTCTTGCATGATTGGCGTATTCTCAATTGGCTATTGCGCTGGAGGTTGCACTTCGGCCATGTCGAAGGCAGGGAAGAGGTGAGCTTCTTCTTCGTGGTCGGACATGGCTTGCTGAGCTCGAGTGCGGATTATGCTGCAGAAGGGAAGTTGTTTCCGAAGATGTTGAGCCCAAGGAGGCGCCATGGTGAGGAATATGCTTTACTCTTTTTTCTTTTTTGGGTTTTGGGATTTTCTATTTTTTGTTTTTGGATGGAATACTATGCAGATAAGATTGTATGAGGACTAATGACTTTCATGTACGGGAAGGATTCTGTTTTTAAAGTTGGATCACGACTAGTGAGACTAGCATATCCCCAGCAGAGTCGCCATTCTGTGGACGCTCACCTTTTCGCACTCCCCTACCTTCCCTTTCGAAAAGGGGGTACGGGGGAATCGCCGTTATGCCACTGGCTCGCCTCGTTCTCGAGGGCTTTTTCGGTTGTCGTGTTATTGGATATGTTTGGATGAGTTCGTATCAGACCAGAGTCCCCACTAGTCAGTTACTTCGAATCTACAGTCGGCTAGACCGCGTAGAAACTTTAGAGAAGGGAATTCGAAGATTCTTTCTCTAAAATGACTCCTTTTGATCTGCGGTCAGAGATTCGAGGTAAGGGATTACGGTTACAGGATGGGAAGGTGTTAGGCACCCACTCTGCCCGTACCGAAGTACGGTCTTTACTTCACAGAATCGATCTAATACTTGAAAGTTTAAATTAATCCTCGTACATTCTCATGAATGATATGATGCATGAATGTAGGTCTAAACAGTAAGAGTTCCTGATGGGCAGGTTTCCATTAACAGGCAAGCCCAGAGCATACGCTTGAACTGACAGGTGTTTTATGCGAGATGCATGCTGTGTATTTGATAAATCAAAGTGTTTGTAGTAGGATGATAAGCAGGGGGGTTGGAAGAATAATAAATGTTGCACTTATGCTAGATGCGAATGAGATGATGCTGATATGAGGGTAATTGGATGGACGGAGATATCGCAAGGATTTTCTTTGAGCGGTTAAGATTTGGGCTTAGATAGCTTGGGAGACTTGGACCAGGGTCAGGCTGGGCTGGACCAGGGCTAGACTCTTCTCACTCGGGCTCTCCTTGGTGGAGGAATGGACTAAAGGGGGTGGAGATGGACTCGGAGCTCTCGAGCTAGAAAGATGAGAAGTGGATTTTTTCTGGATGGGGGGATTGCTAAAACAGGAGGGGAACAGGGGTATTTATAGTTGCGAGCAGTGACATTTTCCATAAATATGTTTGGGAGGCCCCCAGGGGGCCGCTCGTACGGACATGCTGGTTAAGCTTTGGAGTGTACGACCCCCAAACCTGAAACAAAAAAAGCTACAGGTCCGAGGTTCAGAGTTGCTCCGAAGCTGTGGCTCGGAACTAAGTGGGTTGACTGGGTTGAAAAGATGGGTTTGACAAGGTGAGTTGAAAGGGTGTAGGGGCTAGACTGACCCGATGAGTTGACTCGGTGATTTGACTCAGCAGGTTGACTCACCAAGTTTAGCTTTTTTGGGATTTTTGGACTAGTTTTTCTTATGGGGTTTTTTTTATGCTGATGTTTAGGGGTGAGTTGACTAGGTTCAGGCCTGAAATGGGCTATAGATTAGGACTTACAAGGGTGAGTTTGGCTAGGTTTGGACATGGGTTTGGGGGTATGGACCTCCATTCATTTAGCTATCTCTACTAACATTATAGCCGAAGGTAGGGTGTCTACACTTACATAGCCGATGCAGACGATCAAGTTACTGTATCTTTAATAATTGAAGCTTGAGAGAGTTATTTGATCGTCAGAGATCTTCCATATGGCGGTATCATCGATTTGAGTACCAACGCCAAAGTCGGAGTCGAACAATATGATCCAAATCTGTTTGCTCGCCAATTCGGCCTTATTCGGCCTTATTTAGGGCATTCCATTCCTTATATTCGTGAAATCCTTTATGACATTAAGGATTATCTTGGCCTCAACACTGTTTATGAGGACGCCAAGGCAACTATCGAACTTGAAGGATTTGTAGACTGACCGAGCATTTTAGATGTCTTTTTTGAATGGTGGAATGGGTGTTACCGAAGGCTTCTTCTTCACTCAATAGGAGTTATAACGGCCAAACTTACGTTGTTGGTGGAGCCGTCCAAAGTGAAACCCACTGTAAAGGAGAAGAAGGGTCAAGAAAAGAAAACGAAACTAGCAAAGGATGCTGCAATCAGCCAACACTTCACCAAGAAAACCTCTCAGCCAATTCGAACTCCATCTTCAACTTCGACCGATTCACAAACTCCTACTCTCCCATCATCCATCGAGAAAATATGCTCTCCCGATCCTGAATCTGAACCATTAGGAGTGATTCCTCTTTGAGCGATACCGATTAAGTCTCCTGCTACAACAAATCCACCTGCTCCCGCTACAACTCAATCAATCGCTAAAGTCAACCAATTGGATTCGTTGGTTGGTCCTCCCAAACCACCTGTTCCGCCTTCTTTCCGATCAGAAATCGCTATTCCTTCCTCTTCTCGGACAAAAAAATGAACTTCATCGACTCAACCAAGTAATCATCCCGCCAAAGGTATAAAAGCATGGGAGACTTATTTCAATACCATATATTACCCTGGGCTTACTCCTCAACACTATTCTTAGGAAATATAAAAGGGGATTGAAAAACACAGAGAAATTCACGAAAGTCGTTGTCAAAACAAATGGTTGATGGATAGAGAAGCTCTGAATGATCCACACTTACCTTTTAATGAGCGATATGATAAACCTTATCAGACAAGTTTGCCACCATTCCCATCTTCTACTCGGCCACTTGCGAAAATCATCACTGATCCTCGGTCAATCGACAATCGATTCGTGACAATGGCTGTTCGCTCTGATTTGGGTGTACTATTTTCTTCCTCTTTTCATTTTCTTTGTTGTATTCATAATCTGATTTTTATTTTATTCTCTTCTTTATGATAGTTCTCCGAGAAGTGTCGTTCGTCGATATTTCTGTATGTTAGTTTTTGAGGCCCGAGTCTAGAGTCGGACTCCGAGTGGACCATCAAGAAGAGTCAGAGACTATAGACAATCATCCCTTAGCAGACAAATCGGCCGATGGCATACATCTTGAAGCTCTAGTAGCGACCTGCCCGATAATAACACGTATCCAAGATGACTCATCGGTTGCACCAGGTTCAAATGAGCCAAATGATCTGCCCCGTGACTCGACCGATGCTGCCAACATTTCTGACATCATTACCAATTTTGAAAGTATGGCCAATCGTGATGAA
Source organism: Liriodendron chinense (assembly GCA_003013855.2). Classification (NCBI taxonomy): domain Eukaryota; kingdom Viridiplantae; phylum Streptophyta; class Magnoliopsida; order Magnoliales; family Magnoliaceae; genus Liriodendron; species Liriodendron chinense. The sequence goes on from ML058552.1 coordinate 3,306,978, forward strand.
GCAGCCCTTCTTCAACAATACATTTGGATCCTAATGATAATGAAGATGACCTCTACGAAATGACCTTTGTGAAAGATCTTCCTCGAACATCCATTTTGGTCAAATCTCCATCTACATTGTCTTTAACTCCCATGGTCAATCCTTTTCCTTCTGCTACCAAAAAGACTCGGCGGCGGTTAACATTGACCGAAGGATCGGATGGCTCTCCTCGAAGGATAATTTTTATTGAAGATCCTCAAAGAACTGAAGGACAGACCGAATCTGAACTTCTCACTCCGGTCCACAATCGATCTTTGGATTTGCAAACAGTTGAACCATCTCATCTTCTGTCTTCTTTGCCAAACAGCTGCCCAGTTGTATCACCTAGTGATATTGATGTGCAAACTCAACCTCCAATTTCAAAGCCAATTGGCGAACAACCTGCAGGCGTACCGACAACTGACTTGCCTTCTAGTCAACCTACCACCCCAATCGACTCGGTGACGATGTTGAAGATCGAGCTCAATCTCCCAAAACTTCAGTTTGTATTCAAACTGCAAATATCACACCGACCGATTTTTCTCATCCATCTTCTACTTCGACAGGTATCCTTCCAGCTGAGTCTCTTAATCTAAAAATGAATTTTTCACCAATCGATGAAATTCTAAATTCCTTAAAGAGAGCCTTAGACGACGAAATTTCTATTCCAGAGTCTCCTGCCCTTTCAACAGAAGTTCAACAGCTTAAAGAGGAAGTTGAAGCATTGATACGTACAAGCTTTTCAACTGAGCCTTCAGATGAGTTGATTAATGTGATAATCAGTCTGATAGACCGATATCAGGTGTATTCATGATCTGATAGTAGTCTTGCCTCGCATCTGCCAATACTTTGAGAATTTTTGAATTATTTTCAAGAGGCTTATGAGCTTAATTCTAGCATTAATCAGCTCGAAGTTGGTCAAGCTAACTCTCATTTGCAAATGCTTGAAGCGAGTCTGCTTAGAGATTAGTTTTCAACCGTACGTGAAGAGCTTGAGCGTCATGATTTAGCAGTGAAGACTTTAAATACTGAGATAACCGCAGTGGAGGCACATTTGCAGAATCTCAAAAGATAATGAGAAGAAAAGAGAAGCATGTATAATGAGAAGAAAAAGAGCATCAATCTCTGAACCCAACCTGCACAAATTCAAGCTCGATTGGTTGGTGAGACCAGACAATTAACTTTGAAGCAAGGTCTAATTCTTCAATAAAAAAGGAAAGGCAACAAAAAGTCAGAGAAGTGCTTAGTTGATTTTCATCCTTTAAATTTAGAATGTAAGGGTATTACAAATTAACTATATAATCGAACAAACTTTTCCTCTTCTTTCTCTTGAATGATAATCTTTAATATGATGTACATCAATGTTGTTGAGCTCTTAATTGTGCATATTCTAACCCTAATTCATCACTCATTGTGCAAGGTTTGCATGGTTTATAGACAAATCTAATGCATGTTTTGTGATTGCAGGTTTGAGAGTGAACTCCGTCTAATTGATGATGAAAAGAGCTGATTTAGAACCTTGGATGAAGACCCAAAGGTGGGCCGAAAGAAGGGTTGAAGCAAGCTTGGAGGCGGCGGAAGTGAATCTTGGAGTTCCACAACTCCCTCTAGTTTGTTTTGCTGTTTTTATGAACTTTTTAGTTGTTTCATGTTTCCTTAGATCATGAGCAGCTAAACCTCTTAGCTAGGGCTAAGAGGTGAAGCTTGTAGTGGATCCAAGATGTTTCAATTCGTAGTTAGTTGGTTTTAAGTATGGAATTCATGTTATGAACATTGGTTTGAAGTTTATACAAGTTTTTAAGTAGTTTTTCTTAGTCTTATGATGACTCATGGATGTTTGGGAGAATTACTTAATTTCTTATTTGGTTTGTATCAGTCTAGACCTGTATGATCCGAGGAATCGGAGTGCGCTCTAGGACTATGATCTTCATGAAGGGACTTCCTACCAAAGTTCTATTTTTCTGATTTTCTGGCTTATGTAAGGGACTGTGCATGTGATTTGAATCTAGTTCAAATCATGATCTAGCCTTGTCTTGTGACAGGACTTGAGGATGGTTATGATTATAAATTGGACTGTTTGGAAAGGGGAATGACCTATGCAATTGAGCATGCTCAGCTCAGCCTACATTGAGTGAATCTGATGCATCGAACTTACATAATACAGATTGTTTTGTTTAACAGCTCTATCATCCGACTAGATAGACCTTAATGTCGATTCTAGTTGAGAGAATGAAAAACCACAGCGGATTGAACATCAAGGATTGCTACAAGTGGATCCTTGAACCCCTAGTGCCTTTTTATAATTATTTACTTTCAATTTAATTCAGTTTTGCTACTCACATCAAAATCATACAAAAATCTGGTTATTAGCTTTCAATAGACACTTTTGGATGTATTTGTGAAACCCTACATAAGTCCCTGTGGATCGACCTCGGTCTTACCGAGATTATTACTACATCGCAACCCTACACTTGGGGAAGCGAACAAGTTTTTGGCGCCGCTGCCGGGGATTTTGACGGTTTTTCACAAAATTCTGAAATTAGTATCTATTTAGGATTTTTAGGATTTTAGGACTAACTTAGTTTGTTTATTTGATTTTTCTTTTCAGGGATTTCTAGGAAGCTGAAGAAGATACAAGGATTTCAAGTGCCGAATCAGGTTCTATCTGTCTAAACCTTACTCTTCTCCTTCTCCTATTCATTCCTATCATATTCATCTCTTGTAGAGTGGGTGGAGACTCCTTTTGGATCTCTGAAAGGTCGGCCTTTTTGCCACCTGGATTCCTATTGGTCGGCTCTGCCGTCTTGGATCACCTTGTGCTCAGAGATTTCTTTTCTCATCTCTACTCCTCTTTCTCCTTTTTCTACACTTTTTCTCAAAAGATTCAAAGAGTGGGTGGGGAGTTCTCTGAACCCCTATTGACCAGGAGAAATCAGTCTCTATCCTTGCTTCTGGCTTAGCCATTGCAAGACACCTTGTGCTTCGGTCTTAGAGATTAGTTAAGAAAGGGAGGAAGATTTCTTCTTTCTCTTTGTTTCTTATTATTTTTTGTTTTGCATGCCACATTGGGCTCGGGATTCCAATAACCGACTCATAAGTGAAGGGGGGATAGTAGAAGGAATTGATAGAGAACCACGTGCTAGGAGACATCTAAACTCTCCAATTTTGTCTGAAAATATGGCTACGAATCAACCTAATCTGGGCCAAAACCAAACTGAAACAGGGGAGAATGTGGTTGAGAATGTTCCCCGACCTAGGACTTTATGTGATTTCTTGCAACCCGCAAGAGCGAGCACCCCCATCCTGCATAGTTTTTCCACAAAATGCAAGGAATGTGGATTTGAAACCAAGAGTGATCCAACTTCTCCCTAAATTCCATGGATTAGACAGTGAAAGTGCTTATCAACACCTTAAGGAGTTTGATGAGGTAATTACCACCATGCACTTTGCAAATGTGACTGAAGATGTAGTAAGACTCAAATTCTTCCCTTTCACTCTTAAAGATAAAGCCAAGGGTTGGCTTTATGCATTGAGGCCAAGATCAATTGGTGCATGGACTGACATGCACAGAGAATTTATAAAAAAATTCTTCCCCACTTACAAAACAAACATGTTGAAGCGCCTTATCATGAACTTTGCCCAAAAGGAAGATGAAACCTTCTTCCAATGTTGGGAGAGGTTTAAGGATTTATTAAATGCATGCCCACATCATGGCTATGAAATTTAGCGGGTTATAAGCTTTTTCTATGAAGGACTGACTTCACCCATGCGCCAATTTGTAGAGATGATGTGTAACGGGGAGTTCATGAATAAGGAAGCTGATGAAGCATGGGATTATTTGGAAGAATTGGCTGAGAATGCACAGGCTTGGGACACATCGAAACCAACTAATTCCAAGACTGGCCAACAAAAGGAAAAGGGGGGAATGTATGTCTTATCAGAAGAATATAGCATAAGTGCACGGTTGGCTAGCCTCACAAGAAAGGTCGAAGCCATGGAATTAAGGAAAAGTGAAACGATCAACTCCACTGACGTTGAAACTGTTTTTGGAATTTGTGCTGGAAATCAACATACAACACAAGATTGCCCCACAATTTCAGCAGTTCAAGGCATCTTACAAGAACAAACAAATGCCATAAACAGTTATCAACAGCAATTTGGTGCTCCAAACTCAAACACGTTTAATCCTAATTGGAAGAACCATCCCAACTTCAGTTGGAGGAATGGACCCACTGCAAATGCAAGCAACACTCCAAATTCGTATCGGTCCAAGCTGAGTATAACAAGACAAATTCTCTAAAAATAGATGGGTTCATGCAAGAGCAATTGAAATTCAATCAAAATTCAACTCAAGCCATCAATGAATTGAAAACATCACTGGCTAGAGTTGAATCTCATCTTAGTGTTAGAGAGAAGGGCACACTTCCTGCCCAACCTATTCCTAAACCAAGAACCCAGTTTGAGATACAAGATGCAAGCTCATCCTCTCACCACACGGAACATGTTCAAGCTATCACCACTTTGAGAAGTGGGAAAGAAATTAACAAATCTAATCCGGTGAAGGCCCCAAAGCCTAAGGATCCGGAAATTTCTAAAGAGGATGATAGCTCGAACAATACCCCATAAGAGAAAGAACCGGAAAGGCAATACAAGCCGGTTGCTCCATTTCCACAAAGGTTGATTTCACCTAAACCTTTAGATAAAAATCTGGAAATTTTAGAAGTATTCAAGCAGGTGAAGATCAACATCCCGTTGTTGGATGCAATAAAACAAATACCATCTTATGCCAAATTTCTAAAGGAATTATGTACAGTCAAAAGGAAACACAATGTTCACAACAAAGTCCTTTTGACAGAGAATTTGAGTGCCATTATCAAACAAGAGGTGCCCCAAAAATATAAGGATCCGGGTAGTCCAACCATGTCATGCATCATAGGAGACTACCGGATTAAACAAGCCCTACTCGACTTGGGGGCAAGTGTGAATCTCATTCCATACTCGGTCTACGAACAACTTAGGTTAGGTGAATTGAAACCCACCAAAACCACACTTCAACTTGCTGATAGATCCATCCGTATACCAAGAGGAATGATAGAGGATGTTTTAGTCCAAGTTGATAAATTCTACTACCCAGTAGACTTTATTGTCTTGGATACACATCCCGTAGTAGGCACCGGTGCTCAAATTCCCGTCATACTTGGACGGCCGTTTCTAGCTACTTCAAATGCCATTATCAATTGTAGAAACGGACTTGTACAAATGTCCTTTGGAAATATGACCCTTGAGCTTAACATATTTGATTTATGCAAACAACCACGGGAGGTTGATGATGATGTCCACGAATTAAACATGATTGAATCATTCGTGGAGGATACAGTCCCCTTGTCACTATCTTCCGACCCTTTTGAGGCATGTGTGGCCCATTCTCATGAGATAAATGATGACACAATAGAAGAGATGGATGCCATGCTAGAGATGATGCCAGTGCTTGATAATAAAAGATGGAGGGCCCTATTTGAGCCTTTGCCTGTAAACGAGAACAAGGCCCTCCCATCCAACATCAAGGCACCAACACTCGACCTAAAACCATTACCAAGTGAGCTGAAATATGTTTATTTAGGTCGAGATGAGACATATCCAGTGGTGATTTCTTCCCACCTGGATGAGGAACAAGAGAGTAGGCTAATAGCCACTCTATTAGAGCACAAGAGTGCCATTGGATGGTCAATTGCGTATCTCAAAGGCATAGACCCACTGATTTGTACTCATCGCATACACCTTGAGGAGAATGCGAAGACATCTAGGCAACCACAAAGACGACTAAATCCAAACATGAAAGATGTGGTTAAGGCCGAAGTGGTAAAGTTATTGGATGTGGGTATTATTTACCCAATATCCGATAGCCAATGGGTGAGCCCAACTCAAGTGGTCCCTAAGAAATCCGGAATAACCATTGTAGCCAATGCCAATAATGAACTCGTGCCAACTAGAGTCACTACCGGTTGGAGAATGTGCATTGACTACAGGAAGCTAAACACTGTCACGAGGAAAGACCACTTCCCCCTACCATTTGTTGATCAAATTTTAGAACGGTTGGCGGGTCATTCCCACTTTTGCTTCCTTGATGGCTATTTAGGGTACAACCAAATAGAAATTGCCCGTGAAGACCAAGAAAAGACTACATTCACATGCCCATTTGGCACTTTCGCCTACCGACGGATGCCGTTTGGACTATGTAATGCCCCTGCCACCTTTCAGCGTTGTATGATGAGCATTTTTCTGACATGGTGGGGACCATTCTCGAAGTCTTCATGGATGATTTTTTCGTATTTGGTTGTAGCTTTGATGAGTGCCTTGAGCACTTGAAATCTGTGCTAAAAAGATGTGAAGAGAAGAACCTTGTGCTCAATTGGGAGAAGTGTCACTTCATGGTTCAAAAGGGAATTGTACTTGGTCACATCGTTTCACAAAATGAAATCGAGGTGGACAAAGCGAAAATTGATCTTATCTCTAACCTTCCACCACCCAAAAGCATACGAGATGTACGGTCCTTTTTAGGACACACAGGATTTTACAGAAGGTTCATAAAGGACTTCAGTTCATTCTCTCGCCCTTTATGTAACCTACTTTAAAAGGAAAATTCATTCGAGTGGAATGAAGAATGTCAAAAGGCCTTTACCACCCTTAAAAGTATGTTGACATGTGCTCCCATAATGCAACCACCTGATTGGAGCATTCCTTTTGAGATTATGTGCGATGCTAGTAACTATGCTATTGGGGCCGTGTTAGGTCAAAGAAAAGAGAAAAAACCATGTGTCATCTACTATGCAAGTAGAACCCTAAACTCAGCCCAAGCAAACTACACCACTACTGAAAAAGAACTTTTAGCCGTAGTTTTTGCCTTGGACAAGCTTAGGTCCTATTTGATTGGATCCAAGATCATTATATTCACTGACCATGCCGCGCTTAAATATCTTCTTTCTAAGAAGGATGCTAAACCACTGTTGTTAAGATGGATCCTTCTACTCCAGGAATTTGACATAGAAATACGTGATAAGAAAGGAGTAGAGAATGTAGTAGCTGACCACCTCTCTCGACTTGTCCTCACTGATTCCCCTGAAATGACTGCAATCAATGACATGTTCCCTGATGAACAACTTTTTGCTGTTTCCCAATCGCCATGGTATGCGGACATTGCTAACTATCTTGCCACAGGTACAATTCCTACATATTGGAAAAAGCAAGATAAGGATAAATTCTTCACGGAGGTGCGAAAATTCCTATGGGACGACCCATACTTATTCAAGTATTGTCCCGATCAAATCATAAGGAGATGTGTGCCAGATGAGGAACAACAAAGTATCATCTCCTTCTGTCATTCTCAGGCATGTGGTGGCCACTTTTCGGCTAAAAAGACCACAGCGAAAATTCTACAATGTGGGTTTTATTGGCCCACCATGTTCAAAGACACACATGAGTTTTGCAAAGCATGTGAACCTTGTCAGAAATTAGGAGGAATCTCCCGTAGAAATATGATGCCACTCAATCCCATCTTAATAATCGAAATTTTTTATTGTTGGGGCATCGATTTCATGGGCCCATTCCCATCTTCTTTTGGAAACCTATACATCTTGCTTGCCGTTGATTATGTTTCCAAATGGGTCGAGGCCATCCCTTGCCGGAATAATGACCATAAAAAGGTCATTCGCTTCTTAAAAGAGAATATTCTTTCCCGGTTTGGAACGCCCCGAGTCATCATAAGTGATGGAGGGTCTCACTTTTGCAATCGCCCTTTTGAAACCTTAATGAAGAAATATGACGTAACGCACAAAGTGAGCACTCCCTATCACCCACAAACTAGTGGACAAGCTGAGATTTCCAATAGGGAGATTAAACACATTCTAGAGAAAACGGTAAACCCCGATCGCAAGGATTGGTCGCTTCGGCTTACCGATGCGCTTTGGGCTTACCGTACTGCCTTCAAAACCCCTATTGGAATGTCTCCCTATAGACTTGTCTACGGGAAGGCTTGTCACTTGCCTGTGGAGTTGGAACATAGGGCATATTGGGCTATTAAAAAGATGAATTTCAATTTTCACAAGGCAAGCTCGTTACGCAAACTACAATTGAATGAACTTGCAGAAATCCGGAATGAAGCTTATGAGAATGCGAGAATTTACAAGGACAAGACGAAGATATTCCATGATAAGAATATTCTTCGCAAGACATTCACGATCAATCAAAAAGTCCTCATGTACAATTCTCGCTTACATCTATTTTCGAAAAAATTGAGATCTCGATGGACCGGTCCCTACATTGTGCAAACTGTCTATCCATATGGGACTGTCGAGCTATTGAATCCAAGGAACGACAACATTTTTAAAGCGAATGGGCAGCGATTAAAGCCGTTCTTTAAGAAGTTTCCTTCAGAAGGTATGTCCATACCCCTGAATGATCCTGTGTATCAGGATGACTGATCTCCTAGTTTGACGGAGGTATAGAGTAGTTAGGATTAGGATTTTGTTGCTTCAGTTTACTTTTGCTTAGGTTTGTTAAAAGGAGGAGGAATTCCAATTTTCACCTGTCAGGTACTCTCACTCCTCACTCCCTTTATGTTCACATTGCTCTCATGTTTGTTTACTGCACATCTTTTACATTGAGGACAATGCAAGATTTGGTTGGGGGGTGTAGGATCACTTGAATAAATCCAGCGTTTTGTAACATTTCAAGCAATTATGTGAAAATTTTTCGATTTTTCAAAACATTCGAAACTCTTTTGGAAAACATCGGTTCTATGCATTCAAGATGATATGAGCATAAGAGGAGGAGATATGAAGTGCATGGGGCAGTATGTCTGGAGTCTCTCATAGCATAATGGTTTTAGATGTGAATTCCCCTATTTCTGTGATTGATAGAAAATCTGAACACTTTTACACCTAGTCCACATTACACGATTTTCATGGGTTGAAGGGATTAGGTGATTTATGGATTGGCTAGACTTTGAATTAAGGTATTGAGAAATCAGGCCGGGGTACTTTGTCCATTCTTGTCCATGGGAAAACAACAAACAATACGGATTTCTAAAAATCCTATCCAAATTAAAAGAAAAAGGAAAAGGAAGGATGAAATTGGGAATGATGGAAAAATGGTGGAAAATTCTGATTAGGGCTACCTACTACCAACCGGGGGATGGTCTACCCATAACCAAAGCCGGAAATGGGACGTAGTGTGAAAGTCGTCGGAAGGACGGTAAGGCAAATTCCTGTCATTGGCTTGATGTGGCTCCATGTACCTCGAGTTCTATAGTCTAGATGATCTATGAAGAAGATAATCCTAAAAACTCATGAGATGAATTTTCACTATCCACACTAGATTGAATTTGTTCAAGTTCTTCTATTTATCAACCAATCAGCGGGAATTTCATATGAATGCTTATCATGTCTTGAAGGATTACAGTCTCAACCTCTGTCACCAAATAGTTCTGAATCTTACACTTGTATGTCTTGGGATGTATAGAAGAAGGGTTTCTGAAAGAGAGTTGAGTTTTGAAGAATGGGATTAGCTTCACGCATGTTTTGCTCGGGACTAGCAAAATGCTGGTTGGGGGGTGTGTTGAGCTCTTAATTGTGCATATTCTAACCCCAATTCATCACTCATTGTGCGAGGTTTGCATGGTTTATAGACAAATCTAATGCATGTTTTGTGATTGCAGGTTTGAGAGTGAACTCTATCTAATTGATGATGAAAAGAGCTAATTTATAACCTTGGATGAAGACCCAAAGGTGGGCCGAAAGAAAGGTTGAAGCAAGCTTGGAGGCGACGGAAGTGAATCTCAGAGTTCCACAACTCCCTCTAGTTTGTTTTGCTATTTTTATGAACTTTTTAGTTGTTTCATGTTTCCTTGGATCATGAGCAGCTAAACCTCTTAGCTAGGGCTAAGAGGTGAAGCTTGTAGTGGATCCAAGATGTTTCAATTCGTAGTTAGTTGGTTTTAAGTATGGAATTCATGTTATGAACATTGGTTTGAAGTTTATACAAGTTTTTAAGTAGTTTTTCTTAGTCTTATGATGACTCATGGATGTTTGGGAGAATTACTTAATTTCTTATTTGGTTTGTATCAGTCTAGACCTGTATGATCCGAGGAATCGGAGTGCGCTCTAGGACTATGATCTTCATGAAGGGACTTCCTACCAAAGTTCTATTTTTCTGATTTTCTAGCTTATGTAAGGGACTGTGCATGTGATTTGAATCTAGTTCAAATCATGATCTAGCCTTGTCTTGTGACAGGACTTGAGGATGGTTATGATTATAAATTGGACTGTTTGGAAAGGGGAATGACCTATGCAATTGAGCATGCTCAGCTCAGCCTACATTGAGTGAATCTGATGCATCGAACTTACATAATACAGATTGTTTTGTTTAACAGCTCTATCATCCGACTAGATAGACCTTAATGTCGATTCTAGTTGAGAGAATGAAAAACCACAGCGGATTGAACAACAAGGATTGCTACAAGTGGATCCTTGAACCCCTAGTGCCTTTTTATAATTATTTACTTTCAATTTAATTCAGTTTTGCTACTCACATCAAAATCATACAAAAATCTGGTTATTAGCTTTCAATAGACACTTTTGGATGTGTTTGTGAAATCCTACATAAGTCCCTGTGACCTCGGTCTTACCGAGATTATTACTACATCGCAACCCTACACTTGGGGAAGCGAACAAATGTACATGTTCCTGAACGAACACCATTACTGAGAAGACGGTCCGTCTTCCTTGGGAAGTGGAACGACGCTTACGGTTAAATAACTTACCACGATCCATTAATTCTCACATCTTTTCACCAATTGCCTATAAAAAGGGGCAAACTTCTCCATAATCACTAAACCCGTATCCTTGATTCTCCTTTATCTCGCGTCAATGGCCTCATTAAGTAACCCTTCTCTTTCTCAAGCCAAGGTTTATTTGAAAGACATCCTTTCAGAAGAACTATCCGACTTCGGCTAATCATCCCTTCTGTTTGATACGGATTTCTTTATTCGTCAGGCCGTGATCATTCCCGAGAAAAGTGAAGCTTTCGATGATATCTTACAACTCCTCAGGAAACTTCATGGCCTTGGAAGCAATTTTTTCGGAGCCGAGTTTGATGCTCAGCACACCAAAGGCATTTTGAAGGAATACATTTTCATTCGCAAAATGTTGCCCAATCTTTATGATTCACTAGAGGCAGTGAGGGGCAATTGCTTTTGCTGGTTTTGTCAACATCAATATGACAAAACCCTTCTGAAGATTTTCCAAGTCCAAAAATTGGACTTAGAAAATGACATTCGCGAGAATGAAGATGCTTATCATCCTCGGGATGGGTCTCATTTAAAAGAGACTTTGGCCTTCGTCCAATCTCAAATTGTAGTTTTCCAAACCCGCGTTTAGCATAGTCAAGCTCGTCGTAAAGAGATAGGGGCTCAAGTTCGCGGTATTGGTAATCGTGTCCAAGAAGTTTTTCAATTTCTTGATCGAGCGATGGATAATGGACGCTTGTGGACTGCCAAGATGAGGGAGGCTGAGGCTATCAAAGCTCGCACTCAAAAAGAGTTCGACGATATCAAACAAGCCCATGCTTAAGGATGTTATCTAGTCAGCTGAGCCTCTTTTGTCTTTTGTCGCCCTTTTTCTTTTTTGTACTTGGCTAAGGGGCTCAACCATTAATGAATTTTATTTTGCTTAAATTCATTTCTAGATGTGTTGTGCATACCATGGCCGATCATCCATCCATACCCTCATTTTGACACAAAAATTGTTGCGAGAATTCCTCAAATTAGCATGTCACTCTAGATTTTGAATATTTAGCCATCGCACAATATCGATTATAATGTCGGCTTTAATACATATACGATATCGGTCAATATTTTTGTGACCAAAATCGGTTAAGGATTTTGATATATCCTCAGACTTTACGAACCAATAATTTGTGACCGATCAGATGAGGTTTTGCAACCTTGAAATTGGCTAATACTGAAAACAGGCGTATCACTTGAGAAAACTAAAAAAATACATCCTATCAAGTATTCTAGACATTCCTAGGAGGTATTTCGATTTATCATCCTCTAGGGGCCAAATATTAAGAGATGACGGTATCTTTTCAAATAATCATTTCCCGCTTCCTGATTCTTATAAATGGTGAATGTACTAGGGAATTGTAATTGACGTACCAATTAATAAGGAATTCTATTAAGATGCCCGCATGTTTCGTCCTTCGAAATTTGAACCGACGCAATAACTGCAAGAATATCCTTATAAGAGGAGGTCGTTCCTCATCAACACTTACGTTTTCTTGAAAAAACTTCTATCATGACATCCCACTTCTTTCGTGACTATGCTCACGAACTTCTAAATAACATCCTCTGCACTGGCATATCTTACTTTGTGATCCTTCCATGCTTTCCGACGTGTACCCATTTGTCCGAGATGCTTCAAAATATGCTAAAGATGATCCATCTTTGAAAGCGACTCTGGCTGCTATCACCAAACTGGAGGAATTCGGTAACACTTTCTTCATGGCAAATTCCAAGTTTGAAAAATATGCCAATCTACTAACAGAAAGTAACAACATTCAAGAAAAATTAATTCAAATAGATACTGATCATGATAAGATCTGGAAAGAACGCCTCCTTTGGATTCGGAATATAATTTCGTCCGGGCGATTCTTCGCTCACTATGAATATAATGAAGAAAATTGGAGAGTGATATAAAAGAAATGAATCGCCTCTACCCTGTCCGCGATACAACAGGTCCAGAAGGCTTGAAAGCTTTTCTTCAATCCCAGATCATCACATATCAAGATAAGCTAGACAATAGTTCTAATCGAAAAATAGAAGCCGATACCAATTTTTTTAAGCAAGATGACCTTATCAATCAATTATCTCTGAAGATAATTGATAGAGAGAAATGGCAGGCCAAGAGGGAGGAGGCAAAGAGAAAGAAGATCCAAGCTCAAGAGAAGTTTGAAAATTTTAAAGCCAATCTTTTCTGATGGATAACATGTATTCCTGAAACTTGTAGCCAAAAGGCAAAATCTTATTTCGGCCGGTAGGCCGTTTATCATCTTTTGAATGAATGACATATTTTCCTTTTGGCCATTAAAAAGAAACTTCCTCTCCCTTGATTAGAAATTTGGTCCATACACTACCTCCCACAAGGAAGTGTGATGGACTTTCAAGAACTGACCATTAATTAGAGCTTTTGCTACTTTCTCATCTTTATCTTTCAGTCGATAAGCTCCCCCCTTTAAGACTTGTATCACAGTGTACGGGCCTTCCCAAGTGGGTGACCATTTCTTACCTAAAATCATGTCCTTGTGTCTAAAAAGTAAAACTATCTTCCAAACTTTATCACCTAGTCCAAAAATCTTCCCTTTTACTTTCTTGTTGTATGCCCGAGTAACTTTAGCTTTGTTGGCTAAAAGAGAATCAAGGGCTTTTAATCGGACTTCATCCGGCTCCTCAAGCTTAACAAGCATTACTTCAGTGAACTTATCAAGGGTTAATCCAGCTTGATGGGCTACCCTTAAAGATGGGACAGTGATTTCCATAAGTAATATTGCATCATGCCCATAGGTTAAAGTAAATGGACTCATTCCAGTGCTTGTGCGAGGTGAATTTCGATAAGCCCATAATGCCTTAGATAACGTTTCATTCCAGTTTCTGGCATTTTCATTGATCATCTTCCTTATAATATTCTTGATCACTTTATTACTGGCTTCAGCTTGACCGTTTGCTTGTGCATAGTATGGAGTAGAATGGACGATTTTGAATTTATATCGCTCGGCCATAGCTTTAACTTCTTTGGACGAAAAAGCTGCACCGCGGTCCATTGTAATAGATTTCGAGATGTCGAATATATGAATTATGTGAGCTTTGATGAAATTGATAATTTCTCTATGGCCAACTCCTTTCATAGGTTTGGCTTCAACCCACTCTGTGAAATAATTGGTGGCTACAATAATATAGAAGTCAAAATTTAAAGACGTTGGTTGAATCATTCCAATTAAATCAATCGCCCATCCTCAAAACGGCCAAGGTTTAACTATGGCATGCATTTCAGCCGCAGGTATGTGCTGTATCGATCCAGTTCTCTGACATTCTTTATAGCCTTTGGCATACTGATTGCAATCAATTACCATTTTCGGCTAGAAGTATCCATAACACCTCAATATTAACCTCATTTTTCTCTTAGCTTGGTGCGCTCCACATATTCCTTCATGGACTTCCCCCATAACCATCATGGACTCTCTCCTCCCTAAGCATTTAAATACTCCATCGGCCTCTTTTTGGTATAACTCATCATCAACCATGACATAATGGATGACTGACCTCCTGATATCACATCCTACTTTCATACGTGGGCATTGGAGGTGGCCCATAGTTGGATCTCACCAATCATCTTCTTCTAATTCAACCTGGAATATTTCCATAGTGACTTCTCGACCAAAAACTAATGGCAAGGGTGTATTTTGGACCATAATCGCTCGACCAGTAGATCCGTACCAATTTTCTAATCCTGCAGCCATTTGTGCCATTTCGTTGGTGTCAACATTATGCTCTCGTGTGACGTGCATAAGTTCTACTTCATCAAAATTATCGAGCATTTGTGTAGCTAAAGCATAATAGGAGAACAGCGACGGGCTTGTACATTTGAATTTTCCAGCTACTTGGTTGATTACCAGTTGTGAATCACTAATGACCATGATATTCCGAACACCGAATTCCATTAATAATTCTAACCCAATTATCATGGCTTCGCATTCGACCTGATTATTGGTGCACTCAAATTTTAACTGGAAAGTAAACTCATGACGATTGCCATTCGAGGCGATTAGAACGATCCCAGCCCCGACAGTTTTATGAGTTTGAGACCCATCGAATATTAGTTTTCAAGGAGTCAAATATACATGACACAAATCAAGTGCTCTGGGAGAAAGTTGATTTTCCAGATCTGAAGGGTGATCAGCTAAAAAATTAGCGATCGCTTGCCCTTTTACAAATTCTTGAGGTACATATTTCAATTCAAATTCAGACAAGGCTAGCATCCATTTTCCAATTCGGCCACTAAGGATGGGCTAATTAAGCATATATTTTACTATATCAGTCAGGGCGATTATAGAAACACTTTCAGCCAACAAATACTGTCCTAATTTTGTGGCTGAGAAATACAAAGATAAACACAACTTTTTAATGGCAGAGTATCGCCTTTCTGTGTCAAGAAGTGTCCGACTTAAATAGTAGATAGCTCGTTCTCTTATATCAACATCCTCCTGGACTAATAAGGCTCCAATTGATTCAATGGAGGTCGTTATATATAATTTTAGCGGCCGTCCATGAATAGGTGGCATCAAGACTGATGGCCTTGTCAAATAATTCTCAATTTTTTAAAATCCTGCTGATGTTCTGCTTCTCACCTGAATTCCTCATCCTGTTTTAATTTGATTAAAGGAGAAAAACATTAGTTTTCCCTGCATAGTTAGAAATAAAACGTCCCATAAAATTAACTTGACCTAGAAAACGTTGCAATTCCTTTTTGTTCCTTGGGGCCTGGGCATTGATGATGGCTCATGCTTTGTTGTTATCGATCTCAATTCCTCGTTGATGCACAAGGAATTTGAGGAAATTTCTGGCCTGAAACCCTGAAAGCACATTTAAGAGGTTTAGTTTTAATTTATGAGTCCTCATACATGTGAACAATTTGCGTAAGTGTGCAAAATGTTCTCCGAGGTTGATCGACTTTATCACCACGCCGTCAACATAAAATTACATGAACTGACCGATCATGTCATGAAATATTGTATTCATGGCTCTTTGGTACGTAGCTCCAGCAATTTTTAACCCAAAAGGCATGACTATCCAACAAAACATGCCTAATGGACTAGGACATCGAAAAGCTGTTTTTGGAACATTGTCCTGCTGCAATGTATATTTGATTATATCCTAAATGGCCGTCCATAAAGAAATAATCTGATCACCAGCCGCTGCAGTCGATCAACTGGTCTGCAATTAACATTGGATATTCATCTTTTGGAGTTGCTAGATTTAAATTTCTAAAGTCAATACATACCCGAAGCTTACCATTCTTCTTTATTACCGAGACTACATTTGAGATCCACTCGGTGTACTTAATAGGCTTGATAAACCCGGCCTTAAGTAATCGCTCGATTTCTTCTTTTATCTTCTGAGTCACTTCGGCCGTCATACACCTTAGCGGTTGCTTATGTGGTCGAAACTCCTCCTTAGTTGGTAACATGTGCTCTACCAAACCTCGATCTAGTCCCAACATCTCATGAAAATCTCATGCGAAACAATCAACAAATTCTTTGAGCAAACCAATTAATTTAGCCTGGACCTGTGGTGTCAGAAGTCCGCTCACACACGTCGGCCTAGGGTCTTGCTTTGTCCCTAGATTTACTTCAACCAATGGGTCATGCACTTGCGCTTGGGAATCATCTAGTTTATCAGGTGCCTCCTTTAAATCATTCAAACAAATTCCATCTTCTGCAATTTCATCAACTGGTATAACTACCTCAGCTAAATTCACAAAATAACCATCTTCATAATGGTCGAGGCTTTCTTCAAGCCTCCTTATTTTGGCTGTGATATCGACCGCATATGTTTCTCCTGTTGTTGTGTTATTCATGGAATTTCTTCAATAACACATTTCGACGTCAACCGATAAGGCACAATGTCCATCGGCCGATCATTATCAAGACTAAATACTGAAGTTATGTCTTGCACGATACTTTCCGAGGTCTTTCTTATCGACATACCAGTTGGGCGTCCATATTTATTTCTTTCAGAAAATCGGATTGTCCCGACTTCCTCTCTATAATAATACGCCTCGTTAGCATTTTGTGTTGCCAAGAAAGGTTTATTATCGACTAGAACCAACTCGACTCTATCCTGATTCTAGAACACTATTAATTGATATAAAGAGGATGATATACATCCAAAAGAATGAATCCAATCTCTACCCAACAATGCATTGTATTTGGAAGAAGTGTCGACCATAAAAAATGCGGCCAGCGCCTTTTTAGTTCAGACCGTATGATCAATTGATAATACTCCATGAGTATTAGGTAACTCCTCCAGCAAAATTACTAATAATCACATCAGAAGGTATAAGATTGGCTAAGGATTTCCTTAACTGGGACATCATTCTTATAGGTAGAAGGTTGACTGCCGCTCCATTATCAACAAGGATTTTAGTGACTGGACAACCCTCAAGATGAGCTGATATGTACAAAGGCTTAAGATGATGAGTCATGCTGAGAGTTGGTTTCTCAATGACAACCTTTTCTGCCAACATACCTAGTTGCATGGTGATAGTCTTCAACAACTGCATTTGACTCAAGCTTCCTTTTCCATGCCTTTAGACTTTTCCGGCTTGGAACAGGACGTATGTTGGATTACAATAGGGGGACTTAATTCTTCAACATCGCCCACCATTTCATTCTGTTGGGATGACTTTGCCTAAAAATCAGAAGGAATGGTTAATACCATATTACAATTAAACACCACGGGTGGTAATGTTCCGAATACAATTTCCGTACTCGAACATTGTCCCCCAAGTATTTCTGATTCTGATTGTTTCTCTTCTTCGGTTTTCGACCGTGATAGATCTGGGCCGATTATTTCTTCTTGAATGGTTGGGGTTACTTCTAATTCTCTGGCAGTTGCGACCAATTCTTCAATAAAAAAATCATCATCCTTCATCCAATCTCATTGAAGTCGTCCAGCGAATCATCATGCTCCTCAGTGTTCACAACGTTGGTGGAGTTTTTGCTACCCTGATATTCTGCATTTGTTGTTACTTTTCTTTTATAATTCCCAGCAAATGGTTCTATAACCATGTCACCATATTAACAGCAGTTTCCTTGTCCTCAGTTAAAGGTTTATCCATGAAACCTTCTAAAGGAACTTCATTGTGCGAGATTGTTGCTCTCTTTTCCGCTGCTTGACGCCGCTATCATCACTGTTTTTTGGATCGTGTCATCCTTTCAGGGACACATAGGAATTTATGATGCCTTGCTCTTTTCCAATCTTCTGTTTGCACTAATAGAGGTTTGACCATTCTTGGCTTATCTGCTGGCCATGATAACGGCCAGTGTGACCGTCGTGACGATCCAGCTTCATCATCGTTCGCTCGTCGATCACCATTTCGTTCATGTTCCATGTGAGCAGGCCTTTAAAACTTCCTGGCACAATGAATGCATCTTCGTGAATCATAACATTCAGGTGGCCTACCTCTCGGTCGCCATCTCGACCATTTTGAATCTTTATATTGCTGACGGGGTCGTGACTTTAACCTTTGCGAAGTTTCACGGCGTTCATCAGTATTTAGATTTATCTTTTGTCACGGCCAATCAATTCTCCATAGATTGACCGTAACTGTATTCACTTCCAATGCTGGCGAGAAAGGATCGGTATCAATCAGCATTGCTTCTTCCTCCTCTGAAAATTTTAACAGACCTTTGTCAATATTGTCTTGAATGATATTCCTGAAAATAACATAATGATTAGTAGTGTGGTTTTGAGTCCCATGCCATTTGCAATAAGTAACTTTTTTTAATTCTTCCGCTATCAGTACTCTATGATTGATGAGAACTTTAATAAATTTCCTGGCCAACAATATTTCAAATATTTCATCAGCTCATGTGATGTCAAAAGTGAATGTTTTCTTGGCCTTTTGTGTGGCCGATACCGTGGTTTCGGTTTTGATTAAAGCATAACATACCAATGGTTTTTTAGATACCACTTCAGCAATCGCAACTTCATAATTAGGATCATAATAATATGTCTCAATTGATACATTCTTTTGTTTCGATACCTTTTGCAAGAGCTCCTCATATCTAGAGACTTTTCGAGTTAAATCATACAAATCTGCAAATTCAGTTCCAATAAACTTTTTATGGAGTTTTAAATCTAATCCATCTTGTGCAAGTTGCACAAATTCTGACACAGGTGTCACTATTTTACACCTGCTCTTTGCCCTCTTGAATTGGGCAATATAATTTTCACACAATTCTCCTGGTAATTGGCGAAGTCTCGCCAAATCGACCATAGTCATTTCTTTATCTTTAGAAAAGAATTGGGCATGAAATTTTTCTTCTAATTCTTGCCAAGTATGAATCGAGTTTGGTAATAAATTAGAATACCATGTGAATATAGCAACCGTCAGTGAATGACTGAACAATTACAACTTATAATACTCATTATTGGTGAGTTCACCACAATGCATGGTCAACCGACCAACATGTTCAATAGTTGATTGTCGGGTGTCACTTGAGAATAACGCAAAATCTGGGCGATAATTCCTACGCAACGGATGTTGTCGATCAATCCATTCTGGATACGGCTTATGGTAAATTGGAACAGTATTTCGGCCGAGGACTTGGCTAGCAACTTCTTGAACCAGCCGGATGATGTGATCACGATCCATCCGCTGAGGTTCAGGAGCAAGTGGTGGTTCAGTCATTCCACGATTCTGCCCTTCATGAAACAACGGATTCCTAGGATATTGTTAAAACAGTTGTCCGCTATGCATTCCATGGTTTCTCATTTCTGATGTAAAATATCTTACATAAGGCCATTTGAAATCAAACGTCAGCCCAACATTACGTACATATGGGACTAGATAAACCAGAACAGTTCGTTGTAATGGTGGAATTGGAGGCGGCTGTGCTATATTATTAACCAAACTTCCTTCGTTATGAGGGATTGGCATGGTTGTCCTTTTTGTGATGACATTCATCATCCGATGCATGGGCTCGGTCTGATGAGCTATCCATTTATTCAAGCTATGCGTTTGTACACGGAGTTGCTCAGATTGAACGTTTATCATTTCTGCCTGAGCTTTCCCTTGTTCTTGAATTTGTTGTATAGATATTTGTACTTCTTTAAGACCGGCTGTAACCTCATCCAACGAAGTAGTCCGAGAAGCCGATTCCATAACCTGGTTAGTTGGGCTTACTGGGTTAATATTCATATTAGAATTAGGGGTCGCCTCTACTTCCAATTCAACAACTGGTTGTTGAATAGTAGTATCTTCTAGCTTAGCCTCGGCAATTCGATTGTTCCTTCTACTCATAAATTACGTACAGTGTGTACTAGCAATGGTCCCATCGGGCCTGCTAAAAAATGTTGCTCGCTATTCTTCGACCACGCGTGTGACGTGTGTGCGGGCGTGCCAGAACCAAATTTCCTTGCTCAATTCCAACCGAACAATGGTGATCCCGGGCGCCAAGAAAGGCAGATACGTCGTGATCGATCGTATATGACCAAGATCTGTAGAAATCGGTTGCCTAATTAGCCACTCGTTCAGTTGTTTAATAATAATGATCAGGCGATGTTTGGAGGGTGGGGTTGTCCTCCAAAAATGGGTTACACCTTTACCTCCCAGACGAAAGGCCTTTTCTAATTCACGTAATTGCGATTAACAATAAATAACGCATAATTCATTTAACGGTCCAACTATTACATTAAAATAAAATAAAATAAAATTATAAACAGGCAACCTTTTGTGGATGGTGGAGATTGCCTAATGGAGGATGGTAATCGTCATCGGTGTAGCCATAGGCGTAGATGACTTAGCGTGGCCGTAGGCATAACCGAAGTTGGCGAATGGAGATAAATGGTAGGATCAGATCATCCTTCAAATCTAGCGCTTGGCATGGATAGAAGGGAATTACAACTAATGGCTTTGCTAAAAAGGGATGAATGTCCATGGAGGACGGTAAACTACCGTACACAAAGATAAAAGGAAAAATGTCCATGGAGGACGCTACGCAACCGTACACTAAGGTAAATGTCCAGGAGGACGGATAAGATAAAAAGATTTGGTTTGTGTTGATCTGTGAGAGATCTCTTTCATTGATCGATCTTCCTCCTTTTATAGATTTCATAGGCGGTCACAGGAGAAAATATCTCATAACCGCTCCCCATGTCCTGAAGTAACTGTAACATAGTTTGCGCATACGTCCAAAGCTGCTTCGGGAAGATTGCCATGTGTGTGAGCAAATAACTTCTGAAAGATTCCTTGTGAGAGTGCGAGAATGGAGTCCTTGAATTTCTCCACCTCCCTTCTTTTTAGCTCTCCACCAGGAATTCTCGTAACTTCTTTAGAAAAACATTTTTACCACCACGTGGATGTCATCCTAGCCGCATGATCTGACCCGGTCAGATTTTGGCACCAACACATGCATTTACTTCCACTTAGGGCACCGTGAAGCAGCCACATCGCTAGTAGCAGCATTAGTAGGCAATCTGCGTCGGTCACCGCTTACATTCAGTATTGGCTAGTGCTGTGAAAACTCTATGTCCCACCATAATGTATGTGTTTTATCCATGTCGTTCATCCATTTTCCCAACACATTTTAGGGCATGGGGCAAAAAATGAGGCAGATCTAAATCTTAGGTGGAGCATACCACAAGAACAGTGGTAATTGAATGCCCACCATTAAAAACTTCCAAGGGGCCTAAAAGTTTTGGATCAAGTTAATATTTATGTTTTTCCTTTATCTAGGTCTGTGTGAACTAATTCAACATGTTGAATGGCAAATAAACATTAGCTCTTAATGGTGGGTGTTTAATCACCATTATTTCACGTGGTGTGGTTGGTCCACCTTAAATTTATATATGCCTTGTTTTTTAACTCATACCTTAAAATGAGCAGGGTAAAATGGATGGACAGAGTGGATATAACCATACACCACAACACCCGGATCTTTGTACTTAAGGGATCATTGCAACTTTGAGTCTGGCTCAAGCTTGTACTTGGAATGCATAGGAATTCAAATGGCACAAATCTAAGTGATTTGAAATAGCCAGTATTAAAATTAATTCTTAAGATTGAATGGATTTTATTTTAATTAAGCAAAGTTTATTGAATATATTAGGGCTTTTACCTCAAGTACACTCACTGTATCTTGGGAGCGTTGCCATACCATCACTTTTCAAAACTTTATTTTTTTACATCTGAAAGCATTGTGGAAAAAAAATGTTTATAATCACCTTTTACAATTTTCTATTATCCTGAACTTTCTTTTATCATTAGTCTTTGACAAATTCTCTAGCAGAAACTTCAACCTCATAAAAATTAGTTTTTTTTTATTCTTTTTACTTATTATATTGAATCAAGCTTGTTTGGGAAGAAAGTGGGAGGAAATTAGATGCAAAATAATTATAAATATTTTACTTTTAAAAAATAAGTTCTTCTTTTTTTATAAGATTTTGCTTAGATTGGTCTTTTACCATAAATAGATAGATGGAAAGAAAAGAGATAAAAAAAAACTCATTTTTACAAAATGGGTTATTCTTCTTACTACAAATATTATGCTCAGATTAGTCTGCCTTGGAAGAACTGATATAAGGAGATGAGAGATATAAAAAACTCAACTTTTAGAACATAGGTTCTTCTTCTTTCTTCAAAAGATTAGGCTTAGATTGGTGTTTTGTAAGAAGTTAAACTTTGGGTTAACTTTTAAAAGGTTAAATAAGATCCATATGAGATGATTCCATACTTATTTGAAATTTTGTTGAATTAACTTTCCAACAAGCCTAAGATCACCCCAATCCAACTTGTGATGGTAGAGATATGAGCATTTAATAAGATAGCATGATTTATTATTCAAACCACAATTGCTGTTTTGGCCCACTTTTGAAAGGTCAAATTATTTTCAAACGATTTCATTCCAGAGTCATTTGAAAGTTTATCAAATTATCTTTACAATGAGTATAAGATCACTACAATCTGACATGTAATGAGGGAGTTATAGGCATTTTTGTTGGATCGTGTGATATATTTGTCCAAATCACAATCGTTGTTTTATTCAAATTGCAGTATAGACGTTGGCACCCAGTTTTGGAAGGTTAAATGGTATCCAAATGAGGTGATTCCAAAGTCATTTGAAAGTTCGTCGAATTATCTTCCCAACGAGTAAAAGATCACCCCTATGCGATATGTAATGAGGGAATCATGACCATTTTATGGGACCATGCGATGCATTGTTCAAACCATGATCGTTACTTTATCCAAATCACGATCTAAAATTTGAACCCACTTTTGAAAGGTCAAGCGGTCTCTAAATGAGATGATTCTAAATCTATTTAAAATATCATTGACTTATGTTTCCAACAGGCACAAGATCACCCTGATCCAACATGTATCGAGGGCGTTATTATCATTTTCATAAGATTGCGCTATACATTGTCCAAACCGCAATTGTTGTTTTGTCCAAATTATAATATGAACTTTGGCCCCACTTTTGAAAGGTTAACCAATCTCCAAATGAGCTGATTCCAAAGCCATTTGAAAGATTGTTGA
The DNA here is from genome assembly GCA_003013855.2 of Liriodendron chinense. NCBI lineage: Eukaryota > Viridiplantae > Streptophyta > Magnoliopsida > Magnoliales > Magnoliaceae > Liriodendron > Liriodendron chinense. The sequence continues at coordinate 3,330,365 of ML058552.1, forward strand.
ATTATCTTTTAAAAGTGGTCCTAAATTTCAAATCATGATTTGGACAAAAAAAAATCGTAGCTTAGACAATGCATTGTGTGGTTCCACAAAAATGATCATCACTCCTCAATACATGTCAAATTAGGGTGATTTGGGCCCAAATCCATATCGTGATTTGGACAAAACATAATCACGATTTAGATAATATATTGTGTTGTCCCAAAAAAATGCTCATAAATCCATCAATATACATTGAATCGAGGTGATCTTATCTTTTTTAGAAAGACAATCCGATGATCTTTCAAATTGTTGTGGAATCAACTCATTTGAAGATAGTTTGATCTTTCAAAAGTGGGCTCATATTTTTAGATCGAGATTTGGACATAACGATAGTGGTTTGAACAATGTATAGTGTGATCCCATAAAAATGATCATAACTTCCTCAATAGATGTCGAACTGAGGTGATCTTATACTTATTGGGAAGAATTTGACGAACTTTCAAGTGGCTTTGGAATAGCCTCATTTGGACACAGTTTAACCTTTCAAAAGTAGACCCAATGTCTAAACTGTGAAATTGCCTCCAAACTCACACTTAGGACACTTGCGCTATGTGCGGAAGCTAGAGCGGAGTTACTAGAACTATGTCTTATGTCCTATAGGAGGGTGAATAAGTCATATAAAGATTCTTGCCTAATTTAAACTAATTAAACAATTAAACTAAATTAAGAAATTAGCACAAGGCTTCCAAGCCAAGTAGGTCCAATCACATAGGTTACAAAAGATTAACCAATTAATAAACTAGCTTAAACACAGATTATAAATGCTTTAACTATCAGGGCATTTAATCTATGCAAACTATGTAGACTATGAAAGATGAAGCGTGATAAGCATAAGTCTACACAACTAGTGAAAATGCATCTTGTGTGCGTGAATACCTATAATATGCCTAGTATACATGCCATTTAACATTCATATAATTCATCAATTTAAACAATAATGCATGAATAGAAATGTGCTCAAAACCAATCATAAACACAACGATGTATAGTGGTTCGATATCTCCACTTAACTCCCAGTTGTCGTACTCACCCCTTGAGTACATCGGATTTCACTAAGGGAGTTTAAATCAGGTTCCTTCCAACCTAAGTGTTTCAATCGGTTCCACCCTACCAAGGTGTTTGCAGGTTCCACCTAACCTAGGAGTTTATAGGTTCCTCCCAACCCTTCGATCCTACACAAGAGACCTATAATGGTTTCTCGGGCTCACCAATAACCCCAATCCTACACGAGAACCTAAACACACGTACACACCCATGTCAATGGCTTCCATGGAGACTCTAATTTAGGCTCAACATGTGAGCCAAAGTCCTGCACAAGAACCTATGTGGTTTTCAATAGGATAACCATCAACCTTGAATGAACACTCAATCCTACCAAAGGAAAGAGTGCAAAATTGACTCCTAAATTGACAACGTACTTGTCAGATGAGCCCTGCTTCAGCGTCGTCTTTGAGTTGCGTCTTCAATGCTCTCCCATGCATGAATCCGCTCCTCAGTTGCTCCCATGATCGTCTTCATCTCTAACGATCCTTTTGCCTTGCATATGATGCTCCAAATGAAGTGTCAAGGCTAGGGAGGATGGTGGAATCTCCTACATGTAATGGGTATTTTGTTCTAACTAGGAGATTCGCCTAGATGGTCTTTTAGAGGATCTAGATAAGGGATTTAACCATTGGGTTTAGTGTCTAGACTCTAGGAATGAGAGAGATCAAGCCATCTCCAAATTTAGCCATTTGAATGCCCTCACTTGTGATGAATCACAAGGGATATGACTTGAATCTCATAGGTTTAGAGGCTACTATGATTTGTAGGAGTGGTGGCCTCTAAAGCTCTCCAAACCCTCTGCAAAGCCCAAGAACTGATTACCCTATATATAAACTTAAAACTCCAACGGTAAAAAAGGGCCAATAACGTCTCCTTCGATGGCACCGACATCCTAGTTTGATGGGATCGAAGAACTGTCCAAAGAGTTCAAAAGGTTTTTGGACATCCAGTTAGATGACATCGAAGCCTTCAATGGCATCGAACAACTTAGTTTGATGGCATCGAGAAATAGTCCAGAGAGTTGTTCAGATTGCTAGACAAAATTATGATGGCATTGAATTGGTCTTCGATGGCATTAAAGACCCATCGAACTGAACTTCAATGGCATCGAAGTCTAATCGAAAACTACTGTTTGGGCTGATTTGTTTACATTACCTTACACCTCTTTTATTAGCCTAACTTATCATGTTTTTCTATATGATCTAAGGCTAATGATGATGACGAAGGGTTTTCTTTTAAGGTCCAAGTCATCTATAGATTTTGGGTTATTTTGGTCAAGGGTTAGGGTTACCAAGGCACCTCTTTTACTTGTTTCTTCATCCTTGATGTTGTTGGTCCACTAAAGTCTTTAGTCTTCATCTTCTTTGGGCTTAACCACCACCTAGACTATATGACTCACATACTTGATAAATAAGGTGCACTAGTATGCCACAAATAAGTGCACCAACAGACTGTAATTTGGACAAAACAGTAATTGTGATTTGGACAATGCATCGTGTAGTCCCATGAAAACAACCATAACCCCCTTATTACATGTTAAAGTACAAACACCCCACCTTAAATATGTTGAAACTTACTCATTGACTTCAAGTGAACCCCAATCAAAGCAATTGTACAGTTAAAAGTGGGCCATAAAGGAAGCCATCGAGGCAGATCATCAAAAAATCGGGCATACATGTAGCAAACCAAGCGTTAGAATACAAACCTGGACCACCCACAAAACACCCTAGGATTTCGAGATAAAAAAAAACTTTCCTGGATACGATGGTGCGTAATTCATATCCAGGCTTGCCCACTCTCCGCTTGCCACGCTATTGCTCGATCGTAACAGCAACCAATCGTGGTCGCCACCATAACCCTATGACACACCAATAGCTCCATCGATCGCATCCATCCATTTAAGCAAGTCGTCAGCAAATGGAACAAGACAGAGTACATACCGAGGAAAAAACACTAAGAGAAAGAAAAAAGGGTTGGGGGAGAGTCTATGAGCAGAAGTCCAGAGAGGGTGGGGTGCTGAAACATTGACGTGGGGTAGAACTACTGTTGATTCTTTAGAGTCAGTCTCTATTATGGCACATGCTCTCTCCTCTTTCTTTTATTTTGTATATACTCGACGCCGATGTGACCCTCTAGTATCTCTGAAAGTTCCTCATTTCTTGCCAGTCACTTTGTCCTGTTAAAGTTAAAGCCGAAGAAGATACTGAAGGCAACAATGTTGGGATTCGGAACATCTGGTCATTCCTTTTGATTGAAAAGGGTGTTTGATTTCCTCTTTTTCCCTCTCACATCTCAAAATCAAGCCGTATTCCACTGTATACATTTCTTACACACCTACAACATCTACACCCATTCACGCCTTTATTCTGCTTTTGTTTCTTTTATATTTTACCAACCCAAGCCCTAAAATGCCTATGGAGTATGGCTTAACCTTGTTTGTTCTCTTTACTTTACTATTGTACTAAGTGCTTTTCTATTTTGCCAACTCACGCCCTATAAGCCTGCGAAGTGTGGCTTATTCCTGCTTGCTCTCTTAGCTTTACTATTGTCTTAAGTTCCTTATATTTTTCCTAAAGCCTGTGAAGTATGACCCGATCTACACGGCATTGGAAATTCCCTGAACCCCCCTAAAAATAGTAAATCTCCGTAAAATAGAGACTATACAGTGCGCGAGGCGAAAAGGGTACCTGATCTCTTCCTTTTTCGTAACCGGGAACCTTACTCAAAATCTATGATTGCAGACCAACCGTAAGAGTCACTTAAATTAGGGAATCTCACGATTCCTCGATTGTTAACCGATTCTATGGTTTCTAGCCGACTATAGATTCCAAGCTTCATTTAGCTAGTGGCTACTCAAAGTCAAATACACTTTTACCTTTGAGTCAACCCCACATTTAATAAAATCAAAACTACAACTAACAAACGGAAAAAGCCAAGAAAATGTGGGCATCATTTCACCATGCGTGTTCGCGCAGTGGAGGACGTTCACAAAATAGCAACTCCACTAGGGATTTACCACTAGCCAAAGCCCAACTTAAAACATGAGACTTGACGATTTTTTGGGGAATTCTCTAACTTCTCTCATTCTAATCTTTATTAGTCTGATGCTAACGTACTAACAAGCTAACCGACTAACTTTCTAATTTTCACTTGTCCATTTTAATTTCCCACCTTCATCTTGCACTCCAGTGCAAACCGATCCTTTTATTTTCTTGCGAGCATCCTGCATTCCAATGCAAATTGGTTCATTTTACTTTCCTGCTTACATCCTACATTCTAGTGTAAATTGGTCATTTTACTTTCCTGCATTATAGTGTATACTGGTTATCTTGTATGTTTTTGTCATTTACGTTTTGTATATTTTCCTTCCATAAGTGAAAATGAAAATTAAAAAATCAAAAGACAAAAGATAAAAAATCAGAAACATAAAATACTAAAAAACATCACACAGATAACTAAATTAACAAATGTTGGCTAGTCTACAACCATCGTGCCCAAAAATTAGTTGCGAGTCTGTCGCCCTGCCAAGTCAGCAAACACATACCAAAGCATCATTTGAACTTGTTCACAGGCAATCATGTCAGTCAAAGAAGACGCCTTGCCATCTCCTCCGAATTCACCCAGACGATGTACCTCGCAACCCACGGTCGTCCCATTGGTAGTCGATTTAGCCCTTGGCATGAGTGGGCTAGAAAATCTAGTAGCCTGCCTTCTCAAGGAAAGGGCCGCCCATTCCGTTCACGGCACACAACTGCCAAGCACTCACATGGGTCTTTTCAAACCAACCATTAACCAATTTAGCTCATTCCTTTTAATAGGAACCAGGTTCACTTTTAATACCCGCCAATCACAACAACTCAAACTCTATCACCTGTTAGTGCACTTTTCTGTGGCATACTAGTGCACCTTGTTTGTCAATTACTTAGGTCAGTGAGTCTAGTGTTGGTTGAGCTTAATGAAGACGAAGACCGAAGACTCAAGACGGACCAGCTGCATCAAGAAAGAAGAAACAGGTAAAAGTGATGCCTTGGTGAGCCTTAATCTAGTACCTACCCAAATCCATTAACCTCTAGATGACCATGACCCAATAGGCATACCCTTAGTCATCTTAGATTGGACTTAGGTGTCCCAAAAGACCACCAAAAGAATGGCTAAAGAGGTTGCATGTTCTGCTGAAAAACAGAAACAAAAGGCAAAAAACATGCATGGTCGGGCGCCCGACCCAGTGTCCACCGGGCTCCCGACCAGAGGGGAATCCGTCCAAGTGAGTTGGTCGGAAAGTCCAATGGTCATCGGGCGCCTGACCACAACATGTCCGGGCGCCCTACTAGTGCAAAAATTGATCCAGCAGCACAAGACCCATGCTGGACTGAATTTCGGGCGCCCAAACAAAGTGAGCACCAGGCGTCTGACCAGTAAAAATTATGGTCATCGGGCACTCGACCACACCTTGACCGGGCGCCCGACCAACTCAAAATACGTCCAGCGTTTTGAAAATTTTTTATGGACCAGATTCCAGACGCCCGACCCGGCGCAAATCTGCTCATTATTTGACCGTTGGGAGAAACTTTATAAAAGCGGGGGATTCGATTTTATGGTAAAGAGAGGGGATTTTGAGGAGATAGAAGCCACCATTGCTAGACACCATCAGAGGCTCTATCCCAAACCCATAGCAAGTCATTCTCCTTGTATTTTCATCACAAGCTTGGGTCATTCAATGACATAATGAGAATGGACTTGTTCCCTCTTGATTCCTAGGGTTTAGACACCTTGATCATAGTTAAATCCCTTGTCTAAACACTTCCAAATAGGTTTATTCCTCTAGGAAACCTATTTCCTACCATTTGTAGAGGATTCACCATTCCTAAGCACATTGGGCATCTCCAATGGAGCATCACATGCAAGGTAGCTGATCTTAGAGCTGAAGCCTTGGCAAAGTAGCGGCATCAAAGATCGGGGGAGTACAATGGGAGCTGATTCAAGCACGGGAGAGCAAGAAGAAGCAACCCAAAGTGGCGCTACAAAGGGGCTCAATCCGACAAGTAAGATTGTCTTGTTAAGAGTCCATCCACTCAATTTCCTATGAGAGTTGAGTGTAGAGTTTGTTTAACAAACTCGAAGTAGGGTCGTTTATCGATCCTTGGCCTATTTGTCGGCCTAAAATCTAGGGATGTTAGCCGTTCCTTGGCCTGTTTGTCGGCCCAAAGACTAGAGGTTGTTCGGCACTCCTTGGCTCGTTTGTCGGGCCTAAATTTAGGGACGTTAGTCATTCCTTGGCACGTTTGTCGGGCCTGAACAAAGTCTCTAAAGGGAGCCACCAACACGGGTGTGAACATGTAGGTTGGGAGGAACCTGTAAACTCCTCGGTTGGGTGGATCCGAGTTAAAACACCTTGGTTCGGAGGAACCAGATTTAAACTCCCCGGTGAATGCCGGTGTGCTCAAAGGGGTTGAGTACTTGAACTGGGAGTGGAGTAGACAAGTAGTCGAACACTATACATCCTTGTGTTTGTGATTGTTCTTGAGCACATTTCTCTTTATGCATTGTGTTTAATTAGTTAATTATGAATGCTTAGTTAGGATGTATGCTAGGCACTTGATAGGCACATCCACACACACAAGATGTACTTTCACTCCTTAAATAGACTTGAATTTAATTGATCCATCCTCATTTAAGTCTACTTGAGTTGCATAGATTAAATTCTTCATTAGTTTAATCATTTATTGATCTATGCTTACTTAGACTAGGATGTTAATTGCTTTCATCATATGCTAGTCTATTGATTGGACCCACTAAGGCTTGGAAGCCGAAGTGTTAATCGCTTACGTTGTTTAATTTGCTAAATTTGTTAAGTAGGCGAAAAGATTTTAAAAAGGTCCTAATCACCCCCCCTCTAGGACTTAGCCATAATTCTAGTTGCTCCTTAAGCTTCCGCACATGTATGCATAGGGTGTCGTGTTAGACTACCTGAAGCAATTTCATCACCTTCTCCCCCTAACGAGAGCCAACCAACACCTCAGCAGGATCACTCTAGCCAATCTCAATCTAGTCAATTCCAGCAACCCCCCCTCTAATGGGAGTGTGTTTGTTTGAGATCTAGTTAAAACAATGACAATGTTTTAGTCAATCACAACATCTACATTCCAATCAAGCTCAGTCTCTACTTTCTACCTATGTACATCCTGATACTCAATCACACCCACGATAGGGATTTCTCTCCAACCCCCCTCATCCAACGGTCCCCTTTCAATAGAATCCCTCCGTTAGGGATCACAAGAATGTCAAAGAGATCGATCACTATGAGGAAAAAGCTAGCCGAGTTCTGTAAGGAGCATGACCACTTCCTCAAAACAACCATTTGAAATTAATCTACTCCGAGAGCATTTTGGGGACCATTTCAAGGCCATGAGAAATGAACTCCAGAAGCAACATGCGACGGAAATCCCTTCACCAAGTTTAAGGACCTTTATCCCTTCTCACATGCTAGGGTACTGACAAATTTTAAAGTGGCCAAGTTTCAAAGGTACGACGGCACGGGATGTCCCATCGCCCACTTGAAAGCTTTTTGCAGCGAGCTCGATGTCGTGGCTGCAAACAATGGTGCCTTGATCTGACTATTTCAAAAGTCCTTAAGAGGTGATGCACTCGAATGATACACATTGCTTGATTATCACTAGATAAGCATTCATAAACCTCTTTGCATACAATCTGAATGAGGCACCTTAAAGGGCGGATTTGGATGCCCTTAGGCAAAGAAACGACATGTCATTATCTGCATATGTTGGGTGATGGAGTGCCATGGTCACAGGAATGAAAATGGCCATCGATGACGAGGAGCAAATCTCCATGATTGTCCATTCAGTCAATCTAAACATACCAGGATACCTAATTTCGTACTCGTACCCCCACTTCACCCAGTTAATTCGTGCAGGGGAATAGGTGGAAGACGGAATAAGAGCTGGCACAATTGCACCATGGTCCCACCAATCTGCCCCTACATAGAAAGTGAAAATTGAAGAAAAGGTAAGCGGTTACAGAGCCAGAAACAAATATACATTGTTCCTCACCCAATGGACACTAACAATCTCATCGCTTCGGCGCAGGGGTCACCGATCAGTCTTCAATAGGGACAACAACAACAACTCAGGTGAAATTTGCGGTATTCAAATTAAAATAGACAGGCAAGGGAAACACAAGCACCTAGGCAATTCACTCCATTGGCCCAATCATACACAAACATTTTGGCCACCTTAATTCAAATGGAGCTTGGCTCCTCTCCAGCCTAAGCCTCCACCAAACCCACTGCCTCTAAACTACAAGGAAAGCGAATATTGCACATTTCACCAAAGAAGGGGACATACCACGAAACTTTGTTTTCTCTTTGAAGCAAGTTGTCCAAAATCCGATCGAATCAAAAGAAAATTACAATTGTGACCCTTGACCCTACCACCACTAACAACAACAGTATACTCTGGAATTCCTTACCAAAGTATCAGGCAAGGCCCAGCATATTAGGAACGCCCATTGTTAATGCCACCAAGGGAGATTATCCACCCCATGTCTTTCATGCAAACTCTACCCTGAGTTACGGCCAAGAGTTTCCTCCTCTCATCCTACAAGGGGTACCACTCACTCCTCTATTGATCCTCCAAGGAAAAGCCCCCGAGCTAGCTTGTCATATAATCTATAATGCACATCAATCGTGGGATCAACCACTGGTTCTACAAGGGTGTGTCCCATCAACCAATCCAATCGCCAATCACAACCAGTCTTGGACTCATTAAGCAGTTGTTCTTATGGGGAGAGCCCCGGAGCCACTACCTGTTGCTAGCCATCCACCAATCACCTTGCAAGGAGGATATCCCTCCCCATTCTACATGCCACATGAATTGGCCAAATCGGACCAAACAGTCCATATCCAAGAAAATCTGCCTACATAGCCTCTCATTCTCTTGGGGCAAACCCAACACCCCAATGAAATCACCTGGCCCCCATCTCCTACCAACCACCGCCTCTAGCATCGCAGCCAGTCCCATGACATTATCCCAAGTGCCTGGAAGAGGGAAACATGAATCCAAACGGGCAATGCTTTTTAGAGAGATATGCCCAAAGGAGATCCCAAGGGACCTTTGGCATGATTAACTTCCAAGACCGAAACCACATATGATGTCGTAACCCAGCTCAAAACCATTCCTGCCCAAATCTTTGTTTGGGAACTCCTCTGCACATCTTCAACTCACTGAGAAATGTTTATCAAAACTTTGAATGATGCACATATTTATCGGGAAGCACCGCCTGAAATGGTCAATCACATGATAGGGCAACTCCTCAACCCGCGAGCCATTACCTTTTCAGATGACAAGCTGCCACCAGAAGGTTGTGACCATAGGAGTCAGTTAAACATAATTGTTTGTCATAAATATTGTAGTATCCCACTTGTACTTATCGACAACGGTTCAAGCTTGAATGTCTACCACTTAGGACTGCCACGTAATTAGGACTGGAACCATCTGTGTTTAGGTCGAGCAACATGAATGTTAGAGCATTTGACATTTCCCGAAAACAAGCCCACAAACCAGCCCAAACACATCTACAATCACATTTCAAGTCTTGGACATCCTTTCCTTGTTCAATCTCCTCCTCGGTCGGCGTTGGCTTCACAAGGTTGGGGCCATGCCTTTGACTCTTTATCGGAGGGCCAAGTATGTCCCCGGGGACAAAGTGCTCTCCATCTTAACATATCCCAAACAACTATCTCCAACAAAAGCAGTCCATCCAAGGGAGCCTAACATCCCAGTCATTGATGCATGACACCTAGAGAGAAAATCTCATACCAAAGCTTTCAAAATGAAACAGTGAACCATGTATTAGTGGCATGTCCTCTTGAATCAAACTAAGCATTCACTCTAGCCAAGCGTCAAATCTTAAACTATCGGCTTGAACACCAAGATACTGCCAAGGTAATCAAGGTTTGAGAGAAGATAAGCAAGATGGGACTGGGATATATATGAGTCTCCCTCGGAGGATGAGCCAAAGTACCCAAGAGGAGGTGGAGAGGTTAAGAGATAGATCACCCTCTTTTCTTCACACTAGGCAAGTTTAACAATGTCTGAATCGTCCACTCGGATGGAAACTCAGATCTAGAGCTTGACATAAATCGAGCTAGCTCAGTTAGCTCTCTCGACCCAACTTGATTCAAAAACTTGGTTTAAGTCGAGCCAAGCTATTTTTTTAGCTCAAAAAAATTTGAGTTGAGCTCAAGTTAGCCCGAACTCGACTCAACTCAACTTGAAACTGGCTTGAACTTGATTCGGTTTGAGTCAGTTCGATTTATAACTTAATTTTATACATATTATATTTATATTATTTATATAAGATAAAAAATGCCCACCCGTATAAAAAAAACTCAAACTCGGCTCAAAAGCTCAAGCTCGAGCTCGAACTAGGCTCGAAATGGCCTGAGTTGCTGACCAAACCAAGCCGAGTTAGCCATACGGCTCGAGGACCGAGCCGAGCCGAACTTGAGCTGAGGTAAGCTACTAGTCGAACTGAGCCAAGTTGTACCAATCTCAACTCGGTGTCCAGCTTTACTCGGATCATATCCTGCCAAACCATAATCCAAGTCTCACCCTCACTAAGTTGCCCGATGAACATGTGGGTAAGGGAAAGAGTTGCCCTACCTTGATTGGACCTCTATCATGGTCTTGGCAAAGTTGTAACAATCCAATGAGTGCCTTGACCTCAGAAATGAAGATGATTTCGTCCAATCTGACACTAAGTCGAACCTAGCCCCCACTTCATCATGATGGTTGGGCATGACGGGTCATGTTCACCTACTACCTTCTCAAGCCCTGACTCCCGAGGGCACTAATTGGGTCACAGCACCCATGATGGTTGAATCAGCTGGCGAAACATATAAAAATGCAGACATGAAAAAATGTTTATGTAAATAGACATCAACACCTTGAGCCGAATAAGGAATTGACAAGTTCAAAAATCCAAAAATTCAGAAAACTCATGAAAACAAAAAACAGAAGATAATACTAAAAAGCAAAAAACAATTAAAATTTTTTGAAAAGCTAAAAAACAAAAAAACTCTAAAAACCCTATCAAAATCCAAGCAGTAAGGTGTTAGATTGTTCAACAAGCCACATGGGTTCGAAGTTGACATCTATGATTTTGACGTAGGGCTAGTCTTTGAACTCGTGAGTTTGAAAGAGGTCAATGATGAGGGAAACGATGATCCAACTTTCAAACTCGAGGATCTCCCTAAAAAGTTCGATTCTAAAGCCAACATCGCACCCGTCGACTTTGAGATGGTCAATCTCCAAACTCCCGAAAATCCTTGGGAAGTACACATTAGAAATAACTTATCCCCTGATGATAGGCAGAGGATAATCAAGTTCTTGAAACTATGGTTGTCAAATTTTGTCTTCCCCTACAAAAACATATCGAGGCTCGATGAAGACTTGGTTGTACATCATGTACCAAGAGGGTCAAGCAGAAATTGAGAAGAATGCGAACAGAATAGATCCTGAAGATACGGGAAGAAGTGATCAAGCAATACAACATGGACTTCCTAGTAGTGTCTAGCTATCCAGAGTTGCTTGCCAACATCATCCCCATCCTTAAGAGAGATGGCAAGGTCTGAATGTGCATCGACTTCTGGGACCTTAGTAAAGCCAATCTGAAGGACGACTTCCTATTACCTCACATCAATACCCTAGTCAATAACACAATGGGATGTAAGATTTTCTCTTTCATGGATTGCCTCTTCGGCTACAATCAAATTAAAATAGCCAAAAAAGATCGTGAGAAGACATTATTTATTACGCCGTGGGGAACCTTTTGGTATTGAATCATGCCATTTGGGTTGAAGAACGTCGGAGCAACATACCAACGAGCTATGATGACACTATTCCACAACATGATGAACAAAGAACTTGAAGTTTACTTGGATGACATGATCGTCAAGTCTTGAAGTATCGAGGGTCATTTTAGAGATCTCAAAAAGATTTTCGACCGTTTAGAAAAAATCAAACTCCATCTCAACCATAAAAGTGTGTCTTCGAGGCAACTGGGGCAAGTTACTCAAATTTATCGTCAAGGAAGATGGTATCCGGCTCAACAAATCAAAGGCCAAGGCAATCATTGAAATGCTGACCCCAAAAATTGAAAAGGAAATTTGAAGCTTCTTAGATAAGATCTAATACATCAGTTGCTTTATCACTGAGCTCATGCCCATATGTGAGCCCATCTTCAAGTTGCTCCATAAAAACATGCCAAAAGAATGGAATGAAGACTGTCAGAAAGCCTTCAACAAAATCAAAGAGCACTTGTTGGATCCACGGTACCACTCCCACCAGTACCAAGGCAAAAACTGCTCATCTACATTTAAGTAGTCGTAGATGCTATCAAGTGCGTCCTTGGCCAGCACTATGACATAGGAAGAAAAGAGCAAGCGATATACTATCTCAGTCGGCGATTCACAGACTATGAGTCCAAATATTCCCCAGTTGAAAAGACATATCGTTCCCTCATATGGGCTACTCAATGCCTATGTCAATACATGATTGCTTATTCGATCCGCCTGCTCGTACGTATAGATCCATTGAAGTACCCGTTCGAGAAACCAGTGCTGACTGGTAGAATAACAAAATGGAAGCTGCTACTTTGAGTTCAACATCACCTATATTACCTAGAAAGCAATTAAGGGGCAAGCATGGGTCGATCACCTCGCAGTACACTCTTTGCCAGACTACTAACCATTGAAGACTTTCTTTCCCAATGAAAATATCCTATTCCTCCAGGGAGAAGAAGGACCAGAGGTAAAAGAGTGGATTTTGTACTTCGATAATGTAGCTAACGCCAAAGGAAGCAGAGTAGGGGCAATCCTCTACTCTCAAATTGACATTTTCATCCCTATCTCGAGAAGGCTAGCTTTCGGATGCATGAACAATGTGGTCGAGTACGAAGTATGTATCACCGATTTGAAAGAAGTAATCATTCTGGGAGTAAAGATCTGAGAGTTTCCGGTGACTCTCAGCTAATTATATATCAATCATACTGTAGACACCCCACCTTCGGCTACACTGTTGGTAGAGATAGCTGAATGAATGGAGACCATACCTCCAAATCCCATGTCCAAACTCAGCCAAACTCACCCTTATAAGCCCCAATCCATAGCCTAACTCAAGCCTGAACCCAGTCAACTCACCCCTAAACATCAGCCTGAAAAACCCCCTATAAGAAAAACCAGTAAAAAAAGTCCTAAAAAGTCAAAACTCAGCGAGTCAGCCCGCTGAGTCAAATCGCCGAGTCAACCCGCTGAGTCAAATCACTGAGTCAACCCATCGAGTCAACTCACCGTGTTAACCCATCCCCCAAACCCAGTCAACTCACCGAGTTCCAAGCAGCAGCCCCAGAGCATGTCCGTACTGCCGCTGAATCCCGAGAACGTCCGTACGGGCGGTCCCCTGAGTGCCGCCCAAACTTATTTACGGGGTCTGCCACTGCCCGTTGCTATAAATACCCCCTCTCCCCTTTACATTCGACATCCACTTCCCCTTTCTTCAGTCCGAGAGCTCTGAGTCCACCTCCATCCCTTTTTAGCCCATTTTTCCACCAAGGAGAGCCCGAGTGAGAAGAGCCTAGCCCTGGTCTAGCCCAGCCTGACCCTGGTCTAAGTCTCCTAAGCCATTCAAGTCTTGATCCAGCCGCTCGAAGCCAATCCTTGCGACCCCTCCATCCATTTAGCTACTCTTTACCAGCATCATCTCATTCGCATCTAGCATACGTGCAACATTTACTTTTCTTCCAACCCCCCTGCTTCACTACAAACACTTTGATTATTTAAACACACAGTATGCATCCTGCATAAAGCACCTGTCAGTTCGAGCGTATGCTCTGGGCTTGCCTGTTAATGGAAACCTGCCCATCAGAAACTCTTACTGTTCAGACCTGCATTCATGCATCTGTCACTACAAGCACTTTGATTATTCAAACACACAGCATGCATCTCGCATAAAGCACCTGTCAATTCGAGCGTATGCTCTGGGCTTGCCTGTTAATGGAAACCTGCCCATCAGAAACGCTTACTGTTCAGACTTGCATTCATGCATCATGTTATCCATGAGAATGTACGAGGATTAAAACAGACTTTCAAGTATTAGTTCGATTCTGTGAAGTAGAGACCGTACTTCGGTACGGGCAGTGTGTGGGGTGCTTAACCTCTTCCCACCCTGTAACCGTGATCCCTTACCTCGAATCTCTAGCTGCAGATCAAAAGGAATCATTTTAGAGGAAGGAATCTTCGGATTACCTTCTCTAACGTTTCTACGGGGTCTAGTCGACTGTAGATTCGAACTAGCTGGCTAGTGGCGACTCTGGTCTTATATAAACCCATCTAAACACATCCAGCCTAACATGACAACCAAACAAAGCCCTCGAGAACGAGGCAAGCCAGTGGCACAAATGGCGATTTGCGCGCACGCACCCCTTCTTCTCTTTCGAAAGGAAAGGGAGAAACGTTCGGGAGAGCAGAAACGGCGAGGGTCCACAGAATGACGACTCTGCTGGGGATAAGCTAGTCCCACTAGTCGTGATCCAGTTTGAAAAACAGAATCCCTCCTATACTTGAAAGTCATTAGTCCTCATACAATCTCATCTGCATAGCATCCTACCCAAAACCAAACCAAAAAAAAAATCCCAAAACCCAAAAAAAAGTATAGTCCTCATCATTGCACCTCCTCGGGCTCAACGTGTTCGGAAACAACTTCCCTTTCGCAGCATAATCCGCACCCGGGCTCAGCAAGCCATATCCGACCACGAAGAGGAAACTTACCTCTTCCCCGCTCTTGAAATGACCGAAGCACAACCTCCAGCGCAACAGCCAATTAAGAATACGCCAATCATGCAAGAATTGGCACAATGAATGAGAGCAATGCAAGAAATGCTCTTGCAATTCATGCAAGCACAAGCTATCGCAATAGCAAACAATCAGGTTGGCCCAGTTCAGCAATCTCAGCAGCCATGCCGGGTCCCTTCGGCCTCTAGTTCAAATCAAGCACAACCATCGGAGTCTACCCAAGACTACCGACAGCAGCCATCTCAGCCCTTCACTACGGGGCATCCTCCTCAGTACCTTCCCGCGATGATAAGGCCGCCTCAGAGCACTCCTGTCGCAGGAACTTCCAGTCAGCTTCCAATCAATCTGGTAAACAACAATCTCAGTAGATCTCAGCATGTCCCCGTCGATGGGACTCCTTTCCTTTCTCAGCATGTCCCTGCCGATGGGACCCCTTTTCAATTTCAGCACATCCCCGCCGATGGGATTTCAATTCAATTTCCAGCAACAGGGACAGCACTGGCGAATGCCCACAATGGGGGTCAGTGTCAAGCCCACATCAATCAGCGGATAATGGCGAATACCCAACAAGGGGGTCACTTCCCAGCATCTCAGCCTCCTATAAACAGGAGCACTTTTCAATTCCAGCACATCCCCACCGATGGGATTCCAGTTAATTTTCAGCAATCTTCAATTCAGCAAACTCCAGTTAATTTTCAGCAATTTTCAATTCAGCAATCTCCAGTTAATTTCCAGCAAGTTCCAGTTCAACCTTCAGTACAATCTCCAGTTCAGTTACAATCCTTTCAAGCACAAGTTCATCAGAATCTAGTTCAATCATCAAATCAATTTCAGCAACCCACGGTTGCTTTTCAGGAAGCCCATAGGTTCGATGACATCGACCACTATGCCGAAGAAGAACGTGCCTTACTCCGAGAGGCACCAGTCGTTCGAACAGATCACCCAGGGCTGGACGAGTTGCGGGAGCAGTTCCAGATCTTGCAAAATCAGCTTCAGCGACAATAAGGAATCGATCTACCTTCGACCAAGTTCAGAGACTTGTGTCCTTTCCCAGATGCTCAAGTACCTCAAAACTTTGAGGTACCAAAATTCAAAAGATACGATGGCAGCGGTTGTCCCACAGCACATTTGAAGGCCTTCTGTGGAAAGCTGAGTGCAATCTCAGGAAATGAAGGGGCCCTCATTCGTTTGTTCCAAAAATCTCTGAAGGGCGATGCCCTAGATTGGTACACCTCATTGGATTGCCACCGCATCAGGAATTAGGAACAACTTTCCCAGGCTTTCGTTGACAGATTCACGTACAATCTTAACATGGTACCTAGAAGGGCCGACCTCGCGGCTCTCAAGCAAAAGACTGATGAAACACTATCAGCTTATGTGGGACGTTGGCGAGCTATGGCAGCCAGAATGCGGACACCTATTGACGACGAAGAACAAATTTCCATGATTGTACATTCAACATATCCTGGCATATCTGGATATCTCATCTCGCATCCATATGCGAATTTCTCACAGTTGATCCGTGCTAGAGAGCAAGTCGAAGCAGGAATCCATGCCGGGACAATCTCCCCATGGCCTCATCAAGCCACTCCAGTTAAGAAGAACAGAGTGGAGGGAAGACCCATCGGATATGGGAACGGAAACCGCAACGGTTCTCCTCCCCGCCCGACAGAGGTAAACAACATCAGCACCACTGCTCAAGGTAATCAATATGCTCCCCCACAGGGATGTCAACAGTATCAGCAGAATCAGGTTCAGCACCCACCTCAGCGGTATCAGCCGCAACCGAATCCTTAACCACAGACATAACCACCTCGACAATAGCAGCAGTTGAGAGGGAACGACCAATACTCATACCAGAATAGGCGGAATTACAGGGAGCTCAGGAAATTCACTCCATTCACTCAACCACTTAGTCAAGTCATGGCTATGCTAGCACAGAAGCAGTTACTCACTCTGATGACACCCAGGCCTCCTCCAAATCCTCTACCTCCAACCTACCGAGAAAATGAGTATTGTGCCTACCATCAAGGACGTGGCCACACCACTGATCGATGCTTTACTTTGAAAAATGTCATACAAGATCTGATTGACGACCGCAAAATCGTCATCTCAGTCCCCGGAACTCCTCCAGCAGCTACTACCAATATCCTTCAGAATCCTCTGCCTCAGCATCCGATGGACCCCAGCTCATCTCGTGGCCCTGCTGTCAACAGCATAGAAGAAGGAGAGCGCCTCGATCAATTCTTCTCACCTATCCAGTCCATTCATGCCTACACTTATGGGCCAGCAAATCTTCCTCCGATCTTGCAAGGGGCAAACCCCTTTCCTCCTTCAATCCCCGAACCGTTAGTACTCGAAGGAGTACCTCCATATGATGTACCAGTTGTGCAAGGGGCATCTTATAGCCATCCATGTTGGGAGCCGGTCATCCTGGAAGGAGCACAGTCATACATCGAGCCCGCATACGAACCTGTCATTTTGCAAGGGGCAACTCCAGTTCAAGAACAATCCAATCCGCAATGGAAGGATTATATTCATCAGCAGCAAGAACCTATCGTCCTGGAAGGGGCTCCTCCAATCAAGCCAGTCATATTGCAAGGGGCAAATTCCGAAGGCGTGTCAATCACACTACGACAGCTGGGACGAACAGAGGGACCCCTTGCCATATCAAGAGGACAAGTATTCATTCCATGGGAGCCTCCTGCTCCTTGAACGGTCAAGCCACGACCGCAACCTTATGTGATCTATGAAGACAAGCCTCAATATTTTCCCTTCAGCACAGGCAACAATGTAGTCCTCAAGGCAAAAGCTCCATACGAGGAAGATCTGGTACCCACACCAGCACCGTTGCAAGAACCAGTGGTCCTAAAAGGCATAGGTGAGGAAAATTATAAAAAGGTCCCATGGCACTATCCAGAATGCGCGGAGCTAGGAAACATGAATCCCAATGGGCGTTGCATCTGAAGAGATACTCAGAACAGAAGAGATCCCAAAGGCGCTCTCTCAGGCCTCGGCAACAGAAACAAAGCCGCATATGATGTGGCGACTCAACTCAAGTCAATCCCTGCTCAAATCTCGGTATGGGAGCTACTCTGCACATCGCGCATACACAGAGAAATGTTTGCCAAAAATCTGAGTGATGCCCATGTCTCCTCCGATACGGCACCAGAAATGATAGCATTGATGATCGGACAGCTCCTGGCTCCACGCGCCATCACCTTCACTGACAATGAGGTGCCACCAGAAGGACGCGATCATGGGCGATCCCTCAACATAGCCTTACGATACAAGGACCTCTGTGTCCCGCTGGTCCTTATCGATAACGGCTCAAGCTTAAACGTCTGCCCACTCAAGACTGCAGAACGTTTGGGAATCAGTCCCTCTTCATTTCGACCTAGCACCATATGCATCAGAGCGTTCGACAATACCCGCCGATCAGTGGAAGGGGAAGTCGACATAGAGGTACATATAGGTCCAGAAATCTCCACTATCACATTCCAAATCCTAGATATATCAGCTTCTTTCAACATGTTGCTCGGACGGCCTTGGCTGCACAAGGTTGGAGCTGTGCCATCAACCCTGCATTAATGGGTGAAATACATCTGTGGAAATCAAGTGATCTCCATCCATGTAGAAAAGGAGCTCATCATTCCTTCCAATGCTGCTGCCACTGAACCAGACATCCCCGTCATCGATATCCAGCACTCTGAAGAAGATGTCCCATTTCATAGTTTCGAGTTCGAGACTGTAAACGCTATCGCCAACCCGGAACCGATAAGGGTGGATCGTGTCTTTTCACCAGCAGAATGACTAAGCCTCAAGTATCAGATGAAGAATTATTTCAAATCTAGAAAGATGTCGCTGGTATATAATCAACTCAAATGGGGGCTTGGGTACAGGGCAATCTTCATGGACAAAAGAAAGAAGAAATTCCATTACTCTCCCATTCCATTCATCAAGCCAGGAGAACCTTGCAAAGATCCAAGAAGGAATCAACCGACTGCACTACACAGAGGCCTCCCGATAAGCCTAGCTTGGGCCACATGGCCCCCCATTCGATGGGACCGGATTCTCGAACCGTCTAAGCCTCCGGACGAAGGAAAGGATGAAGATGAAGAAGAAAGTCAAATACAACAACTTCAGGACCAAGATACTCTGATACCTGCTCCCAACCAGGGGCACAACCTGCCCACTTCAATTCCAGCCAGCCAGGGGCACAACTTGCCCATCTCAGCATCAATCAGCAAGGGCACGACCCACCCATCTCTGCAGAATCAACATCATCAATCATCAGCCAGGGGCAGAAGCAGCCCATCCATTGGACCAAGAAAGGGAAATGGCCAGCCCTAGATTGGTCCGATGTCCAGATTTCGAACTTGTATCTCGCTGTGGAACCAGACGAACTGCAATGCGAGGTAAGTGATCCGGGAGGGACTGAGTACGACTCAGATCTCGAGCCCAACCAGCAAGAAATCATGGTCATTGGGCCAGACTATGATTCTTCGCCCAAATCATCAACCCCCACCTCTCCAGGGGAAGGAGTGTGGGGTCCTGAATGGTCATCTGTTCCCCTAACTTTTGAATCAGCCAACGAGTCGTCTGAGGGCTCTAGCTTAAAAAAAACGCCAGTTCGAGCAGCGAGCGGAACTTTGGGACAAGCTGGGATCAATCATGGTCTGCAATGCCCGCTTGTTCAAAGTCCTGTGAATTTCAAAAATCTAAAAAAATAAAAAACGTTCAAAAGCCAAAAACACCTAGCATTTCAGGAAAATCTTAAAAACCAAAAAACATTTCTTTTCCTGCATTCAATAGTGTTCCAAGTTCGTCTAAAGAGTCACATGAGTTTGAAGTCGAATCATATGACTTTAACATCGAATTAGACTTCGAGCTCATGGGTCTGGATGAAGCTCGGGATGAGGAAGATGATGATCTGGCTCCCGAACTAAAGGATCTCCTCAAAAAGTTTGAATCTAAAGCCAATGTTGTAGCCGATGATTTTGAGATAGTAAACTTAAGGACACCTGAGATCACTAGGGAAGTACGCATCGAAAAATCGTTGCCACCAGATATGAAGCAGAGAATGATAGAGTTCCTAGCTCCAAGATTGTCCAACTTCACGTTCTCATATGAAGACATGCCAGGGCTCGATGAAGAGCTTGTTGTACACCATCTGCCAACTAAGCCGGATATGAAACCAGTGAAGCAGAAACTTTGAAGAATGAAGCCAGGATGGGCTCTGAAAGTCCGAGATGAAGTCATCAAGCAGTACAATGCAGGATTCTTGGTAGTCTCCAACTACCCTGAATGGCTCGCCAACATCGTACCAGTACCAAAGAAGGATGGCAAGGTTCGAATGTGCATCGACTTCCGAGATCTCAACAAGGCCAGTCCTAAAGACGACTTCCCTTTGCCACATATCGACACTCTGGTCGACAACACTACTGGGTACAAGGTCTTCTCATTCATGGACGGGTTCTAAGGTTACAATCAGATCAAGATGGCCGCCGAAGATCATGAGAAGACATCGTTTATCACTCCCTGGGGAATTTTCTGTTACAGGGTAATGCCGTTCGGTCTGAAGAATGCAGGAGCAACATATCAGCGAGCAATGACAGCACTCTTCCACGACATGATGAACAAAGAGCTTAAAGTATATGTGGACGATATGATCGTCAAATCTCGCACAATTGAAGGACACTTTGAAGATCTGAAGAAGTTATTCAACAGATTAGAAAAGT
The DNA here is from genome assembly GCA_003013855.2 of Liriodendron chinense. Lineage (NCBI taxonomy): Eukaryota > Viridiplantae > Streptophyta > Magnoliopsida > Magnoliales > Magnoliaceae > Liriodendron > Liriodendron chinense. Next base: position 3,351,056 of record ML058552.1, read on the forward strand.
ACAAGCTCCGCCTCAAACTCAGAAATGTGTCTTCGGTGCAATGGGAGGTAAACTCCTTGGCTTTATGGTGAGTGAAGATGGCATCAGGGTCGACGAGACCAAAACCAGAGCAATCATCGAGATGCCCCCTCCTAGAACAGAGAAAGAAATTCATGGCTTCCTCGGTAGAATTCAGTACATTAGCCGCTTCATTGCACAGCTCACACCTATCTGTGAGCCCATATTCAAGCTCCTCCAGAAGAACGTTCCAAAAGAATGGAATGACGATTGCCAAGTCGCCTTCGACCACATTAAGAAATATCTCATGAATCCTCCAATATTAGTGCCGCCCACTCCTGGACGTCCACTATTGTTATACATCTCGGTAGCAGCGGAAGCCATTGGCTGTGTTCTCGGCCAGCACGACGAGACCAAGGAACAAGCAATATATTATTTGAGCCGAAAGTTCACCGACTACGAGACCAGGTATTCCCCGATCGAGAAGACTTGCCTTGCCCTAGTCTGGGCAACTCAACGACTCCGTCAATACATGATTGCATTCCCAATTCTCCTACTCGCTCATATGGATCCGCTCAAATACTTGTTCGAGAAACCGGCACTCACTGGAAGGATAGCTAAATGGCAGCTACTCCTGTCAGAATTGGACATCACCTATGTCACTCTGAAGGCAATCAAGGGGCAGGCCCTTGCCGATCATCTTGCCGCTCATTCTCTCCTGGATTATCAACCGCTCAAGACATTCTTCCCCGATGAAGATCTCTTGCTTATCGAAGGAGATGAAGAGAAGAAAAAAGATTAGTGGACATTATTCTTCGACGGCGCAGCAAATGCTAAAGGAAGTGGTATTGGAGCAATCCTCTACTCTTCAGATGATGTCCTTATTCCTATCTTAAGGCGCATAGCATTCGAGTGTACCAACAACATGGCAGAGTATGAAGCATGCATCGCTGGTCTAAAGGAAGCCATAATCTTGGGCGTCAAGAAGCTACGAGTATTTGAAGACTCACAGCTTATCATCAATTAGACCAATGGCGAATGGAAAACCAAGGACGAGAAGTTAATACCATATCATGTGTATCTTGAAAATCTAATCAAAGAATTCAAAGAAATCACATTCTCATACATGCCTAGAGCCAAGAACCAGTTTGCGGATGCTCTCGCTACACTCGCATCCATGCTCGAGATCCTGAAAGGAGCTTTAGAATGGGAGCTCACAGTCGAAACTCAAGATGAACCTGCTTTCTGCCTACAAATAGAAGAAGCCGAAGCTGTCCCTGACAAACCCTGGTATGCCGACATCAAGCAATATCTCGAAACCCAGGAATATCCGGAATCAGCAACAGCAACAGATCGCCGAACCATCCAGCTTTGGCTAGCCAGTTCACCATCAGTGGTGAAGTTCTTTACAAGCGATCCTATAATCACATTCTCCTTCGATGCGTCAATGAAACAGAAGCTGCGAAAATCAAGAAAGAAGTACACGAAGGAATCTGTGGCCCACACATGAACGGGCACATGATGGCAAAGAAGATTTTGCGACTTGGCTACTATTGGCTCACCATGGAGACAGACTGCTGCCAACACGTCAGAAAATGCTTCAAATGTCAGGAGCATGCGAACCAGATTCATGCCCCATCATCAGAATTATACAACCTGACAACTCCTTGGCCCTTCTCTATGTGAGGACTCGATATCATTGGGAAGATTAGTCCCAAAGCATCAAACGGTCATGAGTACATACTTGTGGCAGTCGACTACCTCACTAAGTGGGTAGAAGCAGCCTTCTACACCATGATTGCAGCATCCCAGGTGATCAAATTCATGAAGAACAACATCATATGTCTGTATGGAATCCCCAATGCTATCATCACAGATAATGATACCCCGTTCGTCAATAAGAAGATGGATGACTTCCTCAGCAAATTCAAGATTCAGCGTCATCGATCAAGCCCCTACCGTCCTCAGATGAATGGTGGGGTGGAAGCCGCAAAGAAGACAATCGTCAGGATACTCGAGAAGTTGCTCGTGACCTATCGAGATTGGTCAGATATGCTCCCATATGCACTTTGGGCTTATCGAACGTCTGTACGATCTGCTACAGGCGTTACTCCTTTCGAGCTTACTTATGGAATGGAAGCAGTTCTACCAGTCGAGATGGAAATACCGTCACTACGAGTATTACTGGAAAGCAAAATTGAAGAAGGAGAATGGCAACGAGCCAGATTTTATCAGTTACAGCTAGCAGATGAGAAGCATATGCGTGCACTAAGTCATTCACAGTGCTATCAGAAAAGGATTGCTCGGGCTTATAACAAGAGAGTCCGAAAAAGAAGCTTCAAGGTGGGCGACATGGTCATCAAGAAAATCCTACCGTTGCACCTTCCAGATCCCATAGGAAAGTTCAAACCCTCATGGGATGGGCCGTTGATCATCAGAGAGGTACTTCCCGGAGGCGCCTTCAAACTCACCAGCATGAGAGGGGTGGATCTTCCTAAGCCAAACAACGCCGACAAAGTGAAGATCTTTCACGGGTAAGTCATTCTGACCTTATCAAGAGTTACATTAATAGAGCTGAAGTCAAGAGGTTGAAGCTAAAACCTCTGAGAAATCATTTTCGTCCACCAATAAGTGTTTCAAATAAGGGGATTCAAAGGAAAAAAGAGAGAGAAAAAAAAAGAATACAAAAAAAAGAAAGAAAATGGGAAGCCAAAACAAGGCATCCGAGAAAAATCAACCCAAAAGGAAACACAGTCATCCATCCATTCATCTTAGAAGGGTCTTTAGCTAAGACCAACAACTCTGTCATCGTAACTTAGGATAAGGGCTGGAAGACTGCCATCGGCCGGTAACGACGGATTCCCGACCTCTAGCCGCCATAGTTATCCAAAGATCCAAAAAAAAGAAGAAAAGAAAATGTGTGCCTAAACAAAGAGGGCGGAGTGAAAATCCGAAAGGGCGTTGAGGGTAAAAACAACATAGCTGCCAAGGGGCAGGCAATATCAAACACTCGGGACGTGGTGAAAATCCGAAAAGGCGCCACGGGCAAAAATGACAGGAAAAGGCCGGCCGGCTGTGGTGAAAACTCGAAAGAGCGCTGCAGGCAAAAATGGCTCGAAAAGAAAAAGAAGAATTAAAAGTGCAAGTATCAAGAAATCAGACGGTCCAAATCGATTCAAGCAGTTACAGTTCAAGAACAAGAAGAAGCACAGTCGGGAATAAAGAACTCTACAAACTCTGACAATCTCAGGAAGTAACAGTTTCCATTGCCTACATCTCTAGGGAACCAAAGGGACCTCGCAAGTCAATCTCGAGACATCGGTCAAAGCATTGGCCAAGCCTCAGTTCTGATTCCCATATCCCGACACAAAATCCAGACACACTCACAAGACAACTCATGGCACAATAGATTTTCAAAAAAGTTTTCTTTTTTTCATTAAAAGCATCATATTTCTTTTACATATATCATGTCATCTTTTTCAAAAAATACAAAAAATGCATCATCATCAATCATATACTATGCGAAAGGGAATGTACAGATGGCCAACACAATCAATCTTTACCCGCCTCCTTGGCCATATCAGGTAAGTCCTTTGACTCATAATGAAATAGCCTCGCTCTCAACCTACTCACCTCCATACGCAAGTAATGCGCCTCATCGCGCTCAAAGGTACGGATCACTGTCTCCTCATCAGACAACCTCTGATCGACAGCCAATCTCCTCGACATCATCTCACAATGATACCGAAGTGTGAAAATCTCAGACAGCAAATGGCCATGAGTGGCCAAAAGGAAGCCAGGATCGATGAATGGGCGCTCCTCAAAAGGCTCATATGAACCAGATGAAGAGCCGGCATCTCCAAGGATATCCTGCTCATCCTCATCGGCAGTCTGGTTCCAGCAAGGGATACGTCGATACAGAGACTGCTCAGCAACCCAGTACTAATATGGGGCAGTCGCCATCGAAAAAGCCCGTAGCTCAAAACCTAGTAGATCAGCAGTCAGGTAACTCGCCTAGGATCCGTCAATTCGGGTCCTAAAATCAGATAATCTAGATGGAAGTGCTCGACGCCCGATACCCGTGAAAGCAAAAGGAGGAACATCCTGCTCGTACCCAAACTGCCGCAGGAACCGGATAGGGTGGTAAGAAAAGTAAGATCGAAAGCCTACCAGCATCAGAGGAAGGCGGTGCGCATCGCAAAGCACTGGAGGAAGTGAAAGCCAAGATGACTCCCAACGAACATTCCAGTCACGAGTTCAGCAAACATCCTGCGATACAAGGGCTCGCTCATCCTAGCTGTATGAGGAAGAAACTCCATGATATGTCGCATAAGGTCTGGGCGACGGGTGCCAGGAAATGGTACAGGAACAGTCAGCGAAAGATGCTCCCATAACCAGACCTGATCACAAGAAAGAAAAGAAATTCATCTAGAGCAGAGCAACTCCCAAAAGACAAAAAGGAAAAAGGAAGTACAGAAAAGATACCTGAAGAAATGCACAGCAGCCACGAAGGACACGAGTGTGGCCCAGGGCACAGTCAGTTAGCCCATTAAACAACTCTGCCAGGACGAGAGAAACGATCCCCTGCTGTCGAACAACTCGGCTCATCACCTCGAAAAGCAAAGGAGTCTGAGACCTCCGCCATCCCGAGAATAACACCTCAGCTATCAAGCAGAACATCAGTGCATTCCGAGCAAGAATGGACCCTGTCACATCCAGGACCCGAAAAAAGATCATACAGCAAATCCAAGGAGAACACTACAGCATCCTGGCCGGCAGCTGCAGGATGAACAAGATAGGGGATCCCGAACTAGTTCTGCGGTGTGGCAGTCTTCGGCAATGTCTTCGGCGAAAAATACTGAGTATAATCCCAAGGAAGGCCGGTCAAGCGCGCAAGCTCCTCCAAAGAAGGTCCCATCTCCATGTCGTTAAACGCAAACAAGTTCAACAAGGGGACCCAGTCAATCAGTGCAGCCCCGAGCATCCTCCAGTCAATGTCAACTCTAGCCATAGGGATCAGGCCGCCAAAACCATACGACTCCAAGTCTCGAATCTCATAAGCTGATAAACTGTCAAGCCAAGCAAGCAGTCGTGGTGAGCAAGAAGGACGAGGAAGTAGCTGACAAGTCCTCACAGGAATCCCATCAAGAACAAAAGGCCCAGAAATCAATGACAGCTCATCGAGGATCGGAAGATCAACAGGCGATGGAGAAGGAAAAGCTGGAACCTCTGCAGACTCAACAGCCCCTGACCTATCCCCAATGGCGGCTATGTCTGATATAGTCGCGTCACTGTCTGAAACTGTCACGACCTCAGCCGCATGGGAAGACTCGCCCACCTCGTGAACGGAGTACGAAAAGGACCGACGATCAGGAGAAGGACGATACTCTCCCTCAAAAGGGTTATGAGCAAAGATCACACCACACATTGTGGCATCCTGACCAATCTAACCGTAAAAAAATACATCTGAACCATCAAGAAAGGTCTCGAAAACCCCGCTCGAAGAATCAACGATCAGATCTGGACCTGCATCCCTCTCCAACATGAAGTCGTGAATCCAATCGTCATCCTGTCCAATCAAAGGGATCATCGAGGCATCCACACCATCCATCATCAGGGGGACATCATCAATGATCACATCAAGTCCACTCTAGCAAGTATGCCGCACATCTCGGCCATCATCAAGAGCATCCAGTCCATCAAAGGTATCATCTGAACCATCCATACCATCCAAACATGAGATCAGCCCATCTATGTCCATCATACCCCCATCACCACCATCAATCACATCATCCATGTGGCCCACACTCAAGGGATGCATAGCCTCACCTATGTCCCATGTCATCATCCCATCCATACCATCCATTTCTCCCATAATCAATGGCCCGTTCAAATCTAAAATTCCAGCATGGCTGCCATTAATGGGGCCATTCAAAGCTCCACCAACAACCACCCCTAATCCACCATCAATACCCCCATTCAATGCTCCATCTCTACCATCCATTAAAGAGATTCCACCCTCATTAAAGCCTTCACCACCTCCTGAAGTGTGGGACCCATCATGGATAGCCCCCACAGCCCCTAGATCTCCACCATCCATTGCTTGAGAAAAGACAAACCAAGAAGAGGATAAAAGGAGGAGGAAAGAGGAGACAAAAGGGAGATTCATGGCTGCAATCGAACCTGAGAGTACAGGGAATGTATGGACAAGGACAATGGACTGTGAAGAATGTCTCAACCAGAGCCAGCCCAGACCGCACAAGAGGCAAGCCAGCTGGCCGCCCGTACGGACGCGCTCCCTCTCTCTCCGCGGGATTAGTTCCATGGTCGTTGGTGGGTGAGGCTGACAGTCCACATCAGCAGATGGCACCCTGAGGGCCGCCCAAAGCTCCAGTCAACTACGAATTTCGTTTGAGGATGATCAGAATCTTCTGGAAGGTACCCCACCTATCCAATCTTGAAGTATTACAGCCAACATGGGCCTAATCAAGTCAAACAGAAGAAAAATTGATCAAGAGGGGCCCACAAGCAATTTGAGTCATTCAAAGGCTAGATCATCACGATCTAAACCATGAAAAAGCTTGCATGAGCCATCAAATAGCAAGATCGAAGGCTTGACCATCAAGAAAGAGGGCCAGAATCCGAGATCCAATCACCAAGTGGGCCCACAGGGCCAATTCAAGCAATTCGGACCACTCAAATCACAATTAGCCCCGTCAAAAGCCAAACAAAGCAAGGTAAGTATGCCCAACCACAAAATGTGGTCCGAAGACCTTAAACTACGTCGGGATTAGCCGAGAGATTTTTAATAAAAACCGGCATCGATCCCAGCCGTTCGAGCCAAGATCCGATGACTTGGATTGTCACGCCCCGAAATTCGAAACCCGAGTACAACAACCCGAAGCCCGAGTTCCAGGGTGTGAATTGAAAATTCGAGCATAGATTCCTTGAGATTCCATTCCACACATCATATATCTAAAATAAATCCCCAAATATAAAATTTCTTTCCACTAATGTCTTATTACATTAAACTTTTACAAAACTAAAATAAATCTGCCACGATTGACGCTCGAGAAGGATGAGACCCCCTGTATACTCTCCTTTGCCTATGTCTTGTTCTTCCTGAAAACCTGCAAGAACTGTGGTGATTTTGGTGAGCTAAAAGCCCAGCGAGGTCATTTCCATCACAGGAAATATTCCAGTTAATAAGAGACAGGATGCGAATCATCAACGGATAGAATTGTATGAAATAAACGAGGATGAGGTTATGATCATATACTTTATGATTTATTATTAGTGGAACATGATTATCATGATGTCATGTATGTTATGATACGTGTGAGAGCAATAAACGTCTAGGAACTCGCTGCCACTGAACATTAGGAACCTGTCGCAAATCAACCATGCTCACCTAACCGGTACAGCGAGGCGGCAAATCAACCATGCACGCCAGTGGGCAAATCAACCATGCTCCACTGATCCAACCGAGCAAATCAACCATGCTCAATAAGTGAAACGACCAGAACTCGCTGCCACTGAACATTAAGAACCTGTCGCAAATCAACCATGCTCACCTAACCGGTACAGCAAGGCGGCAAATCAACCATGCACGCCAGGAGTCAAATCAACCATGCTCCTGTTCTGTCGCAGTGTATAATGAATGCGTATGTCATGAGTTATGGAAGCACTTCTTCAAGCATACAATGCATACCAAATTCAAGTCCAATCACACCATGCATGTGTTTACTTTATTCAAGTAATTCTTTGTCTCAATTTAGTTATTGTCAATCGAGGAGTTTAAGAAGATCATCACGTAAGGTTTAGTGTTACGAATAACTAAGGTTGTTCCAAGAGTTTTGTATTATACATTATCTAAACCTAAGTTGTTGTCGATTCTAAGGATAATGTCACGTGGAATCTTAAGAATACTACGTGTATCTAGGGGTGCATGTTGGCGACATGACCTGTATGAAATCCTACGTTGAATTGTCGTGGAATTCTGCCATGTGCATTAAAAAGGAAAACTTGATAAAATTAATTCAATAAGAAAAGGATAATTAGCAGGTGAAATTTAAGGATATAGATAGGAGGTGGATGGATCCCTTACCTAGGATCAAGTTTATGACTTTACGTTAAAGTTAAAAAAAAAAAAGATCAATGGATGGATCGTTACCTACGAACCATGTTGAAGGATAACATGAAAATTGAACATCATACTTGGGAAGAAAACAAATTAAATGGAAGAGACATTAACTAGAAAGTTCTATGATGAATCACTCACTAATTTGCTAATCTCTAGGCTTCAAATAGGACCTAACTTGAATCTGAGTAGACTCAGCGAGTCGACTCGGTCTTTTTCTTTCTTTCTCTTTCTTCTTTTCTTCTTCCTCCTTCTTTCTTCTTCTCTTTCTTCTTCTTCTTTCTTCTTTCCTCTTGGTCTGGGACGCTGCCCCAGCATCAACAGCAGCAGCACTCTCTCTCTCTCTCTCTCTCTCTCTCTCTCTCCTAACGTCTCACTCTCACTCTCTCTCTCTCTCTCTCCAACGTCTCTCTCTCTCTAATGGATATCTCTCTCTCTCTCACTCTCTCTGACGTTTTCTGAAGAGAGGAAGAGATAGAGGATGGGCTTTTATAGCCGTGTAAACAGTCTCACGATCGGACGTGGGGTTGACAAGCTTTCCTATTCCAAAAAGGATTCAATTCCTTGTATCATGTATCCTACACGTTTGGGACCGTTGGGAAGATAGGTGGGGTCCACACGACCTTAGTACAGCCGTTCTTGTACGTCCATGCAAGACAGAATGCGAGATCTTGGCGGTTTTTAGCTACCATTGATTGTAAATCACGGACCGGTGTACTCTATACACGAAGTAAAAGATAAAACAAAAACTTCAAAGGGGCTGTCTACTATTGAGGGGAGGTCGGATGGACGGCTTGGATTGACCATTGGGGTCCACTCTGATGAACGCAAGGTGGCCCAAAGCTTCCAGCGGACGGACGCTGTTACGTAAAAGATGAGGAAGAAGACTCAGACTCGTGCTTGGCTTCTTTTTCTTTTCTTTTTTTTTTTTTGTACGCAACATGCACGTGTAATATAATTTTTATGCTCCACTTTTAAGTGGGGTCTACTTGTAGTGGATTTAGCTAGTTTCCTCCGTCCAACTAATGGCCAACATAAAGTTAGCTGTCAATGAGAAAAATGAGGCAGATCCGAGTTGAGGTGGAGATGTGGATGATGTGGATCTTGGTGTTCTTGGTTTTAAACGGTTGATTGAAGTGGGCTACACAAGTGACGAACGGTCACAGGATTTGGACGGACCGAGTTTGGATGGGGTCCAGTTCCGTTGAACGAGCTGGATTTCTCATTGGGGCCCACTATGATGGACGTTGTGAGATGGCAGCGAACTCCTCTATTACGTAGCTTCTGGAGACGAATTGGTGTCAACTTTCTTTTTTTTTTTTAATATAACGTGCAACGCACGTACATGCGATAAAACCTATTGTCCTCACGAGTGGGGTCCACCCTAGGTGAATTTGGACCATTTTATCCGTCCAATAGGTGGACAACATAAAATTAATCGTTGAAAAGAAAAATAAGGCAGATTCGAATTGAGGTGGGCCACTTATGGCCCAATTTCTGATTAGGGCATTTGTGAGATGATTGGACGGCTGAAATTTGACGTGTATGATTAGATCGTATCCTAAAACTAATATATAGATTTTCATGTGAAAATAATTTTTGAAAATCATAAAACTTAAAAAGGTGGTATAACTTAAGTTTAACTAATGGCATTTTCGTAATTATCATAAATTTACGAGTTTTGTAAAATCTATCACTTCCATGTTGTTCTAGGGTTTATTCTAAGCAACTTTAATAAGGAGACCATATAATAATTCCCTACGGATGAATTATTATTAATTTATCAATATTTTAATTTATTTAAATTATTAAATAATTAACTAAATTATAATTCAAATTATTCTAAAATCCTAGGGTGTTACAAACACACCCGAGCAGGTTCATAGGGCCAAGGAATCACTGGTCTAAGCATATGCCTTGTGACGAACACGATGTACGGGTCATATTTATGGACAGACATGTGTACGGATGATGTACGGCGGTTTACATTGATCGCGTAGTTCGAAATCGGAGTGGACGATTAAATCTTTCGGTCTAGCAACGATAGATCATTCTAACGGTCAGTTTATTGATTCACACAGCCTAGAATTTAAATTTTTCACGTGTGGACATGCACTCGTGTACTTACTCGTGCGTCCAAATTTTCGGGGTATTACATGGATCATTTCGAAAAATCACAAAAAGAATGCATTTTCAGCATGTACATATTCTTGGTCCGAAGACCTTAAACTACGTCGGGATTAAGATCCCGAGGGCTTTTTAATAAAAAATGGGCATCGATCTCGACCATCAAAATCAGAATCGATGACTCAGGACATTTTTTAAAAAATCACAAAAAAATGTATTATCAGTCTCACTCCTAAGTTTTAGTCCGAAGACCTTAAATTACGTCGGGATTAGCATCCCGAGAGATTTTTAATAAAAACCGGCATCGATCCCAGCCGTTCAAGCCAAGATCTGATGACCTGGATCATTTCGAAAAATCACAAATAGAATGTATTTTCAGCATGTACATATTCTTGGTCCGAAGACCTTAAACTACACTGGGATTAATTTCTCGGGGGACCTTTTCCTGCTTTCAACAACCAAAAACGGGCATTGGCCTCGACCGCTTGGATCAAGGTTCAATAACCTGGATCATTTCCAAAATACCAAAAATATTTTGAGCTTTCCACAAAAACCAGTATCAATCCCGACTACTCGAGTTGTAACCTGGAACTTTTCCAAAACAGAAACAAAAAAAATGCACCATCAATTTCAACTACACAAATTCACCCCCTGCAGTCTGAAGACCTAAAACTACACTGGGATTAATTTCTCGAGGGCTTTCTTTCCCAACCTGTTCCGGACATGGCTGACACTTGATCGAATGGGTGTCCGAAATCTTCTAAACAGGTAAAGGCTGAGGCGGGCAGAACCTCGCGATCCTGTTCGTGTTGAACGCACCGTGATAGACAACCTTAATTTGGAAGTCGCTGTTGAATCTGACGGATGTTCCCTGTTCCTAAAACTCATGAAGGGGATTAAGGCAGTTGGAGGTGAAGCGCACCCTCACGGAATTGTGAGCAACGTAATGCCCCAAACTGGATTGACAAAAGGAAATGTGAAGATGTGGCTCATTTTGTGGCCGAAGGAGTCCGTCAGACAATACGTGGTCTATGTGCATTGCACATGAGGAACAGGTAACTTTGTGGGTGTGTTGACTGAAAACCCTCAAAATCTCCTCATCTGAAGATGTAAAAGTACGGCACTTAACTGTGTGAGACTCGTCTTGCTCGCTGACGTAAAATGGATCGAGTGCCTTACCAGCAGTAGAAGCTAGACACGGATGAAAATTCCATACATTTTCCCTGCATTTCAGAAAAATCCAACAAAATACCAAAACATTGCAAAATAATTTCAAAAATCACAAAATATTTCCCTTGCTTTCAAACCAAATATTTTCAAAACTACAAAAAAATATTTCCTTAGTTTTCAATAACTGATCTCTATCCTGACTACTCAAGTAAAGATTCGGACCAAATATTTGTAAAAATCATTAAAAATTGTCACTATCCCCAGCACTGCACTTGTCTCGAACCCCGTTCATTTCGCAGTTTGGGATGACGGATCCGATCACCCACAAATTGGAATCTTGACCAAAACTGATGACCAAACACCATCCCAATCACATCTATACCCAGAAGAACATCTTGAAGTCTGATAACATCCTTCGTCCATTCCCAATAGTAAAGAAACAGCATCTTGGGACGATGGACCTGATCGACCACGGGTCGGGATCTTGACCAACCCGCTGACCAAACATCCGCATTAAAAAGAAATCCCCAGGGGAGCACAACCTTGCAAGCAATAAGCTCAAAGCTCTCTGCATCCCCCAGTAAAAGTAAAATCATCAAACGAAAAGAGAATGAGCCAAACCATGCATTCATCATGTATCTCCATGCATCAGCATCTATCGCATCAATCATCATGTTTACCTACTTTCAAAATAAAAGTCAGTTAGCCAAAGACCCCACAGGCATCCCTAGTGGAGGCGCGTGCAAACCAGATTTTCATTTCAAAAAGATAAAATATTCCTATTTGCAAATAAAAACCCCACGGAGTATCACTCCCCAGAGTGGGTATCTTTTCAAAAATCCAAAAACATTTTCCCAGTAGAGCATTCGGCCTCCAAAACACCGGGAGATCTTCTATATCTCTAGGTAGGAGCCGACGCAAAAATCAAATAAGATCCGATGTCTCGCGGTTTCTCCGGAGACTATCAGATCCAATGCACTCAAAGTACGGTTGAACTGAACTCCAGTGTCAGTGCGGTCGTACCACATGCCAAGATACGAAAAGATGAAAGCCAAGAGGCTCGGTCAAAGAAACCATTTGAACAGGAAACGATGAATTGTAACCCAAGTATCAAAATTAGCAGATTGGGTGGAAAGAATTCACCCGCACATACCTAGGCGTGGATGCCTAAAGTACCTTGACTGAGTCCAAGTCGGCGTAGTGGACTCCCGTAAGACTACATGACGCAGGGCAGCTAACCACTTTGACAGTCAAGTGAAACAAGTACTCCTGGAGTGATTCGGGAAAACATCAAACATCACAATCAATCTCAGGGTCAGTAACCTCGTAAGACTACGACGTAGAGGCTCTGCTGTACCTTTCTGATGTTAGTACCAATCAGGAATGGAAGGGTTGCGATTGGGTACCCAGGTTGCGGCACACTGCAGGGACAATCGCAACGTTTTCTCCAAACTCCCGCAGTATGTGTGAGTTATCAATCTCCAAACAATCAACTGACTCAGATACAAAGGAAAACAAGGATTCCAGACCACAATATAGGAAAGAATGAATTGCAAACCTAGCATCAAAACCAGCAGATCGGGTGGAAAGAGTTCACCCGCACATACCTAGGCGTGGATGCCTGAAGTACCTTGACCGATTCCAAGTCGGCGTAGTAGACTCCCGTAAGATTACATGACGCAGGGCAGCTAACCACTTTGACAGTCAAGCGAAATAAGTACTCCTGGAGTGATCCGGGAAAACATCAAACAATCAATCACAGGGTCAGTATCCTTGTAAGACTACGACGCAGAGGCTCTGCTGTACCTTTCCGATGTTAGTACCGATCGGGAATGGAAGGGTTGCGATTGGGTACCCAGGTTGCAGCAAAGTGCAAGGAAATCGCAACGTTTTCTCGAAACTCTCGCGGTATGTGCGAGCGATCAATTTCCAGACGATCAACTGGCACAGATGCAAAGGCAAGCAAAGATTTCAGACCATGATCTATGAATGACCGGGTCAGAAGTGGGGTGTCCACTTGCTTTGGCATTCGGTTGCACGCAACCTCTGCCAAAGAGGGGCATCTGTCAGACACCCCACCTTCAGTTACACTGTTGGTAGAGATAGCTGAATGAATGGAGGAAAACTCAGCCAAACTCACCCTTGTAAGCCCCAATCTATAGCCCAACTCAAGCCTGAACCCAGTCAACTCACCCCTAAACATCAGCCTGAAAAACCCCCTATAAGAAAAACCAGTCAAAAAAGTCCTAAAAAGTCAAAACTCAGCGAGTCAGCCTTCTGAGTCAAATCGCCAAGTCAACCCGTTGAGTTAAATCGCTGAGTCAACCCATCGAGTCAACTCACCGTGTCAACCCATCCCCCAAACCCAGTCAACTCACCGAGTTCCAAGCAACAGCCCCGGAGCATGTCCGTACTGCCTGCTGAATCCAGAGAACGTCCGTACGGGCGGCCCCCTAAGTGCCGCCCAAACTTATTTACGGGGTCTGCCACTGCCCGTTGCTATAAATACCCCATCTCCCCTTCACATTAGACATCCACTTCCCCTCTCTTCAGTCCGAGAGCTCTAAGTCCACCCCCATCCCTTTTTAGCCCATTTTTCCACCAAGGAGAGCCCGAGTGAGAAGAGCCTAGCCTTGGTCCAGCCCAGCTTGACCCTGGTCTAAGTCTCCTAAGCCATTCAAGTCTTAATCCAACCGCTCGAAGCCAATCCTTGCGACACCTCCGTCCATTTAGCTACTCTTTACCAGCATCATCTCATTCGCATCTAGCATAAGTGCAACATTTACTTTTCTTCCAACCTCCCTGCTTCACTACAAACACTTTGATTATTCAAACACACAGTATGCATCCTGCATAAGCACCTGTCAGTTCGAGCGTATGCTCTGGGCTTGCCTGTTAATGGAAACCTGCCCATCAGAAACTCTTACTGTTCAGACCTGCATTCATGCATTTGTCACTACAAGCACTTTGATTATTCAAACACACAGCATGCATCTCGCATAAAGCACTTGTCAGTTCGAGTGTATGCTCTGGGCTTGCCTGTTAATGGAAACCTGCCCATCAGAAACTCTTACTGTTCAGACTTGCATTCATGCAACATGTCATCCATGAGAATGTACGAGGATTAAAACAGACTTTCAAGTATTAGTTTGATTCTGTGAAGGAGAGACCGTACTTCGGTACGGGCAGTGTGTGGGGTGCTTAACCTCTTCCCACCCTGTAACCATGATCCCTTACCTCGAATCTCTTGCTGCAGATCAAAATGAGTCATTTTAGAGGAAGGAATCTTCGGATTCCATTCTTTAACGTTTCTACGGGGTCTAGCCGACTGTAGATTCGAAGTAACTGGCTAGTGGCGACTCTTGGCTTATATAAACCCATCTAAACACGACAACCAAACAAACCCCTCGAGAACGAGGCAAGCCAGGGCACAAACGGCAATTCGCGCGCACGCACCCCTTCTTCTCTTCCGAAAAGAAAGGGAGAAACGTTCGGGAGCGAGGAACGACGAGGGTCCACACATACCAATGGAGACTGAAAGACGAGAATGTGGTTCCATATCACGTCTATCCTAAAATTTCGTTGATGACTTCTATAAAGTCACCTTCATATACATATCGCGCACTAAGAATCAATTCGCAAGTGTTTTGGCAATACTGGCATCTATGCTAGAAATTCTCAAGAGAGCAGCCCAATGGAAACTCACAATCGAACTACAAGAGGACCCGATGTTCTGTCTGTAAATCGAAGAAGCCAAAATGTCACCTAATAGACACCCTTGGTATACCGACATAAGAAAATACCTAAAAGATTGAGTATACCGGGAAAACACCAATCCAACTGATCACCGAACAATTCAACAATTGGTTGCATAGTTCACAATCAAAGGTGACATCCAATGTAAACGGTCCTAACCAAGTCTTACTACGGTGCATGAATGAGACCAAAGCGGCAAAAATCTTGCTAAAAGTTTATAGTGGAATCTGTGGTCCATACATGAATGGACACATGATGGCCAAGGAGATCCTACAACTAGGATACTACTAGCTAACTATGAAAACGGATTGCTGCCAACACGTCAGGACATGCTTCAAATACTAGGAACATCCTAGTGGCAGTCGCCCTAGCCCTTCTCAATGTGGGGTATCGACATCATTGGCAAAATCAATCCTAAGGCATTTAATGGCCATAAGTACATCCTAGTGGCAATTAATTACTTCACCAAATGGGTGGAGGTAAAATCCTCTACCACCATAGGAGCCTCACATGTGGTATAATTTCTAAAGAATAACATCATCAACTGCTATGGAGTCCTATGGGTCATCATCATAGATAATGGGACACCCTTCGTAAATCAATAGGTGGATAAATTTCTGGAACAATTCAAAGTCGAGAGGCATCGTTCAAGCCCCTATTGATCGGAGGGGTTGAAGCTATCAACATGACACTCAGTTTGCATCCTCGAAAAGATGATAAAAATACCATGTTTGGTAAGAAAAGCTTCCATATGTACTCTGAGCTTATTGAACATCCGTACACATTGCGACGGGCGTCACTCCATACGAGCTTACATAAGGAATGGAGGTTGTTCTACCATTCAAGGTAGATATTCTCTCACTACGCATACTTTTATAAAGTGAAATTGAAGAGGGAGAATGGCTACAGGCTCGGCCAGGCCTCGCCACTTGGTACAGACCTACTGCAACAATGGTGCTTGGCATTGAGGATCATGTGATGGCTTACTAAGACCTGATCTTATTCATCATGTGAGACCCATAATTTTGCTAACTAATCATAGCTTGCATACATTAAGGCCTTTACAAGCTTCTTCCTTGGCCTGATCATTGATCCAATCACTTTGAAGATGAAGGATCATAGATTAAGGCTAGTGCTATCTTGAGCCATGTAAGAGGATAGTCTAATTGGGCTTTTCTTGTGGATGTAACTAAATGCTTGTGCTAGACTCGAGCCTGAAATGTAATCTTACTCTCTGATATTAATGAAAGTTATTAAGCATGATTCATTTGGGATGCATTTCGAGCATATCATGAGCACCTAGTGTAAATCAAAAGGAAGGATCGTCCAATATATGGTAAAATCAGAAGGAAGAGTTATCCAATATTTGGTGCAAATCAAAAGGACTGTACCATCCAATATCCCCAATTATTCTGAATATTTAAACAATCCACATGGAACTAATAGCTTATGGGGTGCTTTTTTACTT
The DNA here is from genome assembly GCA_003013855.2 of Liriodendron chinense. Classification (NCBI taxonomy): domain Eukaryota; kingdom Viridiplantae; phylum Streptophyta; class Magnoliopsida; order Magnoliales; family Magnoliaceae; genus Liriodendron; species Liriodendron chinense. Next base: position 3,367,714 of record ML058552.1, read on the forward strand.
AACATCATCCATCCCACTCGTTGTTCGCTACAAGTTTCTCAAAAACCCTAGTGGTTACACAAGTATTTGACATTATTGCCTCTTTGGAAAAGTCTATGACACCCTACGATGATATGAGATGCATAACAACCAATGGTTAAATGATATACCTGATGCCCAACTATTAATGGAAACATTAAGATGCCCTCATCACAATCTCCCAACCAACAAAAGACATTTTATTGCAAACATCAGCATAAGTTGATATAGTCTTCAACCCATTAGGAGTACCTTCATGAATTAATGTAGGATGAATATTTGAATGCTTGCTCAGGTTAGTGAGGGACCTGAAAAGTAGTCACTACCTGCACCATGAAAGATGCTTTTTGACCAATAGCTACATAAACACATATTACATTTTGCCCTTTTTTTTTTATTGAGAATAGTATCTATGGCTGATGTTGTGTTTCTTCCATCTGTCTGTTGAATTTGTCCATTTTTTTAGGTCTAAAAAGGGTATAGAAGCACATAAGAACTCTTGAATGAAAATTGAAAAGAGACATAGCTTGAGTTCCTTTGAAAATGGTAAGATCTTTACCGTAAGAAGAAGGGGTTGTTTCATATCATCTTGATGGCGATTCATTCATCTAACCATGTACTAGAGCTACTTTAGATTCTATATTATTTTGTTCTTATGTAAATGAAGAGTTTGAGAGTAAGCATTACTGCAATCTCCAATATTATTTTTAGGGAAAATAAGGGACTAGGTTCTCTATTTTTGTACCACATATCCCATTTTAATACTAAGAAAGGGTACTGGAGTAGGCTACCATGAGACAAAAGATATTCTTTCTAAAGAGATTTTATTTGAAACTATTATATGTCAAATGTTCAATATTGAAATTATTTAAACTTTTTTTTTATTCTCGATGTCTTTAAGTACGCGCGATCATCCTAAGAATCTAATTAACGGCTCCCAAATCTTTCATATTGATTTTCTTAACCAAATGAGCTTTTGATACTGCAATAGTATTGTTTTTAGTACCTTTAACTAGTATGTCAAACACATATGGCAACAAGATAATGAAGCTACCATTGCTATAGCTATGAACATGGGCACAATGATATGCCTTGTCCTTTTTAAAAAAATAAAATAAAAGTTAAGCTCATAATTAAGGAATCAAGCTACCTGTACTAACACCTTGGTGACTCATTTAAACTATAAAGTTATATGTTTATTTGACAAATAATATCTTTCTTTCTATTTCAATAAAACCTTTTGGTGGATTTATATATATTTCTTCACTAAGATTCTTATGTAATAAGGTAACTTCTATATATACCTGCTTAAGCTCTGAATTAACTATCACCGTCATACTCAAATATTGGAGTTTGTACCTTGAAAAACCAATGTGCAGCCTAATCCACTAGCCACGTGGATATGATAGGGTCAATTTCATCCATTGATTTCGATCACCATGGGTTCTCTTAGACATGTGATATATGCCTTAGATATCTAATGTTATATTATTCTTATGTTTTTATAGGTTGTGTGAGGAGTACATGGTACATCCTTTGGTGTTTGGGAACTTGATTTGGACACAATAGTCACTGGCTGAAAAGAGTCATATTCCATGGATCTCAGAACCCTAATGAGCCATGATTGACATAGATGCTTAGGATGTGTCTGTGGACATCAATCTTCAAGATGTATAGGCATTTATTTAAGTCAGGATGTAAAGTCCCCACCACTAACCAACTTAGTGTTGGCCGTGCCTTTTTGCCCTTATCTTGTGCAGGAACGTGAATGTGCCATAAATATGAGATTTGGCTTTTGAACCTTTAGATGCATACATTGGTGGATTGAAGTTCAAGTCAGTAGCCCAAGGTGTTATTAATATAGACAATGCTCATGTGGTTAAGGACTTGATGGTTCTTATTAGTTAATCAATCTTTAGACTTAAGAGCATGTGAGAATTTTGGATAATGAGTGGGTAGCTTTGACTTAGGCTTTCTATAGGCTATAAAAGTGGATGATGCTAGGTACATCCATCAGGGTCCATTGATTTTTACACAAGACATTAAGGAATCCCTTGGGTTTACCATTGGTCTTATTTAAGGTTAGATTTAATTAAATTAGAGATTTATTAGGCGTTTCTATCATTGGGCCCAAAACTTAAGAAGTTTTTATTGACTTTAGAAAGGCTTTCAACTGTTAAAGTTTATTTTTAATCATTAAAATTGTTTTGATCACACTTGACGATGATATGATGGTTCAGTACTTAATCAACATGAAATTAAGATCTATGGTAGATAAAATGGACGGTGGAAAGATTAAATCATAGGCATGCACATGTGAGAGGTGGATCAACGAGCTTCCTTTTATAAAATGGTTTACTGAAGTTCATATGGTGGAGAAGCATTATAATAAGCCACACCCTTTAAATCCTAACCCCTCCTTTATTCAAGAATCCAATTGTAAAAGAGAAATCACATAAGAAAGACAGAGAGAACTTAGGCAGAGTCCCACCTTAGAGAAGAAAAAGAAGAGAGAGAGAGAGAGAGAGGGAGAGAGAGAGAGAGAGAGATAGGGAGAAATCCCTCCTCATCACCCTTTACATTCATCATTGCCTGTTTGCCTTCTTGTCGTCCACCTATGTGGATAGTTGGCATTTCCTTGGCCCATGCTGTACGTAAAATGTTCTCTTGGGTGATCCTTCATCTATGATAATGGGGGAGGGACTCGTTCTGCTAGGAGATCGAAATCGACAAATATGCATTGTGGAACCTAAGTAATTGATTATAAGTAAGTAAGATCTAAACCATTCTTATTTTGATATTTTGTGAAATTTTGATGTTATTACATTGGGAATCCGAATGATAAAATATTATATGGGATTGAATTCTAAAAACCTCTCGAATATGTTGCGTTAATTGGGTTTAACTCTATCATCAACACAATATGAATAATGCTAGTTTGGAATAGTAGAGAGAAAATTTTGTTGAAGTCAATTTGCAAATTTTGAGCATAGCATTTTATCACTAATTGTGCTTTGTATTTTTCAACATTCTCACTAGTATCTTTTTTTAGCTTTTAAACTCATCTGTAACTTGGTCTCATGTTATTTGAATAATTCAACTAATTTTTAAGTTTTATTTTTATAAAGAGCTTTCATCTCTTCCAATTTGTGGATGCTTTTCATTGGCTATCATTTATAAATTCGCATTCCTCTCGGTATGAACAAGACCCATGTTCTTCTGTCATGCAAACATAAGTTGGAACATAATCGTTAAGCCAAACATAAAGTTTTGTAGCTTTTTTCAACCGACCTTAATCACTTTGAGTTCCAACACCTAACATCTTATCTACATATGCTCCTCATTAGCTTTGTATTCAATGACATCATTAATTTATTGATCTTCTTAACTGGTAGACTGATTTTGAACATCATTTAAAGATCCTAATTCAATTATCTTTGACTGATTCTGAATTTAATAGTTCATTGTCTTTTTGCTATGAATCTTCATTAAAGAGATATCTCCGCCAATTACCAACTTGAGGGTAGTAGGGTATCATAATCCTGTACCCCTTTATTTCATTTGTATAATTAAGAAAAATATTATAGATCTTGCGTCTAGCTTAGCTCTTTGTTATCTGGGAATACACACATAAGCATCACAACCAAAAATACAAATGATTAACAACCTCTTCTTACTATTTATCTTTAGGAATCTTATAGTCTAATGAAATTGTAGGAACATGATTTTATCAACTATAGCTTAATATCTTTTGTCCAATAGCACTGCTTGAGCCTAGCCAAGCTAGTATCCTCCTAACATGATCTACAAGTGTGCGATTCATATATTTAACAATTTTGTTCGACTGTGGAGTATAAAAGACTATTAGTGCCTCTCAATACTTTTTTATTGTAAAGTTCTAGAAATTTTTTTGATGTGTACTTTCCCTCATTGTCAGTTTTTAAACACTTATTTGTCAATATAAATCCAAGGGCTATGATCCCCACGTATCTATTTAAGCAACCATGTCCTTCCCATCACACAAAACTAAATATATCCCTTTAATCATTTAAACCAATGAACAATGTCATGTTATGGTGACGAATGAACTCTTCCAAGGTCATAACATAAATATCCGTAGGCTCACCATGATGTATATGTGACATTCATTCCTTTCATCTACTAAGCCATACCATTTTAGTAGGTAAGCCTTGGAATCATGCCATCCAAAACTCAAGTGGGCCACCTCATGAATAGAGACGTCGACCATTAAAACCTTCCATGGGCCTGATCTAACGTTAATATTGCATACTCTCCTTTAGTGGTATAAAATGATCCCTGTCAGATCCTTGACTTCATTGCAATATTTATAAACTTATACAGGAGATAAATATGAAATAGTTACAACAAGTAGGTTTAAATTGTAAGCAAATAAAAATTTAAACAAATTCTATCTATCTATCTATCCATTCGGAGGTTTGGGAGTTGTTGCGTAAACACGCCCCCGCAAGTTAAACAGGTGCTCGACGACATGAAGCTTGGATTACAACAACCTAAAATGAGCAGAACTCAATCCTTGGTGAAAATATCCGCGATCTGATCAAGAGATCCAGCAAAGCGAACGATAACACCTCCACTGAGTAACTTTTTGACGAACAAAATGGTAGTCGACTTCGATATGTTTTGTACGAGCATGATAAACAAGGTTGGATGAAAGAGAGATGTCACTTATGTTATCACAAAAAATAACAGGAAGATCTTTGAGATACAGAGTTAAGTCACAGGAAAGCATACTAAGCCAAAACAATTTGGCAATAGTATGGGCTAGCGAACGATAGTCAAATTTCTTGCTCAATCTGGAAATAGTTGGTTGTTTCTTAGCCTTAAATTGCGCATTTCTCACACTTAGATGCTTTGCGTGCGGAAGCTTGGTGGAGCTACTAGAAACAATGACTAAGCAAAATCTACTAAGGGTTCAAAACACAGATTACAAATCATTCAACATATTGAGAAACTAGTCTATGGGAAGATAGTGAGCTTGTGCATGCTTACAAGTTAAGTGCCTAGCATACAATTTAATTTAAGTAATCATTCCATTCAACCAATTAAACACATAAGCATGAATAAAAAATGTACACAAATCACAATCACAACACGCAAGCATGCATAGTGGTTCAGTTTCCCTACTACACTCTTGGCTTCCACACTCTTCCCTCGAGTGCATCGATTTCACTAACTAGGAGTTTCAATAGGCTCCTCCCAACCTATGAGTTTTCAACAGGTTCCTCCCAACCTTTATAGTCATGCACAAGGACTTACAATGGTTTTCAAGGCTAAATAATAACCCCGATCCTAATCTAAGGATCTACATTTACTCCCGCCGGTGGCTCCCCTTGGAGACTAACACGTATACACTCGTGTTCGGTGGCTCCCCTTTGAGAGTTTGGTTTAGACCCTACATAAGAGTCAAGATCCTACACAAGAACCTAATCGAGTTTAGCAATCAAACTCTACACTCAATCCAACACAAGGAAGGAGTGCAATAAAATCTTACAATCGATAACTTGTCGAAGTTAAGCCCCATTTGATGTGTCGTTCTTGAGATGCTTTTTCATGCTCTCCCAGTGCTTGAATCCTCAACTCAATTGCTCCTCTGAACTTTGATGTTGATCTTCTTTGGCTTCAACAATCGGCTACCTTGCAAGTGATGCTTCATTGAGGTGACCAAGGTAATAGGAGTGAGGTTGAATCTTCTACAACTAAGGGGTAGTTGGTCTTCATAGAAGAATTCAGCTAGGTGGGTCTTCTAGAGGATTTAAACAATGTTTTACCTATAGGCTTGGTGTTTAAAACTCTAGAGAATGAGGGAGATCAAGTTCATCTTCATTTGAGTTTGGAATGCTCCAACATGTGATGAATCACAAGGAAGATGGGTTAAAGATCCTAGGATTAAAGCCTCTAATGATATGAAGTTGTGGTGGCTTTTAATACACTAAAAACCCATCAAAATGCCCAATATATAGACTTTATGTTCCAACGACTAGAAAATGGGCAGAAATGGCCTAGTATCAGTCTCACCAAACACAATCTTCAGTTTCACCAAAACCAGCTGAAGGGTTGTGCAGTTGGAGCCGAAATACATCCAGTTCTCGGTTTGGTTGCTTGATAGTTTCGACCATCTTCAGTGCTAACAAAGTCAACCAAAGGTTCGACCAGTGGGATCGAATTTTACCGGTTTACCTATTAAGCTCACTGACCTATATTGGTCATTTTGGGTCAGACTGAAGAGGGGCTCGGTGGGACATCTAGGTTGTTCTTTTTACATTAGATTGGGACCTCTAATGCCTTACAAATTATGATCTTTTAAGGATCCTAAGGCTAATGAACGACCGAGTAGAAAGTTTACTTGTAAAGGTCCGGTCATTTAGAGGCTAAATTGTTTTGGTTCTAAGGGTTTAGAATACCAAGGCACCTTTGATTTACTTGTTTTTTCATTCCTTAATGCTTCTTGTCTTCATGTGTCTTCGGCCTTCATCTTCCAATGGCTCAACCAACTCACTAACATACAGACTCACGTGATTGACAAGCAGGATGCACCAACAAGTGCACTAATAAGCCTGCCAAGAAATGAGATTGTCACCAAGAAAAATAGTAAAACCAGACATGGATCTACGATCATCTGGATCACTAGCCTAGTCAACATCAGAATATGCCATAAGAGTTAGGGATCCTTTCTGAAAACGAAGACCATGTGTGATAGTGCCTTTGAGAAACTGAAGAATTCGTTTAACTTCCAACCAATAGGATGTGCGAGGAGCATGTATGAATTGACACACTTGATTAATGACAAGGCAATATCTCGCCTAGCGATAATTACTTATTGTAAAGCACCTACAATGCTCCAATATTCATGAGGATTGGAGAGAATATCGCCACCAAAGCGGGAGAGCTTAGACACAGACATCGCAGGAGAGTGTAAAAGGTTTTGCACCATCCATCTTGGAACGATGCAAAAGATCCAAGACATACTTGGACTGAGTGAGATATAAATCAGTGTATGTGCGATGTGCCTCAATGCCAAGAAAATACTGTAGTGGGCCTAAATCTTTCATTGTAAATAGCTGACGAAGATAAAAGAATAAGATGGAAAGAGCCACAAGTGTGAGTGCCAATAATGACTAATGAAAAGCAATGAATCTGCACTAGAGGTTACAAAGCCAAGTCCTTGGAGATAAGTTGTGAGAAGAAGATGTTAGGTACGGAGGGCCTGCTTGAGTCCATAAGCCGCTTATGAAGCTTAGAAACATGACTTGGGTGAGACAGATTGATAAACCCTTGAGGTTGGGCCATATAAACCTCTTTTGTGAGAACCCCATGTAAAAATGTATTCCGAACATTAAGTTGTCAGATGGACCAATCATAATGAATGGCAGTGGAGAGAACCATCCGAATTGTAGAATGCTTAACCACTGGATTGAAGGTCTCATTATAATCAATTCCTGGTTGTTGATGGAAACCTTTGGCTACGAGGTGTGCTTTGTACCATTCAATAGTACCATCTGCATGTTGTTTTACCTTGTATACCGACTTGCAACCAACCAAATTCTGGCCAGGCTGGGGCGAAACCAAAGACCAGGCCCCTTGACATTGCAGAGCATTAAATTCAAGAGCTACAACAGCTAGCCATTTAGATGATTTGATAGCCTGGGTGTAATAGGCAACCTCAATTGGGACGGAAGACACTTGAGAAGCTATAGGTAATGGGTATTTGGTCGCAACAAACACCTTTGGTTTAAAAATACCATCTTAGCCCGGGTACACATAGAATGAGTAGTGGTAGAAACAGGTAGAGGGGGAGGCGGTAGCGACACCGATGACAAAGAGGAAGAAGGAGAAGGGGGCATAGGAGGGGAAGGAGTAGTAGGGGATGTGGACGATGTAGGGGAGAGACTAGTAGAAATTGTAGGAGGAGAGAGGGGTACTGGGGGTGGTAATGTGGCTATGGGTGGAGTTGCATATGCTGAAGTTGAAGAGGTGAATAGCTGTCCCAAATGCACATGATCAGGAAACAAAGTCATGGCAAGATCCTTCCCAAGAGGTGTAAGCGGGGCCTCATCATTATGTGCAAACGAAAAGTTAGTCTCATCAAATATAGCATGGTGAGACATGTAAATTTTCTTAGTATCTGGATCGAAACATTTGTACCCTTTGTAATTATGTTGAGAATTTTATAATTCTCAATTACAAAAATTGGAAAATAAAGCTAAAATAAGGACAGGCTGAAGCAAGTGAAAACACGCTGTCTTTAAAGCGTTATTCGCCCCTTCTCAATAATTTGAGATTGCTGATAGGTCATAGGCGAATAGCTTCCAGGATATGACAAGCTTGAGTGTGATTGTTAACGTCAGATTTTGTAACTGGATCCTTCGGAGGTTCACCTTCTCTCCAATAGAGACTTCCTCCGCCGGACCTGAAAGAAGACAGAAAGCAACTAAGGGTGGCCGGCGTCCAGCCGTTAGCCCTCCGATGCTTAAGTTAGATAAGGCAAGAAGGGGAATAGCCAAGCAACTGAAGCCAGGGATTGAATATTGTGTACCTGTATCTTAACGGGATCGCCTCTTTATATAGATATGAAGTGATCCAATCTGTTATGCAAGATATCGAGATCCCATTGATTCCGCGAGATAAGATCCTTATCCTTAGATAGAGAAGAGACCTAATTTGAATGACTTGTCCGACAATTACGTTCCTTGATAGCAATCCCTTGGGATTCGGAACCATTGAAGAAGATAAGCCCAAAATCGGCCTATACGGGCTGTTGGTACTGAGGGCTAAGGGATGCCACCCCAGAAAAAGCTGTTCGCATGTTGAAAGATGGTCGCGAGTCCAAGTGGTCGCTCATTCAGATGTAACACCTTTCAACGACTTGTGAGAAGGTCTGCTCGCAGATCAATAAGGAAATCTTTGCCTTGCTATATCCGACTATCGGCTATGGGAACTCGAGGCCTTGCGAATAGGTGCTCCGTATTTATCTATCCTGCGACTCTCGAATATATGATCTTGAGAGTCGAATGGGCGCCCGCGCTTATCCAATCTGCGACTCTCGAGCATATGATCTCGAGAGTCAAATGGGCACTCCGCATTTACTCGATCTGCGACTCTCGAGCATATGATCTCGAGGGTCGAATGGGCATCCGCGTAAAATCTTAGCAGCTAAGTTGATCTCTATTATTTTGCCTATAACAGTGATCCTGCGTTCGGCAAAACGAAGAAACTACTAGCGGAACTCCGTTAACACTTATGTTGGCAGATAACAGAAAAGAAAAATCCCAAAAAACTGAAGGGAGAAAGAAGATGTAGCTGATCACTGCAACGATCTGAGCCTTCTGAATTAGACCACTTCTCTAGTCTAATTAGTTATGGACCTTTTGGTCCTGGTAGTATCTGGTTTGGATTGAACCTTCTTGCTTGCTAAGACACTATGGGTTTGTTGGTTCAGATATCAGAGAAGATTTGGTTGTTGTTGGTTGTGTTGGAATGAACCAGCAAGACCTTGTTTATATAGGCTAGGGTGGCTGGATGTTTTAGTTCAGAGACATAAATTTGTGGATCCTTTTTTACTGTTGGTAAGAAGCTAGCTATTATTAACAGTTTCTGACCGTTGCGCATGTGGGAATTAACTACTGCATGCTAGCTATGTTAGAGAGTGTGTAGCCGTTTTTTATTGTTGGGCTAGCTACATGCAGCAGTTTCTGCATGGCCTGGGCATTATTGCACAGGCAGTACTGGACCTCTCTAAAACAGTTTCTATAGTCTTTATATAAGGCAGATAGGTCTTTCTCTGTCACACCTCTTGTCACAGCCCTCCGAGCTTCGAAACCAGCCTACTAACCCATCTCTCTCAGCCCTTGTCGCACCGTGATAGCATCAGTTCACGAGGGAGCAACCCATCTGCGACACGATGCGAACGTGCAAAGTGCGCCACTAGCGCCTCTGCAGCCACATTGCCTCATTTGCCCATGCCCTCGCACCGAGCCCGTGCCCACGCGCGCGTGTTCTAGTGTTGCAGGTCCCGATACTCTTCTCTCTCCCCGCAAATTAATAAGGTATACAACACCCTACTAATAAAGTGAAAAAAATTTCTTTCTCTCATCCGATATAGGGACTATTTTTAAATAAAAGCAAACCAAGTTTTTTTTTTTAAACTACACATATATAAATATATACTTAAAATATTTTGAACCAAAATCTCAATAGATTCCAACCATATCCAAGAAAGATATAAGGAGTGGTGCAGAACGCAAGCTTACTATGCAAATATGAAAGAAAATAAGGATAACATATACAGCTAAAGCTATAAAAAATAGTGTAATTTGGTAAAGCAAGAAATAATTCTTTATAAGGAGAAATGTAGTAACGCATGTGAGTGGGTAGTCGATTAATTAAAAACATAACAATAGCAAATGCATCATCCTAAAAGGAAAAGTAAAGGGAATATAATGGACAAGGGTGGAGGGGCACTCACACTATAAACCAGCTTGATTTTCCGGTCCTTGGGCCAGACTTGATTTCGAGAATATACTACCGAGGTATATTTGTTGCTCTCGGGGACTTCAGTATATTTGCTGCTCTCGGATTCGAACACAAGACCTTCTACCTTATGCTTTGATACCATGTAAACTCTCATCTTGTGGTATCAAATGATGTCTGTCGGACCCTCAGCTTCACTGCAATATATATAAACTTATACTGCGTTTAAATAGCGAAAAATTCAAAATTTAAGCAAACTTTATCTATCAATTGGGAGTATATGACATCCAAACCCCCTCTATGGTGAGTTTACCGGCGAAACGAATTATCCGTTCTATCCAATACCTCGGTGAGCGTCCTACACCGTTTCCTGTGGTGTGGCCCACATGATTTTTGGATGGCCCTGATTTCTGGGATCAAGTCTGACAACGATCTGCAAATGATGAGCGGAGTGTATTTCACGAACATCTCGATGGGCCTGATAGTTATTTTCGTCGCGCCCGCATAACTCAAATTCCTCCGCAGCATTTGGCATGCAATTCCAACTCCACCCTATCCATCCATGGCGGCAATGCTATCCCTTTCCCCACACCTTTCCTCCCTCAATGACCAAAACCCCCACTACTTTTTCCTTTATTCCCAACCTATCCCTCCCGCCAAAACCAACAACCGCAAACCAACCCCAATCTCCTGCAACATTAACAGCAACAGAAACAGCAGCGATTCGTCGTTGAAGAGAGATGATATATGGGAAAAGAAGGAGGGGTTTGTAGACTACGACAAGGGCAAGCACCGAGTCACGACTCAACTGGGCGGACTCGGGAAAGCCGACATTCCCAAGCGCTACCGGCTCCGGGTTGATGGTGACTCGTGGCAGAGGGACTGGAAGATTTCCGAGGTCGTCGAGAGGATTCTCAAGCTTAAACATTGGGAGGACATTGAAGGTGTACTCAATCAGTGGGCAGGACGCTTTGCCAGGAAGAATTTCCCTGTTCTTGTTCGGGTATGCTCCAAAGGAAATTACGATCTTCTTTTTTTTTTTTCTTTTATCGAGAATTTGATATCTACTCCCATCCTTTTTGATCGATAGACCCTTTGCTTTTGAAGTTTGGTAATGCAGTACTAACACCGTGGGGTATTCTGTGGCTCAAAGGAGAGAGATGGGGTGTATCTTCTTCTTGTTTATGGTCTAGATGAGAATTCTTAGTTTGTAGTGGATTTTATGTAGTCGGGGGAATGATTCGGTGCGAAAACAGCCATAGCGGAAATTCCGCTATAGGTGTCCCCTGTTGTCAATTTAAGTTGGCCCGCTTGTTTTGAGTTTGTGGGAGGTGTTGTTATATAGTGCAGCTTGCTTCCAACGTTACCTCCTTTCCTTTCATGACATGAAAAGACAACGTGGAAGCGGATTCATGGTGGAGGCCGCTACTTTCCAAATACTGCGTCTTCAATTCGTGGATGATGCTGTCTTACTCTGTGATGTGATATATAGAGGAGTTGGAAATTTGAAGGAAGAGCAAGGTGCTTTGAAGCAGTGTTCGGTCTTAAACATCAACGGAAAATAGAAGAAAGGAAGAAAGAAAAAAGAAATCCTAGGAGTCCGACTGAGGGATGAATGCGTGAACCCTTTTGCCCATAAATTTGCGTGCAAGGCAGGGAGACTCCCTGCATTGTATCATGGACTCTTATTTTGCATTGCAGATCCATTGAAACATCTTTGGATACATTGTTGGAGAGGGTGGGAGGAAATTATATGATGGACAGAAGATATTTACCATTCATGGGGCGGAGCATGCAGTGCCCTGGTTAATAATTAATATTCCCATTCACGTCATGTCCCTTATTTAGTGCTCTGCAAGTGTTATTCAAAGACTAGAAAGGACCCTAAGAGAATCCCTCTGGCAAGGTGTGGAGGAATAACACAAGTTCCAAATGACGAAAAGGGAGGAAATGTGCGAAAATGGAAAGAAAATATCGGATTGTTCATATCATGTGGAAAAAGTAATATATTGTAAATATGGTTTTTGGAGGTGATATATGAAAGCATCTTCTCAATACAAAGCTTTTGGATTATGGACAATGGTGTTCAAGATCAAGCCCATGTTCTCAAAGTCTCATGAGAAAAATTGGAGTGGGGATCTTATTCACTTTCGGGAAGACTTGAGGTGTGATAGCACTGCTTAATGTCATATCTATCCAAGTCTCTACTATGTGGGATATTCAAACCAGTTCCTTTTATGCTTTCTTTGGAGGGTTTGCACAATAGGCCGGCCTGCTCCTATGACATATATATGGAAGTACTCCAATCCTCCTAGAGTCATAGCCTTTGATTGGTGGGAATAGACAAGTTCCTTGCTTGATGCAGGCCCAAGGTCCACCATGTGTTGAATTTGGGCAGTTTATTGCTAGTTTTGTAGGCCAAATGTCAATATCAACATTTAAATATGCTTGGAAGATGGGGCGGTTGATTTTGAAAATAAGATCACTGATTGTCTAAAAATTGTGGGGATTACTTGTTAGATTTTTTTTAAAAAACTATTTTTAGGCCATTATAATATGGCCAAATTTTTGTAGGTAGGATTATCTTTATCTTAAATAGATTAGATTGATTTGAAAAAAAAATCTAATAGTTGGGGGATCTTAATTAAAGATTTGTAGGGGTTTTATATTTTGTCTCTAGCGTGTATGAATGAGTATTATTCTAGGAGGTTGTGCATTTCAATTTTATGAGTTTTATGAAACCCAAGTATCTATGAGAAGAAGCTTCAGTTTTCAATGAAGTTGTTCATTATTCATTGCTTAGACAATCTTGTGAATGTGTTCTTCATCCATTCTTCCGATTTAGTCATTGAATTAATGAGGTTTTGATACCAATTCATCCATTCCTCCAATTTAGTTATCAGATTAATGAAATTTTGATACCAAAATACCCCAAAAATTGTTTTTGTGGAGAATAAAGATGAATGGACAACTTTATTGAAAATTAAAATTTCTTCTTAAAAATACTAAGAAACTCACAACTCTCACTAAATTGGTATGCCTGACCTCCTAGACTAGACTAACTCCATTTTATAGACTTTAGAGACACAAGAAAAAATCCTACAAAATTTCAGTTAGGATTCCGCCAACTATTAACTTAGTTTCAAATTAATCTAATTGATTTTAAATAAGTCTAAAATCTATTTAAGATAACAACAATCCTATCAGTCCAACAAAGATTTGGTCATATTATAGTGGCCTAAAAATGGTAAAAGAAAATCTAGCAAGTAATCCCTAAGATCTTTAGAAAATCAACATCATACCTTCAAAATCAGCCACCCCTTCTTCCAAGCATAGTAAATGTAGAATTTTACATTTGGCCCCAAAACTAGCAACAAACAACCCATAATTCAGACGCTGGGCTGTCTGGGGTGTGGCACAAAGGTGGAGAGGCTGGATGTAGGAGTGTTTAATAAATGGTAGATGTTTTCGGAATATGAGTGGTTTGGCGAGGGAGATTTTCAGCAAGGCAAAGCCCTTTGTAGTGGAATGGGCATCTTGTATAAAGGTGACGGAGAATTGTAAATTTTCTTTTGGGAGTGTAATTCTTTGCGCTAACTCGAAGCTTCTTTTAATAAAATATTGTGACTTGCAAAAAAGTATAGTAAAGGTGGGTCATCCATTTCTTAGCCGTTGATGGATGGTTAGGTTCATCTAATCAATGCAATTTTTTTAAGGAGCGATAGACAGCGAATGGGACCCACTCGATGGATCATCCATATCTTTAATAGGACCTCTCTAGGTATAATAAATATGGACCATCCATCTCATATCAATTAATTGGATGATTAATATCATTTTATCAGAGTAGTTTTCAGAGGGGCAATCAAATGTGGGCCCAATATCGTGTGTAGTCCAAATCAATGAATGGAAAGGTTCTAGTATTAATCAATATGGACCCATAGCCATATTAAAGTGATCTTGAGAGGGTGGGCAATCAAAGGTGTCCCTCACATGATGGATGGTCTAGATCAATATTCGACTTTCTCTATTATAATATATAAATAAAATCATCCATTTTCCTAACTATTGATTGGATGGCTAGAGTCATCATATCAAAATGGTTTTATGGTTTGTGAGAGAGATGGGCAATCAAAGGTGGGAGGTAGACTTACAAGCCTATCATATCTATGATTGGACTTTTTATATTATATTTTATTTGAATAATCAATTTTGGTGACCATTAATTGGATGGTTTGGATTGTATAGTCTCTAGTGATTCTAAAGGACTTGAGAAATTGATGTAAACCTCATTTCCAAATAAAAATGTTATAAGGCTAACCAAACAATAAAACTGGAAATCATTGCATTTGACAGAGAAAAAACCAATTATAAATTTGTTAAGTCATTAGCTTTCAATTTCATGAAGCAACCAATTAATAAACTTCCAAATTCATGAATTCACTATTATCATGCACCCAAACATCACCGGGCTTGATGTTAAGAGAGAAGCTCCACATGCTTCCATCCAATGCTTAGACAACACATGATAATAATTCCACTCTATTCATCCTCTAGTGGGGCCTTAAAGACATTCCTATGCTTTTGATGGTTTACAATTTCATAATTCTTGTGCCATACGATCATAATTCTAGTCCATACTATGATGCATATGAAAGCTCTAGCTCAAGTTAGATTCCATAAGATTTCTATTGTACTTCCATTATTTGTAATTTGGATATTTATAAACTGCATTGAAAATTTATTTTCGGAGAGTGATACAAAGAAAGATCTAGTGAGCAAGCTAGGAATGCTTCTTACCCTGAGTATGTTTATTGTAGGAGATAACCCAAGCTGGTTCCCTTGAACACAGCGTTCAAGTTTTCCGTTGGATGAAAAATCAAAGGAACTATTGTGCTCGAAATGATATCTACAATATGATGATTAGGCTGCATGCTAGACACAATCGGGTGGATCAAGCACGTGGTTTGTTTTTTGAGATGCAAGATTGGAGGTATGGCTTATTAAACTTTTTGTTACACTAAGTATCGTAGATCCCCATGGATGTTGCCTTTGGAATGCATCCATTAGATGGATGATCCTGTTGAGTAGAGTATATTAGGTCCCCATGGATGTTGCTTTGCAATGCATCTTTTAGATGGATGATCCTATTGTGTAAGTTAACCTATGAGCATTGTTTTCAGTATCAGTATCGACACATATATCACACTGTTGGGATATGGAAACATATCGGGTATCACATGGGAAATATCTCATGTATCGTGTAGTGTTTTAAACAGCGAATAGCATGTAGTGTGGCATTTACCCCTTCGAAGCATGATGTGTAAGCGCTTGGTTACACCAGTTTCATGATATTTTGCACCAAATTAGACTAATTAATAATGGAATTTAACGAAATTTCATGATATTTGGTGCAACTAAATGCAAGTTAAAAGTAATAGGAAAGGGCAATAATAAGTATAAAGGTAAAGAAAGAGCAACAAAACTGATTTGATATTGGTACTTATATTATTTTACTAAAAGCATTGAAAATATTAACTAATTTTTATTGAAAATAAAAATTGTAACAAATCATTGAAAACATTAATTGATTATAATATTGTAGTGAAAAAGAACTTGTACGTGAGCTATGTAGCATGTAGCATATGCAAATTATTATGTAGCGTAGGCCATTGTTTGGATTATCCCCAGTATTATAGAAATGTCCATGTTATTATGTGTATATCCAGCTTGGTGATAGTGATAAAAAGGGTAGCAATACAGATAACACTGTTAGTCTTAGAAATTCCACGTATTGGCGATGTATTGCCAATGTATCACCAATATTTTCAACTTCGTAAATTCTAGGTGTCGCTTGTATCGCCAATATTTTCAACTTTGTAAATTCTAGATGTCGCTTGCATCAGTGGTGTATCGGTGATATTTCAATAAATTTGTTTTGAAAGACGAAAATTTTATTAGAGGACAACAAAGCTGCCCTCCCCCCCCAAAAAAAAGAAAAAAAAGAAAACTACAACCACCGCTCTCACGGGGCCCAATCCTTGAACAAACTCAAGAACTTAGAAAACACAACAATTGAACTAGCCGGCTTGCTTCTAAAGACCCTATTGTTCTTCTCTGCCCAAAGTGACCAAAACACTGCCAAAAGAAGACATCGCCATTTTCTTTTGCCTAGCACACCACCCGTCTTAGCGTGCCACGAAACTAACAACTGGTATAGGGTCGGCGGCATCACCCAATCTACACCAGCGCCAGGCGTAATGCACTCCACCAAATATCTGATGCATAGGGGCAGTGAATTAGGAGGTGCGCAACCGATTCTTCTTGTCTAAGACACATATGACATGCATTAGGGAGGATCATGCCCTGCTTCCGCAGATTGTCAATCGTCAGAATTCGATTCCTTCCCGCCAACCAGACGAAAGCTGCAACTTTGGGAGGAGTCCCATACGACCACACTGGCCCCGTCTGAACTTTGGAAGGAGGATTGGCCCTCATTGACAATGAATTGTAGAAAGATTTGACCGTGAACTTTCTGGACGAGGAGGTCTTCCACATCAACGAATCTTGAGAAGCCGGGTCTGGATAAAAGTCCTGCAAGAGATTAAGAATGTGAATTACTTCATTTATCTCTCCCTCATTGAAGTTTCTTTTGGACGGAGGAATCTAGACTCCTCCGTTCCCGTTGTGATAAAAACAATCCTTCACCACAATATTTTGGTTTGGAGTTAGCAGAAACAAGGCGGGAAAGGTTTCCACCAGCGTGAATGAGCCGCTCCATTGATCCAACCAGAATCTAACTCTATTATCGTCTCCCAGGGAAAACTGCACAAAAGGATAAACTAAATGGTAGACTTTGACAATATTTCGCTAGATGGAAGATGATCTATATAACGATGAAGTGGTGGGCGACCACCCTATTGGATCCGAACCGTATTTCGCCACCACAATTCTCCTCCAATGACTCTCTGGTTCATTCCCAAACCTCCATATCCACTTTCCCAGGAGGGCTCTATTCATAACTTCTAAGTTTTTTATACCCACTCCTCTTTCATCATAAGGCCTGCACACTTCCTTCCAATTGAGAAAGAGGAAATTTAAAAGACCCACTACAACCCTTCCACAAGAACTTTCTTCGCAACACGTCAATTTTAAAAATGATAGATTTGGGGCAAAGGAACATAGATAATAAGTACACCGGCATACTGGATAAAGAAGCCTTAATTAGATTGATTCTACCTTCCAGGGATAGCAAATTTATCATCCAAGAGGAGAGTTTCCTCTCCATCCTTTCCAAAATGGAATCCCAAATCTGACTCGAAGGTTTCCCAACAAACAGAGGGAGACCCAAGTAGATAGTAGGCAACGTTCCCACTTTGCATCCGAAATACTCAGCTAAAGAATTGCTTACCTCAGAAGAGATATTAATGCCAAACAGTTCAAACTTTTTAGCATTAATCTTCAAACCAAACACTACCTGAAACTAGCATATGCACATACCGAGAGAAGATACCATCTCCTCATCTGTAGCACAGAAAAGCAGAGTATCATCAGCAAACTGCAGATGATTAATGCATATAAGAGAATTAGGAATAGAAACACCCTTAAACAACCCCACCTCCTGACCCTTCGAAAGCATTCGACTAAGGGCTTCCAAGACTATAACAAAAAGGGGACAAGGGGTCTCCTTGCCTGATCCCACGCGAGGATTTAAAATAACCAAAAGGAGCCTCGTTGATCAACACAGAAAATTTAGGGGAGGATAAGTAGACTCTAATCCACGTTCTCCAGGAAAAACCAAAGCCCATTCTCATGAGGACGTAGTCTAAAAACGACCAGTCCACATGATCATAAGCTTTTTCTAAATCCAATTTACAAACAATCCCCGCGATTTTCTCCGTTACACAAGAGTCTATACATTCATTAGCAATCAGAACCACATCTGTGATTTGTTTACCTTCAACAAAAGCAAATTGGAAGGGAGATATAAGTTTAGGTATCACCTGTTTCAACCTCTGAGCTAAGACTTTTGACAAGATTTTGTAAGGGCTACCACCGAGACTGATCGGCCGGAAGTCTTTGATGTTTTGAGCACCCTCGACCTTGGGGATTAGAGCCAAAAAGGTACTGCCTAACTCCGTAGATGACCTTTTCTCAATTAACAGTTCTTGAACAAAAGCAAAAAGGTCTTGGCGTATGAGATCCTAGAAAGATTTGAAAAAAGCAATCGGGAATCCGTTACGTCCTGGGGCTTTGTCCCCTCCCAGATCCCAAATAACCGCTTTCACTTCCTCTAACTCCACCGGCTTTTCAAGCAGAGTAGCCTCCTCTTCCGAGATATGTTGGAAGTCCAATCCATCGATCCTAGGGCGAGACATAGGCTCTGTGATGCAGGGGCATGCGATGATCTAACCCTAGATGCATGTATATCAAGTTGAAAGATATTCAAATAATAAAATTACGAAACTAACTACTTTCAATCAGAGGAAACTAACAAATCTCAACACGAAGATGAAATCCGTCCGTCCGGATCATGGCCCTTTGCATAAAACCATGTAAAATCGTAAAACAGGGAGGATCTAGGGATATGAGGATATCCTAGATCTAGCATAGACCAGTCCACAGTCAAGTTTGGATCCGGTTATCGTGGCTAGGCATCCCTCTCTTCGATCGTACCAAAAAAAGGGGGGTTTCAGAAAAGGACGAGGGATGTCGAAAAACAATGGGTTATCATGAAGTACGAATTATGAATAAAAAAGAAGCTTACCTTTCCTCGCACCTTGAAGAAAGAGAGAAGAGAAAACGGAAACTCCGGGGTGGAATCCTCAACACTCGAGGGCCAATCCTGAAACCCTAATCTCTCAACAAAGAGGAAGAAACTCACGAATTTTCTATTCATTCAATAATTTCGAAATAGGGTTCTCACAGTATATATAAGCTACGAAAATAAAAAAAATGCACTAAAGTGTCTGAAAACCAAAGAAATAACATAAAAACGTCTAAAGTAAATAACGACACTAAAGCGCCTAGAAACAAGGAAATAAATAGAAAAGCGCCTAAATGTAAATCCGCTCCATGCTCCAGCGGTCATGATGCTCCTGCGCAATCCTGCATCTCGCGTACTCGTAACGCGTCAGAAAATGGGCCCAATGGGCCCGGCGTCCATTCACTATCAACTCGTCTGCTCCAACACTTGATCTGCGACGTCGCCTCCTCTGGTACACTCTAAAGGGTGCACCACTGATGTCCGCATCAATTCTCCCCGGGTGGGAAGAATTCGCCACTGGCGAAAGTGAACTCCTGTACCTCTCAAGCATGTCTGGATCGATACGCTGTAGCTCTGTCTCGGTAATCCAGGAGTTATTTGCAATAGGCCTGTTCCTCCACTTGACTAGGAATTTCTGGTAACCCCCTGAGCGAGTAGAAACCAACTCGGAGTCCAAAATTCCCTCTATCTCGTCTCTTCTCGGTGCAGAAGGAAGAGAAGGTAAGATGGGTATAGGGAGGTCAGGCTGTGGCCAAGGTCCATATATAGGGAAGGTCTGGGAAGAAACAGGGGAATCACTGGATAGAGGTAATGGCTCGTGATAGGGAACCAGATCTTCCACATTAAATGTGGAACTAATGCCCATGGTAGGAGGGATATCGACAACATAAGCGTTATACCCCAACCTTTTCACAATTTTATGTGGGCCTATGCTACGGGCATGAAGCTTCTTCACGGATCCAGGTGGAAACCGATCAGACCTAATACGAACCATGACGTCATCTCCAGGTTGAAATTCCCTAAATCTCCTGTGAGTGTCAGCAGAAAGTTTATAATGTTCATTACTTGAATTAATCTTCCTTCTGATCTCACTATGCAATGCATGTATATGATGGGCAAATGACTCTCCTAACTCTGAAGGACGCTATGGGGTAGCCATGGGGATCAAATCTATGGGGGCTTGGGGTCTAAGACCTGAAACAATTTCAAATGGGCTCATTCCTGTGGACCTGTTCACTGAAGAGTTATAAGCGAACTCTGCTGTGGAAATAACAGTGTCCCAGGTCCCGTGGTGGTCTCCAACTAGACATCTCAACAAATTCCCTAGGCTACGGCTCACTACCTCTGTTTGACCATTCGACTGAGGATGATATGCTGAAGAAAATTTAAGCCTCGTACCCAAAAGATGCCAGAGAGTCTTCCAAAAATAACTAGTGAACCTAGTATCTCTGTCAGACACGATGGATCTAGGTACCCCATGAAGTCGCACAACCTCCTAAAAGAATATCTTAGCAATGTGGGAGGCATCTGAGGTCTTATAACAGGGTAGGAAATGGGCCATCTTAGAAAACCGATCAACGACCACGAGTATGGAATTGTGCTTACGAATAGTCTTGGGAAGCCCAAGCACGAAATCTATACTGACATCTTGCCACGGGGCATGTGGAACTGGCAAAGGAGTGTATAAGCCTGTATTTTGTTTCTTCTGCTTTGCCAGTTGACATGTCCGACACTGCCCTACAATCTTGGCCACATCTCGCTGGAGATTAGGCCAATGGAAACGATCAGAAACCAGGGCAACTGTTTTATCTCTACCAAAGTGACCTGCCATCCCTCCAGCATGAAGCTCCCATACTAGAAATCACGGAGGGATGTGCGTGGGATGCAGAGCTTGTCCCCTCTAAAAAGATATCCGTCTGTAAGGACAAACTCAGCACTCCTCGAGGGTGGGTCACTAGACAACGTCGCATAGATGGTCCCAAAGTCAGGACAAGTTGAGTACTCACCCTTGAGTTGCTCAAAGCCTGTAACTTTAATGCTCATGGACCGCAGCGTCATGACACGACGGCTAAGCGCGTCAGCAACCTTATTCTCTTTACCGGCCTTGTGCTTAAGTAGAAACATATACTCTTGAAGAAATTGAGCCCACTTGGCATGCCTAGGGCTCAACTTCTTTTGAGAGCTCAAATATTTCAAGGCCTCATGATTAGAGAACAGGACAAATTCTTGCGGTAATAAATAACGCCGCCAATGGCGCAATGATTGCACAACCGCATAGAACTCTTTGTCGTAGGTGGAGTAGCGTTGTTTAGCCTCATTCAGTTTCTCACTGAAAAAGGCCATACGATGTCCCTCTTGGCTTAACACTCCCCCTATGGCAAGTCCTGACGCGTCACACGCCACCTCAAAGACTTTAGAGAAGTCAGGTAGACGCATGACGGGCGCTTCCGTCATCTTATTCTTAATTTCAGAGAAAGCCCGTGTTGCGGCTTTAGTCCATTGGAACTCCCCTTTTCTTATGCAATCTGTGATGGGAGCCATAATAGAGCTAAATCCACGGATGAACCGCCGATAGAACGTAGGTAGGCTGTGAAAGCTTCGCACGTCGTTTATATTACGCGGCTCAGGCCAATTGACAATTGACAATGGCCTTGACTTTCTCAAGGTCTGCAGACATACCCTCTGACGAAACAACGAACCCTAGGAAGATAACTCTAGAAGTCAAGAAGGAACACTTCTTGAGGTTCGCATAAAGCTTTTCTGCTCGCAAGGCGTTGCAGACCTGCCTCAAGTGTTCAAGGTGCTGGGTAGGAGACGTACAATAGATGAGGATATCATCGAAGTACACAACTAAGAACTTACCCATAAAGGGTCGCAGCACCTGGGTCATCACCCTCATAAATGTACTTGGAGCATTGGTTAACCCGAAGGGCATAACCAACCACTCATACAACCCATCCTTCATCTTGAAGGCAGTCTTCCACTCATCTCCTGGGCGAACACGAATTTGGTGATAACCACTCTTGAGGTCAATTTTCGAAAAGATAGTAGAGGTGGCCATCATGTCAAGCATGTCATCAAGCCTCGGGATGGGAAACCGATACTTGACAGTAATCTTGTTTATGGCTCTACTATCGACACACATGCGCCACGTGTCATCTTTCTTTGGCGTAAGAAGCGCAGGCACGGCGCACGGGCTCATACTCTCACGAATAAATCCCCTTTTAAGCAATTCATCCACTTGCCTCTTCAACTCGGCATGTTCGGTGGGATTCATTCTGTAGTGAGGGAGGTTTGGTAGGGTTGCCCCTGGGACAAGATCTATCGCATGCTGAATGTCCCGCATTGGTGGGAGCTCGTCTAGAAGGTCCTCAGGGAAGACATCCTGAAACTCCTCTAGGACTGAACGAACCTCCTGGGGTAACCCTAGAGCAACCTCGGGTGTACTCTCTCTAGCCAGTAAAACGTACACCACAGTCCCAGTTTTGGCCTCTCTCAAACTCCTTAGCATCTATGATGTGGAGAGACTTCGACTGAGGTGCCCTTTGACTCTTAGAACTGCCTCGAGACGCAACATCTTTCGCTCCTGTGGACGATTTGGGAGGGAGCGGGCTCAAGACAAGCTTCTTTCCTTCATGCTTAAACACACAATTATTCGTACGCCCGAATATTGTGACATCTTTGTCAAAGAGCCATGGCCTTCCCAAGATGATATGGCCAACGTCCATTGTGACCACATCACACCACAACTTGTCCTTGTATGGCCCGAATTCAATTGGCACAAGGCATCGCTGAGTCACAAGAAGGGATGTCGCATCAACCCAAGAAACTCGGTATGGGTTGGGGTGAGGGACTGGCTTCAACCCCAGGCGACTCAAAGTACTTGGAGAAACTACATTCTCACAGCTCCCGCTATCTATGATTACTTTGCAGCTCTTATCTCCACACTTGGCGTAAGTGTGGAAGATAGTGGTTCTGTGCCAATCCTCACTTTCCTTCACCTGGGCCAAAGCGCATCTCACCACAGCAAGTGGGGTAGTCTCCACAGTATCATCCTCGGCATCATTGGCCGGCTCAAGGGATTGGACGATGATTTCCTCATCATTCTGGTCACCTTCAACTTCATATGCCACTTCTTCTTCTGTAGAGTGTTCAGAAACAAAGGCAATATGCCCACCCCTATTTGAACACTCTGCAGCAATATGACCCATGCCACCACTAGCGGTAGCACTGCCCTGGCATCGCAGTCCTAGTACTTGGTCCAGCCACATTGTTACCTCGATTTCTATTGACTGGTTGGGTACCAAGTTGAGCTCTGGGTTGATTTCCGACCTGAGGTCTCGCTCCCTACTGGAGCTACTCTAGGCATAGTAGGTCGAATCTCAAACCCTCTAGCAGGAGATTAGCGCACATAGTGCTCCAGTTCCTGCGCCATCTGGTAAGCGTGCTCTAAGCTGGTGACCATACGAGGCATGAGTTCACGCTGGATGTCAAACTTGAGGCCCATACGAAAACGGGAGAGAACCACAACAGGGTCCTCATCTACATCGCACCTCATCATGTATTCATCGAACTTGGCAATGTATTCCGTTACCGTCATGGATCCTTGGCGCAAAGTGTGCCATTGATCCAACAGCCTCTGCTTATAAGAAAGGGGAACATACTTCTCTCGCAATAGTTCTTTCATTTCAATCCAAAAGAGAACTGGCCCCTCTCTAGATCGCTCACGGCGACGCTCCACATTTCCCCATTGTAGTTTTGCCTGGCCCACCAACTTCATCTTGATGAATCCAACCCGCTGTGGGTCTGGCAGACCGTGCCACTGAAAGAAGTGATCCATGTCTGCTAGCCAATCAGAAAAAACTTTGGGGTCCAGCCTCCCATCAAAACTAGGAGCGTCAACCTTGATGCACTTCATGACCCTAATAACAGGGTCCTGCTCATGATATCTCTGAGGTTGCGGATATCGCACCCCACCATGGCCCTCCCGCTGGGTGGGGAAAACAGGATCACGAATCTGTGGGGGTAGCCCCATCGTGTCCATTGCCAGGCCCACGGGCCTGACCTGCGCCCAAATCATCCCTAGGCGGATCAGGGCCCACAACTTGGGACTGATCGACTGCCCCAGTGTCAGGGGTTGCTTGGGGACTATCTAAAGTGGTGGTCTGGATGCCATCCTCTAAGCGCGTGACCCTCTCCTCTAAACGTGTGAACCTATCATCCTGATGCGCAAACTGCTGCGCGATCTCACCTCTCAAGGTCTGAAATTGTTGATCCATTCTCTTAATTAGACCCTTCAGAGCTTTGGTAATTTGATTAGATTTCATAGTATTATGAAGACCAAACCTACGACCAGTGCGCGTAGGCATACACCAGGAGTGATATGTGGAAGGCCCTAGATCTAGGTGCACAAAGGTGTAAAAAAGGTAAAATCTAAATGCAGTTTTGACTATCCTAGTTCAGTGCAATGCAAGCTATCCTATGTGGCCTAGATCTATATGAGGACTCAACAAAAATCTAGAAAAAAAAAAGGCTAACTAAACTCAACAAACTATGACCCCTACGCAGAGTTGGACGCGGGTCGAGCTGCGTGGTCAGCTTGCCGGGGGTGCAGGGGCGGCGCGCCTCTGCCCGGGGTTCGGGGCGGAGCGCCCGAAAGGCCTACGATTTTTTCGATTTGGGATATCCGGTTCCTTTGAAAAAAAATCACCGAAAATGAAAATTTTGGGTAAACTGACCTACGCTAGGAACCTTTGCTCTGATACCAAAATTGATGCAGGGGCATGCGATGATCTAACCCTAGATGCATGTATTTCAAGTTGGAAGATATTCAAATAATAAAATTACGAAACTAACTACTTTCAATCAGAGGAAACTAACAAATCTCAACACGAAGATGAAATCCGTCCGTCCGGATCATGCCCCTTTGCATAAAACCATGTAAAATCGTAAAACAGGGAGGATCTAGGGATATGAGGATATCCCAGATCTAGCATAGACCAGTCCACAGTCAAGTTTGGATCCGGTTACCTTGGCTAGGCATCCCTCTCTTCGATCGTACCAAAAAAAGGGGGGTTTCAGAAAAGGACGAGGGATGTCGAAAAACAATGGGTTATCATGAAGTACGAATTATGAATAAAAAAGAAGCTTACCTTTCCTCGCACATTGAAGAAAGAGAGAAGAGAAAACGGAAACTCCGGGGTGGAATCCTCAACACCCGAGGGCCAATCCTGAAACCCTAATATCTCAACAAAGAGGAAGAAACTCACGAATTTTCTATTCATTCAATAATTTCGAAATAGGGTTCTCACAGTATATATAAGCTACGAAAATAAAAAAAATGCACTAAAGTGTCTGAAAACCAAAGAAATAACATAAAAACAGTCTAAAGTAAATAACGACACTAAAGCGCCTAGAAACAAGGAAATAAATAGAAAAGCGCCTAACTGTAAATCCGCTCCATGCTCCAGCGATCATGATGCTCCTGCGCAATCCTGCATCTCGCGTACTCGTAACGCGTCAGAAAATGGGCCCGGCGTCCATCCACATCAACTCGTCTGCTCCAACACTCGATCTGCGATGTCGCCTCCTCTGGTACACTCTAAAGGGTGCACCACTGATGTCCGCATCACTCTGCAAACAGAAGGTTAGAATAAAATTGGACAATACTATTACAAATAGTAGATTTATTAGAGACTAGCCTGCTATCAATCTCGAGCGAAGCTATAGCGTTAGTTCTGGACCTGTCATTGGCAAAATTATGAAAATATTTAGTATTACGTTCCCCATCCTGAAGCCTAGTGAGCTCTGGCACCGTTGTTTCCATTTTATCTCCTCTTCCTTAATGCGCGCACTATAATCCCCAACGAGATTGAATCTCAAAGATTTCTCCACTTCAGAGAGACATCCAGATTCTTCCTTAATGTCCAGAGCTTGAATCTTCGCAAGTAAGGAAGAGATTTCCTCCTCTCTATGACCAAAGAATTCCTTATGCCAAGCTTTAAGGTTGGATTTGAGAAGGAGGAGTTTTTTAAATAAAACAAAGCCAGGTCTACCCTCTGGACAAAGAGAGCTCCACCACTCAACAACCAGGTCACAAAAACCTTCCACCTCAAGCCAGGCCAGCTCGAATCTGAAAGGTCTCGGGCCCTAGTTCAATTCATTTGTTTCTAGAAGAATCGGACAATGGTCTGAAACAGGCTTGGGGAGGCCCCTCTGTTTAGTAAAAGAAAAATGCCCTATCCAATCGGCAGAAAGAAGAAATCTATCAAGGAGGGACAAAGAGGGAGGGGATCTACCATCAGACCAGGAGAACTTGATACCCCCCATCGGGATATCGATAAGGCCATTCGTACCTACCTAGTCTGAAAACTTCCTCATAGAGTTGGAGATACGAGATCCTTTCGATCTTTCATAAGAGAAACAAATCACATTGAAATCTCCCCCAACAAGCCACGGGTGATTCCGTCTGGCCTTCACAACATCAAGCTCCAGCCAGAACGACGAGTGATACCGACTTTTGGAGGGGTCATAGACCCCTATGAATAGCCATTGAAACCCAGATGAAATCTCCTTGTAGACAATGTTGACCGAAAAGAGACCAATTCAGCTATTCACCTTTGAATACGAAAGAGAATCCCACATCACTAGAATCCCTCCTGCCGCACCAACAGAGTCCAGAGCCAACCATTCCGTTTGTTTGTGACGCCAGATCGCCTTCACCATGGAATTATCCATGGTCTGCAGCTTAGTTTCCTGCAACACGATAATCTTAGCCTTAGATCTGTTAAACATATCACGAACTTGGGATCTTTTTTGAGGGCATCCCAATCCTCTAACGTTCTAAGAAAGGACTTTCATTGGTTCACCATCAAGACCCCTCTCCCCTTTCTAATCTCTTGGGGAATAGCTTTCACCATCCTCAGTTGTTTAGCCCCCAACCTTTGAAGCTCCCTTTTCTGAGCTCCTTTCTCGTTGGAACTAGAGCTCTGCACCCCTTGAACTGAAATTTTAACACCTTGTTTTGCAACAACTTTAAAGAGGGCCAAATAATCGTCATCTGATTCCCCAAACACCACTCCCATGAGTCTACCCACATGGGCTACAGCATCACGCACCCACTTTTTCTTTTTGATGGTCCTTAAACGGTTTACCATCATCTCTCCCTCATTCCTTTCGGCTGATAGACTTCCCTGACCCACTACAACGGATTGATTCGAGAAGGTAGTTCGCAGGGGAGTAACCATTACGGCTCCAAGTAAATGCTCGCGGGGGTCCCCCTGCACCGTCTGATCCTCCTCCAGACCGTTCGAGACGACTGGAAACAAGGTCAACGGGCCGCAGGCCTCATTTGTCATATCGTTATCAGAGCTGAAGGGATTTGGACCATACCTTGATGGACTTGAAGGAGAAACAAGGGGGGTAAGGAAAATATCCCTATGAATCGGGAGAGGCTGGTGTTTGAAACTCGCTGCTTCGCCATGCTGCGGATCAGAAAGAGGACTCGAAGGAGTAGGAAGTTCACGCGGGGCATCGACCTAACTGTCTTCATGTAGCTGAGTCGAATCCGACAGATTCGAATTGACTTGCTGAGGGCGAGTATCCAGGGTCATCTCCTCAAGTCCCTCGGTATGAGCTTGACAATTATCTAACTCCTTGGTAACCGTGATCGCCTCCTTGTGTACGATCTCCCTTTCTTCCCGAACTTCATGCTACCTCCTCTCGGTTGGAATCCCTACAACTGCAGGCAACGTCCTCTAGCTTTTTCTTCTGAGAAGCCTGATGGGTCACATCCACATCCTTTTCAGACCTCGAGATCAACCACTTTGCAACACAATTCCGCTGTCATGCATTGGGGGCTCGGATGGTGACGTGTGGGGAGAGATACCGGCGCCATCTCTCGTATCTGACGCCCTCACATTGTTCGAGGCCCTCATCCAGTTTGAGACGATATTACTAGATATGGGCTGCTCTGCCCAATTCTGCGTTTCATCCATCGGGAGCTCGGTTGATGATGTGTGGGTAGAGATGCCGACGCCAAGTCTCATATCTGACGCCCTCACTATGTTTGAGACCCTCACACTGTTCGAGGCGATACTAGCAGATACGGGCGGCTCTTTCAACGGGGCTAAGATAGAGAACTCCGTCGATATACCGTCCGATATCTCACGAGAAATAGCGTCATCTCGTGTTAACGTCAGATTCTGTAACAGGATCCTCCGGTCGTTCACCTTCTCTCTAACAGAGATTTCCTCCACCGGACCTGTAAGAAGGGAGAAAGCAACTAAGGGTGGCTGGTGTCCAGCCGTTAGCCCTCCGATGCTTAAGTCAGGCAGAGCAAGAGAATAACCAGGCAAAACGAGGCTAGAGATTGAATATTGTGTACCTGTATCTTAATGGAGTCTTCTCCTTATATAGATCTGGAAGGGTCCAATCTGTTACGTAAGATATCGAGATCCCACTGATTTCGTGTACGATACCGAGATCCCGCTGATTTCGTGGGATAAGATCCTTATCCTTAGAGAAGAGATCTAACCCAATGACTTGTCTTGACAATCACATTCCTTGATAGCAATCCCTTGAGATTCGGAACCATAAGAGAAGATAAGCCCAAAATCGGCCTATACGGGCTGCTGGTACTGAAGGCTAAGGGTCGCCACAGAGAAAGATGTTCGCATGTTGGAAGATGGTCGCGAGTCCAAATGCTCGCTCATTTAGATGTAACACCTTTCAACGACTTGTGAGAAGGTCTGCTCGCAGGAAAAACACAACTTCTCGAAGCTTTGGTAGTCGGGCATCGTTTTCCTAATATACGAGCCTCGAGTGTGCATCAGAACCTGGGATGAGAGCGAAACTGAGGAAAGAGGAAGATAGGAAGAGAGCCTCGAACAGACGTTCTCGATAGTCGGATAAAGGTGCTCGCGAGATCGGAGTATCTTCAGTAAAGGTGCTCGCGAGATCGGAGTATCTTCAGAATATGCGAGTCTCGAACAGACGTTCTCGATAGTCGGATAACAGCGACTCTTGAGCATATGATCTCGAGAGTCGAATGAGCGCCCCGTACTTATCCAATCTGCGATTCTCGAGCATATAATCTCGGGAGTCAAATGGGCACTCCGCATTTACTCGATCTGCGACTCTCGAACAGATGATCTCGAGAGTTGAATGGGCGCCTGCATAAAATCTTAGCAGCTAAGTTGGATCTCCATCATTTTGCCTATAACAGATGCCCCCCAAGTCCTTGCCGCCAAGAATTCTTAAGGGAAGGACTTAGCTTACTGTCATACGCAGCTGCCTGCTGCTTTAACTGAGAAGCCGTACATGATTGAGCTGGAATTAATGAGCGCCAGCTTTCCACAGCCTTTCCGCAGACAGAAAGTGAAGAGACGCTCGCCACGTGTCCGGAGAGTTAATGGGCGTGCCTGCTCGACTGCCGCGCCAAAGGGGGGGCTGCCGCGTGTCACCAGATGCGGCGGAATGATTGCCTATAAATATACGGAGTCCGCCATTTCTCTGGTTTTCTACAGAAGTTTTTTCGAAGGAAAGAATTCTCCCGTCATTTCCCTCTCCATCTTCTTCCTTTGGTGTTCCTCCTTCCTCTCTTTTTCTGTACTTGGTATATTTCCTTTTTTCTCTTTTTCTTCTTTTAATCTTCTCATGGCTGGGAACTCTGACGAGACCACCGTCCCTCTAGGTGATGCCACTTCGGAATCCTCTGCTTCTAGCAGTGCGAGGGTTCCGGCAGGGAGATACACAGCATCCGGATATCCTTCTGTTTTATCGGAGGACCGGCTAGCTGAGTTACGGGAGAGACATCTGATCCCCGACTCAGTCATTCTCCGATTGCCCGGAGATGGAGAGACACCAGACTCCCCTCCCCCAGGATGCGTAGCTTTTTATGAGTACCAACTCATCCTGGGGGTACGCCTCCCCCTCCATCCCTTCATACGCGACGTTCTCCGATGTTACAAGATTGCCCCTGGGCAACTCATCGTGAACGGAT
Organism: Liriodendron chinense; assembly: GCA_003013855.2. Taxonomy (NCBI): domain Eukaryota; kingdom Viridiplantae; phylum Streptophyta; class Magnoliopsida; order Magnoliales; family Magnoliaceae; genus Liriodendron; species Liriodendron chinense. The sequence goes on from ML058552.1 coordinate 3,398,010, forward strand.
GGAGGGTAGTTCTGGGCTCCTTTGCCCTCTGGGCTCAGGCCGGCAACGGGGAGCTCACGGCGGAGGAGTTCCTCCGTATGTTCCGTTTGAAGAAAGCACCTTCCAGCGAAGGCTGGTACTACCTGTGCTACTGGCACCGGGATAACTTCGTGCTGGGGAAACCCTCCTCGAACTATCCCGGCTGGAGGAAACGGTGGTTCTATGCTTCCGGGAACTGGGAGTCTGCTTCCTCCAGGGGTCCAGGAGTTACCCGTTTTTTCTATGAAGGTAGGCACAGTTCCACATTGTACGGTTTTCTCCAGTTAAGATTTTAGGGTTTCACTTCATTCTTTGACCTCTGTTTATGCTCGCAGGTATCCCGGCCTTGAAAAAACCAAATTTGAAGGGGGGGATCAACGAGAAGATAGTCAGGGTGTACAAGGTGCCTGTTGGTGATAGGCACATCGAGGCTTGCTTGTCTCCTTCGCGACTCGCAGCAGCGGGATTAATATCCAGCGAAGAAGTCGCAATGACAAAGGCGGGAGAAAAGAGGGGTCTGTTGCCTCGATTAAAAGGAACAAACTCAAAAAGGCAGAAAAAGACTGCCGAACCTTCTCAACCATCAGCCCGCAAGGGTAGCGACCAACCTGCTCTTCTCGCGAGCACGGTGGGGGCACCGGCGGTGCCCATCCTTCCCTCACCGGTGGTCGCACCTGGACCGCCAGTGATTAACATCACTGATAACTCCCAGGATGGGGCAGGGTCCAGCTGCCCCCTAGCTGAAGAGGCTCGTGAGCAAATGGAACCTAGCGAGCCGGTTCCTTCTCGCGAGATGATCCCTGCTGTCGAGCAGGGACCTGCTCGCGAGTCGATGACCCCGCCTGTCTCGAGCACGGCTGGGTTGGTTGTTGCCCAGCCATCTGGAGGTGGGACATACTCTATTCCTCGCCACCTCCACCTAATCTGTAAATTTTTGTTCGAGAACGTTTCCCCCCAAACTTTTGGCTCTCTTCCCCAGCTAAGCCCTGAGAACCTCTTCCTCGAGGCGGGGGTAAGAATGGTTCAGGTAAGACCTTGGAGATTTATTTTTAACTTCATTATTTTAGGGCTCTCAAGCATTTTTTCTCACGTTTTTCTTTTTCATTTTGCAGGGCTTAGATCTCATCCTGCGGACGAAGCGAGATATCGTCGCCGCTCGTCGCGTGATCGATGAGACAGAAGGCAAGAGGATTGCCTTGGAGAAGGCGGTCCAGGGACTGGATCAACTGCTCAAGGCCTGTGAGGCAGTGATTGCGAAGAGGGATGAGGAGAAAAAGATCCTTATCGAGAAAATCCAAGTCCTGACCGACAGGTATCAGGGCTTGGACTCTAACTTCGCGAAGCTCACGGGTTTGAAGGAGAAAGCGGAGAGAGAGAGGGAGATCTTTCGCCAAGACAAGATCTCGTTGGAGGAGCGGCTAGCGGAGGCCAGGTCGCAGCTCAAAGAAGCCAACGACAACTTGGAGAAGGAGCTCTCCGCTCTTGCACAGCTCAAGGACGACTCGATCCACTGGGACGAGGAGAAAGTCGCCCTTGTAAAAATGCTCTCGGAGGAAGGACCTCGGGCAATTTCTGAGTTCCGGACTTCGCAGCTATATGACGATGAAAGATATGAGTCATATGATGCTGGTCGCGACTTTGCGCTAAGAGTAGTGCAACGAATGTCCCCATCCTTCGATATGGGGGAATTTGGGCGAGTCGCGACCATCATAGCTGCAGAGGAGCAAGCTGCTGCTGAGAACGAGGTGACCGAAGCCACGCAGGCTGGAGGGGCTCCAGAAATGGGCCCTGAAGTCGAGAGCACGACTCCTCCTCCGAGAGATTGATTTTCCTTTTTATTTTCCTTTCTCCTGTACTTGCGAGCTGATACTTGTAAACATTCGATATTAATGAAAAGTTATTTTTGGAAGTAGTGTTGTTCTTGTTTACTCTCTTTCCTTTTCATGCAATGAATGCCTTCTTGTTTCAATGAATTATGCTCAACACGAGGGGTCGTAGTGACCATGCCCTCGTGGAGATAGACTGATCTATCGATCGAGGAATGAGTTGTGCTCAATCCGGGGGGTCGTGATGACCATACCCTCGTGGAGATAGACTGATCTATCGATTGAGAATGAGTTGTGCTCAATCCGGGGGGTCGTGATGACCATACCCTCGTGGAGATAGACTGATCTATCGATTGAGAATGGGTTGTGCTCAATCCGGGGGGTCGCGATGACCATACCCTCGTGGAGATAGACTGATCTATCGATTGAGAATGAGTTGTGCTCAATCCGGAGGGTTGTGATGACCATACCCTCGTGGAGATAGACTGATCTATCGATTGAGACTCAAAATTTACCAAGGGTAGAAGGATGGTCGAGAATACGAACAAGTTCTTCTGCAATGTTGTTTTCGATCCGTAAAATGGAAATGCGACCATCCTGGGTGAATTTAACCCTACCAAAGGTAGGCAATTGGCCAAGAGATCGTATGCATCTTCTTCGGGGCTATTCAGGTCCAAGTTAATGGAGTAGCGACCAAAAGATATCTTTTTATTTTATTCACGAAATGTCGTCATGAACTACATCGAATCTAGGGATAGTATTGTAGCAAATGCTCTACGTGCCAAGGGCGACGTACGGGTCTTCCCTGCATGTCTTCGAGGTAATAAGTACCGGGTCGCACAATCTTAATAACCCGATAAGGGCCTTCCCAATTTGGATCCAGCGAACGAGCGGGAACTCCGAGTTTTTGCCTCAGGACCAAATCTCCGGGCTGGAAGGATCTAGGTCGAATCTTAGCATTTCGATAACGAGCAATACGTTGTTGATATGCTGCCACTCGTACTTGGGAGGCATTTCTTCGTTCTTCCAAGAGATCGAGATGAAGTCGAAGGTCTTCCTGATTACTCGCGGGATCATACTGCTCGATCCGATATGAGGGCACTTGAATTTCCACCGGTACTACTGCGTCGACACCAAATGCTAAGGAGAAAGGGGTTTCACCTGTTGATGTACAAGCCGTGGTTCTATACGCCCATAGTACTTCTGGCAGAAGTTCTGGCCACACACCTTTACATTCACCTAGCTTGGTCTTTAAGTGGTGTTTGATGATCTTATTCACTGCCTCGACCTGCCCATTCGCCTGAGGATGATATGGAAAAGTGCGGAGATTACGTATCTTCCATTTTTCACAAAATTCATCAAAGGCTACGTTGTCGAACTGCGTTCCGTTGTCGGTAATTATAGCGTGAGGAAGTCCGAAACAACATATGATATTTCTCCATATGAACTTAGTAGTTTGTTTCTCAGTAATCTTGGCTAATGGTTCTGCCTCGGCCCATTTGGTGAAGTAATCAACCGCCACAATTGCGAACTTATTTTGTCCCTTTCCCATGGGCAAGGGCCCAATAATATCGACCCCCTACTGAGCGAAAGGCCAAGGGCTATTAACTGAAGTCATCCGTTCGGATGGTACATGAGGTATAGGTGAATATCGTTGGTACTTGTCACATTTTTTAGAAAATTCAATTGCATCTGCTTTCATAGTGGGCCAATAATATCCTTGCCGCATCGCCTTATATGCTAGGGATCGTCCCCTGGGATGATTACCACATGCCCCCTGGTGTACTTCGTCTAGAACACGAAGTGCTTCTTCTGGATGAAGACACCTTAAATAAGGCAAGGAAAAGCTTTTACGTAGCAATATTCCGTCTTGCAAGATATACCTGGCAGCTCGAAGACGAATTTGTCTTGCAGCTTTCTTGTCCTCTGGTAGGTATCCGTCTCTGAGATAAAGGATGATTGGATCCATCCAGCATGGAGATGATTGTACCGATATTACTTGCTCAAGAGTTGCTTTGTCGATACTCAGGTTCTGACGATGCTCGATGGGGATCGAATATGATAACTCAGATTCTGATGCAGAGGCGAGCTTTGCCAGGGAATCGGCAAGTTGGTTCTTCTCGCGAGGAATATGAATTATTTCATAAGTCTTCAGTTTTGCGAGCATGATGAGGACACGAGACTTGTATAAGGCCATCCTTTCTTCTTTGGCCTTGAATTCACCAAGAACTTGGTTGACAATGAGCTGGGAATCGCTATAAATTAACAGATTCTGAATTGCGAGGACAATGGCCAGTTCGAGACCAACGACCAGGGCCTCATATTCTGCTTCATTATTTGAGATGCGAGAATCGAAATGTAGAGCATACTGGAAATGCGACCCGTCGGGAGCCACTAAAATCAGGCCCGCTCCACTGCCAGTGGCCCGCGACGACCCGTCCACGAAGAGTGACCAAGGAGGCTGGTCGCTGGTCATGGTATTATCATCGAAAGAGTATGTGAATTCGGCGATAAAGTCAGCCACGGCCTGGCCCTTGACTGCGGTCCTAGGACAGAATGAGATATCGTGCTCGCTGATCTCGACCGCCCATTTGGTTAAGCGTCCGGAAGCCTCAGGTTTTTGAAGGACTTGCCGTAGTGGATGATTTGTTGGTACTAGAATAGCATGGGCTTGAAAGTATGGTCGCAGTTTCCGAGCTGCCGTGACTAAGGCTAGGGCCAGCTTCTCCATATCAGAATACCTAGTTTCTGCATCAACCATTGCTCGACTGATATAATAAACGGGCCTTTGCACCCCGGAATCTTCTCTTATCAAAGCGGCGCTAACGGCCGTAGTGGACACAGAAAGATAAAGAATGAGTTGCTCATGTGCTACAGGTTTAGATAAAATGGGAGGTGTGCTCATGTATTGCTTCAATTGTTGAAAGGCTTCCTCACACTCTGGCGTCCATTTCCAATCAGACTTGGCCGTTGCACGGAGGAGTTTGAAGAATGGTAAGCACTTGTCAGATGCTCGCGAGATGAATCTATTCAACGATGCGATGCGACCAGCCAGACGCTGGACGTCCTTCAGAGTAGTGGGGGATTTCATCTCTACCAATGCTTTTATCTTTTCGGGATTTGCCTCAATTCCTCGCTAACCGACCATGAATCTGAGGAACTTTCCAGCAGATACCCCGAATGCACACTTTTCTGGATTCAACTTCATCTGATATTTCCTCATCAGATCGAATGCTTCTCGAAGATCAGGGAGATGATCATCTTCCACGATGCTTTTCACGAGCATGTCATCGACGTAAACTTCCATATTTCTGCCGATTTGGGCAGCGAATATTTTGTTGACGAGGCGCTGATAGGTGGCCCCTGCATTTTTAAGACCAAATGGCATTACCTGGTAGCAATATAGTCCCCGATCTGTGATGAAGGCGGTATGCTGGCTATCAGGTGGGTGCATCATGATCTGGTTGTAACCAGAATAAGCATCCATAAAACTGAGCAGAGCGTGCCCAGCTGTTGAATCGACCAACTGGTCGATCCGCGGTGTCGGGAAGCTATCTTTGGGACATGCTTTGTTCAAATCTGAATAGTCGACGCACATTCTCCATTTGCCATTAGCTTTCCGGACGAGAACTACGTTCGCGACCCACTCTGGGTAATCAACCTCTTTTATGAAATTGACCGTGAGTAGCTTCTCCACTTCAGCTTTGATCGCCATTTGCCTTTCTGCAGTGAACGCACGTCGACGCTAGTGCACGGGTTTATGCTTCGGGTCGATATTGAGACGATGTACGATGACATTGGGGTCGATGCCTGGCATATCTTTATGAGACCAAGCAAACACGTCCTGGTATTCGGTGAGGAAACGGACCAAATCTTCACGATGGACATTGGTTAAAGAAGACCCAATATACACGATCCCTAGACGGGTCGTCTTTGGTTAGGTGAATTGCCACTGTTTCTTCCCCAGGAGTTCCTGATTGGAGAACGTTCTCTCTCGGATCCAGCGAGGTGTTGGTGGAAAAGTTGGGTGAATCTTGTGCTATCTTCATAACGGGTGTCGCTTGAGCTTTCTTTCGATCTTGTAGGGCTATCTGGTAGCAAGACCGAGCCTCCTTTTGATTTCCTCGCACAACCCCAACACCATTTGGGGTAGGGAACTTGATGCATAAATAGGATGGGTGTAAAGCTGCCCCAATCTTATTAAGTGATGGCCGCCCTAAAATGGCGTTATATGCTGATTTACGATTCACCACGAGGAAGTTTACGAAGACGGTAGTCTTCGCTGGACTCTCTCCAAAAGTAACTGGAAGATCGATGCTTCCTTCAGGTGTTACCACCTTACCTCCGAAGCCGACAAGGGGGGTCGATACTGGTTTGAGTAGGCCTCTGGCAAGTGCCATTTTGTTGAAAGCCTCCAAGTATAGAATATCAGCTGAGCTACCTGTATCCAGCATGATTCGATGAGTCAGATAATTCGATACCTTTAATACGACTACGATGGAGTCTTCGTGAGGGAAGTGAATTCCCGCTGCATCTTCGAGGGTGAAGGAAATTGGAGGATGGCTGGCTTTGGACGAGCTGGATGTCTGTTCCAGCCAATAGATATGCTGGGGTTCTTTAGATGCTTTCCGAGTGTAAGTTTTCCTTGAAGCTTGAGAGTCACCCCCGCAAGCTGGTCCTCCGATGATGGTGCGAATTTCTCCAGTAGGCTCAACGTCCTCTTGGGCAGTATGATGATGAGGCGGTTCCTTTTGGCGTGGTGAGGCTTTCGCCCTTTCCGGTGATCGATTTTTACGAGCGACATAATCTTGAAGATGGCCTTTTCGAATAAGGGCCTCGATGTGATCTCGTAGAGAGATGCAATCCTGGGTTCTATGCCCGTGATCTTTGTGGAAGTAACAGAACTTGCTCTTGTCTCTCTTCTCTGGATCGGATTTGATCTTTGCAGGCCACTTCACATATGGCTTGTGTTTAATCTCCATCAGAACCTTTTCATGAGACCGATTAAGAGGAGTGTAGTTATGATATTTACCAGAATAAGGTTTCTTGGGGGAACGTTCGCGCTGATCACGACGATATTTTTTATCTGCAGTAGAGGTTTCCTCTGGCTTGCGCTTCTTACCCTATACTCCATGGCGTGTCAATGCGACTTCTTCTGCATTGATGTATTTCTGAGCTTTGGTTTGGAATTCTGCCATAGTTTTTGGAGGGCTCTTATCTAAAGCAAACCTGAATTTCTCGCTCGTTATTCCGGCTATGAGGGCTGTAAGACCTTTTTCTTCAGTATAACCCTCAGTTTGAACGGCTTCGGCAGTGAATCGTACTGTGAACTCCTTTATTGTCTCCCCATGCTGCTGTTTCAGATCCATCAGATGGGAGGCTGGCTTCTTAATGCGAATGCTTCCCATGAATTGAGAAAGGAATATCTCCGATAACTGGGAAAATGAGCTGATGGAACGGGGCTTCAACCCCCGGAACCATGTACGAGCTGCTTCCTTCAATGTTAGGGAAAAAGCCCTACACATGATTTCTGAGCCATGTCCCTCCAACTCCATGAGAGACCTGTATGTTTCTAGGTGTTCAAGAGGATCACCAATACCTGTATACGGGGTGATAACAGGAGTTCGATACTTTCTGGGTAACGGTGCCCCCATAACCTCGCTGGTAAAGGGGGACTCGGATTGATGTATCGCCGCCATGATGGCAGATGGCCGATTTGCCTGATACTGCTGTTCCATGACGTCAAAACGATCATGGATTCTTTTGAGATCTCCTTCCCATGGTAGGGTATAGCCTGATGTTTCGGCGGTGGAGCCCTGAGGTTGAGGTTGTCGAGACGAACTAGAATGTATAGTATGTGGGGACGGCACAGGGAGATGGTTGCCAAGTGGTGGGACCTGTGGTTCGTCCATAGAATGTCTGGAAGCCACTGGTATGGGTTGCGGTGGTAACCCTTCGGAGGGTTGTCTCTGTGGTTCGGGGAAATGCTGATCAAGCCGATTCGACAGGGCCTGAACTCCGGCATTTAGAGTTAGAAGAGTATTTCCTAGGAAACGCAGGACATCGTCTTGATTTGCAGAAGCCTCCAATAATGGGTTTGCTGATGGCATATTTGGGGCTCCTTGAGGGATATTCGTCGAACTGGGTGGAAGAGCAGGTATGGATTCCGTCTCATCGGGCGGAGGTGGTGCCTGCCTTGAAGTCGAAGGATGAACAGCTTTTTTAGGAGGCATCGCAGAAGGATTTTGATCAGTGGTTAGAACGATTGATTTTGATGATCAAGTCGTTTCCCATAGACGGCGCCAAATTGTTAACGTCAGATTCTGTAACAGGATCCTCCGGTCGTTCACCTTCTCTCCAACAGAGATTTCCTCCACCGGACCTGTAAGAAGGCAGAAAGCAACTAAGGGTGGCTGGTGTCCAGCCGTTAGCCCTCCGATGCTTAAGTCAGGCAGAGCAAGAGAATAACCAGGCAAAACGAGGCTAGAGATTGAATATTGTGTACCTGTATCTTAATGGAGTCTTCTCCTTATATAGATCTGGAAGGGTCCTATCTGTTACGTAAGATATCGAGATCCCACTGATTTCATGTACGATACGAGATCCCGCTGATTTCGTGGGATAAGATCCTTATCCTTAGAGAAGAGATCTAACCCAATGACTTGTCTTGACAATCACGTTCCTTGATAGCAATCCCTTGAGATTCGGAACCATAAGAGAAGATAAGCCCAAAATCGGCCTATACGGGCTGCTGGTACTGAAGGCTAAGGGGTGTCGTCCACAGAGAAAGATGTTCGCATGTTGGAAGATGGTCGCGAGTCCAAATGCTCGCTCATTTAGATGTAACACCTTTCAACGACTTGTGAGAAGGTCTACTCGCAGGAAAAACACAACTTCTCGAAGCTTTGGTAGTCGGGCATCGTTTTCCTAATATACGAGCCTCGAGTGTGCATCAGAACCTGGGATGAGAGCGAAACTGAGGAAAGAGGAAGATAGGAAGAGAGCCTCGAACAGACGTTCTCGATAGTCGGATAAAGGTGCTCGCGAGATCGGAGTATCTTCAGTAAGGGTGCTTGCGAGATCGGAGTATCTTCAGAATATGCGAGTCTCGAACAGACGTTCTCGATAGTCGGATAACAGCGACTCTTGAGCATATGATCTCGAGAGTCGAATGAGCGCCCCGTACTTATCCAATCTGCGATTCTCGAGCATATAATCTCGGGAGTCAAATGGGCACTCCGCATTTACTCGATCTGGGACTCTCGAACAGATGATCTCGAGAGTCGAATGGGCGCCTGCGTAAAATCTTAGCAGCTAAGTTGGATCTCCATCATTTTGCCTATAACATCTCGCGATAAGTCAGATAGGAGGCTTTTATCGCCAAACGTATCTTTGCCGGCTGTATCGAAGTGTAGGGGTTGATCCACGTGTCCGGGCAGATTCAGTTGATGTTGATAGGAGAGAGGACATGCGTTCTGAATTCTTTGGCTAGTGTGGTCACACTTTTCCTGTGGACTGCGGGACACCTGAATTGAAACACCTTCATCGGCCGCTTTCTGCCGATCCCCGGGTAGAGTCGGGGACAAATCCGGTTGAGGCTAGGGAGTCTCTTCCAGCTACACAGCGACATCAACGGACAAATGCCCCAGGCGAATCTTCACAACTGAAGGAATCTCCACCGAGTTCCTCACTCTGATCAACATTATAGCAAAGAGGAGATTCTCCTAAGCCAACGTCTCCTAATGGATCTGCAAAACATCACCAATACAAGCACCCACCATCGTTAGGAGATCCGAAAACCAAAACTCCAAAGGAATTCCGAGAAATCGAACCCAAATCGACCTAGACTCGAAATAGGACCACTGTTCCCATTTACAGAGATCTAACAAAGGCTCGACCTTGTTAAAAGACCTAATACCGATAATACGATCTATATCGGTGTTCGGACAAAAGGAAGCCCACACCTTGCCTGACGAGAAAAGGCGAAGAACAAACTCTCCCCGGGACATGGAACAAAAATATTGAAACCAAATATAGAGGTCCTCCAAGTGGAAACTCTCCCTGAGTGACACAACGATACACCACTACATATTGTCCATCGCTAAGGGGAGAATCAATTCTGGTATAAGGACCGACGGAGGGGAAACCTCTGTGGTCGGACTCAGTATAAAGGGGGCAATGGGAACCTTAGGGACCAAATTCGATTGGACAGGAGTAGAAGGTTGGGGAGGGGAAGGTAACGGGGTGGCTCGAGGGCGAGGAGGAGAGGGGGCGGGGTCGGGAGTGGACATTAATGAGGTCTGAGCGAGGGATTTAACCAGCGCAGGGGTCTGGGGAGCCTGAAGGAGACCTGCACTGGAATGCCCCCCCTAAAGTGCCTCTGCAAAGGATCTGTCTACCCTAGGACAAAGACCCAGAGTGTTCTCCCTCGCCCAATGAAACTTGAGGGAGAGATTTGATACACAAACGCCCTGTCCGCAAATCTGACTCTTGGGGTTTTCTTCGAATCCCTGCTATTAACCTTCCTTTGATTTCCAGGACCAAAATGGGCGATATTAACCCTAATCTCTCTTCCATCGAATATTTTCCCAGCCATTCCTTCGACCGCTATATGGAGCTCATCCTCAGTAGCATAACGCACGAAAGTGAATCCTCTAATACAAAAGGATCCTCGTTCCTTAGGGATGACCACCTCCTTCACTTCCCCAAATCTTCCGAACACCCTTTTGAAGTGTAGATCCATCCATTCCTCTGGGAAATTGGCCACATAGAGGGTCGGAAGTGCTCGAAGAGGATTAAGAACTGAAGATGCGTAACTGACTTCTTTCTGAGCTCTTTGTCCGTGGGAGACCTTTAACCATTTGTCTGTAGCTGCTCCAGCACCATCTTTTAATTCTCTGCCTGAGTTGCGGTTGCGAATCGTCTCGTAATCCTCGACAAAGTTTCCGTCCAAACTACGTGGATTAGAGGAAAGTCTTGATCTGCTTCTCGTTCCCTCCGATCTGCTAATAAAACTAAGAGGGCTTCTTCTAGATATTGATCGGCTTCTTGATTTCCTTCTTTTATCCGGCGACTTGACTTCACGGCTGAAATGCCGTCGGCTATCTTTAGAGGAAACAACTTTGGGATCGAATGGGTCTCTGGCTGGAATAAGACTATCTGCCTCTGCTTCTTTCCCTTTGATTCTTCTATCTTCTTCTGAGGAAAAACATTTTTCGGAATGGGGAGACACCGCTACTCGTTAGCTTTTTTTTTTTTTCCCCTCTTTTTGCTGAATCTCCAGTCTATCATGTTCTTGATGGGGTTCCCTTTCCTTGCCATTCTGCTTCTCCTTCGCTTTCTTCTTTCCCATTGTGAAGAAGAAATTCTTCCAGCTTTTAAATGCGATAATATCGCCATGTATCAATTGCAAAAAATCTGTTTATTAAAAAAAAAATTCTATTTCAAAAATTTTAATGGACGCATGGTTGTATGCAATGTTCAAATTGTCGAAGATAATATTGATCATATTGCAATACTATTGTTTTCGCAATATGGGCGTTATCGAGACTACACTCTTTCGTTTCCTTTCCAATTGTCGACGAGTTCTCGGCGAAATATCATGTGTTGTCGATATTCTGAAATATCGATTTATGTTGGATGGAAGTTTGGATGGTTGGATGGATGGGATGGGATGGTTGGATGGATAGGATGGTTACTGGTTTATTACGACAAGACATGCTTTTAGGCCCCCATTAAATGCAAACTTATTATGTTTGTATTCTTTTTGCAATTTTTTCATTCCTAAATATGCAAATATGTGTATTTTAGCATTTCCTGAAGTTCAACTTAAAAAATTCCACTGTTTTCCCATGTTTCCCCAATGTTTCCGTGCATTTCCGATCATCGGCGATATTATCAGTGACAACGATATTATTTTTGTATCCCCAGGCAGCGAAACTTGTAGCGATACCGATACTTTGAATATTGGCATAGGCTACAGGTGACTTAAGCTATTTTCATGAGCTATGCAACATTAAGGCTAAGTTACACTGTAACGTAAGCTACACACTACATAGGTAGCTATTTAAAACACACTATTGCGTAATGTATTGCTGTTTTTGGGAAATATTGGGAAATTGGTTGAATTTTTTAGGGCCTGTTTGATTTTCATTTTTACAGGTAAATACCTGTAAATTGATCATTATTACTTTTTAAACACGTTTGGTATTCAGAGGAATTACTTCATCAAAACTTGTGCCAATTTTAAATAGGTTTTGGTGTATTTCTATATGTACGAAAATATGGACCCCACTGAGATAAATATGTTATATCCATGCCGTTCATCTGTTCCACAAGCTCATTTCAGGGCATGCCTCAAAAAATAAGGCAAATCCACAATTCAAATGGACCACACCACGTGAAACAGCGGTCCTAACGGGCCTCATCCGTTGAAAGTCAATACTTATGTAGGGCCCACACTGATGTTTATTTTTCATCCAACCTATTCATGAGAACATGAGATATTGATAGAGGGAAAACATAAAGATCAGCTTGATCCAAAATTTCTATGCGGATCAAATTTCTATGCCCCCCAAGCAATTATCAACTATATACGTTCAATTCCCACTGTTTAATGCAGTGTGGTTCACTTGAGCTTTAGATCTGCCTCATATCTTGGATCATGCCCCAAAATGAGCTGGCAAAATGGATGGAAGGTATGGATATGAACTATACATCACGGTGGGCCCCACAGTTTTTGCATCGAAATTTTATTCCCGCCTCCTCTTTGCGCCAAAACAATTTTGGTGTCAATGTCAACCTTGATTCAAGAGAGGGAAATAACAGGGGTAGTAATGATGATCCATTTACAATGCATTTCCATTGTAATTTAGAAATCAAACAGGCCCTTAATGAAATTTCAGGGGATGTTAAAAAAGACATCATTACACACAACTCAAAAGATCACAAAAAACAAGGACACATAATAAGTTTCCTGTGTATAGGGTCCTGAAATGTGCTATCTGACAGAAGCGATGCAACTATATTAAAAATCAGTTAATATAATTTATAAATCATAGAAGACATTTATGAAAACACAGTTAATCAATTATTTTAAAAAATTGCACACCTGGTGTACAAGTTTGAAATTAAATTGTCCAAATTATGTCTCATTAACCAAAATTTAGGTTTATTTCCTCATCAGACTATGAGATTGGTGGACATTTATTGGTCAGTTAAGAATGAAAAATATCCAATCATCCTGTTTTAACAGACAAATGTCCACGAATCAAAGCTCAGGATCGTTCAAACAATCTGATTTTGGGACTGTGACTTGGCAACAGTGGATTCCACAATTTAGTTGGTTTAATTTGAGTTAACATACGACACATCCTCCCCCCCCCCCCCCCCCCCCCCACCAAAAAAAAAAAAAACAGAGAATACTTTAATAGTTTGGTGGAGTGTGATGTGTGTTATATGCAGGCACATAGAAATTGCTTACGTGGATTATAAATAAACCATCCAAAATTTGGGCACCGGTTTAGAGGTATTGTGGACCAAAAATAACTCTTATTTGGTTATCAAAATAGTAGATTGTTGGCACTTATTGGAGAATCAGAAATGAAAAATATCCAATAGCCTTATTTCAAAAAAAAAAACAAATGTCCACGAATGGGTGGTTATTATTCTTCAACCAACCTGATTTTTATATTGTAACTTAATGAGAATGGGATCCGAAATTCAGTTTTTTTTCATTCTCTTCTCGATTTCTGCACCAAAACCTCACTTTCTCTCCAAAAGATCGAAAGGGGTTCATCGATTTTTGGTTAGGAAGGGATTAGAAGCAAAAGATTTAAGAGAAATTGTTTTTTTCCTTCCAATTTTTCTGGAAGGGGCCTGCATTGTTTGGGTATCGACGATATGCATCACATGTATCATTGGCGTTTTATAACGACGATAAATTGAAAATATCGGAATGTATTGATATTTCCATGATACATTGCAATATTTTCTGATATGTCGACCTATACTCGGACGTTTGGTAACTTCCAGGCTGTTTCGTATCATTGTCCCTTGATACTGATAGTATTGGCCAAGACTATTTGTAGTACAAACAATCCTCATGAAAGATGTACTGCTAGAAAATTGTAATAATGCATTTCCTTGCAGCAGCTGCTATGTTTATTTCTTCTGGTGGGAATTTCCTTAAGTAATTATGCATTTCTTTCTAGATTAAATCTTCCTAGTCGGTCCAATATGTTGAATGCAGTTTTGAGATTTAAGGGGCCATTCCTTTGCATCCATTGATGGCTGTACTCATACATGGTTTCCATATTGTACCAGCCTATTCTATCTTCTTAATTATTGTCTTGATATGTTGTATCTCGTGTGCTCTTAGGTGCAAACCTGATGCCGAAACTTACAATGCTCTAATTAATGCGCATGGACGAGCTGGTCAATGGCGCTGGGCAATGAATATAATGGATGATATGCTTCGTGCATCTGTGCGTACTTGCATTCTCCCTCCCTGATGAAACTTGTTGGCTGGAATTTGACATTATCGACTTCTTCCTTTTCTTCCTACATTTTAGTGGTAGTACCAGAGACTGAGTTTTTTTTTTTTTTTAATTTTTTTTTTATTTTTTATTTTATAATATTATCACATATCTAGTAATTGTAGTTGTTGCTTTTCCTATTATGATCCATAATATTTTTCACAGTAATATGCCTTCAACCTGATTCATGATGAAGATTAGTCTTGATGTTAAACTTATTAATGTAACTGGAAAGCTTTTGAGAAATAAAAAATAAGAAAATGAAAAGAAAAGAGAAGTGTGTTGTCAGTGTATAAGGCTAAAAGCATTGAAGCCTTTACCCAGGATGGGCATTGTGAACATGTAGATCAAAAGCAAAATAAAAATCTGATTTTCGTGAGAGTAGAAGAAGATTAGCCCCTTACCTCTCTTGTAGAACACAAAGGAAGAAGAAGCTCTTGGCCCCATTCCTCTTTGAAGAGACTTTGGCCTCCTAAGGATTGCAAGAAATATTGTTGAGCTTTTAAAAATCTTGTGACACACACACATATGCACACACGCATGCACGTGTGCACGCACACACACGCACGCGTGTGCGCAGCACACAGGTCACAGGCCTCACATGTGGGTAGATAGAAGTTGAAAATTCATCATCCATAGCAATTGGCCATCACAAAAACATCCTTTTAAAATGCAAAAATAATTTGGGCTTAGTAGAAGCATTTTTTTAGAAAACTTCATATGGTCAAAAATTGTGATGATCTTCATGCAATCATCTTGTGGATCTTTTTTTGATACATACGGGCATACTTTGCCTCTCTTTTGGTAGACTCAAAACACACAGTATTTGCATCTCTGTGAGTCTGGTCTTGTGTGCATCAAAGTTACCAAGGATAGAGTTTTAAGGCTTCATGTCATACCTCAGGTTAGGGGACTGGTAGATCAGGAAGAGGAAGTGTATGCTCTTATAATGGGGAACAAGGAGGAATTTCACTGTGATCCTTGTTCAGTGTGCCATATGACATAATGTGCACACTCACTGCATTGATGTTGGAAACCCACCCAAACTGGCCGAAACTCAACCATACTGCTTGAGCAATCATCCAGTATCATGACAACCTTCCTGACAAGCTGTCTAGACCCATCATTGGTTGCAAACCAATTTTAGATAGACAAGGAACTACCTAGCTAAATCTCTCCGTCATCATCTCAGAATCACTGCAGCTTGACTTGCTATAATGTTTGTTTGGGCTTAATGGGAAATCACTTCCATTGTATCAGAGACAACCCATATGATGCAATATGCTGGAATAAGACTAATTACCATTACGGCATTAACATAGAGTATGGAGCTTATGGGTAAATTAGGTGATTGATTGCTTTTCAAGGCCACCTTAGTCAACAGTCAGAGCCTCATCACCCCGTAAGTGGAAGAAAACTGCAATTAATGCTTCAATCGCCCTCGCATCTCCCACTACATGATTTTGTAATGAAAAAGTATAAGAAACTCCAATAAAGATCTACTATTGGTCATCATTTCTCCTATTTAATCCTGGTGATTCATAGTTAAAAGATTAAAAACCTGTCATGTAGATGTGTTGAGACAATCAAAGTTATCCTTCTAGACATATCGTAGAGCAATTGGTTTCTCTGTGAAGCCGTCCTTTCCAGTTAATCTATATATTTACATGCCCACATTTTGTTCTCTTAAACTGGTTGGATGCTATTAATGAATGCTTCTAGTTTGACAGTATTATTGTTCCATTTGAAATAATGAATGCTTAATATCAACTGCTTTCTTGTTTGAAAATTAGATATTTTAGACAGTATTATATTGTTCAACTTGCAAAAGTGTGGTATGATTCTGCCAATTGCTAGCAGGATGCCAAAACCATCCCCCACCTGTTCATTCACTGTCCCTTCGCTATGGAAATCTAGTTGTCCGTCCTCAACTGTTCAAATATTATGTGGGTGATGTCCCCCTCTGTTCCAGGATCTGCTGTTTGCATGGCATAGTGTGCCCGGCGTAGGTTTCCGGCTGGTTTGGTGGCGCTGCTCTAGCCACTCTCTGGGCAATATGGAGGGAGAGAAATTCCAGGTCTTTCAGGATTATGCCTCCCCCCCACCCTCCCTGTCACGGGTTTCTGCCTTGATCCCTCCGGATGTGGAGGATTGGTGTTCTAGCCTCCCGACTAGTGATCAGCCAGTCTCTGATCTCTAATGGGTACTTTTTCCGGACAGTGCCCCGGGTTCGAGTTGTATAGTTTTAGGTTTCCTTTTCTTTTCTTTTCTTTTCTTTTCTCCTGTTTCTCTTTTTTTCCTTTGCCTTATTTTTTCTTGCTGTTGTTGCCTTTTGGGCTTTTAATCAAATTGATGACTGCCACATATTATGCATGTGGCTTGACATTGTTCCTGTTGCATTTCCATGACTCAACTATTTGCCCATTGGCTATTTTCCAATGACCATAAAAACCGTTGGTGCAGATTCCTCCGAGCCGATCTACATATAACAACCTGATTAATGCTTGTGGGTCTAGTGGGCACTGGAAAGAAGCTCTCAAAGTTTGCAAGAAAATGACAGATAATGGTGTTGGGCCTGATTTGGTGACTCATAATATTGTTCTATCTGCTTTCAAAAGCGGGGCCCAATATTCAAAAGCTTTGTCCTATTTTGAACTAATGAAAGGAACAAAGATCCGTCCTGACACAATCACTCTTAATATTGTAATACACTGCCTGGTAAAGCTGGGACGGTACGAGGAATCTGTGGATGTTTTTAACTCAATGAGGGAGAAGCGAGCAGAATGCCGTCCTGATATTGTAACATTCACTAGTATCATTCATGCATATTCTGTTTGTGGACAAATTGAAAACTGCAAGGCTGTATTTGATGTGATGCTTGCTGAAGGTTTCAAACCAAATATTGTTACATATAATACACTTATTGGTGCTTATGCTTCACATGGTATGCATGAGGAGGCGTTGGGAATTTTTAACTTGCTTAAACTGGTCTGGCTTCCGACCTGATGTTGTATCATATACTTCTCTGCTCAATGCTTATGGTAGATCAGGACAGCCTGTAAAGGCTAGAGACATCTTTGACAAGATGAAGCGGAATTCATGGAAGCCAAATTTGGTGAGTTACAATGCCCTGATTCGATGCTTACGGATCTGAAGGATTGTTAGATGAAGCAGTGCAAGTGTTCCGCGAAATGGAAAGAGATGGTGTTCAGCCAAACATCGTCACCATATGTACTCTTCTGGCTGCTTGTGGGCGTTGTGACCAAAGGGTGAAAATTGAAACTATACTTTCAGCAGCTGATTCTCGAGGCATCAAACTGAACACGGTTGCATATAATTCAGCTATTGGAAGCTATTTAAGTGTTGGGGAATTTGACAAAGCTTTAACCTTATATAGATGTATGAGAGAAAAGGGTGCTAAACCTGATTCTGTTACTTTCAATGTACTAATAAGTGGCTCTTGCAAGATGGGTAAATATGGGGAGTTCCTTAAATTTCTGGATGAGATGATGGATTTGAACATTCCTTTATCTAAGGAGGTGTACTCATCTGCAATCTATGCATACAGCAAACAGGCAAGTGCCGGAATTGGTAAATATTAATTTTCCTCGGAACTATCTGGTGTTCTATTTCTGAAACTTGCCATTTCTAATATATTTTCCATGTTCTCAGGGCCAACTGGCAGAAGCAGAATCGATTTTCACGATGATGAAGAGTGTTGGTTGTTCTCCTGATGTGGTAACATACACCACCATGATGCATGCATATAGTGCAGCAGGTATTGCCGTCTGTTAATCTCTGAAGTGACAGGAATTTGACCAGAAGGGAAGGTTTTGTAATTGAAAGTTTTCTTGGGTTTTGTTGTACTATTGTAGAAAACTGGGAGAAAGCATTTGCACTCTTTCAAGACATGGAAATGAATGATATCCAACCGGATTCTATTGCATGTTCCTCTCTAATGAAAGCTTTCAACAGAGGATCCCAGCCAGCTAGGGTTCTTCTTCTAGCAGAGTTGATGAGAGAGAAAAGTATTGCTTTTAATGAAGCTAGTATCTTTGAGATGATATCAGCTTGTAGCATGTAAGATTTACATTTCTGTTCTCCATTTAATATTCGTCACTCTTCAATCAAATCTGTGTAGAAAGATGCATTGAATTTTATAATTCTAGCCATTTATTTTATTATGTATTGTTTTATGGAATTTATTGTAGAATTGATTGTGCATAATAATGTCTGGTGCTGGGAGTGAGCACTTGTAGATCTTTTCTCATCCACAATTCCGGAAGAATGCATTTCATTAGACAGTGACCCTTCACATGAAGAATGACTGACATGGCTTAAATTTTTGAAGTCATTGATGCCAAATGTTAAGTGTCAAACTTCTTGTAGGCTTGACTTTGGTTTTAAGGATTCTACTCCCACCTGTCATGGTTTGGGCAAACGTCTTCAGTCGTGGGTTTGCTCCCCCACAGACATGAGTTCGATTCTCCTCCCTGTGGATTACCTGATGCATGTGGTTAGCGGGTGATTACATGCATCTGCAGAGAATAGTATTGCCTTAAAAGGGTGGGGACACCATGTAGTCATTTAAAAAAAAGAAAGAAAGGATGCTACTCCCTAATGGAAAATGAAAGAAACTTGAATGTTTAAGAAGCAAAAAGAAAAAAAAAAAGACAGAAAAAGAAAATTTTCATGGTTCTGTTAGGAGCTTAGATTGTAATGCTTTGCACCAGTTTCAACTTTCTAAAGTAAAATAGAAAGAAAGAGAAGATTGCGCAGAGGTTTGAAGTTGCTCAGTTTCTATTGCGTGTACCTAAGGGCATGGTTAACACGATTTTCATTTAGCAGCATCAAATGACATGCGTCGAGGTTTCATTGTCGGATATTGCTAGCTGATGATTAAATTATTTGTCCTGGCTTTGTTATTGTTTCCCATCTTCAATACTTGAATGATAAATGACTTGGAATGGGTAATCATATAAGATTTTGGACAATCTGTGGCTATGTGGGAAGTAGCTTGTGTTCAAGTTCCCTCAGATTTAATAGGTCGGTTTTGGGTAAGGGTATTATGTTGAGTAATTGTTATGTGCTGGAATAATGTGTTTAGGTGTGATCCTTTTAATGAGCAGATTAGGCTTTTTGAGAATTTTATGGGCATTGCTAAAGATATTTGTATATATCATACATGGAAGCAAAGCAGACTGTAGGATTTCAAAGTGGTCTCTGTTTGAGATCTTCTCTTCCCAATTTCACGTGGGAACTTCTCTTTCAAATCTTTCTTTTTAGCTCCTATGTCAGTGTGTGGAGATCCTGCCGTGGATGGATGTTTGGGAAACTCCATCCCTCAAAGAGGTGAAGCCTTTGCTTGGATGCTATGGTTTATTGGATCCTTACCCTTGACAATACCTGGAAGCATCATAAATCATTAATGAGTATTTGCCTTATGTTTTGGTAGGTGGAAGAGACGAGAAACCATCTCTTCTTCATTGTTGGATGACAAAAGAATTGTGGATCATTTTTAAGGATTCATTAGGTGATGAGTGAAAAAATTACAAATGCTAAGGAATGAAGAAGAATGAAGAATAATTTTCAAAAAAAAAAAAGAAGAAAAAAGAAGAAGAAGAATGAAGAATAAAAAAGAGGAGAGAGTGAGGGAGAATTTATGAGGAGAAGAGGTGATTAGAGTCTAACAACCCTTACCGTAATTTTCATCATCATTATCATCTAAGCCTTGTACCAATTAGTTGGGTTCGGCTACATGAATCCTTTTCCGCCATTCCACTATCAATGATTCAAGGGCCAAACCTTTAGTTAGACCATAAGTCATCAAGTCTTTTCTCACTGTCTCCTCCTTCCACATCCTTTTGGGCCTTCCCCTTGCCCTTTTAGAGCCTTCAACTTGTAGCAACTCACTCCTAATCGGTGTGGTTCTTGGTCTTTGTTGCACATGACCAAACCATGTAAGTCTACTTTTCTAACACCCTAGTGTAGCCTGGCTGTGGTCCGAGCGTGGGTTGTCATCCGGGTCCCTGATGTGGATCGGTCGGGCTTCGAAAATAGCGCTCCAGTTAGTAGGGCCTGGGGGAGGTTAGTCCCACATCGGATGGATGAGCGCCTTGACCCTGGGCTATATGTGGAGCTCCCACCTTCCCTGTATGAGGCCTTTTGGGGGAAACCTCGAGAACAAAACTGTGCGGGTGCGCATGCGTGCCCAAAGCGGACAATATCGTACAGGGAAGGTGGGGCTGTTACAAAATTGGTATCAGAGCCGATGGCGGCTCTGCCCTGAGGGTGGGGGATTCTAACACCCCAGTGCAGCCTGGCTGTGGTCCAAGCATGGGTTGTCATCCGGGTCCCTGATGTGGATCGGTCGGGCTTCGAAAATAGCGCTCCAGTTGGTAGGGCCTGGGGGAGGTTAGTCCCACATCGGATGGATGAGCTCCTTGACCCTGGGCTATATGTGGAGCTTCCACCTTTCTGTATGAGGCCTTTTGGGGGAAACCTCGAGAACAAAACCGTGCGGGTGCGCATGCGTGCCCAAAGTGGACAATATCGTACAGGGAAGGTGGGGCTGTTACAAAATTGGTATCAGAGCGAGGGCTGGCTCTGCCCTGAGGGTGGGGGATTCTAACACCCCAGTGTAGCCTGGCTGTGGTCCGAGCATGGGTTGTCATCCGGGTCCCTGATGTGGATCGGTCGGGCTTCGAAAATAGCGCTCTAGTTGGTAGGGCCTGGGGGAGGTTAGTCCCACATCGGATGGATGAGCGCCTTGACCCTGGGCTATATGTGGAGCTCCCACCTTCACTGTATGAGGCCATTTGGGGGAAACCTCGAGAACAAAACCAGTGTGGGTGCGCATGCGTGCCCAAAGCGGACAATATCGTACAATGTCGGTGGGGCTGTTACAAATTGGTATCAGAGCCGAGGGCGGCTTTGCCTTGACGGTGGGGGATTCTAACACCCCAGTGCAGCCTGGCTGTGTCCGAGCGTGGGTTGTCATCCGGGTCCTTGATGTGGATCGGTCGGGCTTCGAAAATAGCGCTCTAGTTGGTAGGGCCTGGGGGAGGTTAGTCCCACATCGGATGGATGAGCGCCTTGACCCTAGGCTATATGTGGAGCTCCCACCTTCCCTGTATGAGGCCTTCTGGGGGAAACCTCGAGAACAAAACCGTGCGGGTGCACGTGCGTGCCCAAAGCGGACAATATCGTACAATTTCGGTGGGGCTGTTACAACTTTCCCTCATCTTATCAAGTATTGGTGCTACTTGTAAGTTCCCTCAAACACATTCATATCTAATTCTATCCTTCCTTGTCTTGCCACCGATCCATCTCAAGATCTTCATTTCAGCTATACTCATCGTATGAACATGTTGTCCCTTAGCTGCCCAACATTTTATCCCATAGTGCATGGCTTGTCTTATAGCTATCCTACCACTGATGATGACATAAAACTCTAGAAGCACATCTCCAAGGATGAGGGATAGATGTGGATGTTTGCAATAGAACTAGAGCTGATTGGATGGAGTGGATATCTGCCTCTTTAGGGTTGTGTGACTAGCACATGCCCTTGGATCTTAAAGGGAAAAGTCTGCATGACAGCAATTCAACTGGCCATATGCGACTGAGTGTACTTTTTGCTTCTGCCTGGATGGCGACAATCGAACAAAATTGTACATCTTGATAACTTAAGCAAAAGAACCAAGCTTTCTCGAGTGTTTGCTTTATTTGATGGGAGGAGGAAATGGTCAACCACATTTTCATCCATTGGAGGTTGGCAAAGGATGCATGGAATGAGTTCTTTGTACCTCTTTGGGATAAGTTGGGTTCTACTGCTTAGGGAAGCTAAGAAACAGATGGTCGGCCTGCCATTCTGCAATTAGAGGCAATATTATATTGAGCATGGTGCCCTATGCTGTGATGTGGGGTTTATGGGAAGGAAGAAATGGCAAAATTTTCAATAACAAGGCATCTTTGAGGAAATCATGAAAAGAAGTATCATATCTTTGCTTCTTAGTTGGGCTTTCATGAGCCCAAGAACTAAATGGGGCATCTAAAAATGTTTTCTTTTCTTTTCTTTTCTTTTCCTTTTTATTTATTTGGATTGGAAGGCTGGCATCACCTTTGAAAACTAAGAAATTGTAGACCAAGTCTTGTTGGAATTCTCCTATGGTTGGGTTTTGGAAGCTCAACTTTGATGGTTGCTCCATTGACAAGTTGGGTCCTCTTGAGATATGAGTCATTCGGAGAAACAATAAGGGAGCTACTATATTAACCTTCTCTAGGTAATGCAGTGTGGCCAGCTCTAATGAGGTATAAACCTTGTTGATTTTGGAGAAAAAGAAAGAAAGAAAAAAAAAAGGACCAGAAAAGGAGGAGAAAAACGTGAGAGAGAATGGGATGCTCAAGTAGCACCTCACGTCCCACCACTTGTTTTCTATATTAGGGCCTTCACTTAAAAATGTGAAATTACAAGAATACCCTTAATAGTTAAAAACCACTACCAAAGAGCGAAAGGCTAATGAACACATGCCCCTAATACGTAAAGACTGAACCCAATCAAGATGACTACATATGTGATCACGTCACAGGTGTGGACATGTCACATGTGTCCACATGTGTGATCACGTCACATGTGTGATCATTCTAACACTCCCCCTCAAGCTAGAGCATATATATTATAAATGCCCAGCTTGTAAAAAAAATCTTTCTAGATAAGCTTAACTTAAAGCCTTTGTGAACATGTCGGCAACAAGTTTTTTAAATAGCTATGCTATGTAGGCACATCGATTGCGATGCATCGTATCGAATCCGAATTGCGATACATCGAGTACTTTATCGAGTTCAGTGTACATCGGTTACGATGTACTATTAAACATATATGATTTACGATGTATCTGATGCGATGTACGATGTATGGAGTGTAATGTTCAATGAAAAGTAATTTTGTAATTTTAGTTTATTATAAAAGTTACTAAACAATGTAAAAAGATAAAAGTTATAAATTACGAAAATCATTTTTATTATATTCATTATCATAATTTACTCAAAACAACGAGAAAGGAATGAAAATATGAATTACTAATGGGAAAGGATAATGAATTCGACACAAACCAACGTAGTTTATAATACTTTTAAACAATTTAAGTAGTAATTAATCAGATTAAACCACTTACAGTACCTTAATCACGTTGGTTCGCGTTGGAACTAATTTTAAGATATTCATCGTACATCGAATGCGATGTACGATACATAGAATGCGGAGTGCGAAGTTTCCCCACAATGCTACGGTACACTCCATTCGCTATTTAAAACACTGTGCAACTTGATCTTCAGATTTAATGAATGGGGTTGATATTTCCTTGTTTGCGACCTTCTCTCTGATGAAGTAACAGTTCACTTCAAGATGCTTAGTCCTCTTATGATAAACTGGATTATTGATGATATGTGACACAGCTTAGTTATCACAATATAGATTCATGGGAGTATCAACCACAAAACCTAACTCACACATCAACGTCTTCAGCCACACAAGTTCACACGTTGTATGGGCCATGGCTCTATACTCTGCTTTTGCACTAGAACGAGTAACGACTTGTTGCTTCTTGCTTCTCTAGGTAACAAGATTACCTCCTACAAAGGTACAGTAGCCTGTGGTGGATCACCTATTTGAAGGAGATCCAACATAGTTTGCATCAAAGAATCCTTCCACTCTAAGGTAACCATTTCGCTTGTAGAGAATTCCATGGCCTAGGGCGCCCTTCAAATATTTAAGTACGCGGAACACAACTTCCATATGAGAAACATGAGGGGCTTGCATATACTGACTAACTACGTTGACTGGGTAAGTAATATCCGGTCGTGTAATGGTTAAATAAATCAATTTCCCAACCAATTGGCGATATTTGCCCGCATCATCAAACAGGTCTCCTTCATCTGCACTTAACTTAGAATTTGTGTCCATTGGGGTTGTAATTGGCTTAACCCCTATTAAACCTGTCTTTTCTGACAAGTCCATAACATATTTCCTTTGTGATAAATTAACTCCCAATTTTGAGTGAGCTACCTCAATACCCAGAAATTATTGAAGGTAGTCTAAATCCTTTGTATAGAAGCGTTGCTGCAAGAATTTCTTCAACTCAGATATGCCTTTACCATCGTTTCTAGTAATGATGATGTCGTCCACGTAAACAACAAGAACCAGAGTGCCAGTCTCACTCTAACTAATAAAGACGGAGTGATCAACCTGACTGCATTTCATCCCAAACTGAATTACCACGTTACTAAATTTGTCAAACCATGCACGTGGAGACTGCTTTAACCCATAAATTGATTTTCTTAGCCGACAGATTTTATCAAACTTTCCCTGAGCAACAAAACCAGGTGGTTGCTCCATGTATACTTCAAGCAAATCACCATGAAGAAATGCGTTCTTCATATCTAGTTGATATAGTGGCTAGTCCAAATTTGCAGTAATAGAGATCACCACACAAATTGAATGAAGCTTGGCAACCAGGAAGAAGGTTTCAGATTAGTCTACTCCAAAAGTTTGAGTATACCCTTTTGCAACCAACCGGGCCTTTAAACGATCCACAATGCCATCAGACTTGTACTTCACCATATATACCTATCTGCACCCTGCTGCCCATTTCCTTGTAGGTAACTTAGCCAAAATCCAAGTTTGATTTTGATGAAGTGCAATTATTTCTTCTTCCATAGATCTTTTCTACCTATCAATATGAAGAGCTTCCTGAAACGATCGAGGGACAGACACAGACGACAAAGGCAAAGCAAACTGCTGAAATGAAGGTGATAGACCATTCAAGGAAACTAAATTGGAAATAAGATATAAAGTATAAGAATGTATACCCTTTTGAATAGCAATAGATTGATTAGCTTCATTCAGCAAGTCTGGTGAAGATTGAAGAGGAGGAATCTTCAGATGAATTGGTAGAATTGGCGGAGGGTACATTACTAGCAACTTCAGTACTTCTCTTGGAACGTCTAGACCTGTAACGGTGGTGGATTTGGATGTGACTCGGTGGCTTATTTTCCAGGTCAATTTGTGTCCGTCACCACAGGAAGGGTGGTAGAGTTTTTTAAAAGTTGCAATGGCTTCCCATTATCTAAGAAATGTGGAGTATTTTCATAGAAGGCGACATCCATGGACACATATCATCTACGGGTGATAGGATTATAGCATTTGTAGCCACGCTAAGTATTTGAGTACCCTAGAAACACACATTTTATAGCTTTAGGTTCAAACTTATCGGAGACATGATCAAATTGATGTTCAAAACATACGCATCAAAATTTTTTAAGAGGAAGAGAAAAGGAAGGATACTGGGGATACATGACGAGAAAAAGGAGTTTAACCTCTTAATATTGATGAGGGCTTCTGATTTATAAGATAACATGTAGCTAAAACTGGCATCACCCCAATAACTCTTTGGAACTTTCATGTCCAATAATAATGCCCTAGCTACCAAAAGCAAATGACGGTTTTTACACTTCGCAACTCTATTTTGCTATGGTGTGTGTGCACAAGACGTTTGATGAATGATGCCATGAGATAAGAGATAGGAGTGAAAAAGATTTAACGTGTACTCCTTGGCATTATCTGATCTTAGAACACACTTTAGCATGAGTTTGGGCCATGGAATTCTTTAAAACATATAAACACGTCAGATCAATCTTTCATCAAATATAAGCAATCATCCACAAAGATGACAAAATATTTAAAATTAGATAAACTAGAAATATGAACGGCTCCCAAACATTTGAATGTATCAAATAAAATGGTTTATCACTAACTTTATCTTCATAGGATAGAAAAGACACTCTGTGATGCTTAACTCACAAGCTTCACATTCTAACTTAAACACATAGGACAAAGATGGGACAGGACTCTTCAAATTAGTTAAAGATGGGTGCCCAAGCTTGGAATGCCATTGATGAGGAGAGATTTAGTTTGCAATGCGGCTCCAGCTCCTGTCGTTCCACTCTTGAGATAGTAGAGTCCATTAGATCATGCCCTCTACTAATCATCCTCCCCATCTTTAGATCCTGAAACTCACAATAAGAAGGATAAAATTTGACAGAGTAATTTAGGGATTTGGTTAGTTTACTCATAGATATTAGGCTCAACGGGAACTTGGGAATATACAGAACTGAAGACGAGGAGATCTGATGCAGGACACACAGTGCCTTCACTAGATACACTAGTTAAAGTACCATCAGCCAGGGTGACAGACGAAATAGATGAAGACCGGACTAACTTGGACAACAAATTACGCTTACCGGTGTTCGCTTCCCTAAGTGTAGGGTTGCGATGTAGTAATAATTCGGTAGAGACGGAGATTGTTCTCAGGGATTTATTTAGAAATTCACAAAACTACTTCTAATATTTTCTAATTGAGATTGAACTAAATAGATTTTAGAATTTGATATAGAAGGTAATCTGAAATTAAAAGTGAATGTAATTAATATAAAAGAGCACTAGGGGTTTAAGGATCCACTTGTAGCAATCCTTGATGCATAATTCGCTGTGGTTTCCCAATTACACAACTAGAATCGAAATCAAATCCTATCTAGCCGGATGATAGAGCGGTTAATTTATCAAAACAGTCCAATTCATGTGTTGTTCATAAACATGATTCCCTAAATTCAAGTTAGGACTTGAGCACACTCAATTGCATAGGTCAATCCTAGTTCCAATAGGTTAAGATCATAACCATAATAATCATCAAACCCGGTCACAAAGCTGAACTATATTATGATTTGAACTTCATTCAAATCACATGCATAAGCAACACTCAAATTGGACTTTAGAACAAAAGGTAGAACTTTAGTTTGAAGTTCCCACATGAGAATCCAAATCTAGAGCGTATTGAATCCGATTCCTCGGAGCGTACAGGTCTAGATCCATGCATAACAACTAAGAACTAAAGCAATTCTTCCAAACATCTATGAGTCATCATAAGATTAAGAAAAACTACTTAGAACTTTATTCTAACTTCCATAAACCATTGTTCTTCAATAAAATTCAAACTTGAAACCAAATAAACGAATTAAAGCATCTTAGATTCACTACAAGCTTCACCTCTTTGCCCTAGCTAAGAGGTATAGCCGATCATGATCCAAGGAAACATGAAATCAACTAAAAACATGAAAACTAAAGGAAACAAACTAGGGGGAGTTGTGAAACTCCGAATCCGTCTTTCTCAGCCTCCCACCTTCGTAGATCTCTTCTAGGATAACCTTAGGAACAAGGTTGAGGAGTCCTTTTATAGATTTCGGGCTCTAGTTGCGTAGAATCTTCGAGAAAACACGCAAAACTTGCGCAGTGCGCAGCCAATTTCGGAGCTTGTAGAACAAGCTCTGTTACGCAGATAACCGATCGGACGACCGGTCTGAGCTCATGGTCGATCGGTCTGACGACCGGTCATAAAAAGCCAAAAGCAGTGCAGAGAGTTTGGGGAAAATTCAATCCACATTTTTAATTCAACGACCGATCTGAGTGGTGGACGACCGGTCACACGATCGGTCCACAGTACAATCTTCTGCACTTCTTTCTTCTTTCCTTCTCTCTCCCTTGCTTCTTTCTTCCACCCTTTGGCACTTGGTCTTTTGATCTTCAACGTGTATAGAGTGACCTTTTAAGCATTGAATTGGTGAAGTCCCCTTCTCGTTCCTACAATCACAAAACATGCATTAGAATAACCTTTAAACATGTGAATCGTGCATAATTATTGATGTAATGGGGTTAGACTATACACATTTAAGAGCCCAATAGCCGGTCCTATGATCGGAAGCACCAGAATCATTAATTCATGAAGTACGCTCAGAAAATGTAAGACAAGATGTACCTGACTGAGCAAGGGTAGCAATGGAGGAAGAGGCATGAGTGGAATGATTTTTAGAAGCTTGGCATATTCTTCCTTGGACATAGTGACTATGTCACCTGAAGTACTCGGCTCAGTAGGAGTGGCAAGATTTGATACATTGTAGAGATTCTATATTAACATTTGGCATGTGTGTGTATGTTTATTTTTTTCCTGTTATATTAGTGCATGTGCACCATCCTTCATGTTCCTACAAAACTCTGCACCCTTATTGTAATAAGAGTTGGTGTTAGGGCAAGTGGCCTATAACACTCATTCTAACAAACTCTCTCTTCTCTTTTACTCTTCTTCTCTTCCCTTATTTATTCATTTTAATCTCCTACTTGGTATCAGAGCGGATTTTTGGCGTCAAACCTTGTTATTGTGAACAGTAGATTGCTGATGTCAGCAGCCGTGCGGCTAACGTCAGCAGCGTACATATGTACAGCGTGGTTTGAAGAGATTTCTTTTGGATTCCGGAAAAACATGATGTGAGAAGATTTTTGGTGTTTTTTCAAGATTTTTTTATTATTCCTCTTTCCTTGAGTTTTTCCTAAAATAGGGTTTTTTAGAAAACAGGTCCCAATCCTCTATTTTCTCGGTTTCTCTTAATCGGTAAGCTTTTTTTCAAATCCCCCCAACATGAATGGTCGAAATACCTCCCTCAATCTTTCCATAGAGGGTTTTTTTAAGGAAAAATCGTTTTTGAGTGATGTTTTACCCCAAAAATGTGGCCGACTGTGCGTTTTTTGGGGATTTACTGTTCCGAATATACACCTAGCTGCTATGTATGGTCCATTTGACTGTTTAATTCTATTTCTAGTTGTTGTTCTTCCCCTATTAGTTGTTTGGTGGCTGCCTTGTTGCTTCGGGCTGCCATTTTCCTCGTTTGCTCTATGTGTGGGCCATTTTTCCCTCTCATCTTGTGACTTTCTATTTTTGGGTCATCTATAGAAGACAAAGGAGCTTCGTCTTCCTCTTTCGCATCTTTTGAATCCAGTCCTCTGGTGATTACTTCAGTTAATTTGAATGACAACAACTATCTTTAATGGGCTTAATTTGTCAAAGTATTCTTGGGGGCCTGTGAGAAGTTATGTTACATATTGGATGACCCTCCAAGCACTTCGAATGCCAGTTATAGGACGTAGACAAAGGAAAATTATCAAGTTATTGCTTGGTTGTTGAGCAGTATGGAGCCTTCGGCAAATAACTCTATTACGTTTTTCTCTACGGCTAAGAGCATTTGGGACACTCTTCATGATATGTTCTTTGAGGCTCATAACTTCTCAAGAGCATTCCAACTTATTTTAGATATTCGCCGGTTTCAACAAGAGTCTAGATCGTTGAAGGATTATTATTCGACTTTACGGGGCATGTGGGATGAACTTGATATCTATTAGCCTCTTCCCTCCAAGTGTAAAGACGATCACGAACATGTCCGGAAGCAGTGCGACAACACTTGTATCATAGTTCTTAGTCGGCCTGAACTTCGACCATCACAGTGTTTGGGATCAGGTTGTTGTGAATGATCCTCTTCCACCATTGATGACTGTCTACGCCATGTGTTAACGGGCTTCCACTTCTGCACTTTCCTCTTGTTCCCTCGTGCCTCCAAAGCGGTCGACTCATGTTCCTGAGGATCGCCCTCCTCCTCTTTATGGACCCCGAGCACCATCTCTTAGGTTGGGGTGTGACTTTGGATCAAGTGGTTGTGGTAGGGGTTGAGATGGCGATCGTCGGTCATCGTTTTCCCCGTGTTCACGGAGGACGTGGCTGAGGTTGTGCTAGTTCTCGCTCATGCTTTCACTATAGTGGAACTGGTCACACTGTCGATTACTATTGGCAGCTGCATGGCCGTCCTCCTTATGCCGTCGCCTCTTTTACTGCTACAGATACTACCTAGGGACAATCTTCTTCTTTTGTTGTTGAGCAGACATCTCCTGGGGATTTTCTTGTTATTTATCGGGTTGCTTATGATGCCTTGATGCGACTTCATGTTCATGATATTATTGAGTCTTCTCATGCAGCTTCTGCTCAATCAAGTACTGCTGTCCTTGCGTCTTCATCCCCTACCTCATGGGTCATTGACTTAGGGGCATCATCTCATATGACTGGTTAGTTTCAACTCCTCTTCTTACTCTTCTCCTTGCCGATCTCAGTTTGTTACTGTTGCCAATGGAATCGAACTCCTGTCTGAGGAGTTAGGTCCATTTCTGTCTCTCTCCCACCTTGTCCTCTGTTTTATATGTACCTTGTTATCCACTCAATTTATTGTCTATTTGTTCTCTCATTAAAACCTTGAATTGTTCTGTGACTTTCTTTCCTCCTCATTGTGTTTTCTAAGACCTTCAGACGAAGAGGGTGATAGGTGGGGGCCATGAACTAGGAGGTGTTTACCTTCTTGATGATACACCTATTGCAACTTCCAGTACTCTTTCCCTGATCGCGAGTCTGTGTCAGGATGACATTGCTGTTTAGGGCATCCATCTTTAGCTAGATTGACCCTTTAGTTCTCATCTATGTCTGATTCTAAAACTCTCTGTTGTGAGATCTGTGAACTGTCTAAGCACCATCATGTCATTTTCCCTCCTAGTTCATCTGGAAGGAAATCTCAACCTTTTGAACTTGTCCATTCAGATGTTTGGGGCTTTGCCCCTGTTTTCTCTACTTTTGGATTCCGATATTTTGTTACCTTTATTGATGACTATTCTCGGATGACTAGGGTTTACTTACTGAAATTTAAAAGTGAAGTATTTGATTTGTTTAAGGTGTTTTATAATGAAGTGCTTACTCAATTTCAATGCTCCATCAAAACCCTCCACTCTGATAATTTGGGGGGGGGGGGGGGGTTGTATATGTATACTGCCTTTTTATCCTTCTTGTAGGAGCATGGTGTCTTGGACATCTTGTGCGCAAACTCTCAACAGAATGGTATTGCAGAACGAAAGAACCATCATCTTCTTGAAGTATCTTGAACTCTTCTTCTTGGTATGCACTTACTTAAACATTTCTGGGGTGATGCTCTTCTTACTGCCACATTTCTCATTAACGACATACCATCTCGCACCTTATCTTATAAATCTTCCTTTGGTATTTTGTATCCCTATGACAATCCATTTCACCTCTCCCTTGAAGTGTTTGGTTTATGTGTTTTGTTCAAATTTTAGATGGTAGCAATGATAAGCTTAGTCCTCGGGCCACTAAATGTGTTTTCATAGGGCACTCTCACAATCAGAAAGGGTATAAGTGTTATGACCCCTTGACTCGTTAGAAATTTATATCTGTTGATGTAACATTTTTTGAGGACATTCCTTACTTCTCGGATCATGGTAGGTCTCTTGGTGACCCTCTTGTGACTTAAGGGGAGTATTCATCCTGTCCTCTTCCTATTTCTACTGATCTCGAGGAGACTACTCTCTCTTCTGTTCCTCCCTCTATTAGTTAGTCGGGGACTTTAAGTCTCTTCAAGTTTATCATCGACTAGCTAAACCTTCTACTACTCTGTTATCCACCACTCCGCTCACTTTGGATGATTGTTCAGGTGATCCATCCCTTCCTAGTTAAGATCTCCCTATTGCCTTGCGCAAAGGGACTCGATCTTGCACTAAGCACCCTATTATCAATTTTGTTTCATATGGTCATCTTTCACTCTCGTTTCAGTCTTTTGTAGCTTTAGTTTCTTTAGTGAAAATTCCTCGTTCTATTTCTTATGCCCTCATGACTCCTGACTGGACAAAGGCAATGGTGGAAGAAATGGCAATAGAGAGAAAAAGCATCATCCAAAAAACGTCTAGGCAGATTCATACCAACTAAGAGGGGACGGGTGACCTCAAGAAGATGACAGTTCTTTCGCTCAGCCACACCGTTTTGTTGAGTTGTTCGTGGACATGAAGTGCGGGACAAGATACTATGGTCCCGTTAGAAAGATAGGAAGGCCTGCGACAAGTACTCGCCCCTATTGTTAGAGTGAAGAACTTTGATAGGATATTGAAATTGGGCAACCATTTCATTGAAAAATATTTTAAATATATCAAACGATTGTGTTTAGACTTTAAAAGACACATCCATGTCATTCGAGCACAATCATCAATAAAGGTGACAAAATACTTATATCTAAAAAGAGAGATAACAGGAGTAGGGCCCTAAACATCAGAGTGGACAAGCTTAAAAGGTTTAGGTTTCCTGTTAGATGAACTAGGAGAGAAGACAGTCTAGTGATGTTGGAGAACTCACAAGTCTCACAGCAGCAAGAGTTTAGATACAGAGATTGAAGGAAATAAGAGCTTTAATCTAGACATGGATGGGTGCCTTAAGCGGCAATATCACCTAGACACGGACTCCCTATCTAGGATAAAGCACTAGTTCCTATGACAGGTGCATCATCTAGGAAGTAAATGCCATCACGTTCATGGTCTCCACCAATCATCCGCTTCGTCTGGAGGTCCTGAAACACACAATGAGAGAGAAAGAACGTTACAGAATAGTTTAAGGATTTTGTAAGAGAACTAACGGATAGTAGATTGAGAGGAAAACTAGGAACATGTAGACTCAATGACAAATGCAAGGAGGAAGAAAGCTTAACTGGTACTGGTCCCAGATACAAGGGTTTGATTTCCATCCGCAACAGTGACAAAATGTGACTGATTAGAGGTAAGGATTAAATAGTTGAGGCTTACCAGTCATGTGAGAAGTGGCTTCAGAGTCAATGACCCAGGACGAAGTAGAAGAAGACACATGGAGAGCAGTACTTGGCTGGGCTACAGTGGCTTTGGAAACATCAGGATTATCACGAACATGGAGTCGCATAAAAGCATCATAGATCTCTTGAGAGACGAGGATAATATCACCTGAATGAGACTCCCCTTGATGTTCTCCAAGTGTAGGCTGCAAAGCTTTACCAGCATCAGAAGGAGCACTACTAGCCAAAGATGCACTTGCCCAAGGTGGACGACCCATAAGTCTCCAACACCGATCAACAAAATGATTTGTGCCCCCATCAATTTTTGGTATCAAAGCTTAGAGTTTGCTTGGTTACATTAGATCAAGTTATCAAATTAGGGTTTCATGTTAGGTCTGTTTTAGGAAATTTCTAGATTTAGAAACTTTCCAATTTTAGAAAGTTCCCTAATTTGGAAGATTTTCAGATTTGAGTCGTAAATTTTTTTTTTAATTAATTGTCAGTCCATTGTAGGTTTATATTCATCGCATTCATCTTGTGAGTCGCATAACCTTAGTTCAAGTCCTTATTTGCATGCCCATAAGAAGAGGTATAGGTTTTGGACTTCAACCAGTCATGAACAATGAGCAGTTATCTGAGCAACTTGCTCAATTGATGCAAAAGATAACTGCTTTAGAAACGAGCCAAAGGCGTGAATTCACTCGCCTAGACAACCAAATCACCACCACCATGAATAAGGTAGAGTAATTAGAAACGTCCTAAAGGGAGAACCCCGCTGTTGGGGAAGATGCGCAATCTCAAGTAAGAGGAATTGTTGAAGAACGTACTCCCACACGTGGAGATAATGGTGGTCGAGATTGTGGAACTGGTCGTGGTGTTGTGCGGGAGGCACAAGCCACATATGATTATCAAGACCGCTACGATCCAGATGAGCGTGCGATGAAGAATGTGAAGGCGGAAGCCCCAAGTTTTAATGGATATTTGGATCCCAAGATATTCCTTGATTGGTTAGCTGACATGGATCACTATTTTGAGTGGTATAGCATGTCAGAAAACTGTCAAGTGCGGTTTGCTAAGATGAAGTTTGTGGGCTAGGCAAAATTATTTTGGACTAACACTGAGTGTAAAATTGATAAAGTTGGGAGAGCCCCTATCGCACATTGGCATGAGATGAAGGAGAAGTACCTCCCTCTCTCATACCGACAGAAGCTCCTTGACCAATGACAGTCCTTACGCCAAGGGTCAATGTCTATCGCTGACTACATCGCTAAATTTGAGAAGTATATGATGCGATGTGATATCTATGAGGACCCTCTGGTAATGCTTTCGCGTTTCAAGACCGGCCTTCGAACGGATCTTCAGCGCGAGCTTTCGACTCGGCCCATAATAGACTTGGATGAA
This sequence comes from Liriodendron chinense, assembly GCA_003013855.2. Taxonomy (NCBI): domain Eukaryota; kingdom Viridiplantae; phylum Streptophyta; class Magnoliopsida; order Magnoliales; family Magnoliaceae; genus Liriodendron; species Liriodendron chinense. Next base: position 3,432,349 of record ML058552.1, read on the forward strand.
GCGTACCAAGTTGTGCAGGAGTTGGAACAACATCTGAGGGCTCTGTCATCTGACGCTTTGAGTCCCGAGACTCTAATGATAGAGCTGGTTTCCAGGGAACTAAATCTAACATTGGTAGTCAGCTCAGGGCCCAGGCGACTGTTCCACCTAGGACTAGGGATGATTAGGGCAAAGGTGTCCTTGGTGCTGGTCCTAGTGGGGGTAGTCAGGTGCGATGCTATGAATGTGGGAATATCGGTCACATGTCAAATCAGTGTCCCACGAAAAACTGTGGAAAAGCCTTAGTTATAAGCAAGTCCTACGAGGGTGTAGATGACCAAGGTGATTGTGAAGTGGAAGAATATCACCTTGAAGGAGGTCTTAGTGATGAAGACGAGGTAGTTGATGAAGCAATGCTTGCAGTTGTTAGGCGTGCGCTAGCTCAGTCTAGAAGTCGTACCGATTGGCGTCGAAGTACTATCATCTATACCCTTGCCAAGTGTGGAGAAAAGAATTGCAAGGTGATAGTGGACAGTGGAAGCTGTCAAAATGTGATTTCCGCTAACACCTTGGACCGTTTGAAGTTGAAATCCACCCCTCATCCTGACCCGTACGAAGTCTCTTAGGTTGACAAGACCTCCCTTGCTGTCACCCATCAGTGCTTAGTTCCCATCGAATTCGGGTCATACAAGGAGTCTCTGTGGTGTGACGTTATACCTATGGATGTTGGTCATATTATCTTAGGTAGGCCGTGGCTATTCGATAATGATGTTACCATCTTTGGCCTTTCAAATGCGTGTACCTTCATGCATAACGGTAAGAAGATCAAACTTAATCCTATGCCACCAGAGAGCACATCAGGGAAAAGGAAGGATGAGGAAGCGAATGAGCCTAAGGAAGTGAGGAAATCCAAACCTAAGTCTCTTCATATAATTAATGCAAGAGAGTTTGAGAAAGAGACTAAAGGGGATTCGATGGTGTATGCCCTTGTGACAAGAGAGATTACACCCGAGGTTCCATTAGCGTTGCCCCATGAGGTAACATTGGTTTTGAAGGAATACAAAGGATGCATTTCCTGAGGATTTACCGAATGAGTTGCTACCTATGCGGGACATTGAGCATGCCATTGATCTTGTCCTGGGGTCGACTTTACCGAACCTTCCTCTCTACAAGATGAGCCCTGCAGAGCATACATAATTGAAGAGGCAGGTTGATGAACTTCTGTAAAAGGGTTTTATCCAGGAGAGTATGAGTCCATGTGCCGTGCCTACATTGTTGTCGCCAAAGAAGGCACATGGTGCATGTGTATGGACAGCCGTGCCATAAATAAAATTACTGTCAAGTATAAGTTTCCTATACCTAGGCTTGATGATATGCTTGACATGATGGCCAGATCCACCATTTTCTCCAAAATTGATCTCAAGAGTGGATATCACCAAATCCGCATATGCCCAGGAGAGGAATGGAAGACGACATTCAAAACGAAAGATAGGTTGTACGAGTAGATGGTCATGCCCTTCGGCCTAACTAATGCACCCAGTACTTTTATGTGGGGTGATGACACAAGTCTTGAGACTGTTCATGGGTAAGTTCCTAGTGGTTTACTTCGATGATATTCTTATCTATAGCACCCAAGGTGTTCCATAACGGTAACGGTGGCCGTAACGGCTACCACCGTTACCGTTACGATATGGGCCGTAACGGCCGTTACGGACCCCGTATCGGCCGATACGGCTCCTTTTTATTTTCTGAAAAAAACAGTTACATGACCGTTACGGGGCTGTAACGGTCCGTTACAGGGCCGTAACGGTCTCGTAACGACCGTTACGGGGCCGTTACGGCCTGTTTTTTCTGTAACGGCCGTTACGACCCCGTAACGCGTAACGGCCACCACCGTTTCCTTTACGTATCGGCCTATACGGCCGTATCGTAACCGTTTTGGGATACCTTGATCGCACCACTAAGGAATCACACCTTGAACATCTGAAGCAGGTCTATAGCGTCCTTAGGACTGAAAAATTATACGCTAATTTTAAGAAGTGCGCGTTCATGTCTAATCAAGTCGTGTTCTTAGGATTTATCGTGTCATCAGAAGGAATGCGTGCAGACCCTGAAAAGGTCAGGGCTATAGTTGAGTGGCCAGAACCGAAGATCATTCATGAGGTGCGAAGCTTTCACGGCTTAGTAACTTTTTACTGTTGGTTCATTAGAGGATTTAGCATGATTATGGCTCCCATCACTGAATTCATAAAAAATGGAGAGTTTGTGTGGTCGAAAGCCGCAGTCAAGGCTTTTAGGGAGATTAATGGCAAAATGGTAGAAGCTCTTGTCATGCATTTACCTGATTTTTCTAAAGTCTTCGAGGTAGCGTGTGATGCATCAGGTGTTGGTATAGGTGGAGTGTTGAGCCAGGAGGGCCATCCAATAGCCTACTTCAGTGAGAAACTAAATGAGGCAAAGCAGAGGTACCCCACCTATGACAAAGAATTTTATGCGGTAGTGCAGTCTCTTAGGCATTGGCGTCACTATCTCCTACCGCAAGAATTCGTCTTGTTCTTTGACCACGAGGCCTTGAGATATTTACATTACCAAAAGAAACTTAATCCTAGGCATGCGAAATGGGTTGTGTTTCTTCAGGAATATTCGTTTGTCCTGAAACATAAGGCCGAAGTCGAAAACAAACTAGCAGATGCCCTTAGTAGAAGAGTGGCGTTGCTCAACTCCGCCAGTGTAAATGTAGTCGGGTTTGAGCAACTAAATGATGAGTATCCCATGTGTCTTGATTTTGGGAATACTTATGCGTCACTCTCTAGTGACCAGCGTAGCACGGGTGATTATGTTATTAAATATGGTTTCCTTTTTAAAGGAGATCGACTTTGCATTCCCCGTATGCCCTTTCATGAATTCCTCGTCTGGGAGCTTCATTCAGGATGGATAGCTGGCCACTTTGGTCGAGACAAGATCATTGCCCTCGTTAATGATCGTTTCTATTGGCCAAGTCTCAAACGAGACATAGCCAAAATTTTAGGGCAATGTCGCACGTGTCAATTGGCAAAGCAGTGAAAGCAAAATACTGGGCTATGTACAACATTACCAGTGCCACACTCTCCGTGGCAGGACATAAGCATGGATTTCGTGCTGGGACTTCCCAAAACAATCAAAAAGCACGATTCCATTTTTATTGTGGTAGATCGTTTTTCGAAAATGGCGCATTTCCTTCTATGTTCGAAAACATAGGATGCGTCTCACATTGCTCGTGTATTTTTTGATGGTGTGGTGCGTCTCCATGGTTTGCCTAAGACCATTGTGTCTGACCGTGATGTCAGATTTACCAGTTACTTTTGGAGGACACTATGACACATGATGGGTACTCGTTTATAATTTTCTACTGCATACCACCCTCAAACAGATGGACAAACTGAGGTGGTAAATAGAAGTCTTGGTAACCTTTTACGATGTCTAGTGGGTGAGCATGTTAAGACTTGGGACTTGGTACTACCTATCGCTGAGTTTGCTTATAATGGTTCTGTCAACAGGTCGACAGGTATGCGTCCTTTTGAAATTGTCAGTGGTTACAAACCTAGGATGCCCATGGATCTTTTACCCATGTCTGTCACCCAAAGTTCTTCAAAGTCGGCCGATGCATTTGCACAACACATTCATGAATTACATACATATATTAGACAGCGGATTAATAGAAGCAATGATAGTTATAAATGTTCAGCTGATTCGCATCGTAGATCACAAGATTTTCAGGAAGGAGACTGTAATGGTGAGGATAAGGCCAAAGTGGTTCTCATAGGGTACCGCTAAGAAATTACAAGCGCGTAGTGCTGGGCCATTTAAAGTATTGCAAAGAATTGGGTCCAAAGCGTATAAGATAGACCTTCCACTTGAAATGGGTATTAATCTAACATTTAATGTGGAAGATCTAGTCCTTTCCCCTAATCCTACCATTGATCCTTCCCTTTCATGGCCATACTCTGAGTTTACTTCACAACCCACTCCACCCCTTCCCCCGCCTATTACTCGAAAGGAAGAAATTGAGGGAATTGAGGACGAAGAGATAGTTTCCATGAGAGATGGGGGTTTCCAGAGGTATCTTATCAAATGGAAGAATAAACCACTGTCAGAATCTACATGGTTGATTGAAGCGGAGTTGCAGAGCGTTGATCCAGATTTGTTAAAACGCCACAAGAGTTTTAACTCGTCAGATTCGAGTTTTCCTCACCCGAGGGGAGTTGATGAGGACATCAGGCCCTTTAAAGTCTATCAATGAAGAAAGCACGCGCCTCAAGTATCTTCCTTGTGGCTAGGCGATCATTAAGGAGCATTGAAGACCCTACACACGTGGTTTGTCACATAGAAGATCACACAATGGGAAGACACGCATATAGGATGATGAAGACCCGACCAGAAGTCATTGGGTGCCCGACCATTGGTCATCGGGTGCCCGAAATTCGCCCATTTTGAAGCAGAACTCGTTGGACAGTTTTCACTGTCTTCGAGCGCTCGATCGGGCGCCCGACCATTGGTCTCCGGGCGCTCGAAATTCATCAGTTTTTATGTTTTCATCACTGGACGTTTTTGGCCGTCATCGGGCCCGCGCAAGTTTTTGGACTTTTTTTTATTACTTAAGTTTAGGAGTATTTTAGTCTTTAGTTTTTTATTATTGAATGAAAAGCCTTTTGGTTGCCTCCTCCTCTCTTTCTTTGTGGAACTTCATCCCTTCTTCTCTAATCTTCTTCCTTTCCCCTCCAATATTCTTCTAAGGTATTTCTCTGATTTCCCTCTTCCTTTTAACCTATTATTTCATATTTTTTACAACCTAAATCTGAGAATTGATTGAAAACCCCAATCTCTTAGATTTTTGATTCCCTAATCCAAGAAATCCTTCGATCTCCCGGACTAGTGAATCCCATTGCACGATTGGATCAAAATCATGCAAGATCGGGAGGTTCCATCCCTCGTCGAATCCATTCCATGCAGTAATTGAATCCCACACCGTGTGATTGTGATGTTGGCCCACATTATTGCATGTTTCTTTTCTGATTCTCTTAGATTATGATGATAGATGCTGAATTTTTACTGTTATTGTTTTGTTATTCTGTTGGATTATATATGTTCATGAGCATGCATCATAATTAGGGCATCTTGCATCACGTCCACTTTGGCCACGGTGGCCACCACGATCGATAACACGGCTCTGGACTTGAATGCTATACCCAAAGTCATGGCCACGCCCAGATGTTCAAGATACAAGATTGAAAGAAGACCGGTCACCAACTGTGTATGCAAAATTATTAGATGATGCGAAGGTTGATGTGGTTGAGGTAGCAACACGCTGGACTATAGCATAAATTGCTGCAAAGGAGGGAAGAGGGTCCATCACAACAATCTACTCATGAACACCTTGATATTCAGAGTTAAGACCGTAAAGAAAATGCATGCTTTGGGTTTCTTCCCGTTGTTTACAAACAAGATCATAATCTTTCTTGCACTCAGATGGAAGAAGTTGATAGAGATTCAACTCATCCCACATACCCCGAAGGGTAGAAAAGTACTCCTTTAAAGATCGGGAATCCTGTTGAAACCTACTAATATCCAAAATCAATTTAAAAACTCTTGATACATTCCTTGCTTCCGAATACATGTCATGCAGGCTATCTTATATCTTTTTTGTAGAAGACAAACATAAAAGAGTTGCTGACAGACGGATCCATGCTGTTAAGTAACCAAGCCATGAATTGGTAGTTCTCCTTGGTCCAGGTTTTATAATGTCCATGTATAGGTTCTGGAGCATCATCTAATATGTAGATGAGTCTATCTCTTCCTCCCAAGAACAATTTCACGGACTGAGCACACTGCAAATAATTATTACCATCCAACTTGACAGTTGTAATCAACAAGGGGTTTGAATCCAAAGACCCCACACCAAATCCGAAAGAACCTTTGTCATCCATATGATCTATAGACACTTAAGGAGAATAAGAACAGTTGCTGGATTATCTTGGACAAGTTTCCACATAGCAGAGGTCCCAGACAATGGGCTACAGGTCCAGAAGGAAGAAAAAAAAGGCAAGAACCAGCGGAAACTTCACAAAGAGGCTAGCACAGACACATCACACTGCCACAAAATGAAAAGGGAGCACACCTGGTATACACCAGACCATGCGGTGTATGTCCATGGTCCCCAGGGGGCCAAAAATGGTGGAGCCGCACCTTTAAAGTGGCCGAAAAACACCAAAATACCTTCCCTTGATAAGAAAAACTCCCATGGATGCGTCTGTATGATAAAACCGACCCTAGGGAGAAATCCCCAAAAAATCCTTACCGATTTGAGAGATCGTGAAAATATGAAGATTTGGGTTTTTTTCACCGAACATGAAAAAGGGCCCAAACACGCTTCAAAAATCCTTCAAAAATCACCATAATTCTTCTAAAATCAAGCTCTACCAAATCATGTTCTTCCCGATGCAAAACTGTTCGTACAGTGCGTACACTTGCTGACGTCATCCCTGCGGTTGCTAACGTCAGCAAGTCCTTGCAGCTCCAATCAATGTGAGGTCTCTAGGCTCTGATACCAAGTAGAGAGAGAGAGATTTGAGGAGAAAGAAGAAATGAAAGGGGGAGAGAGAGAGAACGTAAGTGTTAGGGTTGCCAACCCCACACACCATTTTATTATAAAACATGAGTTACAATAAAGTGCTCTGCAGGAGCACCGAAACATTGTGAACATGAACACACAAAAGGACATACAACAAATATAAAAAGGCAACCTATAACTCGCTATAATGGCTGCCCTTGAAAAAAATCATACCTGGGAGTTGGTATCTCTTCCTGAGGGACACAAGCCTGTTGGATGTTGCTTGGTTTATACTATCAAGTTTCTTTCTAATTGTTCCATTGATTGTCACAAAACTCGGCTTGTCGCTAAAGGCTACACTTAGACACGGCGTGGACTATTTTGAGACGTTCGCTCCTGTGGCCAAGCTTAACTCCATTCGGGTGCTCATTTCCTTAGCTGTCAACTTTGTCTTGGCCCCTTTTTCAGCTTGATGTGAAGAATTCATTTCTTCATGGGGATCTCGCTGAAGAAATCTATATGCATCTGCCTGGTTGTGGTCTCTGACAATCCTCACCTTATATGCCGATTGAAGAAGGCGATTTATGGCCTTAAACAGTCTCCATGTGCATGGTTTGAGAAATTTAGTCATGCTCTCCTTGAGTTTGGTTTTGTGCGTAGTCACGCCGATCATTCACTCTTCATATGTCACCAATCAACAAGAATTATTGTGCTCATTGTGTATGTGGACGATATTGTGTTATCGAAAAGTGACATTGTTGGTATGGAAGATGTCAAAGCCTTTTTGAAGACTTGTTTTGAAATCAAGGATCTTGGTCTTCGCTATTTCTTGGGCATTGAAGTAGCTCTCTCCAAATCAGGGGTAGTTCTTTCTTAGTGTAAATATGCCCTTGATCTTCTCACAGAAACCGGTATGTTAGGGTGCAAACCTGCAGTTAATCTCATGGATCTCTCTTAGAAACTTCATCCGGATGATGGTGCCCTTCTATCTAATCCAGGGATGTATCGGCGCCTTGTTGGTCGGCTTATCTACTTAACTATTACTCAGTCAGATCTATCCTATGCGGTGGGTGTTGTTAGCCAATTTATGCATGCTCCTCGTTTGTCACATCTTATTGCTGTCTACCGCATTCTCCGGTTTCTTAAATCATCTCCTGGTCTTGGTCTCCACTTTCGGTTCCATGGCCGTCTTCACCTCTCTAGATTACTCTGATGCCGATTGTGCCGTGGTGTCTCTGATTGTCGCTCTATGCCTGGTTATTGTACCTTTTTTTGTGGGAATCTTGTCACGTGGAAGAACAAGAAATAATCTGTGGTTGCGCGCTCCTCAGTTGAGGCAAAATATCGGGCCATGGCTCATGCGACATGTGAACTTGTGTGGCTTCACACCCTTCTTCAAGAACTAGGTTATCCTCCTTCGGGTCTTATTCCTCTCCACTATGACAACCAAGCAGCCATACATGTTGCAAGTAATCCAGTTTTTCATGAGTGCACCAAGCACATTGAAGTTGACTGTTACTTTATTCGGGAAAAGGTTGCCTCCAAGGGAATTGCCACCCCTCATGTTCGCTCCGGGGATCAAGTGGCTGACATTCTCACTAAGTCTTTGACTTGGGATGCTCTTCATCGGATTCGTAGCAAGTTGGGCATGATCAATATCTATGCTCCAACTTGAGGAGGAGTGTAAAGATTCTATATCAGCATTTGCCATGTGTGTGTATATTTATTTTTTGCCTCTTATATTAGTGAATGTGCACCATCCTTCATGTTCCTGCAGAACTCTGTACTCTTATTGTAATAAGATTGTTGGTGTTAGGGCAAGTGGCCTATAATACTCATTCTCCCAAACTTTCCCTCTCCTCTTCTCTTCTTCTCTTCCCTTCACCATTATTTCTTCATTTTAATATCCTACTTATATAACCTTCTGAACTACCCTCCAATGAGTTGACTTGATTAGCCCAGACAGGCTTCCCATTTAAATTCCAGCATGAATCAACATTATGATTGTTGAGGCCACAATGAGTGCAGTGATGATTGCCCTTGATCATGACCACTACTGCCACCACGGCCATGGCCACGGCCACCTCCAAATCTACCGCCTCGACCATGGTCACCTCAAATTCTCCCATCACCTGTACCCGATGCAGAGATAAAAGCCGAATGATCTGTTGAGATGGAATTCTGAGTAGACATGATAGTTGTCATCTGAACTATGATGAACACTTCTATCACTTAGGGAATTTCACTACCTTCGAGAATCTGAGACTTCACAGGTTCGAACTCAGGTCGAAGGCCAGAGAGGAATTTGGTAACACGAAATTCTTCTATTTTCCTAAGCATAATGTTAAAATCTGTTGACAACGGTTGGTATCCATTCAACTCTTCCCACATGCCGCGTAGGCAGAATAATATTCTCCCACACTTCTATCTCCCTGCTAGAATGCAGGAGACGATGAAGCCCTTACCATATTCTGTAGGGAGTTCATAATACGAATCAAGTTTTTCTCACCAAAATACATCTCCTTTAGGCCCTGTTTAGATTTAGTGAAATGGTGGGAAAGTGATGCGGATATCAGTGGTGCACCCTTTAGAGTGTACCAGAGGAGGCGACGTCGCAGATCGAGTGTTGGAGCAGACGAGTTAATGTGGATGGACGCCGGGCCCATTGGGCCCATTTTCTGACGCGTTACGAGTACGCGAGATGCAGGATCGCGCAGGAGCACCATGACCGCTGGACCATGGAGCGGATTTACATTTAGGCGCTTTTCTATTTATTTCCTTGTTTCTAGGCGCTTTAGTGTCGTTATTTACTTTAGACGTTTTTATGTTATTTCTTTGGTTTTCAGGCACTTTAGTGCACTTTTTTTTTAAATTTTCGTAGCTTATATATACTGTGAGAATCCTATTTCGAAATTATTGAATGAATAGAAAATTCGTGAGTTTCTTCCTCTTTGTTGAGAGATTAGGGTTTCAGGATTGGCCCTCGGGTGTTGAGGATTCCACCCCGGAGTTTCCGTTTTCTCTTCTCTCTTTCTTCAAGGTGCGAGGAAAGGTAAGCTTCTTTTGATTCCTAATTCGTACTTCATGATAACCCATTGTTTTTCGACATCCCTCGTCCTTTTTTGAACCCCCCCTCCTTTTTGGTACGATCGAAAAGAGGGATGCCTAGCCACGATAACCGGATCCAAACTTGACTGTGGACTGGTCTATGCTAGATCTGGGATATCCTCATATCCCTAGATCCTCCCTGTTTTACGATTTTACATGGTTTTATGCAAAGGGGCATGATCCGGACGGACGGATTTCATCTTCGTGTTGAGATTTGTTAGTTTCCTCTGATTGAAAGTAGTTAGTTTCGTAATTTTATTATTTGAATATCTTCCAACTTGATATACATGCATCTAGGGTTAGATCATCGCGTGCCCCTGCATCAATTTTGGTATCAAAGCAAAGGTTCCTAGCGTAGGTCAGTTTACCCAAAATTTCCCTTTTTGGTGATTTTTTTTTTAAAGGAACCGGATATCCCAAATCGAAAAAATCGTAGGCCAGCCACCCCCACAGATTCGTGATCCTGTTTTCCCCGCCCAGCGGGAGGGCCATGGTGGGGTGCGATATCCGCAACCTCAGAGATACCATGAGCAGGACCCTGTTATTAGGGTCATGAAGGGCATCAAGGTTGACGCTCCTAGTTTTGATGGGAGACTGGACCCTAAAGTTCTTTCTGATTGGCTAGCAGACATGGATCACTTCTTTCAGTGGCACGGTCTGCCAGACCCACAGCGGGTTGGATTCGCCAAGATGAAGTTGGTGGGCTAGGCAAAACTACATTGGGGAAATGTGGAGCGTCGCCGTGAGCGATCTAGAAAGGGGCTAGTTCTCTTTTGGATTGAAATGAAAGAACTGTTGCGAGAGAAGTATGTTCCCCTTTCTTATAAGCAGAGGCTGTTGGATCAATGGCACACTTTGCGCTAAGGATCCATGATGGTAACGGAATACATTGCCAAGTTCGATGAATACATGATGAGGTGCGATGTAGATGAGGACCCTGCTGTGGTTCTCTCCCGTTTTCGTATGGGCCTCAAGTTTGACCTCCAGCGTGAGCTCATGCCTCATATGGTTACCAGCTTAGAGCAGGCTTACCAGATGGTACAGGAACTGGAGCACTATGTGCGCCAATCTCCTGCTAGAGGGTTTGAGATTCGACCAACTGTGCCTAGAGTAGCTCCGCAGGGAGCGAGACCTTAGGTCGGAAATCAACCCAGAGCTCAACCTGGTACCCAACCAGTCAATAGAAATCGAGGTAACAATGTGGCTGGACCAAGTACTAGGACTGCGATGCCAGGCCAGTGCTACCGCTGTGGTGGCATGGGTCACATTGCCGCAGAGTGTTCAAATAGGGGTGGGCGTATTGCCTTTGTTTCTGAACACTCTACAGAAGAAGAAGTGGCATATGAAGTTGAAGGTGACCAGAATGATGAGGAAATCATCGTCCAATCCCTTGAGCCGGCCAGTGATGCCGAGGATGATACTGTGGAGACTACCCCACTTGCTGTGGTGAGATGCGCTTTGGCCCAGGTGAAGGAAAGTGAGGATTGGCGCAGAACCACTATCTTCCACACTTACGCCAAGTGTGGAGATAAGAGCTGCAAAGTGATCATAGATAGCGGGAGCTGTGAGAATGTAGTTTCTCTAAGTACTTTGAGTCGCCTGGGGTTGAAGTCAGTCCCTCACCCCAACCCATACCGAGTTTCTTGGGTTGATGCGACATCCCTTCCTGTGACTCAGCGATGCCTTGTGCCAATTGAATTCGGGCCATACAAGGACAAGTTGTGGTGTGATGTGGTCACGATGGACGTTGGCCATATCATCTTGGGAAGGCCATGGCTCTTTGACAAAGATGTCACAATATTCGGGCGTACGAATAATTGTGTGTTTAAGCATGAAGGAAAGAAGCTTGTCTTGAGCACGCTCCCTCCCAAATCGTCCACAGGAGCGAAAGATGTTGCGTCTCGAGGCAGTTCTAAGAGTCAAAGGGCACCTCAGTCGAAGTCTCTCCACATCATAGATGCTAAGGAGTTTGAGAGAGAGGCTAAAACTGGGACTATGGTGTACGTTTTACTGGCTAGAGAGAGCACACCCGAGGTTGCTATAGGGTTACCCCAGGAGGTTCGTTCAGTCCTAGAGGAGTTTCGGGATGTCTTCCCTGAGGACCTTCCAGACGAGCTCCCACCAATGCGGGACATTCAGCATGCGATAGATCTTGTCCCAGGGGCGACCCTACCAAACCTCCCTCACTACAGAATGAATCCCACCGAACATGCCGAGTTGAAGAGGCAAGTGGATGAATTGCTTAAAAAGGGATTTATTCGTGAGAGTATGAGCCCGTGCGCCGTGCCTGCGCTTCTTACGCCAAAGAAAGATGGCACGTGGCGCATGTGTGTTGATAGTAGAGCCATAAACAACATTACTGTCAAGTATCGGTTTCCCATCCCGAGGCTTGATGACATGCTTGACATGATGGCCACCTCTACTATCTTTTCGAAAATTGACCTCAAGAGTGGTTATCACCAAATTCGTGTTCGCCCAGGAGATGAGTGGAAGACTGCCTTCAAGACGAAGGATGGGCTGTATGAGTGGTTGGTTATGCCCTTTGGGTTAACCAATGATCCAAGTACATTTATGAGGGTGATGACCCAGGTGCTGCGACCCTTTATGGGTAAGTTCTTAGTTGTGTACTTCGATGATATCCTCATCTATAGTACGTCTCCTACCCAGCACCTTGAACACTTGAGGCAGGTCTGCAACGCCCTGCGAGCAGAAAAGCTTTATGCGAACCTCAAGAAGTGTTTCTTCTTGACTTCTAGAGTTATCTTCCTGGGGTTCGTTGTTTCGTCAGAGGGTATGTCTGCAGACCCTGAGAAAGTTAAGGCCATTGTCAATTGGCCCGAGCCGCGTAATATACACGACGTGCGAAGCTTTCACGGCCTAGCTACGTTCTATCGGCGGTTCATCCGTGGATTTAGCTCTATTATGGCTCCCATCACAGATTGCATAAGAAAAGGGGAGTTCTAATGGACTAAAGCCGCGACACGGGCTTTCTCTGAAATTAAGAATAAGATGACAGAAGCGCCCGTCATGCGTCTACCTGACTTCTCTAAAGTCTTTGAGGTGGCGTGTGACACGTCAGGACTTGCCATAGGGGGAGTGTTAAGCCAAGAGGGACATCCTGTGGCCTTTTTCAGTGAGAAACTGAATGAGGCTAAACAACGCTACTCCACCTACGGCAAAGAGTTCTATGCGGTTGTGCAATCATTCCGCCATTGGCGGCATTATTTATTACCGCAAGAATTTGTCCTGTTCTCTGATCATGAGGCCTTGAAATATTTGAGCTCTCAAAAGAAGTTGAGCCCTAGGCATGCCAAGTGGGCTCAATTTCTTCAGGAGTATACGTTTCTACTTAAGCACAAGGCCGGTAAAGAGAATAAGGTTGCTGACGCGCTTAGCCGTCGTGTCATGACGCTGCGGTCCATGAACATTGAAGTTACAGGCTTTGAGCAACTCAAGGGTGAGTACTCAACTTGTCCTGACTTTGGGACCATCTATGCGTCGTTGTCTAGTGACCCACCCTCGAGGAGTGCTGAGTTTGTCCTTACAGACGGATATCTTTTTAGAGGGGACAAGCTCTGCATCCCACGCACATCCCTCCGTGATTTTCTAGTATGGGAGCTTCATGCTGGGGCATGGCAGGTCACTTTGGTAGAGATAAAACAGTTGCCCTAGTTTCTGATCGTTTCCATTGGCCTAATCTCCAGCGAGATGTGGCCAAGATTGTAGGGCAGTGTCGGACATGTCAACTGGCAAAGCAGAGGAAACAAAATACAGGCTTATATACTCCTTTGCCAGTTCCACATGCCCCGTGGCAAGATGTCAGTATGGATTTCGTGCTTGGGCTTCCCAAGACTATTCGTAAGCACGATTCCATACTCGTGGTCGTTGATCGGTTTTCTAAGATGGCCCATTTCCTACCCTGTTATAAGACCTCAGATGCCTCCCACATTGCTAAGATATTCTTTCAGGAGATTGTGCGACTTCATGGGGTACCTAGATCCATCGTGTCTGACAGAGATACTAGGTTCACTAGTTATTTTTGGAAGACTCTCTCGCATCTTTTGGGTACGAGGCTTTAATTTTCTTCAGCATATCATCCTCAGTCGGATGGTCAAACAGAGGTAGTGAACCGTAGCTTAGGGAATTTGTTGAGATGTCTAGTTGGAGACCATCACAGGACCTGGGACACTGTTATTCCCACAGCAGAGTTCGCTTATAACTCTTCAGTGAACAGGTCCACAGGAATGAGCCCATTTGAAATTGTTTCAGGTCTTAGACCCCGAGCCCCCATAGATTTGATCCCCATGGCTACCCCACAGCGTCCTTCAGAGTTAGGAGAGTCATTTGCCCATCATATACATGCATTGCATACTGAGATCAGAAGGAAGATTAATTCAAGTAATGAACATTATAAACTTTCTGCTGACACTCACAGGAGATTTAGGGAATTTCAACTTGGAGATGACGTCATGGTTCGTATTAGGTCTGATCGGTTTCCACCTGGATCCGTGAAGAAGCTTCATGCCCGTAGCATAGGCCCACATAAAATTGTGAAAAGGTTGGGGTTTAACGCTTATGTTGTCGATATCCCTCCTACCATGGGCATCAGTTCCACATTTAATGTGGAAGATCTAGTTCCCTATCACGAGCCATTACCTCTATCCAGTGATTCCCCTGTTTCTTCCCAGACCTCCCCTATATATGGACCTTGGCCACAGCCTGACCTCCCTATACCCATCTTACCTTCTCTTCCTTCTGCACCGAGAAGAGACGAGATAGAGGGAATTTTGGACTCCGAGTTGGTTTCTACTCGCTCAGGGGGTTACCAGAAATTCCTAGTCAAGTGGAGGAACAGGCCTATTGCAGATAACTCCTGGATTACCGAGACAGAGCTACAGCGTATCGATCCAGATATGCTTGAGAGGTACAGGAGTTCACTTTCGCCAGTGGCGAATTCTTCCCACCCGGGGAGAATTGATGCGGACATCAGTGGTGCACCCTTTAGAGTGTACCAGAGGAGGCGACGTCGCAGATCGAGTGTTGGAGCAGACGAGTTGATGTGGATGGACGCCGGGCCCATTGGGCCCATTTTCTGACACGTTACGAGTACGCGAGATGCTGGATCGCGCAGGAGCATCATGACCGCTGGACCATGGAGCGGATTTACATTTAGGCGCTTTTCTATTTATTTCCTTGTTTCTAGGCGCTTTAGTGTCGTTATTTACTTTAGACGTTTTTATGTTATTTCTTTGGTTTTCAGGCACTTTAGTGCACTTTTTTTTATTATTTTCGTAGCTTATTTATGCTGTGAGAACCCTATTTCGAAATTATTGAATGAATAGAAAATTCGTGAGTTTCTTCCTCTTTGTTGAGAGATTAGGGTTTCAGGTTTGGCCCTCGGGTGTTGAGGATTCCACCCCGGAGTTTCCGTTTTCTCTTCTCTCTTTCTTCAAGGTGCGAGGAAAGGTAAGCTTCTTTTGATTCCTAATTCATACTTCATGATAACCCATTGTTTTTCGACATCCCTCGTCCTTTTTTGAAACCCCCGCCCCCCCCCTTTTTGGTACGATCGAAAAGAGGGATGCCTAGCCACGATAACCGGATCCAAACTTGACTGTGGACTGATCTATGCTAGATCTGGGATATCCTCATATCCCTAGATCCTCCCTGTTTTACGATTTTACATGGTTTTATGCAAAGGGGCATGATCCGGACGGACGGATTTCATCTTCGTGTTGAGATTTGTTAGTTTCCTCTGATTGAAAGTAGTTAGTTTCGTAATTTTATTATTTGAATATCTTCCAACTTGATATACATGCATCTAGGGTTAGATCATCGCATGCCCCTGCATCAGAAAGGAAATAGGGTTTCTCGAGAAACCATCTTTCCCCTGTTTTTAAACACCAAAATTATAAGAAAGAAAAGGAAATCCAATTTCCCGCGCAACCAAATTTCCTTCAAAATCGTCTTTCCATTTTCTTACCTACACCCTTGAGAAATAAAGCTTCCTTTCCTACCGTTTCTCTGAAATGGATTAAGCGCGACTTTGCATTATCCAAGACGATGAAGCCCTTACCATGGCTGACCTTGATGTATGTTATCTATATTCATGCTGTGCACACTTTTTTTTTAGATCATTTTGGTGCATGGACCCAAAAGTGAAGCAGATCCAAATCTTAGGTGGACCATACTACAAGAAACAATGGTGATTGAACACCCCAACATTAAAAACTTCCTAGGGCCAACCATAATGTTTATTTTCCATCCAAACTATTGACAAGGTCACATAATCTTGGATGAAGATAAAATCCAAATATCACCATGATCCAAAACTTTTGTGGCCCACAAGAAGTTTTTAATGATCAGTCACCATTGTTTCCTATTGCATGGTCCACCTAAGATTTCGATCTATTTTGTTTTTGGAATTATGCCATAAAGTGATATGAAAAAACAGATGGACGGCGTGGATATAGAATAACATCAAAGTGGGCCCCACAATAAAGGTCTCACCGTCTTAGGTGAGGCTAGGGCGGCAGCTAAAGCGCTTCCTTTTTTCATTGGTAACCCCCGCAGTGCAAGTCGATGCTGAAAAAAGTTGTGGGCTTATCATGATGCATGTGTTTTATCTATACAATCTGTCTATTTTTCCAGGCTATTTTAGGGCATGAACCCAAAAATGAGGTAGATCCAAATCTCAGGTGGACCACACCATAGGAAACAATGGTGATTGAATGCCCACCATTAAAAACTTCTTTGGGGCCACTAAAGCTTTGGACCATACCATATGAAACAGTGGTGATTGAATAACCACCATGACGTATGATGTTTGTGTGACCTAATCAACATGTTGGATGGCACGGTAAACCTTACAGTGGCCTTAGAAAGTTTTTAATGGTGGGCATTAAACCACCATTGTTTACCATAGTATGATCCACATGATATTTGGATATGCTTCATTTTTAAGCTAATGCCCTAAAATGAGCAGGCAAAATGGATGGATGGCGTGGATAAACACATACACCATGGTGAGACCCACAGATCTTTTCCAAACATGACTAGTACGACATGGTATTACAAAAGTGACTGCCGTGTGCTACTGAGATAGAGAGCAGATTAGGTGCGGCTTCGGCCTCACCCAAGACTGTGAAGCCCTTACCTTTGGGCCCACCTTGATGTATGTATTCTACATCCATCCATTTTACCATATCATTTTGGGCCATCCATCCATTTTACCATATCATTTTAGGGCAGGTGCAAAAAAATGAAGCATATCCATATCTTAGGTGGATCATATGGGAAACAATGGCGATTGAATGCCCCATCATTAAAAACTTCTTAAGGCGTACCGTAATGTTTCAGTGATGTTTAGTTGCCATCCAACCTATTCATAATGTCAAACAAAAGCTGGATGAAGGGAAAAAACAAATATTAGCTTGATCCAAAGCTATTGTGGCCCATAAGAAGTTTTTAATAGTTATTCACCATTGTTTCCTATGGTATGGTCCACCTAAGATTTGGATCCGTTTCATTTTTTCACTCATGCCTTAAAATAATATTGCCAAACGGATAGACAGCGTGGATATAGAATACAGTAATAAATACATTAAGGTGGACTCATGGTAAAGGCTTCATCATCTTGGGTGAGGCCAGGATGCACATAATATTCTTTATGTTAAATCCACTTGGTCCATTAGCATACCAGATATTTTATTTAAGCCATTGATCAAGTGCCTTTAAAATGGGGCTTGCATTGCATTCTAAATAATTCGAGACGAAGTTGCCACAAAAAATTTCCAAAGAAAATTTTATTTTGCCAAACATATGATTTGAAAATAGACCATAATTTTCTTAAGAAAATGTTGTTGACAAACAAACATGTGAAATAGTATTTCCTTTCTCACGTTTTCATGGAAATAAGGTTTCTTAGGAAATACAATTTCCTTTCCCACTCTTTCTGCAAATCCAAACAGGCACTGATATGTGGTTGCATGCTATTCCACAACCATCCCCTAATTTGGGCATCCTCTGTCACCCAATCATCATAGTTTGTCGCAGTGATATTAGGTTTAGGCGATGTCAAATATTTTTCTCTTTTTAATCAGAAAACCTTCTACAGATGTGGCCCATTGTAGATAATTCTTGCCATTCAATTTCGTTGATGTTATTTGGAGAGGCACAAATCCGATGAGGAAAAAATACTGTTCTTGGGATCATTTTTGGAATCCATCTGAATAATAACAAATAATTTTTCTTGAACACAAATCCTCGACAAACTGACATACTAAATCAATACCTACTTTCAAGCTTCAACTTGTCTCAATCGACACAATAAAGGAGGGCTTCATGAAATTTCTGAATTTGCAGCCTTCAAAACTGATCATAGGTTTCATATTGGATGAAAGATGGCCCACTTTGTCCCATCACATGGGTAGAATGCAAAAGCAGGCGTTACACACTTTCGTTAAACACAATTTCACCACCCATCACATCGGGGTACAACAACTGGAAGAGATTAGGTTAGGTCAAACCCAAACACATTAGGGTTTCCCACCAGAGAGAATGAAAAAATAAAAATAAGAAGTAAGATGAGGAAGTGAGAGATCAAGAAGAAAAATGGATCAACATATCTTTGATACCATGTTGATTTTGGAGAAAAGGAAAGGAAAAAAAAAAAAGAAAGAGAGAAGAAGAGGAGAAAAACATGAGAGAGAGAATGGGATGCTTGAGCAGCCCCTCACGTCCCATCACTTGTTTTATTATATTAGAGCTTTCACTTAAAAATGTGAAATTACAAGAATACCCTCAATAGTTAAAAATCACTACCAAAGTGCCTAAGCCTCATGTACACGTCCCCAGTACATAAAGACTGAACCCAAACAAGATGACCACATATGTGATCACGTCACACTGTGTGGACACACCATACGTGTGATCACGTCACATGAGTGATCATTCTAACAAACCTCATACTCTTGATGGTGTGAGCATTTTGCCAACTCTTTTTTTTTTTTTTTTTATTCCAGGCAGTGTTTGAAGTTTCGGTATCGCTACAAGTTTCGCTAGCTGGGGATACCGAAACAATATCGATATCGCCGATAATATCACTGATAACTGGAAATGCGAGGAAAATGGGAAAAACAGTGGAATTTTTCAATGAAACCTCAGGAGTTGATAAAATACACATAGTTAGATATTTAGGAATAAAAAAAATTGCATACATAATAGGTTTCTATTTAATGGGGGCCAAGCATATGTTGTCGTAAGAAGTCAGTCCAATCATCTCATCCATCCAAATTCTGAACTTCCATCCAAACATCTATTAATATTTCAGAATATCGGCAACACATGAATTTTCAAACGAATCATTAACAACTGAAAAAGAAACTAAAGATTTTGGTCTCCTTATTGCCATGTTGCGATAATGATAATATCGTGATATTATCAATGTTATCGTCAACAAATTGAACGCTGCATAAAACCATGCACCCATAAAAAATATGAAATGGGAATTTTTTTAAATATATAGATTTTTGGCATATCGATACATTGGTGATATTATAGAAATATTGCCGATACATTGACGATACAAGCGACACTTGGAATTTACATAGTAAAAAATATTGGCTATACACCGACAGGATCAATGTATTAACAATACAAACGACGCCTGTAATTTACACAATTGAAAATATTGACGATATTGATACATTGGCAATATTTAGTGATACATCACCGATATCAAGAATTTTTTATACTATCAGGTGTTATCGATATCGCTACTGGTGTTATCGGTGTCGCTGAGCTAGAAACAGAGATAATATAGGGGATATTTCGATAATATCGGAGATAATGCAAACACTGATTCCAGGGCCTTAGTGGTTGAAGTCAACTCTAGAAATTTTATTAAATAAACATTCTCATCGGAGCTGGGGTGCTTGATTTTATTGAAAAACCAGGGGGAACACAATTGATGGATAATGCTTGATTTTATTGAAAAACCAAAAGAAGATCAGAAGGACAGGTGGAACACAGCAGCCCTAACTAGCTACATATAGAACAGTGAGAATAAAAAAGAAGAAAGCTTTCCTTGTGTTAGCAATGTACATAGATTATCTAGGTGTGCCATCTTTAGCCAACGAATCACTAAAGAATCGGCTTCCTTCGGACTTGAGAGAAAGAAACTTGAATACCTGCGCATGGATTTCTAACCTCAATAAAATCTGCAAGCTTCCACAGCCATCTTCCGGGTTTTGCCCAGCCAATGGCATTGCTGGAATCACCTTGCATAATGGTCAGGCTGACATTGTGGCTAATCACTAATTTAATTGCTTGCAGCAAAGCTGCAGCTTCGGCAAAGTTATTGTTGTCTATAGCAAATTGGACTGCTAAATTCCAGTAAATAATTGGCCTGGTGATTTCTGATTATTTCCCCTACTTGGGACGACCCTGGTTTTCTGAAGGAGCATTGATGAAAGTTACATTTGAACTATCACTCAGGAGGGCATTGCCATCTTTCTTTGGGTTTGGGCGGCTCCCCACCACATTGATAATCTAAGGCCCAGTTTGAGACTATAAGGTGCTTAATATGCCTTTTCGTTACTTTGTCACTTCTCTTCCAGTCTATAATCAACCCACTGATCTTTCTCATCATAGAATCAACGGAAACATATTTGCCACGGATAATTCCATTATTTCTTTCCAACGACAAACTCCAGAGGGTTGCCTGAACCCTGGAGTGGCACTTTTACATACTCGGCCAATTGGACCAACGGCCAAATTATGCCGTCTGTCTGTGGCATCACCCACACAACACCAGAACGATCTAGTTGACAGTCCCAGACTTTCCTTGCATAATTGAATGGATGAAGAGATGAGACATTTATTCTGCTGACAGATAGGACATTGAGTTCCTGTTTGGCATTGCATGACCTTTATTCTTTAAATGATCAATTCTAAGAATTTTGCCTGGTAATGCAGTCAATTTTACTTTTTTTTTTTTTTTTCAGTTACTGAGATAGAATTAATTCCAAGAGACTTTTTTCCCCTATGGAATAGAATAAATTATGTCAGCCTATGTGCCATGGGATACAGGTTGCTAGCTTAAATTTTTACATTTTTCTTGTTCCATTCTCATGGGATGGTTCTAAAGTCCAAGCAAACCACCTTTCCTCACTGAAGTAAATTAGTTGTGTGAAAACTATAGTTACTAATTTATTTCATGATCAGTGTCATGATGTCATCTAATATCGAGATTTTTTTTTTCTCAACCTATAGGTGTTTATGCATCTTTCTATTGACATCATATATTCTTATGTTTTCCTCTTTTGAATTCTCTAGTCTAGCTTTCCTCAACTATGAATTTAGCTTTTCAATTTTTGAGTGAAGGGTACGTGACTGGAGAACAGCTATTGAATTAATTGAAAAGGTGGAACCTTCATTCTTAGAACTTTCACTCGGGCTACTTAATCAGCTTCTGCACTTTCTTGGAAAGAGCGGGAAAGTTGAAAGTATGATGAAGGTACTTGGTGATTTCTAGCATTCAACTCTATAAATGCTTAAAATGATGATCGCATTCTTAGAATAGAAATTGCTACTAGAAATTTCTGGATGCAAGATCAGCACTTGTATAACCTGGATTGTATGTAAGTTCAGGCACAACTTGTATGTTATTGGTTCTCCTTTTATTATGTATAGAAAAACATGTAAATTTTTAACTGTATACTACAACATAGACACATATGGATACCTATGTTTTTATGTGGCATGATAGGTTGGTGGTATTTCCCATTTATCAATCACTACGATCTTGTTCATATATGTACTACGGCAAAATTGGCATTGATTACTGCTTTTCCTATTGACTGTAGTAGATCTCAATAGAAACTGAACGTGGAAAATTCCTGATGGAGATGGGTTCCCCCAAGTCCCAACAATAATGGCTTGTAGAGATTCTGTTGTTATTTTTTGAGGACACAGAAAAATGGAAGGAGACACGAATGGAAGTCAAACTAGATTCCAGACCACCCAATGCAACAACGGAAAGATGAGGGGGAGTCATCTATCCATAAATAACCTAGTGGAACAAGTTTTCCTCTTAAGGGATGGCAACAATAGGGGCAATCATGAATATGTAGTAAAGTTTTCCTCTTTAGGTCTAGACAATGTTTTAAATAGTGGTAGCATGCTGCGTAGCATTTAGCTCTCTGTAGCATGTTGCGTAAGCTACACGATACTTCTATCTTTGTAGCATGTTCCGTAAGCTCTCTATTTTTAAATAAAAAAATAAGAAAAATATGATAACTTGTAAGAAAAAAAAAGACAATATAAAAATGCCTAAAAGATGATTCATTTTTTCAAGTATAAGCATGTTCAAACAAGTTACTAATTATCATCTATCAAAAGCCAATCCACATATATAAATCAAATCAAATCATGATCATGTCAACAACTTTCGAAGCAAACCATTTTAATTAATAATGTTTAATTGAAACCACAAGTCACAAGTAGGAAAAGAAATTAAAATCCCACATGTTGAGAGTATAAAGTACAAAATAGAAAATTACAATTATCATTTATATAAAAAAAATGTAGCGTATGCTACGTACGCTACGATGCTATATACACTATGCATACACTACGATCACAGTAGTATACGCTACAGGGGATTTATGCTATTTGCTAATGTTGCTAGCCTTGTAGCTACGCTATGCTACGCTACGAGTGCTACCGGTACACTACAAACGCTATTCAAAAAGAGGGGCCTCATCGTTTATAACCAACCTTAGAAACCTCAGAAGTTTTAAGCTCTTGATTTCTTTAGTGTAATACAAGTGTTCTTGCCTTCAAATCTCTCGTTTGGGCTCGATCTTCACTTCTAGGTAGCTTGGCTACACTGGGATGGTAGACTGACTTGTTCACATAGGGGTTGTTCACGAGTGCCGCACAGTCTGTGCTTTGAGAATCACTTAGGTTGGGACATCCGTTTCTTGTTTCATATGATATTCCTTCCATAAAATCTTGAGAGAGACCAACAATTGCCTTCCAAATGACTAATGCCCTATAAAGCGAAGAGATAGAGTAGACCCACCCCCCTCTTTAATCCCATATTTAGTTGAGATAATTTGCTTCCAAAAATGGTTATCCTCTGTATTAAACCTCCAAAGCTACCTTGTGGAGTCCGGTTCATCACTTTTAAGGTTTGTAATATCCATGCCTCCACTTTCTTGTGGAAGGCACTTCCTAACACTCAACCAGGTGGAACTTTTTTTTATCTGCCTTGCCTCTCCATAACAAATCTCTTTGAATTATTTCAATATGGTGTATCACATTGATGGGGCACAAAAACAAAGACAAAGCACATTGGCATAGTTGACAGTGCTGCTTTCATGAGAATAATGGGGCCACTCATCTACAAATATTTTCCCTTCAAAGCTGAAAGCTTTTTCTTCAATTCTCTCAACCAATAAGTCTAAATAAATGATTAGTAGGTTTGCACATTGGGGTAAGACAATATATGAAGAGTGAAAACAACCTCTCTTAAAACCAAACTCATTAGCCAGTCCCTTAATGCTTAGTTTCTTCCGACTCTTGAGCTAAGTATTTATAAAGATGAAGTATTCAACATTGTTCTCTTAGAATTCTTTAATGTTGTTTTATATTATAAGCAACGTTCGTAGTATCGGTATCATTACATGTATCGTTGGCTAGGGATATGGAAACATGTATCGATATCGCCAATATTATTGTCGATAACTAGAAATATATCATTGACTAAGGAAACATTGGGGAAACATGAGGAAATGGTGAAATTTCTCAATGAAACTTTAGGAGATGCTAAAATACACATATTTGCATATTTAGGAATGAAATAATCGAAAAAAATATGGATACATAACAAGTTCCTCTTTATGGGGGGCTAAAAGCATGTAATGCTGACTCAGGGAAACATTGGAGGAACATGGGGAAAATGGTGGAAATTTTTAATGATACTTATTGTTCGAATTATCTCTGATATTATCTCTATCTCCAGCTCAGCGATATCGATAAAACTGGTAGCGATACCGATAACACCGGTAGTATAAAAAATTATAGGTATCGGCGATGTATCGCTAAGTATCGCCAATGTATCACCAATATTTTCAACTGTGTAACTTCTAGGTGTCGCTTGTATCGCCAATTTATCAATATCTCTAATCTCTTGCCAATATTTTCAACCGTGTCAATTCCAGGTGTTGCTTGTATTGCCAGGGTATTGATGATATTTCGATAATATCCCCAATGTCTCAATATCACCAAAAATCTGTTTATTAAAAACATTTATTTCAATTTTGTTTCTAATGGGTGCATGGTTGTATGCAGTGATCAAATTGTCGACAATATTACCACTAACGTAACATGGGCGATATCAAGACCACATTCCTTCATCTCCTTTTCAGTTGTCGACGATTTCTCAGTGAAATATCGTGTTATCGATATTCTGAAATACTGATGGATGTTTAGATGGAACGTAGGATGTTTAGATGGATAGATGGGATTAATGAGATAGTTGGACTGATTTCTTACAACAACAAATGCTTTTAAGCCCCCCATTAAATGGAAACTTATTATGTATGCATTCTTGTTGCAATTTTTTAATTTCTAAATATGCAAATATGTGTATTTTAACGTCTCTTGAAGTTTCACTGAAAATTTCCACCGTTTTCCCCATGTTTCCTTGCATTTTCGGTTATCAGCAATATTATCAACGATATCGATATTGTTTTCCATATCTTGGCCAGTGAAACTTGTAACGATACCGATACTTCGAACACTGATGATACTTTAGGAGATGCTAAAATACACATATTTGCATATTTTAGAATCAAATAATAGCTGAAAAGACGCATATTTGCATATTTAGGAATCAAACAAATCTCCCTTTAATGGGGCCTGAAAACATGTATTGTACATACGTACGTACAAACACATAGACACACACACGTGTGCGTGTGTAGATAGATCCATCCATCTATCCATCTATCCATCCATGATCGATCCATTCATTCATGCATGCATACACATACACACATACAAACATGCATTTCATCATACAACCATGCGTCCATAAAAAAAATGAAATGATTTCTTTAATAAACATATATTTGGAGATATCGATACATTGGCAGTGCTACTGAAATATCGTTGATACACTGGTGATGCAAGCAACACTTGAAATTTACACAGTCGAAAATTTTGTCAATACATTGGCAATATTGATACATAGTGATAAGCGACACCTGGGATTTAGAGAGTCGAAAATATTGGGAATACATTGGTGATATCAATACATTGACGAGACTAGCAGTATATCGCTGATACCTGGAATTTCTGATACTACCAGTGTTATTGATATCGCTGAGCTGGAGATATGGATAATATCGAGGATATTATCGATATATCGGGGATACTCCGAACAACTATTCTATCTTGTAAGTTACTGATTTTGAGAAAATTTCATAAAAAAGAGACTAAGAATTTCAAGAATAGATCGTGTCGGGCCTAACTCTTCTGCCAATATTTTCAAGGATGGTGATGGGTTAGTGGCAGGGCTGGGGCTGATTTTTAGACCCACTTGGTCATGGCCTGAATTTGATGTACAATTCAGTAAAAGGGTCCGGCCTAGGCCTAGGGTTTGGCAACTTTTTCTATTGAGGTCCAGACCAAGCCCAGGTTCAAGCGCCCATATATGACCACTGATCAGTGTGAGTTAGGTCTGGTCCTGATTTTCAGGTCCAATTAATGATGGGCAGGGCCTGGGAATACTTTCAGGCCTGATTAACAAGTGGTTGAACTTGAGTCCTGGCCCGAATCTGGCCATTGCCACCCATATTTCTTTCCATCATCTGCAGTGGACTTCCATTGCAGCTGCAAAGCTCAAGATCAAGAGATCTCGAGATGGTTCTGTAATTCAACTTGGGCTGCATAATCTAACATAGGAATCAAAATATATTGTTATCTGGATTGTAATACTGTATCTGTGAAAATCAGATGATGCACAAGGTGAACTGCTTAAATTAATACTTCTTGCTCAAACTTAGCATGCAAACCTTTGGCCTTTAATTGTGAGCAACATGATCCGCAAGTCGATTTTTGGGTATTGAATTGTTCACTGCTGATACTGGTCATATCGCCCATGTATTGGGCAGTATCAGGCCAACATGGACCGATGCATCCATATCGTTCATGGACGATACTGTTATGTGTCGGGCGATGTACCTGTATTGGGTGATGTGTCAAACCTTGGTGAGCAACAATGAATCTTGAACTCTCATTTTCTGTTGTTTGCTTGTGAAGCCTGAGAAAGAGTCTCACTGATATATTTTTTAACATCATGTTCTGTGATAATCTTGTTTTCTCTTTCATTCTTCTTGGTGATTAATGACCATTTACACTCAACACACTGAATGTTATAATCTAATTAAAGTTGAAGGAATTTTACAAAAAAAAAAAAAAAAAAAACCTACGTAATAAATATGGAATATACATTCTGCTACCTTCTTCAAAAAGGTTTTCAATAAGCTACCTCATTAATCGATATAATTATCATTCCACTACCTTTCGTTACATTTCTTTAACGGCTAGTAGGGTGGGGCATGCGAGCAAATGGGTTGGCTGCTTGGGTGGGCCCCGCCATGATGTTTATGTAAAACCCACCATGACCACCAGGTTCGTCACCTCAAATTAGGGCCCCCAAAAATCAGTCCCATCCGTGATTCAGGTCAACCACATGATTGGAAACGGTGTACATGGCAATGATCACCCTCCATATTGTTTCCCTTGGGATGCCCACTTGAATTATGGATGGTCCTAAGTTTTAGGCCCCAGGCCTAAATTTTGGTGCAGCATCTAATGGTTGGAGTGGATTTCATATGAGCATTACAGTGCGCTCTGTGAAATCGAGAGTACACATCTCTATCCCATCTGTTTTCTTTGGTGTGGCTCACCTGAATAACAACTCAACCTGTTTTTTTGGCTCTTGGCCTAAACTGAGATTACTCATCTAATGGTTGGGGTGGATTTAGCATACATGTCATGGTGGACTGCCAAAAACCAAGTCCCTGCATCCCTCTCCAATTGTACAGAGAGATTATTTAGAAAAAGGGAACTTTATGGGATGCTGCTCTTGATTTTGACGGGGCCACTGTGATGCTTATGTTTATGTAAGATCCACTCCAACCACCAGATATTTAGATTCATATTAGGCTCAGAGACAAAAAAAGGTTAGGCGAACCTGTGATTCTGGTGGGCCACACCAAAGGAAACAGTTGGGAGAGAGATGTCCACCCTTGATTTTTATTGGGCCCACTGTGATAATTATATAAAATCCACTCCAACCATTAGATTCCGCACAAATATTTAGGCCTGTGGCCCAAAAATCACACCCATTTGTGATTCATGTGGGCCATACTAATGGAAACAGCTTTGAGGGCGGGTGTTGCCCTGTACGCTGTTTCCAATCACGTGGTCCACCTGAATCACAGATGGAGCTGATTTTTGGCGCCCTTAACCTAACATGGAGTGATGCACTTGGTGGTTAGGTGATGCAGGGGCATGCGATAATCTAACCCTAGATGCATGTATATCAAGTTGGAAGATATTCAAATAATAAAATTACGAAACTAATTACTTTCAATCAGAGGAAACTAACAAATCTCAACACGAAGATGAAATCCGTCCGTCCGGATCATGCCCCTTTGCATAAAACCATGTAAAATCGTAAAACAGGGAGGATCTAGGGATATGAGGATATCCCAGATCTAGCATAGACCAATCCACAGTCAAGTTTGGATCCGGTTATCGTGGCTAGGCATCCCTCTTTTTTATCGTACCAAAAAGGGGGGGGGGGGGGGGGGGGGGGGGTGGGTTTCAAAAAAGGACGAGGGATGTCGAAAAACAATGGGTTATCATGAAGTACGAATTAGGAATCAAAAGAAGCTTACCTTTCCTCGCACCTTGAAGAAAGAGAGAAGAGAACGGAAACTCCGGGGTGGAATCCTCAACACCCGAGGGCCAATCCTGAAACCCTAATCTCTCAACAAAGAGGAAGAAACTCACGAATTTTCTATTCATTCAATAATTTCGAAATAGGGTTCTCACAGCATATATAAGCTACGAAAATAAAAAAAGTGCACTAAAGTGCCTGAAAACCAAAGAAATAACATAAAAACGTCTAAAGCAAATAACGACACTAAAGCGCCTAGAAACAAGGAAATAAATAGAAAAGCGCCTAAATGTAAATCCGCTCCATGGTCCAGCGATCATGATGCTCCTGCGCGATCCTGCATCTCGCGTACTCGTAACGCGTCAGAAAATGGGCCCAATGGGCCCGGCGTCCATCCACATCAACTCGTCTGCTCCAACACTCGATCTGCGACGTCGCCTCCTCTGGTACACTCTAAAGGGTGCACCACTGATGTCCGCATCAATTCTCCCCGGGTGGGAAGAATTCGCCACTGGCGAAAGTGAACTCCTGTACCTCTCAAGCATATCTGGATCGATACGCTGTAGCTCTGTCTCGGTAATTCAGGAGTTATCTACAATAGGCCTGTTCCTCCACTTGACTAGGAATTTCTGGTAACCCCCTGAGCGAGTAGAAACCAACTCGGAGTCCAAAATTCCCTCTATCTCGTCTCTTCTCGGTGCAGAAGGAAGAGAAGGTAAGATGGGTATAGGGAGGTCAGGCTGTGGCCAAGGTCCATATATAGGGGAGGTCTGGGAAGAAACAGGGGAATCACTGGATAGAGGTAATGGCTCGTGATAGGGAACTAGATCTTCCACATTAAATGTGGAACTGATGCCCATGGTAGGAGGGATATCGACAATATAAGCGTTAGACCCCAACCTTTTCACAATTTTATGTGAGCCTATGCTACGGGCATGAAGCTTCTTCACGGATCCAGGTGGAAACCGATCAGACCTAATACGAACCATGAAGTCATCTCCAGGTTGAAATTCCCTAAATCTCCTGTGAGTGTCAGCAGAAAGTTTATAATGTTCATTACTTGAATTAATCTTCCTTCTGATCTCAGTATGCAATGCATGTATATGATGGGCAAATGACTCTCCTAACTCTGAAGGACGCTGTGGGGTAGCCATGGGGATCAAATCTATGGGGGCTCGGGGTCTAAGACCTGAAACAATTTCAAATGGGCTCATTCCTGTGGACCTGTTCACTGAAGAGTTATAAGCGAACTCTGCTGTGGGAATAACAGTGTCCCAGGTCCTGTGGTGGTCTCCAACTAGACATCTCAACAAATTCCCTAGGCTACGGTTCACTACCTCTGTTTGACCATCCGACTGAGGATGATATGCTGAAGAAAATTGAAGCCTCGTACCCAAAAGATGCGAGAGAGTCTTCCAAAAATAACTAGTGAACCTAGTATCTCTGTCAGACACGATGGATCTAGGTACCCCATGAAGTCGCACAACCTCCTGAAAGAATATCTTAGCAATGTGGGAGGCATCTGAGGTCTTATAACAGGGTAGGAAATGGGCCATCTTAGAAAACCGATCATCGACCACGAGTATGGAATCGTGCTTACGAATAGTCTTAGGAAGCCCAAGCACGAAATCCATACTGACATCTTGCCACGGGGCATGTGGAACTGGCAAAGGAGTGTATAAGCCTGTATTTTGTTTCCTCTGCTTTGCCAGTTGACATGTCCGACACTGCCCTACAATCTTGGCCACATCTCGCTGGAGATTAGGCCAATGGAAACGATCAGAAACCAGGGCAACTGTTTTATCTCTACCAAAGTGACCTGCCATCCCTCCAGCATGAAGCTCCCATACTAGAAAATCACGGAGGGATGTGCGTGGGATGCAGAGCTTGTCCCCTCTAAAAAGATATCCGTCTGTAAGGACAAACTCAGCACTCCTCGAGGGTGGGTCACTAGACAACGACGCATAGATGGTCCCAAAGTCAGGACAAGTTGAGTACTCACCCTTGAGTTGCTCAAAGCCTGTAACTTTAATGCTCATGGACCGCAGCGTCATGACACGACGGTTAAGCGCGTCAGCAACCTTATTCTCTTTACCGGCCTTGTGCTTAAGTAGAAACATATACTCTTGAAGAAATTGAGCCCACTTGGCATGCCTAGGGCTCAATTTCTTTTGAGAGCTCAAATATTTCAAGGCCTCATGATTAGAGAACAGGACAAATTCTTGCGGTAATAAATAACGCCGCCAATGGCGCAATGATTGCACAACCGCATAGAACTCTTTGTCGTAGGTGGAGTAGCGTTGTTTAGCCTCATTCAGTTTCTCATTGAAAAAGGCCATAGGATGTCCCTCTTGGCTTAACACTCCCCCTATGGCAAGTCCTGACGCGTCACACGTCACCTCAAAGACTTTAGAGAAGTCAGGTAGACGCATGACGGGCGCTTCCGTCATCTTATTCTTAATTTCAGAGAAAGCCCGTGTCGCGGCTTTAGTCCATTGGAACTCCCCTTTTCTTATGCAATCTGTGATGGGAGCCATAATAGAGCTAAATCCACGGATGAACCGCCGATAGAACGTAGCTAGGCCGTGAAAGCTTCGCACGTCGTGTATATTACGCGGCTCGGGCCAATTGACAATGGCCTTAACTTTCTCAGGGTCTGCAGACATACCCTCTGACGAAACAACGAACCCCAGGAAGATAACTCTAGAAGTCAAGAAGGAACACTTCTTGAGGTTCGCATAAAGCTTTTCTGCTCGCAGGGCGTTGCAGACCTGCCTCAAGTGTTCAAGGTGCTGGGTAGGAGACGTACTATAGAGGAGGATATCATCGAAGTACAGAACTAAGAACTTACCCATAAAGGGTCGCAGCACCTGGGTCATCACCCTCATAAATGTACTTGGAGCATTGGTTAACCCAAAGGGCATAACCAACCACTCATACAGCCCATCCTTCGTCTTGAAGGCAGTCTTCCACTCATCTCCTGGGCGAACACGAATTTGGTGATAACCACTCTTGAGGTCAATTTTCGAAAAGATAGTAGAGGTGGCCATCATGTCAAGCATGTCATCAAGCCTCGGGATGGGAAACCGATACTTGACAGTAATGTTGTTTATGGCTCTACAATCAACACACATGCGCCACGTGCCATCTTTCTTTGGCGTAAGAAGCGCAGGCACGGCGCACGGGCTCATACTCTCACGAATAAATCCCTTTTTAAGCAATTCATCCACTTGCCTCTTCAACTCGGCATGTTCGGTGGGATTCATTCTGTAGTGAGGGAGGTTTGGTAGGGTCGCCCCTGGGACAAGATCTATCGCATGCTGAATGTCCCGCATTGGTGGGAGCTCGTCTGGAAGGTCCTTAGGGAAGACATCCCGAAACTCCTCTAGGACTGAACGAACCTCTTGGGGTAACCCTATAGCAACCTCGGGTGTGTTCTCTCTAGCCAGTAAAACGTACACCATAGTCCCAGTTTTAGCCTCTCTCTCAAACTCCTTAGCATCTATGATGTGGAGAGACTTCGACTGAGGTGCCCTTTGACTCTTAGAACTGCCTCGAGACGCAACATCTTTCGCTCCTGTGGACGATTTGGGAGGGAGCGGGCTCAAGACAAGCTTCTTTCCTTCATGCTTAAACACACAATTATTCGTACGCCCGAATATTGTGACATCTTTGTCAAAGAGCCATGGCCTTCCCAAGATGATATGGCCAACGTCCATCGTGACCACATCACACCACAACGTATCCTTGTATGGCCCGAATTCAATTGGCACAAGGCATCGCTGAGTCACAGGAAGGGATGTCGCATCAACCCAAGAAACTCGGTATGGGTCGGGGTGAGGGACTGGCTTCAACCCCAGGCGACTCAAAGTACTTGGAGAAACTACATTCTCACAGCTCCCGCTATCTATGATCACTTCGCAGCTCTTATCTCCACACTTGGCGTAAGTGTGGAAGATAGTGGTTCTGCGCCAATCCTCACTTTCCTTCACCTGGGCCAAAGCGCATCTCACCACAGCAAGTGGGGTAGTCTCCACAGTATCATCCTCGGCATCACTGGCCGGCTCAAGGGATTGGACGATGATTTCCTCATCATTCTGGTCACCTTCAACTTCATATGCCACTTCTTCTTCTGTAGAGTGTTCAGAAACAAAGGCAATACGCCCACCCCTATTTGAACACTCTGCGGCAATGTGACCCATGCCACCACAGCGGTAGCACTGGCCTGGCATCGCAGTCCTAGTACTTGGTCCAGCCACATTGTTACCTCGATTTCTATTGACTGGTTGGGTACCAGGTTGAGCTCTGGGTTGATTTCCGACCTAAGGTCTCGCTCCCTGCGGAGCTACTCTAGGCACAGTAGGTCGAATCTCAAACCCTCTAGCAGGAGATTGGCGCACATAGTGCTCCAGTTCCTGCACCATCTGGTAAGTGTGCTCTAAGCTGGTAATCATATGAGGCATGAGCTCACGCTGGAGGTCAAACTTGAGGCCCATACGAAAACGGGAGAGAACCACAGCAGGGTCCTCATCTACATCGCACCTCATCATGTATTCATCGAACTTGGCAATGTATTCCGTTACCATCATGGATCCTTAGCGCAAAGTGTGCCATTGATCCAACAGCCTCTGCTTATAAGAAAGGGGAACATACTTCTCTCGCAACAGTTCTTTCATTTCAATCCAAAAGAGAACTAGCCCCTTTCTAGATCGCTCACGGCGACGCTCCACATTTCCCCAATGTAGTTTTGCCTAGCCCACCAACTTCATCTTGGCGAATCCAACCCGCTGTGGGTCTGGCAGACCGTGCCACTGAAAGAAGTGATCCATGTCTGCTAGCCAATCAGAAAGAACTTTAGGGTCCAGTCTCCCATCAAAACTAGGAGCGTCAACCTTGATACCCTTCATGACCCTAATAACAGGGTCCTGCTCATGGTATCTCTGAGGTTGCGGATATCGCACCCCACCATGGCCCTCCCGCTGGGCGGGGAAAACAGGATAACGAATCTGTGGGGGTGGCTGGCCTACGATTTTTTCGATTTGGGATATCCGGTTCCTTTAAAAAAAAAATCACCAAAAAGGGAAATTTTGGGTAAACTGACCTACGCTAGGAACCTTTGCTTTGATACCAAAATTGATGCAGGGGCACGCGATGATCTAACCCTAGATGCATGTATATCAAGTTGGAAGATATTCAAATAATAAAATTACGAAACTAACTACTTTCAATCAGAGGAAACTAACAAATCTCAACACGAAGATGAAATCCGTCCGTCCGGATCATGCCCCTTTGCATAAAACCATGTAAAATCGTAAAACAGGGAGGATCTAGGGATATGAGGATATCCCAGATCTAGCATAGACCAGTCCACAGTCAAGTTTGGATCCGGTTATCGTGGCTAGGCATCCCTCTTTTCGATCGTACCAAAAAGGAGGGGGGGTTCAAAAAAGGACGAGGGATGTCGAAAAACAATGGGTTATCATGAAGTACGAATTAGGAATCAAAAGAAGCTTACCTTTCCTCGCACCTTGAAGAAAGAGAGAAGAGAAAACGGAAACTCCGGGGTGGAATCCTCAACACCCGAGGGCCAATCCTGAAACCCTAATCTCTCAACAAAGAGGAAGAAACTCACGAATCTATTCATTCAATAATTTCGAAATATGATTCTCACAGTATATATAAGCTACGAAAATTTAAAAAAAAAGTGCACTAAAGTGCCTGAAAACCAAAGAAATAACATAAAAACGTCTAAAGTAAATAACGACACTAAAGCGCCTAGAAACAAGGAAATAAATAGAAAAGCGCCTAAATGTAAATCCGCTCCATGGTCCAGCGGTCATGATGCTCCTGCGCGATCCAGCATCTCGCGTACTCGTAACGCGTCAGAAAATGGGCCCAATGGGCCCGGCGTCCATCCACATCAACTCGTCTGCTCCAACACTCGATCTGCGACGTCGCCTCCTCTGGTACACTCTAAAGGGTGCACCACTGATGTCTGCATCATTAGGGTGGATTTTACATAAACATCAGTGGGGCCAACATGAGCCACTAACCCATTTGCTTGCATTGCCCCCGTGTACGGAAGGTGGTGGAATGATAATTATATCAATTAATGAGGTTATTTTTTGAAAACCTCTTTGAACAAGGTACTGGAATGTAAATTCTCTCTCTCTCTCTCTCTCTCATATATATATATATATATATATATATATATATATATATATATATATATATATATATATATATATATATATATATATTGAAGGATAATGAGCTAATTTTATTAAATGCTGGTTGACAATGTAAACACAACAAAGAATACATCGATGCAGGAAAAAACCGAAAAGGATTACAACCCTAATAAAAAGGAAGCACCATGAATGTTAACATCTTTTGACCCCACTGCCCACTCAATGGCATCCCTTTTCGATTTCTACACTACTTCCCATGGACCTGCTTTGTTGCGAAAGCACCATGCATTATGTTCCCCCCACATATTCCACATAAACTGCAAGTCTAATCAATCACCAAAGGGGCAACCTTTCCTTAGGAAGCTGGATCCTGTGCTGCATTCAAAACATTTGGACCACTGAGAGGCATCGCCCAATCCATGTCGGAATGTAAATTCTATATTAATTACGTAGCTTTTGTAAAATTCCTTATGCTCAGATCCATACATCTGATACCTTGTCAGTGTACTTCATAGTTTAGTTCATTTATAGAATATCCATATATGCTCTACCATCCTGATTTTAAAAGATAGGATGGGGATGATCAGTTGCTCTTCTCTATGTTGCTCTCCAGCTGCCTTAGTTGCAGACAGAAGTTGTCATTGATGTTGTCGTCACCCCAATCATTTTCCTACTTTTACACGTTTTCTTTCCCTTCTTCCTTATCATACCACTCTTCATCTTTTGAACTGTTCAAAGTCATTTTTGTCTTTGAAGAGATCGATCTTGGCATTTTCAGTCGCTACCTTTGATTCGGTCACCATTTCAGAACGACCAAGGATATCAGAGTTATGTTTTGCCATAAAGATTGGTTGCCATTCCAGAAAGAATGACCTTGTCAGTGTTCTTGACCAGTGATTAATCATTTAGAAACACATTTCTGGAACTGCTTAGTTATGTTGATATAAAACTGTTAACTTTGAATCATTTTGAACCATTTCAGGCTTCGAACAGATGACTGTTAGATTGTACCAAGTATTTTTGTGAGCTGTGTACACGAGGACTAGGTCCTGTTCATCAGCAAATGTATTGTTTACTATCGTCCAGGAAAGCGTGTGTGGGTTTGTGGTTTGACATTTTAAATCCTTGATCTGATCAGTCCTAACATAGATGGGGGAGGCTCCAAATGTCTTGCAGATTGTAAGATCTTAACCCTTCAGTATTTGGCCTTTCTTCAATTGAATGTGGACTACTGCTGTAGTTTTCACTTATTTATTAATCACCATTGAAAGGGTTGGAGTTTTTATTTGGATATTCTTGAGGTGTCCACATCCATGCTGGGACCTTTCAGATTAATGGTTTGGATCAGAGGATCAAGGGCCCCATCGATGGAATCCTGTGGATCATGGAACTATATGTTTGTTGATGAGCAGGTCCCTGTAATTCCTCTTGATTAAAAGCTACATGACATTTCTGAAAAGCTACTTTTCCTTTTCCACTTATGCAGCTGTTCTTCAAGATAGTGGCATCAGGTGTGGAGATCAACTTCGGGACTTACTCAATTTTGTTGAAGAATCTTTCGGCCGCTGGTAAATGGAGGAAATATATTGAGGTACACAATGGTTTACTATTATATGGTGAATCAATGCATTGACAGCATGCATTTTGTTTATTTTTATTTTTGGCTGCTGCTTTAATTTCTCTAAATCATGTTGGACTTCAAAGTATTGTTTGATACAAATAACAAGTAGTCAAATATATCTGTCCAAGGAATGGAAGTCCAGACCTATTCTAACCATTATATTCCACAAATTCTTTAGGAGATTGATGTAAGTTGTCAACTTCCCATTCACCATGTTGTTGCTGGAAGTCATATGGAAGGGATTTAATGGTTTAGTAGTAGAATTCGAAGCTATATAACAAAGTTGGAGGGAAAAGAGACTCATTCTATGCAATCTGGTTATGAAATCAATGAGCTTTCAATACCCAAATTTTAGAATGTATGGAGTACATACACCACACGAGAGTATTCGAAAAGGGGGATAAACAACTTATTAAGACTGAAACTTTTCACAAGTAAAACTCCACAAAACTCAAAAAATATGCAGTGGCATTTTTATCTCCTAGAACATCCCTTTTCTATCAGTATCATTCTCAAAGCCTTATACCAACTAAATGGGGTTGGCTACACAAATCCCACTCTGCTATTCCACTGTATCAAGGGTCATCTCTTCATTTAAACCTTTGGTCACCAAATCTTTTCTAAATACCTCCACCTACATACTTTTGGGCCTTTCCCTTGCCCTTTAAGAGCCTTCAACTCAAACCGCCTTCTAACCAGTGCAGTTCTTGGTCTCCGTTGCACATGGCCAACCATCTAAGTCTACTTTCCCTCCACGCCATCAGAAGAAACTTCCTATCCTCCTCCCACTTATTCCACAAGATAAAAAAAAATTCTGGATTCACTCAATATTGTCTGCCACTTCCATTGGACGAGGGAACAAGGATAGCATATAGACAGTAAGGGAGGCAAGGACTGATTTAGTCAGTGTGATTCTTCCCCCGAGGAAAAGAAACCTGCTCTTCTAAGTCGCTAACCGCTAATTGCATTTCTCTATCACACTATCCCACATGTCTGACTTCATTCTACCTTTAACTGTCATACCCAAATGATTAAGATGGAAATCTGCAATCCTGCTACCTATTTCTGCTGCGATTGATGCCCACTTCACTGCTGTCCAATTTTTTGCCCCATAATGCTGTTCTTCTTTAGATTCACTTTGAGGCCAAATATTGCTTAAAAAACCAATAAGATATACCTAAATTCCCTGCTTCTTCAATCGATTTGTCCCCAAACAACAGCGTGTCATCTGCATATTTCACATGAGTGACCCTTACATTATTGCTACTCACCAACACACCCTTGATCAAATCAGCCTCCACTCTTTCAGCAACATTTTAGATGATGCCTCTGCAACTGTGAAAAGGAGGAGCAGAGAGAGAGAGAGAGAGAGAGAGAGAGAGTCCCCCTGCCCAATGCCTGCCTTTTGAAAAACATTTTAGATGGCAGAGGCGCATGAGTATATCTTTAGATGGCGATGCCTGCCTTTAGAATAACATTATCTCTCTCTGCTCCTCATATTGCACATGAGTGACCCTTACATTATTGCTGCTCACCAACACACCCTTGATCAAATCAGCCTCCATTCTTTCAGCAAACATTTTAGATGGCGCCTCCACAACTGTGAAAAGGAGGAGCAGAGAGAGAGAGAGAGGGGGGGGGGGGGGGGGGGGGGGGGGGCATTGAGAAGTTGATATATATATATATATATTCCTTAAGGAGAAAAGTTACATTGCTCCTCTGGGTACATAAAAACATACACATGCACACACACACACACACACACATACTTCCACACTCCCCCTTAAGCTGAAGCATGTATGTTAATCATGCTTCAGCTTGGAATACATACAAGCTGAAATACATACAATAAAATGAGCATGGAACATTGCTCCCCTTCGAATACAACATGGCAAGGCACTGACCAAGCTTGAACTTCCTTAATGTAGAGTCTTCTCTTCAAGAACATGACCACAACAAAGCTCGACAACAATCGAGTCAATAAGAATCTCTCAGAAATATGAGTGTATCACGTGCAACACTCAAGAGAAGAAAAACAAGGTGAGGGTGCATCACGTGCAACAACACTCACAACAACAACAAGGTGGAGGGACACTCATACCATAAAAAAAGGCCTAAGAAATGAAGAGAAGATGAACGTAGAAGAGAAGATCCCCCAATAGCAACCAGCCCCCATGCGAAGGTGGGTGTGAAATTGCAGTTTTACTGCTAGTTGAGAGACTAGGAGATATGCCTAATGTCCTACAGGGGGGTGAACAGGACTTTTCAAACTTCTTTACCAATTAAGATTTTAATTGCCTTTCTAAAATAGTTTCTCAATTATGCGCAAATAAGGCACAAGATCAACACATGCAAATTGGAAAAAGACTTGAGATGATGATCAATCAATCTATGGAAACTATGTAGGCTATGAGGAATGCAACAAGTAAAACAAATCTAATTCCACTTTCAATGAGAGCATTTGATCAAATAGTTCATATACATGCTTGTTTTATTCTACTGAGAAAATGAGAGAGAGTATCATGTAAGCATTACTTCAAGCATGTAGTGTGCATTCAAGTAATCATTTGGAATATTTGGCAACAAACAGAACTAAAAGACTAACAAACATTCATCACATTGCACACGATGTATAGTGGTTCGACTTTGGGTCTACTTCACTCCCGACTTATCCACTCACCCCTTGTGTGGCCGAATTTCATTATCTCAGAGGTTTTAAATTAGGTTCACCTCTCAACCTTTACAACCCACACAAGGTCTATGCGTTTTGCACCCGCTGGTGGCCTACATAAGTTCTTCCACATGTCCTACATCAGGACAACATATGTATTCTCCCGTGTCGGAGGCCTACATGAGGACTTACGAGTTTGGATCTCAAACTCTACCTTGTCCAGTGTCCTACACAAGGACAACCATGAGATTGGGTCGCATTCTCTCGACCCCAATCTCTACAAGAAGAGGATCAAATCTGGACTCTAAATACTAAGAAAAACTTAGCTGGATGAGCCCCTTGGATGCGCCGTTGTTGAAGAAGCTTCGACTTGCACGACCAACTTCTTCTTCAGCTCCCTCGATCAGTAACCTTGCTTTGGATATATATTTGAAGTGCCAAGGTGAGGGAGAAGATGCATGAACCTAACTATAGGATGTTAGGACTTAATGGGTATAGGTTAGGCTCATTTACTTCTAGCATTCAATGGCATTCATGATAAAAGATTTTCTTATTTGATTAGATGAAGCCATGCAATGAATGCTTGAGTTCATGAGTCAATCCAAGAATTGAATGATCATTAAAGCTCTTAATTACAAGGATTGAGTCATGAACTGACAAGAAGAGAGCACTAGGTAAGAAGGATATGAAGGGAAAAGACTCCTAGGGTTGCTCTATTAAATGCTCAGCTTGCTTGCCAAAATGCCCCAACAAATGCTTTTATAGATAGTGAATAATGGGCAAAAAACGGCTAGTTTCTGATTGATCTATCGGTTTGTCGATCGATCGCAATTAAAAGATTTTTAGTTAAAAGCTCGCTGGACAAAAACTGTCCTAATCGATCGATCGCATGGTTTGGTCGATCGATCGCTAAGCTAGGCCGATCAATCTCAAATGTGACTTCTTTCATTAAGTCTTGTTGGAAAGTTTTGCGGTCCAGCGATCGATTTCGCTGCTTGGGCGATCAATCCCAAATGCGATTTTTGCTCTGAATGCTTGCTGGACCATATTGTGGTTCGACGATCGATCACCAGCCCTGGTCGATCAATCACCAATGCACATTTCTGCTTAAGAGTTTGTTGGACTACTTCCAGGTAGAGTGATCAATCACTCACTTCTATAGATCAATCGATCAGAGCAATTTGAGCTGGTTTTTCAATAATGATTAAAGCTCAAGGTACATGCTCTTAGATTTTCTTTTGAGCAATGATCTCTTAAGATCTTCCCTGATCAAGAAGAAACTTTGGCAAGATTAAATGGCTTCAGAGTTTTCCTAGAGAATTATGCCATCTAAACAAAGGGTTTTGGTATCCTAGGGTCTATCTACGTGCACACTTACCAAAGAAACATGTGGAGCTTGGAATCTTTACTTGGCTAGCAACTTTGTCTTCAAGTCTTGCGGTCTTTAATCTTCATATGGGCTCACCAGACTTGACACAATTGACTTAACGACAATTGACACAATATTGCACTTACAGGGTGAAGCATTTCATCAAACACCTGGTGTGCGCAACATACATCTAGGCACGGAAGAAGAATTTCAGCTTTGCAATCCCAGTAATATCACTCTATACGTCAGCCCCATATCATCAAAAGTAGGGAAAATAGAAATCCCAACAAGGGATCTAAAGAACAAGGGACTGACGCATCCGCTTCTCACGAACTACACCGTAGCTCGCTCAAAGCTTGGCAAATCTTCGTGACACTCGTATCTTGGGATTACTCTTGATAAACCGCACCTAACCCATGCGGAAGAACTGCTCCAAAACCCTTCAGAAAAACACTGCATTAGAAAAACAGAAATCTGGACTTTTTCAATTTTTCTTCATTTGCTGCAGCAAACACCACAAAACCTACTCCAAACCATGCAGAAAAATCTCCATCATCCCTCTAAAATCCAGATCTAACAACCCCTACAGCTTTTACTCCAAAAATGGGGGCCGGCCATACACTGCTAACACCATCTGTGCGCACGGACAACGTTAGCGGCAGGCCCCACTACTGCAGGGATCGACGCTCTGATACCAAGTAGAGAAATAAAATAAAAGTGTCGTCAAATACCTCTTTGCCAGGAAGGAAAATGAAAGGGTCGTCAAATACCTGTCTGCCGGGAAGGAAAATGCTTTTGAGTGATGACATCGCCGATAACTCTTCCCATTCTCACAGCAAGAACCTTAAAAATAATTTTATGGACACTACCGATCAGACTGCTCGATCTGAAATTGATACAAATTCTGCACCCTTCCTATATAGGGATCAACGCAATAAAAGAAGCCCCAACAACCTTGCATATGGTAGTTTGATCATGGAATTCCGCAAACACCTTTAAGATATCCTACCTGATCACCTCCCAATGTCTTTGGAAGGATAGCAACGGATACCCATCTGGACCTGGTGTAAGGTACCCATTCCGAAAATTGGAATGACATCTTGTGGAGCATGCCAAAGCACATCCCAACCACTGTTTGCGGTGCTACACTGTTGATTAGCTGCTGGATTTTCAGTTCTGAGGGTTCTATAGTGAATAAAGCAGACTATGGAATGGGAGTTCTTTCCGACGATCAAGGAAAAATCATTACTGCATTCTCCGGTCCGATCCAAGTGGGCTTTGCCACCCTATCCGCTGCCTATGCTCTGGGAAACAGTAAATCTGATCTCTAGCCATTTTTAGAACAAGATCTTTTTTTTTTCCCCCTCTTTGGGTCATTTGCTACTGTTCTCAACTTGCCTTTAGGGAAGAGCCTGGTTCCTTGGTCCTTGTCTTGTCTTTTTCAGGCGGTTAGGTCTTCAGCCGCTGGGCTAAACATTTTGTTTACTTGTGATGTTGAAGATCTGAACCCCATCGCAGCTGTTTTGGCCAGGTGAGGTTCAGTTGGCCCCCATCTTTGTATTGGGAACTTGTTCCCTCTTCCTCAATCTTTTAATAAAACTGTTTCGTCTTCCCCCCCAAAAAAAGAAAAAAGAAAAAGGAAGAAGAAGAGTTAAGCTCTCTATAACTTTTTAGCAGTAAATTCATGTGAAAAAACAATGATAGAAATTGTGCAATTTAGCTGAACAAACTACAATGTTTGGACCAGTTACTATGAAAACTACTTCCCCTTGCAAGTATAACCGTTTCTCGCTTCCAGTTTATGCTTCTGGCTAACTACTATGGCAATTTTTGTAAAATAAGATGTTTCATGCAT
Source organism: Liriodendron chinense (assembly GCA_003013855.2). Lineage (NCBI taxonomy): Eukaryota > Viridiplantae > Streptophyta > Magnoliopsida > Magnoliales > Magnoliaceae > Liriodendron > Liriodendron chinense. The sequence goes on from ML058552.1 coordinate 3,473,709, forward strand.
ATGGTTCCATGAAGCGGGAAGAGAAGCAGCGACAAATTCGGGTGTGGGAATAGGAAAGCCTCTGTTTAAAATATTAGCAAGTGTAAACAACTGGCAGTGAGAGCGGGAACTGCTAATCCAAAGTGTGATTCAAAGTGGGGCTGCACTTGGGTAGAGGATTCATCATAAGGTCACCAATCAATTTCTCACATTGTTTTCGTATTCGAAATGGGTTCTTTCCTCTCCATCCCAATTAAGCTATGTAGCACTAGATGCAAAAGGATTCCCTTAGCAGTGATCTTTTTATTTTATTTTTATTTTTAAAATTTTTTTAATGTCCTAACTTAAACTAAACTTCTGAGAATCTACATAGTTCGTGCAAGGGTAGCATGTAGAGATGGAAGAAGTAGCAGGAAAGCACCTCTGGTAGGAACTCGAAGAGCAGTTTCGAGTCCTAGATAGGAGAAGGTTCTGAAGGTAAGGGTGATAACAATGGTGATAAGGCAAAGTCTGGAGAGGGGAACGGGGATGGATGGATGGAGATTTCTCGCAGAAGAACGGGACCACTGAAGAAGGTTTCTTTCAAAGATGATGTCTCAGAATACCCTACACTGTTTGTGCAAGGGTTTCCAGAGGGTTGGAAGCCGATTAACTTCTCAAGAGTCTTCGACAGAGTAAGGGTGGTTATGGACATCGTCCTGCCTAGAGATAGTCATTCTACTCCTCGGGGATTCGCCTTTGTGCGGATGAATTCGGAGGAAGAGTTGAGTTGTGCGGTGCACATGCTCCATGGTGAAAGCTTCGAAGGGATGAAGCTCTTTGTGCAGAGAGCAAGGTTTGAGTTAGAATTAAAATACAAGGAAAGAAGAACTTCTGACCCGAAGAAACATCTAAGCCACCTAGTAGTCAAGAGGACTAGAAACATCTCTGCTGCTCTGGCTAGACGATTTTCTTTTGTTAAGGAGAGTATTTCCTTTAAGGAGGTATTGGTTGGTGAGGAAGTTCCTTCCAAATCGGCTAGAGGGGCTAAAGACAATATCAGGGCAAAGATTATAGAATTTGGTAGTGGGGTGGAGACGGAGCTGGTTGAGAAGAGAGAGTAGTGCGCCTTAAATAGGACGTCATCACCTGCTCATGGGCATCGCTACATCAATCGGTGGTTGTGTTAACAAAAGAAGGCGCTTCGATTCCTCAGGTGAGGAAATGGCTAGACGACTGTTGCAGGATGCCACTAGAGACGTACATCATAAAACCCATTGGTTATAATGAACTCCGGATCTGATCTAACCCCAGGAACTAACATCGATCTATTGATGATGGTGGGAGCTCTGCATAAGGACGGTCTTGTCCTTCGGATTCAGAGATGGGAGGATTTTTCCTTCGACAAGGAGAATGTATGGCTCCTAATTTGGGCAGTGCTGATGGAATTTTGGTTTGACGAATTCTTTGTTGCGGTAGCATTGTGTTCATGGTGGGCCGTAAAGGCTGTTACGGGGTCGTAAAGGCCGTTAAGTAAAGGTGATGGTGGCAACCATTACACGTTATTGGGTCGTAACGGCCATTATGGAAAAAAAATGACCCGTAACCGTCGTTAACGGCCTGTTACGTCTCTTTTAAAGGCCATAATAGCCCCATAATGGTTTGTTACGGGGCAAATACAGGTTTTTAGACCTTTTTTTCAACGTTATGGGGCAAATATAGGTTTTTTGTTTTTAATTAAAAGGAGACTGTAACGGCCGTTTCGAGAGCCGTAACAGCCGTTACGACCCGTATTGTGAAGGTAACGATGGTGGCCGTTACAACCACTATTACCGTTACGGAATACCTTGATCGTGTTTGGGAGAATTTCTAGAGGTGGATTTGAAGACGAAGCTTGGGGAGGAGGTCGGTGTGATTAGGGTTTGGATTCGGCGGAGAAAGGACACCGTCATCCCGAGTTGTATCTCAGCCTTCGTCGGGGATACGATATTCTTCATGTCCGTTTAGAGGGAAGAGAAGGAAGACACACTGCCCTGGTGGGGTGACCATGGAGGATAAGAGACCGTCTCTGCAGACCAACGTCCAAGACAGAGGCACTGTCAAGGAGGAAGAAGTACCGCGGTTGTGCTCCTCAGACGTACCGAACTCGGAAGATGCTTCGTGTGAGGTTTTGGTTTGTGGAGAGGAGGTTGGTGGCGGAACTGCCACTGGTTGTGTGACGCATGGCGACCTGTCGTTTGCTGGAGATATAGGAGTAATGTGTTCTTGCCCGGTCCTACAAGATCTAGCTAGTTCATAGACAGAGCCAGGTCCGAACTTGGGTTATGTGGACACAAGACAAGTTTGGAATCCAGCTTCAAACATCTGTTGTGGTAAACCTCTTTCTGGAGCTTCGTTTTGGCCCAAACCGGGTTCAGAGGCTTCATCTGCTCCTCTTCTTTTCACGCCAGACAAACGACAGAGATGCAAGGCACGTGGAGTTGAGGTCGTGGCACGTAAGCATTTGATTTCAAGTCTGTGCGAAGCAAGTGAGGTGCACCCGTAAGAACTTATTTCTCTCTTACAGGCGCCTAAGTTGGTCACATGCGGGAGTTTCTCGAAGGCGTTTCTCTTTAAATCGGGCAATCCGGACTTCCCTGGAGGTCTTACTCCACTCAGACTGATGCAGGAAGCTGGTGCGAGTCTTGGGATGTTGCAAGACGATCTCTCCATTTACATTGGCCCATCATTGGTGCAGGGGTGCAATCTAGATATAGTGCCATCTACAACTGTTGATTGTCGGGAGATCACAGAGGGTGTCAACGACAAGCATGCTCTTTCAGAGAGATGACTTGTTGGAGGACGGTAATCAGGCTCTAGTAGGGGAATCGACTAAAGCTAAGATGTTTGAGGAAGTGTTGGATGTCAGAGAAAATGGCCCTTGACATTATCTCCACTCAGTCAGTCCAGGATGCTCATGCGGGGATTGGAAGTATCTCGGCAGAACAACAAAGGTGGGCTAAAGACGTCTTGGAACAAGTGGGGGGACTCGTGGGGATGTCGTACGGGGTTACACATGAAGATGTGCAGGCATTTTTTCATTTCGCTGAAGCTAGAGCCACTCGTTATTTTTAGGAAGCTCAGCAACTCAAAGCCAAGAAAACTCCTAAAGGGTGGAGGGAACTGTGGAATCTTGAATGCTCCAATTACGACTCTGCGGCTAGAGCATTTGGAGGGAAGAGGGCAAGGTTGGGTAAAGCGGGTGATCAATGACTATTCTATCCTGGAATGCGTGGTTTGGGGGACAAGGCCGAAAGGGATCAGATCAAGACAGTTTGTAGAAAGTTGAAGGCTGATATCATCACGCTCTAGGAAACAAAGTTACAGGCTTTTGATAGAGGTATGCTTGACTCCCTTTGGGGATTGAAATTTGAGTGGGTGGTGTTAAATGCCACGGAGCCTTCTGGGGGCATTTGTGTTGCCTGGAACTCTATTAGATTGAGACGAATCGACACAACGGTAGGGTGTTACTTTGTCTCTATTTTGTTTTGTGAAGTGTCATCAAGGTTCAAATGGGTCTTCTTTGCTATTTACTGTCCATGTGCGTATAATCTCGATGAGCAGTTTTGGGCAGAGCTAAGGGGACTTCAATGTGGTTCAATTCTCTCATGAAAAATCTGGGGGAGGCAAGATGTCGAAGAGAGTGGATGGGCCGCCACGGATTGGTGGACCTTTCAATGGGGGGAGCCTGGTTCACATGGTCTAATGGGCAAGAGATCCTTGTTATGTCGCGGCTAGACAAGTTTCTCATCTCAACAGACTGGAATGAGAATATCCTTTGGTAGCTTAGCAGGGGCTGTCGAGAATTGTCTCTGACCACAGGCCTATTATGCTGCATTTAGATGAAAAAGATTGGGGCCCCAAACCTTTCATATTTGAAATGGCCTGGCTTGGAAGTAAAAGGCTTTGACCAGCTTGTTGCTAACTGGTGGTCCTCCTTTACAGTTGAAGGATTTGCGGGGTTTAGATTAGCTAGAAAGCTGAAGATGTTGAAAGAAAAACTGAAATAATGGAAGAAAGAGGTCCTTGCTAAGAGAGTGGAAGAGTTTGACAAGCTTGCTGAAAAGATCCATGAGCTGGATTTGTTAAAAGAGGCTACAGGGCTTTCAGAAGAAGATTGAAGGAAGAGAGCTAATCTTATCCTTAGACATGTAGTTAGGGCAAGGGAAGAAGAAATCAGGTGACGTTAAAGATCGCGCGGGCGATTTGGTTGAAGGAAGGAGATGAAAGTACCCGTTTCTTCCACAGTATTGCTAGTGCTATGGCTCATGTCAACATAATTTCTTGTTTAGTTGTAGACAGTAAAACCATTTCCAAGAAAGATCACATCTGCGAGGCAATAGTATCTTTTTTTTAGGAATCAGCTTTCTAGTGAGAACTAGGACAGACCGAGATTAGACTGATTGCAGTTCCAGCAAATTTTATCTATGGACGCGGCTTCCCTGGAAAGGCAAATATCAAAAGAGGTGGTTAAGGTAGCTTTGGGATCTATGTGTGGGGAACAAGCTCCTGGTTTGGATGGATTTCCAATAGTTTTCTTTAAAATTTTTTGGCAGATAATGGGAAAGATGTTATGAAATTTGTAGTGTTCTCGAACGTGGTCACCTGTTGTCCGAACTTGGGGCTTCTTTTATAGCCCTCATTCCAAAGGCAGAGGGAGCTGAACAAGTGAAAGATTTCAGACCTATGAGTCTCATTGGGGGCCCCTACAAGATTCTGGCCAAAATCCTTGCTCTTAGATTTAGGGAGTACATCTCTAAAGTCATTTCGGAGAATCAAGGGGCATTCGTTTTGGGAAGGCAAATTTTGTATACGGCGTTGATCGCCCATGAATGTGTCGACACCACTTATAGAGAGAGAAAAAGCGGTTTAGTTTGCACATTAGATGTTGAGAAGGCTTATGATCACGTCGACTTGGATTTCTTGGACCATATGCTTGGGAGGTTGGGTTGTGGTACCAAATGGAGGGGGTGGATCAAAGTCTACATCCATTCTGCCTCTTTTTGCATATTAGTGAATCGATCTCCCAAAGGTTTTTTTTTTCTTCTCATGTCACAGAAAGTGACCCCACATTTTGTTTTTTAATAAAATTTCATTCACATGAAGAGCTTTACATTCGGGCAGCCCATTAGCTCACAAATGCCTCGGGCCGCCTATCGTGAGAATCACAACTAAGCAAAGAAGAAAACTACTTCTAAGAAGGGCTCTGTAATGCCCCGAAACTCCAAGGATCGAGTACAAACTCGATCCCCAACACCCCGGAAGTTACTAATGCGTATGCAATGCGTGTCATTCAAGTGTTTGGTCAACATGGCATCAAATCATAGTGATAGGTCAAGCTTGGAAATGAAATAGGGACGTACCAGCAAATAAGTAAGTCAAACAGCAATGTACGAAGGGGTCCACTCAGCCTGCCTGATTGGGCCTCTTCTAGCTTGCTAGCTCATGAGGGACCTGCATCAATGAAAGTGCCTGGATTGTGTTTTAGAACACTGTCCCAGAGTGCGAGTGAGTCATCAACTCAGTGGTTCCATTTCCCTAAGTTACTCAAAGCACAAATGTAATCAAACGTAGGTAATGAAACAACATACGTATATAGTAGTGATAAGCGTAGTATGTGATAAAACGAACATACATACATACCAGTCAAAAGCATAAACATAGAACCTTTCTGGTCACAGCCTGACAGTGAGTGGCACCACCACTCACCCGCACAGACTCAAGTCACCAATGAATGGGGCACCACCCCACCAGTCGCACAATCACATCTTATAATCTTAATGCATGAACGCATGAAGTGCAAATGCATGCCCGGACACCGGTTTTTAGTCATAGCCACCAGTGAGTGGCACCACCACCTCATCCGCACAGACAATGCATGCCATGCCGAACTATGTATGATTAGCCGAGTTATTAGTTATTCCGGTTTAACATCCAGCCGGTTGGCGAAACCACCGTACCATTATTCTATCACCAGGCCAATCTGGGACCATCTGGCTCCCCTGCATGGCGAATGCATCTCATCGCCAGTAACTCTTCGATCCAAGTATGGTTAGACAGTGGCCCGTCAGCCACGTCCAAGCCAAAGCGGAAGGGTCGTCACCCAACAACTAATATAAATAATTAATTCAGAAGTGTGGGTTGTTATTTAAATTAACAATAATGCCCGAGTCGTTCAAGCGGGGCTTGGCACGAGACCATTGGCCGGGTATTTGATAGGGCTGCTCGAACAACCCTTGTGCTCAATGGTCACTACGGGGAGACACCACTCCAGCGTAGGCCGACAGCTCGGTCATATGTCCCATACCACCATCCCCGGCTTATGAGACTTAGGGATCGATCACCGTACGATTTTAAGTGGGCCCATCTAGCGGTAACAATGGTACTTAGGTTCGAATAGAAGCGACAGGTTACACACAACACGCCCAATCCGGAGTTGGGCCGACACCTTTGACTAAGACGAAGACGGGGAGGCCGGCCTTAGGCGCCCGTGGCCCGCATGGTCCTCACACCACTAGCCGGTCACCCGCATTCTACCTCCGTCAACGGTTCCAGTCCCAAAGGGGTGATCGGCCTCATGCAGCCGCCCCTAATTCTCATCCATTTGTCGAGTTAGACAAATCATAGGAAAGCACTTCATCACAGCAAATCGTTGTATACATCAAGCATAATTTAAGAGCATGAGACATAAATATAAACATACAAGTGATTCTAAGCATTCATGATAGTCCTAGGAGTTATACACAAGCAAAAAAAATTTCAGCACATAGTCATCATTTAGGCATGCTTCTAACATCTCAACAGCAATGACAACAAAATTAATCAAAGACTTGGACATTAACTACATTTAAAGCATTTGATGCTAGGCAACCTAGAGGTAAATGGTCCGCACCTCAAATATCTCGGTTATTTTCAAGAAATCCTACAAAAGGAGGGCTGCATGTTAGAGAATTGAGGATGGAACTTAAGAGAGGCTGATGGGGGTTGAGGGATTTACTCATAACTTACCTTTAGGGCTGATGGAATGAACTGGTGGTGAAGGTTGGTCAAGCCGTCAACGGAGCCGTAGGAGCGATCCAAGCTTGGTGGAGTGACATGCAATGTAAGACTCTAGCTCCAAAACTCTCCTCCCTTCTCTCAACTTCTCCTCACCTCTCACTCTCTCTTTCTCAGCAATTTTGAGAAAAAATGAAAGGGGGAGTGTTGGAGAAAGGGGTATATATATTAGTAAATTAGTAAATATAGCCCTGGTTGTTGGAGTTTTACAAAAAGCCCTCTAAGGGGCTGTCTTGATCATGTGGGGCCCACCTGACCCATTAGGACCAATCCAGCCCATGGGATAGCCTCCCCATGGTGAGATCCACCTACGGTTGTGATTTGGTGCAAATCGGATGCAGCGTTTATCGGGTATGAGAAGAAGTCTGTTTGACGGTCACCGGTCGTCGATCGGGGCCACGGCTTTGGGGACGGGTTAGGTATTATATTTAGACCCTAGGCTCTAAGTTTCATTGACATGCAAAGGTCCTAGTGGCCCATCCTAGAAAAGGGATTCTAGTAATGATTGCTCACTTAAGGTCTAATGCAAGTGTACTTGCACTCTCATGTGCACTTGCAGGACATCTCAATTTTTATAGTTTCGGGCTGCCGATCTTGTTGTAACGCCCATCTAGGACCGTCAAGCATGGCCTGGGGGTTGTCCTATTCGAGGTTCGGGTTCATCGGTCTTGGAACGGCTGGTCAAACGGCCTCCTACGAGTGCGTTCGAGCTCTATTTCAATGCGGCTATCGTCCTACTAGGCTAAGGGTGGTCGATTATTCAACCGAAGGCAATGTGAGCAGGACGAGCCCAAGTGTGTGTTCGGATCTTAGAAAAGGCGATTTTACGGGGCGTTACAGGCTGTAGGCCTCACAGCAGCATTTCCTATATCTATCCTGGAACAGACTCTTGCGCTTCTGCCAAGATGAGGGCATCTCTACTTCATCAGATTCCTAACTCCACATTAAGGGTCACCGAATTTACTTCAACTCCCCCGTGAACCTAATTTTTAATGCAAAACCACCAGCCAACATTCAAGCTGCCCAACATACAAAGAGACTGAACTGCATCCTGACACAAACACACAGCCAGCAACCATACCCACATCGCCCTCCGCAACAAATCTGCCAAATAAATGGAGCAGCCTGCCGGCATCTACCTGCATAGAAAACACCTTCCCTAGGCACAGCTCGAGAATACCATTCCTTACAACCAACCATCACAAAACATGAAGAAGCGCCACTGGCAACACTCACACCAAAAACTGATTAGATGCAAACCAGCGGCCAATGCAAACAGAGCATTCTGCTCAGCCTCCAAATTGGCCCTGAAAATTGTCCTGAAAGCTGCACCACTCCGCCGCCCACAGCCTCATTCACCACGAGCATCTGACACAACACCAACCTTTTTTTTTTGAATGATGACTCTGCCAACTGGCACTTTTGAAACTTTTTTTTTCACCAACCAGCATTTTCATTGCATCCGCCAAGTAGTTAAGACTCTCCCAAACAGAAAATTCAGCCAACTGCTCCAACCGGTAGCTATCTTCACTAGGCAAACACCTGCTCAACAAACCAAGTTAGTCCAACCCCAAGCACAACCACACCTGAAACCTGCATGATACAACAAAACAGAAGGACCACCGCCGAGTGTACAACCAACATCCCCAGAAACGAGTTGATCAGAGGATGCCTCTAATCTCCTTTAACAATAACCTATCCTGCAGAAAGGAAATCTCCCAAAATGCAAAATCTATGGCAGTACCCTCCCTGAAGACCCCTTCTATAGGCACACCACAACCCCTACCTCGCTGAGCTGACCCAAGCCAACCCTATCCAGGAAAAGCTTTCCCATAGCAGCGAGAGGAAGGTCCTCCTCCCTGTCGAAAATACTACCTGACTGCGAAGCACTACCATACCTCGCCAAAGCATCAGCCGTTCTATTTACCTCCCTAGGCGTGAATTGGAAGCGAATGTGCTTGTTTCTCCTAAGGGAGGCAATTCTGGTCCACCAGTACCAAACAGACCAGGTAGGGGCCTTCCCTTTGGAGAGTTGGTCCACCAAAATCTTGCAGTCACTTTCAATCACGACATCAGAGAAACCATGAGCCACCACAAGGGACAGGCCCTCAAATAAAGCCCTGGTTTCCGCTAGGATATTGGAACCTATCCCGCAACCGAAAGAAAAAGCAAACTGAAAAACTCCTCGGCTGTCCTTGTAGACCCCGCCACCCCCTGACATGCCCGGGTTGCCCCTGGAAGAGCCATCTACATTAACCTTCACCCAGCCTGGCTCCAGTCTTCTCCATTTTATAACCAACGCTTTTGGAAGCAGATGAGGTCTGAAAACCAAACCCAATTCCAGGCAAGAAAGATGCCTCGACAAGTTGCTGACCCTCGGAGCCTGGCAGGTCGATTGCAATCCTGCTAATATCCCTCTGTATTCTAGCGATCATTATCTCCGCATTGGACTGCCCTTCTTCGAACCTGTTGTTGTTTCTCGTCCACCAGATCTCCCAGAAGATAAAGCTCGGAAGAAGACCCTTCAACATTGCTAGCCCATCTTTGTTAGTCGCCTCGCTCCACCACTGTGTTGCCCGACCAAACGGAGACTGACCTGCAATGAAGGAGATGTCGAAAAGTGTGCTGAAGTAGTCCCAAACCTTAGAGGCCAACTCCCCTGCTGAGAAAAGGTGTTCCAGCGTCTTGCACTCAGGATTCTGGACCGAGAAACAACAATTACAGCAGGACGCCAGCTGCACTCCTCTCGATTGAACTCTGTTGTCCACCGGGAGGGCTTTGTGAATGAGCTTCCAAACAAATACCGCTATCCTAGGGGGCATTTTAGCATGCCACACCCACTTTGACCAGCTTTTGCGCTCACCTGCTTCTCTACAAAGGGCCTAGGCCTTCTTAACACTAAAGGCACCGGAAGCAGTCCTGGTCCAGATGTAACTGTCTTTTGGCGGGGACAAACAAATTCCCGCTTGGCAGATGGAGTCGACCACAACCTGAGGCAAGAAAGGAAGCGCTAATGAAACCGGCTTGATGCCCATCGGACCCAGCAGATCTGCCACTTGCAGCTGGCGCAACTCTGGCGGGACATCCCCAACATTCCATGAAGAAAGCGGACCCAAACCCGACCAGTCCGCACTCCAAAGGTTGCAACGCCCCTGACCTATCATCCATCTGACGTTCTGCTGAAGGAGTATGAACTCGCTGCAAATACTCCTCCAAAACGGCGAGCACACAGAAGAAGAAGAAGCAGGCATAACTTCCGCGCAGTCTGTCCTGTATTTACCGCTCATGAACTGAGCCCATAGGCTCGAATTTGGAGCAAATTTTGCAGACCAACCCAACTTCAATCTCAGACTTCTTTTAACATCTCGCAACCTTCTGACACCCAACCCTCCTTCTACCAGGCGAGCAATCCTCTTCCAGCTCGTCCAATGCACTTTCGATTTACTGTCAACCCGGCCCCAGAAAAAAAATTAGCGAAGTCTCTCTCCAACAGAGCGATCATTCCAGCTGGAATATCTGCCGCTGCCAGGGAGTGCACTGGGACACTGCTCAAAACCTGCTTCACCAGTAGGATCTTCCCTGCCTGGGTTAGGCACTTGGCTTGCCAACCCGCTATTCGAGATCGAATCCTAGATAACAACGGTTGGAAATAAACTGCGCGCGACCTCCCCCGGAAAATTGGAACACCAAGGTAGGAAAAGTGGGAGCAAACATTCGGAACTTGCAGCATTCTTTCGATCAGCTTAACTCTGACGGAAGGAAGGTTATTTCAAAGCCTCCTATGGGCTTCAGCAGGGAGATCCTCTCTCGCCGTATCTTTTTGTGGTCTTGGTTGAGGCCCTTAACATGATGCTTAAGAAAGGGGAAGCAAATGGTCTCTTTGCTGGGTTGAGAAACTTCACAGGAAGCATATCCCATCTCTAACACGTAGATGATATGCTTCTATTCTGCGAGGCGAATGTGGAATGTCTGGAACTTGAGAAAGATCCTAGTGTGCTTTGAAGTTGTCTTGGGTTTGAAGATAAATGTGGCAAAATTGGAGATACTCGTGGTGCATGTCAGTCAAGAAAATCTATTTCAAATGGCCATTGCCTATGGTTGTCAAGTGGGATCCTTTCCGACTAGATATATCGGATTGCCTCTCCGTCTGGGGAAGTCGGCTAAACAACTTTGGGGCAAAGTTATCAAAGGAGTTGAATGGAAACTTTCTACCTGGAAGCGCAATTATCTCTCTTTGGCGGCCCGCCTCACTTTGATTAAATCCGCCTTTTCCAATATGCTGATATACTTCATATCTTTATTTAAATGTCCTAAATCAATGTTGGACAAGCTTGAGAAGCTGAGGAAGGACTTTCTTTGGAACGGTAATAGTGAAGGGAGAAGGTTTCATCTCCTTAAATAGGACGACGTGTGTAAGCCTATTAAGGATGGGCGGGCTAGAATTAAACCCTTGCATTTCATGAATACGGCTTTGCTCGAGAAATGGATTTGGCGGTTTAGTATAGAGGAAAGAAATTTATGGAGAAATTTGATAGCCGCAAAGTAGGGTGTGCAACAGGGCGGTTGGTTTGTTAAAACTTCATTTTCTTACAGAACATCAGGTGCTTGGAAAGCTATTATAGCCACGCAGCATTTCGTTAGCAGGAGAATTTCCTTCGAAGTTGGAAAGAGATCTCGGGTTAGATTTTGGGTGGACATTTGGTGTGGCTCACAGGCACTTCAGGGCTTGTTTCTTAGAGTCGCAAGGCTAGCTCCGGACAGGTTTGTCAGAGTAGTGGAGTGCTACTCTAGAGATGGGGAGAAGATTGTTTGGTCTCCTCCTTGTCGTAGGAATATGTCGGATGCCAAGTGTGATGAGCTTATTTCTTTGTTGGAGCTTCTTAATTCGGTCACTTTGGACCCTATGCAGGAAGATGGAGTCATTTCGGTGGGAAACAAATATGGAATTTTTTTTGGTCAAAGCCCTCTATAGCCTCATCTCTTGGATACCATCCAATGCAGTCCCGGTCCACCCTTTTCACCATTTGTTCTACAGTGTGCCTCTTGAATTGCGGCTTTTGTTTGGTTGTTAGGGCGGAAGAGAATCTTAACTGTTGATAATCTCCAAAGAAGAGCGCTAGTCTTGCCTAATATTTGTCTTACGTGTATGAGTAATGAGGAATCGATCAACCATCTATTCATCCGTTGCCCTTTCACCACAAGAATCTAGGATCACTTTCTTTCCTGTCTGCATATGTATTGGGTTATGCCTAAGTCGGTGGAAGAGCTTTTGTGGGCCTGGCATGGTGGTGGTGGGGGGAAGATTCAGAAAGCTAAAGAGCTAGAGCTCTTTTCCTCTTTGGCAATGTTGTCATAATTGTTATCGTATCGTAAATCATAAAGGGGTTTGAATCGTATTGTATCGTAAATCGTAAGATTTTTTTTTTTTTTTTTTTTTTTTTTTTTTTTTTTTTTTTTTCAGATTTTCATAAAATAGTCATAAAAAAAAATATAAAAATTGTATATAAATAAAAAAAACATGTCAATCATCCATTTTGTCATGAATATGCAAAAAACAAAAAAGATGTATAATATATATATCATCATGTCATAATCAAGTTCAAACAGTAATCCCTTTCCCATCCCATGTACATGTAAGTTTTCTATATGATTCAAAAAATAACATTTTCCTCATCCCCATTTACATGTATAATTCTCTATTTACTTGTTTTTATAATTCAAAAAGTAAACAAAAAGGTCAAAACAAATTTATTATTCATCTGCTGCGTCATCATCTTCCTCCTCATCACCTATTGGGTTAACATTATCAACATCATCTTCATCTTCAGAATTTGATGTTGAAATAAACTCATCTTCCTCCTCTACTTCTACCACTTTTGCTTTTCCCTTCACCTTGCTTCGAGTAGCAAGTTTTCCAAGACCTATTAAATAGTTACAACAAAATTCATTATAATATAAGATTATTAATTAATAATTACAATACTGCACTGTATGACTAAACAATAAAAATACGAGTCATGTACCTACGTCGCTCATCCGGTTTTGATGTGGATCTGCCTACCCCTTGCACATCCTCCAAGCCTTCAACAAAACATTCAACTATGTCCATCCAGGTGTTATCTATAGGAACCGTGGGATCCTCTTTCTCCGTGATCCATTCATCATCAGATTCCATATTTGATAAGCATATAGGATCAAGCCCTTGGTCCTTCTCTCTCTTTGCATGACGGACTTCGAGCTAGAAATTATATTTTACGAAGACGAGCGCATTCAATCTTTGTTGCTCAAGTCTATTCCTCTTCTTCGAATGTATCTGCAAGCCCATGAACATAATAATATAAGGTTATTGGTCACTACAGAGTACAGTCTACATGGTGAATTCATAAGTTGATTAATGAATTCAATAATGTCTCACCTGCTCAAAAGTGCTTCAGTTGCGCTTACAACCAGTAACACTACATGTCAAACTAAAAATATGAATAGCCAGCTTTTGCAATTCTGGATACTCATCTCTATAACTCTCCCACCATACACCTAAATCATAAATCAATCATTTATAATTTATGTAAACAATAGGCACACAATCAAACTCGAAGAAGCAAAATAATTTTAACTTTGTAAGTAAAATTACCTTGTTGCTTTGTCGTTCTAGTTAACTTTGCTGTCTCTCCTCTAAATAAATCATAGGCCTTTTTGAACTTGTCCGTCTGCTCATCAATGATGACCCTTTGCCTTGAATCAGGGATCATTCTTTCAATACAATCATATAGGACGGTTTTAATCTCTAAATCCAGATGAAAATTTTCATCATACTGAAATCTCAGATTTAAGAAATAAGCCGCTACATGTAAGGGCTTATGCAACTGAAGATTCCACCGTTGGTCTATTATGTCCCATATAGCCGAATATTGCTTCTTCACCTCTCCCAAGTTTTTTGATATAGCTTCTTTTGCTCGATCCATCGCTTCATAAATATATCCCATGACCGGCCTCTCATCTGAATCTGCTAGCCTCAACACCTTGACCAATGAGAGGGTGGTCTTCAAGCAAAACTTGATAGATGGCCAAAAATCTACATCGGCCAAAACAATGTCTTAAACATGCTTCCCCTTTGTGGTCTTGGAGAAGCTGCTACCATCCCATTCCTTTGAGGTAAACATCGACCTCAGGCCAATTCTATTTTCATGAATGCTTTTTAAAGTTAAGTAACATGTAGCAAACCGTGTTACGGCTGGTCGAGTCAACTCCCCCTTCGCGTGCTTCCTCATCAAATTCAATACCCAACAATGTTTGTAAACATAGACCGTTATAGCCCTTGCTTTTGCCACAGTCTCTAAATAAACTTGTAGCTTTTCAATGTCTGCAAGCATTAGGTCTGTGCAATGGGCCACCCATGGAGACCAAAATAATGTCTTCCTCTTCTCCATCAACATTTGACCCGCCTTCACATAGGCGGATACGCTATTTGTAACTACTTGCATAACGTTCTCTTCACCCACCTCATCAATCACTGATTCAAGCAATCCCAACAAATTGTCCGTATTTTTTGAAATATCAGACGTATTGATAGATCTTACAAATATCGTACCACGTAGGATTATTAACAAAAAAATTTGTAATCGACTGATTCACTCCATCGGTCCACCCTTCTGACATAATCGTGCATCCAGTCTTCTCCCATTCCTTTTTATATGCATTAATAGATTTCTCTATCTACTCTTCAAAAATTTATTCCCTACTTCATGATACGACGAAAGCCTTCAATCTCGGCCCTAAATGTGGCAACCGCTTCCATCATTGGTGCGAAGAATGGGCTCTTTACAAGGTTGAATGGTAGAGCATTTGCATATAGAAATTGCGAAATAGATAGACACACATTATCTCTATCTCCCTTCTTCCATATTTTGTTTAGAGTGGCTTGTTGTTTTTCTTTTGCCCCACTCTTTCCCACAAAATCATCCATTGTTCTCTTTCTTTTTCCACCGCCCATTTCATCGACATCATGAATTATAAGAACCCTTCCATCATCATAGGCCATCTCTTCTTGTTATTTCTTCTCACTAACATTGCCATCCAATAGATTCTTGAATTTTTCAGCTACATCATCACCTACCTAGGGACATGTTGCAACATTCTTCTTCGTTCGGGCTAAGTGATGTTTCATTCGAAACACACCTCCCCAATATGCCTTCCTACAAAAATTGCATTTTCGGTCGAGATTATCGTTCTCATCCATCTTAGAACAATACTCCCACGTAAAATTATTATCTTTCGTCTTCGATTTCTTTCCCATCTTCAATATTCAAAACGAATCAACAGCAGCCAACAACACAAGTGACAAGCCTACATATTAAAAAAAAAAAAAAAACTATTTAGAAATTAGAATAAATTAGGCCCACATACTCTCCAAATCTCACCACTTTCTCACAAAATAAATTTTAAACACAAGCCCTAAAAACAAATTGCAAAAAACTGAAAAAATAAAAAAAAAATCGAAATATATTATTTTTTTTTTTCGAAAAAATGCATATTTGCACATGGATATGAAATTAATGAAATAGAAAAGAATAAATGCATATTTTATATGTATTCTTACCCATTTCAATGTAGAAATCGAATGCAACAAGCGGCATTCGATTCCGTTAAGCGACGAAAATGATGTGGATTTCTTTCTCTAGGTTTCCTATGGTCCACAACCTCCAAAGGCCTCCAAAATCTCTTAAAAGTAGCAAACGAAGTGATATTCTATTGTATGGGGGGGCCTAAATAACCTTTAAAAACAAAACCCCAAAAACAAATTACAAAAAATGAAAAAAAAGAGGAAAAAATCGATTTTTCTATCGGAAATTGCCGGTTTTCTACGCAAATATTGAATTGTACGATTTGAGTTGAATCGTACGGTTCACGATTAATCGTACGATTCAGCATCGAATTGTACGATTATTCCCAAAATGGATTGGGAGTGCGATTCATATCGTACGGTGGTACGATATGATTTGAATCGTAAATTGTACGATATTGACAACATTGCTCTTTGGGCCCTCTATTGTAGCTAAGGCCCCTGGAACAATTTCTGCTGCTTGGGACTTTCCTACTACCTACTCCGTTTCGTGTCCCCCCATTGGTCCAATAGTCCGGCGTCCCAGATCTACTACTAGCTACACCATAGCCTGTACTGAGATTTCGGCCTCTAGGGTTGGGGTCCTATGCTATGCTTCTAGTGCCACTCCTATTTGGGTAATGATTTCCGAATATACCGCCCAAGGGATAGTTGATAAGTGCTTGCAAACTTTATCCCTTGGCATATCTCACTTTTGTACCAATCTTTTTGCAGGGACTAACATCCTTGTGAACAGTCACCAAAGTGAATAGAGGGCGACCCAAACTCAAAGAAGGAAATCGATACAACAATCCCCCCTAAAATTAGAATAGGAAACCCATTCAAAAACTAGCGCTCTCGCCCTGGAAGAGACAACATCCGCTGATTTAGAGATGTTGTTGAAGCATCTAGCATTACTTTCTTCCCACAAGACCCACCAAACCGCCAAAATGACCATCTTCCATAGTCTTGCCTTTCCTTGATTTTTAATTTTTGAAAATTGACAAGGACTTGACAAATCAGTAGATTAGCCCTGATACGCTTGATTTCATGTTTGGAGAACATGGCGAACATGAAAAACAAATGGATATCGAAATCAAAGCTCTAACTCCATGTCTTTTCATGCAAAACATTCAATCTTGAGTTGTATTAGCCAAGGTGGAAGGTCTATAAAATACTTTTGCTATCACATTCAATCTTGATTCCCCAAGAAGCCATAAAACTGGTCAAATCACTGCCCTTTTTATTTTCTACCACTGCCCATTTTTAATCAGTCCTTGTGAGATGATTTCGATTACTCCATATTCAAGAAGTGAATAATTAAAGTTAACTGAAAACCTAAATGCCTAAAGAACAAAGCAATACATTAATCAGTGAAAGAATAATCTAAAAGCAAATGGTTGAAGCTCTCACCTGATTCCTCAGAAAAGGACATGATGGCTGACATCCAGGTTTCTCTTAGAAGCATGAATCATCATCATTGTGAGAATCCTATCCCTAATGAAAAAGAAAAAGAATGCAAAGCATGCTTGGAGTTGTTTCCAGCAGCCATTGCATTTTCTTGAAGCATTTAGAACCAATGGTCAAGGAAAAGATGTTATATGTCACCTCACCTCTGGATGGGAGGGAGAGTTCTGTTTTTACACCTGCGTATATGGTTTATTATTTGGGTGAGGTTATAGGTGGGTTATTACGAGCTAATTTCATATATTTTACTGTGGGACCTATTCTTACAATGTGCCAGAGATTTCCACTGACCTCCTTGTTTATATCTCCATGCACTTAACAGTGGCTCATGTGAGCTTTGTATGCTACAATTCAACCACGTCTTTTTTATTCTTTTTCCTTGGAAAAATCATGCATGTTTTGCAAGCAGGTTCTGAATTGGATGGAAGATTCTGGAATTCAACCATCACTTGAAATGTATCGCAAGGTTTTCTCCTCTGCCTGGAAAGATAATAATACGGAGTACACTGCTCTCATCCAGGAAAAATTAGGTACACTTCTTTTTCCATAACGAAAGTATTCCATCTTTCTTCTAGTAAATGGTCCAAGAATCTATTTTCTATTTGGATGGCTGTAATTTTATACTCATTACCACTGAACTAGATACCAGTTTGAGTTTGTTACATCTTGCTGTGTGTGCACAAAGACACCAGTTTTGAGTTTGTTACATCTTGCTGTGTGCGCACACACGTTAATGTCAACTATCTATATACCAGAGCTTTGCTAAACCAAACACGCATGTACAAGTCAGCTATTGCACACACCACCACATTTGCCAGCATGTCGGACAGGTGAAGTATTGACGCTGTTCGTCAAGTGAACCTCACCGTGCAGGGATCACTGCCCAAGGGTCCATTCAGAGGCGTGCCATGACACGTAAGTTCACGGGTAGAAAACTTTGGCAGTTATTTTTCGCAACCATACACTGTTTACTTAATTGGGGCCCACCTGACTGGTGGATCAGCCTAATTCTTGGGATGGAGAATCTGCAGAGTGGTACCCTTCTATTGGATGGCTTGAATAGCATGTTAGTGCACTTTTCCGTGGCATACTAGTGCACCTTGTTTGTCAATCACTTACATCAGTGAGTCTAGTGTCGGTTGAGCCCAATGAAGACGAAGACCGAAGACTCAGTGGCCCCGCTGCATCAAGGAAGAAGATACAGGTAAAAGTGATGCCTTGATGTGCCTTAACCTGGACCAAAACCCAACCCCTTAACCTCTTTGATAACCTTGACCATATTAGGGAACCTTTAGTCATCATAGATTGGCCCTAGGTGTCCCAAAATATCACCTAAATCTTGGCCTAAGTGAGAGGGTTGAAGAATGGATAGGTCAGCAAAACAGTGGGTTGAACCCAGGCCTGTCCGACCGGTCACGACCGGTCGTGGACCCCTGGCCGACCGGTCAAGACCGGTCAGACAGACAGTCCAATTTGGACAGAAGGCTGCTGGAGTGGATGGCCATTGGGCCGACCGGTCGTGGACCCTGGACGACCGGTCGTGTACCCCTGGCCGACCGGTCTTTGACCGGTCGTGCAGACCATTCACCTTAAGACAGCAAGCTCCTGTCTTCAGTTGGCCTGTGGCCGATCGGTCGTGGACCCTGGACGACCGGTCGTGGACCCTGGCCGACCGGTCGTGCGACCGGTTGGCACTAGCCTTTTTCTGCCCGTTTTGTATCCATTGCACATTGTTCTATATAAGGGCTTGGCTTGTTTTGAGGGGCAGGCAGAGGGATTTCGAGAGGAGTGAAGCCACCATTGTTGGAGACCATTTGAGGCCAAGGTGGGCCAAAACGGTTACGTATCGGCCGTATCGGCCGATACGTAATGGATACGGCCGACGCCGTTACGCGATACGGGGTCCAAAACGGGGACCCCCAAAATTTGGCCCGTAACGGCCGTTACGGCCCAAAACGGCCGTTACGCCCCCCGTAACGGTAAAAAAACGGCTACTTTTTTTTTTATAAATACTTGATGTTTTTTAATTTCTTCACACTTTTCTTCCCCCATTTCTTTTCTAATCTGTTCTTTTGCTAAAAACGACCAAAATTAGTCTATTTTGGAGAATCAAAACGACCAATTTCTACGATTTGGATGAATCGAAGCTCCGTGGGCCATTTTTCGAAGAAATCCGAAAATAGGTATTTATACATTTTTCTTCCTCTAATCACTCTTTTTCCACCTTGATATGATGTTGTAGCCATTGTAAAATGTTAAAATGTGTATTTCAAGATTATGCAACTGATTTTTATATTTTTTTTATATTTTTTTAATTTCTGTCTATTTTCGGATTAATATTAAAAATTAGTAAAAATCATGTTTTTTTTTTTTTTTTTCTGGTTTAATGGTTGGATAACATGTGTTACTTATAGTAGGACACAATCATGTGCATTTTACAGATTATGCACATGATTTGCTATTTTTTTTGTATTTTTTTTTAATTTCGGAATAAATTTAAAAATTAGGGAAAATCATTTTTTTCAAAAAAAAATTCTGGTTTAAAGGTTGGATAATATGTGTTACTTATAATAGAATATAAGCATGTGCATTTTACAGATTATGCACATGGTTATTTTTTTTGGTATTTTTTTAATTTCGGAATAATTTTAAAATTTGGGGAAAATTAATTTTTTCAAAAAAAATTCTGATTTAAAGGTTGGATAACATGTGTTGCTTATAATAGAACATAATCATGTGCATTTTACAGATTATGCACATGGTTTGCTATTTTTTTGTATTTTTTTAATTTCGGAATAATTTTAAAAATTAGGGAAAATCATTTTTTTCAAAAACAAATTCTGGTTTAAAGGTTGGATAACATGTGTTACTTATAGTAGAACATAATCATGAGCATTTTACAGATAATGCACATAATTTGCTATTTTTTTGTATTTTTTTAATTTCGGAATAATTTTAAAAATTAGGGAAAATCATTTTTATCAAAAAATATTTCTGGTTTAAAGGTTGGATAATATGTGTTACTTATAATAGAATGTTATCATGTGCATTTTACAGATTATGCACATGGTTTGTTATTTTTTTAATTTCGGAATAATTTTAAAAATTAG
This sequence comes from Liriodendron chinense, assembly GCA_003013855.2. NCBI lineage: Eukaryota > Viridiplantae > Streptophyta > Magnoliopsida > Magnoliales > Magnoliaceae > Liriodendron > Liriodendron chinense. The sequence continues at coordinate 3,493,938 of ML058552.1, forward strand.
GGAAAATCATTTTTTTCAAAAAAAATTTATGGTTTAAAGGTTGGATAACATGTGTTACTTATAATAGAACATAATCATGTGCATTTTACAGATTATGCATATGGTTTGTTATTTTTTTTATATTTTTTTTAATTTCGGAATAATTTTAAAAATTAGAGAAAATCATTTTTTTTCAAAAACATGGAGAATCATATTTACAGATTAATGACTAATGTATGTTTATATTTTTATTTTTTCGACAGGTTTTGCCGTTTTGGAGCTTCGTAGTTGTACTTTGTAGGCTTGTAGGCTGTAGCCCATAGGGTTTAGTATTTGAATTTAGTAGTTAGTACTTGATTTCATTAGCTGTATTTTATATTTACAATTACATTTATAAGTTTTAAAATCTAAGTAATTCACTCTTAGACTCAGTATCTAAGTGACTAGCCACATAAGCCATCTCTAATTAAAAAATGTCTGGAACTGGAAGTGGAACTGCAAATGAGGATATTGAATGGGAACATTGTCAGAGGGTAGGTGGTGGAAGGCACCAAATAAAATGCAACTATTGTGATAGAGTAATAAGTGGTGGAATTACGCGACTTAAACAACATTTGGCAAATCGAAAGGGTCAAGTTGCAGGATGCACCAAAGTTCCCAAAGAGATAATGATACTGATGCAAGCCAATTTAGATAAGTCAAAGGGAAAACGAGCTGCTGTGCAAAAAAAGAAAGATGATATCCTTAATGCGGCCCGACAAGAGGTGTTTGGTCCATAATATATGGGCGTTTGTGGTGAAGATATCATTGATTCTGGGGAAGATTCTGATCGAGAAATGGCTGTAGCTAGGAGAGAAAGCGTGCGCTATGCTTGTGAAGAGGAAGAACGTCGACGCACGTTTGGTTCAAGTGCGAGTGGGAGTGGGAGTGGCCAGGGGAGTACAACTGCAGCCCCAACGGGAAGTACAGCTGGGGTTGGAGGAGGTATGTTTGGTGGATTAAGGCGTATGTTTAGCAGCCGGCGGGGCACATCTTCACATGCAGCTCGTCATCCTATAGATGTAGATGTGGAAGAAGAAGATGTGCCTAGGAGACTCTCTGTTGATCCGATCCTCTTTAGGAAAGAATCTAGTAAACGAAAGAAGATAAAACAAATGTGGAGTAGAACTTCTGTTGAGAAACTGGGTAGGGCAGCAGCAAAGTTATTTATACATGCCAACATACCCCCTAATGCGGCAAACTCTCCATACTGGCAGGTGGTAATTGATGCAGCAGCAGAAGCAGGTGAAGGAATTAAAGCTCCCACAGCCAAGGAGATTAGGGAAAAATGGACAAACGCAGAGTATGCGGATACAAAGGCATATGTAAATACCTTTAAACCCATATGGCAAGCCAGAGGATGCACGATCATGTGTGATGGTTGGACTGGCCCAACAAGACGAAGCATGATCAACTTCATGGTGTATTGTCACTTGGGAACAGTGTACCACAAGTCAATTGATGCCTCGGATGAAATAAAAAATGCTAAATATATTTTTAGCTTGATAGATAAAGTAGCGGATGAGATTGGGGAGGAGAATGTGGTGCAGATTGTGACAGATAATGAAGCAACATATAAGTCTGCAGGAAATTTGTTGATGCTAAAGAGAACACATATATTTTGGTCACCGTGTGCTGCACATTGTATTGATCTTATATTGAAAGATATTGGAAAGAGAAAGAATGTCAAAGAAATGGTTGAAAAAGCAAAAGAAGTGACAACATTTATTTACAACCATAATCACCGAGTTGCAATAATGAGGAAGTTCACGAAGGGACGAGAGTTGCTTAGGGCCAACTGGCGACTAGATTTCAACAAACTTTATAGCTTTAGAGAGTTTGTATCAGCATAGGGGAGAGTTGAGTGAAATGTTTGCTTCCTAACAATGGCTCAATACAAAATATGGGAAGAAGACATCAGGGACGCCAGTTGATGTTGTAAACACCATAAGAGACAACAAATATTGGAAGAGGGTTAAGAAAATTTTAAAGGTGATGGAACCACTGATGAGGGTACTTCGTCTTGTTGAAACCGATGAAGCACCTACGATGGGCTTCCTCTACGACGCCATGGATAAAGCGAAGTTGGCAATTCAACGTGATTGTTCAAGCTGGCAATCTTACTAGAATTTGATCGACAAAAGATGGACAAAGCAGCTCCACCACGATATTCATGCAGCAGGTTATTACCTAAATCCTAGGTATAGATATGCCCAATCATTTGTTATGGATGATGAGGTTCGTATTGGATTAAAGAATGTGATAAAGAGATTAGAGCCTGACTTAGATGTACAAATAAAGGCTTTGAATGAATTGGATATATTTAGAACTCGTCAGGGTAGCTTTGGAGATACTCTTGCACAACATGCAGTATTTAGGTTGCACCCTACCGATTGGTGGGTAAATTTCGGAGAGGACACATCGGCTCTCCAAAAAATTGCAGTAAGGATTTTGAGCCAAACAACGTCTTCCTCTAGTTGCGAAAGAAATTGGAGTTGTTTTGCACATATTCATACGAAGACTAGAAATAGAATTCAGACTAGGACGTTAGATAGACTTGTCTTTATGCATTACAACATGAGGCTAAGAATGCGCATGCATTCAAAGAGGCCTAACGCCAATAATGCCGGTGATGTGGATTATTGTCCAATAAACTTGGACAATATTTATGATGAGGATGACCCACTTCTACCTTGGTTGGAAGTAAGGGAAAAAGAAATAGAAGAGGATAGTGAAGAAATAGAAGTTGAAGACCAAGAAATACGCTAGGCACAACAAGAGAGTCGTGCATTTGTGTTGGACCCAGAAAGGAGGGTGGATTTCATGCAAACTCAGCAGAAGAGTGCGAGCTCTAGCGATACTGAAACAGATGATGATGATGATGATGATGATGATCATGATGATGATGCACCTAATGCTGGTCCCACTTCTGGCATTGCTCAACCCACTGGGGCTACTGATACCATACAGCCGTCTACGAATCGCGAGGCTGATGAGCTTCGACGAAGCAAGCTGGGCCGAGGGGGTCGAACTTATGAGTGTACTGAGTCACGATACAGCCAGCAAGAGCCTGGCTCTAATACTGCACCTGCAGGTCCTGCACCTACAGGTCCTGCACCGCAATCTACACCGACAGATTTGGAACATCAGCATGCGTATGGCTATGATCCGAGGAATTATGGGTATTCTTACAGCCAATAGGATTATAGGGAACCTGTTCCGCCACTTTCATGTTGGAGTAGTCCTACTGACGCTGTTCCACATCTACCATATGAACCAAATCCAAGTTATTCATCTCAATCTCAACAGCCTGGCCTTGAATACGAGTACCAGTATGGGCACGGCTATTCGACGGGCACTAGTAGATATCCTTACTCAGGGTCAGAATCTTTGCCTAGTCAAGATCAGTCATCATCAGGTTTCGTTGACCTGGTCTTTCCCTCTGGCACTGAATATTATGGATATGCAACAACAAGACCGCAACAACCCGATGATGATGACGACGATGACGTGGAGGTTGAGCAACCACAACAAAGCAGGTTTTCATTTTGGTGGTGAGTTCCGGTTTGGTGAGTCTTTTCCATTACCCAGATGGTCATACATTCACAAAAAAAACACACACTTTACATTGTTGAACTTGTGTTTAAAATAACTCCCCTGACAAGTGACAACCAGTCAAGTAATCTTTAATCAACATGCTTGCAGGGGAGTATTACTACTAATTTTTTTTTCTACTTTAGAATGTTCAATTGGTAGGACAAGAGTCGGTCATAAATTCAAGATAAGAGAAGTGTTAATACATTATTTTTTGCTAGTCCTCAGTCCTCAGTCCTCACTCCTCAGGTATGTAAATAAATTGTAAATAATATAAAGTAAATTATAAAAAATAATAGTACATGTGAAAATTGAAATACTTTGATGTTACATTTATTCTAATATACATATTATTGGTATTAGACAGTTAGAAATTTGAATTTATAAGTTCTGCAGTTAATTCCAGGTTATTAGCTTCATAAATTCACCAGACAGCCCGATGCAGCTTTTTCACCAAACAGTAGACCGCTTCACCACCATAAACATGTTCAAAATTATAAATGAATGCATATTTGGGATGTTTGGAATTTTCTGGATTTAATCCATATTTTTTTAGAATTTTTTGGCAAAATAAAAAAATAAAAAAAATTGGACCGTTACGGGGGGCGTATCGGCCGATACGGCCCGTATCCGTATCGGAAACGGTGGGCACCGTTACGCCCACCGATACCAATACGGGACACCTTGTTTGAGGCTCATTCCCAACCTATGCAAGGCATCTTCCTTGTGCTTTAACACAAGATTAGAGCATTCCAAGCTCATGAAGAAGATGATCTTCATCCCCTCTTGATCTCTAGAGTTTGGAACCTTCTTGATTGGCAAATCCTTGTCCAAAACTCTAAGATGAGATCATTGTAGGAGAGAACCTGTAGGCAACCCATTCCCATTAGTTGTAGAGTTCTCAAACCTACCCTCCTATCACCTTGGGCATCTCAAAGGCATCACATGCAAGGTGTTTGATCGATGTGGCTGAGGCATTGGCGACGCAACGGCAACACGATCGTGGGAGCAAGGGAAGCTGATTGAAGCACGGGGGAGCGGAGATCAAGCAACCCAAACCGGCGCTAAACAAGGGGCTCATCCGACAAGTAAGGTTGTCTTTATTGAGAGTCAATTTAGAGTTTGTTTATCAAACTCGATCTAGGGACGTTAGCTGTTCCTTGGCCCGTTAGCCGAGCCTAAACTAAGTCTCCAAGGGGGAGCCTCCGACACGGGAGCAAACGTGCGTCGGGTTGAGAGTTAGCTTATGTCCAAAACTCCGTTTGGGTTGAGAGTTAGCCCTTTGTCCAAAACTCCGGTTATGGTTGAGAGGTGAACCGGTAAAACCTCCGTGTAAAGGTTGAGAGGTGAACCTCATTTAAAACCTCCGATAGTGAATGCCGGTGTGCTCAAAGGAGTTGAGTACTTGAACCGGGAGTGGAGTAGACCCAAAGTCGAACCACTATACATGCTTGTGTTTGTGATTGAATTGAGCACATTGATATCTTAGCATTGTTAGTTTAATTGTCTAATTATGAATGCTTGATAGGAATGTATGCTAGGCACTAATTAGGCACATCCACACACAAGATGTACTTTCACTAGTAGTATAGACTTGAGCTCATTGATCCATTCTCATAAGTCTACTTAGGTTGCATAGGTTAGGAGCTTGATTAGTTAAATCTTTTGATTACCTATGCATGCTTAGACTAGGTCGTTTATTGCTTAATCTTATGCTAGTCTTGTGATTGGACCCACTTAGGCTTGGAAGCCGAAGTATTCTTACTTACTTAGTTTGATTTGTTGATTTATATAAATAGGCGAAAAGAACTTCAAAAAAGGTCCTAATCACCCCCTCTTATAGGTTTAGCCATAATTCTAGTTGCTCTTTAAGCTTCCGCACATACGTGGGTGTCGTGTAGACTACCCGACGTACTTTCAATTGGTATCAGAGCAGGTTGCTCTTCAAGGACGTAACCGTCTAGAGTAAGATCCAGTATCGGAGCACTAGCATGATGTCTAACCGAGATGGGAGTACCACCACCGTCCACCATTCTTTGACGCAGTCCAACTATGCCTATTGGAAGGCTAGAATGAGAATTTTTCTCCAATCCATGGACCGTTCGGTGTGGCTAAGCACACAAAATGGATACACCTTGCCCACCGTGCAAGTGGAGGTTGATGGGAAATGCATTGTCATTCCCAAAAATGATTCCAAATGGGATGACACAGAGAGAGCACAATACATAGGCGAATGCCAAAGCTCTCAATGCGATTTATTATGCGGTTTTCCCGGACGAATTTCAGCGCATTCTCACATGCACAACTGCAAAAGAAGCGTGGGATATACTTGAGGTTACCCACGAGGGAACTAGCACAGTAAGACGCTCGAAGCTTCAGCTCTTAACCACCAAATATGAAAATATTAAGATGGAAAAGTCTGAAACTTTCATGGAGTTTTATACTAAATTGTCAGATATTTACAACTCTATGTTTGTCTTGGGTGATCGAGTTCCGGATGGTAGGATTTGTAGAAAAATACTTAGGTCCCTCCCGGATAGATTTGACTCCAGGGTAGTTGCCTTAGAGGAGTGTAGAGACATAGATAACATGAAAGTAGAAGAACTCATAGGTTCCCTACAAACTCATGAACTACACTTTAAGGCCCCCTCTAGGAAGAAAAGCATCGCTCTTAAGTCCTCTCACAAACATAAAAAAATTAAGAGTAGTCGGAGGAAGATAGTGATGATGAGGATGATGAGGATGAGAAATTGAACAAAAATTCAAGAGATTCCTCAAATTTGATAGAGGAATAACCGTGACAAGAAGTACAAGAAGGGTGATAAACATAAAGGAAAATCATCCATACCTTCATCCGTCCGTTGTTACGGTTGCGGTCGTCGTGGCCATATTGTCTCGGAATGTCCGGAAGGGCCTAAACCGAAAGGTAAAAAGGCAATGGCTGCCACTTAGGATGATACAGAGGAGTCCGAATCTGGTGACTCCGCTTGTGATGAGAGCCAACATAAAGATCTTGCTCTCTCGGCCTCCACCACAACCCCTCTTTCAGCTTATCTAAGAGGGGATCCCAACCGCTATCCCTTCTAGGAGAAGGAGTTCCCAACCCCTCACCTCATGCTACATTTTATGAGGGTGTTGAGGAAATTAGTTACCCTTAGGCTAATCAAACTAAACATAGTTAGTGAGGGTAGCTAGAAATGCTTTAATAAGAAAATCTGAGGATTTCAGCCTCATTTCTGTGTGTATGGGCAAATCAGAGGATTCAAGCCTCATAAGCCCAAATTTGGTAGTATAGCCTTGCTTTCATCTTGCATATTTGCTTGCTAGACTATCTCCATGCTTAGATTAGCTATTTTTGCCGAATTTTATGCTTCATTATATACTAATCTTTGCTTAGTATTGGTCTTGATATACCAATAGGGGAGGTTGGTTGATTGGGCTGTAAGCCCTTTGTGCTTTTATTGCAAATGTATATCCTTGACCAATTATGCATGATTAACTATGCTTAGATAGTTACATTTTCTTGTTAATCATGTTCCTTAGCATGCTCCATGTTTTTAAATTCATGCATCCTATACTCTCCTTATTAGCATGTGCTTATAGTTATAACTGCGACATACTATCTACTCTTACCTTAACCTTATTGATATATCATTAAGGGGGAGAGAATAGCTTGTCAGTTGCTAACAAAAAGGGGGAGAAAGATCAAATCCCACCAAAACTAGTTTGCTACGTTTTGTGATGCAGGGATTGACAGGTTATGGGGGAGCAAATTGAAGAGGAGCAGCTTAGTTTAGGCATGTCAAGAGTCCCTGTAATTAATTCATTATCAATGTAATATCTTGAACATGTATTCTGTTTTGGTAGGTTAGGTTTTTGTAAGTAATTGACAAAGGGGGAGATTGTTAGTGCACTTTTCCGTGGCATACTAGTACACCTTGTTTGTCAATCACTTACATCAGTGAGTCTAGTGTCGGTTGAGCCCAATGAAGACGAAGACCGAAGACTCAGTGGCCCCGCTGCATCAAGGAAGAAGATACAGGTAAAAGTGATGCCTTGATGTGCCTTAACCTGGACCAAAACCCAACCCCTTAACCTCTTTGATGACCTTGACCATATTAGGGAACCTTTAGTCATCATAGATTGGCCCTAGGTGTCCCAAAACATCACCTAAATCTTGGCCTAAGTGAGAGGGTTGAAGAATGGATGGGTCAGCAAAACAGTGGGTTGAACCCAGGCCTGTCCGACCGGTCACGACCGGTCGTGGACCCCTGGCGGTCGGACAGACAGTCCAATTTGGACAGAAGGCTGCTGGAGTGGTTGGCCATTGGGCCGACCGGTCGTGGACCCTGGGCGACCGGTCTTGACCGGTCGTGCAGACCATTCACCTTAAGACAGCAAGCTCCTGTCTTCAGTTGGCCTGTGGCCGACCGGTCGTGGACCCTGGCCGATCGGTCGTGCGACCGGTCGGCACTAGCCGTTTTTTGCCTGTTTTGTATCCGTTATACATTGTTCTATATAAGGGCTTGGCTTGTTTTGAGGGGCAGGCAGAGGGATTTCGAGAGGAGTGAAGCCACCATTGTTGGAGATCATTTGAGGCTCATTCCCAACCTATGCAAGGCATCTTCCTTGTGCTTTAACACAAGATTAGAGCATTCCAAGCTCATGAAGAAGATGACCTTCATCCCCTCTTGATCTCTAGAGTTTGGAACCTTCTTGATTGGCAAATCCTTGTCCAAAACTCTAAGATGAGATCATTGTAGGAGAGAACCTGTAGGCAACCCATTTCCATTAGTTATAGAGTTCTCAAACCTACCCTCCTATCACCTTGGGCATCTCAAAGGCATCACATGCAAGGTGTTTGATCGAGTGTCGCTGAGGCATTGGCGACGCAACGGCAACACGATCGTGGGAGCAAGGGAAGCTGATTGAAGCACGGGGGAGCGGAGATCAAGCAACCCAAACCGGCGCTAAACAAGGGGCTCATCCGACAAGTAAGGTTGTCTTTATTGAGAGTCCATTTAGAGTTTGTTTGTCAAACTCGATCTAGGGACGTTAGCCGTTCCTTGGCCCGTTAGCCGAGCCTAAACTAAGTCTCCAAGGGGGAGCCTCCGACACGGGAGCAAACGTGCGTCGGGTTGAGAGTTAGCCTATGTTCAAAACTCCGTTTGGGTTGAGAGTTAGCCCTTTGTCCAAAACTCCGGCTATGGTTGAGAGGTGAACCGGTAAAGCCTCCGTGTAAAGGTTGAGAGGTGAACCTCATTTAAAACCTCCGATAGTGAATGCCGGTGTGCTCAATGGAGTTGAGTACTTGAACCGGGAGTGGAGTAGACCCAAAGTCGAACCACTATACATGCTTGTGTTTGTGATTGAATTAAGCACATTGATATCTTAGCATTGTTAGTTTAATTGTCTAATTATGAATGCTTGATAGGAATGTATGCTAGGCACTAATTAGGCACATCCACACACAAGATGTACTTTCACTAGTAGTGTAGACTTGAGCTCATTGATCCATTCTCATAAGTCTACTTAGGTTGCATAGGTTAAGAGCTTGATTAGTTAAATCTTTTGATTACCTATGCATGCTTAGACTAGGTCGTTTATTGCTTAATCTTATGCTAGTCTTGTGATTGGACCCACTTAGGCTTGGAAGCCGAAGTGTTCTTGCTTGCTTAGTTTGATTTGTTGATTTATATAAGTAGGCGAAAAGAACTTCAAAAAAGGTCCTAATCACCCCCTCTTATAGGTTTAGCCATAATTCTAGTTGCTCTTTAAGCTTCCGCACATACGTGGGTGTCGTGTTAGACTACCCGACATACTTTCATATCACACCTGTCCCACTGTCCCTGGCATACATGGTGGTGTGTGCATTAGTGAACTCGTACATGCATGTGGGCTTAGCAAAGCTTTTATACGCTATATTTAGGTGAACCGAGTGCACAAGAAAAAGAAGAAGGAACTGAGTGCCTTGGGTCTTGCACACTATGCCATGTGTGAGAAGTGAGCACCAAAAAGGATTTCACGTAGCATTCCTGCACATGATGGCTATATTGAGCTTCCTACCTGTTATTCCTGAATTCCATTTCTGTTGGATATCTGCAGAAAACTTGAAGAGGAAAGTTGTGTGAAGGCATCACAAGGAGCTGCAGTTGTGCTATACACATCCCATTGCTTGAAAAACCAAAGGGCGGAGCTAGCAAGAGTGGATCCATGTCCCTCTCTGGAGAACAATATTCTTACTTTAATTGCATCAGTCATGAAAGGAAGGATCAAATTGGAAAGCTCGACATTTGCACAAAGCTCAATCGAGTATTTGTATGTACATATTGTAGGAATTGTATTTCTTTTGGCCGTAATTTTTGGCATATTTTGAGTAAGATTCGTACTGTAAAATTAGTCAAGGCTTCATTTGGTAATTATTTCTTTAAATTTTTTTTTTTTTGTCAGGAGAAAACTGTGGTGCCACATCAGCAGAGTGAGCCTACCTTGTTTTGCTGGGTTTTCACCCATAAGAGGATAAATAGAGCCCCCCGGTGCCCATTATCTGATTTATCTGATTTTGGAAGGAACTTCCACAAAATGGCGGAGGAGCTGCCATGTGGTGTCTGTGGACCCCAACTATCTATCGACAAAAATGCTGGGAACCATTACAAGACGAAGATTGAGAGACTCAAATTGTTTTCTAATAAAGTGAGTAGAGCCTTGTCTGGCCAATTGGGGCTATTGCTGTAGACTTGGTAAGGCTTGGTTGTCATTCACTTTTCATTTTGCAGTTGTTCCTGTATGACTTCTTTGTTCCCCTTTGCCTTTCTTTTCCATTCATTTGTTCTATCACATCCTACAGGATGACTTGTTCTTCCACTTCACAGGTTTTTAGTCTACACAATAAATCTGTCTATATTCGTTCATCAAGCTTCAATTACTGATCTTGCCTTCCGCTTTCCTACAAATTTTGTGGTGCTTGGATGGCTTTTCAATCTGACTTACAATAACAAGTGCGAGTTTGGATGCGCTACAAAATTTAATTCCAGTGATTATTCTAATAAAATTGAAATAACCAAATTGTAATTTCCTTAGCTTTCTTATTTAGTGTTTGGGCTCAAATTTCAAGTACGTTGTTTCAAGCTGGGCTTTAAACAAACACACCCACAATTTATGGGGGTCTGCTTATTATGAATTCTAGGAAACATGATTGAATTTTTGCAGTTCAGATAACTTGTACATCCAAACACAGCCTAACTGGAAGTAACCAGATTCCAACTTCCTTCCCTGTTATTCATATGAGGGGCTGATCTCCAATTTTCATTTCTGTTACCTTAAAGTTGGATGTCAAAGGAAATCGAAAGGAATCTAGGCTACTTATTCATTTTGATCGCTTATGTCATGCCTTGATAAACTGAATTTCCACAATTCAATTCACACGTGCATCAAATGCAGCATAAGTTTTAAATCAGACGAGAAAAAAATTGGCTATATGAATTGATAATAAACTAGGTAATGATCTGATTTGTTGAACCTACAAATACTGCCTGCGATAATCAATGGCATTTTAGTATTGTTATTCTGGCCAACTACTCTATGCTATTGGTACTTGCCAATACATTGCTCAAAATTATAATTCATGCACTCTCCACATTCAGTACTTGCCAATGCATTGCCTAACATTATAGTTCATGCATTGTTCTTACCAGGGATGAATTTCTGATCTTGTCTTCAACTTCCTAATTCATTTAATTTTCTAAATCAGTATAAGCATTTTTGGCAATATTTTATTCAGTTCATTTAGGTTTCAATTTGAAGCCCAGCTGACGTACTGAAGAAAAAGGGAAACTCTCGAACATAAACTAACTATCAGCCAGTTGTTGAATAGCATTCACTGAAGCGAGAAGATGGCCAGTGCTAATCTAATAGTAGCTTTTTAACGTCAATTGTGGCCAGCACTGGTTAATTTGGGTAGTGCTGATGTAGCACTAACTTTTTATTTTCGATTGTGCTGAATACTAGTTAGGTTTGTATCTATCATTATGGCGCCTAATATTGTAAATTACACATTGTTCTAGATGTTTGGAGACTACTTTCCAAAGTCCATATTTTCAATAATCCAGGATTTGGTGGGACATGCCCACTACATCAGTTCTTTCATGTTGTTTTTGGAGAGCACCAAAAAATCGAGAAGGGAATCTTTTCTTTTGTGGAGATTTCTAATTAATTGCTTTTGTCGTGTTTTCTATGCAAAACGGCAATATCAGATGTAATGTGAGTCCCACCAAATCTTGATTCTAAAATCAAGATCTTGGAAAGTATTGTCCAAATGTAGCCCCAACTAGGAGTAGATATCTCATTAAAAGAGTATTATTATGTCTTGGATTCTAATATGTGTCTTGGTCATGATGAATTTGTTTGTGTGGATAATATACTCGGGCATTGATTGGGTACCATGGTTTGGCGATTCATACTATTCCAAAACATATGAGAGAGAGAGTCCCCCTCAAGCCGGAGCCTATATATCATGGATTCTTGACAAAGAAGCGATCTAGATGAGTACAACTTAGATCTTTCGTGAACATATCTGGCAATTGATCTTGAGACTATTTTTCTTTTCTTTTTTTCTTTTTTTATTATTATTTTTTTGTTTAATAAGGTAACTCTACTAGGGATTGAACCTTGGATCACTCACACACGCTACATTGTCTCTACCAACTCACTTTACGAGTAGGAGACCGATATGTTTTGTATCATTATCGCAGAATGTATCGCACCATTGGGATATGGATAAATATCAGTTATTGCACATGATATATCGGTTTTATCGTGCAATTTATCGTTGTTATTGGGAAACATTGGAAAACATTGGGAAATTGTTTGAATTTTTCAATAAAATTTCAGGGATTATTAAAAAGACACCAATACACATTTAAACAAAATTAAAAAAAAATAAAAAACAAGTGCACATAATAAGTTTCCTTTGTATAGGGTCCTAATCTATTTATTATTTGATTAAATTGATGCAACTATATTTGAAGTTAATTTATAAAATTTACAAACATAAGAAGACATGTATAGAAACACAAGCATTACATCAAAAGCAAAAGAAGTAGAAAATTGGAAATATGCTTGTGGATTTCGAAAACAATCTATTTTTAACATTTATTTTATTGTTAAAAAAACATTTTTTAATTTTTATTTTTAATTTTATTTTTAAAAAATCCCCGAATTGCAAAGAATGTGTAGATCAGGTTATATACATGTTTGATTTCGTGTTTGGACACAGATTGAAATCAATTTAGAAAAAATTGAGAAAATTTTGATTTTTCCCTAATTTTCTGCAATTTGCCCATCTCCCACAAATCTCGGAATCGAAGTTCAAAATCCATAATTTTTCATGCAAAACATGAAGAATCATGGATTTCTTACCATTTGACACTTTTTGCAACATATAAAAATGAAAAAAAAGAAGAAAAAAGAATCAAAACTAAAAAACACTCACCTTTTAGAATCCGGCCCCAAGAAACTTCCAATTGCAAATTTGGAAGATTTTCTTCCAAAAAACTAAAGTCAACTGGTCAAAATCACCTTATAATGTAATAGGAAGAATGTTTTTGGTAAAAAATCGATTTTTTGTGATTTTTTGAGGATTTTCCAGACAAAAAAGCGTTGGTTTTCTTTTATTCCTTTTGATATTGTACTCAATATCGATATATCGCTCGACGATACATTAAGAATTTATAAAGGGGGAGTGGATATATTGCATGATATTGCGATATACATGAAAAATGGATATTAAAGTTGGGTTTCGTATCGCCTAGCTGGGATAATAGATATTCATGGGATATATTGGTGTTATTGCAAGACACTGAAAACATCGTGGGAGACAATTGATCTTGAGACTTGACGAACAACATGCATATTTCCTTGCTAGAAACTTTCTCCCTGATGAAGTAACAATCTACTTCAATGCGCTTGGTTCTCTCATGATAACCCGGGTAGTTGACAGCAGTGTTTGCAATATCGATAGTATCGGCCGATATATCGGCTGATACTATCGATATCGCAGGTCAGCGATACGAAACTACCCTAGAGACACAAAAAATGTATCGGTTCCTGTGTATTGACGATATTATCGGCCAATATCGATATTTTCGTGCTATATATCAATATCGGCAAGATATCGGCCGATATCGCAAAATATCGAAGATACCTGGATGACAAGAATCCCCCATTTTTTGGAAAAAAAAATGATTTTTTGTTCGACCCGTGTTCCGACTCTACGTAGGGGTCATAGTTTGTTGAGTTTAGTTAGCCATTTTCTAGATTTTATTGAGTCGTCATATAGATCTAGGCCATATAGGGTAGCTTGCATTGCGTTGAACTAGGATAGTTAAAACTGCATTTGGAGGATACCCAGTCAGTTGCATCATCCATAGCTATATTTCTCAACTCTCTTGCTTGTTTTATTTTGTCAATGAATTGGTCGTGTTTTCATTAATGTCTTCTTACATTTATATATCTTATGGAATCAATGTAAACAATAGTTGCATCAGTTCAGTCAGACAACGCATAGCTTAGGATCCTTTTACAAAGGAACTCCATTATGTGGACTTTTGTTTTACATATGATGATTTAAATGTGTGTATTAAGGTCTATTTTAACAATCCCTAAAGTTTCATTGAAAAATTCAATCAATTTCTCGATGTTTCCCCATATTTCTCAAAAAGTGCGATACATTACGCGATACAACCGATATATCCTTAGCAATACGCGATATGTATCTGTATCCCAAGGGTGCGAAGCGTAACGCGATACCAATACTGCGAACACTACGATACATTACGCGATACAACCGATATATCCCTAGCGATATGTGATATGAATCTGTATCTCAAGGGTGCAAAACGTAACGCGATACCGATACTGCGAACACTGGTTGACAGTATAAGAAGCAACTTGATTATCACAATACAACCTTATGAGAATATCAACCATAAACTGAGCTTGTAAATTAACTTCTTCAACCGAATGAGTTCACATGTCATGTGGGCCATAGCCCTGTATTCTACCTCAGCTCTTAAATGTAACAAGATTAACACCTACGAAGGTACTTAACTAGTGGTAGATTGCTTCTTGGATGGAGAGTCAGTCCAATCTAATATCTGAGTACCCTTTTACTTGAATATGGCCATTCCACTTATAGAGAATGCCATGACTAGGAGCTCCCTTTAAATACTTGAGAATACGAAGCACGGTCTCCATATGGAGAATATGAGGAGCTTGCATGAACTGACTTAACATTGACTGAAGAAGTGATATTTGGTTGGGTAATCATTAAATAGATCATTTTTTCAACAAGTCGATGATATCTCTTTGGATCATCAAAGTTCTCCTTGGTCCACACTCAACTTCTACTTTGTATCTATGGGAGTTTCTTTAGGTTTGGCTCCCAAAAAACCTGTCACGTCCAGTTAATCCATCTCATACTTTTGTTTCGACAAGTTACTTATACTTTCGTTACGACAAGTTAATCAACACACACCATTCTTAATGGAGTGTGTCCCAAACCCCAAGGGTTTAGTGATCCATACCATTCTTGACAGGGTGTTACTAAGGTAGGTTGATGTTCCAAATTCTCCAGTCTTGGAAGTTCACCTTTGTCTCTTTTTTTTTCTCTTGAATGCAGACTGATCTTGTACTTTTTTCTAGGGCCACTATCAACATTTTACTCAGGGATAAGAGTTGACTTGAGAGGGAGAGAGGAGAAGCTACGAATGAAAGAGGAAGATTGCAAATAAATATGTGAGGGTATTTTTGGTATTTTTAAAATCGATAAAAGCCCTAACCTCTACCCGCTTAAGCTCAATAAGCTCTAAAAGAAAAGGTGAACCCTCCCTAACTTATGAAATTAGAGCTTATTTGTTACTTTCTAAATAAATAAGTTGCATAATTAGACATTTACCAAACAATCTAAAAGCTTATTGTTTTAGAAATAAGCTAATAAGCTCTTATTTGTATAGATGCCAAATGCTCCATGAGTCTTTGAGTCTACCTGACCCGGCTAGACTCAAATTTGTGAAATATGTGATAGATGACCATAGATTCCTCATTAACATCCCACAGATCAAGAAGCCTGCACCAAATTTCCTGACAGGTGATTGAAGATTCCTCGTTACAAAGGCAAAGAATGAAAATCTTCCTTTTCAGTGGTGATGAGAACACTGTCCTTCCCTGTTATATTATAGCATTGGGAATATAAAACCTCTTTGGCAAGCATTACCTAGTATAAACAGTTATGAACTTTGCTGAAGGTTTTTATCGCCAGCATATGTTGTCCCAGAACATGTACACAGACCATCTTCGAATGTTGTATGTAATCGCCTTAGAGAAGATGTATTCTACCCTGAACACCACTTTTTATAAATTAGAAGTCTTGTACGGGGTAGATTGACGGGGACATCAGAGGATTCACACGAGTTTACCAGAGACAGAGATAACCATTATCTTCCTCGCAGCTTTCCCTTTGGATGGATGGAGACTTCTAGTGGGGCCCGCTGGCCCATTTTGAAGACCCCACATGCATTGGATGTGCATCAGGAAGACCCTACACTGCGATGATGCACGTGGGTTGCTTAGGAGTCTAGTTTAGCCATAGGTTTTGATTTTCGAGTCGATCTGACCGTTGGATCATAGTGTTGGGGTCGTTTGGCCACCTGGGCCCCCTGGACTTTGATTATTTTATATTTATGTTTTTGTTATTTTTTTAGGTTTATTGGACAATTTGGATTAGTTATTTGACTTGTAGTTGCTTATTTTGGATGATGGGCCATTGTCACTTAATGTGAGTGGCAATCTTGTAATTTTTTGAGACACTTTAATATAAATACAAAAGGGGGAACGTCCAACCCCATGGTTGCTTGAGAAAACGAAAAGAAAAGAAGAAAATGGTTTCTTCCTTAAGTGAGAGTTTTCCTCCATTGTTCCTTTAGGGTTTGTGAGAAACCCTCCCTTCCAATCAAGGTGGAAGGGCCACATCAAGCTTGGTAGTAGATTCCTCTGCAACCTCTTCTTCTTCTTTCTTCAAGGTACATAAGTCACATTCTTCTTCTTTTTCTCATTCTATCTACTTTCTACACCATAAAGTCCTCCATCCTTCTTCTTTTCCCCATCCGACCTCACAAAACCAAACCCAAGGGGGCCCCACGCATGTCCGTACGTATGCCCATACGGACCAGCCGTACGTCCGTATGGACGCCCCTCTTTCCCCTTTATTTCTTCACCTCTCTCTATGTTAGCCTTTCCCCTATTCCTTATTTCATTCTAATCCTAAAACCTAGCCTTAAATCCCTACCTAATACCTAATACCTAAAACCGTAATCTCCAATCCTATTACACCCTAGCCCTAAAATACCCAACACCCTAATCCCAAAATCAAGAAACCCTTTTAGGAAAATTTAATTTATGCCAAAATTCCTTTTTCACCAAATCTGAATTTTGTGGTCACATTGTTATTTGCGTGAATGTGGTACTACCTACGTTAGATTGGAAGTTCTATCTTCCAAGTGGGCCATTCCTTGACCTCATTTTATATTTTCTTGCTATGCACATGTAACTAACCTAGGATTATTCGGTTATCTACTTGATTTATCCTTATTCTATGATGTGGATTGCTTAAATATAATTTTTGAATTGATTATTTAATTTGCAACTTGATCTCCTTGCACTCATCCTAGGCTAGTTTACATGTGTCCTACATCAAATTTGGTATTAGAGTCAAGGTCTGGCGTAGGATAGTCGTTTTCTGTTATTAGGGTTGATTTTATCATTCATAGCAAACTTTCTGCATGTGTCTGGCACAACCTGTGCGTAGCCGAGAATTCGTTCATACCTGAAATTCTGCACAGAGGAATTCTCTGTACATATCTGATTTCTGCAGAATCTGAAATTTCAGCGGAATCTGAATTTCTGCAACAATCTGATTTCTGCAGAATCTAAAATTTCAGCGGAATCTGGATTTCTGCAACAATCTGATTTCTGCAGAACCTGAAATTTCAGCAGAATCTGAATTTCTGCAATAATATGATCTTTTTAGAGCCTGATTTTCAACAGAATCTGAAATGTCTGCAACGATTCCGATTTTAGTAGAGTCTGAATTTACTGCCTAAATCTGATTTCTATTGAATATAAACTCTCTCATAATCTGAATTCCAGCAGAAACCGAAATTTTAATGCAGAAATTGCATCTTCTGTCAGCAGAAATATGATATTTTAGGTGAATAAATCTCAGTCGTCGTTGAAGCCCCGCATGTAGTTGTCTTCTCAGTTAGAGTTCTTAGAGATATCATACATAGCATGCACATTCGTCATTTAGTTTAGGACGCATTGTCTAGTTGGTTTAGGTTGTCCTTCATTAGGGTCTTTGAGTGTATGTAAACACGAACAGGTTGTGGTTTTGGTCTTTTCCCCACCATGAACCTGGATTAGATTGCCGAGGCTCTTGAAAAGATTAACTGCCGTCTGACGGCCATTGAGACACACAATAGGACCACCGCTGCACAATTGACAGCCAACAACCAGCGTATCACGCAACTAGAGGTATCCACTCATGCTACCCCCACCATTAGGGAAGATCATCAGTCTCAAGCTGGAGAACAAGCGGAGGGAGAACCCGTTGAGCAGGGTCCAGTCCAAGTAGAACCCATTAAGGGTCGTAATAGGAAACCTTGATCAGGGAGTAGGTCATGTAGGGCAGCGCACACGCTCACACCCCGCAGAGAGTCGCGGGATCATTATGACCCTGAGGAAAGGATCCTAAAGAGCGTCAAAGTTGATGCTCCCAGCTTTGATGGCCGCTTGAACCCGAAGGACTTCCTTGACTGGCTAGCTGACATAGACCACTTCTTTGAGTGGCATGATATGTTAGATCGCTGTTGAGTGAGGTTTGTAAAGATGAAGTTGACGGGTCAAGCCAAGCTATTCTGGACCAATACGGAACGAAAGGTTGAGTGATGGGGGGATGAACCCATTACATCATGGATTGAGATGAAAGAGCTTCTTAGAGAAAAATACCTCCCGCTCTCCTACCGTGATCATCTTTTGGACTAGTGGCAGTCCTTGAGGCAAGGGTCGATGCTTGTCACGGATTACATCGCCAAGTTTGAGGAATATATAATGCGATGTGACATTGATGAGCACCCTTTAGTAACCCTGTCTCGTTTTAGGACAGGCCTTCAAGCTGACATTAAGCGTGAGCTCATCCCTCATGATGTTGGTACACTAGAGGAAACCTACCTTAGGGTAGAGGAGCTTGAAAGATACCTAGTGCAACCAACCACTAAGCGGTTTGGGTCTCGTGACAGGGTTACTCCTCAGGGAGCCAAACCTAACCCCGAGAATCAGACTAAGGCCGCAACTAGTGCTCCCACCTATAACAGAGATGTTAAAGGTAAGGGTCTAGCCAGCATTAGTTCAAGGGGAAGTGAGCACATGCAATGTTTTAGTTGTAATGGTTATGGTCACCTCGTGAAAGAATGCCCTAACAATACCAGGGGTATGGCTCTATTGATAGACGTGGTAGATGAGGATACCAAGGATGATTGTGATGTTGAGGATCATGAACTAGATATTGGTGGAAGTGATGAAGATTTAGATAAGCAGGAAACCCACACCCTTGTAGTAGTTAGGTGCGCCTTTGCTCAAGCAAAGGAAAATGATGATTGGCGCAGGAACACAATCTTTGACAGCTATGCAAAAAGTGGAGAAAAGAATTGTAAAGTGATCGTGGACAGTGGTAGTTGTGCTAATGTGGTTTCTACTAGCATTGTGAGTCGGCTAAGTTTAAAAGTCGAACCTCACCCTTAGCTCTATCGAGTGTCATGGGTTAATGAGTCTTCTATTCCAGTTTCACAGTGTTGTCTTATTCCTATCCAATTTGGATCATATAAAGATTCGTTGTGGTGCGATGTGGTTCCCATGGATGTTGGCCACATCTTGGGTAGGCCCTGGTTGTTTGACTTGGATGTTACAACATTCAGTCGCTCGAATATTTGCACGTTTATGTTTGAGGGCAAGAAAATTAGATTGAGTCCCCTTCCACCCAAGAGCACACCGGAAAAGAAGGAGACCACCAAGAAGGGTGATCCTAGAACTTCAAGGAAGTCCAAGCCTAAGTCTCTTCACATCATTAATGCAAAGGAATTTGAAAGAGTGACTATGGCGGATTTAGAGGTGTATGCCCTCGTGGCTAGAAAGGCTACGCCCAAGTTGGTGTAGAGTTGCTTGGTGAGGTGATTCCGATGATGGAGGAGTTCAGTGATGTCTTTCCTGACGACCTCCAGGATGAGCTTCCACCTATGAGGGACATCCAACATGCCATCGATCTTGTCCCCGGGTCGACTCTCTCAAACCTTCCTCATTACAAAATGAACCCCACGGAGCATGCAGAACTCAAGAAGCAAGTTGATGAGCTTCTTAGGAAAAGTTTCATTCAGGAGAGCATGAGTCCATGTGTCGTGCCCGTCCTTCTGACGCCTAAGAAGGATAGCACGTGGCGTATGTGTGTGGATAGCAGGGCCATCAACAAGATTACTGTTAAGTACCGGTTTCTTATACCGTGTCTTGACGATATGCTGGATATGATGGCCAATGCCACAATTTTCTCCAAAACAGACCTCAAGAGTGGGTATCACCAGATCCATATTCACCCAGGTGATGAATGAAAAACTGCCTTGAAGACGAAGGATGAGTTGTACAAGTGGCTAGTCATGCCATTTGAGCTGACCAATGACCCGAGTACATTTATGCGAGTGATGACCCAGGTGTTGAGACCCTTCATGGGAAATATCCTAGTCATGTACTTTGACGACGCCCTTATTTACAGCATGACTAAGGAACATCATCTCCACCATCTGAGGCAAGTCTGTGGGATCCTTAGAGCAGAAAAGTCGTATGCCAACCTCAAGAGGTGTTCATTTTTGTCTAGTAGTGTTATCTTCCTAGGTTTTATTGTGTCATCTGAGGGCATGTCTGCGGATCCCGAGAAGGTCAAGGCCATAGTCAGTTGGCCTGGGTCGCGCAATATTCATGAGGTGTGTAGCTTTCATAGCTTAGCCACCTTTTATAGGCGGTTCATTAGAGGGTTTGGCTCCATCGTGGCTCCCATTACAGATTCCATAAAAAAAGGGGGAGTTCCAATGGACTAAGGTAGCCTCTAGGGCGTTCAAGGAGATTAAAGTCAACATGACTGAAGCTCCTGTCATGCGACTTTTGGATTTTTCCAAGTTTCTGAGGTAACATGTGATGCGTCGGGCGTAGGTATAAGTGGAGTGCTTAGTCAGGAAGGGCACCCTGTCGCCTTTTTTAGTGATAAATTAAATGAGGTGAAACAAAGATATTTCACCTATGACAAAGAGTTCTATGCGGTAGTGCAATCATTGCGCCATTGGCAGCATTATTTATTACCGCAGGAGTTTGTCTAATTCTCTGATCATGAAGCTTTGCGTTATCTCAACTCCCAAAAGAAGTTGAACCCAAGGCATGCTAAGTGGGTCCAATTTCTCCAGGAGTACACTTTTGTCTTGAAACACAAAGCTGGGGTTAAGAATAAACCTGTTGACGCCTTGAGTTGTAGAGTTGCATTACTCCAATCCATGAGCGTTGAAGTTACTAGGTTTGAGCGATTAAAGGAAGATTATCCTAGTTGCCTAGATTTTGGAGAGGTGTACGTGTCGTTGTTAGACAGTCAGTCCAGGGGTAGTAGTGAGTTCATCCTTGTCAATGTCTTTTTGTTTAGAGGCTTTAGGTCATGTATACCCCGTACGTCCTTCCATGACTTCCTTGTCTGGGAGCTTCATGCTAGTGGGATTGCTGGCCACTTTGGGTGTGACAAGACTATTGCCCTTATTATTGAGGAGCGTTTCTATTGGCTAAGTCTTAAGAGAGATATGGCTAATATTGTAGGGCAATGCAGGACTTGTCAGCTGGCAAAGCAGAGGAAGCAGAACACCGGATTATATACTCATTTGCTAGCTCCCCACACCCCTTGGGTTGACATCAGTATGGATTTCGTGTTTGGGCTTCCCAAGACGATAAAAAAGCATGATTCCCTATTTGTGGTAATGGACCGCTTTTCGAAAATGACCCACTTCCTCCCTTGTTCTAAAACGTCTGATGTCACCAACATGGCTAAGATTTTCTTTGGGGAGGTAGTTCGTCTGCATGGCTTGCCGAATTCCATCGTGTCTGATAGAGATGTGCGCTTTATAAGTTATTTTTTGAAAACTCTATGGCACATGATGGGAATAAAATTACAGTTCTCTTCAACATACCATCCGCAGACTAATGGTCAAACGGAAGTTGTCAATAGAAGTCTAGGGAATCTGTTACGATGTTTAAAGGAAGACCATCTTAGGACTTGCGATGCGGTTTTTCCCGTAGATGAGTTTGCATACAATAGTTTCATCAATAGGTCCACAGGAATGAGTCCATTTGAGATAGTACTTGGGTACAAGCCTAGAACGCCTATAGAGCTCATACACATGTCCACTTCACGTAGACCATTTGAGTCTGCAGAATCATTTGCACAGCATATTCATGACTTGCATAGTGAGATCAAGAGATGAATTAATGCCAATAATCAACAATATAAACTCTCTGCAGATTCACATCGTAGGCATAATGAATTTCAGATGAGCTATTTTGTAATGATCCGTATTAGGCCCGAGCGATTCCCACAGGAAGCCGTGAGGAAATTGCATGCTCGCAGTGCAAGTCCATATAAGATTTTGTCAAGAGTGGGCCCTAATGCGTATGTGGTGGACCTTCTGTTTGACATGGGCATTGGTGCTACATTTAACGTGGAGGGCCTTGTGCCTTGTGCTGGACACATCTTTATCATCTAGCCCTCCTACAGACCTTTCTGCTACCCTAAATGATGATGTTCCTGATCTCGACACTAGCCTATGGCCTTCGCTAGACCTGACTTTTCACCAATTGCCTTCTCTTCCATCTTTACCTGGATGGAAAGAAGAGATCGAGGATGTTCTGGACCACCAAGCGGTTTCCACCCGCCATGGAGGATATTAGAAATACCTCGTGAAATGGAGGAACAAGCCGGCTTCAGACAGTACTTGGATCACCGATGCAGAGTTTCAACGCATAGATCCTGATCTCCTCGAGCGTTACCACAATTTTATTTCGCCAGTGGCGAATTCTTCTCAGCCGGGGAGAGTTCATGGGGACATCAGAGGATTCACACGAGTTTACCAAAGACGAAGACAACCATCATCTTCCTCACAGCTTTCCCTTTGGATGGATGGAGACTTCCAGGTGGGTCCGCCAGGTCATTTTGAAAATCCCACATGCATTGGATGTGCATCAGGAAGATCTCACACTGGGATGATGCATGTGAGTTGCTCAGGAGTCTAGTTTAGCCACAGGTTTTGATTTTCGAGTCAATTCGACCCTTGGATCATAGTGATCGGGCCACCTAGGCCCCCTGGACCCTGATTTTTTTATATGTACGTTTTTGTTATTTTTTTAGGTTTATTGGACAGTTTGGATTAGTTATTTGACTCGTAGTTTGCTTATTTTGGATGATGGGCCATTTTCACTTAAGTGAGTGGCAATCTTATAATTTTTTTGAGACACTTTAATATAAATACAAAGGGGGGAACGTCCAACCCCATGGTTGCTTGAGAAAAGGAAAAGAAAAGAAGAAAATAGTTTCTTCCTTGAGTGAGAGTTCTCCTCCATTGTTCCTTTAGGGTTTGTGAGAAACCCTCACTTCCAATCAAGGTGGAAGGGCCACATCAAGCTTGGTGGTAGATTCCTCTACAACATCTCTTCTTCTTCTTCTTCTTCTTTTCCTCATTCTTTCTACTTTCTACACCATAAAGTCCTCCATCCTTCTTCTTTTCCCCATCCAACCTCACAAAACCAAACCTAAGGGGGCCTCATGCACGTCCATACGTGTGCCCATACGGACCAGCCATATGGACAGCCATACGTCCGTATGGACCCCCCCCCCCCCTCTTTCCCCTTTATTTCTTCATCTCTCTATGTTAGCCTTTCCGCTATTCCTTATTTCATTCTAATCCTAAAACCTAGCCTTAAATCCCTACCTTATACCTAAAACCCTAATCTCTAATCCTCTTACACCCTAGCCCTAAAATACCGAACACCCCAATCCCAAAACCAAGAAACCCTTTTAGGAAAATCTGATTTGAGCCAAAATTCCTCTTCACCAAATCTGAATTTTGTGGTCGCATTGTTATTTGTGTGAATGTGGCACTACCTACGTTAGATTGGAAGTTCTATGTTCCAAGTGGGCCATTTCTTGACCTCATTTTATATTCTCTTGTTATGCACATGCAACTAACCTAGGATTATTCAGTTATCTACTTGATTTATCATTATTTATGATGTGGATTGCTTAGATTTTATTGTTGATTGATTATTTAATTCGCAACTTGATCTCCTTGCACTTATCCCAGGCTAGTTTACATGTGTCCTGCATCATAGATGCTCTACTGTATTGCCCCTGTATGTTACTCATATTTACCGTCAATCACTTACTTCCGCAGGCTTCGATCCGCCTAATTGAAATCCCCCTGTATGTACTCATATTTAACTTTTAATGACTCCATCCTCCCTCCCTTACAGGCCTCTAACGCCCTCAGGGTGAAACTTGTGCTTTTCTTTTGCGCCTTGCTAGAGAAAGTCCCTTCGAGTTCACGCCAGCATATGTATCACGCTTATTGGACAATAAAAGGGGCCACACAATAAGTTGACATGTTAGCTAAAGCTGTTTTGATGAGGATCGGCGCCCAAGCGACAAATACGTTCTTTTCCATCCCAAAAGCTCCCACAGACATTTTGGCAGTTTTCCAATGGGTAAAGGGAAGATGGAGATGAAATGACAGGACCTTGCCTGCCTTGCACTAGAACTGCCCTCAAGATTATCAGTATCCTCTCCCCTGAAGTGTCCCTAATGATTCACATTTTTATAGATTTTTTTTTTTTTTCTGAGCTAACACTGCTTGCACATGCCCATGGATGGGCACACGCACTTAATAAGGCATTTCGTAAGCTATTTTTCCACCTCACTGTTCTAAAAGCATATGGAGTTGAACCCTTCATTGATCAATTTCCTGTTATTTTGATCTATTAACCTGTTCTTTACGTTGGCTATGCTTACTTGGATTTAACTGAACTAATTAAGGCCCTGTTTGGTAGATGCTGGAAAATGAGTTCCATCTCATTTTCGTTAAAGTATTTTTGTTTTAGTGATCTTGATCTCTAATACATAAATGAGTTGATGGTATGAGAATTTATGTATTAGAGATCGAGATCTCTAATAGACAGTGACTGTTAACTAAAATGAGATGGAACTCACTTTTAGGCGTCTACCAAACACGGCCTAAATTTTTATCCCTGATTTAAATCAATGATTTTACTGACTGTATTCTACATCACTGAACAAGAACAGATGTTGATCCATTTTTCATTTGGACTAGGTCCTCGCCATCATTATTTCCTCTTTTTCTTAAAGATGGCATTTTAAACAATGGAGTGAACTTTCTATCCCAAGCATGTCTCTCTCCTGATCATTTATCCAATTGTCCTCACCCTACTTAGGCTATTAAAAAATCGCATTGGTGCTTATCTTTTGATCAGTGAAATTGTCCTTCTGATGTCAGTTACCGTCCATTTATATCTTAACAGTTCATTCATAGGACATCAGCCTAGCTGTAAGAATTGTTTGATTACTTGATTTTGAGATGTGGCCCAAATATAATTGGGACCAATGAATGGTCCAGATCCTCCTTGCCTATATTTCTATGCACTGTTATTTTGCTATGCCAAAAACCACCCTCTTAGCATTGTTGATTTTCTATCTGCTATGAACATAAAATTAGCAAAAAATAAAGAAAGTCATGATATTAATGTATAAAAAATTACAATGAAAACATATTCTTCTCTTTTGTAATTTTAGCAATTATAAAAAATGAAAAAAAAAAAAAAAGGTTCACAAGCTTACATTCATTTTAGGCCATTTGATTTGAAATCATGAAAGTAATTTCATCTCGCTGTGCCATCCAGTTGAGTTGCTCGCAGATTGCTCATGTTCAAGTTTAACTTTTGGACCATACTGAGATTCTGATGGTCCCTTAAGTTGGTTTCACCATTCTGATGCTTGAGAAGCTTGCAAGGTTGTGTACCCAACTAACCCGCATGTTGATTCCGTCAGTTTCCATCCTTGTTGATGAGGTTCTAGGTGTGGTGCAGTTTCGACCTGTTCGCCCACACCAAGCTTAGAAGAATAAATGGCCTGGGTCAAGCTGACCTTGACCCATCCATAATCGGAAAAGTCCAATTCAAGCTCTGTTTAATGTATAAAATCCATACATTTCAAATGATAGGGAAAAAAATAAATAGATCATTTTTCTTGTCACAACGAATGATTTTTTCTATTCAATATAAATTTTCAAGGGTGATTTGAAGGCAGAGATTGCTCGTTGTCATCAATTGATAGAATTAAGTGGAGGCTGGAAAGAGGAATCAATTTGTATATAGGGATTGCCAAGAAAAAATGGATTCTGCAGGGTCAAAGAATAATTTGACCTATATTTTATTACTATGTTAAGTGACACACCCTTAACCTAATATGTTATTATTATGCAAGCGACGCACCCTCCCTTAGCCCAATTCAAGATGAGAGTCCATCCCATGAATCAGGACCAAGCCTGGGTACCTAGCCAATTATTTTCAGTCCAAGTGCATACAACGGATTCATGATGTATGGTCTTAGGAACATGTTGCATGCATGGGAAGCGGAAAGAAATTTTGTAACTAATACATGTCTAAGAAAGTTTTTTCTTTCTTTCTTTTTTTAATTAGTATTTTGTATTGGAAAGATGTAGTATGCCTTATGACTTGTTGGACTCGAGTTGTGGAAAATTGCTAAATGTAGTTATGAGGGCTTGGTGTAATTGGTCTATATCGGGACCTATTTTGCAATGAGCTAATCAATCCATTTTGGGTTTTTATATAATATATAAGAAATAATAGATTAATTTCCTTCTTGGTTGTGAGTTTTTTGAACATACACTGGCGTATGATTCTTGGTTCATTGGCAGCATTTTCTAGTTGCAGAAATTTTCAGTTTTGACAGCTTTGTTGCTTGCAGCGTTTTTGGCATTTCTAGTTGTTGATTAGTTTTTATAATTTTTCTGGTAATTCCTCATCAAGTCTACTTTCATCTTACAAGATTTTAGTCCAGTTCTGATTTCCAGAAAAAAAATAAATAAATAAATAAATAAATAAAATAATTCCTGTAGTGCAAGCTGTCTAAAAGTGATGATTTTTTGGCTGTGAATGCCCTAAAATCAGTCCAATATGATCTTGGTTTTTGTTCTCCCCCTTCCCTAATTTTAGACTCATCAAGGTTCACTTTGTCTTTTGATTCACCTTAATCTGAGTTGTAGTAAAATAGATAACATCATTTTGAAGTCAGGGTGTGTAAGTTATCCTCTTGCAGTCCATTTGCAACTGCAGTGGGCTGCATCGACCACAGGAAGTGGGAAGTGGGAAGTGGAGAGATTTGGAGGATGAGAGAAAAAGCAGGAGAAATCGGTAAAGGGAAGGAGAGAAAATGGAGAGGGGGGAGAGAAAAAAAGGAGAGAGGTGGAGTAAAAGGCTAGACACAAGCGCATGGGATTTTTGGAGCATACTTCATGGTGGGGAAACCCTTCTTGATGGATTAGATGTAATAAACTGACCATGGTGGGCCCCATATGGAGCTAGTTGCACAAAATTGTCGTCTACAACTTGTTGCATGGGACACATTCCCATGCACAGAGAAATTCAAATTGTTTTAATAGGAGTTTTAGGGCCGTCTGGATGGTAAGTTACTTATCCCTCAAGTTGCTTATCTTGGTTTCTAGTTAATCAGCAGATTAATCATATTTGGTGAGTATGTTCTCAAAACACCTTCGAAAACGTCTCACATTGCCGTGTTGAAACAGAGTCCGGTAATGCCATAACTGTGGGACCCACTTAATTGTTTGTGTTGGATATCCACTCTGCCCCTATGTTTTTGCAGCTCATTTTTTAGTATCGGCCCAATAATGAACCCGATACAAATCTCAGGTGGACCACACCATGGGAAATAGTGGTTCAATGAATCTCAGGTGGACCACATTACAGGTAACAGTGGTGATTGAATGCTCGCCAATAAAAACCTCCAAGGGTCCCAGTAATGTTTATTTGTCATCCAGCCTGTTGATAAGGTCACATAGACCAGGATGAACGGAAACACAAATACCAGCTTGATTCAAAACTCTTGTGGTCCTCAAGAAGTTTTTAATGGTGGGTGTTCATTCACCATGATTTTTTTGTTAGTCATGCAATGCACCCACGCAGTTAGTCACACGATGCACCCACCCACCGGTGGGGCTAGTGTGTCTCCTTAGCACTCGAACCTGAGACCTGCTGTTGAAACGCCGAGGTGTCTTTCAGCTGGGCTAGCCGGTGAGACACTCATTCACCATGTTTCTTATGGTGTGGTCTACCTGAGATTTGGCTCTGCTTCATTTTTGGGCTCATGCCCTAAAATGAGCTAGCAAAATGGAAGGAAGGCATGGATATACAACACATATATCAAGGTGGGTCCACGGTCACAGCTTGACTGAACTGAACATAACGTGGACTAACCTCTTCGTTGGGCTGTTGCTGGAAGGGGGGACTGGTGTGTGAACCTAACTCCATGTGCTAGGTCCACCCTGATGTTTCTTAAAGTTCCACTTTGTCCATCCATTTTACCAAATCATGTTAGGTGCGCTACAAAAATGAGGAAGATCCAAATCTTAAGTGGGCCACATTGAAGGAAACAATGGAGATAGAACGACCACCATTGAAATCTTCTTGAGGCCCACTATGCTGATTATAATCCAAACCGGGCATAAGGTCATTCCCACACCCATAAGATCATATGAAGAAACCAGTGGACAGGTGGATATTCAAAAAAAAAAAAAAATCAATGTAGGCCTCATGATTATTTCAGCAGTGGAGGTTCAATACCAGTGCTTCAAGTAGTGTGGCCCACTTAAGTTTTGGAGATGTCTCATATTTGGGCCCAAGGCCTAAAATGGGCTGACAAAAAATGGTGGACAAGGTGGGTTTTTAAAAATTATCATGGTGGGACACTTCAGTTTTTTGAGTTCCCATGTTGTGCCAGGGGTTCAATAACACTGTTTCAAGCTGCCTGGTCTACTTGAGTTTTGGATCATTTTTGTATTTGGGCCTACCTGATTAAAATCATTGGAAAACTGGACGGGTTGGATTCTTAGAAACATCATGGTGGGCCACACAACAATGGGTGCAGTTTCAACGGTGGGCATTCAATACCACTGTTATAAATCATGTGGCTCACTGGAGTGTTGGATCTATATTACATTTTGGCCCCCCTCCTAAAATGAGATGAATAAAATAGTTGACAGGGTGGATTTCTTAAAAACATCATGGGTGGATTTCCTAACATGGCAAATCCATTAATCATGATTAGAACCCACTCCTCCCCCTAATGGTGGTTGAAGTTACTTTTCATAAGTTTAAAAGCAATAAAAAATAATTTGAGAAAATAAGTTACTTTATTTAATAATCTACTTATTTAAGTTGATTAACCAAACTAAATTAAGAAAGGTAGCTTATTAACTTACATAAGTTAATAAAAAAAGTTACTTATTTGGTGGTATCTGAACTGCCCTTAATATTTTAATCATATCTACTTATAACCCACATTCATATATGGCCTTTTTCACTCCCTTAGTAGTCAAAACCATATTTACATGCGAATTCTTCTCTATTGTTGTTTTGAAATTTCATATCTTTGAACGAGTAGTTTACTTGTTCAGGGGTCTGTTTGGTAGACACCGATAAGCAGTTCTCCATAATATATTTATGGAAGGTGTCGCGTATGGGAGTCACAGTCAGTATTAAATGTATTATATAAAACCTAAAGACTGCTGTAAAATAGGGCTTGCTTTTCTACAAATTTCTATTTTAAAACCCAGTCTCTGTCTTCTGCTCGATAAACAAGTTGGTAGAGATGTATCCTCACTAATAAGGATGAAAGTCGGTCAGGTTGGGTCGGGTTGGTGCTCAACTCTAACTCAACCTAAGGTTCCTATACCTCAACTCTAACCCAACCTTAGGTTAGGAATTCTCAACCCAAGCCGACCCAAGTGGGCTCGGTCGGGTTGATATATGCTTATATTTTCGTTATTACATTAGTATATTATATTTCGATACAAGACTTATTTTTTGTACCTATGATTTTATTAATTATATACGTAGTTATTTATTGTAAAGAACTTCACTTTTTTTTAAACAAAACAAGTTAAAATATAGGACAGCTACTCATTTAACACTCTAGCATATTAAATTCAAGCATATCAAATTTCAAGAATTATAAGTTTACTTACTAAAGTAATATAAATTAATAAATTTACTTAACTAAAGTATAATAAAATTATAAATAACTTGTATGTAGATCGAGTTTGGGTTGGGTTGGGCAACTGGGTTGGTGTTTGCATAGCCCAAGCCCGAGATCGGACTCGATATTTCCTGCTCAAGCCCAACCCAATGCTGGGCTGGTCACGGGTTGGTCGGGTTGAACCTGCCCGACTTTCAGCCCTACACACTGAGGGAATGACCAGGCTTCCGGCTTTGAGCCCTCTTGTCTACCCGCTTTCACAACCCGTGGATGATGGCTCCTCTGATTGCTTTTGGGATGCGAGTTTTTTGTTAAGGTGTTACCCCTTTTACAAGCTGTGTAACCATATGAAAACTCGAAAATCGACTCGACTCGATATCAAGCTGGGTTGGGTTAACTTGAAGACTTGATGCTACTTGACTCGACTAGATACTTAATAATGAAGCTAGGAATTGAATAACATTAATGATAGACGCTTGAAAATGAATGAATATAACTTTGCAATTTTTAACACAAGTAAACGGTCAGTTGGTAAACGTCGTTGGCATGTTTGGGATCATAAGTTTGAATTATTCCATTTACAGTTTTTTTTTTTTAATTAAAAGTTTCTGGCTTTTTTTAAGATTAAAAATCTATTGACTCAATCTTCATATTCAACTGCATGACTCGGTTTAAGTTCACCAAGTCGGTGAGCTGACTCGACAAGTTAAGCTGAGTTAGAACTGAGTGGGCGCAAATTCTGTTCATGTCAGGTTGACCAGGACAAGTTTGGAGTTGAGTCACCAAGTTTTAGAACTATGAAAACACCCACCATTGAAACTTTCTTGAGGGTCGTAGGAGTTGTGGATGAGGCATATTTGTGTTTTCCGTTCATCCTAGTAAGAACCATGGGATGGCCTAGGAAGGTTTAATGGTGGGTGTTTCCATCCGCTGTTTTCCTAAGGTATGGCCTACTTGAGTTTTGCATCTGCCTCATTTTTGGATTCATGTCCTAATGCGATTTTGCAAAACTTATGATGGAGTGGATGTCACACAATCATTGGTGGGCTCCACATCTAATGATAATCGGCTAAAACATTGTAAGGGCATTTCTGTTATTTTTTCAAACATGAGTGCCTATGCCTCCAAGCGATTACGTTTAGAGTCTTCAGATAGAAACGTGGGACAGAATCGTATAGAACCTGTTTTACGCACCTTGTGAGCCCACCATGTCTGTATGTAAAATTCACTAGCGACACCAACAGCAGTGTTTTTTTTTTTTTTTTTTAACCATTAAAAACTTCTTGTGGCAACAAAAGTTTTGGTTCAATCTCATATTTGTGTGGGCCCTTTATCCAGGTCTTTGTGACCTTATCAACAGGTTGGATGGCAAATGAACATTCCTTCATTTTTAGGATCATGCTCTAAATGAGCTGTCAAAATGGATGGATGTTGTGGATGTAAGGAACATACATCACGGTGGGCCTCATAATTAAGGGATGTTTGACACCATGGATTTGGGAGGATTTGAGGGGGTTTCAAATCCCCTAGTGTGTTTGGCACATAAATAAGGGTTTCTAATCCCCAGGGATGAGGGGTTTGAAATCCAAGGTGGAAACTTGGATTACATCTAAAATCCTTCCAAGAATTACATATGTAACATGTGTGTCACTAGGCTACTAATCTACTAGGCACATGGCCCACTGATGATATCCCAAAACAATCAGATTATCAACTACATCACTAAAATTACTTTAATAGGATGATCCGCACCGTCCAAAAATTGTCCATGTAAATCAACGGTTAAAAATCATTGGTCAATCACTCAGATGTGATCCTATGCTTGTGGCCCATCTGAGACTCAAAATTTCATCATTTTTGGCAACGGGTTATTACAACCATTGTGCCAAACATTACATACATACACTAATTAGGAATATTAATGTTGATTTAGAAATTAGATTCAAATCCCTGTAAACACCGTACTTTTGGATTACTGGGGATTCCAAATCTAGGGTGCCAAACAACCAGGGGGTTTCAAATCCAGGGGATCAAAATCCAGGGGGTTTTGAATCCACGCTCCAAACAGGCCCTTAGGGATCCACCCAAGCCACTGCTGCCAGAGACATGGGAGGTGAAGTTGTGAAAAGTGTCTTTTTTATGATCAGCTTTTTCGTTTTTTACACACACATGCACACACACCTCCACATGGGCATTCGATCCCAATGACCTCAGTGTTGAAACATACTCTTAACTGCCATTGAACCATGTCTTGGAACCGTGATAGTCAGCTTTGTTAAGCACCCCACTTCACTTCATTAAGTCAGCCTAAATACCCTTTAATTTGGTTTAAACCCTTTACACTTCTTTTGATACTGTATAATTTTGGCAAATATGAAAAGTGATTGTGGGTATATTGAATGGAGGAGCCATCTCTAGATGTATCAATCAGGTTCTTCCATCTACGGCATGGCTTAATTTTTCAAAAGGGTTTCTATTTTGGATATAAATCCTTCCCTTTTTCTTATACTGCAAAAATACCCTCTACACATTTTGCTGCCAGAGTTGATTAGGGGCGGCCCGGCTTCACCCAAGACAGTGTTGCCCTTGCCGTCAAGCCCACCTTGATGTATGCATTCTATATCCACATCATCCATCTATTTTTCATTTCATTTTAGGGTATGAGCTGAAAAATGAAGTAGATCCAAATCTTGGGCGAACCATACTATAGGAAAATGTGGTGATTGAACATCCCACCATAAAAAACTTCCTAGGGTCCACCATAATGTTTATTTGCCATCCAACCTGTTGATAAGGTCATACACACCTAGATGAAGGGAAAAAATAAATACCAGCTTGATCCAAAACTTTTGTGGCCCACAAGAAGTTTTTAATGGTCAATCACCACTGTTTCTTATGGTATGAGCTACCTGAGATTTGGATCTGTTTCATTTTTTGACTCATGTCCTAAAATGACCCCGATCAAGCTGATACCATAGGAATGAATGGCGTGGATATAGATTACATACATCAAGGTGGGTCCCATGGTAAAGGTCGCACTGTCTTGGGTGATGTCGGGGGCTGCACCTAATCCACTCCCACTAGGTGGGTTAGTTAGCAAATTGAAACGACTACTCTTAGCTAAGAAAACCAATGTTTTTTTTTTTCTTCTTCTTTTCTTTTCTTATTTCTATGACTTTTTAGTTAGCCATGCTTTGAATATCTTATTTCCATGACTCTTTCTTTTGTGGATTTTATGATTGTCCTTATTTCCATCAGTCTATGATTGTACCAATTGAAGAAGAATCTCTTGCAAAGGCTTTATGATTTTCAAGGGATGAGATTGTAGCCTCTTTGTAAGTGCTTGTTTTTCAAGGGCCCTTTTGTCTTTTCTTGAAGAATGCTTAACATTATTTTATCATTATTTCTATTTCTGTTAGAAAAAGTAAACCAGTGAGGATTTTACAAAGAAGCATACGTGAAGGTGTTTTCTGCAATATATAGAAAGGAAGGCGTTTATATGCAAAACACCCTTTAAAAAATAGACAATCCTATCCATCACTTCTCTTTGATATGCTCCATTGATTATTTGACCAGTGACCATTTTTTATTCTCTATCTTAGCTTTGATATCCATTCATCTGATGGATAAGATTGTATCCTAGGTGTGGGTTTTGGATGTAGCCATCCATGCCATGGTCAATTATATGGATGGACTTTATTGATACATCACCCTGCCACGTGTATTGTGGGGGAGATGTTCTACATGAGAAATGAGCCTTTGTTGATTCTGGCAAGATACCTGTACAGACATTTGAGTGGGCCCACAAAAAAATTCCTGTCCTCACCTATCACATAATACATACGAGACAACCCTGTCCAGCTAAGAAAAGAAATAGAAATAAACAAGCAAATCCACAAAGGAAACTACTTGAACAAATCCCAAAATAGGGCCACCACTTCCACAAAAAGACAATGGAAACAACACCATGAACAGAGCCTGTACCATCACAGACATCACAAATTGTCCAAATGGAGTAGGAGTGACACAAATTCAGACCAATACACACCCACAACCTTTTCTAATTCCACTAAGGAGCACTCCACCATGCTCGGATGTCCTAAGCAGAAACCAAGTGCCACCACCTCGCTTTTTTAAAAGAAAAGAAACATGAGAAGAAAGAAACAAGTCTTGCTACTTCAATCAATACTGCACATTTCTTCACTAATTTTAGCATCGTTAAAATGTCCATACTGTTTTTCACAACTATATCTAAAAGAAGGGAAAAGAATAGTATAAAAGAATCATAACAAGCTTGTTGGGAACGTTGCGGAAGCACAAAGTAGAACCAAACAAGCAAGCAAAACAACACAAGCAATTACACATAAAAGACAATATGATTTTACATGGAAAAACCCTTGCAGGAAAAAACCATGACATAAAGCAAGCAGCACTATGAATATCAGAAGATTATAGAGATGAACAACCCAAAAAATAAAGAACCCAAGAGAAAACCCAAGCTCTCTCCCTTAAAACCCTAATACCCTTGTTAGAAATATATTAGAATACCCTAATTCCGGTTACACCCAGTTTATATAACAAAGAAATCAAAAAATAAAAATAATTTACGCAAAACTACATATCTGTGCAAATCACTGACTGCTTGTCGGTCAACTGACGCCTAACTTACGGCCGATCGTTGGGTGTCCAAAGAGTAGAGCCTAAAATCGGTTGGTCAAGCTCATAAATCGGCTAGTCGTTGGCCCCCTCTCGGCCAGCCGACGTCCAACTGTCAGTCGGTCGACAATGCATGAAAACTATCTAGAGACCAACTACCTTTCCTAGGTAAATTCGATCTGCCAGTCGACAGCATAAAAGATTGAAGGCTCTACCAACATTCTCCACCGAGGCTTTAATCACTGACTTCATCTCTTCCTTCGCTTCATCTATCATCCCTACTTCAATCATTGCTTCTCCACTTCTCATGCACACTACGTCTTCATTCTGTCCTTGCCAATCTCAGAGAAGTGACACAGAACTTGGACTTTTCTACAAGAACCACCTTGGTGAGCATGTCCGCTGGATTTATGTTGGTGTGAATCTTTTCAGAGTTACATTGCCTTCTTCAAGCACCTGTCAGATAAAATGGTGACGCACATTAATGTGTTTAGTAAGAGAGTGATAAACAAAATTCTTAGCAAAATTTATAGCACTAGAGCTATCACAATTAACCGACATGACTTCTACTGAAACCCCAACTGATTTATCATGCCCCCAAACCAAACAATCTCTTTGAACTGCTTCTGTCACCGCCATATTCTCCATTTCAATAGTGGAAAGAGCCACCACCGACTGAAGCTTGGACATCCAACGAATCGCTCCACCCGGTAACATAAACGAGTACCCTGAAGTCGATCTCCTATAGTCCACCTACCTGTGTAATTTGAATCCACATACCCAATCAACTTGTCCTTAGACTTTGTGAATGTCAAGATGTAGTCATGCGTACCTTGAATGTATCGAAGTAGCCATTTCATAGCCTCTCAATGTTGTTTGCCAGGGGTTAGACATAAATCTACTCACAACACCGATTGCATGTGAAATATCTGGTCTCATATAAACCATAGCGTACATCGAGCTGCCCACTTCTCTCGAATAAGGCACATGAGACATAACCTGCTTTTCTTCATTTAATCTATCACATTGCTATGAAGAAAGCTTGAAGTAAGCCGCGTGGAGAACACCGACTAGTTTGGAATTGTCCATCCCAAATTTTACTAATACCTTCCCAAGGTATTCAGCCTAAGACAACCACAACCTGCTCATCTTCTTGCCTTTATGCATATCAATACCGAAAACCCTCTTTACAGTCCCCACATCCTTCATCTCGAATGTCTCTGAAAGCTAAGTCTTTAATAAATCAATGTCAGACATACTATGACTAACAATAAGCACTGCCATCAACGTAAAACACCAGTATTATAAATTTCACATCACTCAATGTCTTGAAATAGACACAGTGATCATACTTGCTCCTGGAAAAGGCTTGACTCATCATGAATGAATCAAATTTCTTGTACCACTAGCCTAGGCTACTATTTCAGGCCGTACAATGACCTCCTTAACTTGCAAACCTTGTTCTCTACCCCTTGTACTGTATAACCTTCTAGATACGTCATGTAAATTCGCTTGTCCAATTCTCCATTCAGGAAAATAATTTTTACATCAATCTGTTCCAGCTCGAGGTTGTGTTAGGCAACCAGAGCCAACACGAACCTGATAGAGACCTTCGTCACAACTAGTGTAAAGATCTCACTGAAGTCCACACCTTCTCGCTGAGCATATCCCTTTGCCACCAATCTAACCTTGTACCTATCCCATTTCTTTCAAAAAATTCATTAACAACCCATCACCTTTTAGTCTATGGGAAGCTCCACCAACTCCCACGTCTCATTCTTGTATAGAGAGTTCATCTCATCTTCCATTAATGTCTTCCACTTTTTGGCATCTACATCGTCAAGTGCTTCCTAAAAGTAGACGAATCCCTCTCATCCATAATAAGAGCGAATGTAATGTTCGAGTCATCCCTATGTCTCATTGGTAACTTGTGATCTCTACATGAATTTCTTCGCACATGTGACTGCTCCACCTGATCTTGTACCTCTGCCTGTGTTTCAGTCTCGGCATGTGTCTCATCTTTATCAATCTGGATGTCAACAATGTTAGTGCACTTTTCTGTAGCATACTAGTGCACCTTATTTGTAAATTACGAAGCTCAGTGAGTCTAGTGTCGTTGAGCTTAAAGAAGATGAAGACCAAAGACTTAAGCGGACTTGATGCATCAGGGAAAAAGAAATAGGTAAATGAGATGCCTTAGTGAGCCTTAAACCTTAAACCAAACCAAAACTCAAACCTCTAAATGACCTTAATCCATTAGGCATACTTGTAGTCATCTTAGATTGACCTTAGGTGTCCCAAAAGACCACCCAAAGAATTGCCATAGTAAAATTACATCGGTAGTCTAACACGACACCTTCGTATGTGCGGAAGCTTAAAGAGCAACTAGAATTATAGCTAAGTCCTATAGGGGGGATTAGGACCTTATGAAATTCTTTTCGCCTACTTACACAATTTAATAAATTAAACTAAGTAAGCAAAAACACTTCAGCTTCCAAGCCTAAGTGGGTCCAATCACAAGACTAGCATATGATTTAAGCAATAAACAATCTAGTCTATGCATGCATAGATAATCAAATGATTTAACTAATTAAGCTCCTAATCTATGCAACTTATGTAGACTTATGAGAATGGATCAATGAGCTCAAGTCTACACTACTTAGTGAAAGTACATCTTGTGTGTGGATGTGCCTATCTAGTGCTTAGCATACATTCCTATTAAGCATGCATAATTAAACAATTAAACATATAATGCTAAGATATCAATGTGCTCAATTCAATCACAAACACAAGCATGTATAATGGTTCGACTTTGGGTATACTCCACTCCCGATTCAAGTACTCAACTCCTTTGAGCACATCGGCATTCACCATCGGATGTTTTAAATGAGGTCCACCTCTCAACTTTTACACGGAGGCTTTCCCGGTTCACTTCTCAACCATATCCAGAGTTTTGAACAGAGGGTTAACTCTCAACCCAAACGGAGTTTTGGACATAGGCTAACTCTCAACTCAACGCACGTTCACTCTCATGTCGGAGGCTTTCTCTTGAAGATTTTGTTTAGGCCCGGCAAACTAGCCAAGGAGCGCCAAACAACCCCTAGTCTTTAGGCCGACAAACAAGCCAAGGAACGGCCAACGTCCCTAGTTCGAGTTTGACAAACAAACTCTGCACTCAACTCCCACAGGGAATTGAGTGGATGGACTCTCAACAAAGACAACATTACTTGTCGGATGAGCCCCTTGTTCAGCGCCGGCTCGGGTTGCTTGATCTCCGCTCTCCCGTGCTTAAATCAGCTTCCCTTGCTCCCCCGATCATGTTGCTGTTGCATCGCCAATGCCTCAGCTACACTTGATCAATCACCTTGCATGTGATGATCCATTGGAGATGCCCAAGGTGATAGGATGGTAGGTTTGAGAACTCTACAACTAATAGGAATGGGTTGCCTAAAGTTAATCACCTACAACGATCTCATCTTAGAGATTTGGATAAGGATATACCTATCAAGGAAGATCCAAACTCTAGAGATCAAGAGGGGATGAAGGTCATCTTCTTCATGAGCTTGGAATGCTCCAATCTTGTGTTAAAGCACAAGGAAGATGCCTTGCATAGGTTGGGAGTGAGCCTCAAATGGTCTCCAACAATGGTGGCTTCACTCCTCACAAAATCCCTCTACGTTCCCCCCAAATACAAGCCAATGCCATTTATAAAGAATTCCAGACGGGTGAAGAAGGGCAAAAAACGGCTAGTCCTGACCTATCCCGACCGGTTAAGATCGGTCGGCCAACGGCCAGGCAAGATAGGAAGCTTGCCATCTTAGTGGGGAGTTTGCCCGATTGTTCAAGACCAATTGACCCAATGGCCTGCGCACACAGCATGTTGCTTTGAAAACTGGGAGTTAGTCCGACCGGTCGGTCCAGTCCAGCTGACCGGTCATGATCGGTCGACAAGCTAAGCAATGTGCAGATGGGTATGGGCTTGGGTCTCGGCCGCACATGCAACATCTTAGGCCGATGTTGGGTGATCTTTTGGGATACCTAGGGCCAATTTATGATGACTTAAAGGTATTCCTAACATGGTCAAGGTCATTAAGAGGTTAAGGGTTTGGTTTTGGTCAAGGTTAAGGCACACCAAGGCATCACTTTTACATGTTTCTTCTTCCTTTATGCAGTAGGGCCACTTGAGTCTTCGGTCTTCGTCTTCATCAAGCTCAACCGACTCTAGACTCATTGACCTAAGTGATTGACAAACAAGGTGTAATAGTATGCCACAGAAAAGTGCACTTACACATAGAGGTTGCCCTTGCTGCTATAAAACACAACTCAAAACAACTAGCAAATCAAGTCTGCCAACCGGTCCCGAACCATGGCCGACCGGTCGTTAGACCCTAATATAGGACATTAAGCTAAAAGCGTCCTAGGACTTAAATCGACCGGTCTGATGATTGGTTGGCTGGATTGTCTGACTGGTCATCCGATCGGTCGCAACAGACCCCAGATGGACAACAACAATAATGTCTGACCAGTCCTAATTTGAACGGTCGTGGACCCCTGGCCGACCGGTCATTGCTGAGGGATGACAGGTCGGGTACTATCCGTTTCAGACCATTTTCTATTCTTTAAAGCTTTCTTTATAAAACAGTTTGACTCGATTTTGGGTCCTAAGGGACAGATTTTAATGCATTAGAAGTCACCTTCATTGCATATACCATTAAGCTTTAATCCTAAGCATTCTAAGCCATCTCCTTATGTTTCATCACAAGATGGA
Source organism: Liriodendron chinense (assembly GCA_003013855.2). Taxonomy (NCBI): domain Eukaryota; kingdom Viridiplantae; phylum Streptophyta; class Magnoliopsida; order Magnoliales; family Magnoliaceae; genus Liriodendron; species Liriodendron chinense. Next base: position 3,533,459 of record ML058552.1, read on the forward strand.
GCATTCAAAGCTCATATGAAGATGGACTTACTTTCTCTTGATCTTTAAAAGTTTGGGCACCTTGACCATAGGTAGATCATTCGTTTAAACCTCTCTAAAGATTCTATTAGGTGGAATTCCTCTAAGCAACCAACTCCTACTAGTTGTAGAGAATTCACGCCATCTTCTATCACCTTGGGCATATCAAAAGCATCACATGCGAGGTGATTGATCGGTGGAGCTGAAGCATTGACAACGTAGCGACAACATGATCAGGGAGCATCGAGGAGCTGATTGAAGCACAAGAGAGCGGAGATCAAGCAACCTAAGAAGGTGCCGAACAAGGGCTCATCCGACAAGTAAGTGTCATTGTGAGAGTCTGGTTGCACTCCTTCCTCGTGAAGGATTGAGTATAGAAGTTTGGATTTACAAAATCGATCAAGTCTCCAAGGAGAGCCTTCGGCAGGAGTATACGCTAGGTTCTAGGATTAGAGCTGAAGGGTAGAGAGGATCTTTATCAAACTCCTGGGTTGTCCTGGGTTGGATGGAACCCATAAACATCTTAGTTAAGAGATGAACCAGTAAAATCTCGATCATAGGTTGGGAGGAACCTTGTCAAACTCCCTGGTAGGGTGGAACCAATTTGAAATACCTAGGTTGGGAGGAATCTAATTTAAACTCCCTAGTGAATGCCTGGTGTGCTCAATGGATGAGTACTTGAACCGGGAGTGGAGTAGACCTAAAGTTGAACCACTATACATGCTTGTGTTTTTTATGTATTTGAGCACATTGTTATCTTAGCATTGTATGTTTAATTTCTTAATTATGAATGCTTAATATGAATGTATGCTAGACACTAGATAGACACTTTCACACATAAGATATACTTTCACTAAGTAGTACATACTTGAGCCTTATGATCCATTCTCATATAATCTAAATATGTCGCATAGATTAGGTTCTTGATTAATTAAATCATTTGATTATCTATGCATACTTAGGCTAGGTTGTTTAATTGTTTATCATATGCTAGCCTTGTGATTGGACCCACTTAAGCTTGGAAGTTAAGTATTCTAGCTCAATTAGTTTAATTAGGTGAGAGGTTTTCAAAAAATATTTTTATAAGGTCCTAATCACCCCCCCTCTAGGACTTAGCCATAGTTCTACAAGCTCCATCAAGCTTCCGTGTATATGCGTAGGGTATCGTGTTAGACTACCAACGCAATTTCAAACAACCTCTGATTTTCTCGGTTCCTTTTGCACGTCCTTTCAAAATAAGGACCCCTCATCAAATCTGACATCACAGCTCAAAGTAATTTTTTGTATGACAGGGTCGTATAACTTGTAACCCTTCATACCATCACCATAACCAACAAAGATACATTTTCTAGCCCTTTGGTCTAGCTTATCTCTCTCAACTGACGGTACATGAGAGTAAACATCACAACCAAACACTCGTAGACTTGAGTAGTCTATCGAATGACTACTCTAAACTTCTTTTGGGATCTTACAATCAATAGCCGTAGAAGGTGACTGATTTATTAGGTAATAAGCTGTGTTAACGGCCTTAGTCCATAGCTCTTTTCCCAACCTAGTATTACTTAGCATGCACTGAGCTCTCTCCAAGAGAGTCAGATTCATCCGCCCTACCACGCCATTATGTTCTAGTGTGTAGCGCACTATGTTGTGCCTCATGATCCCTTCTTCCATACAAAATTGATTGAATTTCGCTGTAGTGAATTCTCCACTGTTATCGGTCCTCAACACTTTCAATTTCTATCTTAACTGATTTTCCACCATTACTTTACAATATTTGAAAGTGGTGAAAACATCGATTTTATTTTTTAAAAAATAAACCTATACCTTCCTGTTATAGTCATCAATAAATGATACAAACCATGATGACCTCCCAACAGAAATTACGAGCGACGACCCCCATACGTCTTAATGGGCATACTCTAGCATCCTTTTATAGATATGTTTTCCTGTTTTAAATGATAACCTAGACTGTTTACCATACATACAATGCTCACATATACTAAAGTTTATACATTTAAAAACTGGAATAAATGAACAATCGAAAAGTACATTCATGTCCCACTCGCTCATGTGGCCCAAGCGTGCACTGCCACATATATGCAGACGTAGAATCAACTACAGTCATTGCAGATCCACTAGATGAAATACTTTCAATCAATCTGTAAATGTTTTCATGACGCTGTCCCTTCATAATAACATAAGCCTCCTTTGAAACCTTGTAAAACCGATCAAAACCGGTGAACTTGCACCCCATCGCCTCGAGTGCATCAAGAAAAATCAGATTTTTCTTCAACATGGGAATGTGCCTCACTTTCATTAAGGTCCGTTTGATCTCATTGAACATGTTGATGTGCACGGATCTAATCCTCACAACTTTATGAAAATGCGTGAGATCGTCTAACATGACACCTTACGCTATGTACGGAAGGTCATAGAACTGATAGAACTATGCTAAGTCATAAGGGTGATTAGGACCTGTTTTAAAGTCCTTTAAAAAACGTCTTGTCTAATTATACGAATTAGCAATTAAACTAATTAAGCAATAACACTTAGCTATCAAGCATAAGTGAGTCCAATCATAAAGGCTACAAAAGATAATGCAATTAAGCAAATTAGCCTAAGCACACATATTATAATGATACAACATGTTAAGCTTTTAATCAATGTGCAATAATCTAGACTACAAGAGATATAACTACTTAAGCAACTAGTCCAGAGAACTAAGTAGACAATATGAGATTCATCTTGTTAAGCGTATGTCTGTAAGCCTGGTGAACATACATCTTGTGTGTGAATACCTATCTAGAACATGACATTCAACTCATTCAAATATTCATATAATTAAGTAATTAAAAGACAATACGTTCATAGAAAAGTGCTCAAATTAATCCCAAATACAAGCATGTATTGTGGTTCAACTACTTGTTTACTCCACTCCCAGTTACCACACTCATCCATTGAGCACACCGAAATTCATTAAGGGAGTTTAAATCAGGTTCCTCCCAACGTAGGTATTTTAAATTGGTTCCACCCTACTAGGAAGTTTAACAAGGTTCCTTCCAACTTATAAAGGAGATTTTAACAGGTACATCTCTCAACCTAGATGTTTACGGGTTCCATTCAACCCAAGAGTTTAACAAGGTTCCTTCTGAAATTACGTCGGGTAGTCTAACACGACACCCTACGCATACACATGCGGAAGCTTAAGAAGCAACTAGATTTATGGCTAAGTCCTTGGGGGGGGGGGGGGGGGGGGGGGGGTGATTAAGACCTTTTAAAATCTTTTCGCCTACTTAACAGTTTTAGCAAATTGAACTAAGTAAACGATTAACACTTCAGCTTCCAAGCCTAAGTGGGTCCAATCAATAGATTAGCATATGATAAAAACAATTAACATCCTAGTCTAAGCATGCATAGATTAACTTATGATAAAACTAATCAAGTACCTAATCTATGCAACCTAAGTAGACTATAGAGGGTTGGATCAATTAAGCTCAAGTCTACTTTAGGAGTGAAAGTACATCATATCAAGTGCCTAGCGTACATTCCTAATTACGCATTCATAATTAAACACTTAAACACAATACATAATGAGAAATATGCTCCAATACAATCACAAACACAACAATGTATAGTGGTTCGACTACTTGTCTACTCCACCCCAGTTCAAGTACTCAACCCCTTTGAGCACACTGGCATTCACTAGGGAGTTTAAATCTGGTTCCCCCTAACCAAGGTGTTTTAAATCGGATCCACTCAACCGGGGAGTTTACAGGTTCCTGCCAACCTACACGTTCACACCTGTGTTGGTGGCTCCCCTTGGAGACTTGTTTAGGCCCGCCAAACGTGTCAAGGAACGGCAAACATCCCTGAATTTAGGTCTAACAAACGAGCCAAGGAGTGCCAAACAACCCCTATTCTTTAGGTCGACAAATAGGCCAAGGAACAGCTAACGTCCTTATTCTTTGAGCCGACAAACAGGCCAAGGATTGGCAAATGACCCTAATTCGAGTTTGACAAACAAACTCTACACTCAACTCCCATAGAAAATTAAGTGGATGGACTCTAAACAAAGACAACCTTACTTGACTGATTGAGCCCCTTTGTAGTGTCACTTTGGGTTGTTTCTTCTTGCTCTCCCGTGCTTGAATCAGCTCCCCTTGTGCTCCCCCGATGTTTGATGCCACTGCTTTGCCAAGGCTTCAGCTCCAAGATCAACTATCTTGCATGTGATGCTCCATTGGAGATACCCAAGGTGTTAGGGAATGGTGAATCCTTTACAACTGGTAGGAAGTGGGTTTCCTAGAGGAATACACCTATTTGGACTCCTAGGTAGTGTTTAAACAATGGATTTAACTATGATCATTGTGTCTAAAACCCTAGGAATCAAGAGGAAACAAGTCCATTCTCATTATGACATTGAATGGCCCAAGCTTGTGACGAAAACACAAGGAGAATGACTTGCTATAGGTTTGGAATAGAGCCTCTGATGATCTTTAGCAATGGCGGCTTCTATCTCCTCAAAATCCCCTCTCTTGGCCCTAAAAACGAACTCCCCACTTTTATAAAGTTTCTCTCAACGGTAAAAAAAAAAACAGGTAGATTCGCTCAGGGTCGGGCGCCCGAAAGCTTATGGTCGGGCACTCGAAATCCAGTCCAAATTAAAATATTTGTCGCTGGACACATTTAGTGATGGTCGGGCGCCCGGACATGGTGTGGTCGGGGGCCTGATGGCCATGCTTGCACTGTCGGGCGCCCGGTGGTTTATATGATCGGGTGTACGGAATTTAGTCCAGAAAAGGTTTATGCTGCTGGACAGGTTTTGCACTGGTCGGGCGCCCGGACAAGGTATGGTCAGGCGCTCGATGACCTTCTGGTTTGCAGGCCACTCACTTGGACGGATTCCCCTTAGGTCGGGCACTCGGTGGACACTGGGTCGAGCACTCGGCCATTCATGTTTTTCTGCTCTTTTATTTCTGTTTTTCAGCAGAACATGCAACCTCTTGGCCATTCTTTAGGTAATCTTTTGGGACACCTAAAGCCAATCTAAGATGACTAAAGGTATGCCTATTGGTCATGGTCATCTAGAGGTTAAAGGTTTTGAGTAGGTTTAAGGTTAAGGCTCACCAAGGCATCACATTCACCTGTTTCTTCTTTCTTAATGCAGCAGATCCGTCTTGAGTCTTCGATCTTCGTCTTCATTAATCTCAACCGATACTAGACTCATTGACCTAAGTAATTGACAAATAAGGTGCACTAGTATGCCACAGAAAAGTGCACTAACACCTCCCAACCCTTCAATCCCACTCAAGAACCTAGCGTACACCCCCGCTGGAGGCTCCCCTTGGAGACTTGGTTGAGTTTGATTTCAAACTCTCACACTCAATCCTCCACAAGGAAAGAGTGCAACCAGACTCTTACAATATGACACTTATTGGATCAAGTCTCTTTCGTAGCGTCGCTTGGGTTGCTTGATCTCTGCTCTCTCATACTTCAATCAGCTCCCCTTTACTCCTCCGATCATGTTGTCGATGCGTTGCCAATGTCTTAGCTCCACCGATCAATTACCTTGCATATGTTAATGTCAAATTTTGTAATGAGATCCTCCGGCTTTTCTCCTTCGCTCCAGCAGGGATTTCCACCACCAGACCTGAAGCAAGACAGCAAATAAGGGTGGCTGGAGATCAGCCGTTAGCCCTCCGATGCTTAAGTTAGGCCACAGCCAGAAGAGAAGCCAAGCAAAACGGGACCAAGCTTGAATAATGTGTGCGTACCTGCTCTTAATGGAGCCACCCCTTTATATAGATCTGAGGCAATCCAATTTGTTACGTGAGATATAGAAATCCCGTTGATGCCGCATACGATACTGAGAATCCGCTGATTTCGTGGGATAAGATCATATCTTTTGAGTCAGCATCCAACCCAATGACTTATTTCAACAATCACGCACCTTAATAGCAATCCCTTGAAATCCGGCTGGAAGCCGTAGTTGGAATCATAACCTCCGAAAAGGAAGGAGACGCCCGAAAAGGAAGGAGACGCTCGTAGCTGTAGTCATAACCTCCGAAAAGGAAGGAGACGCCCGTAGCTGGGGACCACCGAACTGGATATGGCCCTGCTTAGTGTCGCAGAGGGATCGGACAAACTGTTCGACGAGAATCGGGTGCTTGTACTGAAGGCTAAGAGATTTCCACAGAAAAGCTGCTCGCATATTAAAAGGTGGTCGCGAGCCCAAGCATGCACTTAGATGTAACGTCTTTCAACGACTTGCAAGAGGTTCTGCTCGCGAATCTAGTTTTCCGTATTTGACCATCCATGACTCCTGACCAGATGATCTCGAGAGTCGAATGGGCGTCCCGCACTTGTCCAATATTCGACTCTCGATCATATGATCTCGAGAGTCGAATGGGCGTTCCGTACTTGTCCAATATTCGACTCTCGATCAGATGATCTCGAGAGTCGAATGGGCGTCCCGCACTTGTCCAATATTCGACTCTCGATCAGATGATCTCGAGGGTCGAATGGGCGTCCCGCACTTGTCCAATATTCGACTCTCGATCAGATGATCTCGAGAGTCGAATGGACATTTCCACGTGAAATCTTATCTCCACCATTTTGCCTATAACAGATGCCCCCGAAGTCCTTGCCGCCAAGAATCCTTAAGGAAAGGACTTACTTGCTGTCATGCGCGGCTGCCTCTTGCTTTCACTGAGAAACCGTACATGATTAGGCTGGAATTAATGAGCGCCAGCCTTTCCGCAGTCAGGAAATGAAGAGGCGCTCGCCACGTGTCCGAGTATTTAATGGGCGTGCCTGCTTGAGTGCTGTGCCGAACGAAAGATCGCCACGTGCTACCATATATGGCGGAATGATTGCCTATAAATATACGGAGTCCACCATATCTTCTGATCTTCACAGAAATTTCAGAATCCTCCTTTGCTTTTTCCATCATCTTCCTCCGGAGCTCCTTGGTGTCTTCCTCGATCCCCTTTGGTGCTCTTTCTTTCCTTTTCCATTGTTCTATTTCTTCTTTCTTTTTTTTTTTGAATATCCCATGGCTTCTGAGGAGAGTACCGTTCCTTTAGGAGATGCTACCCCGGAATCCTCTGCTTCTAGTAACGCAAGGGTTCCGGCAGGTCAGTATACAGCGGCCGGATATCCTTCCATTCTATCGGAGAACCGGCTGCTGGAGTTACGGGAGAGATTTTCGATCCCTGACTCAGTCGATCTCCGGTTACCCAGAGACGGAGAGACGCCAGACTCCCCTCCCCCAGGGTGTGTGGCCTTCTATGAGTATCAACTCATTCTGGGGGTTCGCCTTCCCCTCCATCCCTTCATCCGGGATGTACTTCGGTGTTATAAAATTGCCCCCGGGCAACTTATTGTGAATGGATGGAGGGTGGTCCTAAGCTCATTCGTCCTTTGGGCTCAGGCCGGGAACGGGGAGCTTACAGCTGATGAGTTCCTCCGCATGTTCCGCTTGAAGAAGGCACCCTCCAGCGAAGGCTGGTACTATCTATGTTATTGGCACCGGGATAACTTTGTGCTGGGGAAGCCCACATCGAATTATCCCGGCTGGAGGAAGCGTTGGTTTTACGCATCTGGAAATTGGGAATTTGCTTCTTCCAGGGGCCCAAGAGTAAATCGTTTTTTCTGTGAAGGTAGGCAGTCCCGCATTGTGATCCGTTTCTTCAATAAAAGGTTTTTAGGGTTTCTCCATCTGACCCCTGTTTGTGCTCGCAGGTATCCCGGCCTTGAGAAAACCGAACTTGAAAGGGGGGATCAACGAAAAAATCGTAAAGGTGTACAAGGTGCCTATTGGTGATAGGCACGTCGAGACTTGCTTGTCTCCATCTCGTCTTGCAGCAGCGGGCTTAATACCTGTAAGAGAAGTCGAGATGACGCAAGTTGGAGAAAAAAGAGGTCTGCTGCCCCGGCTGAAGGGCACGAGCTCTAAGAGGCAGAAGAAAACATCTGCTGGTCCATCTCACCCATCCACCGAGAAGGGTAGCGATCAGCCTGCTCCTCTCGCGAGCAAGGTGGGGGGGGCTCCAGCAGGGCCCGCTAATCCTTCACTGGCGGTCGCGCCCGGGCCGCCAGTAATCAATATCGCTGACAACTCCCCGGATGGGGTAGGGTCCAGCTGTCCCCCAGCTGAGGAGGCTCGTGAGCGCACGGAGCCTCGAGAGATGGCTCCTGCCCGCGAGCTGGTTCCTGCTACCGAGCAGGGACCTGCTCGCGAGGCGACGGCTCCTCCTCGCGAGCCGTCTGGGCTGATCGTTGCCCAACCTTCCGGTGGTGGAACGTATTCTGTTCCTCGCCATCTCCACCCCATCTGTAAATTCTTATTCGAGAATGTCCCACCTCAATCCTTCGGCTCTCTTCCCGAGCCAGGCCCCGAGAGCCTCTTCCTTGAGGCAGGGATGAGGATGGCTCAGGTAGAACCTCCTAACCCAAAAACTTTATTATTTTGGGGTTTAAGTATTTCTTCTCATCCATCTTTTTGTTTGCAGGGACTAGACCTCATCTTGCGGACGAAGCGAGACATCGTCGCCGCTCGCCGCGTAATAGACGAGGCAGATGAAAAAAGGATTGCTTTGGAGAAGGCGGTCCTGGGGCGAGATCAACTCCTCAAATCCCGTGAGGCTGTGATTTCCAAGAAAGATGAGGAGATAAAAATCCTCATAGAGAAAGTCCAGGTGTTGACCGAAAGGTACCAAGCTCTGGACAATAAGTTCGCGAAACTCGCCGACTTGAAGGAGAAGGCGGAGAGAGAGAAGGAGATCTTTCGCCAAGACAAGATCTCCCTGGAGGAGCGACTTGCGGAGGCTAGGTCGCAGCTCAAGGAGGCCTACGACAACCTAACCAAGGAGCGCAACGCTCTCGCGCAGCTTAAGGACGACTCGATCCACTGGGACGAGGAGAGAGTCGCCCTTGCGAAAATGCTCTCGGAAGAAGGGCCTCGGGCAATTTCCGAGTTCCGTTCTTCGCAGCAATATGACGACGAAAGGTACGAGTCGTATGATGCTGGTCGCGACTTTGCGCTAAGAGTAGTGCAACGAATGATCCCATCCTTTGATATGGGGGAGTTCGGTCGAGTCGCGACCACCATTGCTGCCGAAGAGCAGGCTGCTGCTGAGAACGAGGTGACTGAAGCCACTCAGGTTGACGGAGCTCCAGAAATGGGCCCTGAAATTGAGAGCGCAGCTCCTCCAAGGGATTGATTTTCTTTGTTTTCCTCTCTTGTATTCGTGAATGGATATTGTAAACATTTATCATTAATGAAAGAAAAGAAAAAATATTTTTGGAAGTATTGTCCTCGTTGCCTTTTCCTTTTCACGCAATGAATGCCTTCTCGTTTTTGCTTACTTTCTTTTCCTTGTACTGAATGCCTTGTTGCAACGAGAATGTGCTCAATCTGGGGGTTCGTTGCGACCAAACGATTGAGACCCCCAAGTTGGCTTCATATTGAGTCATCAGTGAATGCGAACCCTTAATCCGAGCACGAGTTACGCTGCTCGCAATTTAGGGTGTATGATTAAGGTGTATGGCTGATTCGGGCTCGAGCTACGGTGCTCGCATTCCGGAGTGTGATCCTTCCTTACACCAGTCGTGAGCAACTAACTCATGAAAATGAATTAGACTCAATCCGGGGGTCGTACGACCATGTCCGCGTTGAGATAGACTGATCTATCGATTGAGATTTTAGTTCTACCAAGGGCAGAAGGTTGGTCAAGAGATGGTATTCATTCTCTTCGAGGCTGTTCAGGTCCATGTAAATGGAAAAGCAACCAACTAGTAATGATTTCAGTCCTACCAAAGGTAGGTAATTGGCCAAGAGGATGTGTAAGCACTCTCTTCAGGGCTATTCAGGTCCATATAAATGGAGTAGCGGCCAAAAGATATCTTTTACTTTATTCATAAAATGCTATAATAAACTACATCGAATCTAAGGGTAGTATCGTAGCAAATGCTCCACGTGCCAAGGGCGACGTACGGGCTTCCCTTGCATGTCTTCAAGATAATAAGTACCGGGTCGCACAACCCTAATAACCCGATACGGGCCTTCCCAATTCGGATCCAATGAACGAACAGGAACTCCAAGATTTTGCCTTAGGACCAAATCTCCGAACTGGAAGGATCTAGGTCGAACCTTCGCATTCCGATAACGAGCAATACGTTGCTGATATGCCGCCACTCGTACTTGGGAAGCATTTCTTCGCTCTTCCAAGAGATCGAGATGAAGCCGGAGGTTCTCCTGATTGCTCGCGGGGTCATACTGTTCGATCCGATATGAGGGCACTTGAATTTCCACTGGTACTACTGCGTCAACACCAAATGCTAAGGAGAAAGGAGTCTCACCTGTCGATGTACAAGCCGTGGTTCTATAGGCCCATAACACCTCTGGTAGAAGTTCTGGCCACACCCCTTTACATTCACCTAGCCTGGTCTTTAAATGATGCTTTATGATTTTATTCACTGCCTCGACCTGCCCATTCGCCTGAGGATGATATGGAGAAGTGCGAAGATTACGTATCTTCCATTTGTCGCAAAATTCATCAAAGGCTGCGTTGTCGAACTGCGTTCCGTTATCGGTAATTATAGTATGAGGAAGTCCGAAGCGACATATGATATTTCTCCACATAAACTTAGTAGTTTGTTTTTCAGTAATTTTGGCTAATGGTTCTGCTTCGGCCCATTTGGTGAAATAATCAACCGCCACGATCGCGAACCTATTCTGTCCTTTTCCCACAGGTAAGGGCCCGATGATATCGATCCCCCACTGAGCAAAAGGCCAAGGGCTGTCGACTGGGGTCATCCGCTCAGACGGTACACGAGGTATAGGTTGATATCGTTGACACTTGTCGCATTTTTTAGAAAATTCTATGGCGTCTGCTTTCATAGTAGGCCAATAATATCCTTGCCTCATCGCTTTATATGCTAGAGATCGCCCCCTGGGATGATTACCACATGCCCCCTGGTGTACTTCATCTAGAACACGATGCGCTTCTTCTGGATGAAGACACCTCAAATAAGGCAAGGAGAAGCTTTTTCGCAACAAGATTCCATCTTGTAAGGTGTACCTGGCAGCTCGAAGCTGAATTTGTCTTGCAGCTTTCTTGTTTTCTGGTAGGTATCCATCTCTGAGATAAAGGATGATAGGATCCATCCAGCATGGAGACGATTGTACCGATATAACTTGCTCGGGAGTCACTTGGTCGATACTCAAGTGTTGACGGTGCTCGATGGGGATCGAATGTGATAGTTCTGATTCTGGTGCAGAAGCGAGTTTTGCCAAGGAATCGGCAAGTTGGTTCTGCTCGCGAGGGATATGGAATATTTTGTAAGTCTTCAGTTTGGCGAGCAGGATGAGGACACGAGACTTGTATAAGGCCATTCTTTCTTCTTTGGTTTCGAATTCGCCAAGAACTTGGTTGACAATGAGCTGGGAGTCGCTATGAATTATCAAATTCTGGACTGCGAGGACAACGGCTAGCTCGAGGCCAACAATAAGGGCCTCATATTCTGCTTCATTATTGGAGACGCGTGATTCGAAACGCAGAGCGTATTGAAAATGCGACCCGTCTGGAGCCACTAAAATCAGGCCCGCTCCACTGCCACTGGCCCGTGACGACCCGTCCACGAAGAGCGACCAAGGAGGTTGGTCGCTGGTCATGACGCTATCTTCAGAAGAATATGTAAATTCGGCGATGAAGTCAGCCACGGCCTGGCCCTTGACTGCGGTCCTAGGACAGAATGAAATATCATGCTCGCTGATCTCGACCGCCCATTTAGTTAAGCGCCCGGAAGCCTCAGGCTTTTGAAGGACTTGACGTAGTGGATGATTTGTTGGTACTAAAATAGCATGGGCTTGAAAGTATGGTCGCAGTTTTCGAGCTGCCGTGATTAAGGCTAGGGCCAGTTTCTCCAAATCAGAATACCTAGTTTCTGCATCAACCATTGCTCGACTGATATAATAAACGGGCCTTTGTACCCCGGAATCTTCTCTTATTAAAGCGGCACTAACGGCCGTGGGAGACACAGATAAATAAAGAATGAGTTGCTCATGTGCCACAGGCTTAGATAAAATGGGGGGAGCGCTCATATATTGCTTCAGTTGTTGAAAAGCTTCTTCACATTGAGGTGTCCAGTTCCAATCAGACTTGGCCGTTGCACGAAGGAGTTTGAAGAAGGGCAGGCACTTGTCAGATGCTCGCGAGATGAACCTGTTCAATGATGCGATGCGACCAGCTAGACGCTGAACGTCCTTCAGAGTCACTGGGGATTTCATCTCTATCAATGCTTTAATCTTTTCGGGATTCGCTTCAATTCCACGTTGGCCAACCATGAACCCAAGAAATTTCCCTGCAGACACTCCAAACGCACATTTTTCTGGATTTAATTTCATCTGATACTTCCTCATCAGATCAAAGGCTTCTCGAAGATCAGGAATGTGGTCATCTTCATCGATGCTTTTCACGAGCATATCGTCAACATATACTTCCATATTCCTACCGATTTGAGCAGCGAATATTTTGTTGACAAGACGCTGATAAGTGGCCCCTGCATTTTTGAGACCAAACGGCATTACCTGGTAGCAATATAGTCCTCGATCTGTGATGAAGGCAGTATGTTGGTCATCAGGTGGATGCATCATAATCTGGTTGTAACCAGAATAAGCATCCATAAAACTGAGGAGGGCATGTCCAGCTGTCGAGTCGACCAACTGGTCGATTCGTGGTGTCGGGAAGCTATCTTTGGGACATGCTTTGTTTAAGTCTGAATAATCGACGCACATCCTCCATTTGCCATTAGCTTTCCGGACGAGAACTACGTTGGCGACCCACTGTGGGTAGTCAACTTCTTTTATAAAATTTGCCGCGAGCAGCTTTTCAACTTCAGTTTTGATCGCCATTTGTCTTTCTGCAGTGAAGGCACGTCGACGCTGATGTACGGGTTTATGCTTCGGGTCAATGTTGAGACGATGTACGATGACATCAGGATCGATGCCCGGCATATCTTTATGAGACCAAGCAAACACGTCCTGGTATTCAGTGAGGAAACGGATCAAATCTTCACGGTGGATACCGTTTAAGGAGGAACCGATGTACACGATCTTAGACTGGTCGTCTTCGGTCAAGCGGATCGCCACTGTTTCCTCCCCTGGAGTTCCTGATTTCAGAGCATTTTCCCTTGGATCCAACGCGGTGGCGAGAACGTCGGATGAACCTTGAACTATTTCCATGACAGGTGTCGCTTGAGCCTTCTTTCGATCTTGGAGGGCTATTTGGTAACAGGACCGTGCCTCCTGCTGACTTCCTCGCACGACCCCGATGCCATTTGGGGTTGGAAATTTAACACATAAATATGAAGGGTGCAAGGCTGCTCCAACCTTAGTTAGAGACGGTCTCCCCAAGATGGCGTTATATGCTGATTTTCGATCCACGACGAGGAAGTTTACGAAGACGGTGGTCTTCGCTGGACTCTCCCCAAAGGTGACTGGGAGATCGATACTTCCTTCAGGTGTTACCACTTCTCCTCCAAAGCCGACAAGAGGGGTCGATACTGGCTTGAGGAGGTTTCTAGCAAGTGCCATCTTGTCGAAAGCCTCCAAATACAGGATATCGGCCGAGCTACCTGTATCCACCATAATTCGATGAGTCAGATAATTTGATACCTTCAGTGTGACTACGATGGAATCTTCATGAGGGAAATGAATTCCCGCTGCATCTTCGAGGGTGAAAGAAATTGGGGGATGGCTAGCCTTCGATGAGTTGGACGTTTGTTCCAGCCAATAGATCTGCTGGGGTTCTTTGGACGCTTTTCGGGCGTATGCCTTTCTTGAAGCTTGAGAGTCACCCCCGCAAGCTGGACCCCCGACGATAGTGCGAATTTCTCCTGTGGGCTCAGCATCCTCTTGGTCGGTTTGATGATGAGACGGTTCCTTTTGGCGAGATGAGGTCTTCGCCCTTTCTGGTGACCGATTTTTACGAGCAACATAATCCTGGAGATGGCCTTTTCGAATAAGGGCTTCGATATGGTCTCGTAGAGAGATACAGTCCTGGGTCCTATGCCCGTGATCTTTGTGGAAGTAACAGAACTTACTCTTATCTCTCTTCTCGGGATCGGATTTAATCTTTGCAGGCCACTTCACATATGGCTTGTGTTTTATCTCCATTAGAACCTTTTCAGGAGACCGATTAAGAGGAGTGTAATTATGATATTTACCAGAGTAAGGCTTCCTGGGAGAACGATCGCGCTGATCGCGATGGTATTTTTTATCTGTAGAAGTTCCTTCTGGCTTGCGTTTCTTACTCTGTACTCCATGGCGTGTCAATGCGACTTCTTCTGCATTGATATATTTCTGAGCTTTGGCTTGGAATTCCGCCATAGTTTTCGGCGGGCTTTTATCTAAGGCAAACCTAAATTTCTCGCTCGTTATTCCAGCAATGAGGGCTGTGAGACCCTTTTCTTCAGTGTAACCCTCAGTTTGAACGGCTTCGGCAGTGAACCGTACTGTGAACTCTTTTATTGTCTCCCCATGTTGCTGTTTCAGATTCATCAGATGGGAGGCTGGCTTTTTAATGCGAATACTTCCCATGAATTGAGAAAGAAATATCTCCGATAATTGGGAAAAGGAACTGATGGAAAGAGGCTTTAACCCCCGAAACCACGTACGAGCCGCTTCCTTCAATGTAAGGGGAAAAGCCCTACACATGATTTCTGAACCATGTCCCTCCAACTCCATGAGGGACCTATATGTTTCCAGATGTTCCAGAGGATCGCCAATACCTGTATACGGAGCGATAACAGGCGTTCGATACTTTCTGGGCAACGGGGCTTCCATGACCTCGCTTGTGAAGGGAGATTCAGATTGATGTATTGCCGCCATCACAGCAGATGGCCGATTTGCCTGGTATCTCTGCTCCATGACATCAAAACGATCTTGGATTCTTTTGAGATCTCCTTCCCATGGCAAGGTATAGCTAGACGTTTCGGCGGTGGAGCCTTGCGGTTGAGGTTGTCGAGATGAACTGGAATGTATAGAATGCGGAGACGGCACAGGGGGATGGCCTCCAAGTGGTGGGACCTGTGGTTCATCCATAGAATGTCTGGAAGCAACTGGTATGGGTGGCGGTGGTAACCCTTCGGAGGGTTGTCTTTGCGGTTCAGGGAAGTGCTGATCAAGCCGATTTGACAGTGCCTGAACTCCGGCGTTTAAAGTTAGGAGAGTGTTCCCGAGGAATCGTAGGACATCATCCTGATTTCCAGAGGCCTCCAATAATGGATTTGTTGATGGCATATTTGGGGCTCCTTGAGGGATATCCGTCGGAACAGGTGGGAGGGCAGGTGTGGATTCCGTCTCACCGGGCGGAGGTGGTGCCTGCCTCGAAGTTGAAGGATGAACAGTCTTTTTAGGAGGCATCACCGAAGGATTTTGATCGGTGGTTAACACGATTGATTTTGGTGATCAAGTCGTTCCCACAGACGGCGCCAAACTGTTAATGTCAAATTTTGTAATGAGATCCTCCGGCTTTTCTCCTTCGCTCCAGCAGGGATTTCCACCACCAGACCTGAAGCAAGACAGCAAATAAGGGTGGCTGGAGATCAGCCGTTAGCCCTCCGATGCTTAAGTTAGGCCACAGCAAGAAGAGAAGCCAAGCAAAACGGGACCAAGCTTGAATAATGTGTGCGTACCTGCTCTTAATGGAGCCACCCCTTTATATAGATCTGAGGCAATCCAATTTGTTACGTGAGATATCGAAATCCCGTTGATGTCGCATACGATACTGAGAATCCGCTGATTTCGTGGGATAAGATCCTATCTTTTGAGTCAGCATCCAACCCAATGACTTATTTCAACAATCACGCACCTTAATAGCAATCCCTTGAAATCCGGCTGGAAGCCGTAGTTGGAATCATAACCTCCGAAAAGGAAGGAGACGCCCGAAAAGGAAGGAGACGCTCGTAGCTGTAGTCATAACCTCCGAAAAGGAAGGAGACGCCCGTAGCTGGGGACCACCGAACTGGATATGGCCCTGCTTAGTGTCGCAGAGGGATCGGACAAACTGTTCGACGAGAATCGGGTGCTTGTACTGAAGGCTAAGAGATTTCCACAGAAAAGCTGCTCGCATATTAAAAGGTGGTCGCGAGCCCAAGCATGCACTTAGATGTAACGTCTTTCAACGACTTGCAAGAGGTTCTGCTCGCGAATCTAGTTTTCCGTATTTGACCATCCATGACTCCTGACCAGATGATCTCGAGAGTCGAATGGGCGTCCCGCACTTGTCCAATATTCGACTCTCGATCATATGATCTCGAGAGTCGAATGGGCGTTCCGTACTTGTCCAATATTCGACTCTCGATCAGATGATCTCGAGAGTCGAATGGGCGTCCCGCACTTGTCCAATATTCGACTCTCGATCAGATGATCTCGAGAGTCGAATGGGCGTCCCGCACTTGTCCAATATTCGACTCTCGATCAGATGATCTCGAGAGTCGAATGGACATTTCCACGTGAAATCTTATCTCCACCATTTTGCCTATAACAGCATATGGTGCTCTTTTCAGATGCCCAAGGTGATAGGAGATATGTTGAATCTTCTACAATGGGTTGTGTTGTAAGCCTAAAAAGATTCATCTATATGGATCTCTAGAGAGGTTTAGACAAAGGATCTACCTATGGTCAAGGCGCCTAAAACATTTAGAGATCAAGAGAGAGCAAATCCATTTTTAATTGAGTTTTTGAATGCTCCAACTTGTGATCAAACATAAGGAAGATGACTTGAAATGGTTATGATTAGATCTTAATGATGTGGGCAATGTGGGTAACTTCTAATGCACTAAAATCTCTCTCTCTCTCTCTCTCTCTCTCTCTCTCTCTCTCTATGGCCCAAAAGTTATGGCCCAAAAGTTGAGCTTCGTTTATAGAGAAAAAGCTCCAATGGATATCTATCGGTCGACCTACAAAACTTGTCGATCGGCCTATAGAGGGCCATCGGTCGGCCAACAATGGGTGTCGGTTGGCCGAATTAACCCTTGGACAATGTTTGGTTGCGGTCCAGTTTTGGGCCTTTATAGGTTGGTCGACCAGATTGTCGGTCGGCCGATGCCTGTTGTCGGCCGATCGATGGTCGACCGACAGCACTGTAAGTCTACTGTTTCGACTTATATTTTTACAGCATCTTACAAACCTTTAAGGCCTAACTTTGGGTGGTCTTTTGAGAAACCTAAGGTCATTCTAAGATGACTAAAAGTTTACCTATGGGTCAAGTCATCTAGAAGTATAGTTTTGGTTAAGGTTCAAGGGTTTTGGCTCACTAAGGCATATTTGATTTACCTATTTCTTCTTCCTTGATGCAGCTAGTCCACTTGGTATTAAGTCTTCATTTTCTTTGGGCTCAACCAACACTTAAAGACCTACGTGATTGACAAATAAGGTATGCTAGTATGCCATAAAAAGGTGCACTAACACTTTGTGGGAGTATTTATCGCCTAAAAACACCAAATCGCTTTCATACTCCTTGTATGAAGTAAATACACTTTGATCTAGGCACATCTGATACAAAGCTCCGCAGTCCATGGTCCACTTATCGCTGAGAGACCCTGTCCTTGACACCGTCATGACCTTGCACACATCACTACCGCCCTCAGATAATTCTGCGGTATAGGCTTCCCTCAAAGATTCACATGTCTTCTCTTTCTTGTTCTTGAGATTCTTACAATCCTATTTCATGTTTCCTGTCTAGCCACACGCCCAACACTTCAACTTGCCATTGGACTTAGACCTCGATTGGGATGATCCCTCACCTCGCTCAGAATTTCTTCCCCTTATAACCAGTGCATCAAAGGAAGAACTCACGTCACTACTCTTCTTTCTCATTTGCTTCGACTGGAGGGATGAGATGATAGTCTCAATGTTAATAGTTTCCCTACTTGCGTACAAAGAGTCCTTGAGTGACTCATATGATTCAGGAAGAGAATTCATCAAGATGCAGGCTTGATATTCATCATTTATTTGTTCACTTATGTTTAATAACTTGCAAATAAGCCTGTTAAAAGTGTTTATATGATCATCCACATCGGTCCCCTCAGCCATCTTCAAGTTGAACAACTGAAGCATCAAATACACCTTATTCTCTAAAGACTTCTTCATATAAATGTTCTCTACTTTAGTCTATGTATCAGCCGCCTTTTTCTCCCTCATGATGTTATAGAGGACGTCATCTATAAGGCACAATTGAATTGAGGTTCTGACCTTTTTGTTGAGCTTGTTCCACTCATCTTCTTTCATCATCTTTAGTCCCTTTCCAAGAGCTTCTTCAAGCCCTTGTTGAACTAAGAGGCCTTCCATCTTGTCTTCCATAATTCAAAGTTTTTTTTTTGCTGGAGAACTTCTTTACATCAAACTTTGTGCTAGATGCAATGACACTCATCTTAGAATTCAAATCTGCCACCCAATATTAACTCTGATACCACTTGTTGAAATCCTTGCGGAAGCACAAAGTAGATCCAAACGAGCAAGAAAACAACACACAAGTAATCACACGCAAAAGAC
The DNA here is from genome assembly GCA_003013855.2 of Liriodendron chinense. Classification (NCBI taxonomy): domain Eukaryota; kingdom Viridiplantae; phylum Streptophyta; class Magnoliopsida; order Magnoliales; family Magnoliaceae; genus Liriodendron; species Liriodendron chinense. The sequence continues at coordinate 3,552,036 of ML058552.1, forward strand.
AATCCGATTTTACGTGGAAAAACCCTTGCGGGAAAAAACTATGGTACAAAGCGAGCAACTATGAATATCAGAAGATTACAGAGATGAACAATCCGAAAAATAAAGAACCCAAGAGAAAACCCAAGCTCTCTTTCTCTCAAAACCCTAATACTCTTGTTAGAAACGTATTAGAATACCCTAATCCCGGTTACACCCAGTTTATATAACAAAGAAACTGTAAATAGAAACAATTTACACAAAACTGCGTATCTGCGCAAATCACTGATTGCCTATTGGTCGGCCGACACCCAACTTTCGGCCAGTCGATGGGTGTTCAGAGAGTAGAGCCTAAAATCGGCTGGTCGAACTTGTAAATTGATCAGTCGTTGGCCCCTTGTCGGCCGGCCGACATCCAACTGTCCGTCGGTTGACAGTGCATGGAAACTGTGTAGAGATCAATTGCCTTTCCTAGGTAAATTTGGCCGGCCGACCAAACTGGTCAACCGTTGACAACATCATAGATTAAAGTCTCCACCAACAAAGCTATAGTTGGGATAAGGATTTAATGATGATGATGATGAGCAACAAAAGAACATATGGTCTAACTGAAGTTATGGTCCTTGATAGAATGGAATGGCGGAAAAAGGACTCATGTAACCGACCTCAATTAGTTGGGATAAGGATTAGATAATGATGATGATGAAGAACAAGCAAATTGAACATGGACAGTGCAAGCATGATGATGATGATGAACAAGCAAAACTGAACATGGACAGTGCAAGCATGATGATGATGATGAACAAGCAAAACTGAACATGGACAGTGCAAGCATGATGATGATGATGAATAAGCAAAGTTGAACATGGCAGTGCAAGCATGATCATGATGATGATGATGATGATGAACATAAGGTATTCCGAAATGGTAACGGTAGCCATAACGACCACCACCATTACTTTACAGTACGGGTTGTAATGGCTGTTATGGCCCCCCGTAACAGCCATTACAGTCTCTTCTTAAATTGAAAGAAAAACTCGAAAAACTTATATGCAACTTGTAATGTTGAATTTTTTTCCCCCCCAAAATTCTTATATCTTCCCTGTAATTGACCAATATGGGGCTGTTGTGCCCTTCATAGAGGGTGTAACAGACTATTAATTAATGGCGATTGTAGGTCATTTTTTCTATAATAGTTGTTACGGCCATTATGACCCCGTAAGGTGTAACGGTTTCCACTATTTCCTTTATATAACGGCCTTTATAGCCCTGTAACAGCCTTTAAAGCACACCATGTGAACCAGCAAAATTGAACATAGCCGACCCCATATTTGTGTTTTTGATATTTATTAGCAGCTGTACTTAGTTTTCTGTGGCATGGTCTACCAAATGAGTTCATGGGACTGATTTTTGCCCAAGGAAATCCTCATGGTAGGGCTAATATATTGGTTTTTGTTGTACTTGAACCAACCACAGTCTAACCTTAAGAGAAACTGAACATCTCGCATGTATTCTACACACAAACGTTACCATTACCATTGTATGGGACTAAATTTAAAACCAATGTATGGACTAATTATGATCCATAGCCAAAGTGGTAGACCGATTGAAGATAGCCTTGTTTCAACACAGAGGTCATGGTATCGATCTTGAAGTGGGGGTGGCTAACATTGCAGTGTGACTAACATGGGTGGGTGGGTGTACTAACAGTGGGGTGTATGTACTAAAGAAAAGAACTAATTCTGATGTAGTTACCTGCATAAAAACTACTTCTGATGTAGTTACCTGCATATGTTTTCAAAACACCTCTCGTAAACGTCTCACATTGCCATGTTCAAACACCCAGGCCGGGACCCACTTTAATGTATGTGTTAGATATCTACTCTGCCCATACATTTTTTTTCAGCTCATTTTAGAATATTGGCCCAATAATGAACCCGATCCAAATCTCAGGTGGACCACACCATGGGAAACAGTGGTTCAATGAATCTCAGGTGGACCACACCACAGGAAACAGTGGTGATTGAACGCTCACCATTAAAAACCTCCAAGGGCCCACGGTAATGTTTATTTGCCATCCAACCTGTTGATAAGGTCACATAGATCAGGATGAACGGAAACAGAAATACCAGCTTGATTCAAAACTTTTGTGCCCCCAAGAAGTTTTTAATGGTGGGCGTTCGTTCACCGTGTTCCTTATGGTATGGTCTACCTGAAATTTGGATCTGCTTCATTTTTTGGCATTATGCCCTAAAATGAGCTGGCAAAATGGAAGGCATGGATATACAACATGTGGGTCCACGGTCACAGCTTACTGAACTGAACATAAACCCGAACCAACCTCTTTCTTAGGCTCTTGCGAGGGGGATTGGTGGGTGAACCCAACTCCATGGGCTAGATCCACGCTGATGTTTCTTAAAAATCCACTGTCCAACCAATTTACCAAATCATGTTAGGAGGTTGGCTAAAAAAATGAGGCCATCCAAAGTTAAGTGGGCCACATTGAAGGAAACAATGGAGATTGAATGGTCACCATTGAAATCTTCCTGGGGCCCATTATGCTGATTATATGCCATCCAAACCGGTCATAAGGTCATTCCCACACCCATAAGATCATATGAAAAAACCAGTGGGAAGGTGGATATTAAAAAAAATAATAAAAAAAAAAATGTAGGGGTCATGACTACTTCAGTAGTAGAGGTTCAATACCACTGTTTTAAGTAGCATGGCCCACTTAAGTTTTGGACATGTCTTATATTGGACCCAAGGCCTAAAATGAGTTGACAAAAACAGTGGACAGGGTAGATTTCTCAAAAATATTATTGTGGGACACTTCAGTTTTTTGAGCTCCTATGTCGTGGTAGGGGTTCAATAACATTTTTTCAAGCTGCCTGGTCTACTTGGCTTTTGGATCTTCATTATATTTGTGCCTACCAATTAAAATCAGGTGGAAAAATTGGTGGACAGGTTGGATTCTTACAAACATCATGGTGGGCCACACAATTATGAGTGCGGTTTCAATGGTGGGCATTCAATTCCACTGTTGTAAGTCGTGTGACCCACTTGAGTGTTGGATCTACATCAGATTTTGGCCTGCCTTCTAAAATGAGATGAATAAAATAGTTGACAGGGTGGATTTGTTAAAAACATCATGGGTGGATTTCCCAACATGACACATCCATTCATCATGATTAGAGGGCACTCCTCATCCTGATGGTGGTTCAAGTTGCTTTTCATAAGTTTAAAAGCAATATAAAATGATTTGAGAAAATAAATTATTTTATTTAATAAGCTACTTATTAACTTAAATAAGTTTAAAAAGCTACTTATTTGGTGGTATCCTAACCACCCCTAATGTTTTAATCGTATCTACTAATAACCCACATTCATATTTGGCCTTTCTCACTCCCTTAGTAGTCAAAACCACATCACATGCGAATTCTTCTCTCTTGTTATTTTGAAGTTTCTATCTCTTTGAACGAGTAGTTTACCATCATTCAAGGGTCTGTTTGGTAGACAACTGATGAGCACTTCACCATAATATATTCATGGAAGGTGTCGTGATTGGTAGGCACCACAGGTATTAAATGTACGTATTATATAAAACCTAAAGACTGCTGTAAAATAGATGGGGGAAATTAAAACAGCTGAGGCTTGCTTTTCTACAAATTTCTAATTTAAAACCCAAGTTGGTAGAGATGTATACCCACTAGAGGAATGACCAGGCTTCCGGCTTCGAGCCCTCCTGTCTACCCTCTTTAACAACCCCTCTGATTGCTTGTGGGATGCGAGTTTTCTGTTAAAGTGTTACCCCTTTTACAAGCTGTGTAACCATAAGAAAACTCATCAATTGACTCGGCTCGGCTCGATATCAAGTTAGGTTGGGTTAACTTGAAGACTTGATACTACTTTGACTCGATATTTAATAATTAAGCTAGGAATTGAATAACATTAATGATAGACACTTAAAATGTATAAATATAACTTTGCAATTTTTAACGTAAGTAAATGGTCAGTTGGTAAATGTTGTTGTCATGTTTGGGATCATAAGTTCGAATTATTCCATTTACAGTTTTTTTTTAATTAAGAGTCTGGCTATTTTTAAGATTAAAAATCTATTGACTCAATCTCTATATTCAACTGCATGACTTGGTTTGAGTTGACCAAGTCAGTGAGCCGACTCGATGAGTTAAGCTGAGTTAGAACTAGAGGTGTACACGAGCCAAGCCAAACCGAGCTTTGGACAGTTTGGCTTGGTTTGGTCAGCGGGCGACCTGGGCTCGGGCTTGGCTCGGCTTGGTCCTCGAGCCCAACTGGCAAGCTTGACTTGGTTTGGTCGAGCTTTCAAGCCGAATTCGAGCATGTTCGAGCTTATTCGAGCTTCAAGCTTTCGAGCCTAAATTCGAGCCGAGCTTTCAAGCCACTATTGAGTTTGGGCATTTGAGTCAAATTGAGCTTGGGCTTTCGAGGTTGGAGCAGTCGGATAGGGGCAGTCGTTGGCTAGAGGGAGGTTGGCTGAAGGACAGGGGCAGTCGGCTATCGGACAAGGTTGGAGACTGCCAGAATGGCTGGGCGACGAGCAAAGAGAGAGAGGAGATGAGAAGAGAGAAGATGAGAGAGAAAAAAGAGGTGAGAGAGATCAGAGGGTCGTGGTTCTCGTGGAGGCTGGACGGTGGCCAGGTAGCCACCGGCGAGGGTGACTTTTAGGGTTTTATTTTTTATTTTAAACTTTTTTTATATATTATATAATAATATTAATATATAATATATTTTAAATACTGAGCATATACATGAGCCGAGCTAAATCGACCCTGGTTCGAGCCGAGCCGAATTGAGCTCAGGTCAGGCTCAAGCTTGGTTTGAATTTTCAACGAACCCATGAAATAGGCTCAGCTTGGCTTGTTCAACACTACTAGCCAAGCCGAGCCGAGCTTTTTCAAGCTGAGCCGAGTGAGCTTTTCGAGCTAGCTCGATTCGTGTACAGCTAAGGGTGTAAATGAACCAAACCGAGCCGAATACCACAGTGTTCGGTTTGAGTTCGATAACCAAAACTAAAGTTTGAATTTGGTTTGAGTTTGATTCGAACTTGAACCTTAATGTTTAAGTTTGGTTTGTTTAAAGTTTGGTGAGTTTGAGTTTGGTTTATTTAGGTTTGATTAGTTATACAAACCGAACTCAAACTCAAGTTTGGATTTGATTACGAGTTTGATTATGTATTCCATGTCCACCTTTATACATGTATTCCTTATCCACTCTATTCATACATTTCACCAAATCATTTAATGGCAGGACTAAAAATGAAGCAGACCTAAATCTCAGGTAGACCATATCATAGGAAACCGTTGCTTTTTAACTATAAATGAACTTATCGAGCCTAACCGAACCGAACTCATGCCGGTTTGAGTTTGGTTTGATTACTAATCGAACCCAAAAATAGGGTTTGAGTTTGGTTTGTTTACTATCAAACGAACTCGAAGAGCTTTAATCGAGCTAAACTCGAACCGTTCACGAATAGTTTGGTTCGTTAACCACCCCTACAAACAGCTCTAGTTAGAACTAAGTTGGACTCCTTGACAAGTTTCATAGTGAGGCAGCTCGAATTCTGATCGCATCAAGTTAGCTAGGACAAGTTTCGAGTTTGTTAGTACACTTTTCTGTGGCATACTAGTGCACCTTATTTGTCAATCACGTGTGTCCATGTGTTGTAATGTCGGTTGAGCCTTGGCAAGCTGAAGACTGGAGATTTAAGTGTACAAGAAGCATCAAGAAAGAAGAACAAGTAAATGAGATGCCTTGGTGACCTCAACCCTTTGAACCAAAACACTCATACCCTTTTAGATGACTTGGACCAACTAGCAAAACCCTTAGTCATCTTCATTAGTCTTAGATCACATAGAAAAATATGATAAATTAGGCTAATTAAAGACACAGAAGTTGCTGTAATTAATCCAGCCAAAACAACAACTTTCGATAGACCTCCGATATATCATAAGTCTATTTGATAAACCTTCGATATATCGAAAGGTCTATTAGATATATCGACTCAAGTGTCGAGCAAACTTACAAACTCTCTAGACAGTTTCTTCGATTAATCGAATTGATCATTCAATATATCGAAATGAGTGGTTTCGATATATCGAAACCCTTTTCGATATATCGGGAATTTTATCCAGTAGCTTGCCGATTCTTTGGACAGATTCTTCGATATATGGAAAAAGTATTCCGATATATCGAAAATCACTCCGATCTATCGAAACCCCATTTCGATATATCGAAGCGACCATTTTTCTGCCTGTTTTATGACCGTTGGAGATTTTCTTTAAATATGGGAGAGATGATCTTTGGGCATTAAGAGGGGAATTTTGAGGAGATAGAAGCTACTACCATTGCTTACATTTAGGAGCTCTATTCCTAACCCAAACAAGTGATCTTCCTTATGATTTATCACAAGAATGGAGCATTCAAAGCTCATGATGAAGATGCATTTGTCCCTTTTTTTATCTCTAGAGATTAGATTATTCTTGATAGTGATATTTCTATCCAATACTCTATGATGAGATCCTTGTAGGTGAGACTCTCTAGGTAACCCATTCCAATTAGTTGTAGAGATCTCAAACCTACCCTCCTAGCACTTTGGGCATCTCCATTGGAGTATCATATGTAAGGTAGCTGATCTTGAAGCAGGATCATTGGTGACGCAACGACATCAAAGATCAAGGGAGCACAAAGGTAGCTGATTGAAGCACGAGAGAGCGGAGATCAAGTAACCCGAAGCGGCGCTACAAATGGGTTTAATCCAACAAGTAAGTTGTCAATTGTAATAGTCTGGTACCACTCTATTCTCTGTGGAAATTGAGTGTAGAGTTTGTCTTCAAACTCGATAGGTTCGGTTATAGGACCTAGACCTAGTTGTAGGGTAGAATTGAGTCTCCAAGTGAGGAGCCTCCAGCGGGAGTAAACGCTAGGTTTAGTTGTAGGACCTTGGTTCGATTGTAGAGCCTAAAATCATTGAGGTTCGATTGTAGGACCTTGACTCATGAGTGAATTCTAAATTGAGGTTCAGGTTGTAGGACATTTTCTTGGTTGTAGAGCCTAAACAAGTCTCCAAAGGGATCCATCAATACGGGTGTGTACATGTAGGTTGGAAGGAACCTATAAACTTTCCGGTTGGGTGGATCCGATTTAAAACTCCTTAATTGGGAGGAACTAGATTTAAACTCCCTAGTGAATGTCGGTGTGCTTAAAAGGGTTGAGTACTTGAACCGAGAGTGCAGTAGGGTGACCAAACCACTATACATGCTTGTGTTTGTGATTGAGTTGAGCACATTTCTTATTATGATTAAGTTTAATTGTTTAATTATGAATGCTTAATTAGAATGTATGCTAGGTACTTGATAGGCACATCCACACACAAGTTGTACTTCACTTAGTTGTGTAGACTTGAGTTCATTGATCTATTCTCATAGTCTACATAGGTTGCATAGATTAGGAGCTTGATTTGTTTAATCATTTTATTATCTATGCATGCTTAGACTAGGTAGCTTATTGCTTAATCATATTCTAATCTAGTCATTGGACTCACTTAGGCTTGGAAGCTGAAGTGTTCTTGCTTACTTAGTTTAATTTGATAAAACCGTTAAGTAGGTGAAAAGAATTTTAAAAGGTTCTAATCACCCCCTCCTCTAGGACTTAGCCATAATTCTAGCTGCTCCAAGCTTCCCCACACGCAAGCGCCTGCACAACTGTGTTGATCCAAAAGGCACAATTTCAGAGTTGAGTCACCAAACTATGAAAACGCCAACCATTGAAACTTTCTCAAGGGTTGCAGAAGTTGTGGATCAAGCATATTTATGTTTTCCCTTCATCCTAGTAGGTGTCATCGGGTGGCCTAGGAAGGTTTCAATGATGGGTATTTCCATCCCTTGTTTTCTTGAGGTGTGGCCTACTTAAGTTTTGCATCTGTCTCATTTTTGAGCTCATGTCATAACATGATTTTGCAAAGCTTATGATGGAAAAAAAGGGCTCATTATATATACAAATAAAAATGGGACACGTAATACACGTGGAGGGAGATGAAGTTGCTTGCAAGACATGACAGAGAGAGAGAGAGAGAGAGAGAGAGAGAGAGGATGTTTGCTACAAATGTATTGGGATTAGAGATGGAGGATCATTATTTAACTCTTTTATTTTGAACATGGATCATGTGGATCATTTATTTAACCGTTGTCTGGTAAGCTATGTTGTATCACACCCAAAAGGTTAACCTTTTGGGTGTGACACAACAGTGGTGTCAGAGCGGGTCGGCCAAGCCAGTACGTGGTGGTGCCCACACCCGAGCGCGGGAGGGCAGTGCCCGAGAGCCTTTATTGGGAAGAGGTCCCTCAATAATGACTAGTCATTTTGAGGTAGAACTGGCCCAACAAGTGGTATCAGAGCTATCGTTGGGAGGTAGATCGAAATCTGAGGCAAGGTATCGATTGCGTCTTGAAGCATGGGATTCGACACAAAAAAGTATTTTGTGAAAGAAAAATATGGAAAGCAATTAACATCTATGAAAGAAGTAGAGTGGAAGAAGGATCGGTACGCCAATATCTCAATCAGGTTCATCGGCTGCAATCGGGACTATAAAGTGGCAAAAGGGGCACTTGTGATGATGAAGGGCCAAAGGTGCGAAAATCTTTATAAGTTGATCGGGAGCACTATTCATGGTGGAGCTGCAAGATCGGTAGTGGAATCTACGATTGCTTGTATGTGGCAAGTGCCAAATTGTCACATGAGAAGAGCAAAGAGGATGAATGTGCAAGGATAAAGTTGATGGAGGCATGAGAAGCGATGAAGCTATGATGATGACAAAGTAGAGATTGAAGATGGTGTGTGGCAAGGTGTTGAATGAAGATTGGAGTCGTGGTGGAGTTTGTTGGAATTGGATGCCTCAAATCTTCTGCAACAAGGGCCCACAATCGGTCGTACCACCGGTTGGCATGTTTTCTATTAGAGCCGGTCTCTTATGTGGTTTTGCACAAGAGGTTTCTAATTTCGGTTTTATGCCTATAAAAGGAGTGTAATGCGGAATTATGAGTTTTGTCATTGGGCCAGGTTTCCTAGAGGGGATTGAGAGAGTTTTAGGGAAAGAGAAAAAGCTTAGGGAAAGCTTGGGTTCTCTGGGATGAGGAAAAGGACAGTTGTAAGTGTTAAGCACAAAATGTGAGTGCTAAGCACAGTATTGTTGTCATTTTCGTAGATACTAATTTAGTGCATGAGGTTGTGTGTACAAGCCTAGTTCTTTGAGAAGACAAGTCTCTACGTCAACAAATACATCAAGATCAAGTCTATCGACTCTATAATAAGATGCGGCAAAGCTACGAAGATAAATCATATATGCCAAGGTAATATTGACCATAGGGATGACCCTAGGTTAGGTGATTTCGTACTTTTTAGTTAGTCACTCTAATATTTTTAAAAGTCATATTTCAAGGAAATTCAGCTAGCTTAACCCTATATTCGGTCAGCCCAAGAATCTTCGGTCAAGTTTCCAGCAAGCTTGATTGAGAATTTATGGAGATATTCAGCCAGCCCAGCCCTATGTTTGGCCAGCCGAAGAAACTTCGGTCAAGTTTCCAAATACAAAACTATTTTTTGGACTCAGATCTCGGGTTAGCCCGACCCTATCTAGGGTTAGCAGAAGCTCACTCGGGCTAGCTGAACCGACACTCGGGTCAGCTGAAGTTTAAACAAATTTTTATCCGATGAAATCTGATAGTTGTTGGGATAAAACGGTTGAATCTTAGGTCAACCAAAGACCTAACTTTTTTACTATAAGTAGAGCTTTCTTCACTCTATTTTTTCATCAATCAAAAGCACGAAAATTACTATCTTTCTGGTGATAAAACTCTCCATTATAGTCTAGTTATTTGTTTTAAATTCCTATTTTAATTTATAGCTATCTCAGTTCTCTTCTCATTTAATTTGATTATGTAAAGAGAAGATCATTCTCATACTAGAGAAGAGAACTGAAATCACAGTTTTAGGAAAACTCTTTTTAGAAATCCCTAGATCCATCTTGTTCGAGCTATATTGGTTTATTTTCTACAATGATTGGATCGTTGTATTATTAAAGCTTCATCACTGCTAAGCTTCATCTCTTTCTATAAAAAGAATGGTAATACATTTTCATTACTTTTGGATTTTTGTTTGAGATAGGCCCAAGAAAATCTCAAATCAGATTGTTAGTAATTAGCTTGTGAAAACCACTTAAGATTATTAATTAACCTGTGAAAATCATTTGAGGTTTTGTTGTGATAAGCCTGTGAAAATCACAATCTATGTATCGGATTTTAAAGGTAAACCTGTGAAAACCTTAACATAGTGGAAAGCCAAAATTACAAGGAGAAGTAATTTTGGGAGTGGAGTGGGTACAAGTTGTTTTTAGCACCGAACCATTATAACTCTTTGTGTCGTGGTGATTGCTTTATTGATTATCTGTTTATGTGCTTGATTATTTCTGAATCCTTCAATCGTGACATGAGGTTGTCCTACTTAGATTTCTAAGTGGAAGGTTGTCGTACGATTTAATACAAGGATTTTATATTGATCTCTATTTGCTTTCAGATTGGTTAATTGCATATTCTTGCTAGTCTTGTGATTGATTCTTTGACTTATTTTAAGATTATAAGAAGCATAATTGAATTGACTTATCCAATTCACCCCCCCCCCCCCCCCCCCCCCCCCAGGACATTTATAGCTCCATCCTTTTTCAAGTGGTATCAAAGCGAGTTTCCTCTTTTGTGGATTTTCAATTCAAAGAGTTAGATCCGGAGCTATAAGATGTCTAAATTTGAAAGCTTATCTGTTTCTAGGCCACCTCCTTTTGATGGTACTAACTATTCTTATTAGAAAGCTAGAATGAGGATATTTCTAAGATCTATAGATGAAAGTGTGTGGCAAGCCACATTAGTAGATTGGACACCTCCAATTATTAAAGTAACAAATGATGATCGAATTAAATCTATGAGACGAGTGGCTTATAACCTATGAATCACTACTCAGAAAAATGAAAATAGTGCAAATGCTAAAGCATTGAATGCTATAAGTTGTGCTCTTTCACCTAATGAATTCAAAAGAATTATTTCATGTGAATCAGCTAAACAAGCCTGAGATATACTTGAAATGACCAATGAGGGTACTAATATTGTAAAGAAGTCTAAAATCGAACTCCTCACAACCAAATTTGAGGAAATTCGGATGGATGAAAATGAAACATTTATGAACTTCTATACAAAATTAAATGATATAGTAAACTCTATGTGGGGTCTTGGAGAGAGTGCAAATGCTAAAGCATTGAATGCTATAGATGAAAGTGTGTGGCAAGCCACATTAGTAGATTGGACACCTCCAATTATTAAAGTAACAAATGATGATCGAATTAAATCTATGAGACGAGTGGCTTATAACCTATGAATCACTACTCAGAAAAATGAAAATAGTGCAAATGCTAAAGCATTGAATGCTATAAGTTGTGCTCTTTCACCTGATGAATTCAAAAGAATTATTTCATGTGAATCAGCTAAACAAGCCTGAGATATACTTGAAATGACCAATGAGGGTACTAATATTGTAAAGAAGTCTAAAATCGAACTCCTCACAACCAAATTTGAGGAAATTCGGATGGATGAAAATGAAACATTTATGAACTTCTATACAAAATTAAATGATATAGTAAACTCTATGTGGGGTCTTGGAGAGAGTATTCCAGAAAGTAAAGTCTATGCTAAAATTTTGAGATCTCTACCAGATCGATTCAATTCCAAAGTCACTGCTATTCAAGAACTGAGGGATACTAATATAATGAAAGTTGAGGAACTAGTTGGATCCATTCAAACACATGAATTGACATTTAAAAGTTCTAAGAGTAAGTCTATTGCTTTCAAATCTTCAAAATCTGTTTCAATCAATAAAAATTCAGATAATGAAGAAGATGAGGATGATATGGCATTGTTGGCTAAGAAATTTTACAAAATTTTCAAAAAAAAAAAATTTGAGATTAAAAAACATTTAGGAAAGAAGAAAGGTAAATCAGGTTTTTAGAAAAACAAAACCAAAGATGCATAATGCTTCAACTATTCAGGTTATGGGCACTTAGCTGCAAATTGTCCTACAACAGAAAAATTAAAGAAAAAATGAATGGTTGCAACTTGGAATGATTCATCAGAATCTGAATCTGATTCAGACTCCGATGAATCAGATTAGGAAGGATAAAAAATTCAGAATGCATTTATGAGCATTGCTAAGATTTCTCATTTTGAAGGCAATGATAACTCTGAATATGAGACATCCAGAAGTGAATCTAAAAATGAAGAAGATATTCAAGAAGCTTACAAAGCCCTATACAAAGAAAGTTGTAAGATTGCATCTAAACTTAGATTTCAAAGAAAATGTGTGATGAATTGCAAACTGAACTTGACAAATGCATTTTGGAAAAAATCTCATTTTTCTGATTGTTTTGAAAAATGTAAACTAGACTTGAAAATCAGAAATGAAGATTTTGAAAAACTTCAAACTGATTTTAACTCTTTAAAATCTGATTTGCTTATTCTTAAGAAGTCGAAGATTTCTGAAAAATCCAAAGACATAATAGAAGAAATTCTTTATTTTTCCAAACCTTATGGTGATAGATCAGGTCTTGACTATAACAAGTACAAACCAAAGCCAATGACATCACCTACCATCTTTGTAAAAGGTGAATCTTCGCATTCCAAGAATGAAATTCAGAAAATTTTAAAAAATCTATTTCCAAAAATCCAAAACCTTTTCAAAAGACTTTAATAATCCCAGCCAACAACAAAAGTGATTCTTCTTTACTTATTCTGAGAATCATAGCCTTACTCAAATGACTATTGGTAAAAAGTAGGAGAAAAGAAAGACAAGTGTCTAATTCTCCTCAGAGAAAGAAGGATCCACCTAAGTCCAAAATCCATTATGAAGTGGGTTCTTAAAAACAAATGTTTGGTGATCCACATTGCTTTCAAAGCCAATAATCATTCTAAATGGTATTTGGATAGTGATTGTTGAAGATATATGACAGGTGACAAAGGTATATTATCAAACATCAATGAGATTGATGAAGGAGCTATCACTTTTGGAGATGGTAGCCATTGTAAAATCATTGGCTAAGGAAATGTTCAACTACCTAATCTTCATTTGTTTAAAAATGTTCTATATGTTGATGCATTAAAGAATAATTTGCTTAGCATTTCACAAATCTGCGACAATAATCATAGTGTTAATTTTTTTTATCATGGATGTAAAATTCTGAATAATTCAGGAGATGTAATTTTACATAATCGCAGAACCTCTGAAAGTTGCTATATAATTTATCAAAGTTGCTCAATGAAATATTCACATTACATGGCCCAACTTGATGAATTTGAACTTTGGCATCAACGACTTGGACATGTGAACTTCAGAGATTTATATAAATTGAGTAAAAGGGATCACTTACGTGATTTACTCAAATTAAGAAAGAAAGAAAACAAAGTATGTGGCTTATGTCAAGTTGGCAAATAAATAAGAAGTTATTATAAGAAAGTAAACTCCTTAACCACTTCTAGACCCCTTGAACTTCTCCACATGGATTTCGTTGGACCAACTCGACTGGAGAGTAAGGGTGGTAAAATGTATTTCTTAGTTATAGTTGATGACTTTACTCGATTATCTTAAGTAGCTTTTTTGAGAGAAAAGTCTGAAACTTTTGATGAAGCCAAAAAGATCATCAAATGAATTCAGATTGAAAAACAAATGTGTGTTAATAGAATCAGAAGTGATCATGGAACTGAATTTGAAAATAGCTATTTTCAGAAGTACTGCGAAGATCATAATATCTTACATGAGTTTTCAGCTTCAAAAACACCTCAGCAAAATGGAGTTGCTGAGAGAAAAAATAAAGTTCTACAAGAGATGACAAATGTTTTGCTAAATGGTAAGAATTTACCAAAAAGTTCTTGGGTTGAAGCTGTGGATACTGCTTGTTACATTACCAATCGTGTGTATGTTAGAGCGGGTAAGAATAAGACATCGTATGAATTGTGGTTTGATAAGAAACCATTGGTTAAACATTTTTGAATTTTTGGAAGCTTGTGCTACATTTTACATGACCGGAAAAATGTTGGAAAATTTGATGCTAAAAGTGATGAAGGCATTTTTCTAGGGTATGCTACAAACAGTCGTGCATATCGAGTTCTAAACAAAAGAACTGGAGTGATTCAGGAATCCATAAATGTGGCCATTAACGACCAAGATCATAACTCCAGCTCTTCTATGGATGATGATGATATAGAAATACCATCATCTAATACAAATGATGTTAAACTCCGATCAGTAAGAGACCATTCACAAACTCAAATTTGGGTGATCGACTTACTGGTGTAAAAACTCGAAGTCAGATAGAAGAGATTTGTATTCAGGTATGCTTTACTTCACAAATAGAGCCGTCCAACATAAATGAAGCACTAATTGATGAAAATTGGATGTTAGCCATGCAAGATAAACTGAATCAATTTGTTTGAAATGATGTATGGTATCTTGTTCCTCGTCCATCTGATAAGAATGTAGTTGGAACTAAGTGAACTTTCAAAAACAAATCAGATGAACTTAAAAATATCATTAGGAACAAAGTCCGATTAGTTGCACAAGGGTACACTCAAATTGAAGGTATATATTATGATGAAACATTTGCACCAATTGCTCGCCTTGAATCCATTAGACCGTTCTTATTCATTGCTTGTTTTAAACGTTTTAAAATTTATCAAATGGATGTGAAAAATGCATTTCTTAATGGTCATTTACATAAGGAAGTCTATGTAGAACAACCCAAAGGATTTGAAGATCTAAAACTTCCAAATCATGTATTTCGACTTAAGAAAGCTCTTTATGGTCTAAAACAGGCACCAAGAGCATAGTATGATAAATTGACCCAATTTCTGATCAATCATGATTTTCAAATGGGTAGTGTTGACAAAATCCTATTTGTCAAATATTCAAATAATGATATTTTGATTGTTCAGATATATATAGATGACATTATATATAAATCAACTTCTACTAATCTATCGCTTAAGTTCGCAGAACTGATAAAATATGAATTTGAAATGAGTATGGTTGGTGAACTAACATACTTTCTTGAATTTCAAGTCAAACAGTTAAAAGAATGTATATTTCTATCTCAAATTAAGTATGCTCAAAGCTTAGTTAAGAAATTTAGTTTAGATAATGGTAGAAATTATGATTCTCCCATGAGCACTATACTTTGATTATCAAAAGATGAACTTGGTAAAAGTGTAGACTCTCACTTATATAAAAGTATGATTGGTAGCTTATTGTACTTAACTGCTAGTAGACTTGATATTGCATTCAGTGTTGGTGTGTGTGCCAGATATTAATCTGAGCCCAAAGAATCACACTTAACTGCTGTGAAATACATACTTCGATATATTACTAATTCTACTAATTTTGGATTATGGTATCCATGTGATACTTCATCTCAATTAGTAGGATATTCAAATGCTGATTGGGCTGGTAATGTTGATGACAGAAAATCAACAAGTAGTGCATGTTTTTATATTGGTAATTGTCTTGTTTCATGGATGAGTAAGAAACAAAATTCAGTTTCTTTATCAACTGTTGAAGCTGAATACATTGCTACAGGAAGTACATGTACACAGCTTATGTGGATGAAAAAAATGTTAGCTGATTATGGGATAACACAAGATACTATGTATCTGTATTGCAATAATACCAGTGTAAGTAATATATCAAAAAATTCCATTCAATATTCTCAAACAAAGCACATTAACATTCGTTATAATTATATCCGAGAATTAGTTGAAGAAAAATCAGTTTTGATGGAATATATTCAAACTGAAAATCAATTGGCATATATTTTTACCAAGCCACTTGACAATTCAAGATTTTTAAAATTAAGAAATGATATTGATTTGTATTCTTTATAATTATCTTGTTTTATATCATTTCATGCTTTATTTTAAAAAAAAAAGAATATATATATATATATATATATATATATATATATATATATATATATATATATATATATATATTAATTTCAGCCAACCTGTGACCAAACTATTTGGTCAGCCGAACAGCGCGGTCAATCCGTTTTAAAAGAGCTTGAAATTCATTTTTGTACTTCATTCATCTTCTTTTTCTTCGGTCGGTCGATGCCCCTCTTCGGTTACCTATCATCTTTGTTATTCAAGTATTGTGAGTTGATTTTTCTTCAATATTCTTCTTGTTTTCATCATTTAATCAACTCCATTACATCTTAATCTCAAGATTGTGATTATAAACCCTTTTTTGGAGTTTTCTTGTTTGAGTGCTTATCTTGCTATACTTCTTCAATTTTTATCATGAAACGTCGTCCTAAACGAGCCGTTAGTAAATTTTATCCCGACTCCTCTTCTTATTCTACTCCAAGAGAGATTCGGACAATTCCACCACTGGAAGATGATCCTGACTATGTCCGTGATTTCCGTTCTAGAGATATTATTGTTGAAAGATTTGCTAATCTCAATCATATTGCAAAATATGATTTGCATAATCTTCTTTCTGAGGTCAATTACGAAAAGATTCTCCAATGAGGAGGAAATGCATACCGGTCGATAGTCCAAGGCATGTATTCCTCCATCTCGAAATTCCCTCTCAGTGATGACATCTTCTTTAAGATTAAATTCTTAGAGGAAACGATGACAATCATGCTCTCTACCATAGTTTCACTTATGGAAATTGACATGGTAGAGGATGGAATCCTAATTCCTCCCTTATTTGATAAGATGTCTCAATCTAAGAAAAACATTGTTACCCAAGTACTGTGTGGATTTGATGCGGATTGGAGATCTGGTAATGCACTTCTTCTTGAAAAATTATTTCCTAAGTTTCGTGTTCTTCATCATATCTTCACTTCCAATGTGTATCCTAGAGCAGGAAACAAAACTGATCTTACTCCCTTCATGTTATGTGTCCTGCATTCTATTGCTACTAGGATTCGTATTTGTCTTCCTACTTTCATCTATGCCTATATTATTCATTATCGCATGCAGCCTAAGCATGGATATTTGCCTTTCAATTATCTCATTACTACTCCTGCACTAAATATGCGTGTTCAAATTCCAACTAGAGAGGCACCGAAGTCCGAACTTCCTTTCAACAATTCTAATTTGAATATGATGACTTTAGATCCTCTACTTGAACAACTTGGTGCTCATGCTGAATAAGGCACTGAAGGCGATATGAATATGGATGACTTATTTGATGAAGTTAAAGCTGATGCTGAAGATGAAGATGACCCTGATTACAATCCTTCTTATTATAAGTCTCGTATATTCTGCCTGGAACAGAGGATGGATTCCCTGCATGTTTCTCAAGAAACTCTTGTTGCTACTCAAAAGCTTAGCATGAAATACATGAAAAAGTATTTTCATCGTATGAGTAAGAGTCTGAAATGTATTAATCCTGAGATACCGTTACCTTCCTTTTCATCTGGGTCAGAATGATTTTCAATTTCTAGTTGGTTTGTAATAAATGTTTATGAGTACTTTAAACTCAGTATGCATGCTACTATGTTACAGGACTTTTTATTTGCTTTTCTTCCTTTGTCAACTTGTGACAAAAATGGGGAGAAATGCATGTTTTTTGTTTGAATGCTCTATGTTAATGCTCTCTATATGAAATGCTCTATCTGTTATGTTTGTTGTGTAAAATTTTTACTTTCTAAGCATATTTGCAGGGGGAGCATCATACTTCCAGGGGGAATATACAAGACAAGAGCTTACAAGATAAAAAGTATTATTTTACTCTTTTTTATGGATGTTGAGAGTCGCTTGTAAACATAATATATTGTGTTTTGTCACGAAATTGACAAAGGGGGAGATTGTAACTGCTAAGCACAAAATGTGAGTGCTAAGCACAGTATAGTTGTCATATTTCGTAGATACTAATTTAGTGCATAAGGTTGTGTGTACAAGCCTAGTTCTTTGAGAAGACAAGTCTCTGCCTCAACAAACATATCAAGATCAAGTCTATCGACTCTGCAATAAGATGCTTGCAAAGCTACGAAGATAAATCATATATGCCAAGGTAATATTGACCATAGGGATGACCCTAGGTTAGGTGCTTTCGTATGACTTTTTAGTTAGTCACTCTAATATTTTTAAAAGTCATATTTCAAGAAAATTCGGCTAGCCTAACCCTATGTTCGGTCAGCCCAAGAATCTTCGGTCAAGTTTCTAGGAAGCTTGATTGAGAATTTCTGGAGATGTTCGGCCAGCCCAGCCCTGTGTTCAGCCAGCCGAAGAAACTTTGGTCAAGTTTTCAGATACGAAACTATTTTTTGGACTTGCATCTCAGGTCAGCTCGACCCTGTCTCAAGCTAGCCGAAGCTCACTCGGGCTAGCCGAACCGACACTCAGGTCAGCCAAAGTTTGAACAAATTCTTATCCCGCAAAATCTGATAGCCGTTGAGATAAAACGGTTGAATCTTAGTTCAGCCGAAGACCTAACTTTTTACTATAAATAGAGTTTTCTTCACTCTATTTTTTCATCAATCAAAAGCACGAAAATTACTATCTTTCTGGTGATAAAGCTCTTTATTATAGTCTAGCTATTTGTTTTAAAATTTTATTTTAATTTATAACTATCTCAGTTCTCTTCTCATTTAATTTGATTGTGTAAATAGAAGATCATTCTCATACTAGAGAAAAGAGAACTGAAATTGCAATTTTAGGAAAACTCTTTTTAGAAATTCCTAGATTCATCTTGTTCGAGCTATATTGGTTTATCTTCTACAAAGATCAGATCGCTACATTATTGAAGTTTCATCTCCTTTTACAAGAAGTACGGTAATACCTTTCTATTACTTTTGAGTTTTTTGTTTGAAATAGCTCGTAAAAATCTCAAATCAGGTTGTTAGTGATTAGCCTGTGAAAATCACTTAAGGTTATTGATTAGCCTGTGAAAATCATTTGAGGTTTTGTTATAATAAGCCTGTGAAAATCACAATCTCTGTATCAGGTTTTAAAGGTGAACCTGTGAAAACCTTTACATAGTAGAAAGTCAAAATTAGAAGAAGAAGTAATTTTGGGAGTAGGAGTAGGTGTAAGTTGTTTTTAGCACCGAACCAGTATAATTCTCTGTGTCATGGTGATTACTTTATTGATTATCTGTTTATGTGCTTGATTATTTATGAATCCTTAAATCGTGACATAAGGTTGTCCTACTTAGATTTCTAAGTGAAATGTTGTCCTACGATTTAATCTAAGGTTTTCATATTGATCTCTATTTGCTTTCAGATTGGTTAATTGCATATTTTTAATAGTCTTATGATTGATTCTCTGATTTATTTTAAGATTATAAGAAGCAGAATTGAATTGAGTTGTCCTATTCACCCCCCTCTAGGACATTTATAGCTCCATCTTTTTTCAACGGCGCTTGTCCGTCTCATGTGAGAATAAGTTTTGTGTAGCTTGGGATTTCTCTTGTGGGGTTGTGATCCGAATTTTGTTTCTTCTATCTCTTGTAACTTCTAATATCATAGTGGATTGGTGTCGTTTTGTGCCAGTGGTTTTTTTACACGTGAGAGGGTTTTTCTAATGTTAAATTCAGATTGCCTTCTTGTGTGCGTTTGATTATTGTTTGTGTGATTGCCATAGGTGGTTTGCTCATTTGATTCACTTCCATTGCCGGTTTTCCCAACAAGTGGTATCAGAGCGGGCTGGCCAAGCTAGTACGTGGTGGCGCCCACGCCCGAGCACGGGAGGGCAATGCCCGAGAGCCTTTAATGGGAAAAGACTCCTCAATAATGACTAGTCATTTTGAGGTGGAACCGGCATAACAAGATATTGATTGGAATTTTAGGATCTTCCAACATTGAAGACTTTCAAGAAGCATGAGCTCACGTTAAATGGCTAGAGCCCCGTATCCCAAGACAATAGACTGGGATATGCTGTAATAAATCCATCTATGGATTGGAAAAGTCATTTTCCTGCCTTTTATATTGCATAGTTTTTTTTAGCAATTCAAAAAAACTAATTACGTGCAATTTTTTGGGCTTTATAATTAGTACATACTAATAAATGTACATCTACAGTGCACTTGGGAAGAGATAGGATGCGCGGGAGATTGGGGAGATGAAGCAGGTGTGAAAGGTAAGTGGATGTTCCCCTGGCCGTGAGGCCCACCTTGATGTATGTGTGGTATATCCACGCTGGCCATTAGTTTTTATGACACATTTTAGGGCATGATACCAAAAATGAAGTAGATCTAAATCTCATGTGTACCAACACCACAGGAAACAATGGTGATTGAATGATCACCATTAAAAACTTCTAGGGACCACCATAACATTTATTTTCCAGATAACCTGTTCATAAGGTCACAAAGACCTGGATGAAGGGAAGAAATAAATATCAGCATGATCCAAAACTTGTGGCGTTTTTAGTGGTGGGAAATTCAATCTCTACTGTGTGGTCTACTTGATATTTGGATCTGCTTCATTTTTGGAACCATAGCCTAAAATGTGTTGGAAAAACTGATGGACAGCGTGGATATACAACAAAAACATCAATGTGGGCCCCACGGTCAGGGCTACACCCACTACGGTCTTACCCGGGTAAGCATAAAGTCCGCTACCTGCTTTGTTTGCTGGAGGGATAACGCCACTCGGGAGATCCCTGACGGTGGAGCTGACCTTGATGTATATGCCCTACATCCACGCCGTTCATCCATTTTGAAAGATCATTTTAAGGATGTTTTCCAAAAAGATGAAACATATCCAAATCTCAGGTGGACCACACCACAGGGAACGGTGGTGATTGACCATTAAAAACTTTTTGTCGGCTACAAAAGTTTTGGATCAGTCTGATATTTGTATGGTCCCTTTACCAGATCTTTGTGACCTCATTAACAGGTTGGATGGCAAATGAACATTCCAGTGTCCCACAAGAGGTTTTA
Organism: Liriodendron chinense; assembly: GCA_003013855.2. Classification (NCBI taxonomy): domain Eukaryota; kingdom Viridiplantae; phylum Streptophyta; class Magnoliopsida; order Magnoliales; family Magnoliaceae; genus Liriodendron; species Liriodendron chinense. The sequence goes on from ML058552.1 coordinate 3,573,030, forward strand.
ATGGTGGGTATTCAATCATCACTAATTCTGTGGTGTGGTCCACCTGACATTTGGATCTGCTTCATTTTTAAGATCATCACTATTTCCTTTTTTACACACCCCCACATGGGCATTCGAACCCCATGACCCCACTGTTGAAACATACTCTAATCTGCCATTGAGGCATGGGTTGGAACCTTGAGGGTCAGCTTTGTTGAGCACCCCACTTCAATTCATTAAGTCACCTAAATACCTTTTAATTTGATTTAAAACCCTTTACACATCTTTTAATAACGTATAATTTTGGCAAATATGAAAAGTGATTGTGTAGTATATAGAATGGGGAAGAGCCATCTCTAGATGTATCAATCAGGTCCTTGCATCTACGGCATGGCTTACTTTTTTTAAAAGGGTTTCTATGTTGCATATAAGTCCTTCCCTTTTTCTTATACTGCAAAAATACCCTCCACACATTTTGCTGCCCAGAGTAGACTAGGTGCGGTTTCACCCAAGACAGAGTTGCCCTTGCCGTCGAGCCCACCTTGTTGTATGCATTCATATCTATGTTGTCCATCCATTTTTCATGTCATTTTAAGGTATGAGCTGAAAAATGAAGTAGATCTGAATCTCGGACGGACCATAGTCTAGGAAACAGTGGTGATTGGACACCCCACCTATTAAAATCTTCCTAGGGTCCACTGTAATGTTTATTTGCCATCCAACCCGTTGATAAGGTCACACACACCTAGATAAAGGGTAAAAATAAATACTAGCTTGATCCAAAACTCTTAGTGGCCCATGAGACGTTTTTAATGGTCAATCACCACTGTTTCCTATGGTATGGGCCACCTGAGATTTGGATCATGTTTCATTTTTTGGCTCATGTCCTAAAATAATCTAGATGAAGCTGACACCATAGGAATGGACAATGTGGATATAGAATACATACATCAAGGTGGTCCCTGGTAAGGGCTGCATGGTCTTGGGTGATGCCGGGCCACACCTAATCCACTACTCTAAGTGGGTTAGTTCGCAATGTGAAACGACTACTCTTAGAAAGAAAATCCAAGCGCTTTTTTCTTATTTGCATGACTTCTTAGTTAGCCATGCTTTGAATATCTTATTTCTATGACTCTTTCTTTTGTGGATTTTATGGTTGTCCTTATTTCCATTCATTCTGTGATTGTACAAATTGAAGAAGAATCTCTTGCAAAAGACTTTATTGTTTTCAAGGGAGGAGACTGTAAGTGCTTGTTTTTCAAGGGCCCTTATCTCTTTTCTTGAAGAATGCTTAACATAATTTCTATTTCTGTTAGAAAAAGTAAACCAGTGAGGATTTTACAGAGAAGCATAAATGAAGGGGTTTTATGCAATATATAAAAAAGGAATGTGTTTATATGCAAAACACTCTTTAAAAATAGACAATCCTATCCATCACTTCTCTTTGATTTGCTCCATTGATTATTTGATCAGTGACCATTTTTTATTTTCTACCTTAGCTTTGATGTCCATCGATCTGATGTAAGTTTTCTATATAGTGGGCCGACTGATCAATGGTCCTAGATTTGAATACATATGCAGATTCTTGTGTGGACTGATCAGTGGACCCCACTACAGTCGTGATCTATAGAATTAAGAGGGGTTGCGCGTCTACACTGCCTGTGGCAGTATTGTAGTTGAACATGAATTTCTGTTAGCCAAATTCATGTGGAGCAAGGGTGGCAGTGTTTTGGTGGGTTTCAAACACTGCCACTACCCACTACAAACCCTATTTAAAGGGTGCTGGGTCCCCAATCCGGGATTACACACTGAAAACAACCCCCATCTAAGGTTTCTCTCTACAGCAATCCCAGGAGAGGAAGATCCAGACCTCAGATATTGGAGATGGCTCAGCAGACAGGTATGTCTTTATTCCAGTTCTTCGATCTACATATCTGATGCACAGCAAGGTCCTATGTATTCCACAATTTACAGTATCTTACAGTTGGTATCAGAGCCTACTATGTATCAGGTATGGTGGATTTTCATATTATTAAATCTGATTAGGAAACCCTATGGGCCAGGTCTGAATTGTTCATCCATAGCAATTCTAGCTTCAGATCTGGACGATAGATTTCAATTTTTTTTTGTTTGAACTGGTTTGGACCTGATCAAATAGTGCAAACAGACCGCCACTGTTGTCAGGTCTGTGGATCTAGAATGAGGTATTACCGGAATCCAGCCAATCGAAATCGCCAGAATCCAAAATATAGAGTTGCCCAAATTAGGCAAAGCTGTCGTCTAGCAGAGGCAACATACAGCACACAAAAAAAGAGGGAGGACCGAACGCACCTCAGTCGTCTGCGGCAACTTTGTCCGTCATTCTGCTGTTGCTGATGGTGGTTGAAGCAGCCATTCATGGCTACCATTGATGTGCATATAAACTTGAGCACTTCAAACCCTAAAGTTATCGGTGATGGTTGCCGTTATCTCCGACGTTGACATAAGCAGAGATTCAGCATAGCCGCTGAAGGTTGGGCTTGCTGACGTCTGCCTACTCATGGCTGCCGATTTTGGACAGAGAGCCATGGCTGGAAATCCTAGCGGGCTGCCGATCTTCGGAGAAGAGGCAGGGATGCCGGTCTTCGGAGAAAGGGCGACTGCGGCTACGGCTTGGGTCGCCATTGTCGCTGGTGTGGAGCTCTCAGCTCTTCTGTCCACCGCAATCATGCATTCCGGCAGTAGCTCGTTGCCTGTCTTTGGGCGGTAACCGAGCAACGGCGCAGCAGCAGCGGTTGATCGAAGGCTAGGGTTTTCTTCCCCTTTCTTTTCTGTTTTGGCCGAGTGATAAAAAGGCCAGGTTTTGGGTCCTGTGCAGTAGCATAACATATGCACAGTTTCGGGCCTTGCCAACTCTACCTAGAGCCCATACGTTTCTATGGTAGGCTATAGCTATGGGGTTGGGTGGCCTAGTGAACACCCTGTGTGGCCTATCTTATTGGGCTCATGTTAATGGACTGATTGCCTTGGGCATGTACTTGTAGTTCTTTTTCAATGGGCCTTATATTCAGAATTTTGATAATCGCTCATTGAATTGGCATTCCATTAGTCTTTGGCCCATAAATCAGCAACCTATAATTTCTTTCTCAAGACCAGTCAGTGGAACCCTATTCACACCTATTGTGAGGTCCAATTCGCCCATAAGCTGACAAATTTGATTCATCCATTATGCGTTATAAGGGAATGCCATCTAGACTACTCATTAGATGGCGATCAATGGTGGGGATACTTTTTAATCACGAACTTCTTTTATTTGCTTTATGTTTAAGGCCCTTATGTGGGGCGTTTTTGTGTTGCAACCAGGTCCCTTGATAGACCTGACAAGCAAGCACTTTAGGCTGATTGTGCAGGCCACTGGTCTAGGGCTTATTAAGCCATTTAGAACTTGGTGGTACAAATGTACATATTCTGAAGTGTACATATTATGGGTCCACCAAGAATGGTACACATCCATATAATATCAGGCCTTTTAATATGCATATTCTGGACTGTACATAGTCTGGATCATTCACTAGATAAATGATTTTGCATCTGGACTTTTTCATAATGTAGACCTTAAGTATCAGATTTGAACGGTCCATTTTATGGACCTTAATATAAGGATTTGATTGTCCACATAAATTAGGATAAATGTTCCATTTGGACCATCCATCATGTGAATATTAAATGTCAGACTTGGAACACTCGTTGTGATGGTCAAATCATATAAAGTCTTGATTCGGCTTAGTTGTGGGCCCATCACCCATACTCTAGAGCTGACTCGAACCGTTGGTTTAAAAGGAAATGGGTGAATGAAACTTAAGTGTTGGTTTTCAATTTCATCATATTTCAATGGTCAATGTTAACTACTAACTGAGCCAAATCGGACTATTTTAGACATTAATCCGTTGAGGGCAGGATTAAAGCGCAATCCTAAGTCTAAATTTTGTGGGATTGGATCTGATTGTGTTAGCCACCACAGTGACCTCAATTAGTGAAGATTTTCACAATTCTAGACTTGTAATATTGGGTTTAAAGGAGTGCATACAGTTGTGTTTGTTCCCTATGCAGATGGTGACGAAAACACAGACGTTCACCATTTTAGTAGGGATATGAACACATGATTGCAGTCCTGAGTCGAAAATCATGGAGTTGGATCTGGTAGTGTTAGTCACCACAGTGACCACTATCAGTGAAGATTTGCACGAATTCAGACTTCTAATGTTGGGATTAAGTTAAAAGGATTGCATATAGTTACGTTCACGTCCAATGTAGAGAGTGACGAAAACACAAATGATCACCACTTTAGTAAGGACATGAACACATGCAGACGGTGACAAAAACACAGATGATCACCGTTAGATTCCAGTTCAGGAGAACCATCTGCATGTTATGACTTCCACCCACAGGTGGAGTCATGATGATGTGGCCGATTCTCGCCAGGATTGATTATTTAGGATCACATTCATCCTGGATAATTCAATTGAAGGCCCTCAATTAATTGAATGTTTATTCGCTTGAAACTTCATAATATAAAGTCTAATGTGAGTTTATTTTTCAGTTAACATTCCAAACAGCTATAATACAGTCCCCCTTCTGACCGGCTCCAACTACAACACATGGAAGGAGTCTATTGAGATTATCCTAGGGTGTATGAAGTTGGACATTGCCCTGAGAGAGCCAAAACCTCCTAAGCCTTCATCTGAAAGCAAAGAAGAGGAAAAAGGTCACTATAAGGCCTGGACAGAGTCCAATATAATGTGCCTCAAAATCATGAAGTACGCGATTTCAGAGACCATGAAGGGTACCATGCCTAATACAGATAAGGCCAAAGACTTCCTGATCGAGATAGGGAAGCGTTTCACGAAATCAGAAAAGGCTGAACTATGTTCATTACTCAGCAAACTGATCCGTGCAACCTATAACGGTAAAGGAAACATAAGGGAATTCATTATAGAACAAATCCAAGTAGTATCCAAGATACGCAACTTAGGACTGAAATTTGATGATAATCAGCTTGTCTATCTGATCATGATCTCCCTGCCTCCTCAATACAGTACGTTTCAGGTGAATTTCAATACTATTAAGGACAAATGGACGTTGGATGAACTGATTTCTCAGTGCGTCCAAGAGGAGGAAAGGTTGGCTAAGCAAGGCATTGTACATAATGTAAATTTCGTAACCCCAGGACAATGGAGAAAATGGAATAATAAGAAAAGGAAGCAGAATTCAGAAAAAGGTTCTTCGGATCCTACAGGTGGCAATCAGCCACAATCTAAATGCAAAGCAAAGAAGAAAAGACGGGGTCCTGATGATGGATGCTTCTTCTGCAATAAGCCAGGACATCAGAAAAAGGACTGCGAAGGCTTTAAAGCATGGTTGATAAAGAAAGGTAATCATCATCATCTTGTTTGTTTTGAAAGCAATCTAACTGAAGTATCTACAGATTCCTGATGGATAGACTATAGCACTTCTATTCACATATGCACTTCCATGCAGGATATACTACAGAGCCGAATGCCAACTGACACAGAGCAATCAGTGTGCGTTGGCAATAGGCGTAAAAGTGAACGTTGCGGCAGTAGGAGTCTACAGACTTAGATTAGCAAATGGCCATTATTAGACCTAGTAGATATTTTTTATGTGCCTTTTATAAGGCGAAATTTAATTTTTTAATTTCTTTTTTCAGTTAAATGTGGATGCACTTTTAAATTTAAGAATGAAAGTTTTAATATTTACTTTGGTTTGAATTTAGTTGGCCATAATTTTTTGTGAATGAGCTATATCAGTTGAACTTACATACCGCAAATGTTCTAAACAGAAACCTGCAGCATAATAGAGTAGGAATAAAGAGAATAAAGAGGAATGAAGTTTTCTCCATTTTATGGTATAGGCAATTAGGCCATGTCTCTTGTGAGATAATGGAAAGGCTTGTGCGGGATGGAATACTTCAATCCTTGGATTTCTCTTATTTTAAAGATTGTACAGATTGCATTAAGGAAAAACAGACTAGAATCAGGAAAAATGAACCAATCAGAAATGTAGGACTACTAGAAGTGATATATACAGATATTTGTGGTCCATTCCCTATAGTCTTATGGAGTGGATACAAATACTTTATCACTTTTATAAACGTCTACTTTCACTACAGATCTATGAACCTAATAAATGAGAAATCAGATTCTTCCTTTTGTGATACTTTCTTTATCATAGGCATCAAGATTCATAGGAAGAGATCTCGAGGACTGCTTGATTTGTCACAGAGATCCTACATTGGTAGGATACTTGAGCGATTTGGCATGCAAAGTTGTTTTCATGCTTGATGACCTATAACTAAAGGTGACAAGTTCAGAAGTTTTTCAATGCCTCGAGAATGATTTAGAAAAGGATCGCATAAAGTAAATTTCGTATGCGTCAGCAGTGGGAGTATAATGTATGCTCAGTTCTGTACACGCCCGGATATTACTTTTATGGTTTGGAATATTGGGCAGGTAATTGCAGAAAGCGTTGCGCTACCTACAATGGACGGAGGACTTTAAACTCACCTACAGAAAGCCGACCATCTAGATTTGGTCGATTATTTAGACGGAGATTATGCTGGCTACGTCGACACAAGAAAGTCCACGTTCGGTTACATTTCCTTCTTATGAATGGAGGAACTGTGTCTTGGAAAAATATAAAACGATCCGCCACAGCTTCATCCACTATAAAGGCATAATTTGTCGCATGTCAAGAAGCGACAAATCGGGCGATGTGGCTACAGTGTTTTCTCATTGGTTTATAGGTCTTGGAGCATATCCCAAAACCTATGAAAATATTTTTGTGACAGTTCAGTTGCGATACATTTCTCGTACAACAGCGAGTACTCATCAAGGTCGAGGCATATCGACATAAAGTATCATATTGTAAATGATAGAGTGCGGGATTATCAAGTGTCTATTAAGCTTTATCGGTACTAAAGAGATCATAACTGATCCTCTCACTAAAGGGCTTCCTGTGATGCCATTTCAGGAGTATGTAGTGTCTATGGGAGTCATGACCTCGTAGATACATTCAGTTAGTGGGAGTTTTCAGATTCAGTATAGATCTATTTTGTTCAGACACTCGTGGAGATCTCATATACTTTGATGATTCCATCTTTTGGTTTATACTATTTCTCTCATTTGGTGTGCACAATATATTTTGAGAATAGTAGAATTTCAGTATTGTCTCATTGGAGACATCTTAAGAAAGCTCCTAGGACCTCTTGAAGGTAGGCACTTTCAATCACACTTGAGTGTAACCTTCATACCACACGACCATGTTCACAATCTACATCATTAAGATTGATGATACTAGTGACCGTGATTCGTCTCACTTCGCCTCAATTAATGTTGTGTAGACTACCACGATCCAGTATTAGTAGTCTTGATGGACTAGATTGGAAAAGACGTTGCCCACAGAATCTGACATATTGGTTAACCACTTAAGTATAATTAAAATCCGTGACATTGAACAGTATGGCCCAAGTGGGAGAATGTAAGTTTTCTATATAGTGGGCCGACTGATCAATGGTCCAGATTTGAATACATATGCAGATTCTTGTGTGGACTGATCAGTGGACCCCACAACAGTCGTGATCTACAGAATTAAGAGGGGTTGCGCGTCTACACTGCCTGTGGCAATATTGTAGTTGAACATGGATTCCTGTTAGCCAAATTCGTGTGGAGCAAGGGTGGCAGTGTTTTGGTGGGTTTCAAACACTGCCACACCCACTACAAACCCTATTTAAAGGGTGCTCGGTCCCCAATCCGAGATTACACACTGAAAAAAACCCCATCTAAGGTTTTCTCTACAGCAATCCCAGGAGAGGAAGATCCAGACCTCAGATATTGGAGATGGCTCAGCAGACAGGTATGTCTTTATTCCAGTTCTTCGATCTACATATCTGATGCACAGCAAGGTCCTATGTATTCTGCAATTTACAGTATCTTACATCTGATGGCTAAGATTTTATGCTAGGTGTCGATTTTGGATGTAGCCATCCATGCCATGGTCAAGTATATGGATGGAACTTATTGATACATCACCCTGCCACGTGTATTGTGGGGAGATGATTCTACATAAGAAATGAGCCTTTTTTTTAATTATTATGGCAAGACACTTGTACAGACATTTGAGTGGGCGCCAAAAAATATTCTGTCCTCACCTATTATACAACAGGTACCAGATAACCCTGTCCAGCCAAGAAAAGAAATAGAAATAAACAAGTGAATTCACAAGGAAAATATATAAACAAATTCCAAAATAAGGCCACCACTTCTAAAAAGACAATGGAAACAACACCATGGATAGAGCCTGTACTATCACAGACATCACAAATTGGCCAAATGTAGTAGAAGTGACACAAATTCAGACCAATGCACGCTCACAACCTCTGCTAATTCCACTAAGGAGCACTCCACCATGCTCAGATGTCCTGAGCAGGAACTAACTGCCACCACCTCTCTTTTTTAAAAGAAAAAAAAGAGAGAGAAGAAAGAAACAAGTCTTGCTACTCTAATCAATACCGCACATTTCTTCACTAATTTTAGCATCGTTAAAATGTCCATACTGTTTTCCACAACTATATCTAAAAGAAGGGAAAATAATATTATAAAAGAACCATAATAAGCTATAGTTGGTGTAAAGATTTAATGATGATGATGATGAACTACGAGAGAACCTATGTTCTAACTGAAGTTATGGTCCTTGATAATGGAATGGCGAAAAAAAGGATTCATGTAGCCGACCTTAATTAGTTGGGATAAGGATTATATAATGATGATGATGATGATGATGATGATGATGAACAAGCAAAACTTGAACATGGGCAATGTAAGCATGATGATGATGATGACGATGATGATGAACAAGCAGAGCTTAACATTAGCATTGCAATGCACGCATGATGATGATGATGATGAACAAGCAAAATTGAACAGGACAGTGCAAGCATGATGATGATGATGAACAACACAAGATATACCATAACGGTAACGGTGGCAATAACGGCCACCACTGTTACCTTTACTATACGGGTTGTAATGGTTGTTATGGCCCTCGTAACGACTGTTATGGTCTCATTTTAAATTGAAAGAGAAACTTGAAAAATCTTTATCTACCTTGTAACGTTGAAAAAAATTCCAAAACTCATGCATCTTCTTCGTAATTGGCCATTACGGGGCTGTTATTGCCTTCACAAGGGGTGTAATGGACTGTTAATGGCGATTATGTTGGAAGAGCCTTCAAACTGTGCACTGACAAGGTCCCATGACCGGTCGAACAGACTAGTCCAACTAGTCTGAATTCAGACAGTGGGGGCCTACTGGTCAACTGTTGAGGCTGGCGTGACGAATTTGGGAACTTTCCCTTTGGACTGTTTTTGTGTGGTCTTACATAGATACACGGATTTGTGTAAGTAGTTTCTAATTTTGGTTTGTTACCTATATAAATGGGTTGTAATCGAGAGTAGGAGTAATCCTAAGGTGTCTAAGGTTTAATTTCCTCATTGCATTAGAGAGAGGGGAGAGTGTTTTGAGAGAGAGAGAGAGAGAGAGAGAGAGAGCTTGTGTTTTCTCTTGGTTTTCCTTGCTTGTGGGATGTCAATCTCTGTAATCTTCTGAATTATAGTGGATCGCTTTGTGCCGTGGTAATTTACCCGTTGAGGTGTTTTTTCAAGTAAAATCAGATTGTCTCTTGTGGTTGAATGCTTGTGTGATTGGTTGCATTGTGCTACTTTTTTATCGCATATTCTGCTGTGTTGTTATTCGGCTTTTGCTTCCGCTACCGGCGTTTTATTCCTAACAAATTATGGGTCATTTTTCTATAATAGCTATTATTGTCGTTACAACCCCGTAACGTGTAACAGTTGCCACTATTTAATTTATATAACGGCCTTTACAGCCCTATAACGACCTTTACGACACACCATGTGAACAAGAAAAATTGAAGAATAATTTTTGCACAAGAAAATCCTCATGGTAGGGCTAACATATTCATTTTCTTTGTTATACTTAAACCAACCACAGTCTAGCCTTAAGAGAAACTGAACATCTGCATGTTGGAGATGTCTTCAATTTGAGATCGGGGGTCTTCAGTCGACCAATGGGCTTGGCTCAATCGCTCGAAAACACCCTTAATGAGACAGTAACTCTTTGGACATATTTGGTCATGTTCGGTCACTCGAACGACTAGGTCGGTCGACCGATGGCTAGCAAGCTGTTTAGTGTGTTTTTGCGCAGTTTGTTTCTAATTCCAGCTTATTACTATATAATGGGGTGTAATGCAGGATTATGGTAGACCCTAGATTGCCACAATGTATTTAAGGGTTAAGAGAGTTCTGGTATCGATTCTCATACTGGGGGGTGGCTAAAATTGTGATGTGACTAACAGGGGTGGGTGGGTGCATTAACAATGGGGGTGTGTGAAGTAACAGAAAAAAAGGGTTGAGAGGGTTCTAGGGAGAGAGAAAAAGCTAGGGTTTTCTCTTGTGGGGCTTTAATTTGGGTAAGTTGTTCTTCATCTCTTGTAACTTCGTTTTTATAGTGATTCGCTTTATGCCGTGGTTTTTTCCCACAAGGGTTTTTCCACATAAAATTTGGATTGTCTCTTATGTGTTGATTTGCTTGCTTGCCATTATGATTGCTTCGTTTGATTCGACTCTAAGGTTTCCTTCCTCAGGTCCCCAATAAGTGATATTAAAGCGTACTTTAGGAAACAGATCGAATTTGAGATGAGGTATTAATGGCGTCCGACATGAGATTCGACATAGATAATTATTTTGAGAAAATAACTTTAAACTATGAAAGGTAAAGGTGAAGGGCCTCCTAAATCAGCAAGGATTGGAAGATACACTCCTTAAAGAGTGACTGAAATTTATGAAAAAAGAAGAATGAAAGAAGATGGATAGAAAAGCTAATATCTTAATCTAGTTGTGCCTAACGAATAAGGCCCTCTACGACGTCATGAGAGAGAAGACTATGGTTGATACATTGGCGAAGTTGAAGAATATCTATATGAATAAATCTCTAAAAAATCGTTTGTATCTGAAGCTACAATTGCTTAACCTGAAGATGACAGAGGGGGCTGATATTGAGAGCCACATTAGTAACTTCAATAGACTTATTTGCAAAGTGTTGATGTGGATTAGACGATGAATGATGAAGATCAAGCATATATCCCATTGAATTCTCTTCTAGAATTGTATGAGTCATTTAAAGACTCTTTGTGCTATGTTAGGACGACTATTATCATTGAAACTGTCATCTCAAACCTCTAAGTCGAAGACGATGAGAAAGAAGAGCAGTGACGTGGGTATGTCTTCAGCTGTACTGGTTACGAGGGGAAGAAATTTTAAACAGAATAGGGGATCTTCTCGATCGAGATCTAAATTCAATGACAAAGGAAATGGCAAGTTGAAGTGCTGGAGTTGTAGACAGACATAGCACATGAAGATGGATTATCAAAATTCTAAGACGAAGAAAGAGAAGTCTGAAGATTCTTCTAGGAAGGCTAATACCGCAGAATCTACAGAGGACATGAGTCATGATTGCGATGTATTAACTATATCCAAATCTAGGTATCTTAGCAATGAGTGACTCTTGGATTCAGGTGCATCATATCACATAAGTCCTGACCGGAGTTCATTTACCTCATACAGGAAGTATAACGGTGGTTCGGTGTTCTTGGGCAATGACTACGCCTACAAGGTGGTGAGTATTAGTTCGATGCGCATTAGGATGTTCGATGGGATCAAGTACATCCTAACAGATGTAAGGCATGTCCCTAGGTTAAAAAAGAATTTGATCTCTCTTGGTGCACTGGAGGCAATGGGGCGCAAACTCACCAAGTTCGATCAGTTGTGTAAAGTGTTAAAGGGAGCACTCATGGTAATGAAAGCACAGAGGTGCAGCCATCTTTACAAATTGATTAGGAGTACTTCATCGGGTGGAGCTGTAAGGTCTGTAGTGGATTCCATGTTTGCACGTATGTGTCACACGCGCTTAGGCCACATAAGCGAGCAGGGCATGAAGGTTCTTAAGTGAAGTCGATGTGTGCACAAGAAGTGGTAGAGATATGATGGAGACGAATTAGAGATGAAGGATGGAGCTTTAGAGCAGTGTAACTTGAAGATTGAAGCCACGGTGGAGATTGTTAGAGATGTCTTTAATCTGATATCGGGGGTCTTCGGTTGATCGATGGGCTTAGCTCGATCACCCGAAGACCCCCAATCTTAGATTGAAGAGATCTCCAACACCACATATATTCCACACACACAAACAAGTTACCATTGCATGGGACTAAATTTAGAACCGATGTATGGGACTAACCATGTTTTTAACTTCAATCTGATGTAGTTATCTTCATATGTTTGTTTAAGATTGAATTCCAGCCATTCCCCTATCATTCTCACATTAGATCTGCTTTCCCTAAGCATTTGCAATGATTCCTTGTATGGGTAATCTACAGATTGGATTTCACAATACTGAAAATTTAACATACAATTTGAAAAACATAAACTACTTCAGATAAGTTAATCATGATTTAGAAGCTCAATTAATTGAAGCATGGTTTAGAATCTCAGTTAATTAAAGCATGGTTAGAAGCATCAAAATGGATAAGTAACTCAGTTAATTAATGTTGTTAACTAAAAACTAACAAAATAAAGAATCAATTTTATCCAATCAGTTTTATTCAAACTTTATAGATGCAATTGAGAAAACAAACCCTTAACCAGTCGAAGAGCTCGTTAACTATTTATAATTTCAAATGTAACTTAATGAAAGAGTTATTACCTATGTAATCTTTGAGATAAGACAAGCTAGGAATAAAAAAAAATTAAAAAAAACTCATTGAGAAATTAGAAACTAAAATTTAATTACCAGTAATTGTCTTTCTACCAAAACATCCACATTTATACTATAATAATATCATGTTTAAATACAAATATCCACATTTGTATTATAATAATACCATGTTTAAACACAAATATTTGCTAAAATTTAGTTAGTACTATCTGTTTTTCTACCATACTATCCACATTGATGCTATAATATTACCAAATTTAACCACAAATCAACACAAGAAGAAATATATAATGCTAAAGACAATAGAGAGAAAAAAATATATTATAGATATAATAATACAACACCTATATGCTCCATACAACATCCACCTTATACAATCAAGTTATCATCCGCACGATGGTTGCTTGACCCTTCATCGTCACTTGTGTGTGTTGTCAAGTTATATTGTGTCTTCCTTAGTAGTGTCTCTGAAGTAGATGTATAATGAGTAGATGATTGAGAAGTATAAATAGGATACGAAGGGACCAGCGTCTCAAGTGTAGCCTCATGACACCAAATGAATGCACCTATATTGTTGCAATGATATCAAAGGTGTTTTAGACCAAATATTTACAAGTTTAATTATGTCACATTCAAATGAATTGAAGAATATGTAATCACTTACTAAATGAATTGGAAATATGTACTCACTACTCTAATAGGACATTTATAGAAATATCTTCCATAATTTTCAGGAGTCTTTACCAGGAAAAAAGACTCTTAGGAGATGTCATCCAAATGCAAAATCATAGTGTAGTTAATAATGATGCAAACCAAGATATGAAGAAATGATGGATCTTAAAAGCAAGCATGAAATGGGAAAAATAAAAAGAATTTGAATAAAATAAGAGGAATAAGGAATAAGAGGAAAAAAGAGCTGCACTAGAACTTAGAAGCAAACAACTCCCATACAACCTTACAACTCAATCAACTGACTCTTACTCACAAACATTCAATGGTTTTTATCATCGAAAATCATCTTCATCCCATAGACCATAGACATCTCCATCACACAGCCACCATTCACAAGCTAGCTTCACAATCAACCCCTATTCTCAACAACAATAAGTTTGCATAATACACAAACAACTTCATCCCATAACTACCATTCAAAACCACCAAATGACCAATGGATAAATCTCTAACATGAAATCAAATAGCTCAACTTTAAAGCATTAATGATATACTAGAATATACAACTATAACATCTCGTACTCTAGATAGTAGTAAACTAATCAATTGATAAAAGTTTGTTAAAGAAGTACAATTAAATGAAAAAAGGTACAACCTAAATAGACAAAGCTTCAAATCCAAAAAGCCCTAAATAAAAAATTTCCTAAGTTAAACAAGCCCTAACTAAAACAAAAAGGTCCCCAATTAAAAATGCCCTAGATAAAAAATACCCTCTTAGCCTTAATCTGAAAATCTCAACTTGAAAGGGTTGTTTGTTGGAAAGTTGATAAAAAATTCATTTGAAAAAAAAAAAAAAAAAAACTTAACATGTGATATCTATCATAGTGGAACTTTAAGGCGAATTTAACTTGCGACAACAAAGGATCGTAGGCGATAACTTCCAACAAGACAACTTGAGAGAGAAAGAGAGAGGGGGCTTTTTTTAGGTATAATGATAAAAGGTAAAAAGGTCTTTTAAAAAATACAGTATTTCATACCTAACAGTATAAGATGGCAGGTGCTAATTTGAGCAATGACAAAAACATTAGGTGTGTTTTTTGAATGAGTTTAAAAGAAAAAATTTCTTTAAAAATCACTCAAAACATACATGACCATATATCATTAACTCTTTTAAAAACTTACTTTATTAAACATTTGACAATTTTTTGACAGTTTTAGGATGAAAATGCCCTTGTGACTAGCCTCATACCTTTAAAGTCTATTACATGCAGAGATAATTTGTGGGACCCACGTGATATTTCATGTGGACCATTGAAACCTTCCTTTGGTCCACGTTTAGAGCCATCCAAACCATTTAAAAGGTCCCATGGAATTAGATCGTGGGAAAACACAAACTTCAACCTAATCCATACCCTCCGTGGCACCTAAGAAGCCCTCGACCTGCAGTTCGCTCAATCCGCATTGTTTCTTGTGTTACGGTCTACCTGTGAGTTGGATATGACCCATTTTGGGCTCATGCCCTAACTTTAGAAGCCAAAATAGATGGACAATGTTGATCGAACACATACCACATGGTGGGCCCCATAGTTGAACGATAAAAGATATATAGTAGGCACCATGAACAATTATTGACTGCATAATACGTAATTTTCAATTTTTATGAGGGAAAAAGTGAGATCTTCATCAAAGCTCTCTTAGTAGGCCCCGATGATAGTTCTAACAACCTTCTTTAGCATACTAACTCTGGTACAATCACACACCTACATTCTCTTCTTTGGCATCATATTTTTTTTTTTTTAAATAACCATTAGACTACTTTGTACTCGGCTGACTACTCATCAGCGAACACGAACACAGCTACTCTATCGGCATAATAAGTATGGGGACCGGTTTTACTACAAGCGCATGTAGGTTACCCTAAACCTACAAATGAGGGCATTATGGTCTTTTCATCTAAAAATTCATACTCATAGCAATTCAAGTATCGCAATTCAAGTATACTCACGTCATTGAAAGTATACTCGCATGTATAAATGCCCCTCGCCACCCCCATTTATTACAACCATACCCTTTAATTTTCAAAATGCCTACCGAAACATGAAATGGGGCCCACTTTACGAAGTTTTATCGATCAACACCGTCCATCCTTATTCCCATGCCCTCTTTTGTAACTTAAACAAAAACCAGGTTGATTTGACCAGTAGGTTGGTCACAGCAGTCGATTCATTTTTTTTTACCATTAAACCAATACGCTACGAATTGATTGTATTGTGGTCCACCTGATCATTACATACGTCCCATTTTTGTAGAAATTCTATATTTTTATCCTTACAGTTGAATGGACGGAATAGATCATCATAAAAACACTTGTGGGTCATACTTGCATCAGGATCAGTGAGTAGGCAGTTTACGGCTTCAGTCCAGTGTTACCCGGGTGACACCCCAATTTGTGTCCCCTTGACTATGTATGGTCTTTGATGATGTTGTTTTTAAGATCTAAACCATACATCCAATTTTTCATCTCATTTAAGTACTTATTAAGAAATATTAAGTTAATCGATATCTTTGGTGAACCACACCATTAGATAAAATTGTTAATGATCATTTAAAGGTGGACGTAACCTGTCATTTGTGGGGCCCATACCCATCAATCTCATCAATCCAGTTCGTCCATATGTTTTTTTTAGTCTCTGTTTTTCATGGGAGAAAATTTGAGGTTGATATTACCAGTAGGTTGGTCCCAACAGAAGATTCATGTTGGACCATTAAACGAATAAACTATGAATTGATGATATTGTGGTCCACATGATCATTCTATATGTCCCATCTTTTTACTGGAGGCATATTTAATCCATACAGTTGATTGGACGAGACGAATCATCAGAAAGACGCTAGTGAGAGATACATGCGACAAGGCTAGCTAGTTGTTAGTTACAGCGAAGTGGACGCGGATTCCCTGCAAAAGCCTTTCGTAAGAAGTTCTCGAGCTGGGAATCTAGGTGGGGCCCACCGTAATATTTTTGAGAAATCTATGTAATCCATCCATTTTGTGAGATCATTTTAGGACGTCCGACCGAAAATGTTTCGGATCCAAGACTCAAGTGGGTTGCACTAAAGGAAAAGGTGGGTAGGGAAATTCCTACCGTTGAAACCTCCCTGGGTCTATAGTGATGTTTATATGCCATCCATACCGTTCATAATGTCATTCCTACTGGGATGAACTAAAAACACAAATATTAGCCCGATTCAAAACATCTGTGGTCCCATGAATATTTCAACTGTGGAAATTCAATCCTCAAGTTTTTGGCCCACTTGAGTATTGGATCCCACTCATTTTCGGTCGCATGTCCTAAAATGAGTTCAAAAAATGGATGGACAACGTGGATTTCTCACAAACATCACAGTGGCCCTACTTAGAATCCAAGCGCAGGAACTTCCTGCGAAAGCATTTCACAGGGAACAGGGGTAATGGAATTCGAATTGCATCCTGAGTTACTCAGTACGGTCTTATCGTACTAAGTAAACTTAGTTGGGCCCACTGTGAATGTATATGGTTTATCCAAGCTGTCCAATCATTTTTCCAGATCATTTTAGCCGTTGAGGCAAAAATTAAGCATTTTCAAATCTCAAGTGGACCATACCACAGGAAACAGTGGGAGCAATGATTTCGACCGTTGAAACCTTACTAGGGCCCACAAAGTAGATCTTTATATGTCATCCAACCTACTCAACTGGAAAATAAAAATTTCAGCTTCATCAAAACTATTTGTGGACCCCAAAAAAATTTCAATAGTAGATGTTCAATTCACACTATTTCTTGTTGTGTGGTCCAGTTGAGCTTTGGATATGCTTCATTTGTTAAATGAATCCCTAAAACTATCTGATAAAAAAGATGGACGGAGTAGATAAAATACGTAAATCATGGTGGACCCCAAAGAGTTTACTCTGTACGCTAAGCATACTGAGTTACTCAGTATGCAATCCGCTTCCAGGGAAATGCAGAGCGGATTAGTTATTACCTCGGGAAAAGCTTAGTGGGTGTTACCCTAACCGTGTGGGCCTATCTTGATCTAATTTTTTTTATATATCTACGCCGGTCCATCTGTTTTTCGCCATCATTTTAGGATGTGATCCAAAACCCTAAAAAGATCTAAATCTCAGGTGGACCATACCACTAGAAACAGTGATGAATAACCATTAAAAACTTTTTTTGGGCCACAAAAGTTTTAAATCAATCTGATCTTTGTATTTTCCCTTCATCAGGACCATCTTAACATTATCAAGAGCTTGGATTTCAAATAAACATTACCAAAACCTTACGATGGGCTCTTTGGAATTTTTAATGGTGGAGCACTCAATCATGCCTGTTTCCAGTGGTATGATCCACTTAAGATTTGGATTTGCGTAATTTTTTTAACCTCATCCTAAAATAGGGCTGTAGAAACGGATGGACGGCGTGGATATACAAAATATCATCCATGTGGGACCATACTGTAGGGGTAACACCCACTAAGTTGTTCCCCGGGTAACATTTAATTCGCACCCGAGGAAATGAAGAAGCGGATTAGCTACTTACGGGTTGCTACTGAAGTGATGTCATTAACTTTTGTGGGGCCCACTGTGATGAGTGCGTTGTATCCACACCGTCCTGTCCATTTGGAGAGATCATTTTATTGCATGATCAAAAGAATGAGACAGATCCAAAGCTAAAGTGGACCTCACCAAAGATAGAGTCCGAAATTTTGCAGGGATGTCTGTTGTAAACAACATACAATCTACGTCAATTTTGAGCGGAATTGGTCGCAGATAGAGCCTTTTTTTAAGTGTTTAGGTGTCTTTTAGAAAATTAGTACAAAACTCCAAAACAGCAAGTAAGCACAAATTCTGATGTAGGTGGAGTTCAAAATTTTCCTCGACAGCACGTCCAGGATATGAGAGTCTACATGTCAATTTCGAGATGGACTGAACTCTGATAAAGACGTTTTAAGGCCTCGGGCCACTTTCCTTACCAAGAGGCCCTAATTGCCGAATCAGGCAATAGTTGTGCTTATGGATCTCGATAGAGTCTGAAATTTTGCAGGGACGTCTGTCAAAGACAACATACATTCCACGTCAATTTTGAGCAGAATCAATCAGAGATAGAACCTCTTTTAAAGTGTTTAGGTGTCTTTCAGAAGATTAGTGCGAAACTCCAAAGCAGCAAGTAAGTGCGGATTTCGATGTAGGTGGAGTCCGAAATTTCTCCTCACCGGCACGTCCAGGACAGGAGAGTCTACACGTCAATTTCGAGATGGACCAGACTCCGATAAAGACATTTTAAGGCCCTTGGGCCACTTTCCTTACCAAGAGGCCTTAATTGTCGGATCAAACAATAGTTGTGCTTATGGATCTCGATGGAGTCTGAAATTTTGCGAGGACGTCTTTTGCAGATAGCATACAGTCCACATCAATTTTGAGCGGAATCGGTCTCAAATACAACCTCTTTTGAAGTGTTTAGGTGTCTTTCAGAAGGTTGGTACGAAACTTCGAAACTACAAGTAACACGGATTCTAACGTAGGTGGAGTCTGAAATTTTCCTCGGCAATACGTCCAGGACAAAAGATTCTACACATTGATTTTGAGATGGACCGGACTCTGATAAAGACGTTCTGAGGCCCTTGAGCCACTTTCTTTACCGAGAGGCCTTGATTGTCGGATCAGGCAATAGTTGTACTTATGGATCTCGATGAAGTCTGAATTTTGCATGAATGTCTATTGTAGACAACATACAATTCACATGAATTTTGAGTAGAATCGGTCGCAGATAGGGCCTCTTCTAAAGTGTGTAGGTGTCTTTCAAAAGATTGGTATAAAATTTTGAAACTGTAAGTAAGCGCGGATTCCGACGCAGGTGGAGTCTAAAATTTCCCTCGACAACACTTTCAGGATGGGATACTCTCCACTTCAGTTTTGAGATGGACTAGACTCCGATAAAGATGTTCCGAGGCCCTCGGGCCACTTTCCTTACTAAGAGGCCCTAATTACTGGATTAGGTAATAGTTGTGCTTATGGATCTCAATGGAGTCCAAAATTTTACATGGACATTTGTCACTGACAACATAAAGTTCACCTTAAATTTTGAGTGGAATCGGTCACAAATAAGCCTCTTATGAACTGTTTAGGTGTCTTTTAGAAGATTGGTACGAAACTCTAAAATCCAAAGTAAGCACGGATTTCGATGCATGTGGAGTCCGAAATTTTCTCAACGGCACGTCCAGGATGGGAGAGTCTACACATCGATTTCGAGATGGACCAGACTCCGATAAAGACATTCGGAGGCCCTCGAGCCACTTTCCTTACCGAGAGGCCCTGATTGTCGGATCAAGGCAATAGTTATGCTTATGGATCTCGATGGAGTCTAAAATTTCATGGGGACATTTGTTGCGGACAACATATAGTCCGCGTTAATTTTGAACAGAATCAGTCCCAGATAGAGCCTCTTCTAAAGTGTTTAAGTGTCTTTTGAAAGTCCTAAAAACAATCCGTCATAATATTTTGATGGTGGTTGCTCAATCGATACTTTTTTCTCTTTTACGACCCACTCCAGTCCTTAATCAAGCTCATTTTTTAATCCCTTGTCCTAGTGGTATCCCAAAAACTGGTGGACGATGTGGATTTACAAGAAACATTCAGGTGAGCCCAACCAACGATCACATTGCATGATAATAATTTACGATGCGGAGTATAGTGACTATGGATGAAAATTGGATGGCATACAGACGTGACGTCAATTGAAGTGACGTCACCAACTTTCATGAGACCCACCTAGATGTGTGTGTTCTATCCACACCATTCATCTGTTTGGGGAGACAATTTTAGGACATGAACAAAAAATGAGACAAATCAAAAGCTCATGTGGACCCCACCAAAGAAAACAGTGTCATTTGTTTTAATGGTCCACAAAATGTAAACGGTTGAGACTTCATAGGGCCAAACCACATGTAGGATTAGCCTAATTTTTTTTTAACTATAACCAACCATGACCTAATAAAAAATATGGACGGTTTCGATTATATAAATTATTGAAGGTGGGCCACAATTGAGGATTGAAGTGAATACCCAAATGGCAATGGAAAATCTGTAATTAACGGTTCCGGAGATACTAACTTGCAATTCAAGAAACCTGTCACACTATGACAGGCGAGAGTAGCTTTGTTGATATATATTTTCTTAAATGACAAAAACGCCCTTCTCAAAATGGACCAGCGATGTGGAATTTTCATCCTCTGATGTGGCCCCCCTACTAATTGAAATGCAATGGGATTTTGAGATCGAAGAGTATCTCAATGGATAAGCAGGATTAATGGTTCATATGTTGAAAAAACGTTATGTGGGGCCATATAAATTGCCTTTGTAAGCTAAGCATAACTTACATGCGCTTGTAGTGGAATCGGCCCGTAAGTAAGAATGTAAATAGTTGTAGGTTTGTTTTGGTAGAGGCTATTAAAAAATAACAGACATCAATATCCAACAGTGACCCCTCACTCCTATAAACAATGAACGCTCACTCATACAAACAACGATTGCCAAGTTGTTGAAATAATGATCACTAAATCATTGAAACAACAATAGGTTGTCTTGCACATACAGTGATCACTTCAATGTACCAACAATGATTGATTACTTGCACCAACAATGATTGATTTAATGCACTAGAAACGGTCAGTTACTTACACTAATAGCGATGACTTAAATGTAACATGAGTGATAACTCACATATTATAATTGTGGTCAGTCTCCCATGATAATCGTGATCACTCTCCCATAAGAATTGTGATTGCTCACTCATTGAACCGCAATCACCATTTTTATTTTATATGTTCTTTTATTTTTATGTTTTTTTAATAATAAATAGATTTTTTGCGCAGGTACATCTACGTTTGCATATTATGGCTCTCCGGACCATCCTATGCTTTTATGATGAGCAGTGGGTATTTGAAAATGAAATATTCTCGTAGAAGAGTTGGGACTCAAAATGTGTATATGTGAGCAATGCAATTATATATCAAGATTTCGTATCTAAAATGCACAAGATTATGATGATAACACTAGAGGAATATGATGTCAGAATCAATGTCGATTTCCCTTGGCACAATCGCGGAACACTCCCTCTAACTAGTATCACAGACAATGAAGATTTCTTAATATTCTTCCATTTCAATGAATATAATATAAAAATCCTCATACAATTGTTAACCAAGAAAGTGAGGTGTATAACTGTTGTTTAAGAGAGGAGCACACCTTCTCGCCACCTGCATAGTCCTAACATTGTGCGTCAAGATACTGAGCCTGTTCATTAGAGTGTCTCTAAACCTATTCTCGTTTCTGAAACCATGTTCATAAGATGAATGAGCAATCACCAACAGTGGATACTGATCCAGGATTGGGATCTACCTACGTCACCTGTGGAGACCGTCGAATGCTGGTTGCCTATGGAGACCGTTCGCGTGCCTTCCTACAATGATGAGCTAGGTGAGGTCCACCGTGATATATGGGAGAAATCCACTACTTTCATTAGTTTTATTGGATTATGCTAGATCAGGGGCTTAAAATGAGGTAGATCCAAAGCGTAAGTAGGCCACACGAATGGGAAATTAGGGTAGGGAAATGCCTATCGTTAAAACCTCCTTGGGGTCAATCAAGATGGATGCTTCATATTAGTGGTGGGTCCCAATGTGATGAACGATTCACATGCATGGTCCTCTAATGTTTAAGATGAAAGGAAGGAAGAGAACGAAGGAGATTTTTTCTCCTAGAATCACCCACGACAACTTGTCGTCACATCGCACGTTGCACACTTTCTTTCTTTCTTTTTTTCCTTTTTTTCTAACAAAGGTCTACGGACCCCACTTGTGATGTCTGTAAAACATTCAAGACATCTATTTGATTCCACAAACCATATTAGGATGTGGGCCTACAATTAAGGCAGATTTAAGACTTAAGTGGGCCACATGATATAAAAGGTTGTAGGGAATTGTCTACCATTGAAACCTCACTTGTGTCCACTATGATGATCACATCCACACGTTCATATAAACACTCCCATAGCCTCACACTGTTGCGCTTGTATTTCTTCTCTTTTTTCTATATTTTATTTTATCTTATTATATATTTATTTATTTATTAAAAATAAAATAGAAATAATGATTAACATTGGACTAGTGGACTTATGATAAACTGACAGTAATTCAAAGGGCATTACCCATAACATTCTAAGCATGCGCTCACATCATCTTAAATTTACTATTGTAATATTTTCATTATTGTATATTACTATTTTTTTTATTTTTTTCTTTATTTTTTCCTTCAACCCTAAGTCACTGGATTTTGTCCAGCAACTTCAAACCTCTCAACTCTCTCTTTAAAACTTGTAATATGTGTAGCCTCTATTTCCATCGTTTGATAGAGATGAAACTTGACGCCCCACTTCAATGTGTCCCGCTTTATCCAATGAGTCCAATATTGTCCTATGATCTTAAATAGTGGTTAAGATGTATTTTAACAGCTCTCATTACCTGTGATCCTTAACAACGTGTGTGAGTCATATGTACAAACTAAACCGGTGAATTTAAAGTGTACCTTCTGAGCTTCGCATTGAACAATTTGGTTAGGTAATTTGATGGCCTCGGATGGTGGATACGAGTGTGATGTATGGTTTCTATAATAATTTTATTATGATGGAGTGGCCCAAAAGAGATGTGGACAGTCAGATAACTTAATCTAGTGATGAATGTCTATATTAACGATTTGATAAGTGATCAGGTATATGATGATATATGAGATTTGTAGATCAGTACAAGGTTTATTTGTGCAAGTGTACATAAATGTGCATACATCTACATAGTGTTTTCTCGTAATCAAGAATCTGTACTATAATATACACATGGACAAGCACTCGTGTTTGAGATTTTTTAGGTGATTATATATCCCCAGCCCATCAATCTCTCCACCAAGACATACTCCATTACATATTGTGGTTGCACCATCTTCTAGCCAGCTTGTCAACTAGTGATCATTATAAAGGTTTAGATGATGTTGCATGTGGATCTTTTGGGATATCAAGATGTGGATGACCCCAATGAAATATATGCCGGTCGAATATATAAGGACAATAGCTAATAATAAAATATTATGAGTAAGTATGTAATGCTAAACTATTTGTAGTGCAAGGTCTTGTATTCGAACAAGTAAAAATACATGGTTAAGTATAATGTCAAAATTTATGGTTGGAAGGTCAACGCATCAAGAGTGGATGGCATTAGGATTTTCAAAATAAAAATATAAATGTTTGAACACAAATGCAACTTGTCTTCTAAGGGAATAAGTCATGGCTAATTAACTTTTGAAAGGAGGGGGAGAGTGTCACACCCTAAAATCCAGTACCTGAGTATGTCAACCTTGACCAAAAATTCGAAAACATGATTATCAATTCTTTTGATTACGTTTGATATTACCATATATTTAAACCATAAATAATTAAAAAAGCATCCATTAAAGAAAGAATAATCATCCATAACTCATACGTAAATAAATGTCTAATTTTTTTCTCCAAGTATAACTATATCTAGATCATACTAACCGCTAAAGTTACTATTTAATGTTCAATTACAATATAACAACTGTTTTAAAAGAAACAAACATAATCTTTGCAATAATTGAAATAATCTAAACTAATGGTACTCTCCACGCGTAGTCCTCCAATCTTACTTCTAAATATAAAATTTCAATAGAATGAACTTATAAACTCTCGTGAAATAATTTTTAACACAAGTTTAGAACTATGAGATAGAATTTTAATAGATATATATATAATACAGAACAATTCAAGTAAAAGACTAAAATTAAATAGTATATCAATATAATAGTGTTATTAATGAATCTCATACAATAATTTCATAAATGGATCTCAATGGCATAATGCCATGAATGCAATGAGATATGCAACTAAATAATATACCATATTCAAATTCAATTTAATCACTTTTCCAAAACCTTACATGACTCAAATAAGAGGAACCTTTTATAATCCTCACATGCTCACTTATTCGGTCCAGCAAGACGAGCAATTCATACATGCTCTCCCACGAGTGCAATTCATACCTTGCTCTACCGCAAGCAATCCCTATATGCTTGACTATTCGTTTTAGCAAAACGAGCAATCCTTACATGCTTACTAATCCGATTTAGTGAAATGATCAACCTTATATGCTAGCCTATGAGCAATCCTTATATGCTCATCAATCAAATCTCCAATTAAATCTAATTTTTATTATTAAGTTTCAATTAGGCCATGATACTGATGTAATCATTCAAACCAAATTCCAAATATTCCATGATTATAATGCAACCAAGCAACCAAATTCCAAATATTTCACTAATTATGATGCATGTAGATCTCGTGAATTCCCAATAAACAACTTTAACAAGTCATCCTTAATCGTGATTTCAAAGAGAAACTAACAAGCAAGAGGATAATCCACATACAAGAATACATTCATATTTTCACAATTAAAAAAAGCACATTGTGATATCAGGGTTACAAGAATAAACTCAAGAAAATAAGATTCGTACAATCTATGTAAAAAAAATCAAGATTCAATATAGATGATCAAGAATAGTTAAGATTCTTGAGAGACAATTAAGAAAATTTGAGATTAATAAAGAGAACACAAATTCTAGTCCCAGTAATTCAAATTACTTGTAAAAGGAATAAATATTGATATCCAATGGCTAAAATCAAAAGGAAATAATTTCATATACTTAAAATAAGAATTTTAAGATAAGGAAAGAAGATTTAAAATACCCAAACAAAAGAGCTAATGTAAGGAAAATCAATAATTATAGGGATGGATTTAAATATTTGAAAAATAACCCAATGCAAAAAAAAAAAAAAAAAACCCAACTAAAAGGAAGGCTCAAAAGAATAAATTTAAAGTTTATACATGAACAAAGAAAATCTAAAAAGAAAGGGCAACTTAAAATATGAAATCTTTTAAAGAAAAAGAATCAAGAAAGAGAAACTGCAAGTGAGCGCGGATCTGACGTAGGTGGAGTCCGAAATTTCCCTCGGTCGCACGTCAAGGACGGGAGAGTCTCCACATCGATTTCAAACCTAGACTGGACTCTGATAACGTCGTTTCGAGGCCCTCGAGCTGAAATTGCATCGATAGTCTGACATCACACCCTACACTTTACGTGCGAAAGCTTGTAGAGCTACTAGAACTATGGCTAAGTCCTAGAGGGGGGGTGATTAGGACCATTTAAAAATTCCTTTTAAAAACTTCTTGCCTAATTAAACTAATTAGCAATTAAAAACTAATTAAGCAAGAACACTTAGCTTCTAAGCTTAAGTGGGTCCAATCACAAAGCTAGCATATAATTAACAATTAAACAACCTATCCTAGGCATGTATAGATAATCAAATGATTAACTAATCAAGAACCTAATCTATGCAACCTATGTAGACTATTAGAGAATGGATCATAAGGCTTAAGTCTACACTACTTAGTGAAAGTACATCTTGTGTGTGAATGTGCCTAATTAGTGTCTATCATACATTCCTATCAAGCATTCATAATTAAGCAATTAAACATACAATGCTAAGATAACAATGTTCTTAAATCAATTACGAACACAAGCATGTATAGTGGTTTAACTTTGGGTCTACTCCACTCTTGGTTCAAGTACTCAACCCCTTTCTTTGAGCCCACCGACATTCACTAGAGGGCTTAAATCAGGTTCCTCCCAACCTAGGTGTTTTAACTAGGATCCACTCAACCGGGGAGTTTAAAGGTTCCTCCCAACCTTACACGTTTACACCCGTGTTGGTGGCTCCCCTTAGAGACTTGTTTAGGCCCGACAAAATTGCCAAGGACCTACAAATGCCCCTAGACTTTAAGCCCGACAAATGTGCCAAGGTACAGTAAACATCCCTAGACTTTTAAGCTTAACAAATAAGCCAAGGATCTACACTCAATTCCCACCGAGAAAAGAGTGGTTGAACTCAATACAAATTAACAACCTTATTTGTCGGATTTGAGCCCCGTATAGTGTCACTTCGGGTTGCTTCTTCTTGCTCTCCCTGCTTGAATCAGCTCCCCTTGTGCTCCCTAGATCGTTGATGTCGTTACGTCGCCAATGCTCCAACTCTAAGATCAACCACCTTACATATTATGCTCCGACGGAGATGCTCAAGGTGCTAGGAGGTAGGTTTGAGATCCCTACAACTAATAGGAATGAGTTGACTAAAAAGTCTCATCTACAATGATCTCATCATAGAGTTTTGGATAAGAATATAACTATCAAGGTTAATCCAAACTCTAGAGATCAAAGAAAGAGGGACAAGTACATCTTCAACATGAGCTTGGAATGCTCTAATCTTTTGATGAATCACAAGAAAGATGTCTTGCTAAGGTTAGGAATAGAGCTCCTAATAATATGCAATGGCGGTAGCTTCTAACTCCTCAAAATCTCTCTCTTTTGTCCAAAAACGAATGCCCCCGCTTTTAGAGAAAATTCTTCAACAGTAAAAAAGGGCAGATTCGTGTGTCTTCAATTAATCAGAACATGGTCCGATTGATCGGAGGTCACATCCGATTGATCAGAAATCTGTCTAGATAATTTACAAAGATCTTTAGAATAAATTCTAATTGATTGGAACATGGTCCGATTGATCGGAGGGACCTACATCCGATTGTTCGGAGCTACTGTCCAATTGATCGAAAATCTGTTCAGAGAGTTTTAGAATTTCTCTCGGACCAACTTTCTATTGATCAGAGTCTAATTAGAACCGACGTCCGATTGATCGGAGATCAATCGAAAACTGTTGTTTGGGCTTGATAAAATACAATAGCTTTCACCTATTTTATTAGCCTAACTTATCATGTTTTTCTAAGTGTTCTAAGACTAATAAAGATGACAAAGGGTATTCCTAAGTGGTCCAAGTCATCTAATAGGTTTTGGGTGTTTTAGATCAAAGGGTTAGGGTCACCAAGGTATCTCATTTACATGTTCTTCTTCCTTGATGCTTCTGGTCCACTTGAATCTTCGGTCTTCAGCTTACAAAGGGTCAACTGACATTACAACACAGGGACCCACGTGATTGACAAATAAGGTGCACTAGTATACCACCGAAAAGTACACTAACAATCTCTCCGTTTGTCAATTACGTGATAAAAACCTAACCTAATACCGTGTCATGGTCCATACCAATGATACTACCATAACACAAATACATTACATGTCAAATTAAAATAAATATTACAACTCAAAACACTATGGCATATAACTAATCAATGCTCGTCTTAATTACTCCCCCATAACTTGTCAATCCTACAACACAAAATAGAAAAAATTATTTTGATGGGACTTAATCTTTCTCCCCCTTTTTGTCAACAATTGATAAATCAATCTCTCCCGCTTAATGATGCATCAATTAAGTAAATGGAGTGAGAGATTAAAGTATCGCAGTTATAACTATAAGCTCATGCTAACTAGAGAGAGTATAGGGTGCATGAACATTAAAACATAGAGCATGTATGGGAACATGATCAATAAGAAAATATAACTATCTAAGCATAGTTGATCATATATAGTTGGTCATTTTTAAGACATACAATAAGCAATGAAAGCTCAGGGCTTATAGCCCAATCAACCAACCTCCCCAAAATTTATGTATATCATGACCAAAGTAAAGATTAACATACAATTAAGCATAAAATTCAGCAAGATTAGCTAATCTAAGCAGGGTGATAGTCTAGCAATAAGATATACCAATCGAAAATCAGGCTAAACTACTATTGGTAGGCTAATGAGGCTAAAATCCTCTAATATGCCCCTAAATACAAAATGAGGCTAAAATCTTCAAATTTTTCTGTAGTTTTCATTTCTAGCTACCCTTACTAACTATGTTTAGGTAATTATCATAAGGTAACTAATTTCCACAACACCCTCATAAAATTCAACATGAGGTGAAGGGTTGGGAACTCCTACTCCTAGAAGGGAAAGCAGTCAGGATCCTCTCTTAGATTAGGGAAAGAGAGGATAATGGTGGAAGCCATGAGAATTCTCATTGGTTTTTTACTCTCATCACTAGTGGAGTCACTAGATTCAGATTTGCACTCCTCCATGTCATCCCAAGTGGTTGTCATTGCCTTTTTATCTTTCAGTTTAGGCCCTTTCGAACAATTCGAGGCAATATGGCCACGATGACTGCAACCGTAACATCGAACAGATGAGGTTTTAGATTATTTTCCTTTATGTTATCATCCTTCTTGTCCTTCTTGTCACGGCTACTCCCTTTATCGAACTTAAGGAATCTCTTGAACTTCTTGTCTAGTTTATCATCCTTCTTGTCCTTCTTGTCACGGCTATTCCCTTTATCGAACTTAAGGAATCTCTTGAACTTCTTGTCTAGTTTATCATCCTTTTCATCACTATCTTCCAAAGACTCACTCTTAATTTATTTGTACTTATGTGAGTGTCTATGTGAAGTCTTCAAGGCGGTGTTTTTCTTTTTTAGAGGGTCCTAAAGTGTAGTTCATGAGTTTTAGAGAACCTATAAGTTCTTCTACTTTCATGTTATCTATGTCTCTACACTCTTCTAAAGCTACTACCTTGGTGCCGAATCTTTTCGGTAGGGACCTAAGTATTCTTCTACAAATCCTACCTTTTGGAACCCTTTCCCTCAAGGCAAATATGGAGTTGCAAATATCAAAAAGTTTGGTGCAAAACTCCACGAAAGTTTCAATCTCTTTCATCCTAATGTTTTCAAATTTAGTGGTCAAGAGCTGAAGCTTCGAGCATCTTACTGTGCTAGTCTCCCGTAGGTAACCTCAAGTATATCCCACGCTTCTTTTGCAGTTACACATATGAGAATGCGCTGAAATTCTTCTAAAAAAACCACACAGCAAATCGCATTAAGAGCTTTGGCATTTGCTGTGTATAGAGCTCTCTCATGATCATTTCATTTTCCATCATCTTTGAGAATGACCAGGATCTTACAATCAACCTCCACTTATTCTGTGGGCATGGAATATCCACATTGTGTACTTTCCCACACGGATCGGTCCAAGAATTATAAGAAAATCCTCATCCTAACCTTCCAATAGGCGTAGTTGGGCCCGTCAAAGAATGTTGGACGGTTAATGATACTCTCATCTCGGTTAGACATTATGCTAGTACTCTGGTATCGGATTTCACTCTAGACGGTTAAGTCCTTGAAGAGCAACCCGCTTTGATACCAATTGAAATTACGTTAGTAGTCTAACTCGACACCCTACGCTTTATATTCGGAAGCTTACAGAGCTACTAAAACTATAACTAATCCTAGAGGGGGTGATTAGGACTATTTAAAAATCTCTTTTAAAAACCACTTGCCTAATTAAATTAATTAGCAATTAAAAACTAATTAAGCAAGAACACTTAACTTCCAAGCTTAAGTGGATCCAATCACAAGGCTAGCATATTATTAAAATTAGAAAAATGCTCAAAGATAGTTTTTCCTGTGTTTCATTGTTCTGGGGAATTCTGAGTATAGAAGCATTCATAGACA
Source organism: Liriodendron chinense (assembly GCA_003013855.2). Taxonomy (NCBI): domain Eukaryota; kingdom Viridiplantae; phylum Streptophyta; class Magnoliopsida; order Magnoliales; family Magnoliaceae; genus Liriodendron; species Liriodendron chinense. Next base: position 3,603,117 of record ML058552.1, read on the forward strand.
ATCACAACCAATCACAAAGTATACATGAGAAAGTACCACAAGGTGAATTTTATTCCAAAGATTCGAGATCTTTTACATTCCAAGCTGTGATCTGGCATAAGCCCTTAATTACATCGATAGATGATCACCCTTGATTAAAAGGCAAAAGTAAATGAATGCATGCATCATAGATAAGTTAAATAAAGTATTAAAAGAGCATAAATGTAAATGAAACAAAGCACAAACAACACAATAATTTTTACGTGGAAACCCTTATGGGAGAAAACCTACGGCATAAAGCGACAAGATTCCACTATGAATGCAGTTATACAATAGATGGAATATTAAAGAGAAAACCCGAATAGGTCGAGCAAGTAACTTAGATCATCAGGGACTATTGTCTTGAGTTCATGGTCGCAGAGACCAAATTTCAAGTTTCTTATGGACTGAGCCATCATTTAGACAAGTTAGATGCTTGTCCCACGTTCTTTCTGGTGTTCCTAGTTGAGTAGCAACCAGAATTTTAACCGAGTCATGTATTACAGTGTCATTGGTCATCTCTGTGGACGGAATGACTTTCAGGAAAACATGCCACGATTCCCATGTAGTGCCTCATAGTGTCACTGACCATTTATGTTGGTGACTTTCAAGAAGACAACCATGGTTGTCTTGCTCAACACAGTGCCAATAATCATCGCTGCGGATGGGTGACCACCGGAAGGCATATTACTGGCTGCCATATAATACAACACAGTGTCATTAATTGTCACTGCAGACGGGTGACCACCGGAAGATACATCATGCTTGCCGTGCTCAACACAGTGCCAGTAATCGTTGCTGCGGACGAGTGACCACTAGAAAGCATATTACGACTGTCATATGGTACAACACAATGTCATTGACAATCACCGCGGACTGGTGACCACCGGAAGATATATCATGGTTTCCGTGCTCAACACAGTGCCAGTAATCGTCACTGCAGACGGGTGACCACTGAAAGACATATTACGGTTGCCATATGATACAACACAGTGTCATTGACCGTCACTGTGGACTGGTGACCACCGGAAGATACATCATGGTTGCCGTGCTCAACACAGTGCCAGTAATCGTCGCTACGGACGGGTGACCACAGGAAGGCATATTACAGCTGCTATATGATACAACAAAGTGTCATTGACTGTCACTGCGGACGGGTGACCACCAGAAGATACATCATGGCTACTAAATGGTACAACGCAGCATCATTGACCGTCATTGCGGACGGGTGACCACCGAAAGATACATCATGGTTACCAAATGGTACAACATGGTGTCATTGACCATTTCTGTGGACGGGTGATCACTTGAAGACACATTTATGGCTGCCAAATGGTACAACATAGTGTCATTAACAGTCTCTATGGACCATTGATCACTTAAAGACACATTTATGGCTGTCAAATGGTACGACATAGTGTCATTGACCGTCTCTGTGGACGGGTGATCACTTGAAGACACATTTATGGCTATCGGGTGGTACAACAGAACATCATAAACCGTCTCTAGTGGACGGGTGACTACTCGAAGACACACCACTATTACCTTAGCTACTCAACTGATGGATCCCGCTTTGGATGGGACGTACATCAACTGGTCTTAGCGATGATAATTCATAATGAAGTATTTCAGATGTTTTGGAACTCTCTGATTACAGCTTTCGATGATAATCATAGTCCCTTTGATTTAATTTCATATTTCGATCTGAGATGAATAAAATTCATGTAATGGATGCAAAGAGCACAAAGTAAATATGCTTGATGCATGCTCGAGAGAGGGTTGCACTTATGCTTGATGTTCAGTGCATCGAATGAATTATGCATTTGATTTAGTTAATCTGCTTTATGCGTATCTTTATTCCAACCTCGTCATTGTTAATAATTAATATTTTGAACGATTGGGTAACTCGGATAAGCTATCTCGAGCTATATTTCTTTAAGAATTTTAAGTTTGATGGACTGGATCGACCATTTCGATGCTTGCCAATGGCTAAGTATCGAGTCTGATAGGCACTCATTTACTCCAATTTCGGATAAACGATAGGGATCGATACCTTGTAAATTCTTGACTCAACTATTTTGTAGCACGAGAGTGTTAGATTTTCCTTGGCGTCAATGAGATCATAGTTAGTTTACTCGGCATTGGTCGATTTTCGAGCCATCATGGCACTTCCCAGGGCTAAAAATGACTAAGTATTAGACCTGTTTACCGCTCGATTAAGGTATTCGAGGATTCTGAGGGAAAATAACCTCGTTGCAGGTGCATTATTATGATGCGTCATGTTATAGAGAAGATAAGTCTCTTCCTCAGGTGTCGGTCAAATACCGCTCGATTCTTCTTGATTTCGGCCATTTCTGCTCTTTCAGAGGGATTTCCAGATTTGCAAATTTGGCTAAGTATTGGCTATTTTGATCAAATTACTAATTTGGTCCACTTGACATCGACCGTTGGGAGATCCGATCCAGGGGATGGATAGATATCGCCGAGGTATGTCTAGGAAGATCAATGCGATCAGGAGGCGGGCCAGATCGAAGGCGGGCTACATAATGAAAAATCCTGGGCCCCAATAGCGTCTGGGCACACTTAGGTGAGGGAGTGGGCACATGTGGCCTGTAATGGGCGCATGTGGCCCCACTCCAAGCGCATGTAGAGAGAGAGAAAGAGGAGAGAGGAAAAGAGAGGGAGGTGGGCGCATGTGGCAGAGCATATGCACCTGCCCTCCCCTCCATAGGCGCATGTCATTGTATGACTTAACATTTTTAAGTTTTCTCCAAGCCAAAACCAAAAGAAGTGGCCTTGGGCGAATGTGGGCAAAGTGGGAAAAGGAGAGAGTAAGAGATCAAGTACCTAGGTGGTGGACGCATGTCCCCATGTGACTTGGCACATTTCGAGGAAGGCATCCGGTGAGGGGATGGGCGCATGTCCCTTTCCGGCGAGGATTACAGTGAGGATTCTACCTTACTCTGGCGATCCTTTCCAGAAAATGAAGAAGTCCTCTCATTAGGTGAGTGCGCTATTTATAGCAAGTTAATCGGGTCTCGGGTCTACCAAAAATGAAGTTTCCTGAGTGCATGTGTTTAGGAGAGGGGGGTGGTGCGCATGTGCTATGGAGGTAGGCGCATGTGCCCCTGTGGTGGGCGCATGTGCTCTCTATGGTGGGCGCATGTGCCACACTTAACTAATTTTTGCCTTTTTTTAATTTTAGAGTTTTGAAAGAGAGAGAAGTGCTCCCATGCGCATGTGGTGGAGGCATCGGCGCATGTCTCCTCATGGCATGCGCATGTGGAGAGAGAGTAGTGCATGCATATTCCAATACTTAGATTATTTTTCGAATTTCAGGCTCCGAAGGGTGACCTCCAGAGGACAGCTACCTTTTCGGGCACAGAAGTCACTGATGCCAAGCTACTTTTAAGTCATGATCAACTTATCAAATGAACGGGATGGGGCATGGATGGTCATCTGTTGTGAATTTTGGTAGTTCCTTGCCAATTTATCCCTCCCGATCGGCTCCAAACAGGGGCAAAACTCACTTCGGTGTGCGCAGGTAAGAGTATACATCGTACGACTATTTAAATTCAGGAGTTAAGGGTCTTTGGGCATTTCGGATCATTTGGCGTCAATACGCATATCCAGTTCCACTCCAAAATAGCATTTATAGGCTTTCGGGCCCCTACAATCGGATCCAAACAGGACAAAACGCATTTGGAAGCGCGCAGGTAATAGTACGGGTCGCACGACGTTCAAACTTGTAAGTTAAGCTTTTTCAGGAATTTCGGATCATTTAGCGATAATACGCATGTCCAATTCCACTCTGAAATGGTATCTGTAGGTTTTCGGCCCCCTTAGTCAACTCCGAATAGGGATGGAACACATTTTGATGCGCGCAGGTAAAGATATGCATCGTTCGACTTTTAAACTTGCGGGTTAAGAGTTTTATGGCGTTTCAGATCATTTGGCGGCAATACGCATGTCCGATTTCGCTCTAAAATATTTCGGTCACAACTGTGTGGGTCAGGGCTACAATGGCGTCAGATCGTATTTTTTAGGTGTTTTTCGATCTTGGAATCGGTCAGAATCGTCATAGATAGACCATCGTGCATCATTTTATCATATGTGAGATTTTGAGCCCCAATACATATAATTAACAATTAAATAACCTAGCCTAAGCATTCATAGATAATCAAATGATTAAACTAATCAAGAACCTAATTTATGCAACCTATGTAGACTATTAGAGAATAGATCATAAGGCTCAAGTCTACACTACTTAGTGAAAGTACATCTTGTGTGTGAATGTGCATAACTAGTGCCTAGCATACATTCTATCAAGCATTCATAATTAAGCATCCACTGCCCGTACCGAAGTACGGTCTCTACTTCACAGAATCGAACTAATACTTGAAAGTCTGATTTAATCCTCGTACATTCTCATAGATGACATGATGCATGAATGCAGGTCTGAACAGTAAGAGTTTCTGATGGGCAGGTTTCCATTAACAGGCAAGCCCAGAGCATACGCTCGAACTGACAGGTGCTTTATGCGGAATGCATGTTGTGTGTTTGAATGATCAAAGTGTTTGTAGTGATATGTACATGAATGCAGGTCTGAACAGTAAGAGTTTCTGATGGGCAGGTTCCACTAACAGGCAAGCCCAGAGCATACGCTCGAACTGACAAGTGCTTTATGCGAGATGCATTTTGTGTGCTTGAATGATCAAAGTGCTTGTAGTGAAGCAGGGGGGTTGGAAGAAAAGTAAATGTTGCACTTATGTTAGATGCGAATGAGATGATGCTAGTAAAGAAAAGCTAGATGGACGGAGGTGTCGCAAGGATTGGCTTCGAGTGGCTGGATCAAGATTTGGGTGGCTTGGGAGACTTGGACCAGTGGTCGGGCTGGGCTGGACCAGGGCTAGGCTCTCCTCACTCGAGCTCTCCTTGGTGGAAAAGTGGCCTAAAAGGGTGGAGAAGGACTCGGACGAACGGGATCTCCTTGGGCTTGAAGGCTTGTTGAAATGAGAAGGGGAGGGGGGTATTTATAGCAGCGGGCAATGGCAGTTCCCGTAAAGAAGTTTGGGTGGCACCCAGGGGGCTGCCTGTACGGACGCTCTCGGGATCCCGGGGGCGGTACGGTCATGCCTCGGGGCTGCTGCTTGGAACTCAGTGAGTTGACTCGGTGGGTCGACTCAGCGGGTTGAGTCGGTGATTTGACTCAATGGGTTGACTCGGTGATTTGACTCGGTGTTTTGACTCGGCGGTTTGACTCGACGGGTTGACTCGGTGATTTTGACTTTTTTAGGATTTTTTTGACTGGTTTTTCTTATGGGGGGTTTTTCAGGCTGATGTTTAGGGGTGAGTTGGGCTATGGATTGGGGCTTACAAGGGTGAGTTTGGCTGAGTTTGGGCATGGGATTTGGGGGTATGGTCCTCCATTCATCCAGTTATCTCTACCAACAATGTAGCCAAAGGTGAGGTGTCTACAGATGCCCCTCTTTGGCAGAGGTTGCGTGCAACCGAATGCCAAAGTGAGTGGACACCCCACTTCTGACCCGGTCATTCATAGATCATGGTCTGAAATCTTTGCTTGCCTTTGCATCTGTGCCAGTTGATCGTCTGGAAATCGATCACTCGCACATACCGCGGAAGTTTGGAGAAAACGTTGCGATTGTCCCTACAGTTTGCTGCAAGCTGGGTACCCAATCGCAACCCTTCCATTCCCGATTGGTACTAACATTGGAAAGGCACAGCAGAGCCTCTGCGTCGTAGTCTTACGAGGTTACTGACCATGAGATTGATTGTGTGATGTTTTCCCGGATCACTCCAGGAGTACTTGTTTCGCTTGACTGTCAAAGTGATTAGATGCCCTGCGTCATGTAGTCTTATGGGATTCTACTACGCCGACTTGGACTCAGTCAAGGTACTTCAGGCATCCACGCCTAGGTATGTGCGGGTGAGCTCTTTCCACCCAATCTGCTGATTTTGATACTTGGGTTACAATTCATCGTTTTCACCTGTTCAAACGGTTTCTTTGACCGAGCCTTTTTGGCCTTCATCTTTTCGTATCTTGGCATGTGGTACGACCGCACTGGCACTGGAGTTCAGTTTGACCGTACTTTGAGTGCATTGGATCCGATGGTCTCCAGGGAAACCGCGAGTCATCGGATCTTATTTGATTTTTGCGTCGGTTCCTACCCAGAGATATGGAAGATCTCCTGGTGTTTTGGAGGCAGAACGCTCTACTGGGAAAATATTTTTTGGATTTTTGAAAAGATACCCACTCTGGGGAGTGATACTCCGTGGGGTTTTTATTTGCAAATATGAATATTTTTTTTGTCTTTTTGAAATGGAAATCTGGTTTGCACGTGCCTCCACTAGGGATGCCTGTGGGGTCTTTGGCTAACCGACTTTTATTTTGAAAGCAGGTAAACATGATGATTGATGCGACAGATGCTGATGCATAGAGATGTATGATGAATGCATGGTTTGGCTCATTCTCTTTTCGTTTGATGATTTTTCTTTTGCTAGAGATGCAGAGAACTTTGAGCTTATTGCTTGCAGGGTTGTGCTTCCCTAGGATTTTTCTTTTTTATACGGGTGTTTGGTCAGCGGGTTGGTCAAGATCCCGACCCGTGGTTGATCAGGTCCATCGACCCAAGATGCTGTTTCTTTGGTAATGAGAATGGACGAAGGATGTTATCAGACTTCAAAATGTTCTTCTGTGAATGGATGCGATTGAGACGGTGCTTGGTCGCTAGTTTTGGTCAAGATTCCAATTTGCGGGCGATCAGATCCGTCATCCCAAACTGCGAAATGAGTGAGCGGAGTTCGGGACTCTCGAAGTGCAATGCTGGGGATAGTGGCAATTTTTGTGATTTTTGCAAATATTTGGTCCGAATCTTTACCTAAGTGGTCAGGATGGAGATCGGTTATTGAAAACAAAGGAAATATTTTTTGTGGTTTTAAAAATATTTGGTTTGAAAGCAAGGGAAATATTTTGTGATTTTTGAAAATATTTTGTAATGTTTTGGTATTTTGTTGGATTTTTCTGAAATGCAGGGAAAAGGTATGGAATTTTCATCCATTTCCAGCTTCTACTACTAGTAAGGCACCCGATCCATTTTACGCCAGCGAGCAAGACGAGTCTCACACAGTTAAGTGCCGTAGTTTTACATCTTCGGATGAGGAGATTTTTTAGGGTTTTCAGTCAACACACCCACAAAGTTGCCTGTTCCTCATGTGCAATGCACATAGACCACGTATTGTCCGACGGACTCCTTTAGCCACAAAATGAGCCACATCCTCACATTTCCCTTTGTCAATCCAGTTTGGGGCCTTACATTGCTCACAATTCCATGAGGGTGCGCTCCACCTCCCAACTGCCTTAATCCCCTTCATGAGTTTTAGGAACAGGGAACATCCGTCAGATTCAACAGCGACTTCCAAATCAAGGTTGTTCATCACGGTGCGTTCAACACGAACAGGGTTGCGGGGTTCTGCCCGCCTCAGCCTTTACCTGTTTAGAAGATTCCGGACACCCGTACGATCAACTGTCAGCCATGTCCGGAACAGGTTGGGAAAGAAAGCCCCCGAGAAGTTAATCCCAGTGTAGTTTTAGGTCTTCGGACCGCTGGGGATGAATTTGTGCATTTAAAATTGATAGTGAAACTCTTTTTTTTATTTTGAAAAAGTTCCAGACTCTTAGCTCAGGTAATCGAGGTTGATGCTGGTTTTTATTGAAAGCTTGAAATCTTTTTGGTATTTTTGAAAATGATCCAGATTATCGAACCTTGATCCCAGCGGTTGAGGATGATGCCGGTTTTTAGTTGAAAGCAGGAAAAGGTCCCCCGAGAAATTAATCCCAGTGTAGTTTAAGGTCTTCGGACCAAAAATATGTACATGCTGAAAATACATTCTTTTTGTGATTTTTCGAAATGTTCCAGGCTGTTAAATCTCAATTTGAGCGATCAAGATTAACACTGGTTTTTATTGGAAATCTCTCGGGATTTTGTTCCCGACGTAGTTTAAGGCCTTAGGACCAAAACTTTGTACAGAATAAGGCAACACATTTTTTTTATTTTTGAAAAATGTCCGGTGTCAGCGGATCTTGATTCGAACGATCCAGACTGTTGCCGGTTTTTATTTAAAAAGTCCCTCGGGATCTTGATCCTGATGTAGTTTAAAGTCTTCGGACCACAAAACTGTACAAAATAGGGTAAACACATTTTTTATTTTTGGAAAATGTCCGGTGTCAGCGGATCTTGATTCGAACGATCCAGACTGCTACCGGTTTTTATTTAAAAAGTCCCTTGGGATCTTGATCTCGACGTAGTTTAAGGTCTTCGGACCAAAAATATATATAAGCGATGCTGGAAATCACATTTTTTTTGTTTTTTAGAAAATGTCCGGAGTCATCAGATCTTGATGAAGACCGATGCCGATTTTTATTGAAAATCTCTCAGGATGTCGATCCCGACGTAGTTTAAGGTCTTTGGACCAAAACTATGGAGCGAGAATGGTGATATATTTTTGTGATTTTGAAAAGTGTTCTGAGTCATCGATTCTGATTTTGATGGTTGAGATCGATGCCCATTTTTATTAAAAATCCCTCGGGATCTTGATCCTGACGTAGTTTAAGGTCTTTGGACCACAAACTGTACAAGCAAGCAGCAATCAGGGTTGGAGATTCCGGGGATTCTTCTTAGAATGGTTCAAATCATCAGGTCATGACTTTGGATGGTTGAGATCACTATTTGACCATGTCAAATTTTTTTCTTTTTCTTGAAAATCCCATGGAACCTTTACACATCATCAAGCCAACTTCTCCCCAATTTCTCACAAGATGAGATTTTGGTGAGATTCCTTACTTTTTCTCATCATTCTCTTCCATCACTTCATTCTTACATGGAGGTACAAGATTCACTTGCAACCACCCTTCCCAAGGAGGAGTTCTTCCCAAGGAGAGAGGGTAAGGAGTCGTTTCAAGTAGGTGGGAGGGAGGACGGCCCCCTAGGTGCCTCCCAAACCATCTCTGCCCACTGGTCTTTCCAGTGGGTCGGGTAAAGGGGTGCCCTCCCTTTTTCTATATAACATGGGGCACCCTTGGCCCCTCCAACGTGCAATCTCTCTCTTCTCTCTCTCATACTCTCTCTTTCTTTAAGTTTTTCTCTCTCTTTTGGTGGTTCTTTGCTCATTTCAAGTGGTGGGCCTTAGTGAAGCTTTGGGACAGCAAGGTGATCCCCCTTTGGTGAGTGGTAAAGGTATAGACCACTCCCTTTTCTCTCTTGTCCTTTTCCTTCTTCATTGTCTCTTCTCATGACTCTTTTATTTTCTCCATGTAGCTATTCCAAAAGGAGTGAAGGTGAGCTCAAGTATTTTTGGCCTTTTTCTAGATCTACAATCTCTTTTAAAGGTGGTGCATGGAGAAGGACATTGCAAGCTTCCATTTCATTCTTTCTTTTCTTCTTTCACACTCCCTTCATGTGTATGTAAAGGGTAATTTTGCCATGTCCATCAAGTGTGCATGGCAAAATATCCCATCCTTTTCCATGGGAGTTGGACCACTTTTCATATGTATCAAATGGGCTCAAAGTGAAGTCATGGCCCTTAGTGTATTTGATGGGCCCAATACTTCATTTTGGGCTCCCTCTTGCTTTCTTGCCCTTGTCATTTTTCCTTAGAACTTTTTCTTTTCTTTTCCATCTTCTTTTCAAGGTTTGGGCCCATGGGAATGGTAGAGCCCACCTCAAGTTTTGGGCTCATGGGGCTCACTTTGGGTGGCCCCATCTTTCTTCACATGTGTATGGACAAAGGTGACTACCTATTCTTCACTTGGATCTTCAAGTGGGCTAGATTTCTTAATTAGGCCCTTGTGGTCAAGTAGCCCAAATCTTCCACTATTTCTTGATTATGATGTACATCCTTGTTCACAAAGTGTGGTGGGTTCCTTAGAATTTTTCCATATGGATGGGCTTTTGGGCCCTTATTGAAACTTGGATTTCTTTGGACCATGTGTGCACCACTACACTTTGTTCAGGTAGGATTTTTTTTCTTTCATGCTTTTCTTTTGATGGATGGAGGAGTTGAGTTACTTGATCATCTACAAGTCCCATGAGTGAGTTGTCTCAACAATTTCACCAAGTTCAAATAGTTTTTCCATGTAGTAAGAAAGTAGGTTCTCAAGAGTTTCCCTTTAATGTTATCAACCTCAAATGGATGATCCTCCTTCAAGTGAGCTATCCATGCAACCATAGTTCCTTGAACTTCCTTTGGGGTGTTTGGTGGGTCATCCACCATCATTCTCAAAGATGAGTGATTTCTTTCAATTTGTGAGAAAGAATGATACCCATAAGTTGCCTAATTTTGTCCCATGCTTTGGGGCATTTTGGATTTTGATCTTCAAGTGGGCTATGTATATCATTCTTAGCCATTTTCATGATGGTTGGGTGACTCATCAAGCCACACCCTCTTGTGCTCAAATGGTCCCCTTTTTTTTGTAAAGAAATTGGTACACATAAGTTGCCCAAACTTGTCCTTACAAAGGCATTTCCAACTTTGAGTCTTCATGTGGGCTATGTGCATCAAATTTTTACCATTAGCTTCTTTGATTCATATGTTTGTGGGTAGACCGCCATGTTGCACTCTCATAGTCAAAACTTTCATGCACATAGGGGTGCCCATGGTTAACCCATGAATGGGTCCTCATGTTCTTCAAGTGGGCTATATGCTCCCTTCAATCCATTGAGGTGAGGCATTTGGGTTGCTCTTAGGGGCCCATTTCCTTCCTATTCCCCACTTGTCCATGTACATGTGTAAAAAGATGGAAACATCTTAAATGAGAATCATGGCCTTGGTATAAAAAGTGGATCAATCCTTGGCCACATATGGACTTTGAAGAGGGACTTCTCATGTGAAGTAGGATTCTTATCCCTTGTTGATCTCATGGCACTTGAGTGCATTTGTTGTCCAAAGTGTGTCCTTGGATGATGGACTTTCCTTGCCTAAGGCATGACATGCAACCTTCTTTAAGGTGGGCCTTGCTTTCTTCAATGGGCCCAACAAATATCCTAAGTAACACATGGAGTCGGACTTTGGATTTTGTATTTGAATGTGAGCCCAATCCCATGGGTTTCCTGGATGATAATTTGGATTTTAATGGGTAAAGGATAGGGACTTACCTTGCCAAGCTTGTAGGATTCAATGGCGGACGGTACAAGAGGACGTCGGGTGATTAATGAGGATGATCCAGCCTTCATTATCCACCGAGGGGCCCATATGTGTTCTTTGGCTCAGGAGCACCAACCTCTTCCCTCCATCAAGGGTCGAGGTACCAGAGATCATTGGGATAACTGGGTGAAACACCCACAGCCTTTGCTTGAACGAGTTCTGGCTGACACTCCTGTTGCTGGCCTCCTTACCTTGCGCTTCCATAATAACAGTGTCAATCGCATGTTGCTTGCTGCTCTTTGCGAGAGGTGGCGGGATGAGACCCACACCTTTCGACTCCCTTGTGGCGAGTGGGGAATAACTCCCCTGGATATATATATATATATATATATATATATATATATATATATATATATATATATATATATATATATATCCAAATTGGCTTTCCATTTCTTGGGGCAGTTGTTCCTCAGGTTGGCTCTCTTGCCCCCATCACTTCCACTGACTGGCTACGGCTTGTCGGTGATGTCCCACCTGAAGATGAATTCCAAGGCCATCAAGTAAAAATGCGATGGTTCTACAACACCTTTGCTACCGTCACCCCTACTACCGATCTAGAGGCCCTCCACAAAGCACGGGCCATAATTGCTTACGCCTTCGGGTCCTTCCTTTTCTGTCACGCGAACGAGAGGATCGATCTTAAATTTCTTCGTTTGGTTGAGGATCTTCATCATCTCTACAATTGGAACGGGGCTATCTTGACTCATGTTTTCCAGGGTTTGGATAAGACCTCTCGGAATAGCCGGTCCTTCACAGGTTTCTGGCCTGTCGTTGAGGTACTCTTCTTTAACCTTCCTTAGAGACATTTGTCTTCTTTCTTTCTCTGATCATTAGGTGTTCCCTTGCCCAGACTTGCTTTTATGACCACTTTGCCCACCTCCCGCCGAGGATACGGGATGACATTGAGCCGCCTTTGTATCGCCACATGTACTAGCATCAACAAAATCGTCAGCGAAACTCTCGAGTCTCTGGGGACAACTGGCGTGCTGACATAAACGGATTAACCATTGAAGATGTAAGTATCTTGCTTTCCTTATCCCTTATGCTGCACTGTAACTGATCGTGATGACCTCATTCGCTGTAGCTTGCTCGGATGCCATACGCCAACTTTCCTCTCTACTACACCCCTCAGCGTGTGGAGGCATATGATTCTTCATGCCTCCGGATCATGCTTTCTGATGCTGAATCATTTCAGTGGTATTTAGGTGAGAGGCTGCTTCGACAGATTACCAGGGTGGCTCGAGTCCCTTATTCTGCACCTCCTTTGGCTGCTCAGATTCTAGCTGATGAGATAGTTGATGCTCTTGTGGGCCAGCCCGGATTTCGTTTCAAGATCCCGAATCGCGACTATGACGAGTGGTACTTGTTGTACGGCCAGGGGCCTCTGCTTCCTCTGCTCCATGTTCCTGGGGGCCGTCGCAGATACGCTGGAGGCTCAATGACAGCTCCTTTGATGGATCTTCATCGTCGAGAGCGGGACGAGAGGAGGGATGACAACGACTATGTTAGTGACCTGTAGCCTGCTTTTGTATTCAATTTACTTGATGTATGACCTTCTTCTTTTTGCTTTTACCCTCTTCTGTATCAAAATCTTCTGAATGAATATACAACCTCCGACTTATCTCAAATTACTTGATGATGCCTACATGTTCTGAATGATTTGTGGAAGATGAGACTTTTTAATTGCATGGATGATGACTTGAACGGCTCAGATTGCTTGATTTGGCCCTGTGGGCCCCTTCCAGATCTCAGCTTTGCTTTGGAGCGCTTTTTCTTGATGTTTTGTGAGGCTAAGAAGGCTTCTCATGGTGTGGATGATGACTTGAACAGCTCAGATCACTTGATTTGGCCTTGTGGGCCCACTTGATGATCAGATCTTGGGTTCTGGCCCTCTTTCTTGATGATCAAGCCTTTGATCTTGCTATTTAATGGCTCATGTAAGCTTTTCCATGGTTTAGATCATGATAATCTAGTCTTTGAATGGCTCAGATTGCTTGTGGGCCCCTCTTGGTAAATTTTCCTTCTCTTTGACTTGATCAGGCCCAATTTGGCCGCATGATTTTCTGATTGGATAGGTGGGGTACCTTCCAAATGATTCTGATCAACCTCAAACGAAATCTGGAGTGGATTAGGGCCTTGGGCGGCCCTCAGGGTGCCATCTGCTGATGTGACTGTCAACCTCACCTACCAACGACCATGGAGCCAATCCCGCGGAGAGAAAGGGAACGCGTCCGTACGGGCGGCCCCCAGTGGGCCGCCCAGGACCCGCCTCTTGTGCGGCTTGGGCTGGCTCGTGCTCGGACATTCTTCACAGTCCACTGTCCTTATCCCATATTCCCTGCACGTCCAGGTTCGATTGCAGCCATGAATATTCTCTTTGTCTCATCTTCCCTTCTCCTTTTGTTTTCTTCTTGGTTTGTCTTTTCTCAAGCAATGGACGGTGGAGATTTAGGGGTTGTGGGGGCTGTCCATGGTGGGTCCCACACTTCAGAAAGTGTTGAAGGCTTTAATGATGGAGGGATTTCTTTAATAGATGGTGGAGATGGAGCATTGAATGGGGACATTGATGAGGAGCTAGGGATGGTGGTTGGTGGAGCTTTGAATGGCCTCATTAATGGCAGCCATGCTGAAATTTCTGATTTGAATGGGGCCTTCATTATGGGAGAAATGGATGGTATGGATGAGATGGGAAGATGGGACATAGGTGAGGCTATGCATCCCTTGAGTGTGGGCCACCTGGATGATGTGATTGATGGAGGTGATGGGAGTATGATGGACATAGATGGGCTGATCTCATGTCTGGATGGTATGGATGGTTCAGATGATACCTTTGATGGTTTGGATGCTCTTGATGATGGCTGAGATGTGCGGCATACTTGTTTGGGTGGACTTGATGTGATCATTAATGATGTCCCCCTGATGATGGACGGTGTGGATGCCTCGATGATCCCTTTGATTGGTCAGGATGATGACTGGATCCACGACTTTATGTTGGAGAGGGCGCAGGTCCAGATCTGACCGTGGATTCTTCGATCGGGGTTGCCGGGACTCTTCTTGATGTTCAGATGCATTTTTCGACGGTCAGATTGGTCAGGGTGCCACGATGTGTGGTGTGATCTTTGCTGATAGTCCTTTTGATGGAGAGTACCGTCCTTCTCCTGATCGTCGATCCTTTGCGCATTACGTTCACGAGGTGGGCGAGTCTTCTCATGCGGCTGAGGTGGTGACAGTTTCAGATAGTGATGCGACTATATCAGACATAACCGTTACTGGGGATATGTCAGGGGCTATTGAGTCTGCAGAGGTTCCAGCTTTTCCTTCTCCTTCGCATTGATCTCCCGATTCTTGATGAGCTGTCATCAATTCCTGGGCCTTTTGTCCTAGAGGGGATTCCTGTGAGGACTTGTCAGTTACTTCCTCGTCCTTCTTGCTCGCCACGACTGCTTGCTTGGCTTGACAGCTTGTTAGCTTATGAGATTCGAGATTTGGAGCCCTATGGCTTTGGCAGTCTGATCCATATGGCTAGAGGTGACATTGACTGGAGGATGCTCGGAGCTGCACTGATTGACTGGGTCCCATCATTGAACTTGTTCGCGTTCAACGACATGAAGATGGGACCCTCTTTGGAGGAGCTTGCGCGCTTGAGCGACCTTCCTTGGGATTATACTCAGTATTTTTTGCCGAAGACTGCCACACCGCAGAACTGGTTCGAGATCCCTTATCTGGTTCAGCCTGCAGCTGCCGGCCAGGATGCTGTAGTTTATCTCCTTGGACTTGCTGTATGATCTTTTTTCGGGTCCTCGGAGTGTGGCCGGATCTATTCTTGCTCAGAACGCACTGATGTTCTGCTTGATAGCTGAGGTGCTATTCTCAGGATGGCGCAAGTCCCAGACTCCTTTGCTTTTTGAGGTGATGAGCCGAGCTATCCGACGGCAGGGGATTATTTCTCTCGTCCTGGCCGAGCTGTTTAACGAGCTGACTGACTGTGCCTTGGGCCGCACTCGTGTCCTTCGTGGCTGCTGTGCATTTCTTCAGGTATCTTTTCTGCACCTTTCCCTTCTTGCTTTTAGGAATTTCTTTACTCTAGCTGAACTTCTTTTCCTTCTTGTGATCAGGTCTGGCTATGGGAGCGTCTTTCGCTGACTGTTCCTATATCATTTCCTGGTACCCGTCGCCCAGACCTTATGCGACACATCATGAAATTTCTTCATCATACGGCTAGGATGAGTGAGCCCTTGTATCGCAGGATGTTCCCTGAACTTCGTGACTAGAATGTTCGTTGGGAGTCATCTTGGCTCTCACTTCCTCCAGTGCTTTGCGATGCGCACCGCCTTCCTCTGATGTTGGTAGGCTTTCGATCTTACTTTTCTTATTATCCTATCTGGTTCCTGCGGCAGTTTGGGTACGAGCAGGATGTTCCTCTTTTTGCTTTCACGGGTGTCGGGCGTCGAGCACTTCCATCTAGAACTTCTGATTTTAGGACTCGGGTCAATGGATCCTAGGCGAGTTACTTGACTGCCAATTTGCTTGGTTTTGAGCTGCGGACTTTTCCAATGGCGACCCCCCCATATCAGTACAGGGTTGCTGAGCAGTCTCTATATCGACGTATCCCTTACTGGCATCAGACTGCTGATGAGGATGAGCAGGATATCCTTGGAGATGTCGGCTCTTCATCTGGTTCATATGAGCCTTTTGAAGAGCGCCCATTCATCGATCCTGGCTTCCTTTTGGCCACTCATGGCCATTTGCTGTCTGAGATTTCCGCACTTCGGTATCATTGTGAGATGATGTCGAGGAGGTTGGCTGCCGATCAGAGGTTATCTGATGAGGAGACAGCGATCCGCAACCTTGAGCGTGATGAGGTACATTACCTGCGTGTGGAGGTGAGCAGGTTGAGAGCGAGACTATTTCATTACGAATCAGAGGACTTACCTGATATGGCCGAGGAGGAGGGTAGAGATTGATTGTATTGGCCACCTGCACGTACCTTTTTGCATAGTATATGATTGATGATGATGCATTTTTTTTGGATTTTTTTTAAAAAGATGACATGATATATGTAAAAGAAATATGCTGCATTGTGGACCCTCGCCGTTCCGCGCTCCCACACGACGTTCGTCCCTTTCCTTTCGGGAAAAGAAGAAGAGGATGCGTGAGTGCGAATCGCCGTTTGTGCCACTGGCTTGCCTCGTTCTCGAAGGCTTTGTTTGGTAGTCGTGTTTAAGCTGGATGTGTTTAAATGAGTTTATATAAGACCAGAGTCGCCGCTAGCCAGTTACTTCGAATCTACAGTTGGCTAGAACCCGTAGAAACGTTAGGGAAGGGGATCCGAAGATTCCTTTCTCTAAAATGACTCCTTTTGATCTGCGGCCAGAGATTCGAGGTAAGGGATAACGGTTACAGGGAGGGAAGAGGTTAAGCACCCCACACACTACCCGTACCGAAGTACGGTCTCTACTTCACAGAATCGAACTAATACTTGAAAGTCTGTTTTAATCCTCGTATATTCTCATAGATGACATGATGCATGAATGCAGGTCTGAACAGTAAGAGTTTCTGATGGGCAGGTTCCACTAACAGGCAAGCCCAGAGCATATGCTCGAACTGTCAGGTGCTTTATGCGAAATGCATGTTGTGTGTTTGAATGATCATAATGCTTGTAGTGATATGTATATGAATGCGGGTCTGAACAGTAAGAGTTTCTGATGGGCAGGTTCCACTAACAGGCAAGCCCAGAGCATACGCTCGAACTGACAGGTGCTTTATGCGAGATGCATGCAGTGTGTTTGAATAATCAAGGTGCTCGTAGTGAAGCAGGGGGGTTGGAAGAAAAGTAAATATTGCACTTATATTATATGCGAATGAGATGATGTTGGTAAAAGAGTAGTTAAATGGACGGAGGTGTCGCAAGGATTGTCTTTGAGTGGCTGGATCAAGCTTTGGATGGCTTGGGAGACTTGGACCAGCGGTCAGGCTGGGCTGGACCAAGGCTAGGCTCTCCTCACTCGGGCTCTCCTTGGTGGAAAGGTGGGCTAAGGGGGTGGAGAAAGACTCGGAACAGACGGACTCTCTCCGAGCTGGATTGTCTGTTGAAATGAGAAGGGGAGAAGTGAATTTATAGCAGAGGGAAGTGGCAGTTTGCGTAAATATGTTTGGGCGGCCCGTACGGACGCTCCTCGATTTCTAGCGCGTGGTACGGTCATGTCTCGGGGCTGCTGTTTTGACTCGGTGGGTTGACTCGGTGAGTTGACTCAGCAGGTCGACTCGGTGATTTGACTCAGCAGGTTGACTTGGCGGGTTGACTCGGTGTTTTGACTCGACGGGTTGACTCAGCGGGTTGACTCAATGGGTTAACTCAGCGGGTTGACTCAGTAAGTTTGACTTTTTTGAGATTTTTTTACTGGTTTTTCTTATGGGGGGTTCTTCAGGCTGATGCTTAGGGGCGAGTTGACTGGGTTCAGGCTTGAGTTGGGCTAGGCTTACAAGGGTGAGTTTGGCTGAGTTTGGACTTGGGATTTGGGGGTATGGTCCTCCATTTATCCAGCTATCTCTACCAACAGTGTAGCCGAAGGTGGGGTGTCTACATGCATTTAATGAAAAAAAGGGAAAACTATTTGAAAATCTATTGTGCCATGAGTTGCCTTGTGAGTGTGTGTCTAGATTTTGTGTCGGGATATAGGAATCAGAACTGGGGCTCGGCCAATGCCTTGACCGATGTTTCGAGATTCAACTTGTGTGATCCTTTGGTTCCCTAGAGGTGTAGGCACGAAAACTGTTGCTTCCTGAGATTGTCAGAATTTATAGAGCTCTTTGTTCCCGACTGTACTTCTTCTTGTTCTTGAACTGTAACTGCTTGAGCCAACCTAGACTGTCTGATTTCTTGGTACCTGCACTTTTAATTTTTTTTATTTAAGCCATTTTTGCCTGCAGTGCTCTTTCGAGTTTTCACTACAGCCGGCCTTTTCCCGTCATTTTTTCCCGTAGCGCCCTTTCGGGTTTTCACCACGTCCCGGGTGTTTGATCTTGCCTGCCCCTTGGTAGCTATGCTGTTTTTACCCTCGGTGCCCTTTCGGGTTTTCACCAAGTCCGCCGTATGCCCACTGTTTTTACTCGGAGTGCCCTTTCGGGTTTTCACTTCGCCCTCTTTGTTTAGGCACACATTTTCTTTTTCTCTTTTTTCTTTTTCTGAATCTTTGGATAACTGCGGCGGCTAGAGGTCGGGAATCCGTCGTTGCCGGCCGATGGCAGTCTTTCAGCCTTTATCCTAGGTTACGATGATAGAGCTGTTGGTCTTAGCTAAAGACCCTTCTGAGATGAATGGATGGATGACTGTATTTCTTCTTGGGTTGATTTTTCTCGAGTGCCTTGCTTTGGCTTCTCTTTTTTCTTTTCTCCTTTTCTTGTTTTTTTTGTTTTTTCTCTTTTTTTGTATTCCCTTTTTTTGTATTCTTTTTTCTTTTTCCTTTTGAATCCCCTTATTTGAAACACTTGTTGGTGGACGGAAATGATTTCTCAGAGGTTTTAGCTTCGACCTCTTGACTTCAGCTCTATTAAAGTAACTCTTAATAAGGTTAGAATGACTTACCCGTGAAAGATCTTCATTTTGTCGGCGTTGATTTGGCTCAGGAAGATCCACCCCTCTCATGCTGGTGAGTCTGACGGCGCCTCCGGGAAGTACTTCTCTGATGATCAGCGGCCCGTCCCACGAGGGTTTGAACTTTCCTCTGGGATCCGGAAGGTGCGACGGTAGAATCTTCTTCATGACCATGTCGCCTACCTTGAAACTTCTTTTTCAGACTCTCTTGTTATAAGCCCAAGCAATCCTTTTCTAATAACACTGGGAATGACTTAGCGCACGCATGCGCTTTTCATCTGCTAGCTGCAACTGATCGTATCATGCCCGTTGCCATTCTCCTTCTTCAACTCCGCTTTCTAGTATCACCCGTAGTGATGGTATTTCCACCTCGATTGGTAGAACTGCTTCCATTCCATAAGTAAGCTTGAAAGGAGTAATGCCTGTAGCAGACCGTACAGACGTTCGATAGGCCCAAAGTGCATATGGGAGCATGTCTGACCAATCTCGATAAGTCACGACCATCGTTTCAAGTATCCTGACGATTGTTTTGTTTGCGGCTTCTACCCCACCATTCATCTGAGGATGGTAGGGGCTTGATCGATAACGTTGAATCTTGAATTTGCTGAGGAAGTCATCTATCTTTTTGTTGACGAACGGGGTCCCATTATCTGTGATGATAGCATTGGGGATTCCATACCGGCATATGATGTTGTTCTTCATGAATTTGATCACCCGGGATGCTGCAATCGTGGTGTAGGAGGCTGCTTCTACCCACTTAGTGAAGTAGTCGATTGCCACAAGTATGTACTCATGACCATTTGATGCTTTGGGACTAATCTTGCCGATGATGTCGAGTCCCCACATGGAGAAGGGCCAGGGGGTGGTCAAGTTATAAATTCTGATGAGGGGGAATGGATTTGATTCCCATGCTCCTGACACTTGAAGCATTTTCTGACGTGCTGGCAGCAGTCTGTCTCCATGGTGAGCCAATAGTAGCCGAGTCGTAGAATCTTCTTTGCCATCATGTGCCCATTCATGTGTGGGCCACAGATTCCTTCGTGTATTTCTTTCATGATCTTTGCAACCTCTGTTTCATCGACGCATCGAAGGAGGATGTAATTATAGGATCGCTTGTAAAGAACTTCGCCACTGATGGTGAACTGGCCGGCCAAACGCTGGATGGTTCGGCGATCTGTTGCTGTTGCTGACTCCGAATACTCCTGGGTTTTGAGATATTGCTTAATGTCGGCATACCAGGGTTTGTTAGAAACAGCTTCGGCTTCTTCCATTTGTAGGCAGAAAGCAGGTTCATCTTGAATTTCGACTGTGAGCTCCCATTCTGAAGCTCCTTTTGGGATCTCGAGCATTGATGCGAGTGTGGCGAGAGCATCTGCAAACTGATTCTTGGCTCTGGGCATGTATGAGAAAGCGATTTCTTTGAATTCTTCGATCAGGTTTTCAAGATACACATGATATGGTATCAACTTCTCGTCCTTAGTTTTCCATTCTCCATTGGTCTAATTGATGATAAGCTGTGAGTCTCCAAATACTCGTAGCTTCTTGACACCCAAGATTATGGCTTCCCTTAAGCCAGCGATGCATGCTTCGTACTCTGCCATGTTGTTAGTGCACTCGAATGCTATGCGCCTTGAGATAGGAATAGGGACATCATCTGGAGAATAGAGGATTGCTCCAATACCACTCCCTTTAGAATTTGCTGCGCCGTCGAAGAATAACGTCCACTCATCTTTTTTCTTCTTTTCTTCACCTTCGATAAGTAAGAGATCTTCATCAGGGAAGAATGTCTTGAGCGGTTGATTATCCAGGAGGGAGTGGGCGGCAAGATGATCGGTGAGGGCCTGCCCCTTGATTGCCTTCTGAGTGACATAGGTGATGTCGAATTCGGACAGGAGTAGCTGCCATTTAGCTATCCTTCCAGTAAGTGCCGGTTTCTCGAACAGGTACTTAAGAGGATCCATGTGAGCGAGTAGGAGAATAGGGAATGCAATCATGTATTGACGGAGTCGCTGAGTTGCCCAGACTAGGGCGAGGCAAGTCTTCTCGATCGGGGAATACCTGGTCTAGTAGTCGGTGAACTTTCGGCTCAAATAATATATTGCTTGTTCCTTCTTCCCAGTCTCGTCGTGCTGGCCGAGGACACAGCCAATGGCTTCTGCTGCTACCGAGATGTATAACAATAGTGGTCGTCCGGGAGTGGGTGGCACTAGAACTGGAGGATTCATGAGATATTTCTTGATGCGATCGAAGGCGACTTGGCAATCGTCATTCCATTATTTTGGAACGTTCTTCCGAAGGAGCTTGAATATGGGCTCACAGATAGGTGTGAGCTGTGCGATGAAGCGACTGATGTATTGAATTCTGCCGAGGAATCCATGAATTTCTTTCTCTGTTCTAGGAGGGGGCATCTCGATGATTGCTCTGGTTTTGGTCTCGTCAACCCTGATGCCATCCTTGCTCACCATAAAGCCGAGAAGCTTACCTCCCGTTGCACTGAAGA
Organism: Liriodendron chinense; assembly: GCA_003013855.2. Classification (NCBI taxonomy): domain Eukaryota; kingdom Viridiplantae; phylum Streptophyta; class Magnoliopsida; order Magnoliales; family Magnoliaceae; genus Liriodendron; species Liriodendron chinense. The sequence goes on from ML058552.1 coordinate 3,624,452, forward strand.
CACATTTCTGAGGGTTGAGGCGGAGCTTGTACTTTTCTAATCTGTTGAATAACTTCTTCAAATCTTCAAAGTGTCCTTCAATTGTGCGAGATTTGACGATCATACCGTCCACATATACTTCAAGCTCTTTGTTCATCATGTCGTGAAATAGTGCTGTCATTGCTTGCTGATATGTTGCTCCTGCGTTCTTCAGACCGAACGGCATTACCCTGTAACAGAAAGTTCCCCAGGGAGTGATAAACGATGTCTTCTCGTGATCTTCGACGGCTATCTTGATCTGATTATAACCTGAGAACCCGTCCATGAATGAAAAGACCTTGTACCTAGCAGTGTTGTCGACCAGAGTGTCGATATGCGATAAAGGAAAGTCGTCTTTAGGACTGGCCTTGTTGAGATCTTGGAAGTCGATGCACATTCGAACCTTGCCATCCTTCTTTGGTACTGGTACGATGTTGGCGAGCCATTCAGGGTAGTTGGAGACTACCAAGAATCCCGCATTGTACTGCTTGATGACTTCATCTCGGACTTTCAGAGCCCATGCTGGCTTCATTCTTCGAAGTTTCTGTTTCACTGGCTTTATATCCGCCTTTGTTGGCAAATGGTGTACAACGAGCTCTTCATCGAGCCCCGGCATGTCTTCATATGAGAACGCGAAGTTGGACAATCTTGGAGCTAGGAACTCTATCATTCTCTGCTTCATCTCTGGTGGCAACAATTTCCCAATGCATACTTCCCTAGGGATCTCAGGTGTCCCCAAGTTTACTATTTCGAAATCATCAGCTACAACATTGGCTTTAGATTTGAACTTTTTGAGGAGATCCTCTAGTTCGGGAGCCGGATCATCATCTTCCTCATCCCGAGCTTCGTCCAAACCCATGAGCTCGAAGTCTAATTCGATGTCAAAATCATATGATTCGACTTCAAACTCATGCAACTCTTTAAACGGACTTGGCACACTATTGAATGCAGGAAAAGAAATGTTTTTTGGTTTTTGAGAATTTTCTGAAATTGAGATGCTAGATGTTTTTGGCTTTTGAAAGTTTTCGATTTTTTTGAATTTTTGAAATTCACGGGACTTTGAACAAGCGGGCATTGCAGACCATGATTGATCCCAGCTTGTTCCAAAGTTTCGATCGCTGCTTAAATAGGCATTTTTTTTTTGGAAGCCAAAGCCCTTAAATGACTCTCTGGCTGATTCAGAAGTTAGGGTAACAGATGACCATTCAGGACCCCACACTTCCTCCCCTGAAGAGGTGGGGGTTGATGATTCGGGCGAAGAATCACAGTCTGGCCCAATGACCATGATTTCTCGCTGGTTGGGTTCGAGATCTGAGTCGTACTCAGTCCCTCCCGGATCACTTACCTCACATTGCAGTTCGTCTGGTTCCACAACAAGATACAAGTTCGGAATCTGGACATCGGACCAATCCAAGGCTGGCCATTTTCCTTTCTTGGTCCAATGAATGGGCTGCTTCTGCCCCTGGCTGATGATTGATGATGTTGATTCTGCAGAGATGGGCGAGTCGTGCCCCTTGCTAATTGATGTTGAGATGGGCAAGTTGTGCCCCTGGTTGATTGATGCTGGAGTGGGTAGGATGTGCCCCTAATTGATTGGAGTTGAAGTGCGCAGGTTGTGCCCCAGGTTGGGAGCAGGTATCAGAGTGCCCTAGTCCCGAAGCTATTGTATTTGACTTTCTTCTTCATCTTCATCCTTTCCTTCTTCTTCTGGAGGCTTAGACGGTTCGAGAATCTGATCCCATCGAATGGGGGGCCACGTGGCCCAAGCTAGGCTCATCGGGAGGCCTTTGTGTAGTGCAGTCGGTTGATTCCCTCCTGGATCTTTGCAAGGTTCTCCTGGCTTAACGAATTGGATGGGTGAGCACCGAAATTTCTTCCTTCTTTTGTCCATGAAGATTGCCCTGTATCCGAGTCCCCATTTGCGTTGGTTATATACCAGCGGTATCTTTCTGGACTTGAAATGATTCTTCATTTGGTATTTGAGGCTCAGACATTCTGCTAGTGAAAAGACACGGTCCACCCTTATCGGTTCCGGATTGGCGATAGAGTTCACAATCTCGAATTCGAAACTATGAAATGGGACGTCTTCTTTAGAGTGCTGGATATCGATGACCGGGATGTCTGGTTCAGTGGCAGCACCGTTGGAAGGAATGATGAGCTCCTTCTCTGCATGGATAGAGATCACTTGATTTCCACAGATGTATTTCACTCATTGATGCAGGGTTGATGGCACAGCCCCCACCTTGTGCAGCCAAGGTCGTCCGAGCAACATGTTGAAAGAGGCTGATATATCCAGGATTTGGAACGTGATAGTGGAGATTTCTGGACCTATATGTACCTCTATGTCGACCTCCCCTTCCACTGATCGGCGGGTGTTGTCGAATGCTCTGACGCATATGGTGCTGAGTCGAAATGAAGAAGGACTGATTCCCAGACGTTCCGCAGTCTTGAGTGGGTAGACGTTTAAGATTGAGCCATTATCGATAAGGACCAGCGGGACACAGAGGTCTTTGTATCGTAAGGCCATGTTGAGGGATCGCCCATAATCGCGTCCTTCCGGTGGCAAATCATTATCGGTGAAGGTGATGGCGCGTGGAGCCAGGAGTTGTCCAATCATCAATGCTATCATCTCTGGTGCCGTATCGGAGGAGACGTGAGCATCGCTCAAGGTTTTGGCAAATATTTCTCGGTGTATGCGAGATGTGCAGAGTAGCTCCCATACTAAGATTTGAGCAGGGATTGACTTCAGGTGAGTCGCCACATCGTATGCAGCTTCATTTTTGTTGCCGAGGCCTGAGAGAGCGCCTTTGGGATCTCCTCTGTTCTGATTATCTCTTCGGATGCAATGCCCATTGGGATTCATGTTTCCCACTTCCGCACATTCTGGATAGTGCCATGGCACCTCTTTATAATTTTCCTCACCTTTGCCTTCTAGGACCACCGGTTCTTGCAACAGTGCTGGTGTGGGTACCAGATCTTCCTCGTATTGAGCTTTTGCCTTGAGGACTACATTGTTGCCTGTGCCGAAGGGAAAATATCGAGGCTTGTCTTCATAGATCACACAAGGTCGCGGTCCTGGCTTGACCGTTCCTGGAGCAGGAGGCTCCCATGGAATGAATACTGGTCCTCTTGATATGGCAGGGGGTTTCTCTGTTCGTCTCAGCTGTCGTAGTGTGATTGACACGCCTCCGGAATTTGCCCTTTGCAATATGACTGGCTTAACTAGAGGAGCTCCTTCCAAGACAATGGGCTCTTGCTGCTGATGAGTATGGTTTCTCCATTGCGAATTGTATTGTTCCTGTGCTGAAATTGCCCCTTGCAAAATGACAGGTTCGTATGCGGGCTTTATGTATGATTGTGCTCCTTCCAGGACGACTGGTTCCCAACATGAAGGGCTGTAAGATGCTCTTTGAACAACTGGTATATCATATGGAGGTGCTCCTTCGAGTACTAATGGCCCGGAGACTGAAGGAGGAAGGGGATCTGCCCCTTGCAGGATCAGAGGAGGATTTGTTGGCCCATAAGTGTAGGCATGAATGGACTGGATAGGAGAGAAGAAGCGATCGAGGTGCTCTCCTTCTTCTATGCTGTTGACAGTGGGGCCACGAGATGAACTGGGATCCGTCGGATGTTGAGGCAGAGGATTTTGAAGAATGTTGGTGGAAGCTGCTGCAGGAGTTCCAGGGACCGAGATGACGATCTTTCAGTCGTCGATCAGATCTTGTATGGCATTCTTCAGAGTAAAGCATCGATCAGTGGTGTGGCCACGTCCTTGATGGTAGGCACAATACTCATTTTCTCGGTAGTTTGGAGGTAGAGGATTTGGAGGAGGCCTGGGTGTCATCAGAGTGAGTAACTGCTTTTGTACCAGCATAGTCATGACTTGACTAAGTGGTTGAGTGAGTGGAGTGAACTTCCTGAGCTCCCTATAATTCTGCCTATTCTGGTATGAGTATTGACCGTTCCCTCTGAACTGCTGCTGTTGACGAGGTGGTTGTGGCTGTGGTTGAGGATTCGGTTGCGGCTGATACCGCTGAGGTTGGTGCTGAACCTGATTCTTCTGATACTGTTGACGTCCCTGTGGGGGAGCATATTGATTACCCTGAGCAGTGATGTTGATGTTGTTTACCTCTGTCGGGCGGGGAGGAGAACCGTTGCGGTTTCCATTCCCATATCCGATGGGTCTTCCCTCCACTCTGTTCCTCTTGACTGGAGTGGCTTGATGAGGCCATGAGAAGATCGTCCCGGCACGGATTCCTGCTTCGACTTGCTCTCCAGCACGGATCAACTGTGAGAAATTCGCATATGGATATGAGATGAAATATCCAGATATGCCAGGATATGTTGAATGAACAATCATGGAAATTTGTTCTTCGTCGTCGATAGGTGTCCTCGTTCTGGCTGCCATAGCTCGCCAACGTCCCACATAAGCTGATAGTGTTTCATCACTCCTTTGCCTAAGAGCCGCGAGGTCAGCTCTTCTGGGTGTCATGTTGAGATTGTATGCGAATCTGTCGACGAAAGCTTGGAAAAGTTGTTCCCACATCCTAATGCAGTGGCAGTCCAATGAGGTGTACCAATCTAGAGCATCGCCTTTCAGGGATTTTTGGAACAAGTGAATGAGGGCCCCTTCATTTCCTGAGATTGCACTTAGCTCTCCACAAAAAGCCTTGAGATGTGCTATGGGACAACCACTGCCATCGTATCTTTTGAATTTTGGTACCTCAAAGTTTTGAGGTACTTGAGCATCTGGGAAAGGACACAAGTCTCTGAACTTGGTCGAAGGTAGATCTATTCCTTGTTGCCGCTAAAGCTGATTTTGCAAGATCTGGAACTGCTCTCGCAACTCGTCTAGTCCTGAGTGATTTGTTCGAGCGACTGGTGCCTCTTGGAGTAAGGCACGTTCTTCTTCGGCATAGTGGTCGATGTCTTCGACCCTATGGGCTTGTTGAAAAGCAACAGCGGGTTGCTGAAATTGATTTGATGACTGAACTGGATTCTGATGAACTTGTGCTTGAAAGGATTGTAACTGAACTGGGGATTGTACTGAAGGTTGAACTAGAACTTGCTGGAAATTGACTGGAGACTGCTGAATTGAAGATTGCTAGAAATTAACTAGAGTTTGCTGAATTGAAGATTGCTGGAAATTAACTGGAATCCCATCAGCGGGGATGTGCTGGAATTGAAAAGTGCTCCTATTTGCAGGAGGCTGAGATGCTGGGAAGTGACCCCCTTGTTGGGTATTCACCACTGTCCGCTGATTGATGTGGGCTTGACACTGACCCCCATTGCGGGCATTCGCCAATGCTGTCCCTGTTGCTGGAAATTGGATTGAAATCCCATCGGCGGGGATGTGCTGAAATTGAAAAGGGGTCCCATCGGTGGGGACATGCTGAGAAAGAAAAGGAGTCCCATCGACGGGGACATGCTGGAATCTACTGAGACTGTTGTTTGTAAGATTGACTGGAAGCTGACTGAAAGTTCCTGCGACAGGAGTGCTTTGAGGCGGCCTTGTCGTCAAGGGAAGGTACTGAGGAAGATGCCCCATAGCGAAGGGCTGAGACGGCTGCTGTCGGTAGTCTTAGGCAGACTCCGATGGTTGTGCTTGATTTGAACTAGAGGCCGGAGGGACCCGGTATGGCTGCTGAGATTGCTGAACTGGGCCAACCTGATTGTTGGCTGCTGCGGTAGCTTGTGCTTGCATGAATTGCAAGAGCATTTCTTGCATTGCTCTCATTTCTTGTGCCAATTCTTGCATGATTGGCGTATTCTCAATTGGCTATTGCACTGGAGGTTGCGCTTCGGTCATTTCAAGAGCGGGGAAGAGGTGAGTTTCCTCTTCGTGCCACTGGCTTGCCTCGTTTTCGAGGGCTTTGTTCGGTTGTTGTGTTAAGCTGGATGTGTTTAGATGAGTTTATATAAGACCAGAGTCGCCACTAGCCAGTTACTTCGAATCTACAGTCGACTAGACCCCGTAGAAATGTTAGAGAAGGGGATCCAAAGATTCCTTCCTCTAAAATGACTCCTTTTGATCTACGGCCAAAGATTCGAGGTAAGGGATCACGGTTACAGGGTGGGAAGAGGTTAAGCACCCCACACACTGCCCGTACCGAAGTACGGTCTCTACTTCACAGAATCGAACTAATACTTGAAAGTCTGATTTAATCCTCGTACATTCTTATGAATGACATGATGCATGAATGCCAGTCTGAACAGTAAGAGTTTCTGATGGGCAGGTTTCCATTAACAGGCAAGCCCAGAGCATACGCTCGAACTGACAGGTGCTTTATGCGGAATGCATGTTGTGTGTTTGAATGATCAAAGTGCTTGTAGTGATATGTACATGAATGCAGGTCTGAACAGTAAGAGTTTCTGATGGGCAGGTTCCACTAACAGGCAAGCCCAGAGCATACGCTCGAACTGACAGGTGCTTTATGCGAGATGCATGTTGTGTGCTTGAATGATCAAAGTGCTTGTAGTGAAGCAGGGGGGTTGGAAGAAAAGTAAATGTTGCACGTATGCTAGATGCGAATGAGATGATGCTAGTAAAGAAAAGCTAGATGGACGGAGGCGTCGGAAGGATTGGCTTCGAGTGGCTGGATCAAGATTTGGGTGGCTTGGGAGACTTGGACCAATGGTCGGGCTGGGCTGGACCAGGGCTAGGCTCTCCTCACTCAGGCTCTCTTTAGTGGAAAAGTGGGCTAAAAGGGTGGAGAAGGACTCGGACAGACGGGATCTCCCTGGGCTTGAAGGCTTGTTGAAATGAGAAGGGGAGGGGGGTATTTATAGCAGCGGGCAGTGGCAATTCCCGTAAAGAAGTTTGGACGGCACCCAGGGGGCCGCCCGTACGGACGCTCTCGGGATCCCGCGGGCGGTACGATCATGCCTCGGGGCTGCTGCTTGGAACTCAGTGAGTTGACTCGGTGGGTCGACTCAGCGGGTCGACTCGGTGATTTAACTCAGTGGGTTGACTTGGTGATTTGACTCTGTGTTTTGACTCGGCGGTTTGACTCGATGGCTTGACTCGGCGGTTTGACTCGATGGCTTGACTCGGTAATTTGACTCGGCGGGTTGACTCAGTGAGTTTGACTTTTTTAGGATTTTTTTGACTGATTTTTCTTATGGGGGGTTTTTCAGGCTGATGTTTGGGGGTGAGTTGGGCTATGGATTGGGGCTTACAAGGGTGAGTTTGGCTGAGTTTGGGCATGCGATTTGGGGGTATGGTCCTTCATTCATCCAGCTATCTCTACCAATAGTGTAGCCGAAGGTGGGGTGTCTACAGAATCTAACTCACAATGATTTTATCATAGAGTTTTGGATAGGAATATAACTATCAAGCTTAATCTAAACTCTAGAGATCAAAGAAAGTGGGACAAGTACATCTTCAACATGAGCATGAAATGTTCCAATCTTGTGATGAATCATACGGAAGATGCCTTGCTGGAGTTAGGAATAGAGCTCCTAATGATGTGCAATGGTGGTAGCTTCAAACTCATCAAAATCTGAAAAAGACAAAGCTATAAATGTCCTAAAGGGGGGGCGAATAGGACAACACAATTCAATTTTGCTTCTTACAATCTTAAAATAAATCAGAGTATTAATCACAAGATTAGCAAGAATAAATATGCAACTAATCAGTCTGAAAGTAAATAATCAAATAGAGCAATTTGAAACATTGGATTAAATCGTAGGACAACCTTTCACTTAGAAATTAAGTAGTACAACCTTTCACTTAGTAAACTTAGTAGGACAACCTTATATCATTTAAAAATCCAAGTAAGACAACCAAATGTCACGATTTAAGGTTTCATAAACAATCAGGCACATAAGAAGATAAAAGATTAAACAATCACCATGATACAAAGAGTTATAATGGTTTGGTGCTAAAACAACTTGCACCTACTCCACTCTCAAAATTACTACTCCTTGTAATTTTGGTTTTCTACTATATAAAGTTTTTCTCATGTTCACCTTTAAAACCTGATACAGAGATTATGATTTTCACAGGCTTATCACAACAAAACCTCAAGTGATTTTCACAAGCTAATCACTAACCTTAAGTAATTTTCACAGGCTAATGACTAACAACTTGATTTGAGATTTTCATGGGCTATCTCAAATAAAACCCAAAGTATGGAAAGATATTACAGTTCTTCTTGTAGAAGATGGTGAAGCTTAGCAGAGATGAAGCTTTAATGGTGCAGCAATCCGATCTTTGAAAAGATAAACCAATATAGCTCGAACAAGATGAATCTAGAAATTTTTAAAAAGAGTTCCCTAAAAGCTGTAATTTCAGTTCTCTTATCTCTAGTATGAGAATAATCTTCTCTTTACACAATTAGATTAAATGAGAAGAGAACTGAGATAGCTATAAAATAAACTATGAATTAAGATTAGATATCTAGACTATAATGGAGGGCTTTTTCATTAGAGAGATGGTATTTTTGTACTTTTTCTTGATGAAAAATAGAGAGAAGAAAGCCCTATTTATAGCCAAAACATTAGGTCTTCGGCTGACCTGAGTTCGTCTTCGGCTGACCTAAGATTCAATCGTTTTATGCCAACGGCTATCAGATTTCGCGGGATAAGAATTTGTTCAAACTTTGACTGACCCGAGTAAACTTCGGCTGACCCAAGACAGGGTCGGGCTAACCCAAGTTCCAGGTCCAGAAAACAGTTTCAAATTTGGAAACTTGACTGAACTTTCTTGGGCTGACCGAAGCCTGTTCGGCTGGCCGAACACAGGGTCAGGCTGACGGAACATCTTCTGAATTTTTCAATTACGCTTGCTGGAAACTTGACCGAAGTTCCCAGGCTGGCCGAAAATTCTTGGGCCAACCGAATACAGGGTTAGGTTAGCCGAATTTCCTTGAAATATAACTTTAAAAGAAATTAGAGTGATTAACTTAAAAGTCATATGAAATCATCTAACCTAGGGTCATCCCTATGGTCAATATTACCTTTGGCATATATGGTTTATCTTTGAGGCTTTGCCGTAACTTCTATTGTAGAGTCGATAATCTTGATCTTGATATGTTTGTTAAGGTTGACTCTTGTCTTCTCAAAGAACTTGGCTTGCTCACCCAACCTCATGCACTATACTATTATCTACGAAATTTGACAACTACACTATGCTTAGCACTCACATTTTGTGCTTAGCACTTACAAAATCTCTCTCTTTTGTCCAAAAATGAATGCCCCCGCTTTTATAAAAAATTCTACAATGGTAAAAAAGGGGGCAGATTCGCGTGTCTCCAATTAATCGGAACATAGTTCAATTGATCAGAGGTCTATCCAATTGATCGAAAATCTGTCCAAAGAATTTGCGAAGAACTCTGGAACAAATTTTGATTGATCGGAACATGGTCCGATTGATCGGAGAGACCACATCTGATTGATTAGAGGTACTATTCGATCGATCATAAATTCGTCCAAAGAGTTTTGAAATTTCCTTGGACCAAATTCTAATTGATCGGAACATTGTCCGATTGATCAAAGTATCATCGAAACCGATGTCCGATTGATCACAGATCAATCAAAAACTGTTGTTTAGGCTTGATAAAATACAACAGCTTCCACCTCTTTTATTAGCCAAACTTATCATATTTTTCTAAGTGTTCTAAGGCTAATAAGGATGACTAAAGGTATTCCTAGTTGGTCCAAGTCATCTAATCGGTTTTAGGTGTTTTAGATCAAAGGGTTAGGGTCACCAAGGCATCTCATTTACCTGTTCTTCTTCCTTAATGTTTTTGGTCCACTTGAATCTTTGGTCTTCAGCTTGCTAAGGCTCAACCGACATTACAACAAAAAGACCCACGTGATTGACAAATAAGGTGCACTAGTATGCCACAGAAAAGTACACTAACATGGGCCACTTTCGGAGCCAAGGGGCCCTGATTGTTGGATGCGGTTGGAATCTGAAATTTCATATGGGCATCTGTCACGAAAAACATAGGATCCACATCAATTTTGAGCGAAATCAGTCACAGATAGAGCCACTTCTGAAGTGTTTAGGTGGCTTTCAGAAGATTGGTATAAATCTCCAAAACTGCCAGTAAGCGCGGATTCTGACGTAAGTGGAGTCCGAAGTTTTCCTCGGTAACATGTTAAGGACGGGAGAGTCCACGTCCGTTTCGAGCTGGACCAAACTATGATAAACTCGTTCTGAGGCCCTCGAGCCACTTTCAGAACCAAGAGGCCTTGATTGCCCGATCAGGCCATAGTTGTGCTTATGGATCTCGATGGAGTTTAAATTTTCTCAAGGACGTCTGTCGCAGACAACATACTGTCCATGTCAGTTTTGAGCAGAATCAGTAGTAGATACAACAACTTTTGAAGCGTTTAGGTAGCTTTCAGAAGATTGGTACGAAACTCTAAAAATGTGAGTAAGCATGGATTTCGATGCAGGTGGAGTTCAAAATTTCCTTCGACAGCACGTCCAGGACAAGAGAGTATCCACGTCAGTTTTGAGCCAGACTGGACTCCGATAAAGTCATTCTGAGACCCATGGGCCACTTTCAGAGCCGAAAGGCCATGATTACCGGATTGGGCCATACTTGTGGATGCGAATGTGGTTGGAGTCTGAAGTTTCGTGTGGATGTCTGTCACAGACAACATACGATCCACGTCAATTTTGAACAAAATCAGTCGCAGATAGAGCCACTTCTGAAGTGTTTTGGTGGATTTCAGAAGATTGCTACGAAACTCCAAAATCGCTAGTAAGCATGGATTTTGATGTAGGTGGAGTCCAAAATTTCCCTCGGCAGCACGTCCAGGACGGGAGAGTCTCCACATCACTTTCAAGCCAAATCGGACTCCAATAAAGTCATTTCGAGGCCTCAGGCCACTTTCGGAGCCTAGAGGTCCTAATTGCCGGATCGGGCCATACTTCGCGTATGCAAATCCAGTTGGAGTCTGAAATTTTGTGGGGACATCTGTGGCGAACAAGACATGATCCACGTCATTTTTTAGTAGAATAGGTCGCATATATAGCCACTTCTAAAGTCTTTAAGTGGCTTTTAGAAGATTAATATGAAACTCCAAAACCACTGGTAAACATAGATTTCAACGCAGGTAGAGTCCGAAATTTACCTCAACCGTACATCGAGAACGAAAGAGTGTCCACGACGGTTTCAGGCCAAACCGAACTCCAATAAAGTCACTCTGAGGCCCTCGGGCCACTCTCAGACCCAAGAGGCCCTCATTGTCTGATCAGGCTATAGTTGTGCTTATGGATCTCGATGTAGTCCAAAATTAGGGCTGTTCAAAAAACCGATCGAACCGATAAAACCGACCGAACCGGACCGAACCGATCGATTTCGGTCGGTTTTCCAATCTATTTCGGGTCGGGTCGGTTTTTTAATATAAAAAACCGAGAGTGCTGGTTCGGTTGTCGGTTTGTAAAAATTATAAACTGTTTTCAACTGAACCGAATCGATATGTGTGTGTGTGTGTGTGTGTGTGTGTGTGTGTGTGTGTGTGTGTGACAAGTTGAGGTTGGCCTGACTTCAATATTTACATGAAATCCACTCTAACCAATAAGGGTGCCACCCCAAGTTAGGCCCAAGACTGAAATATCATCTTTATCTGTAATTCAAGTGGGCCACAGCAAGAAAAAGAGTTTGAAGGGTAATGTGGCCTGTACACTATTTTCAATTGTGTGGTCCGCTTGTATCAAAGATGACGCTGGTTTTTCATATTTGGGCCTAAAATTGGGTTAGTCACCTGCTAGTTGGAGTGGATTTTTAAAATGCATGATAGTGAGGCCCATTTAAACTACATTACCAATTACCTCATGTCAAGTAAAAGAATTTTACGTAGACACCGACTCTGCAGCACAGTGAGGGTGCGAATTAGGGTAACAATGCAGTGGGTGTTATCCTAACTGTGTGGACCCACCTTGATGTATGTTTTGTATATCCATTCCATTCTTCTGTTTTCATCTATCATTTTAGGACATGATTCCAAACCTCGAGAAGATTCAAATCTCAAGTAAACAATACCATTGGAAACAATGATGAATAACTATTAGAAGTATTTGATGGGCCACAAAAGTGTTAGATTAAGTCCCAAACCGATACAACCGACAAAACTGAACCGACCCGAATTTATCCGGTTCGGTTCAGTTGGTGATGATTCATCGGTTCGGTTCGGTTGTAAAATATTCAAAACCGACTAAGTCGGTTCGGTTGGATATTTTCCCTCAAAACCGAACCAACCGAACCGTGCACAGCCCTATCCAAAATTCTATGGGGATGTCATTCATGGATAACATACGGTCCACGTCTATTTTGACCGGAATCAGTCATAGATAGAGCTCATTCTAAAGCGTTTAGGTAGCTTTTAGAAGATTGGTATGAAACTCTAAAACTGTGAGTAAGCACGAATTCCGACGCGTGTGGAGTCCAAAATTTCCCTCGGAAGCACATCCAGGATGAGAGAGTCTCCATGTCGGTTTTGAGCCATACTGGAATCAGATAAAGTCGTTTCGAGCCCTTCGGGCCACTTTCGGAGCCGAGAGGACCTGATTGCCAGATCAGGTCATACTTGTGCTTATGGATCTCGATGGAGTCCAAAATTTTACGGGGACGTCTGTCACGAACAACATACGGTCCATGTCAGTTTTGAGCGAAATTAGTCACATATAGAACCACTTCTGAAGTGCTTAGGGTGGTTTTTGGAGATTGGTACGAAACTCTGAAACCGTGAGTAAGAGTAGATTCCGACGTAGGTGGAGTCTGAAATTTCCCTCAGTAGTATGTCCAAGATGGGAGAGTCTCCACGTCAGCTTCAAGCCAGACCAGACTCCTATAAAGTCGTTCTATTTCCCTCGACCCTACTTTTAGAGTCAAGAGGCCCTAATTGCCAGATCAAGTCATAGTTGTGCTTATGGATCTCGATGGAGTCCGAATTTTTGCAAGAACGTGTGTCGTGGAATACATACAGTCCATGTTAGTTTTGAGCGCAATCAGTCACGGATAGAGCACTTCTGAAGTATTTAAGTAGCTTTTGGAAGATTAGTACCAAACTCTGAAATCATGAGTCAGTGCGCATTCCGATGCAGGTGGAGTCTGAAATTTCCCTCGGCAGCATGTCTAGGTCGAGAGAGTCTCCAAGTCGGTTTCAAGACAGATCGAACTCCGATAAAGTCGTTCTGAGACCCTCGAGCCACTTTCAGAGCCGAGAGGCCCTTATTGCCAGATTAGGCTATACTTGCGCATGCGGATCCGAATGGAGTCCAAATTTTCATCGGTATGTCTATCGCGAACAAAATACGGTACATGTCATTTTTTAGTGGAATCAGTCGTAGATAGAGCTACTCCTTAAGCGTTTCGGTGGCTTTTGGAAGATTGGTACGAAGCTCTGAAACTGTGAGTAAGTGCGGATTCCGACGCAGGTGGAGTTCAAAATTTTCCTCGACAACACAGTCCAGGACTAGAGAGTCTTCACGTCAGTTTTGAGCCGGATCGAACTCTGATAAAGTCGTTCTGAGGCCCTCGAGCCACTTTCCAGAAATTTCGCAGGGGATGTCTGTCGCAGACAATATACAATCCACGTTAGTTTTGAGCGGAATCAGCTGCAGATAGAGCCACCTTTGAAGTGTTTTGGTGGCTTTCAGAAGTCCTCAAAACAATCCAACATAATATTTTGACGATCATTTTTCAATCACCATTGTTTTCTCTCTTACAACGCGCTCCAGTCGTTAATCAAGCACATTTTTTAATCCCTTGTCCTACCGGGTTCCAAAAATCTAGTGAACGAAGCAGATTTACATGAAGAATTCAGGTGGGCCCAACCAACGATCACCGTGCATGAGAATAATTTATGACGTGGAGTGTAGTGACTACTGATGAAAATCAAATGGCATACAGACGTTACGTTGCTTGAAATGACGTCACCAACTTTAATTGGGCCCACCGAGATGTGTGTGTTCTATCCACAGCATTCATTTGTTTGGAGAGACAATTTTAGGACATGAGCTAAAAAAGAGACAAATCCAAAGTTCATGTGGACCCCGACCAAAGAAAACAGTATCATTTGTTTTAATGGTCCACAAAATGTCAATTGTTGAGACTTCGTAGGGCCAAACCACATGTTGGATTAGCCTAAGTTTTTTTAACCATAACCAAACATGACCTAATAAAAAATATGGACGGTGTCGATTATATAAGTTAGTGAAGGTGGGCCACAATTCACGATGGAAGTGAATACCCAAATGGCAATGGCAAATCTGTAATTAAGGGTGCCAAAGATACTAACTTGCAATTCAAGAAACCTGTCACAGGGTTTAGATTTTTGGATGAGAGGGTAGCTTTGTTGATATATATTTTCTTAAATGGCGAAAACGCCGTTTTGAAAATGGTCGAGCGATGTGGAATTTTCATCATCTGATGTGGCCCACCTAGTAATTGAAATGCAATGGGCTTTTGAGATCAAAGAGTATCTCAGTTGATAAGCCTCATTAATAGTTCATATGTTGAAAAAATGTATTGTGGGCCGTATAAATTGCCTTTGTAAGTTAAGCATAACCTACATTCGCTTGTAGTAGAACCAGCCCCTTTTTAATTAATATTTTTGAAAATGTACATTTGATTAGGCGTCATTTTTCTATGAAAATTGCGTGATGTAAATGATTTTTACATGTATGTACATTGATTTAAATGATATTTACAAAGCCGGACTGAGTAGAGAGCAATTTAATTGTTATTTACGGAGCCGGATTGAGTAGAGATCAGTTTAATGGTCATTTTTTTCTTTGAAAAAAAAAAGATGATGTCAGAGAGATTAGAGAATGCCCGAGTGAAGAATCAGCACGCTGAAGAAGAGAAGGTAGCCAGATTTTTGTCGAAAAAATGCCAGGGCCCATTGTTAAAGCTTCGAAGACGAATCGGTTTGGATTTTCCCTCCCAAAAGTAAAAAATGACATATTGTGAGGTCGATCGCTGTGTGTGACCTACTATCTCTTTCATCATTTGACAGTGGGGCCCACTATGAGATATATATCTGATCCACGCTGTCCATTCATTTTGGTTTTTAAAGTTAAGGCATAAGGTAAAAAATTAGTCATATCCAACTCACAAATAGACCACACCACATAAAACAGTATGGATTGAATGACTATAGTAAAAGGTTTCTTAGTTGCCATGGAGGATTTAGATCAAGCTGAAATTTATGTTTTCCCATCATCCATATCCAAGGGACCTTTTGAATGGTTGAAGGGCTCAAAACATAGGCCAAAGGAAGATTTCAATGATCCACATGATATATATAACATGGGCCCACAAATCATCTCCTGATGCAAAAGACTTAAAGACACGAGGCTGGATGACACTAACATTTTTGCTCCCAAAAAATGCCAAAAAAAAATTGTCAGTATAAGTTTTTACAATGAGGAGCTACTGGGTTCCGTCAACAGGGTGTGCCTGCCCAAAAAAAGCCTTCAATGTTTCCTCGGGCCAATGGAATCAATGTCCCACTCCATCTGAAAATGGAGAACGGGTCACTGCATCCGGCTGTTGCCCAAGTTGTCCTGCAGCCCCATCTCTCCGGAAGCGGATTGCGTGGTGTACCACACACCAGGAACTTGGCTGGTGTATTGACGTCAGCCACTTATATGGGCTTCACTAAGAGGTATGTGTTATATCCAAACCGTCTGTTCATTTTTCGAGATCGTTTTAAGATTTTATACAAAAAATGAGATGGATCCAAAGTTCAAGTGGACCACGTTGAAGAAAACAGTAGAGAGTGAACGTCTACAATTGAAACCTTCTTGAGGTGTCACAGAAGTTTTTTATCAATCTGATATTTGTTTCTACCCTTCATCCAGGTCCAGTGTGACCTTATGAACAGTATGGATGGCAAATAAACATCATGGTGGGCCCTAGGGATGTTTTAATGGTGAGAATCGTTGTCCCCACTGCCCTTTGTGGTGTAGTCCACGTGAGCTTTGGATATGACTTGTTGGTAATGATGCGGTTAGTGTGTCTCCTTGGCATTTTGAACCTGTGACCTGCTGCTGAAACGCCCAAGTGTCTTCCAAGCTAGTAGGGGAGACACGAACGGGTCTCACCTGGAAGATTATCATTCTTGAGAATCAGGCTGATCCATTATTGGTAGTTGGGCCACTCCTAACCGTAGGCTGTCTTCTGATTTCAACATCATGGCCCACTTAGGGGCCGTTTGGATTGTAAGTTACTTAAGATAAGCTACTTATTTGATAAGAAACTTATCTTAGTTTCTACTTAGTTAAAAGATAAGCATGTTTGGCAAACAAAGTTATCATCCAAAAAGTAAAAAATTAAGCATGTTTGGTTTCCAACACCGTAAGTAATCATCCCTCAAGACTATTTGGTCCCCCTCACATCCACTGTCCATCATGTGAGGCTAACCTTTGATGTTGATCGTTCATTTTGTGGCCCCACTAATGTGGGCCATCCAACTTGTGGGACCCACCTTGGATGTGGGCCATTTACCATTAGGGTCCGATCTTTAATGTGCACAATTCATTAGGTAGGGCCCACCTTTGATGTTGGCCATCCATCAAGTGTGGCCCACCATCAATGTTATTTTCCATCATGTGGGGCCCATCTTTAATATCTGCCACCCATCATGTGGTGTCCACCTTTGACATGGACCATCCATCATCTGGGCCCACCTCCCATGTGGGTTGTCCATCACGAGGAGCCCACCTTGGAAATGGATCATTCTCATTAGCCCGACCTTTGATGTGGACCGTCCATCATGTGGGGCCCCCCTTGATGTGGATCATCCATCATGTGGAGTCCATCATTATTAATTGTCCATTATGTGGAGTCCATCATTATTAATTGTCCATTATGTGGAGTCTACCTTTGATGTGAACTGTCCATCATGTGGGCCCCACCTTCAATGTGGAGCCAACCTTTGATGTGGACCATTCATTGTGTTGCCGTCCATCATGTAGGGCCGACCCTGGATGTCGGCAATTCATCATTATGGCCTGACCTTTAATGTGCACCATTCATTATGTAGGGCCCGCCTTTGATGTTGGTCATCTATCAAGTAGGGCCAACCGTCAATGTTATTATCCATCATGTGGGGCCCACCTTCAATATCCACTGCCCATCACATGCACCCACCGTGTACACTAACACTATCTATTCATGTGGGGCCCACCTTCAATATCCACTGCCCATCACATACACCCACTATGCACACCAACACTGTCTATTCATGTGGGGCCCACCTTCAATATCCACTGCCCATCACATGCACCCACCGTATACACCAACACTATCTAATCATGTAGGGCCCACCTTCAATATCCATTGCCCATCACATGCACCCACTGTGCACACCAACATTGTCTATTCATGTGGGGGCCACCTTCAATATCTACTGCCCATCACATGCACCTACCGTGTCCACCAACACTGTCTATTCATATGGGGCCTACCTTGATGGTTATCATTTTCCTCTCTTTCACCTCTCCTGTTACTCTATTATTACCTGTGAAAAAGTAAAAAAGCTAAAATTATTAGCTGAAGTAATTATGTATTTTTAAGTTAAAAAGTTGCTTATTAATTACTATAAACCAAACTTACTTATCTAAAATAAGTTACTTATTTATTGCTGTAAGTATAAAAACTAACTTATTTGGTGGCATCCAAACGGGCCCTTAATGAGTGGATCTGTCTCGATTTTGTTCCAAGTGATGATCCTCGTGGTGGGGCGCATCATTTTCATGGCTCGAATTCCTACACAAGTTCAATATATGCATGAAAGATGGGGCTGTATGACAAGTTGCCATAGGTGATCAGTTCTAAATAATAATAATAATAATAATAATATGCATTTAATGATCCCAATGATTTGCAACTGAGTCCCATCGTCCTCGGCCCATCTATGATCATTCCATGTGTTGCATGATTTTGGCGTTCACAGTAAATGCAGGTTGCCTACGGACGCTGTTAGTACTGAGAGCTATAGGTGAGCCGAGCTTTGCCCAGATCCAACTAGGCTCGTTCAATGACCAACTAGGCTCATCCTCGGCTAAACTCAATCTTCGATCTGGACTGACATAATCAAGCTGGCTCGACCAAGCTTTCAAGCTGGCTCAAGCTGAGCTCAAGCTTGGAAAAAATAAAAATTTGGATCCAAAGGCCAAAAGTTCAGCTTTAAACTATTTAAAACCCAAGACCAAAGGAAGCCTCCCCTCCACCCCCGTACAGAGAGTTTCACCTCTTTTGCTCTCTTCCGACCGATGTGGGACTAAACAACATACCTAGTCAAGTCGAGTTCCAACTAAGTCAACTGAATTGAGCAAAGCAAGCTAAATCAAGCTACGAACGAGTTGAGTTTCGAGCCGAACCGAATCAAGCTAGGCTCGAAACTCATTTCGAGCATGGAAAAAAGGCCCAGCTTGATTCGGAGCTAGCATTCAAATCGAGCTAAACCGAGCTGTTCCGAGCCAAGCCGAGCGAGCTAACCAAGCCAGCTCAACTTGTGCATAGCTTTGGTCAATAGCCAATAGCAACTAGATGGTGCTCCATCAGCCCCACCATGATATATGTGTTATCCACACTGTCCATCCATTTTTCTATATCATTTTAGAGTATGAGCCCAAACATGAGGCGGATCCAAATCTCATGTGGACCACTCCACAGCCAATAGTGGTGATTGAACGACTGACATTAAAAACTTCTTGGAACCACAAAAGTTTTGGATGAAGCTGGTATTTTCGCTTTCCCTTCATCCAAGTATGTATGACCTAATCAACATCTTGAATGGCAAATAAACATTTACAGTGGCCCTAGAAAGTTTTTAATGGTGGGAATTCAATCACCAATGTTTTCTTGTGATGTGGCCCACTTGAGACTTATATCAGTTTCATTTTTGGGCTCATGCGAAAAATAGATGAATATGGAGTAGATAAAACACACATTATTGGGGTGAACATAGAGCACGGTTGAATATCTACCTCTCTGCCAGCAACGTCTGTTAGGATACAGGAGATCGGCCCCGCAGCGGAAGTGAGAGGAAAGTAATGAAACAAGAAACAAACCACAATGCAATCAATTAAGCAAATCGATACACACAAGAGGCAATCCAAATTTAACGTGGAAAAACCCCACACGGGTAAAAAACCACGACACAAAGCGACAATAATCTACTATGAATTAGAAGTTACAAGAGTCATGAAGCAACTTACACTGAAATCAAGCCCACAAGAGAAATCCCAAGCTCTCTAAGAGGAAAACCAACGTATCATTTCCTTTAAAACTCTTTCTCTAACCCTAGAACACTCTCTCTTAACCCTTGCATGCCTAGGATACCCTAATTACGTTTTTCACTTCCTTAAATAGAAACAAAACCAAATTAGAAACCTCTTACCCAAGAAACCGCAAAAAAGCGCAAAAAAAAAAAAAAAAAACTGTGCCACCGACTTTGCAGTCCGCGCATGGTCGAGTGCCCGACAGATTCCAAATTTGTCCAAAGAGTTCCAGCAACAATTCAGCCAATTTCGGGCGCCCACCGAAACCTCATCGGGCTCCCAGTCATCCTATCGGGCGCCCTACCAACAGTGGTCGGGCCCTCTACAAGCCGAAAAAACAGAACAGTAAAAACAAACTTTTAGAAGCCAAACCCAGGTGTCCTTGAGCGAGTGCCCGACCCGAACCCATCAGGCGCCTGACACCCCTTGGTATCCAGAATTGAAGGCAAAACCTCAACAATCTCCACCACAACTTCAATCTTCAATCGCTCCACTGCTCCAAAACTTTATTCTTCATCTCCTACTTTGTCTCCTTCATAGTACCATCGCTTCTCGTGCCCCATCGACTCATCATCGCACCTTCACCTCCCGCTCGCTCATGTGGCCCTTGCGCACATGCCACATAAGAGCAACCGTGGATCCCACTGCCGATCTCGCAGCTCACCAGTGAATAGTGCTCTCGATCATCTTGTAAAGATTGTCGCACCTCCATGCCTTTATTATCACGCGTGCTCCCTTTGCCACTGTACAATATCGATCACAGCGATAAACCTGCACCCTTTCGCCTCGAGTGCACCAAGAGGATATCACATTCTTCTTCATCTCAGGGACATGCTTCATACTTTGAAGGATTCAGTTTGACCCCGTCGAACATCTTAATGCTCATCAAACCAACACCCACCACCTTGCGGGCATAACTATCACTCACAACGACCTATCCACCATCATACGCTCTGTATATCATGAATGAATTCCGATCAGGACATACGTTACATGATGCACCTGAATCCAAGAGTCACTCTCCATCGAGAGACCCTATGCGGGATACACTCAATGCATCACAAACATCACCACTGTCCTCTACTGGTATTGGCCTCCTACCTAAAAGAATCTCCAGATTTCTCATGTCATTTCCTGGGATTCAAACAATCCCTCTTCACATGCCCTTCTTCCCTACAATTTCAGCATCTCACATTACTCTTCCACTTGCCCTTTGATTTAGATCTCAATGACGAAAATCCCTCACCCCACTCAGAATTTCACCCCCTTATAACCAATACCTCATCCGTAGAGGAACTCACGCCACCGCTTTTCTTTCTCATCGCCTATGCCTGAAGAGCTGAGATAATAGTATCCACGTTAATGGTTTCCCTACCTACGCACAACGAGTCCTTAAGCGACTCGTATGATTCTGAAAGAGAATTCAACAGGATAAACGTTTGATCCTCGTCCTTCATCGGTTCATCTACATTCATCAACTTACAAATAAGCCTATTGAAATTGTTGATGTGGCTCTCAACATCGGCCCCTTCCGCCATCTTCAGATTATACAACTGAAGCTTCAAATATATACAGTTTTTTAGAGAATTCTTCACGTAGATATCTCCAACTTCGCCCATGTTTCAGCAGCAGTTTTCAATTTCATGACGTTATACAGGACCTCATCTGCCAGACACAACTAGATTGAGACATTGGTGTTTTCATCGATCTTCTTCCACTCTTCTTCTTTCATAACCTTTGGTCGCTTTCCAAGGAGCGCATCTTGTAACCCTTACTGAACTAGAAGGCCTTCATCTTCACCTTCCACAGTTCAAATTGTTTTTCCCTGAATACTTCTCTATGTCGAATCTCATGCTTAAAGACGCCATTGGAAAAAAAAAAACTCTCGTCTCAGATTCCGATCTACCTGCTAACCAAGCTTTGATACCACTTTGTTGAGATACAGGTGATCGGCTCCACAGCGAAAACGAGAGTAAAGCAATCAAACGAGAAACAAACCACAATGCAATCAACTAAGCAAATTGACACACACAAGAGGCAATCTTAATTTAACGTGGAAAAAGCCCTCACGGGTAAAAAACTATGGCACAAAGTGACAATAATCTACTATGAATCAAAAGTTACAAGAGTCATGAAGAAACTTACACTAAAATAAAACTCACAAGAAAAATCCCAAGCTCTCAAAGAGGAAAACCAACATAGCGCTTCCTCTAAAGCCCTTTCTTTAACCCTAGAATACTCTCTCTCAACCCTTGCATGCCTAGGATATCTTAATTACGTTTTTCACTTCCTTGAATAGGAATAAAACCGAATTAGAAACCTCTTACGCAAGAAACCGCAAAAAAAAAAATGCACAAAAATTGTGTCACTGACATGGTCGAGCGCTCGACCCAAACCCGTCGGGCACCCGACAGATTCCAAATCTGTCTAGAGAGTTCCAGCAACAATTCAACCAATTTCGGGCGCCCCATCGGACGCCCTACCAACAGTGGTCGGCCCTCCTACAAGCCAAAAACCGGAACAACAAAAATAGACTTTCAGAAGCCAAACCCGAGTGTCCTTAGACAGACGCCCGACCTAAACCCATTGGGCGCCCGACACCCCTTGATATCCAAGATTGAAGACCAAACCTCAACCACATCAGCCGGCAATCCGCGTCCCTCCACCAAGTGCTTGTCCCCATCACGAGGATCTCCTCGTGGGAAAATAAAATTAAAAATAAAAATAAAATGAGAGTCATTCACTCATCAAGAGACACACGATGAGAAACAATTTATAGACATTGAAGTGTGGTCCACCTTGTGAGTGGATCTGGCTAAATTTTGAAAGAGATGATCCTCATGATGGGAAACGGACGGGTTGGATGTTACATGCACAAAACAGGCTTAGAAAATTTCCTGTGGGTGGACGGTAACTAGTGGTCCAACCACTTGGACTCAAGACAATAGGGCCAACCAGATGGACAGTCCTGGATCATCAGAACATGCAGCCGCTTTACCTTCTAGACGCGAGCAATGTCAATGATCGGTACTTCTTTTTCGTGGTGACTATTGATGCTGCTGAGTTTCCACGTGGAAAAGGTGGGACTTACCAATCTCATCCCTTTTTTGGGAAGCTGGGATTGCGTACTGAGTAAACTATGTGGGGCCCACCATGGATGCATGTGTAATTTAGGATGGTGAGTAAACATAAATGTGGGCCATAGGAACATTTCAACGGTGGTATACTATTATCTCCACTGTTTCCTATGATGTGTTCCACGTGTCATTTAGATATGCTTCAATTTTGGTCTCATACCCTAAAATAAGATGATGAAACAGATAAATGGTGCGGATAAGACACACATCATGGTGGGTCCCACAGAGTTTACTCTTGCGTGGGGAACCCGACACCAAGGAGCATCGTGGTGTGAGGAGTATGGGTCAACTGCTACGTATTTGTTTTACCCACTCCATCCATCCGTTTTGCAAGCGGATTAGGTGAGAGCCCGGATCCACCGAGCTGGGTGGAAATCTTGACTCTGGGCCCACTGATATATAGCTACGTCCATGCCATCCATCCGTATTGAAAGCTCATTTTAGGGCATGATCCAAAAAAGTAAGCAGTTCCAAATCCCAGATGGACCATAGTACAAGAAACAGTGGTGATTGACCTTTAAAAACTTCCCGTGGGCCACAAACACTTTGGATCAAGATGATATTTGTGTGGTCTCATCATCTGGGTGTTTGTGACCTTATTAACAGGTTGGATGGCAAATAAACGTTCCAGTGAAATCCATGAAGTTTTTAATGGTGGGGATTCAATTAAACTATTTCCTATCGACATCCACTTAAAATTTGAGTCAGCTTCATTTTTGGTATCATGTCTGAAATGAGCTTTCAAAATGGTTGCTCGGATTTAAGGCGCGTACATCACTATGAGCCTCGCAGTCAGGGTCCCACCCACCTCGGTGGATCCAATCGGGGTCTCACTTAATCGGCTCCCTGACAAAATATAAACATATCTAAAGCTCAAGTGAAAACAGTGGGGATAGTGACATCCACCGTTGAAAACTTCAACGGGCCAACAGTGATGTTTACCTTTCCATGATGTCACAAAGACATGGACTGAAGGCAAAACTCAAATATCAGATTCATCCCGAACTTGTGTCGCAATCTCCATGGTGTGATCCACTTGAACCTTGGATATGCTTCAAATTTGGATTCCTACCCGTAACATGAGCCGGGAAAATGGATGGACGGTGTGGATAAAATATATACATCAGGGTGGGCTCAACAGACTCCTCGCAGGTGTTGGGTTGCTACGCAATCGGCGTCCATGGTACACTCTCCCTAAACAATACACGTGGCGCTGGATGCGTAGCATTGATGACTTTTACTTCAATAAAACCTATTAAATATTCAGTTGTCAGTTCTCTTCAATTTAATTAGCTTTCTGACCGTTGATTGTTTTAACATTTAGAGAGATACATCTGTCGACGTAGGTGTAACCCTTGGAAAACATGGGCTTGGATTGGATACTACCCCCACCAGTACATGGCTAGAGATGGGTGGTCTTGTCAGAGGCTTTGTAGGGCCCACCGTGATATATGTATTTTATCCAAGCCATCCATCTGTTATGAAAGATTATTTTATAGCATGAGATGAGAAAGGGGTAAGATCGGAGGCTCCAGTGGACCACACCACAGGAAATAGTGGTTACAATGACTCCCAGTGAAACCTTCCTAGGCCCACTATGATGTTTATTTGCCATGCAACTTGGTCTATGTGACCTCACTAGGTTTCGGCAATCTGCAATTGTTGTGGGTGTGCTCCCCCATAAATACGAGTTCAATTCCCCTCGGAATTACCCGATGCGATCACCCTGATGTCATAAAAAAATGATAATAAGGTCACATAGACCTGGATCGAGGGAAAACATAAGTACTCGCTGATCCAAAACTTGTGTCCCTTTAAAGGTTTTCAGTGGTGGGTGTTCAATCCTTACTATTTCTTATAGTATGGTCCACTTGAGCATTCAATCTACTTCATTTTGCGTTGATCATGTAAAATGATTTGTTGAGTCGACTAGTTACTCCGTACGGCAAGTTAGTAAGTCAGGGCAGATATGTCGGACCCGAGACACTGCTTGAAAAAGTGTTGATGCATTAAACTTTACATCCAGCACACACAACATTCACAAAAGTACAAGAACCAGAACTAATCTTCAGAATCAATTTTACACTGTGAAGTAGAGATCGTACACTCGTACGAGCAGAGTGGGTGCCTAACACCTTCCCTCTCTGTAACCACGGTCCTTATCTTGAATCTCAAGCAATAGATCAAGGAGTCATTTTAAGACTAAGAATTCCCGGGTCCCCAGTCTTAGGCATTTCTACAGGGTCTAACCGACTGTAGATTTGAAGTAACTAGCTAGTGGCGACTTCAATCTTCTATAAATCCATTTCAAACACTTATTACGTGTAAAGGCTATCGAAAGAGGCAAGGATGTGAAAGCCCACGATCCACAAAACTGCAAAGTGGCGTAGAATTTGGTGTTCAAATCAGGATGCTTGTGGAACTTGACTGAGTCTAAGTCGGTATGGTGGATCTCCTGGCATAGTGGATCTCCCATAAGGCTGCAAAAAGTGCAAGGGCTCTACTGTGATTAGCTCTTCCAATATTAGTACCGATTGGGAATGAAAGGATTACAATTGGATACCCATATTGCAGCCAATATAGTGACAATCACAATGTTTTCTCTAAAACCCTATGTTACATGTGAGTTATCTATTTTTATATAACCAGTTGATACAAACATAAATGCATGCAATGAATCCAGACCATAAACAATGACTGACTAGAGAGGGTGGGGTGTCCACTCGCTTTGGCATTCAATTTCATATAACATCTGTCAAAGAGAGGCATCTATAGACACCCCACCTCAGGCTGCTAAGCTAATTAAGATTGAATGATTAGGATGGATGATAATCCTTACCCTAACCTAAACCCTAATCCATATCCAAAACATAATTTAAGTCCTGATCTAAACCCAATACCCTACATTAAACCCAAAACCCTAATCTTAATCCTAAACCCTAGGAGCCACCCTTAGAAGAAAAAAAAAAAAAAAAACCAAGCAAAACTTCCCAACGGATCAACACAGTGGGTCGGCTCGATGAGTCAACTCACCGGGACAACCCAATCTATCCACCTAGTTAAAACCTAACAAGTCAAGCCTAAGCCCAAGCCAAACTGAGGCCTGCAGTCTGGACAGAGGGTGAACTCTCCAGGCCCCAAGGATCCTCATATCTGTGGGGAACTCCCCACCAAAATTGGGGGAGAATCGTGAACTGGGTTGCAACTTAACCACCGCCAAATGCATTTCCTTTCTCCCATTTTTGACAGCTTGCACCTCTATATAACAGTTGTTGTTTTGCAAATTCTCAGTACAAGTGGAGGCCAAATTACCACTTTGTCCCTTGTATGGCCCATAATCACCATCTTACCCCTCATGAGATGATGCCATGTGGTAATCTCAACACCTTCACATCCATTATTACCCTTAGAGTTGCCAATAATTACAAAAAAAGTATAAGCTTCGAAGGTTATAAATAGCCCCCATTCTCTCATTTCAAATAACAACAAGAAGAAGAGTAAACACCAAGAAAAGTCAATCCATCAACTCTTCTCCATAAGCCTCTCACAACCCATGCCTCCACCAAGGAGAGTGAAAGTGAGGAAGAGGGTCTAGCCTAGTCCAACCCTAGTCCTAGTCCCTTGAGCTAGGCAAGACCAAATCAAGACTGCTCGATCTAATCCTTATGACAATACCGTTCATCCGACTGTTCAGTTTTCAAATAGCTTTATCCAATTCTTACATTAGCCTTATGCAACATCTATTCCCTTCTCAACCCCCTTACTTATCTCATCCATAACATCACATACATAGCATTTTCTTTCATCTAGTCAACTCAAGTGTATGCTCAGGAGACTTGTCGAGTTTCTCGGATCTTGCCAATCAAAAACTTGAGTTGACTGATTACTTTGCTTGACAAGCGATTCAGGGCAGGTTCGCCGAACTTAAGACACTACTTTGCATCGATGATGCATGAACATTGCATTCAACACACGCGACATTCATTAAAGCGAAAGAACCAGAACTAATCCTCAGAATTGGTTTAATCCTGTGAAGTAGAGACTGTACATCTGTACGGGCAGAGTGGATACCTAACACCTTTCCTCTTTGTAACCATGGTCCTTACCTCGAATCTCAATCCTCAGATCAAAGAGTCACCTTAAGGCTAAGGATCTTCGAATTCTCTGTCTTAAGCATTTCTACAAGGTCCAGTTGACTGTAGATTTGAAATAATTGGCTAGTGGTGACTCCAGTCTTCTATAAACCCTTTTAAGCACTCAGTAAGTGCAAAAGCCTCGAAAGAGGCAAACTCGCGTGGAAGCCCCTGATCCATCGAACCCCTTGAGGATCCAACGTCCATAGTATCCAAAACGATAAAGTCTATCGGGTAGTAGAACTTGTCGATTTGGACCAGCACATCTTCGACCACCCCTTTCAATACTTTAATTAAGCGATTCACAACTTGTAATTTTGTCTTGGTGGGTTTCAATTCACCAAGCCTAAAGTTGCTCATACACCAAGTAGGGTATCAAATTAACACTTGCCCCAAGATCGAGAAGCGCTTTATCGATCCAAAAGTTACTTATTATATAAGAGATTGTAGGACTTTCGGGATCCTTGTATTTAGGGTGAGTGTTTTGTTTGATGATCGCACTCACTTGTTTGGCAAAAAATTTCCTCTTATGCATGCTCAGCTTATGCTTTACCGCACATAAATCCCTAAAAAATTTAACATATGATAGGAATTTGTTTGACTGCATCCAAGAAGAGGATGTTGATTTTGACTTGTTGAAAAATCTTTAGGATGTTCTGATTTTCACTCGCCCGTTTGGATGAGAGAAGACGTTGGGGAAACGGAGCCACAGACTTAAATTCATGCTCTAGTTCTTGGTCTTGTGGAGCATTGCTTGATTCAACATCGATTACCCTTAGAATTTCTTAGTTCCTCAACCTTCATAGGAATTGTCTTATCAATTTCTTTTTCACTTCTTAAGGTGGTGATGGATTTAACATGTTTCACATGTTGGTTGAAGAATTGAAATTACTCAATTTAAATTGTCCCTTCGGGTTAGGCTGGGATTGGGCCGGGAAGGTCCCTTTCTCCTTAATGTTTAAATGTGTCTCAATTCTTACAACTGACATTTTCAATTCATTTATAGCCTGCATAGTGGACTGATTTATCTTATTTTATCCATATATGAATGCATTCAATGTATCCTCAAGGGTGCTCTTCGATGGGGGCACATGCGGTGTACTAATAAATGGCCCTTAAGGATTAGTGTTGGCATTAGTCGTAGGTCTATTCCTCCAATTGAAATTCAGGTGATTCCACCAATCGGGAGTGTACATGTTGAAAATAGGTGCACTAAATAGGTGATGGTGGGTGTTTATGACATTTACTTGAGCTCGAAATATCTCTTGAAAGGCCGAGATTATTGGACAATCCTTAGTTAAGTGAGTATTGCTCGCAAATACCACACACACTTTCCATGGCCTCACTGGTATTTACCATATTTACTTTCTTTAGCTCCATGGGCTCGACCTTCCTTACGAGACTCGCCAATCTTACGTTAACATCGTCTTCCTTTTCCTACAAGTGTATTCCCTTCTCTCTTGGCATTGACTTAGGATTAATAGCTTGGTTAGAGGTGTCCTAAGATTTGGCATTTTCAATTAGCATATCGAAGTAATCCCAAGCTTCTTCGGGATCTTTGCTCATGAATTCACCATTGCACATCATCTCTACGAATTGGTGCATACTGGAGTTAAATCCATCATAGAAAAAGCTAATAACTAGCCACGTTTTGTAGCCATGATGTGGACAAGCGATAATTAAATCCTTGAACCGTTCCCAACACTGAAAGAATGTTTCATTCTCCTTTTGGGAGAAATTTATTATACCATGCCTCAGTGTGTTAGTTTTATGAAATGAGAAGAACTTTTTAAGGAACTACCAGGTCATCTCAGTCCATGTCCTGATAAATATTGGCCTTAAGGAGTAGAGCCATGATCTGGCTCTCTCTTTTAGAGAAAAAGAAAATAGTTTTAATCTAATTATGTCTTTGGAGATGTTGTTAAAATGCAAGGTGGTAACTATCTTATCGAATTCTTTTAAATGTAGATATGGACTCTCTGAATCAAGTTCATTAAACTTCGGGAGTAATTGGATAATTCCCGATTTAAAATTCATGTTTCCTGCATTAAGTGGGAAAATCATGCAGGAAGGTACGCTTGTTCTCGCCGATTGTAAATAATCATACAAATTTCTAACCGGTGGAAGATAATGTGCCTCGTTCTCATCATGTACCATCCTCGCCGGCAATGTGTGATGCCTAGCATTCTCATCAAAATCCGGTTCATGTTCAACCACGTTCTTAGATGTTTCAAGAGTTCGTAGATATTTTCTAACTCGTTTGTGAATAAATGGCCATTTGACTAACCCTTCCTCACTTAAAAGTCTCAATGTATGATCTCTTACCCACTTGGGCATGAACCACACCAAAATCCCTAGGGTAAAACCTAACCCTAGAAGCAAAATTAGAACCCTAAAGTAAAAATAAAATCTTACAACAAAATGAAAACAATTAGAGGAGAGCAATGAATGGTGTTACTAGTGGTGAGGAACCAACTTGGACAAAAATCCTACAAAACAGCAAACAATGTTAGTAAACTAGAATAAAAATTCTAGAAAACCCCTAATTGAAAATTCTGAAATCAAAACCCTAAGTTAGCAAAAGTTGAAAAAAAAAATCAGAAAACTTAACCTAACTAAACTAAAACCCTTACTACTATATTTAGAACCGTTAACCTAAGCAATTCTCAATAACGACACCAAAAACTTGTTCATAACCCAAAATGTAGGATTGCGATGTAGTAGTAACTTGGTGAGACCAAGATCGTCCTCAAGGATTAAACAAGGTAACAATTCCAAACACTATTAACTAGGACTAAATTAAACTAGGGTTGAATTGCACTTAAGATAATTTAGAAATACAAACTAGATTTTTAATGAAAAATTTGATGAATAGAAGCACTAGGGTTTCCAAAGATCCACTCATGATCATCCACAATGTTAAGCTTATTAATTTAAGTAGATAACTCAATTAGAATTAGAGTCCTATCATATCCAATCGGATGATAGATTCAGTTAAATCATAATTTACTAATCAACAAATATATGAACTTTAATAAGTCAGTTCTAGATAGAATATAGAGTACTTAACTTGTAAGATTACAAAGCATTCACCGTAATTACGATGAATTTAAGAATTTCATAAATTAAAACTTTCATAAACCAAATTGATCAATCTCAGAAATAAAAAAATATTTCGTGTAACCATAATCATAAGAGAAAAGATTAACCTAAAATTATCAACTTTATTCAAACCAAACTATGAAAATTTATCATTCAAATCTATAAGTACTTGAATTAAATAAATCTAAATATTAAGAATTGATTACAAGCTTCACCTTTTAGCCCTAGCTAAAAGGTTTAGCCAACTATGAACATGATTAAGTTAATCTCTCAAAAACAAAAATAAAAACTAAAAAACTTATAAATAAAAAAAAACTCGACATAGAACGGCTCTACCCTCAAGCTCCTCTCTCTCCTTTGCTTCTATATAGCTTGGGACGTGTAGAGCACTCCCTTAAATAACACAAATTCGGCTGATTTTGGTTATTCTAGAAAAATCCATCAAAGTTCGTAAATTTGCACAAAATTGTGCAACCTCTGTGTTCGTTCTTCAATAAGCCGAGGATTTCTTCAGTGCACTGAAGGGGTCAGTCCAGTAAGATTCGATTCAATCGAGGATACTTTGGTACACTGAAGAAACCCTGGGGCCATTTTTTTAATTTTTAGATTTTGATAGTCTGACCCTATGGTTTTGGATTTTTAGTTTTTTAATCTTTTCTGCTCTTTTAACTTGATTTCTTCGTCTCTCTACTTTTCTTCAAACATGATTTGTTGATTTTCCTTCTTGAATTTTCCACATGCTTGATCATCATCTCTTGGACATTAAATCCTATAAATTGCTCCAAATTAACTCGATTTTTCAAATATTTCCTGCGCATAGAAAACACTTCTAATTAAACCAAGCTAACACACTTATGCACAAGAATATGCTATGAAATTGGGAATAAATATGCAATATTTAGCACTCAACAACAGTCATTATTTAAGAGTACATCTTTCATGGCATCCCACAAGTCTAATAATGCCTTGAGCACTGCTTGAATCTTTTGCTCAACAATGAATGACCGCACTTGTTCCACCAGATAAAAGATTGTTTGAGTGATCTTAATTAGGTGGTAGAGGAATTTTGTTGGGTCCTTGACATACACATGTAATAGATTACTGTAATGCCCCTAAATTTCATACATTAGCGGGTCGCATAAATTCTGATTTTTTAGTGCATTTAACAAGTTAAATATTTGATTTTGTCTTCAATAAACAAAACAAATTGGTGGGCTAAGTAGTAGAAACCTTCCTTGGTATAAAATAGGTTGAAGGATCGATTCATGCCCCATTCAAATTTAAATTTAAATTTTGAATGAGAGAAATGGGATATTACAATTGTAACTTCTCTTTATCTCTAACCTCTCTCCTTAAAAAGGATGAGATGACAACTCCTTTTAAAACTCTCTCAGCCTCCATCAATAGAAAAACCCTAAAGAAAAGAGGGAGGGAGAAAACCTTGGAGAAAAGCTCAGATTTGGTAGGTTTACATGCTTTTTTTTTTTTAAAAAAATTAAAAGTATTTTCACTTGATCTATGCAATGAATGGGTTGCATTGCTCTGTTCGGCGTTTTCACTAAAGAGATCGTATTCTCTGCACAATTGCCTTCAGCTTTTGGTGTAAGGAGTTGTCTGGGACTACCTGAGCATGTGGGATCAGATTCACATGGACCATCTGATTTATGGGGTCAAACTATGTTGGGACCTCGAATTTCATATTAATTCGACCATTAGATGGGCCACACCGATTAGAAGGAATCCTAAATGATAAGTCTTATATTGTATACTGTGTCGGGTCATTGGATGTGTGAGATCTAATCTAGATGGTCTATATGATTTTTAGAACCAAACTACATTGGGATCCTGAATATTAGATCGATCTGACCATTTGGTGGACCGCACTGATCAAACGACAATTTTTATCAAATCATGTAAATTGAAGGATGTAGACCATGGAGGTTTTCGATTGAGCTAATGTAACACCCCGAAAAAAAAATCGAGTATTTGGGTACACCCGATTTGACGAGTGCTACTTAATAAAATGCTTATTTAGGAATGTCACATGTGAGAAAAGCACCCACGTGTGTCCTCAATCAGTTTTACATTCATTCCATACTCAGATAATCAGAGTAGTGCATTTCAACTAGCGGATCAAAGCAAGACGGAGATAACTAAATTCAGAAATAAAGGCTAACACCTAAAATGGTACAGTTCAATCGCAGTGTAAGCCCATATGAGAATTATACGAATCGCAATAAATGAAAAAGGAAGGAAAGTACACTACCAAATGGACGATGCTAAAAGCTACAAGAGCGCTCTGAATGCACCACCATCCGGTTCTATACCGGAATCATCTGCATATGTCAAATGGAAGGCGTTAAACGCCAACATAGTGAAGAAATATCCCTAAGATTATGCTCAGGATATTTTAGATATGAGCAAGTTTACATTAAATGTATATATATCTATATGTATTAATCATAAGCTGGTTATTTCTAACGCACAAATGCTAAGCAAATTACACATGTTATGCACGTAAGAAAGCATAAACAATGAAGAAACAAAACAATACATTTTCTAAACGAGTTGATTAAATGCATGTATGTTATGATTTCGCACACAATGCATGTCCCGGGCAAGCCCTGGCCCGACCAACTGGTATCAGAATCCACAGTCCACCTGTCTAGCAGGTCGTAAGTCGTGACTGAGTACACAGCCCGGATGACACAGAGAAATGACATGAGGTGCTCAAGGTAGCGATGGCGCCACATCAAGCAACCAGGCTACACGAGTCCCCCTCAAATGCAATATCATGTATGCATGATTAATTAAAGTATTTATTAGTCCAATTCATTCAGCAAATTGGTGAAGCCAGAATACCAACATCGTATCGTAAAGTCTAACTGGGATTATCTGGCTCCCTGCGATGCGTCACCAATCATCGCCAGTAACCCCTCGATCAAAGGTTGAGTTATCCTACCATGAAAGCTTGATTCGACCGTGACTCGTCAGCCACGCCCAAATCAAAGCAAAAGGGCTCCTCACCCACATATCAAATACAGTTAATCAATTCAGAGGTGTGGGCTAGTCAATTAAAACTAAACCAATACATGCCCGAGTTGTTCGAACAGTGCACAGGCACGCTAACATCGGCCAAGGTCACATTTGTCACAAGGGCTATTCGAACAACGGTCTGTCACCTCTGTCAATGCTCACTGGTCACTACGGGGAGGCTCATCACCCCAGCGTAGGCCGACAGCTCAGACACGGCGTCCCATACTACCATGCCTGGCTCATGAGACTTGGAGATCGTATCGCAATACGGTTTTAAATGGACTATGCATTGGTAATGTCGGTATTCTAAATTCAATAGAGTGTGATTCAATCAATCAAACATAATAATGGTTAACTCTGAATGGACCCTATTTAGTCGACCTAAGTGGACCGCGACAAACCGATAATGGTCCCTATCTGTCAATCGTGTTCCATCTAGTTGATTGAATAGGCTCGTAACTGCTAATCGAATGATAGGTAGTACATTAGTTAAACGGTTGTCAGAGCTTAATCCAGACAGCCATAACTTTACTACAACAGAGCACATCAATAGCACAAATATAGAAAACATTATCACCCAATTTATTAAAGCACCTGGCCCGACCGACTAGCCCGACCAATCCAAAGGATTCGGATGACATAGCCCGGATGACACAGGGCGTTACAAACCAACAAAAGCACAAATGAAATATAATATCATGTTTCTCATATCACTCAAGCAATTCATTAAGCATGTTTTCACCCAACTATAACCGAGGCATTTCATCAAGCATGTTATCATCTAAAATAACAATATAGGCATTTCATCAAACATATTATATGCACATCACTAATTTACAATAAATTATAATTCAAACAATTTTAACATTTATAAAATAAATAAAATTCAATATAATTAAACAATCATCCATTAACAATTCTTGAGAAAAGCTTGGGGTTAGATCTTCACCTTATATTCAAAATTTCATGTTTTGGAGGCGGCCCGAACGCCGAAAATTGGAGAAAACCTCAAACACCTACATAGAAGTTCAAACCTACCATTAATAATTTGGATTTAGTCTTAATTAAATGTTAAACAATTAATTAGGTTTAACTTATTTTAATTAGATGACATCTCAACCCGATTCAACAAATCGAGTCCCGAAATCGGCGCATCATCGAAATCTTAACAGAGCCTAGCTTGATAACGGCTCTCGCAAGATCATGAACTGCCCTAAACGACAGTTGAGATCCAAATCCCTAACACCCATAAACCCTAACGATAGGGTTTACGAAATTAGAAGAGCATAGAGGGTTTTCTAACCTTAACAGGTTCAAAACACAAGAAATTTGAGAGAAATCACAAAATCCTAAATCAATTAGAAGAAAAAAATGTAAGATTCACAAAATCTAACCCTAGGTAGCTTAATCGGAAGGCATGAAGCATTTCTTACCTCCGATCGTCGACAGAAGGGATTCGGCAGAAGAAAGTGCTTCGATTGAAGGGAATCGGTAAGGAACACCAATCCATCCCTCACACTTTCACTCTTTCTCTTCTCCTCCTCCTATTTTTCTTTTTCTTTTTCTCTCCTTCTCCCTTAGGCAATTTCGGATTTGGGGAGAAAGCCCCAAATGAATCCTATTTATAGTACAGAAATTGGTGAAAATGGCCCTAATGGCTAAACATTTTGTATTATGACCCTATAGGAGGTTGTTTTCCATTATTGGGGCCCACCGGGAGGTGTATGGGATGATCTAGGCCATGGGATAGGTGAACATAGTGATGATTTATCTATGGACAAGGTTTTCCGCATTTCGGATGCGACGATCGACGGTTATGATACATTGTTCATTTAACGGTCACCGATCATCGATCGGGTCCTCGGCTTTAGGGTTAGCTGCAAGCAAATGTTTAAGACTAGAATCCTTAATTTTGTTGGAATCTAGTGGCTCGAAATCCATAACTTCACGTAAGTCCAAGTGGACAAAATTAACTTAAATTCTGGAAAATTCAGCACACAAGTACGCATCACCTGGACAATATTTTTGGAACTTTATAACTAATTAATTATTTTTATAATTTTTATATTGATTCCTTATCATGTGTACTTTCGTCCTACAAAATTTTAGTCCATTCCGATGTTTATAAAAAATTAATAAAATTCTAGAAGTATACGCTATTGGAAAACCACTAATTTTCCGAACAGTTTCTAAATATTTCTAAATAAAAACTATTTATAATATTTATTTTATTTTTTATATATTTTTATATAAAATTGGACTCGTCAAGCTTCAATATGGCTTTTGAATCACATCAATCGGAGTTATAACGAAGGAGATATCATTTTTTAAAGTTGACTAAAAATGCAGGATCAGAACTGCGAAATCCGGTCAACCTGGGTCCAAATCCGGTCAACCGGTTTGGGGAATCCGGTCAGCCGGCTGGGGCATCCGGTTGACCGGTTGCTGCTGTCCTAGTTTCTTCTAAAACCTCAAAATTTTCTATTTTACATCATTTATTCATTTTTTGCTTCACTCCATTCGCCATCTACCTTGTTTTTGAACGATCCACGACCCACAGGGGCCCAACCTTCTCGATTGGGGCATCCAAACATCAAATTTACCACTTTTAGAGTCATGAATCCTCAAGTCATTCATCTCCTAAACTTTCATTCCTCTACGTTACTTTCCCTTTCTTCATTCCACCTACCGAAGTGATCTTACCTTACGTATCCAAACGTCCGTAGACTCAAGTCCCCTCACCAAGGTACCTAAAGTTCAAGTTGCTACATTCAAAATCAATTAGAACTAGGGAGTTTGATCCTAAGGTTCCAATTTCTAAATTTAAGGCCACTCATTTTGGTCCCAACACGTGCGAATACACGCACGGACATGCATTCAAATCGAGAAATTAAAGATAATGCCCAAGCACATCTAATTTCTAAATTGGAGAAAATCCAGGGCGTTACAGCTAATCATTAGACCTCTTTACTAATCAATCATGGCAAGGCCAATGGTTGGTTTGGATCTAACCGGCATGTACAATTGGACTCTGAAAATGAGATTTAGGAAAAATTCCCAAATTTTCGATTAGGTTCGTCAAAATCGATCCAAGTCTAGAGACTTTTCAATTCGAATTGAATCGATCAACAACACTAGATTGAGTCCAGAGACTGTTGGTCGAAATTCGATAGTTTTTCGATTCAATCGACAGATCGTCGATTCGATCGACAATGCAATCAATCCGATCGACAGACAATTGAACATATCTCTTTGATTCCGAAACTGGAAATCTGGATTGAGGAACATATTATAGTTATAGAATCAAATAAATTATGCATGTCCAGACCATTTAAATATCTTTGGATAGTAGTGTTCACTTTGATTTGATCAAATGGGTCCCACAATAGGTTGTGGTGATCACAAACCCAGTGTTAAGGGTTGGATCTAAATGAATCTACTTTGGACAATGTGTAATCCTTCGTGTGGACTCCAATTTAGAACCTAATCAATTAGAGGTGAGCCCCTTTGTATGAATTAATATAAACAACAAAATGATTTTTACTTGCATATTGTATTAGGATTTTAGATTCGTTTTAATTTGTTTAACATAGTGGGATCTACATCTCCAAGTTACAGGTGAGTGATCCTAACAAGTTTCATCTCCATTATAATTAAAATAGCTTTGATGTATCTTATATATTCGATTTAAGGTTTTGAGTTACTGTTTGTTTGTTTAGTTAATTGGAAACTACCCGATCTAATGTTTGTTAAACACCTGATTTGATTAGTTTCCTTTGAGAGCTATCTTTTTTTATTGATTTCATTTACATATAATTTGTGTTGCCTTTATTTTGGAGTATCAAATTCATAAAAGTGATGAATTTTCTTACAAATGTGTAATTATGATCGAACATTAATTTCTTGCATGCACACTATGTGCCTAGTCTATCTTGGGGGATCTATTTAAATGAGTTTATCCTTGTGAGCCTTTCTACCAGATGCAGGCCACACCCATGCCCACCATATTGATGAAAGCCTGCTCAAGTGGCGGATGTGAGCCTTGCCCATGCCTACCAAACTGGTAGAAGCCTGCCCAAGCAACAGATGCGGGTTGACGGTATTCCAACTCAAGCAAGTGGATGGTTATCCCACTCGATGCATTCATTCATTTCATTCGTTGTACGCATTTATACGACATTAATGCATTCATCCATTTTATGCATTTACATGACCTTAATGGTTATTTTGTGAATCTCATATTTGTTGTGCTATTTTAATTTTAATGTATACAAACCATGCTAGGAATTCTCACTAGACTTGGCCAGCTTACACTCTATTGAAGAAAAATCGTACATATGTAGTCGAGGTAGTACTGTTGGCCCAAGAGCATGAGAATGTGGCCGAGTCAGAGAATGACCCACGAGACACGTGGTCTTATTTGACAGAAGAAGAAATCATTGTATTAAACTAAATACAAATGACTGATTTTAGTTATTTAGTATTCTTTGGATCATTTCTTGTCTAGTTACTTGTCAATTAGAGATTAAGGCGTTGATTTCATTTTCTGATTATGGATGTTGGGCATGAAGATTGCAATCATTTGATTTGATTCTTAATGATTATATGTGAATAAGATCCCAAATGGGTGAGTTCGTGGATGCTTTATTGATGTTTGAATTGAATGGATGTTAGTTGTGATATAGTGTGTGTGAATGATGATAGATGGAACTTAGAATCCACATTTATAATATTAGATTGATGCCTCAGTGTAGACGCACTAATTGAATAAGTACACTTGGTGTACAAGTCACGATGCAGAATTTGGATTCGAGATGCGTGCTCGGTACTCAGATTTCGAGTCATGATAATTACAGATAATACAATCAAATCAAGGGACCCATCGCATGATATCCAGCATGTAACAACATTAGATTTCTAGAATGTAACAATAAATGAATGATGGACATCATACTTGCATGCGATGTGCACAATGAAGATATCTATGGTATAAACTTATTGATGCCAATGTCCTAAACCAAGGAGTCTCTATGGATCCAAGCAGTCAGTATACTTTACCTAATTATCCACCATATGTACAGGCTTAAATAAGTGCACCAATATAATGTTCACCATTTAAAGTGGGGTCCACAATTTAGACAGTTTATAAGTTGGTATATATCATCCACCATGTTCTACTAAATTATCAGTGTTCTTGTTAACTAATATATGGACTGTATAGCTTATAGTGCTAATACCTATGTACAATCTGGTATGCACAGCGTGGACCAGGCAAGTCAATCCATTCATCATTGGCCCTGGCTTGAATGCTGGGCCTAGATGTCAAACCTAGCTCAACCCTCGAGCCAAGTTTAGTGGCGCCAGGCCTTTTTGCCGGGCACCAACATTCCGCTGGAAAAAAAGGGCTAGTGAATGAATTCCCCACCGAGTCACCGACCGACCCTTTGAGGGGGAAAGAATAAAATAATAAAAAAAAAAATCCCCACCTACCAACGGGAAAGGAGTGGATGCTCTGCCTCCTTTGGTGGATCATAAGTTGGGGCGCTCCTGAGGGGCATGAAAACGGTCCTCAATACCGGTTACCGAATCGAACCCCCCTCCAGGTGGGAACGGGCAGCTTCTTTGAGTGGGCATCGTGATGTATGGGTCTCATCCACACCGTCCATCCATTGTTACGTGGAATTTTATGGATTAGGACCAAAATTTGGGCAGTTCGAAGGCTCAGTGGGCCACACCACAGAAGCATTAGTGATAATGATTCTCACCGTTGAAACTTTCCTAGGGCCCATCGAGATATTTA
Organism: Liriodendron chinense; assembly: GCA_003013855.2. Taxonomy (NCBI): domain Eukaryota; kingdom Viridiplantae; phylum Streptophyta; class Magnoliopsida; order Magnoliales; family Magnoliaceae; genus Liriodendron; species Liriodendron chinense. Next base: position 3,662,930 of record ML058552.1, read on the forward strand.
TTTGCCATCCAACCTATTCACAGAGTCACATAGATCTAGATGAAGAGAAAACAGAAATATAAACTCAATCCAAAACTTCGGTGGCCCCCAATAATTTTTCAACGGTAAGATTTTAATCCCCATTGTATGGTCCACCTATGTCTTGGATCTGCCCAAATTTTGGTCCTATCTCATAAAATGCCACGGAAAAATGGATGGACGGTGTGGATGAAACCCATACATCACGGTGGCCATCAAAGCAGCTGCCCGTTCCCAGCTGTAGACGGGCGGGGGTAGGACGCAATCCGCATTCAACCGAATCTCCTCAACCATTTCCCCGAATCCTTCCTTCTTTAAATACCCCATCAAGCTGTTTCAACTCCTCCATACTTTCTCTCTCTTCTCTCGAGCTAAAATCTCTCTCTCTCTCTCTCTCTCTCTCTCTCTCTCTCTCCCCCACTGGCCATGTCTCCCCGCGAGCTGATTTCAAGCGTACGAAACTCTCCTTTCTTGAATTTTTCTTGATCTTGATCTCTACCTGATTCGTCTTTGTATTAATCCTGTCTATTAAGTAGGTTTTATGTGTTGGATTAGTAATTTGTTCATGAAAATAATGAAATTCAACACATTTCCAAATTTGATTCAAATTCTGGTCTTGAGCTATGAATGACTCTGTAAAGAATTTGTTGGGTTCGCAAAATTCTTATGAGAAAGGAGATATCATATTGAAGAATATGTTTGAAATATCAAAGAGTCGCATACTTTATCAGGCATGTATCACGATCTCTCCAATCAGTGAAGTGGGCGGCTCCACGATCTATCTCATCAGTGAAATGGACCCATATGGTCTGTAACAATAGTTAGTTGGCACTCAAGCAACTATTCGAAGAAGGATAAGCTAAAAAATACTTATTTTTAGGCCACTTTTTGGCTACTAAATGATGGCTGAATAACATGAACTTGGTTCAGTTGGAAATCTTATTAAGGAAATCTTATTAACTTTTAAATGAGCTCAATATCATGGGATTTTGTTATGAACTGGGTTAATTATGGTCGATTCATGGAAGCATTGTATGGTTCTTATAGGATTTGGGGTATTTTACTCATTATTGATAATGTTAGGATTAGTTTAATGGATATGAGAATTAGATTTGGGCTTTGAGTTTGACACGCACAAAATTTGTAGATGCCAGATGGATGAATTGTGAATGTTATAGTTTGTTTGATTTTTTCCCCTAATCCTACAATTGGATTGTTTTGGGGGTGCAATGCTCTTATTGGTGGAGTAGTTCAATAGGAAGTTCTAGGATTTTTTGTCAATTTCGTATTGCCTTGATTCATCTATCTTGCATCAGTTTTTCCTATTAGGGCAAGTTTAACTACTTCGTATGGATTTGATGTCACCAAACACTACGGATTTACAACCGTTGATTTTAATATCAACTTGTTGATTGTAGTCAACCTATGTAATAGACTATTAGATAGCACTTGTTTGTAATCAACTTATGTAATTGTCCATTACATTGCGCCTGTGGGAGTTTTGTGTTCTCATTGCCGGTCCCCAGCCCAAGGAGGGGGGGGGGGGGGGGGGGGGGGGGGGGGGTTGCGTCAAGTTGGTAGTTGGCATCAAACTTATGCTATAACTTTCATCATGAATTTAAACAACATAACATTCCAAACACATGCTAGGGCATTCCCTATAAGTGACAAGTTGCATCAGAACTTGGGTGTAGTGAGAAATGAGGCAAGGGTTGGCTAGGGCGTCGACTAGAAGCGATACACTACAACAAAGCCTGGTTGCTATGAGAAGTAGGCAAGGGTTCCCACGCCATTCTGGATGCACGTGGGTAAAGAAGCTAGTCTAGGTGAATAAGATTCATCTTGCCACATGGAATAAATGACATTGGCAGGTAACTGTATAGATGTAGGTACGATAAAACGAGGAAGAGTAAACATTACTTGCATTTGGGAGAACAAGTGGAGAGGGGCAAAAAAAGTAGAGAAATTGATGGACATAAACTTCAATATATATGAAAGGACAACAATAGAAATGTGGTAAGGATAGTGGTAGATAAAGATTTAAGGGATAAACTTGTAGATGTTAGTAGAGTAAGTCATATTATTTTATTAATAAAGCTTGTATTAGGAGAGGAGATAATTAATGTTAGTAGTGCAGATGCACCACAAGCAGCATTAGAGGATAGAATTAAGAGATAGTTATGGAAGGATATGGACTAATGCAAGGATTTTCAAACGAAGAGAGGATTTTTGTAGGAGGAGACTGATGTGGACATCAAGCCCTTTAGGGTTTATTAGTGTAGAGGCGAGTGACACCTATATCTTTACGGCTCGATGATGACGGGCCTGGATCGTTCGTGATGACTTGAGGAGCATCGAAGACCTTACACATGTAGTCCGAGACATTTAAGAAGACCCCACCTTGGGAAGACATGTGTAAGTTGCTTGGAGGAGATGATCGGACCGTTGGATTGCGATGATGATGTGATCGGACCGTTGGTTCGTCGTGGCCCACTTTCATCACACCATCATCGCAGCCCATCGGGCGTCTTAGATTTGAGTTTATTTTATGCACTTTTACTTATTTGAGTTTTGGGTTAGTGTGCGTACGTTTTTTTGGTGCAAATATCTTTTTTTTTTTAAATTTTTGTTAGTAGGGGTATTTTGGTAATTATGTTAATTTCGAATTTTATAAGGGTGTTGCCCTAAACCGTTTTCATGATGCTATTGATTATTGATTAAGAAAAGCTTGGTGGCTCCTCTTCCTCTTCTCCTTCTCTTTGTGGATCTTCATCTTCTTTCCCAATCTTCTTCTTTCTTCTTCCCTCCTTCTTCCAACTTTCTTTTAAGGTAATTCCTTTTCTTCCCTCTTTCTTCTAAACTTATTTTCTCTCATTATCCGCAACCCTAAAATATGAGAATTAATCCCTAAACCCATTTCTCACAGATTTTCATTCCCTAATCCGAGAAATCCTTTGATCTCCCGGACTAGTGAATCCCATTGTACGTTTGGATTATAACCATGCAAGATCGGGTGGTTTCATCCCTCGCCGGATCCAATCCACGCAATACTTGAAATCCTTACTACGTGGTTGTGATGATGGCCCCTTTTAATGCATGTTTCCCTTATATTTTTCTTGATTATGATGATAGTTGTTGAATGTTTAATTTAGATTGTTTGGAGTTTTTATTATTATTCTTTTATTATTCCACTGGGTTAATTGTGCTCATGAACATGCTTCATAATTAGGGCATCCTGCATCAAATTTTGGTATCAAAGCTTAGGGTTTTGCATGGTTGTGTCTAGATCGAGTTATCAACCTAGGGTTTCACTTTAGGTCAGTTTTAGAAATTTTTCAGATTTAGAAAGTTTCCAAAAGTAGAAACTTTTCATTTTTAGAAAGTTTTCAGATTTGGAAAATTTCCAAATTTAGGTCGAAGTGTCCAGATTTAGTGTTTTCTAGACTTAGAAAGTCTGATTTTTGAAATTTGCTATTTTAAAATTTTTTTTCATTTTTGGAAAGTTTCCAAATTTAGAAAAATTCCTAAATTAGAACATTCTGGTTTGGTGAGTCAAGGGTTACGAAGTTTGTCAGTTCATGCTTCATCATAGGATTAGATTCATATCATTCACATTGTGAGTCATCCAGTCTATAAAGTCGAGTGTAGGAAGAACCTAGGACAAGTCCTTCGTTGTGTGCCCATTCGTTCTGGTTATGGTTTTGGATTACACATAACCACCATGAATCAGGATCAGATTCTGGAGGCTTTGGCCGCCATATCCCAATGTCTAGATAACATTGAAAACCAGTTTAGAAAATCCTTTCAGAATCTCATCAACAAATAAGAGGCATTCAACCAGGCTAGCCTCGGCTATGGAAAAGATGATCAACATCATGCCTTGGTGAATGGCAAGTTGGAAGGGTCCAAACATGATGTTTATGGAGTGGAAGAGTACATGCCTGGCATCGATAGTGATGAAATGGAAGAAATTGAGGCATTGCTCACAATCGTTGAGAATGACGAAGTGTGTGCTAGTGATGAAAAGGTCGAAGAGATTGAGACTGCACCACTTCCAGATGTTATGTGTGACTTAAGTGATGTAGATTCTCAATCTAAGTCTCTTACCATAATGCACACGAATGAATTTGAAAAGGAGACTAGTGAGGATACGATGGTAGACACCCACATGACTTTTGATATCCTACCAGATGATTTATTGGATGAATTTTCACCCAAATGGGACATTCAACACCCAATCGATCTTGTCCTTGGGTCGATACTATCAAGCTTTCCTCCATACCAGGTGAACCCTGCAGAACATGTAGAAATGCAACGTCAATTTGATAAACTTCTCAGGGAAGAATTTAATTAGGAAAGTTTGAGTTGGAGTTTTGTTTTGTGTGCCATGCCTGCCCTTTTCACTTCCAAAAACAATGGCATGTGGCGCACGTGCGGGCACATTCTGGTCGTCCACAAAATCTTAGTGCGATGTAATCACGGCATGATGGATGTGATGGTCAGCATAATGGCCAATGTCAAGATCTGTTCAAAACTTGGTATCAAAAGTTTGTGTTCTCAAGTATTGGGATACCTGAACATCATTTTTGTTTATAACACTTATAATGAGAAATTATGTGTCACCCACGAGAAGAGTCCTTTTGATATGGTTGTTTATTTTCATAAGGTTGTTTATTTCGAGTCCGTTGTTTCGAGAGTCCATTAATTTCATTCATGCCTGTCTCCTATAAATCGTCAGAGTCAGCTGATGCATTTGCCCGCCACATTCATGATTTGCATTCATATAGTAGAAAGCGGATAAATGTAGGCAATGAGAGTTACAAACAGTCAGCTGACTTACATTGTAAGGTACAAGAATTTCATGAGGGAAATTATGTAATGGTACGGATAAGGCCAGAGTGGTTTCCTCAGGGTGCCGCTAGAAAATTACAAGCTCGCAGTGCTGGACCATTCAAAGTATTGCGGAAAATTGGGTCTAATGCGTACCAAATGGACCTTCCACTTAACATGAGGATTAATTCAACAATCAATGTGGAAGATCTAGTCCTTTTTCTGAATCCTTCCATAAACTATTCTCCCCATTCATGGCCATATTCTGAGTTTTCTTCCCAGCCTGTTCCACCCATCCCAACTTTAGTTGAGCAAAAAGAAGAAATTGAAGGGATTGTGGATGAGGAGATCGTATCCACTCAAGATGAAGTCTTCCAGCGATATCTTGTTAAATGGAAGAACAAGCCACCATCCGATTCTACATGTCTCCAGACATGTTGGAGAAGCACCAGAGCTTTATCTTGCCAGAGTTGAGCTCTTCTCAGCCAAGGAGAATGATGCGGACATCAAGCTTTTTAGGATTTATCAGCTTAAGAGATGAGTAACACCTATATCTTTATGGCTCGATGATGACGGGCCTGGATCGTTCGTGACGACTTGAGGAGCATCGAAGACCTTACACATGTAGTCTGAGACATTTGAGAAGATCCCACCTTGGGAAGACATGTATAAGTTGCTTGGAGGAGATGATTGGATCGATGGATCGTGATGATGATGTGATCGGACCGTTGGTTCGTCGTGACCCACTTTCATCACACCATCATTGGAGCCCATTAAGCATCTTAGATTTGAGTTTATTTTATGTACTTTTACTCATTTGAGTTTTGGGTTAGTGTGTGCACGTTTTTTCATGCAAATGTATTTTTTTTAATTTTTTATTAGTAGGGTATTTTGGTAATTATGCTAATTTCGAATTTCCTTACTATGTGGTTGTGATGATGGCCCCCTTTTATTGCATGTTTCTCTTATATTTTTCTTGATTCTGATGATAGTTGTTGAATGTTTAATTTGGATTGCTTGATTTATTCCGCTGAATTTTATGTCTGATACATGCATGAAAGTTTAGGCCGTCCTAGATCAGAGACTTAAATGGTCATGTAGAAAAGAAATTGGAGAATATAAGAGCATACATGGAGGATATAGTTTTGGAAGAAGAAATGGGATGTGGGATGCTATCTTAATTTCGCTATGGCATACTGATACAATCTAGTTGTAGCAAACACATACTTCAAAAAGAGAAATGACATCTAATAACTTTCAAAAGTGGATCGTATACACGCTAAATAGATTTCTTTCTACTTAGGAAAAAACAACCAATATTGTAAGGATTGTAAGGTTATACTAAGAGAGTTTGACTATGGAATATAGTTTAATAGTTATGAATGTACATTACGAGAATGAAGAAAGTGAGTGGAATTAATAGGTGTCCAAAACTTAAGTGGTGGAATTTAAAAGGAGAGAACAATGTTGTCCGGAAATAAATTGATGGAAGAAGGAAGGTCGAATGTTGAGGAAAAAGTAAAATGTTATAAGGATGAGATGGTTAGGTGAATTAAGAAAGTGGCAAAAGATATTTTAGAAGTATTTGGAGGAAAAGCCAATAGTATAAGAAAACTTGATGATAGAATGACGATATATAAAAGAGTATTCACGAGAAACATTTATGTTTCAAAGGATGGGAAGAGACTAGGAAAGATGAAAATTTTAAGGAATATAGAAATCCTCAAAAAATTGCCTAAGAAAGCAGTAAGTGAGGCTAAACTTAAGGCTTCCATGATTATCACAATAGATTGGAGCTGAGAATGTGAGAAAGATGTCTTCAAACTTTAAAAAATGAGAGAGAGGAAGGGTAGGGACCTAGATCATGTTAGTTGCATTAAGAGCGACAACCAGAGGGTATTAGTAAAGGACAATGAGATCAATGAAAGGTGGAGAAGCTGTTTTCAGAACTTGTTAAATGACAACCACTTTGAGAGCATCGAGATAGAAGGAATCATGAAATCAAATGATGTTGGAGATCGTTGATACTTTCATAAATGCCCGACAAAAGTACAATATCCTATGATTTACAATTTGTGTTTTAAGTCAAATCTTAGGAAAAATGATTTAATCCGACTTAAATCCCTATTTGAACGAATCCTACGATTCTAAGATTTGAATCCTTCGATTTCTGATTCAATTATTGATTTACGATTCAAATTATAATTGTTCTCTTCTTTTTTAAAATTTATGTGGCTTCCATATTATGCTTTTAAACTGGTGTGGGCTTCAAGAATATTTTAAAACAGCTCAATTGTTTATTTTATTTTCTATAAGAGATTAAGCAATGAGTCTTTCTTCAACCTTAAATTGTGGAGCTTTTTTTTATTTTAATTTTTATGATTTCTTACCCCTTAATTTGTCAAGATGCCAAATTAATCTATCGATTTATTTGGAATGTTTCTATGGATGTCTGTGATTGTATTGACCTATATGTATTATGGTAATGGTTTGGATAATTGGATTTGACTTCAACTTAAAGATTTCGCTTTTTCTTCTCATGTTATCTTGAATTCAAGTTGTGTTTTTCTAGGGTTTCATTATGTGATTTTAGAGTCAAAGGTTTATTTGATTTTTCATATAATAATGAAAGCTTATTAATAGATTTGTTTTGAAGGCCAAATTAAACTTTATGACTTCGACTTTGAAACATGACAGGATTTATGCTTTGAGGGGAACATTACTTCGAAGTCCATCAAGTTGGTGCAATGCTTTTTTGGGTTTAAGTTGATATGTTAATTATGCAAATATATCTTCTCTATGAGACTTGAAATTGATGATTGGGCACAATTTTGAAAAACATTTTCTTTTGAGTTCCCAGGGTTTAGAATTTTTTTTTTTTTTTTTTTTTTTGAGTTTTTGGAAGATCATTTTAGACTTCTAATCATCTCAATCTCTTGATAAATGTTATTCTTTAATTTGCAGTCTAGATTTTCAACTTAAAGTTTTGATAATATCTTTATAAAAACCTTTTAACAATGAAATGATCACATTTAGGTTGAGTTTTATTAAAATAAATGTTAAACAATGCGTGGTAGAAGATATTCTACAATAACCTACAAATTATGATGTGGAATGATAGAATAATGAACATTTGATTGTATCCTATTTTTTAGATTTTATGAATATTATTTCAAATTTCTTATATATTTTGTGTAAAAGATTATAAAAATCCTATGATTTTACAAGTTGCAATTTCAATCCTTTTGTGATTTTACGATCTGATTTGACTTCCAAAAAATTGGTTCCATGATTTTACTTGGACTTTAAAAATTACTTGTTTTCTTGGGAAGTTTCTGAGGTGGTGATATGGATCAACTTGTGTTCTGACACGTTTTGACAACATGGGGCCTCGGAATTGTAGATTTCCAACAGAAGAAAGAAAGAGGAGTTTTGAGAGAGAGAAGAAGAGAGGTTAGGTCTCAAAACCTAATCCTCCAATTTTTATTATAATAGGGCTTATTTGCCTTTTACAACTTACTGCCTTAGAGAAGAGGAAATAACATAAAATCCCTTATGTTTCAACACTCCCCCTCAAGTTGGTGCGTGAATATCTATCATGGCCAACTTGCCAGAAATCTCACGAAGAGTAGTGGAATTTAGAGCCTTTGTAAATATATCTGCCAATTGATCTGAAGAACGAACGAAGGGTGTGGAAAGTTCTCCTGAAGCAATCTTCTCTCGAACGAAATGGATATCAACCTCAATATGTTTAGTCCTCTCATGAAAAATTGAGTCTGAAGTGATATGAATGGCTGCTTGGTTGTCATAATAGAGAGGAATGGTTAGAGTCAGAGAATGAATCTAACTCTTTCATGATGGACTTTAACCAAAGTAGCCGCATGTCCCATAAGTAATAGCTCTGTATTCTACCTCTGCACTTGACCTGGAGCCCATAGGTTGTTTCTTACTTCTCCAAGTCACCAGGTTTCCTCCTGCAAAAGTACAATATCCAGACGTAGATTTTCTATCTGTAGAGCAACCTGCCCAATCTGTATCTGAGAAACCACATACATTCACATGCTCATGATTTTTGTACAAAATTCCTCGACCTGGACACGTCTTTAAGTATCTTAGGATATGATGAACTGCCTCCAAGTGAGGCTTCTTGGGAGAATATATGTATCGACTCACAAAACTCACTTCTTGAGTAATATCTGGCCTTGTGATTGTCAAATAAATCAATTTCCCAACTAGTCTCTGATACATGCCAGTGTTTTTAAGCTTGTCACCTATGTCTGCATGCAGTGAGTGTTTCTGCTCCATGGGGGAAGGCGCTGGTTGAGAACCCAACTTTCTTGTCTCCTTGAGAAGATCAAGGGTATATTTTCTCTGAGAAATGAAGATGCCCTTTGATGAGCAGGCCACCTCAATTCTCAGAAAATATCGCAGATAACCCAAGTCTTTCATTTCAAACTCCTTGCTTGGTTGATGTTTGGTTTGTTGGATGAATTGCAAGTCATCACCAATAAGGACAATGTCGTCCACATACACAAGCAGAATAGTTCTTCCCTCTGGGCGTGAATGAATGAACACTGTATGATATGTTTGGCAGCGCTTGAACCCAAAGGAGAGAACTGCAGAACTAAATTTTGCAAACCAAGCTCTGAGAGACTATTTTAAACCATACAAAGCCTTTTTCAGCTTACACACCTTTCCTGACTCCCCTTTAAGCTGAAAACCAGGGGGAAGGTCCATGTACACCTCCTCAGTCAGATGACCATTTAGAAAAGCATTCTTGACATCCAATTGGAACAGAGGCCAATCCAGGTTAGCCGCTAGAGAAAGGATGAGACGAACAGAATTGAGTTTTGCCACAGGAGAAAAAGTCTCAGTATAATCAACTCCAAAAAGTTGAGTGTAGCCCTTAGCCACCAGTCGAGCTTTGTATCTTTCTACAGTACCATCTGCACGATATTTGATGGAGAAGACCCATTTACAACCAACTGTCTTCTTCCCAAGAGGTAGAGAGATAACATCCCATGTACCACTCTTGTGTAGAGCTTCTATCTCGGCTTCCATAGCTTGTTTCCAAGCAGGTACTACCAAAGCATCATGAATAGATCTGTGAATAGTATGAGAAGATATAGCTGTTAAGAAGGAACAATAGGATGATGACAAGGACTCATAACACAGAAAATTTGATATAGGATGCAAAACTGGATGATGACTACGAGTGCGAGTTGCAACAGGAGAGGAAGAGGTACCTGAGGTTAGAGTTGGATCTATTGCCACGGATTGAACTTGAGTTGGTCTTACCCGCTGACGAACATAGGTAATGAGTTTCTTCGGTTCACTAGTAGCCGGTGGAGTGACCAATGTAGGTAATGGAAGAGTAGGTGAGGAAGAGCCAGGTTCGACATTAGCAGTGTAGAAAGCACGATTCTCAAGAAAGGTGCATCCATGGAAACATAAAGCTTCCTGCATGTGGGATCATAGCACCTATACCCCTTATGTTGCATAGAATATCCAATGAAGATACATTTAATTGCTCTGCAGTCAAGTTTGTTTCTGGAAGGACTAAAGTTATGGACAAAACAAACACACCCAAACACATGAGGGATAATATGGAATAATGGTGAGGATGAAACTAGGATGTGCATTGGGATTTTCCCTTGAAGGACACGGGTTGGAAACCGATTAATCAAGAAATAGGCCGTTAGAACTGCGGCTAACCAATATGACTTGGGAACATCCATACCTAGTAATAGAGAACATGTAACTTCTAATAAATGGCGATTCTTTCGCTCGGAAACCCCATTTTGTTGAGGAGTATACACGCAGGAAAGTTGATGAATAATGCCATTATCTTGGAGATAGTTTGTAAATGACTTAGATGAATATTCCCCTCCATCGACAGACCGCAAGGTCTGAATGGAACAACCATATTGATTTGTTACCAGCTTGTGAAATGTTTGAAACAATGAGAATAATTCATCACGTCAACGCATAAGATATACCCATGTTACTCGTGAGAAATCATCAATGAAAATAATAAAGTATTTGAACTCATCAAATGAGGCTACGGGACTAGGTCCCCATATGTCAGAAATGGACAAGTTCAAATGCTTTGGTACTTCTATGTTCAACCACAGGGAATGAATTACGAATGTGTTTGCTAACTTGACACACTTCACAACCAGTAATATCATCACTTTTATTTAAATTTGAAATAATCAAGTTCAAGACACGACTTGGAACATGGCCCAATCGAGCATGCCACAAGCTTACAGACTCATTATTTGAAGCAGTAATTTGAGCAGTAGTATTAACAGAAAGACAAGAGCCACTACTACTATTAGTAAATGCCATCAATAACTCCCCTTGTTGTAGAAAGTAAGGACCATCTCGTTCAAATCTTGTACCAATAATCCTCCTCGTACTCAAGTCCTGAAACATGCAAGATTTGGGAGAAAAAGTTATACTGCAATTTAGAGCACGGGCGAGACTACTGACATAAATTAAATTTGCATGAAATTTTTGAATATACAGGACATTTGAGAGAGTAAGGGAGGAGGATACACGAACAGAACCAATAGATTGTACAGGAGTAGTGCTACCATCAGCAAGACGAACAAACTAAGAATAGGATGTAACAGTAGAAGATGTAAGGAAGCGACGCATACCGGTCATATGATTAGAAGCCCTAGAATCGATGATCCAAGTGGATCGGGTTGAAGAAGCATGCAAGGCAGTACCTGTGGTTCCAGCGAAGGAAGTGGATGAGAGCTGTAGATCAGAGGAAGGCGTAGTGGATGTAGAAGGCTGCAGCGATCTCAGGAGTTCCATAACTTCTGCTCTGGACATCAATGTAGACTCAGAAGGAGAAGTATTAGGGATTTTGACATTATCCATAGATTGTTCCTTAACATCTATTATGGCAGCATGTGCTGAGGGATAGCCATGTATTTTGAAGCATCGTTCCACTGAATGCCCTGAGCGGTTGCAGTGAGTACAGAAGTAACGTGAACCTCCACGTCCACGACCTCGACCACGAACTGAGGAACTATCACGTGAATCAAAACGGCCACCCCTTCCATTAGGTGAAGCAGTGGAAGACGTAAAAGCTGCTCGCTCTTGTGTAAGAGATGATAAAGTAGTGAGCATGGTCATCACTTGACGATGACTCTCCTCGGTATGAACAATGGAGTAAACTGTCTCAAGCGATGGAAATGGGATCGTAGCAACCAGTTGGGTACGAAGGGACTCATAGTCTGCATTTAGTCCAGTGAGAAACTTGTAAGTTTTGGCTTTGTCTTCACGTTTGCGCACTATTTCAGCATTGCTACTATCCGGTAGTTCACTTAATGGCTGTAAATAACTCAACTCTTCCCATGATCCCATTTGCTCTGTAAGGCCCCAAAGTACTCAGTGACTGATATATTAATTTGAGCTAGTGAGTAAAGTTCTGTTGTCAACTGAAAAATGTGAGGTTCATTTGAGGTCGTTCCATATGATTTTTGGAGTGCAGTCCATATAGCTGCGGCACTTTCATAAAAGAAATAAGCAAATGCAACATGTTGTTCCATAAAATTTAATGACCAGCCCATAACAATGGCATTTGCAGACTCCCATGCATCAACTTTTGTGGGATCTGTAGGTTTCTTGTTGGCACCTGTCAGGTATCCGAATTTTTCTTTTCCAACATCATACACTTCGGACTGCTCGGGACCACAACAGAATTTTTTTTCTATTGAATTTGGTGGAAGTAATAGAGAGTAGGTCCTCAGAAGATCTCGAATCCATAGTTGCAGTAATCTTAAGGAAAAAATAAATAAATACTCAATACTAGGTGGCCGAAAAAGCTTCAATCATCCCGAATAGCTTCGAATAGGCTCCATTGTAAACAAATAACCATCTAGAGACCTATGAATATCAACTTCAACATCAGATTGTCAGTCTGGCGGCCTTGGCAGCGTCAAATTTGCACTCCAACGACCCTGGGGGGTCGGATCTAGCTTCCGGCGTCACATCTATAGTCCGACGGCCCTAGGGTGGTCGGATCTGGCTTCCGGTGCACCTGCCGGCGTCAGATCTGGCTTCCGGCGCCCCTGGTGGCGTCGGTTCTAGCTTTCGGCGCTCCTGGTGGCGTCGGTTCTAGCTTTCGGCACCCCTGGTGGCGTCAGAACGTGGGTCTGGTGAGCCTGCCGGCGTCGGATCACAGATCCGATGCCCTCATTTGCTCGGTGGAGCTCCTATATGGTGCGGCTGTGGGACAGATGGTCCGGTGGAGAAGTTGGTGTGGTGCGGCTGGAAGAAGGGGCACCTTCGGTGGGGTCCACGAGATCTAGGGGCACCTCCTTGGCTTTGATACCATGTAGATTTCCAATAGAAGAAAGGAAGAGGAGTTTTGAGAGAGAGAAGAAGAGAGGTTAGGTCTCAAAACCTAATCCTCCAAGTTTTATTATAATAGGGCTTATTTGCCTTTTACAACTTACTGCCTTAGAGAAGAGGAAATCACATAAAACCCCCCCTTATGTTTCAACAGGAATCCATATTGTCTTTTTTCTGTCTTTTATGGAAAGAAGCTTACCATGCCAAATTCGTTTTCTTCAGATTCAGGGTAAATACATAACGAAATTAAATCAAATGGTTCTTTCCTCCAAAAGACAAGTGAGGAACATAGCGATATTGGGCGTAGTGTTTGCAGTATTGATAATATTGGCTGATTCTATTGGTATTGCAAGGGACCGATACAAAACATGGAGGGAATTGAAAATTCTCCCGCATCGATTGATAAATTGTCGATATTGCATGATATATCGTGGTGTTAATGAGATGTCGCAAAATATGTCTCAAAGCCTTTATAAACCTCCCTTGCATTATTGATATGTGCGATACGTATCAACAATACAAGGGCATTGCATGAAGGCTCTACATGTGCCTTCATCCATCATATTTAAAAGAGAGAAGCTTTGATACTCTGGCATTGTGATAGATAATATGCAAGCACTTAAAAATGCAGATGTTGCATGCAAGTACTCTAATTAAACCATCTAAATTATGGTGCCCAGTGTGTATGTATCATGAACTGAAAATTAAGCTTAGGGCTCATTTGGGAGCTTGTAAATGGAGGTAAATGGGAAATGGAATTGGAGGTAAATGATTTGAGAGTAAATGTCTTACTCGGTTATGTTTGGATGGGAGTAAATGAAGTACATTTGAAATCCAAATATTCTGTTTAGATGGGGGTAAATGGGAGGAATTGGAATGCATTGAAAATTTTCAATATATTCACAGGAACACATGTGATATCCCCAATCAGCTTTAATATCCCAAATTAGTATAAATATGTGATATTCAACAGAATGATTGTAATAAGCCCATTGAAATGTACACTTTCGCTAAAAATGAGGAAATTTCGAGCCTTAGGTGGGCCACAAACGTAAGGATTATAAACAAGCAACTTGCCAATGTTTTTTTAGCTGTCCATTTAGATGGCCAACCTTTGGATGGTTTGGATCATTCTATTGTTGTGATTTTAGTGATGTAGTTGATAATTGATTTGTTTCGGAGTATCATCAACGTGCCACGTGTATCGCGGACGTGTGTAGCGGCACCTTTGTTTATTGGTGCAACTCTCCAAGGGTGCTCAAAAAGGCGTTTCACCCCATTTACTTACAAATCTTCTCTCAAAGAGAGGATTTCATTATATGCCCATTTGCTTCCATTTCATTTCATTTCCATGAATTTACTCCCATCCAAATACACCTCAAATGCCATTTACCTCCATTTACTCCCATCCAAACGACCCCTTATGCAATACCTAATTATTAGGTTGGTGGACATTTATTGGACGGTTAAACATAAAAAATATCCAATGGTCCTATTTACACAAACAAATGTCCACGATTCAGAGGTTAGGATTGTTCAACCAATCTGATTTTGTGAATGTGACTTGCAGAAAGTGGGATGAGCAATCTAGTTGGTTTATTTGAGTTAATGTATGCCACGTTACAATTTCGGAGTGCTTGTGATCAAGTGTCATACCCAGCCTTAGTAGCTTATAACTCTAAAGAGGGAGGGGAGTATTATATGAGGCTTGATATGCATGCACTCAGAAATTGTACACACGGTTATAAACTCAAGTCAAACCGATTAAATTGTGGATCCCACTGTCATTAAGTCAGTCCCCAAATCAGATTGCTATTGGATACTTTTCATTCTTAACCTCCAATAAATGTCCACCAATTTGATGGTAGATGATGAAATAAGCGTAATTTTTAGATTATGGTTCATCTATACTCTGAGACATAATTTGGACAGTTTAATTTAAATTACTTGTACGCCACATTTGCAATTTTATGTAATTTTTAGGACAGTTTAATTTGAATTATGTGTATGCCATTGCCACATTTGCAATTTTTAAGTAATTTCAAGTGCCTGTGTATCATCCATCACACTCTAGACCATCCAATAAATGTCCACCAGTCTGATAGTTATATAATTAAATAAACATAAATTTGGTTTATAATACATCTAAATTGTGACCCATAACTTGGATGGTTTAATCGAATTAGTTGTAGGATGTTTGAATGATATGAACTCATTTTGGGTATGATTGCTTTGCTTCAATCAGACGGTGCAAGTTTTAGGGCCCTATACAAAGGAAATTTATTATGCTTGCTTGGTTTTTGTGATCTTTTGAGTTCTAAGTGTGCAATCATGTCTCTTTCAACATCTCCTAAAGTTTTATAGAAAAATTCCATCATTTTCCCAATGTTTCCCTCAGAAAGTGATACGTTCCCTGATACACGTGATATTTCCCATGCAATTCCGATATGTTTCCATATCCCAAGGGTGCGATATACGCATTGATACCGATACTGCAAACACTGGTGGGGGGCTCCATGTTTTCAAGCTCTGTTGGAATCCAAAATTCCATGTAAACAGGCCCCCTTAGTTTCAGTGTTTTGTGAAAATTTTCAGCAGGATTAATATTCAGAACTCCAGTCACTACATTGTGTCCTTGTTCCTTTGTTAGCATTAGCAACTGTTGCAACACTTCTGGGTTGATAATTACTATTGAAGTTAACATTGAATGTTCAAATTGCACTAGTGGTTTTTTTTTTGAAACCACTTTACTTATGGATGGTTCTTAAAATAGGCTTCTGTTAGAAATGTAAGTTCCAGCGTAACTTGCCTGCAGACGGAGGAGAATGGTCCCATGGATTCACTATCTTCATTGGATTCAGAGAATGTAGTGGAGGAATTCCTTCGACAGCCACCTGTCAAGGCAGTTGATGACCATCTCATTGAGTTTTCTGAGGCTATGAGAAGTAAGGTTTCTTAATCATCATTCAATTAATTAATTTTTATCTTGCATTGACTTGTTCACCTCTGTTGATGATCTGGTACCATTTTGTTTTAAAGCATGTAAGGACGGGCAGTAAAGTAGGATCAAAGGGCAAATCTTTTTTATTTTCACCATACCTTTTCATTTAACAATTTGGGGCTGGCTCCCAGTATTGTTGTGTAACATGGTGTGTGATATTTGAATTTAAATTTGTTAATTAGTAATTGGTTTTGATAATTCTACGTCTTTGGGTCCTGTTTGTTTTTTATTACTTTTTGTAATATTCTTAAGTTCAATATCTGTTATATGACTTAAAACATTAAGGCCCAACTTGGCGTTGCTTCTAGGAAGTGCAGAAACGATTCACAATAAACTGTTCTCTGGAATTATTTACTGAGAATTGATTATGAGAAATAAACATGTTTGGTAAACACACGTAATAGAAATAATATTTTTTCAGGGTGATGGTCAAATGAATGCTTAAATCTTAAGGCTAGTGTTCCACCAGATCTAAGCCATACATGCTGGCATAGCTACACAGTAATTTAGACTGTTCCAAAATACACTAACAGGATCTATCAATCACATTGAAAAGAAAATATTTAAAGGATAAAAAAGTCTATGGCATCTACAGTGGCACCCATTATTAAACAGGTTGGATCGTTGAATGGGATCCAAGATCCAAATGTATGGCTCATCATGCGAATGGGTTGGATCATTGAAACATGGTCCACGATCTAACGACTATACAGTCATCCCAACACAGCCTATAACAATACAGATCCTAACAGAAATTTTGTGGATATTCTATTTTCTTAGATTGCTTGTCCTAATGATCCTACAAAATAGCCATATTAGATTCAAAATAAGTATCCTAATGATCCTACAAAATGGACATATTAGATCCTACAAAATAGCCCTATTGTCTATAGGTTTGCTAAGCCCTCTGCATGTACAAGGCATACCATCAACAAGGCATTGCACCTGCCAATGTTGCACATGTGAAAATTTTGATCAGTCCACCAGGTGGACTACACTTTAGATTTTGAAGCTAGAAAATATGGTAGTCTACTGATCACGTGGGCCACAATGTGTAAAACAAGTGGATGGCTAGTATTTGTGGGCAAACAGATGTCCATAAATTAGGGGTTGGGATTGATTAACCCTTCTGATTTTGGGACTGTTTATTAATTAAAATGTGTTCCTGCAATTTATTTGCTTTTCTTTTGAGTTAATTTTACATTGTGCGCACTATTTCAGGATGCTTGCATATTAAGCATCATAGGCTGTGGGGAAGCAAATAACTCCCAGCCTTTTGGCTGGTTGAAATGGAGGAGTGCTTTACCATTAGCAATACACATGAGGGCATTTTCTGTAGGGTGGAACAAGTGTCTAAAATTGGGTGGATGGTACATGTCTCAGAGATCTGGGCCATTCATCAAGCACGGTACACCGTGAGCATGCCATAGATAACAAAGAAAAAAAAGTTGGCCTGCTGATCAAGCTGATCAAACTTCTGTAAGAAAAACGGGTTGTAAAACAATCCAGCAATCCAAATTCAAAGGACATGTGCGGCTCACTTGATGAATGTGCTGCCATGATTTTTGGTATATGGCATGTCCAAAGTGCCCCCTGTTATGGGTAAATCCGAGCCGATCTCAGGCCACGAGCAAAGTCCATAGGCCCACGGGCCCATATGTCAATCAACCACCAAAGGCCTCCTTGCCCATAACCCTAAATGAAGTCCTCAGCCCAAAGATGAGCTCCCCTGATCAGGAGATGGCAACCAAAATGCCTCAGGAGCTGACCAGCGAGAGGACGATTGAGGACAAGGCTCACAAAGACAATCCAAAATTGCCGAGGCACAGCACTCCGAGGCCTTGGCCTCTGTATCGGGTAAAACTTTGAGCCCTCGTCCTTGGCCTCGGATAGCGATCAAAGCTCTGAGGCTTCAACGACGGATCAACCTCTACCCTTGAGGCCTCAGCGTCAGCCTCGGACAAGCCCTATTCTAGCAAAACAACCAAGGATACCGAGCACTCTTTGCAGTCCTCAGAATCGAACACATCCCGCACTGCCATACAGAGCCGTACGGAGATAACAACCGACATCCGATAGATCCAAACGTGATAAGATCTAGATGTGATAAGGACTATACCAAGAAATCAGGGAATCAAACCCATATGCAAGATCTACGGATCCACCTACTGCTCTCCGATGATCCTATAAATAGAGGTATCCCTCTACAAACAAGGTATGATGACAAAAACCCTAACTCTTGACCCTTAGCTTGATCTCCTACACCTTACTGACTTAGGCATCAGAGGTCTAACGGTCAGACCCCCGGCCATCCCTTCTTTTGTCTTCCCTTGTGTGCTACAGGATCTAGTAGACCTCCAGTTCAGATCAAGCTCCTACATCCAAAGGAGATCAGCAACATTCATCCATCTGAGGCGGAGATCAAGCTCTCTCGTCTATTGACCAATATCCGACGTCAACAAATTGGCACCGTTTGTGGGAACTGACATCACAGTCGTGTTCTCCCCATCGTCAAGGACCTACACATCTAGAGATCGTTCAAGGACCAAGCCGCTCATGGCTGGAGGCCATAAGAACAAGGGTAAGGCACCCCTTGAGGAGGAACCCTCCCAACACGAGGCAATTGCGGAAGAGGAGCAAGCTCGTACTCTTCTATAGATTGCCTCGCCGTTACATTCCCAACAGGGATCCGGTTGGCAAAAGTCCCACAAAAGCGGGGGCAGAATGTCCACCCTCGAAGAGCAAATACGATATCTCACGGCCCTCATCGAAGGACAAGCTCAGCAGCCCTCGTGCCAAGCGCGTGACGCAGCTGAGGATCACTTCCAGGCCTGTCAACATCAACCATCCAACGGGAAAAACCAAGCTGAGCACCCAACGAAGGCGACCGCATCAACAGGGCTACTTCCGCACGGACTTAACTCGCAGCTGAGCTTGACGCGTCCGACCTCCGCCATACATTAGAGGAAAGGTGCCTGTTTCAAAAAAGTCGGGCTCCCGAGCCCGTTCCCCATGAGAAAGCCGTTGATGAGCAGGTTGCAAAAAGCCATGCCCCTTGGGAGACAGAAATACGTGAACTCAAGGAAAAGCTCGACAACATGCAACGCACCTACCAAGCCAAAGCACCAATCTCCATCAACGCTTTGGTGGAACAAGCAGAATCGCCATTCACCGACGACATATTAGCAGAGCCGAGGATGAAAATTCTTAAGCTGCCGCAAATCAAACCTTACGCTGGAGTGGGGGACCCCGCCAAACACTTGGGATCGTTCTGAGGTTGGATGGAACTCCAGGGTGCTAGCGGACCCACAATGTGTAAAGCTTTCCCGTTAATGCTAACGGGCCCGATTTGACAATGGTTTCAAAACCTGAATACAAGGACCATCACCTCCTTCGCATAGCTGAGCCGAGCCTTCGCGACACAGTTCATCGGTAGTTCTAAGACAAGAAAACATTCTACTCACCTCGGGACAATAAAGCAGAGGGATGATGAATCACTCAAAGATTACTTCGCCTGATTCAACACCGAGGCTATCTAGATCGAGGGACTGACTGACGAAGTAACCCTCCACGCAATGATCACGGGACTGAAGCAGGGGAAATTCCTTTGGTCAGTCGCCAAGAAGCCTCCAGCGACAATGTTTGAGCTCTTGTACAAGGCTTAGAAACATACGAATGCCGAGGAGTTGGTCCATTCACACAAAGCCGAAAGCAACTCCTCTAAGAAGAGAAAAGGATCAGAAGAAGAGTCTGATAAAAAAACGACAGAAGGACGACCACGGCTTGTCCAACCGAGCAGGTGCTCCCCGAGCACCGAAGACATTCTCTAGTTGCTTTAACCGATACACACCGCTGAACACCCCGGTGGACCAGGTGTCTGTAGCGGTAAAAGATTGAAATGTGCTCGAATGGCTGAGCAAGATGAGGGCTGATCCGAACCTGAGGAGCAGGAAAAAATACTACCTGTTCCATAGGGACCAAGGACACAATACCTTAGATTGCTTCGACCTCAAAGAGCAGATCGAAAAGCTCATCCGCAACGGCCATTTATGAGAATATGTTACTCAATGGCCAGACAACCAGGGAATGACTCCAGGACGAGAAAGGCCTGACGATGGTCCATTGGGCGAGATTCGCTAAAAATCTACGATGCAAAGACGATGCATAAAGATCTATGTACTCCGACATCAATAAAGCGAAAGATTTATCTACGATCAACTACTACTGAGCTGAAAGAACTTTCCCCAAAAAAGGCCAAACATGGACAGCTTATGCTGTACCATAGATTACCAACAAAAAACAAAACGGGCCATAGATGGACGATCTCGGTCGTACCATAGCCGAAAGGCCACAAATGGATGGCTTATGCTGTTCTATAGCCCCAAACGAGCCTTAAATGGGGGGCTCAGGCTGTACTGTAGCCAAAAGGCCAACTGATGGATAGCTCAGACCTCACCATAGCCAAACAAGAAGATGGGCGGAAAACCTGTCGCAGACTGGTTGGCCAGAGCGGTTGACCCAAGGTCATAGACCCGCAGGCGTAAAATGCCGACCTACCCAAGGGCGGGTCGGAATGCCTGAATACCCGAGCCCATGCGGCCATCCTAAAAACTTCTTGAAAAAGAGGGGGAGAGGGAAATACATGATGAAAAGCCGACCATAATAATGGTCAGCGCCGAGCCTACGGGCCATAACGATTAGCGCTAAGCCTACGGACCATAATGGTTAGCGCCGAGCCTATTGGCCATATCGATAGACAGCCCCAAGGCCAATACGTTCTGTCAACCAACCTGAATAGGGGAATATACATGCACTTTGCTCCCTGACGGAGTGATAGAAAGAAAGCAATATTCAAAAGAGAAAGGGAAAGCACATCTTTTATTCATGGAAGTCTGGTTACAAAGCCCGGACGGGTCGATTACACAAAAAAGCCTACCCTAAAGGGAAAAGAAGATTAAAAAAGGGAAAAAAGAAGAGCAAAAGAGGGAAAAAGGTCATCCAGCAGCTCCAATTCTCCTCCATCCTTCTTTCAGAGTTGCCTTCCTTTCTCCTCTATCTCAACAACCGCAACAACCAAGCGGTCCAAGCTGGATAGGAAGAGACAGAGACAACTCCCCTACACGCATGCTGTGAAGGCCCCATGTTGCAGGCAGATTGCAGCTAAGCGTGGAAGAAGGACCATAGCATTATCAACCAAGATCTTTTGTTCTTCCACCCAGAAGCCATCTCGAGAGATCACACGGGGAGTATTGTTCTAAACTCCTAAGTCTTCAAGAGGTACAACCTCAACTCCACGCCAATGTCCGATGAACCATGAAGCTATTACGAAGGTACCCATCTCCTTTGCTGTTTCTCCTCCACGGAATGAAGGGGAAGGAGAGGTATTTATAGAGACTTATGTGCCCGATTCATCTCCCAAGGAATGCCACGCGTCGATAAAGGATTGATCTCGCCTTCCGTCTCCTGGAAACGTGGAACGACTTCAATGTTGCATTAAAGCGCGATGCTACAGAAATCGTACCGTTGCCACGTGGCAAGTGGTTACTCGCAAAGCGCCACCCAAAACGAAGGACGAATTAAATAAATCCTCCATATAAGGAATCTCAGCAACAACTATGGCTATGAGGAATTCCAAAGTCACTGAGATCAGCTCATCCCTTAATACTTGCTCCCGAGTTGAACAAGTCAGGCTCGACAAAAGGGGGGCTTCCTGTTATGGGTAAATCCGAGCCAACCTTAGGCCACGAGAAAAGCCCATAGGCCCACGGGCCCATATGTCAATCGACCACCAAAGGCCTCCTGGCCCATAAGCCCAAATGAAGTCCTCAGCCGAAAGATGAGCTCCCCTGATCAGGAGATGGCAACCAAAACGCCTCAAGAGTCGACCAGCGAGAGGACGACTGAGGATAAGGCTCACAAAGACAATCCAAAATTGCCGAGGCACAGCACTCCTTGGCCTCGGTATCGGGTAAAACTCTGAGCCCTCGTCCTTGGCCTCGGATAGTGATCAAAGCTCCGAGGCCTCGATGACGGATCAACCTTTGCTCCTGAGGCCTTAGCGTCAACCTCAGACAAGCCCTATTCTGGCAAAACAACCAAGGATACCGAGCACTCTCTGCAGTCCTCGGAACCGAACACATCTCGCACCGCCATACAAAGCCATATGGAGATAACAACCGACATCCGACAGATCCGAACGTGATAAGATCTAGATGTGATAAGGACTATCCCAAGAAATCTGGGAATCAAACCCATATGCAAGATCTACGGATCCACCTACTACTCTCCGATGATCCTATAAATAGAGGTATCCCTCTACAAACAAGGTACGATGAGAAAAACCCTAACTCTTGACCCTTTGCTTGATCTCTTACAACTTACTGACTTAGGCATTAGAGGGCTAATGGCCGGACCCCCGGCCACCCCTTCTTTTGTCTTCCCTTGTGTACTACAGGATCTAGTAGACCTCCAGTTCAGATTCAGCCCGTACATCCAAAGGAGATCAGCAACATTCATCCATCTAAGGTGGAGATCAACCTCTCTCATCTGTTGACCAATTTCCGACGTCAACATCCCTTACCTGATAATGGCCTCGATCTCTGACATATGCCACACACTCATAGATCTGACATGCGTTTCACCCATCTCGAATGAGGTCTGCCTAGCTCAAAAGCTATCTTGGATACATCTCCAAGTCGTTTCCACAAAAAGTGCTAGTTTCATAATTAATTCTTAATAAGCAATTAATTTAGTAAGCTAAACAAACACTTCTAAAGCTGTTAGAAGTGATTTTGAGAATCAAAATCACCCAAAACCAGTTATATTTTTTTATGAATTAAATCATTCAAAATGTCAATGCCAAACAGGCCCTAAGTTTCATTCATTGCGAGCTGTTATTTAGTAATTGATTTGATGTATCCGTTCCTTTGGGTTCTATTTTGTTTTATGGCAATCACAACTTTAAACTTTTGGCAATCTCTGTAAGAGAGATGATTCTTCTGTCAAATCGCCACGTCCTCTAAAAGCTCGAGCTATTAGAGGATGGCGTATCAATGTATATTGAGGGACTCTAACACTCTCCCGCACGTGCGGAGTGGAACTCCGCACGGGAACATATTGGGCAAGGTGGAGGGACACTCACAATTCACACCATAAACAGCCCCCCATGGGAGAATATATTACCGGTGGCATATTTGCTACTTCTGGGATTCGAACGCAGGACCTTCCGCTCTGATACCATATCAAATCACCACTTTCTCTAAAAGCTCGAGCTGTTAGAGGATGGCGTATCAATGTATATTGAGGGACTCTTAACATCTTCTTAATGTCTGTCTACAATGTTACCAAGGCAAGGAATCAATGGATCACCTTTTCTTTCATTGTCCATTTGCAACAAGGTTATGGGATAGTTTTTCAACTTATTAGCATGGGCGATGCCGAGTGACCATTTACTTTTGATGTGGCATGGTGGGGCAAAAGGGAAGATTGGGAAAAAAAGTTTGGCGGTTAAGCCTATTAGCGGGGATCTGGGTCATATGGAGGGAAAGGAATGAGTGATGTTTTTGGAATTCTCAAGGCCAAGTAATTGAAGTGTTTAGTAGGGCAAAGTCACATGTAATGGAGTGGGTGATAGCATCAAAATTTATAGCTCAATTTCAGCTGGCTTGAGCTATAATTTTCTTGCAGTCTTTGGGTGTTTGTATTCTTTAGGCCTAGGCCTTTTATCAATAAAGTTATCAATGTTCCAAAAAAAAAACTTTAAACTTTTGGCTTATAATCCCAGTTTCATGAACTGAAACATCAAGTTTTAGTCGCTATACATTACCAGGTTGTCTGTTATGTTGAATTTGCATTCTGCATGTCCTCTGCATTTATCACTATATATAGGCATGAAGAATGGATGTAGACAACTCTTTTCATTAGTGTTCAAGTGATTTTACATATCACTGGTATATAATATTATGTTATTCCGTGTCTGCATTCATTTTGACTCTGCATTCAATGAATTTTTATTGTTATATTTGGGAACTGATAAAATATATTGTAATCTTCAGAGTCAACAGAACTAATACACATACTCCATTTTCTTTTAGATACAAGTTAAATTTCAATAGAGCTCCTGTTTGTCTTCTACAAACCATACAAGTTTTGGTAGACCTCACCTGTACAAATGTTCAAGTTTATAAAGAAGGATGTATGGTGTTTGTCAAACACATCATGGTTCAAGTGCATATGATAGGATTTTGAATGAGGCTTGATATCCGTTTTTATATATAAACCTTTGTTCTTTTCTTTTCTTTTTAACAACATTCTTGGAGGCAAGGCCTGTTAGATTTCCATGGTTTTACTATTATTCTTGATGGCTGGTTGTAAATATCTGAAATGGAACTCCAGAAATAGAAGTCCTTGTATTCCTTCTGTCTTGTTTCTTATATTTGTGGCATGGTGGTTCTATGTGCGTGTGTGTATACATAATATACATATAACTACGTATATGTGAGAGATGATCATATGTAGTTGACCACACCACGTAGTCAACCTATCTGTGGTTCCATGTGTTTATGGGATGCGGATTGGGTACAACCCTCACCAGGACCTAGCTAGAGATGGACGGTCCTGGCAGGGGCTTTGTGGGGCCCACCTTGATGTACGTGTTCTATCCACGCTGTCCATCCATTTTGATAGATCATTTTAGGGTATGAACCCAAAAAGGAGGCAGATAAGTTGAGATCATGCCCTCAAGCCTTCTATCTGTCTCCTTTTTGAGATCATGCCCAAAAATTATCTGTCAAAGTGGATGGACGGTGTGGATAAAACACATACATCACCATCGGCCCCACAGAGCCCCTGACAGGATTGTCTGTCTCAAGCTATGTCCTACTGGGGGTATACCCAATCCGCTCCCGTGTTTGGCATCCAACCTGTCCAATGGGTTCTCACTTCTCCCCACTCACACCACTCCAACCATCAGGTGGTCCAAATGTGCACTTGGAAGTTTTTGTGGGTGGTGGTGCATTGTTTTCAATGGTTTGGCCCACCTGATGATTGGATTGGCCTGATTGTTGTGCTGGGATCTCCATGTTGGGGTAAAACTGGTGGATAGGTTGGATGTACATAGATGAGGTGGTCCCCACGTCTCCATGTTGGGACAAAACTGTTGGATGGGTTGGATGTACATACATGAGGTGGTCCCCACAATAGCTCCTCTACATGTAATTTACCATATAAGCCACAGTTTACCCTGAAGATTGAATTCTTTGGAAGAGAACACTGTGATAATAATTGGTCTGCTGATAGAGCTGTGTGCGTGTGCGTGCTTGTGTGCATGAACCCTAGTTATAAATATCTTATAACATTTTATGCTTACTTCCTCCACTCTTTTTTAGCTGTTGCAAAGGCACTGAGAAAAGTTGCTGAGGGAAAGGCTGCTTCTCAAGCAGAGGCAGCTGAATGGAAGCGCAAATACGAACTAGAGAGGGCACATAATATGCAGCTGAGACATAAAGGTCAGCTAATCATTCCATTTCATGCACTCCTCAATAATATACCTTTGTTTTTGTTTGGCAATACATAAGCCCAAAATATTTTAACTAATTCATTGTGTGCATAAGCTCATGCTCCCTTCTTTGAAAGTTAACTCATTTTCCATGAATTATTGTGGTTTGGAGCATGTTGCAAAATGAAGAAAGTGTTCATGATGCAAGAACTAATGGAAGGGTGAAGTCTATATGATGAAGATCCTCTCATGGAATGTTGAGGGGCTTATGACACCTTAATATAGGGGTCTGTTACCAAAGATAGTTGTCATGGCAAGAAAGTGCATGTGGTGGCATTCCAGGAAACCAAAATGCAAGCTTGGATAAACCCCTTCTCTAATGTTTGGTGTGTACAACAATTCCGATTGGGCTTGCTGCATTTAGTTAGAGCATTGAATGATTACTCAACAGGGTGGAGATTGGATATGTTTAAGAAGGTGGATATTGAAGGTGGGCAGTTCTTGGTGTCAATTCTTCTACAAGAATTGTCAGATAGCTTCAATTGGGTGCTTCTAGTCATGTATGGTCCTTGTATTCAAAGTCTTCATGCTTATTTGTATGGAATAAATTAAAAGAGTGAAGTTGAAGTGGAACCAACCATGGTGTGCATGCGGTGATTTTAGTGTGATTCGTTTTCTCATGAAAGGAGGGGCACTGACAGAATTTCTACATTTATGCGGGAATTTTCTTTATGGGTTAGCTCTCGGAGTTGCTTGATCTTCCTATGGTGGGTTGTCCATTCATGTGGATTAATAATCACGAAAGTTAGGCTATCTCAAGGTTGGATAGATTTCTCACATCAGTAGATTCGGAAGAGCATTTGCGGAGTGTTAACCAGAGTTTTTTTCCTCGTCCAATTTTGGATTAATTGCCCTGCAATCTTAGAAATAGATGGGGAGCTTTGGGGACATACCCCGCTTAGATTTGGTTTAATGTGTCTTGATGAGGAAGGTTTTAGCAAAAAATGAATTAAAGATTGGTGGAATTTTATCCAGGTGAAAGGATTGGATAGATATAGGTTCTTGTCGGTTATATAAAGATATTGAATGATGGAAAATGACCAAGTACCTTCCCTCTCTCAAATGATTTATTTGTAATGTTAGATGGTTACAAGAGATAAGATCACAATAATACAAGAGATAAGAACATAATAAATGAAAATAAATTCCTCCCAGTTTGGTGCTTTGCAGGTTTATTCGAAATTATGACAAATTAGAACACCTAACACTTCCCCTCAAACTGGAGCATAGATGCCATACATGCCTATTTTTTGATAATAGACTGTAAATGAAATGAAGTAGGAGATTTGGTGAGAACAACGGCCAAGGTATTCCGTAACGGTAACGGTGGCCATAACTGCTACCACTGTAACCTTTACGATATTGAAAAAAAAAGAGCATAATCCTTGGGTATTTTGGCGAAGAAAAAGCTACTCAAATGAAGGGCAGAGTTAATACAGATTTCATTATTATTGAGTTGGGGAAAAATGAAGAAAGAAGAGAAGATAGGCCAAACAGAAAATCCTTCTTTTCCTTTGAACTCCCCAAATAAAAAATCCTTCCATTCTCAAATGAGAGGGGTCGTAACGGCTGTTATGGCCCCTGTAACGGCCATTACGGTCTCTTTTTTTATTAAAAGAAAGAACCCGAAAGACCTATATTTGCCCCGTGAAGTTGATTTTTTTTTCTTCGAAAGACCTGTATTTGTCTTGTAACAGACCATTACAAGGCTCTTATGGCCTTTACAGGGGATGTAATGGGCTGTTAATGGCTGTTACAGGTCATTTTTTGCATAATGGCTATTACGTCCGTTACGACCCCATAACGTGTAATGGTTGCCACCGTTACCTTTATTTAATGGCCTTTACGGCCCCGTAATGGCCTTTACAACACACTATGACAACGCCTTATTGGCCATTGGAGTGAATAAACGGGATGAGCAACATTGGGAAGCAAATTTCCTTCTCACAAAGTGGCACAACTTCGATATGCTTCATCCTTTGTGGTAAACTGGATTAGAGGAATATCAATCGCAACTTGATTGTTACAATGTAAGGGAACACTGAATCTCATTTCCTGAAGAAGCAATTGGATCCAAGTAATCTCACGAGTTATATGTGGCATTGCACAGTACCAAGGTATTTTGTAACAGTTACAACTAGAGGTGGACAACGATCCGATCCGAGTCGAACATGGACCAGATCGGATTGTTCGGCTGCTTGAGTGGGTGTGTTCGAACAATGTTCGAACAAACATTCGAACAAGATGGCTCTGTTCGAACTCAATTTGGTCTAGCCCAATCATGTTTGAACATGTTTGAACATAGGAATTTCGAACAATTTTTACGAGTTCGAACAAGTTCGAACAATTTCGCTTTTTTTGCTTGAAAATATTTTTTCTACTACTGAATAGTAAATACCGATTTTTTCGTTCTGTGTGTTCCACCATGATGTATTTGTTTTATCCACTCCGTCCATCCATTTGTACAGCTTATTTTAAGGCATTAAATAAGAAATGAGGCGGATACAAAACTCAAATGGACCACACCACAGGAAACAGTGAGGAGAATGATGTCCACCATTGAAACCTTCCTGGGCTCACAATCACTTTTATTTGTCATCTACCCTTCTTCTTCTTCCTCTCTCTCTCTCTCTCTCTCTCTCTCTCTCTCTATATATATATATATATATATATATATATATATATATATATATATATATATATGTAATCGAGTCGAACGAACAAGTCGAGTCGAGTCGATCAATATTCGAGTCGAGTTCGAGTTCGAGTCGAACAGGACTGTTTGCAATTGAATTGAATTTTTTTCGGTAAACTCAGTTCGTGTCCAGCTCTAGTTACAACCACCATCGTTACCTTTATGATACAGGCTGTAACAGCCATTATAGTATTTTTTTTTATTTTTTATTTTTTAAAATTAAAAAAATATAAAAAACCTATATCGGCACTGTAATGGACCGTTACGGAGCTGTTACAGCCTTTATGGGGGGCATAATGCATCGTTACGGGGGTTGTCCCAGCTATTACAGGCCATTCTTTCCGTGATGGCCGTTACGACTGTTACGGCCCCATAACATGTAACGATTGCCACTGTTACCTTTACTTAACAGCCGTTACGGGCCCATAATGACCGTTATGGCACACCATGCGGCACAATACTCTGCTTTGGTGCACAAATTGCATTCTTCTTGTCCACTGTACAAGATTACCCCAACAGAAGTACAATAGTCAGCAGTAGACTGTTTGTAGAAGATCTTGCACTTCAGTGCCACAGACAGTACCCACTCAGATTCAGATGACCACGATCGGAATATAACAACGCTTACCCTGGAACAGATTTAGATATTGTGGATCTTGTATGTTGCCTCCAAATGATGAGTGTATGGAGCATGGATGAATTGCTTAGCTACATTGATAGCATACACAAAATATTTGGGTGTGTAACTATAAGATAAGACGACGATGCATGCTAGGATTGTTAATCTCCCATATTGTCAGTCATACACTCAATGATTAACCTTTGCAGGAGTATTTGCTAGACGAGCTTGAAGTAATTTTAGTAGGACTAAAACATACTTATTTTGGGATATAGAAATTCTCCCTTTTGACCTTGCCACCTTGATGCTGAGAAAGTAATTTAAATGACCTAGATCCTTCATCTTGAATGCATTTGCCAGAAAATGTCTTCACTTTGACTATTGCATGGTTGTTGTTCCTTTTGATGGCAATATCGTCCATAAACAACAACGATTGTTGTGTAGTCTTTTTTCCGTTTATGAATATGGAGTGATCAAAATTTAGAGGAACTCTGCATGAATCTAATATGAGGATTTGTGTTGCCAAACTTTTCAAACCAGTCACGAGGAGATTGTTTTAAGCCACAAATGGCCTTTCTTTATTTGCAAACATTGTCTTTCTCCCCCTAAGGCCTAAAACCTAGAGGAATAGCCATATATGTTTCTTCTTGAAGTTCGCCATGAAAAAATTCATTCTTTGTGTCTAATTGATGTTATGACTAATTGCAATGAGCAGCAATCGATAAGTGAATATAGACATAATTCAGTTTGGCCACTGGAGCGAAGGTCTCCTCATAATCGACTCTATGTTCTATGTGAATCCTTTTGCAACAAGTCTAGCTTTGTATCTTTTGAATGGAGCCTTCAGAATTGTACTTAAATGTATAAACCCATTTGTAGCGAACCGCATGTTTTCCTAGTAGATCAACTAAGTTCCACGTTCTTTATCTTTATAAGGTAGCCATAATTGCTTTCTAGTTAGGATGCAACCACAACATTTGTAACATTCAATGAGAGAGATGTTTTTCCTTACATAGAGTAATAGGCAACTCCAAGTGACTTGGATCCGAG
Source organism: Liriodendron chinense (assembly GCA_003013855.2). Classification (NCBI taxonomy): domain Eukaryota; kingdom Viridiplantae; phylum Streptophyta; class Magnoliopsida; order Magnoliales; family Magnoliaceae; genus Liriodendron; species Liriodendron chinense. Next base: position 3,693,072 of record ML058552.1, read on the forward strand.
TCCAAAGATGGATGGTGATCGATAAGGGTCTCTGATTGTTTTTTTCTTTAGGTGTATACCTTCAGTTCTTTGTTGGGACTGTGGACTTATTCTTGGACATGCTTAGTTGAAGCACTAATAATAATGAGGGAGAAGTATCAAGAGAGTCATGGGATGCAAGGTACCGCGATGAAAAGAGAAATAGGTTACATTTTCATAGAATGTAACATCTTTGGAAACATTTTGTTTTTTATTCACAGGACAATAACACTTATAACCATTCTGAGAGTTGGAATATCCTAAAACAAACATTTTGTTGATTGAGGACTTATTTTGAGATGGACCGAGAATATGCACAAAGCAAAGACATCTAAATATCTTCGGAGAGATTGTAAAAAGGGGTACTTAGGTTTCAAAGTTTTCAGTGGATAACAACCTTTAAGGATTTTGGTAGGAATTCTATTGATCATGTAAGTAGCCATAAGTAGTGAATGCAATATCGATAATATTGGCTGGTATATCAGCCAATATTATCAGTATCGCAAGGGACCGATATGAAATGTAACACCCCGAAACCCCAGGGGTCGAGTACAAACTCGATCCCCAATATCCCGGGAGTTACTAATGCGAATGTGATGCGTGTAATGTAAGTATTTGGTCAATATGGCATTAAATCATAGTGATTGGTCAAGCTAGGAAATGAAATAGGACGTGCCAAGCAATTAAGTAAGTCATACAAACATGTACGAAGGGGTCCACTCAGCCGATCTGATTGGGCCTCTTCTAGCTTGCTAGCTCATGAGGTACTTACATCAATGAAAGTGCCTAGGTGGTGTTTTAAAACACCATCCCAGAGTGGGAGTGAGTCATCAACTCAGTGGTTCCATTTCCCTAAGTTACTCAAAGCACAAATGTAATCAAACATAGGTAATGAAACAAACATACATACATAGCAATCATAAGCATAACATAAAACCATTCTAGTCACAGCTGACAGTGAGTGGCACCAACACTCCATACGCACAAACACGAACCGCCGGTGGATGAGGCACCACCTCATCACCCATACAATCACGTCTTGTATTATTAATGCATGAATGCATGATGTGCAAATGCATGCTCTATCACCAGTATGCCACAGCAGATAGTGAGTGGCACCACCACATCACCCGCACAGACTGAGCCACCGCTAGTGAATGAGGCACCACCCCATCACCCGCCCATGCATGCCATGCCAAACCATGCATGATTGACCGAGTCATTAATTATTCCTTTTAGCATCCAGCCGGTTGGCAAAGCATTTGTACCAATGTTCTATTACTAGGCCAATCTAGTACCATTTGGCTCCTTGCGTGGTGAGTGCATATCATCGCCAGTAACCCCTCGATCCCTCCTCGGGTTGTGCCCGAGGGCCTGATTTGGTCATGACTCGTTAGCCACGCCCACTCAAGCGGGAGGGTTGCCACCTAATTACTAGTATAAATAATATATATTCAGAGGTGTGGGCTTGCTACTTAAATTAAGACAACAACGCTTGGGTCATTCGAGCGGTGCTTTGGCATGAAAAAATCGGTCGGGTATTTGATAGGGCCGCTCGAACAACCCTGTGCTCAATGGTCACTATGGGGAGGCACCACCCTAGCGTAGGCCGACAGCTCGGGCATAGGTCCCATACCACCATCCCCAGCTCATGAGACTTGGGGATCGATTGCCGTACAATTTTAAGTGGGCCTATTCAGTGGTAACATTGGTACTTGGATTTGAATAGGGGCGATAAGTCACACAACATGTTCAACTTGGAGTCGGGTTGGGCTTTCGACGGAGGAGTAGTATGGGAAGTGGCACCACCACATTTCCCGCACTCTACGCCACCCGAAGATTCCAACCCAGGGGCGATCGACCACGTGCGGTCACCCCAATTAACATCTAAGTGCCGGGTTGAACCATCATACAAGTTCCAAGTACAATAAAAGTATTATGAACATGAACATTCAATATCAACTATTTGGCATGTAGCATAGTTAACAATTTCACATCAGCATATCACGTAAACAAGGCATATTTTAGCTACATTCTTCGGATCATAAGCAAGCTTAAGCAACACATCAATAGGATAAAGTCACTAGCATGTTATTAGTTCACCCAATTGACACAAAACAAGAACAAACACCAAAGCTTCAGCATGCAACCTAAGATTTATAGTTCTACAACATGCATCTAACCATCAATGAAGCCAATTGTAGATTCAACAATTAGGAATTTATTTTAAGCACTCTTAGCCATACAAAACAAGCATTAACTGCATCTAATCGCATTTGATGTTAGGCAACCTAGAGGCAAATGGTCCACATCTTAAATCTCTTGGTTATTTTCAGGAAATCCTACAAAAGGAGGGCTGCATGTTAGGGAATTGAGGATGAAACTTAAGAGAGGCTGATGGGGGTTGAGAGATTTACTCCTAACTTACCTTTAGGGTTGACAGAATGAACTAGTGGTGAAGGTTGGCGTCAATGGAGTCGTAGGAGCGATACGAGCTTGGTGGAGTGACATGCAAGGTGAGACTCTAGTTCCAATACTCTCTCTTCTCCCTTCTCTCAACTTCCCCTTACCTCTCACTCTCTCTTTCTCAGCAATTTTGAGAGAAAATGAAAGGGTGAGTGCTGGAGAAAAGGGTGTGTGTGTGTATATATATATATATATATATATATATATATATATATATATATATTAGTAAATTAGTAAATATAGCCCTCGTTGCTGGAGTTTTACAAAAATGGCCCTATGAGGGGCTGTCTTGATCATGTGGGGCCCACCTAGACCATGAGGACCAATCCAGCCCATGAGATAGCCTCCCCATGGTGAGATATACCTACGGTTGTGATTTGGTGCAATTCGGATGCAGCGTTTATCGGATATGGAAAGAAGTCTGTTTGACGGTCACCGATCGTCGATCGGGGCCACAACTTTGGGGACGGGTTAGATGTTATATTTAGACCCTAGGCCCTAAGTTTCATTGACGTGCAAAGGTCGTAGTGGCCCACCTTTGAAAAGGTGATTCTAGAAATGATTGCTCTAGTTAGTGTTGGTGTGAGTGTACTTGCGCCTGTGTGTGCACCTGCAGGACATCATAGGTTCGTAGTTTCGAGCGTTGATTCCGGCATGACGCCCATCTAAGTGCGTCAAGCCCGGCCTGGGGGTTGTTCTATTCGAGTTTCGGGTTTATCGATCTTGGAACGGGCAGGGAAACGACTTCCTACGAGTGCGTCCAAGTTTTATTTTCAATGCAGCTATGGTTCTACTAGGCTAAGAGTGGTCAATTATTCTACTTAAGGTAACGTATGCAGGACGAGCCCAAGTGTGTGTTCAGATCTTGAAAAAAGGCGATTTTGACGGGGCGTTACATGAAACCCCCTTGAAGTTGTCAAATTTTTTGATATCATCGATAATATTTTAAGATATCGCGATAACATGCAATATATGGAAGATATTGCGATGTATCACTGATATCACGATAACATGCAATATATTGCAAGCCCCCCTTCATATATATTTAAGATATTGTCATATTGATGATATTATCATTGATACTCAATACATCAATATCAGCTCCTTCCTAAAATAAAAAAAAAAACTCCAAAAAAAAAAAAAACCATTTTCCTCTACTATTTAGGTAATTTTGACCAACCCTCGTTGATTTTTGGGAGGAAAATCCAAATTGTAGTGCGAAAATCGAGACCAGATAGCATCAGGGTTCAATTTTCTGAAGGAAAAAAAAAAAAAAAAAAACTCTGGAGGAGAAAACATCACATACCTGTAAAAGCTCCACCCTCTCCTCCTCTTCTTCCTCTACAACGTCTGTGGGTGCGCGCCCATGCGTGTGCGTGCCATTTTCAATAAATGAGCTTGAAAATGCTCTTTGTACCTGGGCCATATATATTAACTCATAACAAATGAGCTTGAAATGGCTCTGGTGTGTCATCTTTAGGATTTATATGATACTCAGGCAGTGTATGATGCTTGATACACCGGCACTCAGAAATTGTACCTGTGACATATATATTAACTCATAATAAATCGATTAAGATGTGGAAGACCCACTGTCACTAAGTCACAGTTCCAAAATCAGATTGTTTGAACAATCAAAACCTCTGATTTGTGGACACTTGTTGATGCAAAACCATTAGATGTTTTCATTATTAACCATCCAATAAATCTCCACCAATTTGATTGTTAAATGATGGAATAAGCAACCTTTTGGGCTATAGTACATCTAAACTTCAAAAGAATAATATGGACCGTTTAATACTTGTATACCGCTTTTGCAATTTTTAATTTATTTCTAAATGGCCATATATCATCCATCACATTCTAATAGAGTATCAAAGTTTTTCTCATGAGTTCTACGATACTCAGGCTATGGATGACAGATGATACATGCATATTTAGGAATAAAAAAATTGAAAAAAGAATACATATTATTAGTAAGTTTCTATTTAATGGGGGCCTAAAGCATGTGATGTCGTAAGAAACCAGTCCAACCATCCCATTCATCCATCCAACTATCCCATCTATCCATCCAACCATCCAACCTTCCATCTAAACATCCATCGATATTTCAGAATATCGATAACACACAATATTTTGTCAAGAAATCATCGACAACTGGAAAGGAAACTAAAGATTTTAGTATTGATAATATCACCATGTTGTGATAATGACAATATCATGATATGATCGATATTATCCTCGACATTTTGAAGACTGCATACAACCATGAGCCCATAAAAATATTTTAAATGGATTTTTTTTAATAAACAGATTTTTGGTAATATTGATACATTGGCACGATATTATCGAAATATCGCTGATACACTGGTGATATAAGTGACACCCGGAATTTATACAGTTGAAAATATTGGCGATATCGTTACATTGGCGATACAAGTGACGCTTGGAATTTACACAGTTGAAAATATTGGCGATACGCTGGCAATATCGATACATTGGTGATACTTAGTGATACATCGTCGATACTTGGAATTTCTGAGACTACCAGTGTTTTCGGTATTGCCGAGCTGGAGATCCAGATAATATTGGGGATACTCCGAACAATGGCTGTAATAGGGAGATCAAATGTGAAGATTCCAACAGTAGAAAGAGGAGTTTTAAGAGAGAGAAGAAGAGAGATTAGGTTTGAACCCTAATCCTCCAAGTTTTATTTAATAGGGCTTATGATGCAGGACAGCCCTAAATATGATGCATGCTCATGAACACAATTATTCAGCGGAAATAAAAGCAATAATAATAATGAAATCTAGCATCAATCATCATAAACTAAGAAAATCATAAAGGAAACATGCAATGGGACAAGCCATCATCACAACCGTGGAGTATGGAATTCAATTATTGCTTAGGTTGGACCCGACGAGGGATGGAACCTCCCGATCTTGCATGGTCATACCCAATCGATCAATGAGGATCACTAGTCCGAAGAACCAGGAGGTTTCTCGGATTAGGGATTTGAGAATTTGGGGGTTTAGGGTTTGGATCGATTCTCAAGGTTTAGATCGTGGGGAATAAACAAAACAGAAGTTTAGAAGGATAGTAATAGAAGATGAAATACCTGGAAGAAGTTGGAGGGGCACAAGAAGAATAGAGAAGAAGGAGATCAAGGAAGAAGAAGCACCATGAGAGAGGGAAAGAGGAAGGAGGCAACCAAAGGTTTGCTCTTTTTCATAAATCAACAACTAATAAAAAAGGTTTAGGGCAACACCCTTATAAAATTCGGAATTAGCATAATTACCAAAATACCCCTACTAACAAAATTTCAAAAAAAAGACATTTGCATGAAAAAAACGTACCCACACTAACCCAAAACTCAAATAAGTAAAAAATGCGTAAAATAAACTCAAATCTAAGATGTCCAATGCGCTCCAATGATGGTGTGATGAAAGTGGGCCACAATGAACCAACGGTCCGATCACATCATCATCACGATCCAACGATCTGATCATCTCCTCAAAGCAACTTACACATGTCTTCCCAAGGTGGGGTCTTTTCAAATGTCTCGGACTACATGTGTAAGGTCTTCAATGCTCCTCAATAGTCGCCTATCCACAAGGACGGTGCTTGTGGATGGCGCTTTCTTCGTTGGTACACTTGAAATGATCTTGTGTTCTCATCAGCTTATTTGCCTTTTTACAACTTACTACCTTAGAGTAGGAAAAATAACATAAAGACCCCCCAATAGAATTCTTACACAAAATACCCTTATGTTTCAACACTCCCCCTCAAGTTGGTGCGTGAATATCTATCCGCCCAACCTGCCAGAAATCTCACGAAGAGCAGTGGAATTTAGAGCTTTTGTAAATATATCTGCCAACTGATCTGAAGAGCGAACGAAGGGTGTGGAAAGTTCTCCTGAAGCAATCTTCTCTCGAACGAAATGGATATGAACCTTAATATGTTTAATCCTCTCATGAAAGACTGAGTCTGAAGCGATCTGAATGGCTGCTTGGTTGTCACAATAGAGAGGAATGGTTGAGTAAGAGAATAAACCCAACTCTTTCATAATGGACTTTAACCATAGCAGCTTGCATGCCCCATGAGCAATAACTCTGTACTTTGCCTCTGCAATTGACCTGGAGACCATAGATTGTTTCTTGCTTCTCCAAGTCACCAGGTTTCCTACCACAAAAGTACAATAACCAGACGTAGATTTTCTATCTGTAGAGCAACCTGCTCAATCCGCATATGATAAACCACATATATTCACATGCCCATGATTCTTGTGCAAAATTCCTCGACCTGGACTCGCCTTTAGGTATCTTAGGATATGATGAACGGCCTCCAAGTGAGGCTTCCTGGGAGAATGTATGTATCGACTCACAATGCTCACTGCTTGAGTAATATTTGGCCTTGTGATTGTTAAATAAATCAATTTCCCAACTAGTCTCTGATACATGCCAGTGTCTTTAAGCTTGTCACCTATGTTTGCATGCAGTGAGTGTTTCTGCTCCATGGGGGAATGCGCTAGTCGTGAACCCAACTTTCCTGTCTCCTTGAGAAGATCAAGGGTATATTTTCTCTGAGAGATGAAGATGCCTTTTGATGAGCGGGCCACCTCAATTCCCAGAAAATATCGCAGACAACCCAAGTCCTTTATTTCAAACTCCTTGCTTAATTGATGTTTGGTTTGTTGGATGAATTGCAAGTCATCACCAGTAAGGACAATGTCGTCCACATACACAAGTAGAAGAGAACGTGTAATTTCTAATAAATGGCGATTCTTTCGCTTGGAAACCCCATTTTGTTGACGAGTATACACGCAAGAAAGTTTATGAATAATGCCATTATCCTGGAGATAATTTGTAAAGGACTTGGATGAATATTCCCCTCCATTGTCAGACCGCAAGGTCTGAATGGAACAACCATATTGATTTGTCACCAGCTTGTGAAATGTTTGAAACAATGAGAATAATTCATCTCGTCGTCGCATAAGATATACCCATGTTACTCGTGAGAAATCATCAATGAAAGTAACAAAGTATTTGAACCCGTTAAACGAGGCTATGGGACTGGGTCCCCATATGTCTGAATGGACAAGTTCAAATGCTTTGGTACTTCTATGTTCAGCCACAAGGAATGAATTACGAATGTGTTTGCTCAATTGACACACTTCACAATTAGTAATATCATCACTTTTATTTAAATTTGAAATAATTAAGTTCAAGACATGACTTTGAACATGGCCCAATCGAGCGCCACAAGCTTACAGACTCATTATTTGAAAGCAGTAATTGGAGCAGTAGTATTAACAGAAAGATAAGAGCCACTACTGCTATTAGTGAATGCCATCAATAACTCCCCTTATTGTAGAAAGTAAAGACCATCTTGTTCAAATCCCGTACCAATAATCCTCCTCGTACTCAAGTCCTGAAACATACAAGATTTGGGAGAAAAAGTTATATTGCAGTTCAGAGCACGGGTGAGAATACTGACAGAAATTAAATTCGCATGAAATTTTGGAATATACAGGAAATTTGGAAGAGTGAGGGAGGAGGATAGACGAACAGAACCAATTGATTGTGCAGGAGTGGTGCTACTATCAGCAAGACGAACAAACCGAGAGTAGGATGTAATAGTAGAAGGTGTAAGGAAGTGACGCATACCCAGTCATATGGTCAAAAGCCCCAGAATCGATGATCCAAGTGGATGGGGTTGAGGAAGCATGCAAGGCAGTACGTATGGTTGCAGCGAAGGAAGTAGATGAGGGCTGTAGACCAGAGGAAGCCGTGGTGGATGTAGAAGGCTGCAAGCGATCTCAGGAGTTCCATAACTTCTGCTTTGGTCATCAATGTAGACTCAGAATGAGAAGCATCAGGGATTTTGACATTATCCATAAGTTGTTCCTCAACATCTATCGTGGCAGCATGTGCTGAGGGATAGTCATGTATTTTGAAGCATCGTTCCATTAAATGCCCTGAGCAGTTGCAGTGAATACAGAAGTAACGCGAACCGCCACGTCCACGTCCTCGACCACGAACTAAGGAACTGCCACATGAATCAAAACGGCTACCCCTTCCATTAGGTGAAGCAGTGGAAGATGTAAAAGCCGCTCGTTCTTGTGTAGAAGATGATAAAGTAATAGGCATGGTCATCACTTGACGACAAGCCTCCTCAATATGAACAATGGAGTAAACTGTCTCAAGCGATGGAAATGGTTTCATAGCAACCAGCTGGGTACAAAGGGACTCGTAGTCTGCATTTAGTCCAGCGAGAAACTTGTAAGTTTTGGCTTTATTGTCAAGTTGGCACACTATTTCAGCACTTCTAGTATCCGGTAATTTACTTGATGGCTGCAAGTAACTCAACTCTTCCCATCTGCTCTGTACGGCCCCAAAGTACTTTGTAACAGACATTATTTTGAGCTAGTAAGTAAAGTTCTGCTGTCAGCTGAAAAATGCGAGGTTCATTTGAGGTCGTTCCATATGATTTTTGGAGTGCAAGTCCATAAAGCTGCTTCACTCTCATAAAAGAAATAAGCAGATGCAACATGTGGTTGCATAGAATTTAATAACCAACACATAACAATGGCATTTACAGACTCCCATGCATCAATTTTTGTGGGATCTGTAGGTTTCTTATTGGCACCCGTGAGATATCCAAAATTTTCTTTTCCAACAACGTACATTCGGACTGCTCGGGACCACAACAGAATTTTTTTTTCCATTGAATTTGGTGGAAGTAATGGAGAGTGGGCCCTCAGAAGATTTCGAGTCCATAGTTGCGGCAATCTCAAGGAAAACAAAAAATAAATACTTAATACCAGGTAGCCGAAAAGGCTTCAATCATCCCGAATGGTTACGAATAGGCTCCATTGCAAACAAACAATCATCTGGAGACCCATGAATATCAGCTTCAACATCAAATTGTCAGTCTGGCGGCCCTGCCGACGTCAAATCTGCACTCCAACGACCTTGGGGGGGGGGGGGGGGGGGGGGGGGGGGGGGGGTCGGATCTAGCTTCCGGCGGCCCTGCTGGCGTCACATCTACAGTTTGATGGCCCTAGGGTGGTCGGATCTGACTTCCGGTGCACTTGCCGGCGTCAAATCTGAGGTCCGACGGCCCTGGGGTGGTCGGATCTGGCTTTCGGCGCAACTGCAGGTGTCAGATTTGAGGTCCGACGGCCTTGGGGTGGTCGGATCTTGGTTCCGACGCACTTGCCGGCATCAGATCTGGGGTCTGACGGTCCTGCTGGCGTCGGTTCTGGGTTCCAGCGCCCCTGGTGGCGTCGGAACATGGGTCCGGTGAGCCTGCCGGCGTCGGATCACAAATCCGACGCCCTCATGAGTTGTCGTGGCCTCCTATAGGGTGCGGCTGTGAGACAGACGGTCCGGTGGAGTTCCTAGGTGGTGCGGCTGGAAGAAGGGGCACCTTCGGTGGGGTCCACGAGATCTAGGGAAGTAGAGATCTCCTTGGCTTTGATACCATGAAGATTTCCAACAATAGAAAGAGAAGGAGTTTTGAGAGAGAAGAAGAGAAATTAGGTTTGAACCCTAATCCTCCAAGTTTTATTTAATAGGGCTTATTTGCCTTTTTACAACTTACTACCTTAGAGTAGGAAAAATAACATAAAGAACCCCCAATAGAATTCTTACACAAAAAACCCTCATGTTTCAACAAAATGAAGAGTAGGTTGAGCTAGTTTTACCATGTACTTGGAAAACAAGAAACAGCCCTGTTGAGAGAACTTTACTTAGTGTTGAAAGGTCTGAAAGGAGGATGGGGGGAATACCCGAAGAGCTTGGATTGAAGTGGTAAGAGGGATTTGAAGGCTTAAACCGAGAATACGGCCTTGGAAATGATTGACAAAAAGGATTCCTCAATCAGGCTCCCAATTGCTGGGAAAAAAACCGTGATGCTCAGTTTTTCCTGTTGTGGCATGTTGGAATGCATTCGAAAGTGGATCGAGAAGTTTGGCGTCTTGCTTTGTTAGCATGGTTATGGTTCTTACGGAAGGAAAGGAACAATAGGTGCATTAGGAGCTGAGCGAGGCGAGTAGAGGAGGTGTTCCAGTTAGCGAAATGGCATGTAAAAGAACGGGCAAGGGTCTCAAAGGGTGTACTATCTTTCCCAGAAAGCTGGGCCGAGATGTAAAGTGTAAAGTGTTTCGGGCTGGGTGTACAGTATCTTTTGGTGTATATTCTGGCTTCGACTGTCTTTTAATAAGTCATTTCATCATTTCAACAAAAAAAAAAATCTTGAGTGGGAACCATTTGTTGGTGACAATGTCAAAGCAAAAATGCATACATGTAGCTGTAACTGCTGAATTCAGTTGAATTAGATGAATTCTTAAATACCTCAATGTTAGTCCTGAAGTTTCTACTATTCTCTTGACAATCTGCATTCCACACATCTATTATTGAACCCTTACTGTAAGGATATTTCTACAACCAAGCAAACTGATAAAGCAGACCGCCTCATGTAAGAAAAACATTCGCCAATGGGACGAAGGCTTAATATTATGTCAACTAATAAATTTCTGAAGTTAGAAATCATGTTCTCTCTAACTCTAACAAAACTACAGATCTCGTCTGCATAATTCATGCATATCAATTTGGTGTGCGTACTTAGTATGAATTTTTTTGAAGGGTGGCACCATTGTTCTTACCATGTTAGTTTGAACATCATTTTGTTCCTTCTTTATACTGCATAACTGGAGTTTAGTGAACACTGACTGATCCACAATTTTGTTTATGTTGATGCAATTGGGACAAGTCTCTATCACATTTTCATAAACATGGCTGTAAGAAACAACTGAATAAGGCTCTGATTAGAGTTAATGCCATGCATTCAATCATTCACTTGTAAGTTATTCTATGTGCCTATGTATTAGGTTTATTGGTCTTTCTCCTGTATGAACAACTGACTAAGAACTGGGATTAGAATTTATCTCATACATTCAAGCATTCATCTGCAAGTTAGTGTACGTGCACATTTATTAGGATTATTAGTCTTCTCTGTGGATAAAGATGGCTTCATGTTAACAAAGAGGTGTGATGTCTTGGATGGCAGAACTGTCAACTGAAGGTGATCATCTTGATTCTCAAGATGGAAGGTTGACGAATTCATCCAATGAACCTATATTGCACAAACCAACTATTGAGCAAACTGAGAGGTGCTGCGGGAAGCATGGAATTTGCTCAGATGAGGTTCTTCGGGATGAAGCAAAAAACTCTGATTCCAAGGTGTTTCCTCTCTCTTTATCCACCATTATTTACTGCAATCACCACCTTTTATAGCCCAGGTGATATTGTGCAATGTTTGGCAGTTTAGTCTTTTGATCAGTTTCTAACCTGTCAATGCTATAGCTTATGCTAGATCACTTCTCTGGCTCTCCATTAATTCTAGTAAAAATATCATACATTGCCTTAATCCTGTAAAATTTAATATCATTTATTCTTCATGAGAATTTTTTTGATTCATATGAAATCTCATATTTATTAGAGAACCCGAAAAAAGAAAACTTGGATAAGACTAATGATGGCTTTGTGAAATGCACAGTTTTTATTGCAAATCAAGTAGGAGAAAATGTCAAATCAAGGGAAAATGTTTTCTTTTTATGCGAAATCCTCATAAGCAAACAGACCTTTTAGGAAAAAGTAAAATGTAATATGATTTTTTGCTGCCATGTTAAAAGAGTGGATTCCAAAATTTTGGTTGGCTTTCATTTGCTTGGAAAACTCTTGAAATCCCACATTTATTAGACAATGGCTTCTTCGTATGTCGTGTCAGAGGAATGCAAACTTGGATCAGTCTAATGATAACTTTGTGCAATCCACAATTTTCCTTGCCAATCTAGTAGGAGAAAGTTTCAAATTACGGGAAAATGTTTTCTTTTCCCATGGAATCCTCGTAACCAAACAGGCCATTAGGAAAAAGCTGGTCCTGATGCTTGTTAGTGAGTCAATGCATTTCATTACTTGAATAAGCTCACTTACCATGCGATAGGTACAGAAATCATTGTGGCACAATCGCACGCGTGCACAAACATGGGGTAGGGCACGTTCAACACATGTGAAGAGAGGAAGTGGTTTCCGAGACACAAGGGGAGGGGTAAGAGTGAATGTGAAGCGGTTCCTGTAAAAGGACTGAAATCAACTGTTGTACAAAAACATGTATGACATCTGAGCAATGTGGGGCCTGCCTTTTTATGCATGCAAGTTACATCCACTCCGTCTAATAAGCAATGTTGTCAAATCACAATTGTGTGATTTGTGATTATGAATTGTATGATTCATATCGTGTGTACAATTCATATTGTATTGCCAACCACACTATTAATTGTAGGTTTAAATTGTAAATTCCAAAAAATCTTAACTGAATTGTATGAATCGGCTAGTTGCTAGTTGCGATGCCGATATATTGGCTGTTACTACTTACTATTGCTATTTAAAACACTAGCCCTACCTAAATACAGACTGTTTAGGTCATCTAATCTGGTTTGAACCAATCAAGGAAGTTCTAAACTTCACGTTTGTAGGGATCAACTCTAACTAGGAAAAACCCCACCCTGAACCCAATCTTCCACCCAAAGAAGCTTTCAAACCCTCAAAAACCATCTTGGCAATATTAAGAAGCAGGGGACCTAGCATTCCACTGTCGAACATGCCACAATCCATCCCACCTACCAAGTTTATTATTCATTTATTTGTTTCTTTCAATGTTTACTGGAATTCCATTTTGAGAATTTCGCTTCCTACTAAATAGACATTGTGTCTTAGTATGCATGGGAAGGATACCTAACCTTCCTTCCCAACACCGAGGCCCTTGCCTGGAATTTTTGGATTCGAGACCATATCATTGGAGTCCTTGCACAAAAACTCAGTCTCTTCCTTTGAAAGATTGATTCCTTGGTCTTACCTTTGCAATCCAAAATTTGGCTAGTGGCAACTCTATAAGTCTGCAACTACAACCTTCTGGTCCAGTCTGCCAGATCTGTTCACAAGTTAATACCCACACTGTATACAATGGCTACCAGATATTTAAAATAGTTTACTGATGTGTGTCTGTGCACCACTCCAATTTCATTTATTCAGTAGTAACACTCTTATCCATGCCACATCCTCATCATATCCATATTAATCTGGCAATCAGAGGCAGCATCATGCCGCATTGTGGCATATCTTTGGTGGTGTCTGGGTATCATTGTAATTTTCATTGATATGCCTTTTGATATGTAGCAAGACATGGTTCTTGAACAAAAACTAATACAGTAATCGCCACCTCAGATGTTTTTTACAATTTGTACTAAGATAGATAGCCAATATAAACTGATACCGTTCTCATGAGACAGGCATGTTTTACACTTTCATGGGGTTGCAATAGTGAAAAGAGTGGCCGTCACAAGCATATGGTTGTCTCTTTCGAAAGAGGAAACATAACTACAGCAGAGCGCAGCAGTAAGCAGGTAAGATTTCTTGAATGGGAATCTTTTGTGCTCATGATAAATGCCACAAAAAATTTTGTTGTCTGTTTGTGAAGGTGCTCCAAGTCAAATATGAAAATGACTGCTAAATTAATGAAATATATTGCTACCATTGACTGTCATTTGTGTTTGTTATTTGACTTATTCTTTAGTAGCTTGCCTGATTAGACACCTCTTCTTTATTTTCAGATTTCATTGAAATGGGAATCGCCCCCAAAGACTGTCCTTATATTGACCAAACCAAATTCAATTTCCGTTCGTATCCTCTGTGCAGAAATGGTCAGGTGTGCTTGTTAAAGTAGCCATGGAAACCGCCTTTAGCATTTCTCAAGGAGTTTCTCTTTGTACTAATTTCTTTTCATGGTAGTATTTTAATGCACTTCGCTATGACTCCATGCTAAGAATCTACAAGTTTGTTTGGTACAAATTGCTTCACTGTGACCATTAACTGCATATAGGTGATAACTGGTCCCGTGGTTTGTTGATGCTGGAGTAAATGACGATGAAAAAATACTTATGTTATGCTTTACTCTCTCGAGAACTGACAGCAGTCAATGATGAATCCTTATAATCCAGTAATGAAGAGGAAACCTTTGATGCCTAGGAATGGATATGCACAGATATAGGGAGAGCATAGATACAACTCGTTTCTGAAAATCTTGGACACATGGGTAAGGACATCCATATGATATTTTAATACCATGAGAAAATTGTTAGGAGTTAAGAAAGTAACAAAATTAATCTACTAGAAAGCTATTAAACCATATCTTATTGGTAGCTATACAGTATTTTGTGCCAGTATTGGTATTGACATGGATCGGTACTATAACATCTCGATATTTCAGGGGTTGAGTACAAATTCGATCCCCGATATCCGGGGAGTCACTCATGCGTATGTGGATGCGTGTTATGCAAGCATTTGATCCGCGTGGCATCAAATTATAATGATAGGTCAAGTTAAACCATGAAATAAAGGCATAATTGAAATTAAGTGAGCTAAATCCAAAATATATAGTGTTACATCTCATCAAAGGGGTCCACTCAACCGGTGGCCCTAACACCTAAATCGAAATATACATCCTAACATCAACATTGGTTGCAATCACGACCCCAAAGGTCCAAAAGAAACACAGCGGCTCTCCTTAGGCCTGGTCATCAACATACTGGGAATATAGTCCATCGTCCTCTACGTCCTCGTACCCCACTAATGTGTTCGCCTCGACTGTACCTGCGTCAATTGGATAGTCTGGTTGGTGTTTTAAAACATCGTCCCAGGTGGGAGTGAGTAGCTAACTCAGTGGTTCCATTGCCCTAAGTTACTCAAGATATTAAGCACCGTCAAATGTAGGTAATGAAATTTTCATAGAAGGCACACAATAAACTCTAAGCTAGTTGTCATATTAATGCATGAATGAATGAGATGCAGATGCATGCCCAAACACCATGTTTGTCACAACCGACAGCAAGTGGCTCGTCACCACATCACCCGCACTGATCGAGCCGCCATTGAATGGGGCTCGTCACCCCATCACCCGCACAATGTATGCCATGTAGAACCATGTATGATTATCCAAGTAATCAGTTAGTCCTATTCATCTACAAGTTGGTCCGGCAATGACTCGTTAGCTATGCCCAAATTAAAGCAGAAGGGCTCGTCACCCATTATTCAACGAGATGATAGGCTCATCGCCTCCAATGCTGCTCAATGGTCACTACAGGGAGGCTTGTCACCCCAGCGTAGGCCGACAGCTCGGACATGGTGTCCCATACCACCATGCCCGACCCATGAGACTTTTGGGGATTGATTCGCAATACGGTTCTAAGTGGACTACTCACTGGTAATGTCAGTATTCTGGATTCAAAGGGTATGGCGACGGCAAACATAGCAACCACATCCAACCCGGCATTGAACTATCACGTTCGACAGGGGATAACGTCAAGGAGGTCGACCTTGGGCACGTATGGCCTGCGTAGTCCTTACACTACAGTTGGCCACCCGAATTCAGCCTTGAATCGACCGCACAAGCCCCAGGGCAGTCGACCACGAGCGGCCACCCCGATTCCTAACTAATTTCCAAGCCGGACCACATTACAACCATAAATAATTCAGGAATACGTTATGCAACCAACCATACCAGCTGGTAAACACATTCCATGTACAGAAAGACTCATAACAACATATTAACAAGTCAATAACATGTTCCATTCAAATTTTCAGCAACATGAACAAGGATCTATTATCATTCCACCACAATCAACTAACATCAGCACATTATTAACCCAATTCTTCAGCACATTTCTATTTATAAACACCCAAACATATGCAAGCTAAGATAAGAGGGTTTCAACAACATTAAGTAATATAGCAAGCAATCGCAACAATCTTTCAAGAAATTAGGCAATTCCAATGACTTATTAACGAAACTAAGCATTTCTAACTACCCAAACAAAACATTAACTATATCTAACAGGGTTTGATCCTAGGAAACCTAGGGGTAATGGTTCGCACCTGAAATTTAGGGAGAATTCGTGGTTCCTACACCAAATAAAACTTGCATGTTAGAGAAATCAGAAAATCCTTAATGAGAAGTCTGAGAAAGGGTTGTTGAATTTCCTATCTTATCTCCAATGGCTGTAGAAGTTAAATTAATGGGAATGGTGGCGACTAGATCGTCGTGGGTGTGTGGGGAAGGCGGAGGAGTCGCATGCAAGCACTCCACACCCTCCTTTCACCTTCTTCTTCTTCTTCTTCTTCTTCTTCTTCTCTCTCTCTCTCTCTCTCTCTCTCTCTCTCTCTCTCACTCTCTCTCTCTCTCTCTCAGAATTTCAGAAATGGGAAAGAAAGTTTCCCGATTCAAGAACTTTTATAGGGCATGATTGACAAGAATGGCCCTGAGGTGGGCTGTTTTGCTTAGTTCATGCCAACCTGGCCCATCTAGGTCAATCCAACCCATGGGGCAACTCCCTCGATGGGTGATCTACCTATAGTTACGATCTCACGCAATTTAGGTGCGACGTTTATCGGATATGAGGGGAAGTTCGTTCAACAGTCATCGATCATCGATCAGGGCTGTGACTTTATGGTCGCGTCAAGTGTTATAATGAGAGCATAGGTCCTATGTTTCATGATTATCTAATCGTTCCAATGTCTCAACTTGAAAAATGTGCAAAAAGGCATGATTACTTAGTGTTGGGATGGCCTTGGAGGAGTTGCACTTAACAAGTAGGGCTGCACATCTGCCCTCGTTAACCCGCCCAACCCGCCCGACCCGACCCGGTAGAAACTCGGTCCGTCCCGACCCGGCTAAGAAAACGGTCCGGTCCCGAGTAGATGCGGCTGGACCGTTTTTAATTTAGGTACGGTTTAGGGTACATGCCAAACCCGCCCGACCCGACCCGTACCTCGACCCGTGTATCCCGACCCGTTCCACCCGATCCGAACCGCCTGGTTTATACTAGTTTATTGTTTTTAGAAATTTCTATATAGCATTATCAATAGGTTGAATGGTCAATAAACATTAGGGTGGACTCTAGAATCTTTTAATGGTGGGAGTTCAATGATCACTGATTTTTGTGGTGTGGTCTACCTAAAGCTTTTATCTGCTTCCTTTTTGGGACTATGTCCTATAATAATCTTGAAATATAGATGGACGGCGTGGATTTACAATATATACATCGAGGTGAGCCTCATGGTTAGGGTCTCACCCACATGACTGGTTCGATCTCATCAACTCTCACCCAAGCTGCGCTCATCTCACACTCATAGAGAGCGGATTAGGTGACATCCGGGATCCACCAAGGTGGGTGGCCCCTGACTATGTGTCTTAAATCCACACCGTCCAACTATTTTGAAAGATTATTTTAAGATATGATACCAAAAATGAAGCTGGCTCAAATCTTAGGTGGACCACGCCATACAAACATAGTCCTAACCTGACCCGACCCGACCCGACCCGACCCGGTTTAGCATATAGGGTAGGGTAGGGTTAGGGTTAACCCTTTTACAATTAGGGTAGGGTTAGGGTTGGGTCAGCCCAACCCGGTCACGACCCGGACCGAAACTCGGACCTTTAAATATATTTAGGTCCGGTCCAAGGTTGGGCCCAACCCGACCCTAACCCGACCCATGTGCAGGCCTATTAACAAGTGCTTACTATGTTTTTCATGGTTGGGCAATTTGACTACCATTCTCGAGCGGGTGCCCCATGAGGGTTGTCAAGCCCGGCGAGAGGGTCGCATTTCCTAAGTCTTGGGTTCGATGGTCTTTCGATGGGTGGTCTAGAGGCTGTTTAGGCTAACTTGGCCATTTTCAGGGGTGTCCAGGTTTTGGGGACTTCTTGGTTCCGCTAATTAGGATCGGGGCATATTTGGTACGACGTTCAACATCTATGCGAATGGCAAAAAATGCCAAATGAGTAGGCTTCTATATCAATTTACGGGTTTCCTAAATTATGAAGAGCTATTTTATCGAGCTTAGGCGATGTGCTGATGATGTGGCCCAAATATGTGCTCGGGTTTCAGGGATGGTATGTTACAGGGTGTTACAAGTGCACCCCGCACTTACAATTATTTGAAGCATCTTGGTAGGAAACATTGCTTTAGTCACCTTTCGAAAAAAAAAAAAAGGGAAACATTGCTCTAGTTACGTGTCAAAGAGCCAACAGCCTAATACAAACAAAAGCCATGATATCAAGAAAGTTTTAAATGCCTAAGGTTGGACCATTGCTGTATGTTATGGTCATTTACTTTCTCCTTTTTTCTTTCTGGTTGAAATGTTTGGGATGTATGAAAAACAAGTGTGCTTTTGCTACACTTGCTCAGACAAGGTTATTGTGGCATTTATTGTGATGTGATAATGGATTGATTGGATTTCTTTGTGAACTTTTTCTCTTTATTTATCATCTCTTCTGGTCTTGTGCAATAGCTATGCTTGGTTGTATTTCATGCCATTAGTTTTCTTTGTTAGTCTTATCCATTCTTATCCCTGCAGATGGTTGAAAGATCACAAGAAAATAAATGTTTTTGTGGAACCTCGAGTGAGAAGTGAACTTCTAACAGAGAGTTCTTATTTCAATTTTGTAGAAAGTTGGCAAGATGGTGAGCACTAAGACTTTATTAGGTTTTACTTGGAATACTATTTTTGTGATACTATCTCTTAAGCAATAGCAATTGGACCTTAGTGATGTCTTAACCTTGATGAGCACATAGTTTGATAATTTTTCTTGTAATGCTATTCTTAAGATTGTTTCATTGCAGTTCAATTTAACTAAACTAATATTTGAACCCTGAGGAAATGTAGTTTGATTTTTTTCGAGTTTATACAGAAAAAAGGAACTTTTAGTGTAGGCTGCATTGTGTCTGGCTCTGGGTAATATTACTACGATTAAACTACTAAGAAGCAACTCTAGGTTCAAAACTTAAAGTCCACATATTTATAGTTTGTCGAAAATACGACCATGTTAAGCAACTCCTGAAATGTTCAATACAAAATTTTCAAATACGCATGCAGCACATGTTTGCAAGCTGAGTGTGTGGGATGTCTGGGTAGTGCATTAGATGGCACCCTAATATGATTCACCCAACCTGATTTGTGTATGATTATAGTCACGGCGGGGGCCATCTTATGCACTGCTCAAATGCTGTACACACTTAACAGATCGTCGTGTGCTCTGTTTAAAATTGTCTGTGGATAGGGTGCATGTGGGGCTTGCAAACCTACCTCCCTCACATGTGTAGGACATCTGATCTGTGTATCAGGACCCACTGTGCAGATCATCGGCCAAAAACTCAGTTTGATCAGCTATTAGTAAGGTACATGTGCGTGACAACAATGGGCATAAAAATACTCAAAAGCCCGTTTGGAATGCATTGGAATCCAAATCACAATTACATTGGAATCAAGGTGATTCCAAATCCTCATTTGCTTTTGCTTGTGTGTGTGTGTGTGTGTGTGTGTGTGTGTGTGTGTGATTATAACAAGCCCACTAAAATATATACTTTCGCCAAAAAGAGGAAATTCGGAGCCTTTGGTGGCCACAAATGCCAGGATCACAAACAAGCGACTCACCGATGTCTTTTAACCATCCATTTAGATGTCCAACATTTGGATGGTTCAAATCATTCTATTGATGTGATTTTAGTGTTGCAGCTAATAATTTAATTGTTTTGGGGTATCATCAGCGTGCTATGTGTCCAATGGATTAGTAGCCTAGAGACACCTTTGTTACATGCGCGACTCTCTAGCCCCTAAAAAGGAGGCAAGAAAGGCATTTCCTTTGGATTCCATTGGAATCTCAGCATTTTGCTGAGATTTCAAAACACACCAAAAAGGTGGATTTGAAATGCCTCCGAGTCCATTTACCTCCAAATCCAAGGCTGCCAAACACAAAAGGCAGCTATTTGGATTTGAAATACACCCATTTACCACCAAATCCAAGGTGCCAAACGGGGCGTTAAGACTGTCCATTATTGTTGTGTTTGTCATCCTAACTGATGAGTTGACTAGTTTACTTGTTGGGCCAGGTCATTTACATGGTTGGTTCCCACTCCAACATGATACCGATCATGTAAGTTTGGCATGCTGGCGGTGTGAAGATGTGCATGTGGTCCCAACAAACCTGTACTATGAAAGATAAGCACACCCCATCCAGATACCTATATTTCCTCTGAGTACTCCTTTATCATGGGTAGAGGATCATATAAGTCCGGTGTTAACTTTCCTACTCTAGCTCAATTCTTTCTCAAGATTTCTTGTTATTTACCATATGGAATTAGTCTAGTGTCTAAAAGAAGTTAGTTTACAAACTTAGTCACCCACATGGCATACATGCATGCCAATCTACGCCATCAAAATCGTGAATCTCATTGAGGATTGAAGCTACATTGATCGGATGATCTTAGTTGCTCAAATGGTTGCAATCAAATGGATGGGGGAAAGTGAAACTGGGCAAGGTCCAAATTGAATAAGTGAACGAGGTGATTAAGGTCATCAGATCAGTGCAGTTTCTGGGCTTTGCTTCATCCACAAATGGGACTGATTTGGATGGCGTTGTTTGTCATGCATAGAGTAGACGAAATGTGAGAACTGCATTGAGTTGTGGGGCACTTTGTACTTTGATCTGTAATGGAGAAAATAGTTTATATACTCTCTTGAATAGCCAATTGACCTCTCCATTGGGCCAGAGGGAAAATTTGAATAAAAAAAGAAGGAAAAAAGGTTATATTTATGCATGGGGTTTGCTTTATGAGTTCTGTTCTGACAATTATTGCTATCTAAGGTCTTTAGTAAGATTAGGAATATGATTCATCCTCATGGTAGCTTGTGAAAAGTTAAGACCAGCTGCCCACCTGACATCAACCCTCCTTTATCCATGCTGGGGACTGGTAACTGCAAATGCTACCAGGTGGAATTTTATAATCAAGGTTAAATTTGGAACTAAATGGTATGAAGGAATCTTACATTGTTTTATATGATAGTATAGATTAAATGAAAGGAATGTTACAATCCCTTCTATTTCATCACTTTTTGGTGCAAAAGCATTTCCATTAGAACTCATGAGTCATTTGGACTTATTACAGGTCATCATTTTGCTTTTTAGAAGTTTCATGTGGTATTTCTTTTGGGAAATTATACTAACTTGGGTAACTCAAAATGATAGATTCAGAAATATTACTGTTGCACACAAAGGTTGATATAGTTATAACTCTTGGTGGTGACGGAACTGTCCTTTGGGTATGTTTTTCTTTTCTTTTTCTTTTTTTCTTTTTTTCTTTTGGAGATTGATGTAATCTCTGCCTTGTTCATTTGAGCATTTTTTTGAGCATTATTATCTTATGTTTTCTTCAAGTAGAAAGGTGTTCTTGCCTTATGCCGTACCGTTTCTCTTCACATGCTAAGCTAAACCATTTTTCCATGGCATGCTTGTGAAGTCAGCTTGTTCTATGAAATTTATCTTGATAAAGGTAATTTCTGAGTCAACTTTGGCATGTTTCTAGTCACATTGATGCCGGATCAATGAACCTGCTTAAACTGGTGCCATTTATAGACAACATTCTTGCCCTTTGAAAGAAGTGATACATTGACCTTTTTTTGTTCAGAACTTTTATGATGTTTTTGCATAATGGAATAGTCTCACCCTTGAAATTCTCAATTATCTGCCTTAGCCCAGGCAAAAAAATTGGTATCTCATACATTTCGTATGTAACAACTGCAGCTGGAATTGGTTTGACCTCCCTGTGGATGTGCTTTGAAGGTTATATCATTGATGATAGTGCAAGCTTCTCACAGATTGAATTTCATTCATCAGTTACTGTGCTAGTATATCGACAGAAGTATGTGGAATAACTCCTAGTAGTGATGCCCCTGCCATCCCCAGCCTGGACAAAGGAGCTTTGATGTCAGATTGGGAGCTGGTCATTTTACTTCTGCCAATAAATCATGAGAAGTCAAGATTCAAATCTATGTGCAATGAACACTTAAAGCAATTCCAGTAAGGAGGGGTAATAGGATGAGAGGAAGACTTAGGAGGACTTGGATTGAGGTGGTGAAGGGATATGAAGGCTTGTTCATTTAGCTATGACTGGGTAGATAGGAATGATTGGCAAAATAGGATTTGTCAAGCTGACCCAAAATAGTAGGGACAAGGCTACTATGATGGTGATGGTGATGAAAGAAATAAGTGGAATCCAAAGTGACGTTCTACTTCTTGGCAAGGATCATGCTATATAATATAGATCCATAAAGAGGTTGAATCTTTTAGGGGACTTCAAGCTTTCTTGCACAAAATTTCGGTCCTCCTTGCCCAGGATCACGCTATAGAATATAGATCCATAAAGAGGTTGAATCTTTTGGGGACTATAAGCTTTGTTGCGCAGGATTTTGGTCCTCCATGGTCTGAAGTAACTGGAAATCCACTAGTTTGCACCCTTGACTCTATAAGCCAAAGGGCATTAGAACATTTCTTTTGGATGTAAAGACCTTTGTAACACCATAACTATTGTGTGATTTGATGTTATCTATTTGAAACAAGGTATTAGCAACAAATAGCAACAGGAGATGGTGATCGTAAGAACAATATCCATTTTTTGAAAATGATATTACCATGAAGTTGACCTTACTATTCTTTTCAGTTATTGATCTCTTTAGATTTGTAGCAACCAGATGTTCCACCTCTAAGGGAGCAAGGAGAATGTTGTTGCCACTTCGAATTTTTAGTGGCCTAAATGCAGAAGGCATGATGCATCTTTCGGATGATCCACATGGAAATAGATGGGGACATCTTTAGTGCAGAATGAGGTGTTGTAAATGGGCTATAAATGGGATGGGTTGAAAATAGGTTGCTCATATATATATATATATATATATATATATATATATATATATATATATATATATATATATATATATATATATATATATATATAACCCATGAGATTCTTGCAAGTCCATATCTTGTCTGTTTATTACATCCCACGGTTGAAATGCATCCCACTCCCACGAGAAATTTGAAGTGTGGTAGCCGTGAGCCTCACAATTGAGAGATTTTTTGGGTCATCTATTTATTGTTCTAATTATTGTTTATATTATCGATTATATCCGTATCACCTAGTTGCCGATGTTGAAACTCCCACTAAACTGGATTTTCCATATTGCCCCCGTATTTTTTATAATATCGTATAACCGATATTTTCAGCTAATAGGTAGTATAAATGCTTTTTTCTATCGGCCAAATTAGCAATATTATCACCGATATCAGGGAGACACCTAGAAAAACTTGAGAAAAACCCACCAGCATGTCCATTACGCCCAACACGTCCACCACGGCCTCCACGTGAACTAGAATAACGGGATGAAGAGGCGAATGTAGTTTTATCCAGATGGATTAACATGAACATTGTCAAATTCACTTGCTAAGGACTCTTTAAAGCCTTGCATAAACCTCTGCCACTAAGAGAATAAAGGTTTCTCTCAAAATTTGATCCTTTGCCGATTGGTACTCTTTCGGTAGTCCAGACAAAAATTTCACTACTTTCATCATCTTCCCACTTCTTTTTCATAAGGGTGACATCTGAGGTAATAGGATGATATATGGAAAGCTCTTCCCACATTCTAGTTAATTTTGCGGAGTACTCACCAAGAGGCTTATCTCTCTTTTGAAAAGAGAATATCTCCTCGTATAATTGATGCACATAAGAAATATTTTATTCTGAGTACATCTTTTTCACAGTATTCCATCTATCTTTGGCTGTGTTTAAGAGTACTAGATTAGAGCTCACTTTAGACTCCATGCTATTCCACAACCAAGATGAAGAACCACCAACTATACTTTCAGGCTTTATAGACATTCCACAATTAACTTCAACACCAATGAAGAACACTTATCTTAGAGGAAGATCCACACACAACTACACATTCAAAATCACATAATACAGAAATCTCTGGCCCAAAATAACTCTAATCTATGTCAAAGCCATTCCCACTTTGCACGCGACTTTATGGGTTAGAATATTCAACCAAAAACTGCATCTACACAATGCAACCAACATAAATGGACAACTTCAAACATCACATTGTCAAAAGTTAGCAAGCCTTCATTATTTTTCAAGGCATCTATGCTCCTTTTGTGATCGTTTCCTTCTACTTGAAGAATGACGCAGAAAACAACTTGTTTTCTGCACACACACACACACACACACACACACACACAAAGTGCTTTCCTTAAGGCCTAATCAGTCATCTATGTTTTTGGAAGATCCCCACAATGTAGACTTTGTGTGTGTAGAGAGAGAGAGAGAGAGAGAGAGAGAGAGAGAGAGAGAGAGATGGGGTTAGGGTTAGGGTTACAAGCCCCCACTCCCCCTCTATTATATATAAGCAATAAAAAAAAAATATAACAAAACTGCCCAAACCACTTCTAACCTTGCTTTGATACCATATAGACTGTGTAGAGAGAGAGAGAGAGAGAGAGAGAGAGAGAGAGAGAGAGAGAGAGAGAGAGAGAGAGAGAGAGATGGGGTTAGGGTTACATGCCCCCACTCCCTCTCTATTATATATAAGCAATAAAAATGAAATTTAACAACCCGCCTCAGGAAGCGAGAGGTCTTGAGCTCGAAGCCCCTTGGTGGCCACCTCCCATGAACTTACCCAGTGCGTGTGGGTAGGAGGGTTTGCGCGTGCCTCGGGGACCTTGAAGGGTGCTCCCTTTGGAGACCTAACTGAGGACCTAGTCAGGTGCTTTAAGAGGCCTGGATACCCCGGTTATCACAAAAAAAAAAAAAAAAAAAAACAAAAAAAAACAAAATATAACGAAACTGCCCCTGATACAATAAGCATAATGCTTAGCATACCCCAAGACCAAAAACACTATGCAATAAGTAGGCATAACCAAATCCTATTGGGCCGTTGGTCCAAACCCATAACCATTAACACAATCGAAATGGGCCCTGTGGATTTGTCCATTGATGTTGAAGAGGTCTATGGACCAATACATTTAAGCTGGTAGATCCTATTGGACAATCGGTGGTGATGATGGGACGTATCCTTCTTTCATCACCACACAAGCTGTGGACCATTCAAATAAGCACGGGATGCTTAGAGATAATCACATGCAAAGAAGAAAACAAGTATAGAAGGAAAGGAGAAGAAAAGAAGAGGGACAGGAAGAAATGGGAAAGAGGGCTACTGTTTAGGGCACTCCTAAACCATGTTAATGGAACCCTAAACCATGGAAAAGAAGAAAAAAGAAGAAGAAATCGGAGAGAGCTTAATCTCCCTCTATCTCACACCTTTATTTATAGACTCTGTTACAACTTACAAGAGATAAGTGTGACATAAGCAAGCTAATCTAAAAGGATCCTTTCCAGTATAGTACACCACAGGAACACATAATCGAGTGTTCTTAACAGTATAGTATTCCTCATAAACACACAAATGAGTATTCCTAACAGAATAAAAGCAAGCCCTCGATTAACCAAAGACAATTTCACTTTAGCAGTTTGGCCTCCAAGCAATACTCGCTTAATTGTCCTCAAAGATTCTACTGTTCCTTTCTTTCCAGATTCCCCAAAAGATGGCATGTGGAATGGTTCTCCAAAGAATTTTACTCCCTCATTGACAGACCCACTGTAAACATTTTATCCATTGCTCCTATTTTTTAAGTGGGAGACTAAAAAGTAAACTTTTGTTGCTTTAGAATAACGGCAGGTAGAAGTGATTAGTACTCTGTTTATATCTATATAGTATCTGCAGCTTCAAATTTAAAGAACTGCTCTTTCATTTGACCTTCATACGAATTGTGTCCACTATCATGATTCTTGTGCAAAACAATGTTCATTGCTGTGGATACATTTCTCATGTGATGAGTTGTTCCATTTCTATATTCTTAATATCAATTTGCACACACACACACACACACACACACACACACACACACACACATATTTATTTATTTACATCAGACTGCTTTTTACTAAAACCATGAATGGTTGCTTTCTTTTGATTCGTATGTATAGGCAGCATCGATGTTCAAAGGATCTGTCCCTCCTGTCGTCCCTTTTTCCCTAGGGTCTCTGGGCTTCATGACACCATTCCGTATCCTCCATGCTCTCTCTCTCTCTCTCTCTCTCTCTCTCTCTCTCTCTCTCTCTCTCTCTCTCTCTCTCTCTCTCTCTTATATGCGTGTCAATGATTGTGTTATTCATAAATTCTGAAGGTTGAGAGAGTAAACTTTATATAAATCATTTCTTGAGAGTGCTTTATTTTTGTAGATAGGTTTTCCTGAATAAGTTTAGAGGCAGTAATGGGAAAAGAGTATTTTCATTTAGCGAATATTTTGTTATAAACCTGCTTTATGCCAAGGTTCTTATGTGGTACTAAGAACCCATACAAGCTTCCCTCTCGCTTAGTCAGTTCCTAGTTACTATGTTTGCAATTGCTTTGTTTATAAGAAAATTGATGTTTTTCTTTTATTTACACCTGTATACACTTCAAAATATTCAAGATTGAAAACATCACACCAAAATGCGTGCACTCAAATGTGAAAACTTAGGCAGAGAGATGCACACTTGTGTGCATGTATATAGATTTAGACATAGCAGTTTAGTAACTCAGTCGAGTACTGATAAGCATGATGAGTTGACTCGATTTGCTTGAAAGATTTCCGGTACAACTTCATTTAAAATCTAAGAAACACTCAAGCTGGTATTCTGAAAATTCAAATATTTATCTACTTGACAAGTTCAACCAAATCAAGCTTTTGCATTTTTTGCGAACATTTGGGCAGGTAAAAGCAAGATCTTTTAGTCCTGACCCACTTTAAGGCTTTTGAGTGGTCAAATAGGTCTGGTTAAAAAAATTTCCAAATCATTCCTTTCCATTTTGCCTCTCTTACAACCAGTGTTTCAAATATCCATAGTGCTACGTAGCATAGCTAAATAGCGTAAATCCCGGGTTGTAGTGTACGCAACAGCTACACAGTGTGTAGTGCTTGTAGCGTATGCTACAATGTTTTTTTTTTTTTTTCTTCTTATTTTCTTTTCAACTTTGTTTGTTAAAAATGGTGTAAAACTCACATCACATCATGAAAAACTTAAAATGTAAAGTTAAAATTAAAACCTTTCTTTCTTTTTTCTTGTTTTTTTTTTCTTTTTTCTTTTTTACTTTCACTTAAAATGATGGTGATCCTTTGTTAAAGTTGGTGTGAAACTCATACAATAAAAAAACCTTTAAAACTAAACTTAAAAGAAAAAGGGTTTTGAATGTATTGATGACATCTGTATTGAACTTAATACTCTTAACTTGTGGGATTTTTATTTCTTTTTCGTACCTGTGAGTTGTGACTTTTAGTTTCAAGACTATTAATTAAAGTGGTTTGCTTAGAAAGTTGTTGATGTGATAATTATTTGATTTGGTTTATAACTTTAAATATTTAGATTGGCTTTTGATAAGTGATAATTAATAACTTTTTTGAACATGCTTATACTTGAAAAATGAATATATATATATATATATATATATATATATATATATATATATATATATATATATATATATATATATATATATATATTGCTTTTTTTTTTTTTACTATCATCATATTTTTTCTATTTTTAAATTAAAAAATAAAAGTATTGTGTAGCTCATGCTACACGTTACGCTATTTACGCTACACGTTACGGAGGGCTGAACACTACACAACACACTACCACTACTTAAAACACTGCTTACAACACCATATCAGGGGAGCTTCAAGGGGGAAAAAAAACTTCCTTTTAGTGTTATCCACAAAATGTAACCCTTTTTTTTTAACACACACTCACACCCCCACACACACCCACGCACTCACACCACTATTGGTACTCGAACCTATGACCTTGTGTTGAAACTCTTGTGAGTCTACCACTGAGGCATGAGTAACGACCCACACAAAATATAACCTATTCTCTAATCTTGTCATTCTTTTGGAGGGTGATCTAGAGATTACCCGGTACGTGAAGTTTACAATGGTTTCAATTGTTACTACTTGCTAATAATTCCCTTTCTAGAGATTTGGTTTTTGAGAATTTAAAATTATTTATTTGACTTTTAACTATTCTAATTTTAAATTTGAAGTTTTGGATATTCATTTTATCTAGAAGTTATCCTTTTCTATCATAAGGGAAATTTTACGTGTATGGCATGGTGGAGCTAACTTGCTAATATCTTTTCTATGTTTTAATCAAAGTACTTCCATGTAAATTTCCTGGTTCTAGCATCAGATTCTTAGTGTTCAATGGCATTTTTCTATTTGTAAAGCTAATTTTCACACACACCCACTCCCACATACCCACGCGCGTGTGCACACACACACACACACATGCACGCGCACACACCCACACACACACCCGGGCACACACGAACGCACATGCACGCGCACACACGCACAAAGAGAGAAAGATGTCTTCAAACTTGCAAAAAAGTGAGGAAGGGTAGGGCCCAGATAATGCTAGATGCATTAAGAGTGATAACTAGAGGTTACTAATAAAGGATAATTAGATCAATTGATGGTTTTGGAGCTATTTTTAGAACTTGTTAAATGACAACCACTCTAAAAACAAAAGGATAGAAGGAACCATAAACTCAAATAGTGTTGCAGACCATAGATACTTTTCATATGATTAGGATATTTGAAGTGAAAGAAGGGTTGGGAATGATGAAAAGAGGAAAGCCTTCGGACCAGATGGTATACCGATAGAGTTTTAGAAGTTTATGGAGATAGTGGGTTATTTTGGTAGACGAAATTGTCCAATATGATTGTGTAGTGTTTGGCTGTGGCCTTTTTTTTTTAATGAAATATCATCATTGTTACAAAAAAAGAAAAAGAAAAAGAAATTATCCAATATGATTGTAAGATTGAAAAAAATGTTGGATGAATGATGATCTGTGGTACCCATCTGTAAGAATAAAGGAGACATACAAAGCTTCACTAACAATCATGGGTTTAAACTTATGAACCTGGTTTACTATGAAACTTTTGGAGAGAGCAATTGAGCAAAGACTAAGGCATGAGACGAATGTATTAGAAATCAGTTTGGTTTCATGACTAGAAGGTCTACCACTGAAGCTTTTTTTCCTATATAACAATTGATGGAGAAATATAGGGAGAGGAGGAAGGATTGCCATATAGTCTTTATTGTCTCAAAGAAAGCATATGATAGGGTCCCTAAAGAGTTAATCTGGTGAGTGTTGAGAAAGAAAGAAGTTTCAAGTGGATATATCAACTTGATTAAGGATATATTTGAGGGAGCGGTAACAAATGTGAGGATTGATAAGTGAGTTCCCAATTATTGTAGTCTTGCACCAGGGTTGTCATTGAGCACACACCTTTTTCCATTGGTTATGGACGAGTTAGGCATTTCCAAGAAGAGAACCTATGGTGTATGTTGTTTGTAGATGACATAGTTTTGATTGACAAGATGAGGGAGGGCATAAACACAAAGCTAGATTCATGGAGGGGTGCTTTAGAATCTAAAGGATAAAATTAGTTAGACAAAAACAGAGTACATGGGAGTGCAATTTTAGTAATAATAGCAGTGGAAACGAGGAATTAGTTAAGATTGCTGACCAAAACGTTTCCCAAAATGACCTTTTTTGACACCTTGTGTCAATAATTCATGAGAGCGGAGAGAATGAGAAGGATGTTGCCCATAGAATTCAAGCTAACTGGAAGAAATGGGGATGTCTCTGGAGTTTATGTGATCATTGTGTATCACTCAAACTGAAAGGGAAATTTTATAGGAAATAGCTATAAGACCAGCCACGCTTTATGGGACAGAATGTTGGGCAGTTAAGCACAACATGTTCGTATGATGAGTGTAGCTGAAATGAGGATGTTGAGATGGATAAATGGCAAGACGAGGAAGGATAGAATTAGAAATGAATGCATTTGAGGGAGTGTAGGAGTAACACCAATAGGTAATAAGATGAGGGGAAGCAGACTTAAATGGTTTGATCATGTGCAACGGAGACCAAGAACCTTACTGACTAGGAATGAGTGGGTACAATTTGAAAGCTCTAAAAGGGCAAGGTAAAGCCCAAAAGGACAGGGATGGAGCTAGTAAGAAAAGACTTGATGACCTACCCTTGATATGGTGGAATGGTGGAAAAGGATTCATGTGGCCAACCCCAATTAATTGGGATAAGGCTTAGATGACGACGGCGACGACGATGATGGATGTGGTGTGAGACATCATTTGTGCATCATCACATGTTTCACGTATATCAGGTATATAATCTGTTACGTAACTCTCTATTGGTGTACGATGGATGTGGTTTATAATATCATCCTATACCGAATTGCATGAATTTATTTGGTATGGCTCTAGACGAGACAATGCAGTGACCTGATTCCTCAGCCTGAACCATTCAAATACCTTTGTACTTGTTACAACTATACCAACTAATGCTGCAACTTGTTAGTATCAAATGAATCATGCAGATTTGTAAATTAAAATTGTGCACTTAGTGTCACCAATCCATGTTGTATTGGCTTCCAGGATACAACACGGACTACTCAGAAACAGAGTCTATCACCGGAACCTGGGTTTTAAACCCTGATTGCGACTCTCCTCGTAGGAAGAATGAAAGAAGAACTAGAGAAATAAATTTTGTGAGATTCAAAGGTGTCCCACATGATATTCACCATTTTATAGCATGATAATTGTAAAGAATGGATTGAATTTGAAATACTTTTACACAAAGACTAACAACAATAGTATATAATGGTTTATCTAATGACTGAAGCATAACCTACGGCACTTCACAACTCTCCCCATAAGTCGGAGAGCAGATATTATCATGCCCTGCTTATCCATTAGAACCTGATCACAGTGTCTTCCAAGAGCTTTAGTGAGAAAATCAGCTATTGACCCATTGATTTCCCAAGTGGTGTAGTATCTCTTTCTCAACTATCAACTATCCTTCCACCATCTGTCTGAGAAATTGAAAATAGACATCAATTTTTGGTCTCTCAAGTGGTTCAATGATCTCTTTTGTAACTACCCTTTCACCTTTGATAAATTGAAAATAGACGTAATGTTTGGTCCTTTCATGAAATATTGGATTGGAAGATATATGTACAGCAGCCTGATTATAACAGTCCATCCACAAAAGAATAGGGCAGTTAACAGGCTATGCTAGGCTGAGCAAAATCAAAATTTGGAATAGACCCAGGTCAACGAGTTCAAAATCTGTATCCAAACCAACCAGGCCTGGCCCGTTGACTGGCCTACATTGTAAGATGAAAATCAACGCCATCTCCAAATTTTCATTGGAACAAGTGGCTCCATGTATTTTCCTATTTGTACATGTACATACGCACAAATGTAGGCATTGATACAAGTGTAAACATATGTATATGCATGTTGTATCTGTTACCTATTTGTGTGATATTTACATGCGTTTCAGCTGTCTGCACACATGGTGATAGTACCAATATGGTGATTGGGAGTGTTTTAAAGAAGGAATGAAGAGGAATGGTTTTGAATAAATTCCATTCCATTCTTATAGCTGAGATGTAATTTCTGTGAACAACTCATCTGTTCATAACCTTATTCTGATTACTGACTCTAGCACTTTATTAAGGATTTTACTGAACTGATTTTCTTTAGAGGAACATGCTCTATTTTGTTAACTAAGACAGAGGACCTGTCTTTCATCTTCCTTGCAATTGGAATTAACTTCAGTTGAAAATATCATCTCCTGTTGTAGCTTATGTTTCAACATTCTCTCTCACCTGTTATAGATTATGTAGATTTCATTTGCTGCAGTTCACACATTTCATTGGGAATATTCTTTGGATGAGTTATCATATATGGCACATTATTTTGTTCGACCATGTGAGTCTTACGTTATTTATTTTGCACAATAATATGCTTCAGAGGCCGGATCTAGTGTGGATCCAATGATGTTTTGTAAAGAGTATTAACCCTATGAGAAGGAAGGTGAATCTGTTGATCAATCAGAAGCAAACAAGCCACTTCATGGATGGACCAGATGTCAGAATTGGAATGATTGACTGTTTCTAACAACTCAATCTATTGAACTTTTTCTGTATCATCACTGTAAACTTCTCCTGACCATCCAAAATTTGTTATAGGTCGGATAGCTATAATCTTTCAGTCGCTGATACAAACCCTATTTGTTATAGGTCAGATGTCAGTAGGGTTGATACTGTTTACCAAATGACACTAGACACTTGCTCTTAAACATAATTTTGTTCTATATCTAGATAGCTGGTAGTGTTGATCCAACAATGATCTTTAACAACCTTCAGAAAGTGAACATTACAAAGACTGCCTCAATGAAGTTCTAAAGGGCCCCATTAGCATCACATTACGTCACCGGCTACAATGCCGTGTTATCAGAGACGGAGCCAAAAATGAACTGGAGGCTGAAGAACCTATTCTAGTACTGAATGAGGTTACAATTGACCGCGGGATATCATCCTACCTAACATACCTTGAATGCTATTGCGACAACTCCTTCGTCACGAGCGTACAAGGGGATGGTTTGATTGTATCAACAACATCTGGAAGCACCGCATATTCATTGGCAGCCGGAGGATCGATGGTCCACCCACAGGCATGTTTTGATCCTTTGTCCATTTTCTTGTTACTATATTTATTCTGGAAAGAGTATTAATTCATATTCTATTTTTTTCAATCTGATGGAACCTATCCAATTCGCTTTTAAATCTTCACCATGACATTTGCCGATAAATATTTAATAAGTGGAAAATTTTATTACGAAGCCTGCTCCGTAGAAGTTCAATGTAGTGTAGTCCCCACTATAGCCATGGCCAACATTATTGGAACTGTTGATCTAGTGGATGCTACTTGGATGGACGGGGACCAACCCAAAAGCCATAGTGATCCCACTATCCTGACCATTAAATTATTATGAGCTATGCCTTTTGAATGTGACCCATGCCTCCTTTGTTGCTCTATTTTGTGTTCACCATCCATTTGCAGTTAATGATCAAATGGCTACCATGTCCAATCACCTTGATTTTTCTGAGTGGCCTGTCCACTTGATCACCATCTAAGCCTTATCCCAACTAATTGGGGTTGGCTACATGAATCCTTTTCTGCCATTCAACTCTATCAAGGACCATAACTTCAGTTGGACCATAGGTCATCAAGTCTTTTCTTACTACCACCAATGTTCCTTTGGGCCTTCTCGTTGTCCTTTTAGAGCCTTCAACTTATACGAACTCACTACTACTAACTGGTGCAGTTCTTGATGGCCCAGAAAATTGATGGTCCCGATCACTGTGCACTAGTGCAACATATTGAATAGATATGTTATGGCGGGCACTCCGTGGAATTCCATGAAGTGCTGATTATTGTAGCAAACATAATAAGCAGTGATTTGCAAGTTAGCTATAGGAACTTCAATCCTTTGAAGGTTATGTTACTTTTAACTAGAAGTCTACTGGCATTTCATGAGATTCACTTCCATGTGAAAACTTGGGAATGCTAAAACTAACCATGCAAAACAACTATTCATTTTCCATACAACTTGGATATGCTACTAAAAAAAGTTCATGGATATGTATGTACAATTGATGGAGAAACAATTTGGGAACAAATGTGATGCAAGCCGAACTCCACACTCCTGTGTGGACCCCACACACCACATGTGTAGGCCTCAACATAGTCAGATATGTGGAAGAAACTAGTGTTTAGTTCCTTTTGTTTTATGTTTTTAAATGAAGGAAGATGTCTAAAATAAACTTCATCTAAAGGCAGTTTGGACTTTTCGCATTGTGTGAGGGTTTAAGTTATGCCATATAAAGCCTCCTTCAAAGAGGCTATATGAAGTCTCTTTGAAGGAAGAAAAACTATCTTTGAGCATGTGTTGCTTTGTTCCTAGCATTTGTTGCTCTTGATATAAGCATGTCTTGCTAGATCTTCTCTCTTTTTCTGTGGTGATAGTTCTAAGGATCCTTACAAATCTGGATTTTATATATCTTGATTCAAATTACAGTGTTTTAAATAGCTACGCTATGTAGCGTGTAGCTTAGCCTAAACGCTACGTAGCTCATGAAAATAGCTTAAGTTGCGTGTAGCTTGTGCTACATGATTAATTTGGATACACTACACGCTTCATAGACTACAACACTACACACTACATAGCTCACATTACAAATCATTTTTTACTATAACATTAAAATCAATAATGTTTTTAATGATTTGTTTCGTTTTTCTATTTAAATGAAAATTCATAGTCTTTTCAATGCTTTTAGTAAAATAATATAAGAATTAAATCAGTTTTGTTGCTCTTTCTTCACTTTTATAATTGATCATTACCCCTTGCTATTACTTTAGGTTGCATTTGGTTGCACCAAATACCATGGAATTTTGTTAAAGTTATTATTAATCATCTAATTTGGTGCAACCAAGTGCAACCTTGATTAAAAATCTGAGTAGTGTGTAGCTTACGCTACACGCTATGTAGCTTACGCCTCACTCTTCAGAGCGGTGAAGGCTACACTACACGCTATTCGCTATTTAAAACACTGATTCAAATCAATCATGAGCTCCAGTATGATTAATCAAATATTAGAAAATTTACATCCGAGCATCCCATTGTTCTAGCTTGCACCTTTTTCTTTTCTTCTTCTTCTTCTTCTTCTTCTTTTATTTTTATTTTGCATTGGTGCATATTCTGCTCTTGGTAGTTGAGGTTTTCTTCCGCATTCCTCCTTTTCTCCTTATATTCCTTTTCTTTTTGCTCCAAATCCTAAGCTATACCCTTAGAAACTCCGGGGCCGAAATCCTAACCACATCCTCCTCTTGCTTCGTGTAGAATTATGTACAAGTAGAAAGAAATAGAAAACAAGAAGAAAAAAGATATGGGCAAAAGGAGAGAACATTTTAATTATTTTAATTAAATTTTCTATTTTAAATTTATTTATATGTAGTAAGTACACATAATAAAATTTTCTATTTTAACCTTATTTATACATAATAAGTACACACATGTATGCATTTATATCACCATTTTTTTCACTCCATTTGTTTAGTCCAAACCATATGAACGCGAACTTTTCATTTTCCTAACTTACGGTGCTTTCATTTTTTTTTTTTTTTTTTTGACCAAATTTTTAGCTGTATTTTAACAATCAAGACCAAATTGAACATGAACATTTCCATACCCTTTTTTTTTTGTATGCCGTTTTGCTAACTATGAATGAAACAGATAAGGAATACATGTGGAAGCTATTAGTATTGGAGACGGATTCATCATAGTGCTTTATTTAACTCTTTCTTTATTAAATAAATAAATAAAATAAAATAAAAAAACGGACAGCTTCATCATTGTGCTTTCTTTAACTCCGCTTTTTTCCTTTTTTCCTTTTTTCCCAACCTTTGATGTAATAGTATTGGAGATAGCTTCATATATTCCTGATATTACCTCAAACACTGTAGGCCTTAGGTCTGTTTGGACGCACCCTCAAGAGGGGAGTTTGATGCCTAAAGTGTGTTTTGAGCTGAAACCTAGTTTGCAGTATGTTTGGATGCACTTTTGCAAACCCCCTCTCATCCCCTGCTGCACTAAAAAGCTGTCTTGATTGAAAACCAATCCGATTCGTTTCCATTGAGTCGATGGAAAAGCAGGTGTGAAACCCCTTTTGCGGAAGTGAGTCCAAACAGGCCCTTAATCTTGTCTCACCATAGCCTGTAATTGGCTCCACCGTCTAACTGCCTATTCACAGTCCTTTTCCTTCAAATGCAGGTTCCTGGGATTCTCTTTACGCCAATCTGCCCACATTCTTTATCATTTCGGCCTCTTATATTGCCAGAGTATGTGACTTTGCGGGTGCAAGTACCTTTCAATAGCAGGGGGAATGCATGGGCATCCTTCGATGGCAAGGACAGGAAACAGCTGGCAGCTGGAGATGCGCTCATCTGTAGCATGGCGCCGTGGCCTGTGCCAACAGCATGCCAAGTGGATTCCACCAGTGACTTCTTGCGCAGTATCCATGAGGGTCTCCACTGGAACTTAAGGAAGACACAGTCATTCGATGGTCCCCGGGAATCATAGCTACTGCAGTTTTAGTTGTCTACCAAGTGGGTCGTGCAAAATCCGTAAGGAGTGATTATCCAAATCAATTTCCAAAGTAATGGAGGCTTATTGTTACTTCCAAATACCTGTTGGAGATTATGTAACAGTAGTTGCAAGTGAGTAGTCCATCAGTAGGTGTTTATTTATAGAAAAACTGTGGAGGACAGTCACGGTTCTTGCAGAGAAGAGAAGAAGATCAAGTATTTAAGGGCCTGTTTTGGATACCACCACCAAATAAGTTTGCTTTTTTATGCAAGTCATCAAGTTACTTTTCTCTCTTAAGTTGGTTTGGTAAGCATCATTGTAAAAGTAACTTGCTTGCTGAAAGCTCCATAATAATTTTTTTTTTAGTTTTTAAACTTGTTACTTTTCTACTACTATCTGATGGTCCATATCTAAGGAGGCTTTCTCATGGTCCATATCAAAGTAGGACCAACATGATGGACTGTCCACATCGAAGGTGGGCCCCACATGATGGATGATCCTATATTATTGTGGGCCCACATCAAAAGGTTGGCCCTAATGATAAATAGCCCACATCCAAAGCGGGCTGGTATAATGGACGACCCACTTCAAAGGTGGGGCCTACACGATGGACGGTCCACATCAAAAGTGGGCTCCACATTATGGGCAGTGGACATTGAAGCTGGGCCCCACATGATGGATGGTCCACATCACGGTCGGCCCTTAATGATGAATCTCTCACATCCAAGGCGGGCACCGCATGATGGCTGACCTACATTGAAGGTGGAGTCCACATGACAGACAATTCACATCAAACGTGGGCTCCACAGGATGGCCGGTGGATATTGAAGATGAGCCCCACTGACAATAACATTGATGGTGGCCCCATGTGATGGATGACCAACATCAAAGGTGGGCCCTACATAATGGATTGTGTACATTAAAGGTTGGCCCACATCAAAGGTGGGGCCCACACAACGAACGGTCCACATCAAGGGTTGGCTCCACATGATGGATGATGGGTATAAGGGTGGACCAAACAAACTTGGGTGGCTCACTGATAGTACACCCTCCCCCACTTTGGAATTGATACTAAAACCTCCATCCGTTGAACAAAAAGAAAGAAAGATTACTTGAGGCTTAAGTAGCTTATAAAAAATAACTTACAATCCAAACACCCCCTTGGATTGTGATTTGTGAGTTATTTTACATTAGCTACTTATGTCTCATGTAACTTATCTTGCTTTCTATTTATTCAACAGATAAGTATGTTTGGTAAAAAATATATCAGCCAAAAAGTGGAAAGGTATGTTTGGTTTCTAACATCAAATAAGTACTTATCCCTCAAGTTTGTTCAGCCCACCCTTAATATCCAGTCCATCATGTGGGCCCAACCTTTGCCGTGGACAATTCATTACACCAACCTTGGCCATCTTCAGTGTGAACTGTCCATCATGTGGGGCCTACCTTCAATATGGGCTATCCACTTTGCGAGGCACACCTTTGATGTGGGCTGTCCATCATGCGGGCCCACCTTTTATGTATAAGATCCATCATGCAAGGCCTAACTTTGAAGTGGACCATCCATCAAGTGGGGCCCACTTTGGATGTGGGCCATTAATCATTTGGGTCTTACTTTTGATGTGGAAAATCCATTATGTAGTCTCACCTTGATATGGATTATCCATAATATGGGGCCTCGTCTTTGATGTGGACCCTCCATCAATGGTGCTTACCAAACTAACTTAAAAAACTTATTTAACCTAACTTAAAAAGTTACTTATTGGGTAGCATCCAAATGGACCCTTAGTTTTAGAATTATGCTGTAAGCAACTTCAAAATTAATTAAATAAATAAAAACAAAATAAAATTAAGTGAACCGGCCTTGAGATTTTGAGCCGAGTCAGCAGGAAACTTGCTCGACTTTGCTTGTCAATCCAATTGAATCGGTCTAGTCGGCTCACGACCTTAGCCCCGGAAGCAGAATCCCATCACGCCATGTGATGATGGGGTCCCATCTGTTTCGACAATAGTCATGTCCTATGCCAGTAATTACTTATCCAACCACCTGATGATCTTCAGACTGGGTCCCACTCAGACCTATTCAGGTCCACCAATCTCGGTTCTGGTATTTGATTATTGATCAGCTCAGATTCAGTTTCATCCGTTGTTTACGGTTCTAATCTAAGTGGTTTCCTGTTGAGTCCGAAAGGAAAGATAGCAACCTCAATAGGGTGGTTTTGAGTTTTGCAGAACAAGTATTCTCTTGTCAAACATGCTACTGCTTTAGGCATGCCAGATTTGGACCTTTCATCAGGTGGGCTGTGTATATTATGTGTCCCTAAAATCAAGTTGGTTGGATTATAGATGGGACATATGTGGTTATGATCAGTTGTAGGAGATGGAATCAGTTGCATGACCATGTCAACCGAATCAGGAGTATGTGATTCCACTTTGGGTGAGAATGGGGCCAGGTTCCAGTTTGGACAAGCCCCAACCTAAGCCTAACCTTTTTACCAAACAGGCCTCGAATGGTGGCCCACTTGATTTACGACCCTAATTCACTTAATTTGGCCCCACAAAAAGGCATATAACTTTCCCCGGGCACATGGGTTTTGCTAACGAGAGCGGATTAGGTGAGACCCCAGCCTCACCCAAGACGGTGCAGCCCTTACCGTTGGGTTACCGTGGGGCCCACCTTGATGTTTGTCTTATGTATCCACGCCGTCCATCCATTTTTCCATATCATTTTAGGGTATTATAAAAAAATTAGGCAGATATAATTATCATATGGACCATACCATAAGAAACAGTGGTGATTCACCGTCCTACCATTAAAAGCTTCTTAGGGCGCATCTTAATGTTTCCGTATCGTTTATTTACCATCCAATCTGTTGATAAGATTGCATAACCCTGGATAAAGGTAAAAATATAAATATCAGCTTGAACCAAAACTTTTGTGTCCTATTAATGGTCAATAAACTTTGTTTCCCATGTTATGGTCCACCTGATAATTGGATCTGTTTCATTTTTAAGATAGTGCCATAAAATGTTCTGTAGAAACTAATGGACAGAGTGGATTCTTAGAATCTTAATACACACATCAAGTTGGGCCCCACGGTAACCCATGGTAAGGGCCGTCTTGGGTGAGGCCGGGGTCTCACCTAATTTGCTCTCTTTGCTAACATCCCCACCTTTGCTTCTGAATGACACATGGGATGACCTATCATCAATTCAAACCATTCGTTGGATCATACAACTAGGAGCAAGTCATGGTGCAAATCATAATCAATCAGATGTCCTGAACATCCGAATCAATAGCATGAAAATTAGACAGTCAAGATTGAGCAGATAAATAAAATAGATCCAATCATCATCTTGAACCATCTATGACATAAATCCCATTTTGTATTATTTATGATTCGAAAGTAGCATGTTGGTTTCATGATATCATCCATACTAGTTATGGCTCATAAAATAAATAAATAACTGACGGTTGTATCAAATTTCCTCATTCAGATCATCCGATGGAAGCAGTTCTTGCACCATGGCTTGCTCCCAATGACACCATTGAATGAATTGTCCATTGATTGATCATTGGGTGTTCCACATTGTCATTCAAAAGGTTTGAGGACGTTAGCAAAACGCTACCCACATGACACGACTGCTATTCTGCATATAGGCAGCTCGCTAGCGCCTGATGCAGCAGTTGCATTGAAAGAACGCCCCATTTAACCACTCACTCACTCTACAAGCCTCAAAAGGTAAGCTCATGTCTCCAAATGATCTGAGCCAGTTGGATCATAACTTACTATCCACCCATCAAATATCTTCAGACCTTCCCTGTGCATGCCACATCCAACCCATTCAATAGGTTGGCCACATCACAAAGATCGGCTTGTGCAGAAACTAGCCACATCTATTGATTGAGTAGAACACACTTGTGACGTCCAACCCATCCAAAAGGCTGGCACCAAAAACCAGCCACACTTGTATTATATTATTTGTCAATGGCTAGAAACTGTTTTCTAATTCTAGTGTCCCACCTAATGAGTGGCCGTGGCTGATTTTTGCACAAGGTGATCATCATGGTGGGGCACACAACACTCGAGACCCTTCCGCTAAGGCACGGCCACTTGCCAATCAGTTTAAATGCACTTCTCTGAGTTGACTGAGCTTGATCATTTACTCAACGGTTCACATTTTCTGGTTGAACCCGACCTGAAACCCAATCAATGAGGCTCAAAGCTGGCTTTAGGTTTGGACCCCACTAGGCTCAAAGTCCAAACCCAATCAATGAGTTGCTGCAGCTTCAACTTGGAGACTTATACACATTGGGATTGCATTCCAAGGAGATAAGAAAGGGCAATGTGAGTTGCATTTCAAGACACTTGAGACTTCGCTGTAAAAATAAATATGGATGTTGGGAGCAGATATTTAGGCAAAAAGGGGATAATTGTGAAAGGTCCCTTCCAACCAAGAAACCAAACAGCTGCAATCTCATTTCCCTGTAAATCCTCAACCACATCCAAACAGTCCACATGGTCCCGACTGCTCATCACCAGTGATAAGGCCTCTGTTCTGTTTCCTTCAATCAAGACCTGTACAACTATAGATCTGAACTCGTGCAAGGACGACAAATCTTCCGAAGTTCCAATGGGGGCTATGCGGGGATTCCATTACAATGAAATGTAGATCAAGAGCAGAATGATATATGCTATGGAATGAGGACAATCCACAGACGACTGGGGACTTCATTTGGTGGCTGTAATTATTTTCTGAATAGAATTTTTTGGCGGTTTCAATTGCTGTCAATACCAGGCACATGCAATCTATCAATAGCTTCAGCAAATATAACCATAAAAAAGAAAAAAAAAAAATGCAATTTTGTCGACGAATGGACTTCACATTAACTTCAGCTAAAAGACAATCCTCGGGGGTGTTTGGCACACTAGTGGGGGATTGTGTTTATGATGCAAGGAACTTAAGGGAAGCAAATCAAAAGTCAAAACAGATCGATCATGTCCTGTCCTGTGCCCATAGATTGAGAGCATTGACATAAAACAATGAAATAGAAAACACCAATGGGCATCAGCTCTTCGTCTTCGAATTTCTGCAGAGACTTCTAGACCATGGAAAAACCAGATTTGTAATGCATCCATCTAAGATAAATTATATGAACCTTGAGTTGAGGATATGCACAGTATCCTCGAGATTTAAGTTTGAACAAGTGGGGCCCCTGTTTTGGTGATCCAGACTGTCAATCTGATGGGCCCCAACTTGGATTAGGAGATTCAACAAAAACCCCCCTGATTTCACCCACACTTCCATCGGTGGCCTGAAATTGAGGCTAAGAGGAGATTACAGCAAGTTCCACATTCAATTGAAAAGAAAAGAAAGGTCGTATTGGTATGAGCTTCCAGTCTGGGAAATTTTGGGGCCACAGCACCATGTTAGAACACATCATATCAATGGTCTATATAACCAAGTTGTGGGCCCACACTTGCCAACTCAAGGCTTGAGGATTCTGGATATCTTCAACTCAAGGATCATATAATTCTTCTCCATGTAATCCACACCTACTACTCGCGAATCTTTTGGATTCCAATCCAGCGAGCATAGTCCACCCACCTGTTCAAAAAACATGTATTTTGACAATTAAGGAATGTTTAGAGGATTTATAAAGTATGACTTGAAAAGAATGCTCAAAGAACTCACATTAATGATCCCAAGAATGTGTTGCCTGTTCTAACAGCGAAGCACAGCGCACTCAGTATGAGCTTCTGTTGGTGCAACAAGGGTTCCAAAATTCGCTGTTCCACCACACCAGCCAGTATTTGATACCTGTTGAATACAGAAAAATGGACATAAGTAAGATCACAAAACCGAGAAGTGCAAACTTACAGGGTAAGTAATGATCCCACTACAATGGACCTCTCTTCTTAGCTACAATCTATCTGTGTTTTCCCATACGCATGCATGCCACTAGAAGAAAATCACTCAAATCACATAGTTATAAATGTGAGGGCAACTAACCAACGTTCCTAGTATCACTGATATTATTGATAATATCGACCGATATTATCAGTATCACAGGTTAGCAGTACAAAGATATTGTGTAATGTAAATTACACTGTAGGTTGATATTAACGATAATATTGCCGATATCCTGTGATACACAAAAT
Source organism: Liriodendron chinense (assembly GCA_003013855.2). NCBI lineage: Eukaryota > Viridiplantae > Streptophyta > Magnoliopsida > Magnoliales > Magnoliaceae > Liriodendron > Liriodendron chinense. The sequence goes on from ML058552.1 coordinate 3,735,796, forward strand.
ATTGCAACAACGAATACAGTGCCCTTCTTTAAATACACTGCAACAGCAAAATATCAATATTGTCGTCAATAATGACAGTGTGTGTGAATACTGTGAAATTCACAAGAGAATCAAGAAAAAATGAAAAAAATCCAAACGGAAGCCTTTTAAAAAAAAAATTTGTCAGAGATCTCTTCTAGGGTTATTTTGACAACTCTTCTCGAGTTGCTTGAAATCAAATCTCAGATTTGGGGAGAAATCACAACTCAAGAGCAGAAATGAAACTCCAAAGTGGGACAAGATTAATTTATTTGCACATGTTAGCATAGATTGTAATAAAAATCCATGTCTATGGAATCATGCATTAACATAAATGAGGAGAAAAAAAAAATCAAAATTTGAGCAGTGGAAGGTGGAGGAAATTGGAGAAATTATAATTTCCTCCCTTATCCCTTAAAATGAGATTGCAAGTGTAATAATTTGAATATTCATGAGTGTAGGACAATCTATCAATTGGCTACATGTTTTTTTCTTTGAAAAAAATATAAATTACTTAAACTAAAAATATATAATTTATTTATTTATTTTTAAAATGTGTTGATGAGTGTTAAAGTGTGTTTTATTACTTGCATTGTATGGTAGTTGAATGATATGAACTTATTTTGGATATAACTACACTGTTTTCATTCGACATTGCATGGTTTCTAAAACCTATTATGTAGAGTTGTTTTTCATAATATTTTGAGTCGTAAGTGTCTAAGCATGTATCTTTTTAGTTTTAACCAGTGTTTTTAATAGAAAATAGTGCGTAGCTAGCGTTCACCCCAGTGTGAGGCATAAGCAATTAACTTTTCACTTAATATATTGTCAATTAGCTCTCTTCCAAAGTCCCTAAATTGTTTTGTAATTTTTTCCCTTCTCACTGTGTATTACAGAACATCCAGATGAAGCAGACGTGGTGGGGGCAATGAGCATGGAGGAATTTACTTTCTAGATGGTGCCATTACAGGGGCTACTAGTGTTTTATCTTTAAATAGAGAATCTGTGTCCAGATGATATTGTTGTTTACAACATCCATCCTTGTCTTAAGTTAAAGCATTCCTTCTATTTTTGCAATGACGACGTTATTTTGTGATACTTATGAGTTTTGTAAACATCACTGGACTGTGCTTCCTCTAGGTTCCTCTGAGAGGAAATCCAGGCCTTTCGAGTTATTTCACTCTGATGTTTGGGGTCCTGCCTGTGAATCCTATTTCTGGCCGTAAATATTTTGTTTCTTTTATTGATGATCATTCTAGGATCACATGGATTTATTTTCTGAAATTTAAAAATGAGGCTTTTGATATGTTCAAGGCTTTTCATAATGAAGTCACCACTCAATTACAATATTCCATTCTAATAATGGTAGTTAATATATGTCAAAAGCTTTCTTCCTCTTTTTGCAGGATCATGGTATTTTGTCTCAGACTATATGTCCAAGGACCCCTCACTCAGGAGAGCAATTGGCTGATATCTTCAATAAGTCTCTTGATCAAGACTCTTCATCGTATTATTGACAAGTTGAGCATATCCATGCTCCCACTTGAAGGGGAGTAGAGAAATTTTTTAGTTATATTGCAAGGGGGGTATTTTATTCTTTTTACCCTTGAGTGGTGCTAATGTAATTTTATTCTTCTTAATAGATGATTGACTAATCCAATCTCTCCCCACGTTTCCTCTCTTCCCCTCTTGTTTCTCCTTTTCTCCTCTTAATATTTTCATTATTTTCTCTTTTTTTTTTTTATGGTTCTTGAATATCAACTATAGGTCTCTACTATCTCCAGAATCTTTCTAGATTGTTCTTTACCTACTTACATTTCGTCTCATTGGTCTACATACAATGGTCTAGTTGTACTCAAATTACTATGAAAGGGATTAACTAAATAACGAAGACAAAGAAGCTGCAAATAAGAATTACAGATACAATTATACTTCTCTATACATCAACCATACAGGCCTTATGTAAAATTGTATGGACTCTTCCAGCTGTACAGTTGATTGTACATGACGTTCATCTGTACAGATGTACATACAGGCCTCAAATCTGAACACATGGATTATATACAACATATGGCTGTATATGCTGTATGGTTGCATATAAACCTCAAATTGAACAACTAGTTGATAAGGACTGAAATCATCACTGTTTGGACTTGTGGGATGCACATTCCAATTGTTTCTTTGTTGTGGACCACCCAAATGGATTTGTGGGACCAAAGTCCAATCAGATGACTTCTCTCATTCAATCTTCAATTGCCAAGCTTGTAGGGCCCCCTTTTGTGGATTCTATGAATGGATTGAGTGATCTTGCATCACATGTCCAGAGAAGCCAATTACATAATTGATATGCTTGAGAAGGATCATCCTTCCTTTTGTGTTCATAGTGCTGATCCCATTATCTTAATGGATGGTTATAGCATTTGCTTTTTTAATAAAATGTTTCATTGCCAATCAAAAAAATAAGACAACTAAGAAGAGTTCTACTTATCAGTCATTATTAGTGCCTACCTAAGGTTGCTTGAAACTGCCATGTAGACACCATAGGCAACACTGGTTGATATTATAGGTACATCCTCTGCTTCACCAGCAAAATTCTTGTCAATTGCCTTTCTTGCATTAATTAGGGCATTTGTTATACCTGTACCAACCTGAAATGTAACCAATTTCTGTCAGATGCAGACATAATTCAGTATAATTTTTTTTTTTTTTTTTTTAACTTCAAGACACCAACAGAGAGACACACATGTGGATGCATGCACACATGTCCACACACACAGGCAAACAGGCAGAGACATGCATGCATGTGCACATATTAGCACAATTAGAATATATAAGAGTGGAAAACCATTTCCACTAAATGACATAACACCAAAATTTTATGTACACACACATAATCAAAGAATATACAAGGAATGGAAATAATTTCCACTAAATGACATAAGAGAATTTTATGGCTTTCCAAGGATATCAAACTCTAGAATGTTAATGAGACAACCTATGTATCATCCATATTGTTGTGCCTAGAAAATAAATGTTTGTGGAGAATATCAACATCCAGTAAAAAATTAGGTAATTTAGAAAATTGGGTAAGGCAAATATAAAGTGAAGCATTGATACTACAGAATTCCATTTCAATGTTTAAATGTAGAGGACGTGTACATATAACACAGCATTCCATTTTGCTTCACAAGAATGGGACTCGGATGGCTTTTTGGTTTTCCTTTCAGTACAAGAGCAGGTTCGAGTTATTTTGTAACTGCTACCTCCCTTTTGTTGTCTTTTTTCTTTTTTGGACCTGAGACAGTTATCCATAGGCTATATGGTATTAATATGCTGGCTGCAGAGTTGATCGTCTGCAGCAAGTATCTGATCCAATCAGATCCAGAGAATTGTTCCAAAATTGTGCAGTCTGTTTGCAGTTGATTGATCTCTAAGTAATGCATGTCTTGTTTTATCTCTCTTTTATTGTCTTTTTTTTTTTTGGCCCAGAGACAGTCATCCGTAAGGCGTATGGTAGTAATATGCTGGCTGCAGAATTGATTGTCTGCAGCAATTATCTGATCCAATCAGATCTATAGAGTTGTTCCAAATTTGTGCAGTCTGTTTGCAGTTGATTGATCTCTAAGTAATGCATGTCTTGGTTTATTGGGAGAGAACAATCTAATAAAATCATGTTGCATCAGCCAGTGGTTTCTCTTTACTTTTTTATAGTTTCACAGCACATGAAGCAGCAACAGATTCAGGTCCGGGAGTGAGGAAGCATCTATTTCAAAATGCTTTTGAGTATACATGAGTAGGAAGTGGGAGCAGGAGCCGCACCTAGTTAGAAGGATCATGCAACTAAGATCTGTTTATGTGTCTTTGTGGTGTTTAAAAGCTGCAAGTGGTATTCTTTTAGTGCCTATATTGACATCTATATGGTGAATAAGGGCATTGATAGTAGGCTGGTTATTTGAGAGTATCTTCTTTTTTCTTTTCTTTTTTTCATCATTGGCTGATTCATTTACTGCTAAGGATTTACTCAATATCATATATCTGGCAAATGAATGCCTCTCAATATCCGGATCCAGGTGCTATAGAAAATCTGAATATTCAGATAATGACCATCAAGGTGTGCCAAAACACTTACGAAACAACCATATCAGCCTTTACATAACGGTATCGGTTGAAACCATTATGCAATTCAGGGTTGAATGAGTCACCATAAAAAAACAAGATGACTTTAACGGCCATTATCATATATGCTACTGTGTTATCTCATCTCATCTCAATTTATAATTTATAATCTTTTCCTGATTTTCAGATGGATAGTGACTGGGGGGGTATGATTTTTTTTTTTGTGGGTTCAATATTGAATGTTGATGCTTCCAATAGATGTAGATGATTAGACGTACAACACCATGCCTTAGATTAGCGATGTGAAGCTCATTTTATAAATTTTTTTTTCAGATGAACAATGACTATGATGAAAAAAAATCCAAAAAAGTGTTTTTTTTTTTCTTTTTTTTGAAATTATTCAAGAAATAATTCCTCTATCACGCACCAATTAGGTAATGTCTTCTTCCATAAAATAACTACTTCAAAGTTTGATTCCATCACACTAAAAAAATCCTCCAGAAAAACATAACATTCAGTATGCTGTAAACAATGGCAACCATACCAGCATTTCAGTGGATCATGCCTTGTAATAAATACATAACATGAAGCATGAAAAGTGGGAAGAAAGAATCCAGTAACATATCCATAAAAGGTACACATGAGAAACAATGCAGCAACATGACTATAAATATGGCAGAAAACATATTGAAGCGCTGAAAAATAACAGATCTCAGAAAGTTCATGCTTGGAATGAGTAGAACTGTTTCCAAAAATGATGGATGCTAGAAATTCCCAAATATAAGCAACTGCTAATACTTCATGTAAGACAAAAACTAAATCACCTATACTTTTCAAAGATGAAATGTCCTACCAGAGATGCACTTGTTCCAACCACAAAAAGCTTTGACCCATTACGCTGCAGCACAGTCCAGATAATAAGTTGCAGGGATTTGTAGAACCAATCATGGAATTTTTCAATTAAAGGTTGAACTTATTAGAGTGAATGAAATGAATAAAATAATTTATGCCAATTTACCACTATTGCACCTATTCTCTGTAAAAATGAGTAGGACGTTCCAGCCAAAGCAACCTGCAGAGAGGGTTCCAACAGATGAAATAAGTGATTCTGTACTGTATCACAGAATAATTCAACAACTTTTAAACAAGTGAACAGTCACCTGAAATGCATTGTCAGGGCAGCTGTAGAAAAATTTAGCAATGGGTCCAGCACTGACTGCAAGTGGTGGCCGTAGAGAAACAGTGGGTGCAGGAAGCCAAACAAGCATAAAGTCTGCAATTATGGCCATCACCTAAGACGTAAAGTAAGTCTGTGAATGACCTTAGCTACGAAAAAATATACATGATTTCAGCTAATGAAGGAATGACACTTAGCAAATAAATGTTCATGCCTCCACCATATGACTAAACAAAATAATAATAATATTTTTTTTTTGAAACGATGATATATTATTAAATAAGGGCCGAAGCCACAAAGAACAAAAGAATAGAAAGTAAAAACAGAGAAACACCCAAACACAACACACTGGAGGGCCTTACACCTCCTCCCAAAACACGGGCGGACAGAACACGCCCTTATATGCCACAGCCCAATCTTTTAAAGCCCATTTCGCTCTTTGAAAGGCGTCCTCTACTCGCCCTGAGCGATTCCTGAAGCATCTATTATTCCTTTCCTTCCAAATGAACCCTAACCCTACCAATAACGCAAGACGCCAAACTTCCTGGCCTGCCATAGCCTGAAATCCATCGTCCCACAACAGGAAGAACTGAGCAATGGACTTTGGCGAAACCCATAAAACACCAAACAGACTGAAGAACTTATACCACAACTGAGTCACAAATGTGTAATAAATAAAAAGGTGGTCCACTGATTCCCCATCTTGCAGACACATCACACATACATTTGGAAGAATCATATTCCGTTTCCTGAGGTTATAATAATAATAATAATAATAATAATAATAATAAAACAAAAAAATAATAATAAAAGAAGAAGAAGAAGAAGAAGAAAAAGAAGAAGAAAGTGTTGGTGGACCATGATGGACGATGATGATTTCACGTGTGGCCCACTTCGCATGGAAATTATGGTTTCTATTGTTTCATATTATTATTTTCCTCTTTAATCCTTAAAGCTAATTATAAGTTAATCTCTCTCTCTCTCTCTCTCTCTCTCTCTCTCTCTAAATGTGGGAGTGTAGAGACCGAGAATGAAAGTGAAGGGTTCTTCGTATTCATCATCAAATGGCCAGTACGTGTGTGGTGGTCATTGATCTATGCTCTCTCAGAGCAAGCGTTGGGTGAGTTCGAGTTCAAGTTCAAGTTCTGCCCTATGTGTTTGATCAATTCTCTTCCTTAATATGGACATCAAGAATTATGCTAAGAATAGTCTTTTGACTTCATCTAAGTCAACAAATCTTCAAATTACATTGGCCAGACTTAATGGTGCGAATTATTTACAATGGACCATATCAGTAGAAGTGTTTTGTTACAGGAAGAAGGAATTAAAGTATCTAATATGTCCTAAGCCTGATGAAAGCTCAATAGATTATGATGATTGGGTGGGTAGATGTTCATATTAGAGCCCTGTTATGGAATAGCATGGAACTGTATACATTAGTGTTGTTATCTATTTTAAAACCGGAAAAGGAGTTTGGGGAAATTTTACAGAGATGTATTCAGGTGAAAAGAATTTAACTCGTACATACGAGTAGCTTTAAAACATCTTTGCAGTTCAACAAGGAGATGAGAGCTTGGGTGAGTATTATTTAACATAGCAGGGTATGTGGGAAGAACTAAATGTATACTGGCCCTGTCAATTGATTATGAGACCATGAGATGGCAACAAGAGAAATTTCGTATTGCCAAATTCCTTTCTAGTCTTCATCCTGAGTTCTAACTGTGCAAGTTCAGATTTTTTAAAGTAGTGAAGTCCATCTAGTACAAAGGCATTTGTCCATATTCAATGTGCAGTTAGTGTAAACACATCGAGTTCATTTACATCCTGATCTATCAGTGTTTATTTCTTCCTTTGGTAGGGAAGATGGAAGAAGTCATGGTGATTGTAGTCCTAGTGCACAATTTGGTGGTAGAGATTCAAGTAGAGGTCGTTTTGGTGGTAATACTTGAGGAAGTTGTGGTACATATTTTAGTAGTGGTCATGGTCATAAAAATCAACAATGCTCTCGTTATGAACTTCATAACCACACAATTAATACGTTTTAGGGATTTCACTGGCAAGCTAACTTAGGAGAATCAAGTTTGATCTTCCAATGACAGTTCTGAGGACTATGTCAAGCCCATCTTAACTTAATTCCAAATTAGGTATCGCAAGTGATACAATTATGGTGTCCAAGGATTAGTAGGCCAAATTACTGAAAGATCGTTCCAACCATGCGCCATCCTCCATTGCTACTCTTGCCCAATAAGTTATAATATGTCTTGCTTTCTCTGATAGTATTCTCTGGGTTATTGACTAGAGCTTCATACCATATAATTTGTAAGCATAATCTCGTCTCAATTAGATAAGTCTACTCCTATTTCCTCTATAATGTTTGCTGATGGTACTCCAACCCATGTGTCTTAGTTGGGTACGGCTTAACCTACAGTATCTCTTCCATTATCATCAGTATTATAATTCCTAAATTTGCTTTGAGTCTGTTATCAGTAAGTAAGATAACTAGATCCTTGAATTGTTCCGTTACATTCTCTCCTATCGAATGCATTCATCTGGTTTGAATAGTAAATCGCCTTTTTATCTGTTTTGTGTCCTAGTATTCCTGTGTTTTCTATCCCTCTTAAGGTGTTTGGATGTGTGTTTCGTACATCAGTTAGATCATGTCCTTGAAAAGTTTAAACAAAAAACTATCAAGCGTATCTTTCTTAGATACTCACGTACAGAACAAGGATACAAATGCTACAATCCTCTCTCTCTCTAATGTTGTCCCAACTGATTTCACATTATTTGAAAGTACTTGTGATGCAGGATGACCTAATTATGATGCATGTTTATAAACACAATTATTCAGCGGAAATAAAAGGCAATAATAATCTAAAATTCTAGCATTAATCATCATAACTGAGAAAATTCATAAAGGAAACATGCAATGGAGCGGGCCATCATCACAACCATGGAGTATGGAATTCAATTATTACTTAGGTTGGATCCGGCGAGGGATGAGACCTCCCGATCTTGCATGGTCCTACCCAATCGATCAATGAAGATCACTAGTCCGAAGAATCAGGAAGTTTCTCGGATTAGGGATTTGAGAATTTGGGGGTTTAGGGTTTAGATTGATTCTCAAAGTTTAATCGAGGAAGGATTAGCAAAACTGGAAAATAGAAAGAAGAAGATGATTACCTTGAAGAATTTCGAGGGGCACAAGAAGAAGTTAGAAGAAGGAGATTAAGGATAGAGAAGAAGCACCATGAGAGAGAGAGAGAGAGAGAAGAGAGAAGCCACCAAAGAGGTTTTCTTTTTCATTAATAATCAACTAATTACGTTATTAGGGCTTAGCCCACTTAAATAAGTAAGGAGAAAACATAAAAGTACCAAAATACCCCTAAAACATCTCTAAAAAACAACTAAAAAAAAACAGTTCGTACGTTGGCCGGTCGCCCGGTGACCAATTTGGCCGGGCGCCCAGCTAAGACAAAAACTGTCCAGCAAGAATACTGAAAATTTGCTGAATTTCGATCGCCCGGTGACAAATTTGGCCGGGCGCCCGACCACCTCCAGAAATGGAATTTTCTATTCTTTCATTCGGGTCTTCTTCCATCCTACACACGTGTCTTCTATGTGTCAAATCACGTGCGTAGGGTCTTCAATGCTCCTCAATCATCGCCTAACCACAAGGAAGATGCTTGTGGTGGGCGCTTTCTTCGCCGATAGACTTTGAAGGCTAGATGTCCGCATCAACTTGTTTTTCTAAAGAATAGTCATTGCAATTTGAAGAGTTGTCTATTACTCTCCTTGTCGTGCTTGGCATAGTACTTACATTGGGTGAAATGCCTATACAACATTTAGTTCAATTGTTGCAAGTCTATTCCAAACATTTTAAGAATTGTAATGAAGTTCATCCAACATGGCTTCCACCAATTCTCTTGCTTTGTCTAAGGATCATCGTCCTCTTGAATCTCGTTCTTTAGCATCTAATAAAGGCGACATACCCATCGCTCTTCACAAGCATATATGTTTTTGCACTCAGCATCCTATTTCTCGTTTCCTTTGTTAGTTTATCCCCATCTTTTTATAAATTTGCTTTCTCCTTGTTGTCGTGTCCGTTTCTCATTCTTTCCAAGAAGCTTCAGGTCATAATGGATAGAAACAAGCTATGGAAGAGGAGATTATTGTTGTCCATCATAATTCAACTTGGACTCTAGCTAACTTACCTATTAGAAAATGCGTGGCTGGGTGCCAATGAGTGTTTATGGTTAAATACAATCCTAATGGTTCGATGGAACGCTTAAAGGATCAGTTTGCCACTAGAAGGTGACTCATTTCAGACTTTGCCTGAAACATTGGAATCAAGTACCATTGGCTCGACTTGCCAAAAAAAAAAAATTTGCAAGTCACCACCAATGTGGATCATTATTTAATCGACATAGTTTTGTGGCCATTCATTAGTTTGAAGCAAATGGCGAGTTCACATTCCTTCATTGGGTGACTTGCAATATGGTTTTAGGGTCATTCATTGGGTGACTTGAAATCGTGGTTCTTTGGAATTTGATTTTGGCTCATTTACCATGGAAAAAGAACAAATTTAACTCGATCTAATTGTTTAACTACAACATATTCTCAAGTATCCTAATAGAGCAACTTCAATAAAGGGATAATAGGCTCTTCTCTGTCACCTCTAATATTTTGTTTCTCTTTGTACCTTCATTTCTAAATTTCTTTCAGAAATGTACACCATTTATGATTAAAAAAAAAAAATGCTCTCCAAAGTGTCCATCTAGGGATAATTTGGGGCTGCTGAGAAAATGAGGGTTGGCCCGTGCATCCACCCCCACAAAGCACATTCAAGGAATAATACACGATACATTAGACCACTGAAGCAAATGGTGTGTCCCATCACAGCTATGTTTGGGCACATATAAAGATCTACCCAAGATGGTTCAAACCAACAAAAAGTCAATCAAATTCTTCACTGTAGAATATCAATTCACAGTTTCACACCATAATGTATTCTCGGACTACTTTGTCTTCCTCTTTTTCGTCCTCCCCCTCTTCTTCTTCTCCTTCATCACAGGAGATCTCAAGAGAACAAGAGAGTCCATGGGTTAGGAGCAAAATATTCAATAACAGTAACAACCAGCCATTGGACCGTCATGTTATGTGCCATAACAGCCATTACAACCCTGCAACAATGGAGATTTTTTCTTAAGAAAAAAATGTAAAAAAAGTACTAAAAAATAATAATAAAAGAAATAAGGATTCCAAATGTGTATTATTTTTTGGTTTTGAACGTGTTTATGATGGTTTAACAGGCAATTCTTTGGTAAGAATGTTGTCTTGGGCTACTTGATGATATTATTAAGCTGTGAGGCTTAGACTGACTTCAAAACTCCTATATTTAATATTATAAATATCTAACATTAATGATTTAATATAAAGTTGAGGGAGAATGTAAAAATTAAATTAGGATGAATAGTATCAGGCCGATTTAGGTAACTCAAAATAAGATAAGAACAAAATAACTCAAAAGCAAGCCTGAGGGGACTGTCTAAGACCATTTGTAGCCTCTAGAATCTGCATGCTTTTCCAACCTTTACACATTTTGAAATCCCCCTATGACCCTGTGGAGCCTGGAAGCCAAAACTTTGGCCAAGATCTCATAGGGACCCCCAATTAGGCTAATTGATCAATAGTCTTTCAAGTACTTTGCAACTTCCTTCTTGGAAACTAAGATGAAGGCGCATCAATGCCCTCAGGTAACCTCTCTCTTGTGAAAATTCAGAGATGAAAGACCATTCATTTGCCCCTGACATCTCCCAAAAATCTGGAAGAAGGATATGGGAAATCCATTGTGCTAGGAGCCTTATTTCTGCCTAGATTATTGATCTTTTCCACGACTCTGCCTTCTCAAGGAGGAGTTTGGTCCACTCTTTTTAGTTGGCTTTTACATTCCCTGGAATTCCATCCCCAGCTTTCCCTTAAAAAACTTGCCCCAATTTTTAGCTGGGGAATGAAAAACCTAGAGAATTAAAACAGAGTTTCAGACTTTTCCCAGGTTTCCCCAAGAAACCCAGTGCATCAACCAAACAAACTTTAATATTTCCCCAGGAAACATAAACACCAGGAAATGAATTCCCTAACAACCAAACAGACTCCAAAAATCCTTTCCAACCAAGCAGCCACTGTATCTTCAATGAGAACAACAAAAGATTGTCCATCTTGGGATGAGTCCATCCCTCTTCAGACAAGAGATCTGAATAATAGTTCGCTATGGACTGATCGATATCATTCTTCTCCTCTTATCCTCTCCCCATTTACCATGAGGCTGTGGATACAATTGCACCTTCTTCCGGCATTAAGAATTCCATGGAGGAACAGTGTTTTTGTGGCCTTCCTTTAACCAGTCCTAGAACAACGGTGCCATTTGAATTCTTCTCGTTTCATATAGTTTTCAAACTGAAGCTTCAAATATGACACTCCAAGTACATCATCATTGGGAAGAGCCACTTCTTCTTTCCTACCAATAGTTTGAACAACATTCTGAGCTTCTCCTTCTCTATTGAGCCAAGATATGATTTCTTCCAGTCCTTGATTTTTGCCTTTTCAGAAATCTGAGCTTCGACGTAAGCCTATGACCAATCCATCCCTCCACACTAAACAAGGCCCATCATGTTGGGGTAGTCTTCAAACTATGCACGGATTGGGTGCCTAGACCGGTCGGGCGGTGTAACCCAGATGCAGTGGAGATCCCCCCCCCCCCCCCCTGGACAGTTTTCGTGTGCCCCAGACCGGTCGGCCGACCGGTCTGCAGAGGGCTCCGACCAGTCGGGCAACCAATTGGTGGTGAGGTAGCAAAGACGTTTTTCTCCCTGGACTGTTTTTTGTACTGGCTGCCCGGTCGGCCGACCGGTCAGAGGTGTGCGCGGGTTTCTTGCACAGTTTGCAGTAGCGCGCAAGATGTTTCTATTTTCGGAAGTTTGCTTATTTAAGGAGTTGTAATCCGGATTTAGGTTGTATCCTAAGGTATCCAAGGTTTCCTAATCGTATTAGGAAGAGGGGAGAGGTGTGTGTGAGTGAGAACTTGTGGTTTTCTCTGTTTTTCCTTGCTAGTGGGCTGTCAATCTCTGTAATCTTCTGTTATTCATAGTGGATCGCTTTGTGCCGTGGTTTTTTACCCGTTGAGGGGTTTTTCCACGTAAATTCGGAGTCTCTTGTGGTGAATGCTTGTGTGTGATTTGATTACATCTTGTTTACTTGTTTGATCCCGCATTGCTTCACGCGTTTCGGCTTCCGCTTCCACTGCCGGTTTTCCCAATACATCACTCTGCCTTTAGGAATAAAATCACTTTCTTCTAATCACAAAAGCTCGAACCAAAAGGGCTTCAAAACCGCACAGTTGCTCACATGACTCTAGCACAACAATACAGTGATCGGACATAATATGAGGTAGGACATGTTGAACAACACCCGGAAAAGCCTCTTCCCAATCAATGGAGACCAAAAATCTAACCTAGACATGGCAAGTATCTCTTGCAAATTGGATGAGGTAAACATAGTATCAATGAGCAAGGAGTTTGTCGGATCATGGATTTCCACCCATTTTGAGAAATCTGAGCTTTGACATAAGCCTGTAACCAGCTCATCCCTCCACACTAAACAAGACCCACCTCTTTGACTTTAGGAATAAAATCGCTTTCTTCTAACCACACAAGCTTGAACTAAAAGGGCTTCAAAACACACGATTCCTCATATGACTCTCACACAACAGGATAGATATCAAACATGGTACGAGGCAGGGCATGTTGAGTAACACTCAGAAAACCGCTTCCCAATCAATGGAGATAAAGCATCTAACCTCGACATGGCGAGTCTCTTCTGCAAATTGGACCCGGTAAAATTGGCACCAATGAGAAGGAAGTCAATCGGATAATTGATTTCCACCCATTTTGAGAAATCACTCATGCTGAGAGCTGTTCAACTTTTCATGATGGTATCTTGTTACATTGAAGTCACCTCCTAAACAACACAGAACCCCCCATTTGCATCTGATCCCATCCAACTCTTCCCATCGTTGAGGCCTGCAGCTCGGTTTGTTTGGGAAAACAGCAGAGAAGACCCAATAAAGACCAAAACTAGTAGACTTAAAGAAGGCCTAAAGAAGCTTGGACTTGCTACTAGTAAATAGAAAATCACCATAGAAGCGACAATTGACACAAAAATGTGACTACATTGTTAAATAAAGCATGTCGTTCACAACTTGATATGTTTTTTATGAGCTCGATTAACTCATTTCTCTTCGTATAGTTTTCTTTTTAAGCCTTGAAACCAAATTAAGTAGAATTTAACATCCCTGAAGGAAATTCCCCATGCACCCCGCACCACCAAAGCAACAACCAATGTTCTATTCTCCATTCAAGTAAAGTATTAACCCTCTCAATAGTTTATACAAGATGTTTATTGCATCCTTTTGTCCTAAATTACTCACTATGGCAAAGATGGATGATATGATTAGCAGACAATCTGTTCATGAGATAGTGCTTCTTGAAATTACTGTTATAGTTATGCATGAATCAAGTTAGTAAATAAAAAAGCCACAATGCTCTCTTTTTTTCTTTTTTTTCTTTTTTGTTGAATGGTAAACAGCACAATGATAATCCAGTATTGATTATAACATTCAACCTCTAAGCCAAAAGAAATAGAGAACATAGAGAAGTTGTCGTTAGATTCTTGAACATGGAAAGAAGCATACCACATCAGCGAAAACAAAATCGAGCTCTTTGAAAAAATTCTCTCTACGACGTTCCCATTCAGCAGCAGTCTGCAAAATGCAATTAATCCATATAAAGATTATGCCCACAGATAACTAGATGCTTTGTTATACCATCAAATAGGAGATAAGCACACAATCACCACAAATCTTCTATTATGAAAACTGTAAAAGATGTGAAACTCAGAAGCACTCTATACTTTTCTCTATTAGCTTCGAAAACTTAAAAGGTATTAGAAGATTTACATAACCCTTTCTTATGAAACATTACCCCATAATTTGTTGCATGTGAGACATTAGCATAACATGAAAAGAAAAAAAAGAAGAAGGTAAATTCAACGGAGGATAGTTAAAACGGATTCTATAACAAAAGATGCATGCTCGTGTAACCAATTCAATGAAGCCAGGTTTTCCCATTTGAGCTTTTTCCTTTTATGAAAATGTAGTTTCAGGAAAACCGCCTATGATTTGTTTTTTCATGACTAAGATTTTTATGGAGGAAAAGAAACTAAAAATGGAGTGAGACATGAGTTGTCATCAGGCAGGTGGATAGAAGCTAAGTTTTCTAGAAACCATGTTTCATAGTCCAAGTGAGGCCTTAACAATTTCCATTGGCATATGAATGGAACATACCATAGAGATTCCTTGAAATTTTTACAATATCAAGAAAACAACCTCTCCGCACTGAATTTGCTCAGATTTGTAAGGCTCACTACCCAATTTTCATCATCGAATACAGCCTGCAACACCATCATGAGATGCCAAATGAAGCTATCTAGAAATTTCCCAAGAAATCTCCGCTGATCAAAGCGTAATCCACCCTCCATTAGATGCTATCAGTTCCTTGTCTTCACTTAGAATATGCATATCATAAAAAATGAAAAGCACATACACGCAAGTGAACATAGGTTGGTATTGTAGTTGCACTGAAACATGTAGTGAAATGGCATATCATTCAGGTGTGGCAGCAGGGCCTATCTGGTTAGAAGGATCGTGCCAACTAATGTTGATATTGTGGTTTTCTCAAATATGCCAAGAATTTAACAGTTGAAAAGGAAAATTTCAAAACCATTAAAAGTTAGTCCAGCGACTAGCGAGTAGATGCCTAGAACAAGCTTCAACGATTTAAAACCTGCATGCATTCATGGATAAATGAGAAAGAAAAGCAAGAGGGTCATAAGAACCCCAATGATGCTGACAGCCCATCTTATAAATGACTCTGCAAACACCCGTTCCCCTTCCAGATAAAAAAAATCTCTATATTGTGTCAATTTTTTTTACTATATATACAGATTGGGAAATGATAACTTCCCACCTTCATAGTGATGTTAGCAATGTCCACGAAACTTTCAATTGACATGTGGGACAGCCAATCATCCATCCATGCTGTTCATTCAATCACACCACTAGAGGTCGGCCATGGCACAAAAATCACATGTATCATATGATCATAACCACCAAATCAATGGCATAAAAAATAGACAGTCAAGATCAAGTGCACAAACAAAGTATGTCAAATTATCATCTTGAAATATCTATGCAATAGGCCCCACCGTGGATTGCTTACAATTCCAAATAATCACTTTGGTTAGATGATGCTAGCCATCTGATATATTGCTTGTAAAGAGTAGGTGGTGATAACAAAATGGCCAATATTAAAAGGGTTGGACCATTTGATCAGCATGATTTTTACAATATGGCCTACTCCTAGTGGTAGGAATGAATGGATGCTCTGTATCAGTGATTGATTGCCCCACATGTCAATTAAAACCATTGGGGCTGCTAATGTTCACCATGTTTGTGTAATAGTAGTGTTTCCGGCACAGTTGTGGTGAAAAAGCGCTCATGGGGTAGCCATGTGGTGTCTGTATGACATCCAAACAGTACATAAGGTGTTGTGCCCACCATTGTTCAGCGTATCCCTGATATTATCCGTATCTCCAGCTTGGCAATACCAATAACACTAGTAACAATACCGATACCGTTAGTAGTATCAGAAATTTCAGGTATCAATGATAGATCACTAGGTATCGCCCATGTATCGATATCACCAATATTTTCGAATGTGTAAATTCGAGGCGTCGCTTGTATCCCTAAAGTATTGCCAATATTTTCGACTATGTAAATTCCGGGTGTTGCTTGTATCACCAATATATCAACGATATTTTGATAATATCGCCAATGTATCGATATCGCTAAAAATCTGTTTATTAAAAAATGTTTGGATGGTTGGATGGATAGATGGGATCGATGGATGGATGTTTGGACAATTGGATAGGATGGTTGGATGGATGGATGGGATGGTTGGATGGATTGTTAGATAGGATGGATGGTCAGATCATCATGCATGTGTATCGTGTATATAAACGTATGTATGCATGGATGTATAATGTATGAATGCATTATGCATTTTTGTTTGCTTGTTAATTGGTTTAATGAGATTTAAGTGATTCTTGTGTTATTCACGGACTAATTAATCAGGACATCACATACTTTTAGGCTCCATTAAATGGAAGCTTATTATCTCTCTCTCTCTCTCTCTCTCTCTCTCTCTCTCTCTCTCTCTCTCTCTCTCTCTCTCTCTCTCTCTCTCTCTATACATATATATATATATATATATATATATATATATATATATATATATATTGCAATTTTTAATTCTTAACTGTATAAATGTGTGCATTTCAGCGTCTCCTGAAATTTCACTGAAAAATTCAATCGTTTTCTCCATGTTTTTCCAATGTTTCCCTGCATTTCTGGACATTGGCAATATTATCGATGATATTGATATTGTTTCTGTATCCCAGTCTGTGAAACTTGTAGCAATACTGATACTTTGAACACTCTGCCCACCATGAAGATCCCCTAGTGCAAGAAACAATCCAATCGAGTCATCCAGTGGGCCGCACAATAGAAAATAGAGAGAGAGAGAGAGAGAGAGAGAGAGAGAGAGAGAGGGAGAGAGAATTAGTGTATATACTTCTGTTTTGCACCTGTGTGTATGAGATATTATTTGAGCTCTCTCTCTCTCTCTCTCTCTCTCTCTCTCTCTCTCTCTCTCTCTCTCTCTCTACACACACACATCCTATTATAAATGCTAACCCACCTAACAAGTGTGCCGCACCATGATGATTTGACACCACCAAAATCAGGCTAATCCAACATCAAGTACGCCACAACTTGAGGTTGGAAGGTCCCCCCCAACAAACAACCTAGAAAAGAAAAAGCATTTTTGACATATAGCTGCAGCGAAAATATTACCATGAAACACGAATTAAGATACACACAGACACACATGTTTCTCTTTGTCATAGTAGTTGGTGTGTTAAGTAGGATTTTATCCAGGGGCCGCTTAAGTAGGAATAATCAAGGGTTTTAAGGTGATAAGATCCAAACTTCAATTCTCTCATCTTCAGTCTGATGATAACATTCTTCTATTATGTGAGCCTTCGAAATAGTAGTTCATGCACCTCAAGATTAGTCTAAGATGGTTGAAGCAGGTTCCCATTGCCATTTGTAAGTCAACTGGCATAAGCTTGAAGTCTTAGGCATCAGAATGGACCCAGGATCAGTGACAGATATTGATCCCTTGTTGGGTTACAAGCATGGGTTAAAAAATTGTTTAATACAACTCGGTATCACCCGAGTCGTATCAGTTTTTGTGGGAACCAGGATGAGTCGAGCCCCCACTACAATAAAAACTCCCAACTTAGTCCAACTCACCCCTAACTTGATCCCACTCACCCTGTATTGGAATAAGTCGAGCTGAACTGGAGCAAGTGAGAACAAGTCAGGGGTGAGTCATCACTTTGGTTTAAGAGGACTCTGTTAATAATATCTTCCCAATATAATTTTTCAGCTATGCTCCATTCTCAGTTGGGTCAACAATTTGGATGTTCTGGATTGTTGTACAGCTATGCCATGTCTACGGCTAAAGAGTCGTCACCATTTTTTAAGTGATACTAAACTAACAAAATATTCTAGCCCTTAAGTGTGATGGATGACATACAAGCATGTGGCAAAGCTTTGCAAAGCTCTATTCTTTTGAAGAGACAAGTATCAGAGGAGAGAGGAGACGAGATACAAAAGAGAAGCAAGAGAAGAAGCAGAAAGAAGAATGAAAAAGAAGAAGAAAGAAGAAATACCAGGTACACTTTTTTTCTGCATGCTAAGACCACACAACTGTGCAGTGTCCGAGCTTTCCATCATGTCGGCCCCATTGATTAGAGCTTCTGGCCAGAAAACCAGGCCATTCCATGGCAATAAAGGGCCTTTACATCCAATATTTGCCATAAAGAACTCATTTGAAAATTTTATTTTAAAATTTTATCTCATTTAAAAAATACCACCTCTCTCTGCATTTCAAACATGAAGAAAGCTTAGAACTAATTTTAGACCAGATCTAGACCTAGTTTCAGGATCAAAGCACAAGATATGAGTGGGATTCAATCAAGGTGTGCCATAGCAGCCATTACATAGTGGCGTT
The DNA here is from genome assembly GCA_003013855.2 of Liriodendron chinense. NCBI lineage: Eukaryota > Viridiplantae > Streptophyta > Magnoliopsida > Magnoliales > Magnoliaceae > Liriodendron > Liriodendron chinense. The sequence goes on from ML058552.1 coordinate 3,754,357, forward strand.
GGTGGTGCTTGTTGCCTGATACATAGGCACAACGGACACCCCTTAAAACACAACACTATAACGGCTGTTACCCCATAACAGTTAAAAAAATAAAAATGGCTCCTTTTTTTTTTCTTTAAAACCGATGCAAATTGCCTCATTTTCCACTCTCTTCTTTCTTTTTTTTTTTCCATTTCTCTTCAATTCTCATTGTTCTTGGAGTGATCCTAAGCTAGTTTTCACATACCTTCTACACAATTTGCATATTAAAACACTTGATTTAGGCGATTTGGATAAATCAAAGCTCCTCGGGCCATTTTGGAGAAAATTTGAAAAAGAATTAAGTATCTGATTTTTATTTTTTTATTTCTTTTGGAATAGATGTAGGGTGAATAGAAATACAAATTTGTGCCTTAGATTAGTCATTTTAATCTGGTTTTGTATTTTTTTTTTTTATTATTATTTTCAGATGATTTTCGGGTGAATAGCGACTATCAAGCAAAATCCCAAAAAACGTATTTTTTAAATATTTATTGTAAATGGTTGGAATAGATGTACAAATTCATGCCTTCGATTAGTCATGAAAATCCCATTTTATAAGTTTTTTATTTTTTTAATTTTCGACAGACTTCGGATGAATAGTGACTACCAAGAAAAATCCCCAATTTTTTTTTTTATATTGATTGTAAGTGGTGGAATAGATGTACACATGCATGCCTTAGATTAGTCATTAAAATCCCATTTTGTATTTTTTGCCTGATTTTTGGATGAATAGTGACTGTAAAAAAAAAAATCCTCAAAGAATGTCATCTTTTAAATATATGATTGTAAATGGTTGTAATAAATGAAGGGTGAATAGAAGTACAAATTCAAGCATTAGATTAATCATTTCATTCCCCTTTTGAATTTTTTATTTTCAGATGACTAGCGACTTTCAAGAAAAAGCCCTAAAAATGTTTTTTTTTTTGTTATATAAATGTAAATAATTAAGTGTTTCATTATTAGTATTACATTCATGCTAATATAATTTTATCATTGATATTAGATGCTTAGGAAATTAAATATAAAAGTTTTGCAGTTTTTGCAGTCTTTGATATTAGATGTCAAGTTCATAAAATCATCAAATAGGCCAAGAAAATGTTATCACCAAAGAGTGGACTGTACGCCATCATAAACATGGCCAAAACATAAATAAATAAATAAAATTACATATTTGGAATCCTTTAAATATTTGGGACTTTTTCCCATATTTTTTTAATTAAAAAAAAATTCTAACCATTACAGGCACATAATGGCCGTTATGGGTAATGGTATCTATGGAAGTGGGAACCCTTACACCCACCAATACCATTACAGTACACCTTGGATTCAATAAACCATAGTAGAATTGACGATTTTGGGAAATATTGAAAGGGGTATACCATCACTTCTTCTTTCTTCTTTTTTTTTCATTTTCCTTTTGTTGTATTCATATTTAATGGGCCCTCATCCACTAAATCATGCTTAATTTGTGTTCAATTAGGATCTAATTAGTTGAATTTCAACAAGTCGCATTGACAAACAACGTTCTTATAAAAAAATGGTCCTATACACCATTCAATACATGTTAAAAACACAAAAGCATATTAGATTATGACGTTTACATCTTTCCTATTTCCTAATATTTTTTCAGGATTTTTTTGTGCCAAAAAAAACTTTGTTACGGGTCCGACATGCCTCATATGGTATTGTTTTGGCTTGGCCAGTACCCTCATAGATACAGTTATTCGAAACCATGGTGATGACAAAGGTGGTTGGGTATCTCATCATTGGAAATTCAGCAAAATCAGAAAGGGGTGATTCTTTGGCATTTTGCTCTTCTTGTAACCTGGTGGTCCATGTGGAGGGAGCAGAATAAGAAGCCTTTAAACCTAAGTGTAAAAATACTTTTTTCTCATGTGGTTGAGACGAGTTAGGAATGGGTCATAGTGTGACCTTTAATCCCCAAGGCCTTTAAGGGGGTTGATTGCAACAGTATGAGAAGATGTTGGGCTACTGTCATGGGGTGAGGCGGCGCTGATTGCGCTAGTCAATCTTAGACTATGCCGATGAATGGGATTTAGAAGCTCAATTTTGATGGAAGCTCAAGGGGCAACCAAAGTTTGACTAGGATAGGAGGCATCATTAAGAAAAATCAAGGGCAAGTTCCAAGGGTTTTATAGGCCCCATAGGGATTTTGCTTATTCAAATGAGGCTCAAGTATGAGCTCTATGACAAGGACTAAAGGAACTTGTTCGAATTCAGCACCTTAATCAATTATTGAAGGAGATTTAGCAAATGTCATTCAATGGGCAAACTCTTTGGGTACACTTCCTTGGCGCTTTGCGAGATGGAAATTTTGAAGGAAATCATCTTGGTTGCCTTCTCTCATGTAAATTTTGTGGCAGATGATCTAGCTAAAAAGGAAACGAGACTCCTTAGTCTTGTGGCTGGAGATGCTCTTCCTCTTTTGTAGTATTGTTGGTTTTCATCTTTTAAGAAGTTCAATCCAATCTTATTTGCTAACCCTAAAGCTTTTAAATGACAAATGAGATGAACTATCATCATTTTGAATCATTCATTCATTCATAACACTAGGAGCAAGCTATGGGCCAAAAATCACCCCAATTGGATGATCCTAAACAACCTACCAATGGTATGGGAAATCGATTGTCAAGATTGAGCGGAGAAAACATCATCTTGAAACATCTCTTTGATAGATCCCACTTTGTGTTGCTTATGATTCCAAACTAGCACTTTGGTTTGAGGATGTTAACCATGTGATATATGGCTTGTAAACAATTAACGGTTGTAACAAGTTGGCCCCATTCAAAGGGTTAGGATCATGAGATTTGCATGACTCTTGCACCATGCTTGCTCCCCAATGCTATTGTTGAATGAACCATCCCAATTGATGATTGGGCATCCCCAGAAAGATACCAGCAAAACCCACGTATGTATGTAGGTAGGTAGGTAGGTAGGTAGGTAGGTAAATCGTACTAGGCGGATGTGGGGCCCACATGATGTCTCCATCACATCTAACCTGTCATCAAAATACATTACCCCATGTTACCCTTAGGTCCCAAAAAATAAGATCGATCCAAAACTCAGCTAGGTCACAGCACAATTAACAAGTTGGGAGGCAATGCCCACCCTTGATTTGCACCAGGGCCCACCTGAGTTGCAAACCGGCCTGATTTTTGGTCTGACCCTTCATTCATGCCAAATGAAGGGTTTGAATCAACTGGATTCCATATAAACAACACGATGCCCCCCCCCCCCCCCCCCCCCACATAAATCAAGGGTGGGCATCGCGTCTCAACTTGTTACCTGTGGTGTGGCCCACCTGATTCATGGATCAACCTGACTTTTGGGCCCCATCAGTAGCATCCGCTGACACATCTGATGCATGCGTTAGATATTTAGATATCACGCATGCATCACATAGGCCCCACATATGCCCGGCACCACCATAGCTTATGGTGTGTGCAACTCTTGTTGTAGGGATGAAGCATTAGGTAGGAACAAGATAGTGGGGAAAAAAAAAATCCCCGCTTTTGAATGGTAAAGTGGATTTTATCTTTTTATAATGAGAGAAGAAAGTAGGACCGAAGCCAAAAAGGAAATAATAATAATAATAATAAAGAAAAAATATATAAAAACAAAAGAAGAAAGTGGGATTGAATGTTGGTAAAAAGAAAAACAAGGGACACTAGAAAGACAATGCCCAAAACCACTTGCCAAGAATGCATCAATTGCTGAATTTCTAATTCTTGCTAAAGTGATTCATGAGTCAGTTGATCTGACCAACATGAGCTGCATTTGGATGCACTTTTAAATGAATCAAAATAATTTTGAAACCATCCACTGCATTCATATCAAGATTTAAGAGGATTGAGCTCAAATTCCAAATTGCAATTGACTTTCTTCGGAATTGGAAAAGATGCTACGCTACTTCCAAACTACAAATACCAGGAAAAAAAATAATTAGTATAGGATCTTTTCCTCTTTACAGTTTTGCATCCAAGCACAGCCTAACCCAAATCAAGAAACAAATTCCTCACATTGCTGTCCTCAACTTACTTATGGCAAAAACGTACAGCGATCAAGACTGTAATCTGTGGGCCATGATGTGGATGCTTTACAATCAGTGTTTGGACAGCTCCCATCATCCAGTGGTGATATTCCCCCATCGAATCTGGTCTGTGGATCTGTTTTGAGGGGATCAGCCTTTTCAGGCCACCGCAGGGATGGTTAGAACAGTCCAATCACCTTGCTTTTCGACATGTCGCCTATCCATGTCGCGGCCCGCTAAATCAACGGTACCAATTGCATCAAACAAGCGTCATGTGTACAATGGAGATGAATTGAAAGTGGGAATTGAGCATCAGAATAGCATTTCCAACTACCTTAGTGAAGATGCCAACACCACATTCCATGGCAACTTTCGCCAAGAAGAGATCATCGGCCAAGAGACGCTCCTTAAATCCCCCGAACCGAAGCAGCCACCCCAAGACCGGCATTTTCTCCATCTCGGCGAATCGGTGCACGATCGACCCTGGGATCCTCCCCGCCTGGATCGCTGCCGCTAAATCTGAAGGCAGCGTATCCATAGACCGTCCAATCTCTGCAAGCGCCAGGATCGCCTCCGTCCGATTCTTATCACTGGCATCATCTCCTCCTCCTCCTCCTCCACCGCCACCGCCACCGCCGCTGCTTCCATCATTCCCGCCATGGCTGATGTTCCCACCACCGCCGGAAAGAACAATAATTGCCGGCCTTCGACGACGATTCAAAGACCATGGGAGAGAGGGAGAGGAGAGGGTGGATGATGAAGGGTGGGAGGTAGAGAAGATGGAGCAAGATGAACGGTGGTGATTTACTGTAGAGAAGCCAAAACAGCGGGTGGAAAGGAGGTTGAAGCTGGTGGCTGCAGCTGCTGCCATGTTTGGTGATGGTTTTTCCTTTCTTTCTTTATTCTTTAATTTCACTCTTTTGTATACAGGGTGTGGGTTGGTGGGAAGTATTATATATTTTCAAGAGGAGAAGGAGATGTGGGTTCCACCAGATGGACGGTTTGGATTACCAGGACGCCCACCAGAGAGAGAGAGTTTTCAAGAGAAGGAGATGGAAAGGTTTTGATTTTGGTTGGTGGAGTTAGGTTAGGTCAGAGAGAGAGATTCCATGGCACGCGTACGGCACCTACGGCGACGGAGACGAAGAGGATCAGTCAACCTTCAGCACTGAAAGTCCACTCCAGTGAGGTTTGCTCAGCCCACACGCGCCTCCAGTTTACATTGGATGCGTAGCTTTGGCGATTTCTCTCGTTGGGACTGGACGTTGATATTGTGTGTGGCCCACCTGATGTTTTGCTCGGCCTGATATTTTGAGATAGGGTTATTGTATGGTGCAGATTAACTCATGGACCGATCAGATCATCATACTGTACCTCTGGAGAGGCATTGGACGGCGTATCGATAGGTAGGTAAGGAAACTCGTTTGGAGAGCTTTAATACTCTGGAAGAGTGTGATGGATGATACGCAAGCATATGGGAAATACTTAGACTTGCACACGTGGCATACAATCAACCAAATCAAACCTTCCAAATTATGGTATACAGACAATTAAGTTTATTTGATGACCTAACTATCGAAATCTAAGACATTTATTGAACGGTTAAAATGAAAAATATCCAACGGTCCTATTTCCACAAACAAGTGTCCATGAATCAGAGGCTATGATTTTTTAAGCAATAGGATCATGGGACTGTGAGTTGGAAACCGTGATCTGCACAATCTATTCAGTTTCATTTGAGTTGATATATGCCAAGTGTACAATTCCAGCATGCCTGTGTATGAAGTGTCGTCCGCAGCCTGAGTATCATATTGCTCCTCTCTGCGGATACAGATTCCGTTGGAAGATAGAACTTGTATGGTGATCCGATCGGATCCAAAAGGGGTGGATTAGATGCGGCCGCGACGACACCAACACGGTGCAGCACCGTGGGGCCCATCTTGATATATTTATTGTATATCTACTACGTTCATCCGTTTTTTCAGCGCATTTGAGTCCATCATGAAAAAAAATGAAGCAGATCAAAATCTCAAGTGAACCACACCATAGGAAACAGTGGTGATTGAACGCTCACCATTAAAAACTTCCTAGGGCCCACCGTTGGTTGAACTTTTCGGGCGCGGATTAGGTACTTCCCTCGCCTGTCCCAAGCTCGGGACAGGCTAGGGCTCTGAGGGCCACCGTGATGTATGGAATTTATCCACGCCGTCCATTCATTTTTTCACGTTATTTTAGGTCATGGTCCCAAAAATTCAGAAGATCGAAGGTTCAAATGGGCCACACTGCAGTAAGCAGGGTGCTAATGATGCCTACCGTTGAAACCTTTCTATGGCCCGCAGGGTGCTAATGATGCCTACCGTTGAAACCTTTCTATGGCCCACTGTGATTTTTTTTGCCATCCAACATGTTCATAAGATCATAGAGACATGGATGAAGGGAAATCACAAATATTAGATTGATCCAAAACTTCTCGTGGCATCCAAGAAGTTTTCAACGGCCAGAGTTTAATCCCCATTTCGTGGTCCACTTGACCTTGGATCTGCCCCATTTTTGGGTCCATGATATAAAATGACATAGAAAAATGAATGGACGGCGTGGATAAATTCCATACATCACGGTGGCCCTCAGAGCCCTAGCCTGTCCCGAGCTGGGGACAGGCGAGGGAAGTACCTAATCCGCGCCCGAACTTTTCTCCAATTTCCATCTGCAGTCGACAGAAGACCTCCAATCAGTGGCTATGGTCATCCTGCGAGTGTGATATTCTGGAATATTTTGTAGGGCCCAGTAGATGGACGATCTGGATCTGTTATGTAGGTCATGCGTATGGATTTACAGTGCTCAAATTTACATACTTGCGTCTCTCAAAGGATACTTTCTCTACTATTATGGAAACAGGAGGTGGCCCCGAGTTTGCGCCACCGGCTGGATTAGGGCCATTTGGATACATTTTAGGACAATCTGAACTATTCAGTTGGTGGAACATTTTGTGGATTTAATACAAGCAGAAAAATATAAGCAATGATGATAGTAACTGTCCGATTAGTGACATTCAAATGGACGGTTGAGATTAAAATTATCAATAGTAGGCATTCGACGGCAGAGAAGTTGTAGAATGACATGTCCAATCGTGATGGAAGTCTGCACCTGGCCAGTTGTCGAATCTTCAAGCGATAGAGCATTCAGATCATCTGACAGTGGAAGGAGACATGGGCCCCAGGAATCTGACTGGATGGCCGGAACTGCAAAAGGTGTGGGTGTGGGTGTGGGTGTGGGGTGGTAATCGCGTGCAACAAAAAGCTGCCTTGATGCGTGCTGAGTAAACTCTGTGGGGTCCACCGTGATTCACTGTGTTGGTAGGAAGCCGATTGCGTACTGAGTAAACTCTGTGGGGTCCACCGTGATTTATGTATTTCATCCACTCCGTTCATCCATTTTAACAGATAATTTTATTGATTGAGAAAAAAAATGAAGCATACAAAAACTTAAGTGGACACACCACAGGAAACAATGTGAATTGAACCAGTACCATTGAAAATTTCTTGAGGGCCGCAGAAGTTCTTGATCAAGATGATATTTGTTTTTTCCCTTCATTAATGTTTGTGTGATCTTGTGAACAGGTTGGATGACAAATAAACATCACTGCGGGCTCTATAAAAAGGTTTTAACTGTAGAAATCATTATACCCACTGTTTCTTATGGTACGGTACACCTGAGTTGTGGATATGCTTCATGGTTTCAACCCCTTGAGTGATCTGTAAAATCGGATGACGGTGTAGATCAACTACGTACCTTTACAGTGCGCCCAACTCAGTAAACTCTGGACGCAATCCGATCTACGCGGATCAGCTACTGACAGGTTAAGTAGCTATCTCGCTACTAAAGTGCAGTCACCAACTTTTGTAGGACACACCATGATGTATGTATTGTATCCAACCTGTCCATCCATTTGGAGAGATCATTTTAGGGTATGATCCAAAGAATTAAGCAGATCCAGATCTCAAGTAGAGCTCACCAAAGAAAACAGTGAGGATTGATATCCTACCATTAAAAACTTCTTGGGTTTCAGAAGTTTTTGATCAAGCTGGTATTTGTGCTTTCCTTTCTTCCATGTCTGTGTCAACTTATTAACAAGTTGGATCTCAAACAAATATCATGGTGGACCCTAAGAAGGTTTCAACGGTCATGTCACTGTTCTCACTGTTTTTTTTGGTGGGGTCCACTTGAGAATTGGATCTGTCTCATTCTTTAGCTAATGCCTTCAAATGATCTTTCCAAATGGATGGACGGTGTGGATATAACACATACATCACGATGGGGCTCACAGAAGTTGGTGACGTCATTTCAGTAGCGGGTTAGCGACTCAACCTGTCAGTAGCTAATCCGCGTCCGCAATCCCATTTCGTGTTGGCTAGGCTCGGGGCTGTGTGGGGCCCACAGAGATGTTCGTGACAAATCCACTCCGTCCATCTGATTTGAAAGACCACAATGTAACTGGAACCTAAAAATAAGGCAGATGTAAAACTCAGGTGGGCCATTACACACGAAACATTGGGGATTGAACGTCTGGGTGTGACAGAAGTTTCGTATCAGGATTATAATTGTTCCTACAGTTTATCTGAGCGTTAATAACCGATATGAACGGTTTGGATGGCATACAAACATCATTCTCAGCTCCAGAAAGGTTTCAACGGTGGATGTTTCCTTTCCCACTGTTTCATGTGTTATTGCCCACCTGAGCTTTGAATCTACCTCATTTTTATGATCCTATCCTATTGAGATCTTTTAAAACATATGGACGGAGTGGATTTTCCACAAATATGTCGGTGGACCCCACAGAGCCCCGGGCACAGAGACATCTCAATGCCCTGGGTCACAGGGAATCCGCTCCCAAGGCTCGGACGCCGATTGCGTGCTGACCCCACACCACGTAGCTACTTGGTGTCAGTACTTAGTGAGGCCCACTGTGATGTATGCGCTTTTATCCATGCCGTCCATCCATTTTGCAAATTCATTTTAGGGTGTGAACCAAAAATTGAGGCATATCCAAAGCTCAAGTGGACCACACCACAGGAAACAGTGGAGATAATGATGTCCACTGTTTAAACCTTCTTAAGACCCACAGTGATGTTTATTTGTCATCAACCTCTTCATAAGGTCACACAGCCTGGATGAAAGGAAAACACACATATCATCTTGATCCAAAAGCTCCAAGAAGTTTCTAATGATAGGGGTTCAATCCTAACTGTTTCCTGTAGCGTGGTCCACTTGAGCTTTGGTTATGTTTTAATTTGGGACTTACAGCCTAAAAAGAGGTGGCAAAAAAGATGTACCACTTGGATAAAACATATACATCATGGTGTACCCCACAGTCGTGATCCAAGTAACTACATGCAGAGTTGTCCAAGAGTGAGGCTAGCTTCATTGGCTCGGTTCGAACTAGCTTGGTTTGGACGCTGGGTTCAAAGGGTCAAGCCACCTTTTCCAACTTGAAGATTTTTGAGGCAGGTTCAAGTTAAACTGAATTGACTCAACTTGGCTACTTGGGAAGGGAGGTTGTTTAGTCTCACGTCTGAAGAGAGGAAATGAGTAAAGTGGAAAACCATTTCTAAAAGCAACAACCAGGCCTAAATTTTGAATGTTTAAGCCAAGCTTTTGAGCTGACCCTTATTTAAATTTTAGTTTTCTTCAGCTTAAAATCAACTCAAAGGCAAGACCAATCAAGCTTAGCCTGCCATTTTAGCTCAATGGTCGAACCAAGCTAAGCTAGGCCCAACTCAATTTGGTTCGGCTGGCTATGCAGTTTTAGGCTCACTGTGCAATCCATGCCCTGCTGGTGTCCCAAAAATCAGGCCGATGTAAAACTCGAGTGGGCCACACCAACGGCACAGTGAGGTTGGGGGCTTCTAACACTGAAAACTTTTTCAGCGACTACAGAAGTTTCGATGAGCTAATATTTCTCTTTGATCTTCATTGAGGTGGGACTCACCTTATGAACGGGTTTGATGGCATATAAATATCTCGGTAAGGACCAGGAAACTTTCAATGGTGGGCGTCCCCATCCCACTGTTCTCTAGTGTGGTCCACTTGAGTTTTCGATAGGCCTGATGTTTGATTTCACGTTCCTAAAACGAGCTGCGGCAACTGAACGGATGGATGTCACACACACATAGTGGCCCCCACAGCTTTTGCTGCACTCTTTCTCTGCCACAGTTGTTGCGGAGGATTCCGGTTGCTGGGCGTGGCGGGATCTCTCTTGTGCAAAACGTTGGGACATGTGGGCCCAATGATTTGATGATTTGATCCAAAACTTTTGTAGTTCACAAGAAGTTTTAATGGTCAAACATCACTGTTTCTCTAGTGTGGTCCACCTGATTTTTCGATCTGGTTCATTTTTGGAACCAACCTTTGAAACAATCCGGCAAAATGGATGGACAGCGTGGATATACAATACATACATCGAGGTGGGCCCCACGGTCGGGGCCGCAACATTTTGCGTCAGGCGAGGGCCGCACCTAATCTGCTCCCGAAAATGAAATGGTATGGCCCACTTTAGATTTTAAATGACTAGCAGTCCAAAAGCTTAAAAAATGAATTACGAAGAAGGTCATCCATCGAATCAAACGTATAAACTAATCAACGTTCACAATTAAATATTAGCAAATCTTGAAAAGCCATGTGAAAATGAGAAATCAGATTCGGTTTGACCTCTCAACCTGGACGGTTGGACGCTGAAGGTCTCAAGTCCAACCAGTTGTACCATAGTTCTTCACCCATCCAGCAAATAATCTCCAACCCGTCGTGTGTTCGACATCCAACACTTCTAACAGGTGGCCCCTCGATCACTTTTTGCAAAATCAGCAGCACCATTCACTCATCAGGTGGGCCACATCGTGGAAAATAATTTCTAGCCGCTGATAAATAACTAAATATAATTGTGGTCCACATGATAAGTGGACGTGGCTATTTTTTGAATTGGATGATCCTGATCACAGGCACCACCTATTGGACGGATTGGATTTAAATGCAGATGACAGGTTGAAATCTTGACAGGTATGTACTGGGCGGATGAAAATGTATGCTCCAACTGACACCTACCATACATGTCCAGCCCACGTGAAAACTAAGATACACTCGGTGGCTTCATCTCTTTTTAATTTGGAGAGAATAAAATTATCGATGTGGACGGTTAGAATTGAGGTGCGCTCATAAGTGGGCCTCAGGTGATGTATATATGACATCCAAACCGTCTATCAGATGATTCAGCTCTTGTTAGCGTCAGGGATTAAAAATCAGCTCGATCCAACACACATGTGAGCTACAGCACAGGGAACAGCTTACCCTTTAATTTGACCCAGATACCAGTTGAGTTGAAGAACGGTCTGATTTTGGGCTTGACTCTTTCTCTTGGCCTAGATTACAAATATTGCATTCTCTACTAAAAATCAAGAATTGGCGTTCATGTAAGCTGTTTTTTCATGAATATCTCGGTGTATCAAATCATAAGTAAATAAGAATGAGCTGAGAAGATAACCGAATCATTCTGCAATTAATCCATGGAGGTTGATTGGGAAGATGAACAACCCGGCCTTCCACTCTTTCTCATCCCCTTAGTCAATAGGAATTTATGCTACTTAAGTTGAGGGTAAGGGGAGAGGCAATCGAGACTCCTTTCATAGAATTGTTTAGCAATGGAATCCTACGAATTGATAAATTCCCGTCACACTCAATTATCTCTATGCTTCCCTCATCGTAGGGAAGAGACCCAACAATTTCAACTTCTTCTTAAAAAAAAAGAAAAGAAAAACAAGAAGGAACTGTTGTACAGAGCCTTCAATCTAGACAAGTTAGGGGTTCATCGGTCGACTGACACCTATGGAGCCTTCAATCTAGACAAGTTAGGGGTCCATCGGTCGACCGACACCTATGGTCAGGCAATCGAAACTACCCCGTATATTGCATATTGGTCTTTGGACAATTTTGGACAAGTTCGGGTGATCGAACTTGGGGGATAAGGTGACTGATGATATTTAGATATATGGGCAAAGCTCTCTAAATGTTTTTTGGGGTGTTCAGGCGACTGAACACTTGGTCATCGGGCGATCAAAGGATGGTTGGGCAGTGTCGATCGACCGACCGACCGACCGACTATAAGTTGGTTTTTGCGGTTTTATGTAGTTTTGCGTAAATTGTTTCTAATTTCGGTTTCTGACTATATAAAACGGCGTAATCGGGATTGGGGTATGCTTAAGGCTTGCTTAAGGGTTTGAGAGGTTTTGGTGAGAGAGAAAGCTAGGGTTTCTTTTGGGGCTTTGATCCGAGTATGTTTCATTTCTTGTAACTTCTGAATTTATAGTGCATATCGCTTTGTGTTGTGGTTTTTTCCCTCAAGGGTTTTTCCACGTCAAATTCAAAGCGTCTCTATGTAGATTTGCCTTTTGTTTTGTGTTTTGCTTATTTGATTCATCTTTGTACTTTTGCGGTTCCCAACAAATGGTATCAGAGCCAGGTTTGGATACAATTTTGAATCTTAAGACAAGTTTCAATGGCATCAAGTATGGAATTCGACGTTGAGAAATACTTTGACAAAAAATAATTTTGAACTATGAAAGGTCAAGATAAAGGGCCTCCAAGTTTAGCAAGGATTGGAATAAGCACTTCTTAGGAAGCAAACTGAAGCTATGAAAGAAGAAGAGTGGAGCAAGTTGGTTGAGAAGGCCAACGTCTCAATCCAATTGTGCCTAATGGATGAGGTCCTCTATAAAGTCATGCGAGAGAAGACGACGACTAAGACATGGGCGAAGTTAGAGAATATTTATGCGAAGAAATATCTTGAAAATCGTCTGTACTTAAAGCTGCAGTTGTTCAATTTGAAGATGACAGAGGGGGCCGATGTTGAGAACCACATAAGTAACTTCAATAGGTATATTTGTAAATTGCTGGACGTGGACGAGGTGGTCAAGGATGAAGATCAAGATGCATCATGTTGAACTCTCTCCCACCATCGTACGAGTCGTTTGAGGACTCTTTGTGCACCGGTAGAGCGACCATTAGTATTGAGACCGTTATTTCAACCCTCAAGTCGAAAGAAATGATAAAGAAGAGCGGTGATGTGGGGTCCTCTTCAGACGCACTGGTTTATGAGTGGGAGGAATTCTGATCGGGATAAAGGATCTTCACGATCGATATCCAAATTCAAGGGCAAGGGCAAAGGAAATTTGAAGTGCTGGAGTTATGGTCAAACCGGGAACATGAAGAGGGATTGCCAGGATCTCAAGTTAAAGAAACAAAAATATGAAGATTCTTCTAGGGAGGCTAATGCTGCAAAATGTACAGAGAACACCAATAATGGTTGCGAGGTGTTAACTGTATCTAAGTCTAGGTATCTCAACAATGAGTGGTTTTTAGATTCAGGTGCGTCGAATCACATGTGTTTTTATTGGAGTTCATTCACCGCATACAAAGAATATGATAGTGGTTCGGTGTTCTTAGACGATGGCTTTACCTGTAAGGTCATGGGTATTGGTTCAGTACGCATTAGGATGTTCAATGAGATTGAGCCCATCTTGACAAATGTGAGGCATATCCTTAAGTCAAAGAAGAATTTGATATCTATTGGTGCACTCGGGGCTATAAAGGTGTAAGTTCACCGGGTTTGATCGTGTCCTTAAAGTTTTTAAGAGGTCATTTGTCATCATGAAAGCACAGAGGAATGAAAACCTTTACCAGCCGATCGGGAGCACTTCATCAGGTAGAGTTGGAGCGTTTGTAGTAAATTCCATGTTTGCACGTATGTGGCATACGCGCTTAGGCCACATGAGTGAGCGAGGCGTGAAGGTACTTTTTGATCGTTGATTGATTTCATCCTTTAAAAGTTTTTATTTTAATATATGCAAGCATTGCATGTATGATAACGGTCAAGGTTGTCTTTTTAAATTTGGAAAGCATGTATGTAAAGGGGTGTTAAAGTATGTGCATTCAAATGTATGGGGGCCATCTCTCGTAGTTTCTGTTGGAGGGTCGTCATGGTTTGTGTCCCTCATTGACGACTAAGGCAGAAATGTGTGAGTTTATTTTTTGAAAAATAAATTTGATGATTTCACCATCTTCAAGCATTGGAAGGCGATTGTGGAAAACAGTCGGGGCAGAAGGTAAAAATTTTGAGGACAGGTAACGGTGGATAATTCACTTCCGGAAAATTAAATTAGTTTTGCAAAGATAAAGGAATCGTGAGGCACAACATAGTGCACCACTCACCAGAGTAGAATTGTGTGGCAGAGCGGATTAATCGGACTCTCTTGGAAGTGGCTATTTTTTTAATAAGATGATCTTGATTACGAGGACCGCCTATTGGACGGATTGGATGTAACATGCAAATGGCATATTGAAATCTTGAAAGGTATGTGCTGGGCGGATGAAAATGTATGTTCCAACTGACACCTTCTCATATATGTCTAGCCCAAGTGTAAACTAAGATACACTCTGTAACGCCCCGGATTTTCACAACCCGAGTTCTAGACCCGTGTTTGAAGACCCGGGCGTTAGCCTATGAAGAAAACCCACATTTCAGTCCCTTTTCAACTGTCATTCCAAGAAGGGTGTTCACTGCGGAAGAAAACAAACCGTGCATATAGGAAAGATACAACAAACATCGCAGAGTGGTACCCATAAGGCTTATACAAACCGAATATCTCGAATTTAGTTCAGAATATACTAATAAACGATTACAATTATATACAAAATTTAAAGTAGCAACCATTAAACACAGCTCTTTGATCCATGACATCAGCATAACCTGAGCAGCCTACTCCATTCCAGTACAACCTGTACATTATTCAAATCACCTGCACCAACTGTACGGTTGAAATTTAACAGCATAAGTGGCCAGCTCAGTGTGAGGTCCCCTCAAGATTACACACTAACACATTAATCAAGAATAATAAAAAAATGTACAAAACATCCATGATGCAATCTTTCTTAAATGCATGAATGCATGCACATGTCCCTCAGCCTGGGGATGCACATCCAGCTGGAAAATGTGGTCTGGAAGTCCCTAAGGACACACATCAGCCCCACAATGCAAATCCATCAATTGGTGATCCGGAAGTCACTAAGGACACACATCGGCCTCACCCAGTGGTCTGAAAGTCACTAAGGACACACATCAGCCCCACAATATCACGAGTGGTCATCACCAGCGAAAATACCAGAGGTACGTGCTCTCAGTGAATGACACACTCTATGGTGGTCTAGAGCCAGCGAAAATACCTCGAGGGTACGTGCTCTCAGCAACCAGACCACCCGACGGTAATATAGCTCGTCACCACACGTCCCGTCTGTGCCATGATATGCATGATTAAACCAACCATTATTATTTCAATTTACAACCAAACCAATTATGACATTCCCTTACAACTAGTGGCCTTTCATCACAATAATTCTCCAAAATATTTCCACACGAGTCCAACTAGGGACATAATCAATAATTTATCTCACAGGACCATTGGTCAATCAAGTCCATCGGGAATCCCAACAACTCATCTCAATAGGACATTCAGCCCAATAAGTCCGTATAAGGACGTCATCAAAAATATTTCCATACTAGTCCAACAATTCCATCTAAGGACACCATTAGGAATCTTTCCAATAAATTACTTCCAAATGCCACCAGTTTAAGGTCCCATCAAATATAGGTGATCACAACCATTCAAATTCACATTCCACTTCCATATTCCAAACATGATGAATGAAAATGACAATTCCAAAATTCGTAAATAATTCACAGTTTATAAAGAAATTCACATATAACAATATTAAACATATGATTTATGGCAAAATCAAACAGCAGAGGTAATCATGAGATAGAGTAAAATTTTCAATCATATATGAATAAAACTAGTACTTAATTAACATGAAGGCGGAAAGCTCAAGGGGAGGAATCATCACCTTAAGAATCGAAGCGTCTTCTAAAGTTGCTTAAAACATGTACACGCTCGCTAGAATTTGACCCTTCCATATTTTAGACCATTTATGCGGTTAGATTGTCATATCCATAATTTATACGGTTAAGATCAACCCTATGGTGGTGGATCTAAAATTTTAAGGAGTTGGCCTATATAATCTAAATTCAAGAGGGTTTAAATGACTTATTTAATACTTTAGGAAGGTGGTGGATTCCATAGATGTGACCCCACGTAGATTTTTAATTAAACAGACTTTACATGCATAAATGATTTTTGGCTATGTTTGGGTCCAATTTGTGATCACGAGGGGGCATCTTCTAGAGAAATAAAATGACAGCTTTATAGACCAATGTATGGTCTTCAAAACTAATAAGACGGATCCCGTTGTTTGCATGTGTATAATTTTTAACAAAGGCTCAAACATGGGTACTTGGAGTTGTGCAGAAACAGTAGTGCATAAATGATTTTGGCCCAACTTTGAGCACGTACTGCCATCAAATGGAGCCACCTTTTGGCATGCCGTCAAGTCCCCCTCGTAGACCCATATAATGACTTAAGAAACCACTAGACATCCTTCCCAGATTGGTTGTATACAATTTATAGCGATGGCCCAAAGATAAGTACTTGGAAGAACTGTGCAGAAATGTAACCCATACTTGATTTTGGCCCCACTTTGGGCAGGCTCCATGATCAAATGGGGCCACCTTTTTGCATTCCTCAAAGTGTCCCTGGTAGACCCATGTGTGTTCTACAAAAGACACCTTATATGACGTGCTGAACTTACACGTGCAAGTTTTACCCCATGGACAAATATGGTCATTTAAAATTTCTGTGCAGAATTTTCTGCACAACAATTCCCAGCCCCATTTTGGAATCAACTTTCCGATCGCGTGGGGTCCGCTTCGACCCAGGTGATGTGTCATTCGTGTTGCCACATATACCAAAGAAAAGGTCCAAGTGATGGCCTCTACATTGCTCACACGTGGGGCCCACCAAGGACACCCAAACATGGCCTTAAACACTAAAATACAACATAGATTTTTGAAATAGAAATGGGTGCATGAAACATAGATGAAAGGTGGGTCCCATCTAGTTGGGCTACATTATTCAGAGCTATCGACCCTAAAATGAGGTGCTAAAATAGGTGAACCGCGTAGATAAACTATATACATCAAGGTGGACCCAACAAGCTGGGCCCTATGAATGTTTCAATGGTGGACATCACTATCCCCACTGCTTTCTGTGGTGTGGCCCACCTGAGACTTGGACATGCCTCATTCTTGGGCCCACGTCCTAAAATGATCTGGCAAAGCAGATGAACGGTTTGGATAAAACCAATACATCATGGTGGGGAACCCGAGTGGGGCCACTCAAAGGGGCTTCCGCCCTCACGTAGCTGGGCAGAGGACGCTGACTGTCCAGTGAACTTTTCTTTTTCTTTTCTTTTTCTTTTCTTCTGTTTTTTTCTTGTTTTCCCCTACATGATGGTGTCCACATGGGAAATCCAATTCGTCCATCAGATTTGCCAGCTTGATGTGGGCCTAACGAGACTTAGGTAGGTTTTGTTGTATAGAAACATGATAGTGGGCTTTGGAAAAGTTTCAACGGTCTGTATTATTTCTTCCGGCACGACCCACTAGAGATCTGGATCTTCTTCATTTTTCGGCCCCTTGCCTAAAATGATATGGAGAGACAGATGGACGGCATGGATATATCATAGTGGTTCCCACACGTGGGGCCATTTTCAAGCCCAAGACCGTCTTTAACGCACGCTGGAAGCAAACTTCCCGGCCTTTTCTTTCCTTCTTTTTTTTTTATTTATGTTTGTTTTTTAAATAAACAGGGGAGTGGGGTCCATTAGAGAAATCCAGTCCATCCACTGTGTAGGCCAGCTAATGGTTGGTCTAATAGGCCCTGGCATGGTCAGTTTTCATGTTGTAAAATCATCATGGTGGGCCTAGAAAGGTTCCAACAATAGGCACCATTGCTACCACTATTTTCTATGGTGCGGCCCACCTGAAATTTGGATTCCGCTGATTTTTGTGGCCACGGCCTAAAATGTCATAGGAAAACAAATGGATGGCATGGATTTCTAAGAAACATTAAGGTGGGACCCACAAGTGTGTGTGCCACCCTCTGGCCTTCACGTCAGCGTGCCACGGTGTGCAGGGGGGTCCCACGTAGCAGGCCCCACACACAGCAAACAAAAGAAAAAGGAAGAAGTAGGGGAGACAGAATGAGGGAAGAAGGGGCGTAAACTCACCTTGGGTGCATAAGGGTTGGATGGCCTCCACCCACGCTCTCTCTCTCAACTCTCTCATCACTCTCTCTCAGCTTCTCTCTTCCCACACTCTCATGGTGGGTCAGGCATGGGTGGCAAGAATGGGAGGGGAAAGAAGAATGAAGAAGAGAGGAAGGAGATACGAGGGAAGAAAATGTCTCCCTCCCTTTCACATTTCTCTCTATCATCTTTTTTTCTTTCTTTCTTTTTTTCTTTTTTTTTTTATTAATGCATTTAATGAGAGAATGAGGGAGGAATGGTTGACATGGGAAGGAGTGGAGGTGCGTATGGTTACCCATTATTACACATTTATTTATTTATTTATTATTATTTTATTATTACTTTCATTTATTTATATATTCCTTTTATTGTTAAGAGTAATAATTAGGTATATTAATTATAAAAGATAGAGAAAAAGCTGCCTGGCCCTACTTTGGGTGGGCCCCACACAGGCGGGCCACACACAAATTACATAGTTCTTAGGGTTTTGATTAAACAAGCATACCTTTGCGCTCAAGTTTCAGATTGACGCACTGTTTTTGCCGTTGCAACTGCAGCGACGATGCGGTTGACATAACAGAGGTTTAGGGTCTCGGAGATTCGGTCATTTAGGTGTGAACTACGCATGGCCAATCCAGGGCTCTGCCAGGGGCTCCAGACATCGTGCACACATTGATGAATGAGGTATCGAATGGTCAGGGCATTACGCATACGTATACACTTTGGATTCTCATGGTAACACCCGAGCACAAAAAAAAAAATACGGGTTGTTACACACTCGGTGGCTTCATCTCTTTTTAATTTGGAGAGAATAAAATTTCCTGATTTGGACCCTTTTTAATATCATCAACTAGAATTCAGGTGCGCTCATACGTGGGGCCCAAGTAATGTATATAGGACATCCAAACCGTCTATCAAATGATTCAGCTCATGTTAGCGCCAGGGATTAAAAATCAGCTCGATCCAACACACATGATCTATAGCACAGGTAACAACTTACCCTTTAATTTGAACAAAAAACTAGGTGAGTTGAAGAACAACCTGATTTTGGGCTTGACTCTTCATCCAGGCCCAGATTACAAATGGTAGACTACAGGCTGGGCCTGCTCTACTAAAAATCAAGGGTTGGCATTCATGTAAACGGTTTTTCTATCAAGATCTCTATGTATCAACCATTTTTTTTTTGTCAATCATGCAACACACTCACCCACTAGTGGGGTTAGTGTGTCTCCTTAGCACTCGAACCAGAGACCTGCTATTGAAACGCCTAGGCATCTCCCAACTGGGCTAGCAGGCGAGACATTCCATATATCAACCATAAATAAATAAGAAAAGTTGAGAAGAGAACTGAATTATTCTGCCATAAATGTCATAGAATGGTGGTTGCTTGTGAAGATTAGAAATCTTGGCCTTCCACTCTTTCTCATCCTCGAGCAGTAGGAATTTATGTTGCTTGAGGATAAGGGTAGAGGCGACCAATTGAGACTTCTTTTATAGAATTGTTTGTCGATGGAATCCTACTCATTGATGAATTTACCATCACACTTAGTCATCTCTACGCTTCCCTCATAAGCGAGAAGAGACCCAACTATTTCAACTTCCTCTTAATAAAGGAACATGGCATTCCATGCTCCTATCCTACAACATAGGACTACATCCACATGAGGCTTACCATGAAGCTCATGAGATGCAAGTTATTTTAGGTCCAAGATCTATGGGCGAAGGCTTTGCTTGTTAGGGTCAAGTCCAAGCCCATAGTTGGCCCATTAATAAGGAAGCTCAATACTTTTAATTAGACAGTTAGCTATGTAAAATCAATCAACTACCCGTATAATAAAATCTTATTAGCTATGTCTTATCCATTAAGCATATTTCCTATTTACTTTTTTTTTTTTTTTTTTTTTGCATGAGTCATTTGTTATCATTTAAATTAAGAATCTTTTTTATATGTCTCAAAGCTTATTTAAGGACCTTGTATAAGTAGTATCAAGGCACCTTGAAAATGAATGAGAATTTTGATTATTATTTCTTCTTTATTTGTAATTCTTGTGCTTAGCTAGTTTGGAGTTACCTATGTTTGATGAATTAGTTTCATCAGTCGGCTACGCCAATTTGGTATTAGGGCAGGTTCTAACAATTGGATTAAAGTCCTGAATCAGCAACAATCTTGATATTTTGTTTTCAGATTCTTTAGTTATAAAATTTTGCATTTTTTCCTTTATTTCTTCATTGTATCCATCCCTGCTACCCCCACCCCCCAATTCACTTTTTTTTTTCTTTTTCAAAAGTGTAATTGACAAGGGGATACTCTATTGAGAATTTTTGCAGCCATTTACCCTCCATAATTTGGCCAAAAAATTAACCTCATTCCAGCCCACTAAAACCCCAAAAGCCTCATTCCAACCCATGAAAACCCTAAAAAATCAACCCCATTCCAACCCATTAAGATCTAAAAATAAAAATAAAAAGTAGCCACGTTCTTGTCCATTAAAAACCTCAAAATCAATCATGTCCAGCCCATTAAAACTAAAAATAAAAGCACCATTCCAACTCATTAAAACCCTAAAAACAAAAACAAAAAAACTTGTTCCCATTTCAGCCTATTAAAATCGTAAAAAATCAGGCTTATTCCAGCCAATTAAAAGCTAATAAAATAGCCCTATTCCAGCTAATTAAAAGCCAAAAAATAAACTATATTTCCAATATAATCTTGTTGATCCATTAAATTCTAGAATCTTAGCCCATTAACAATCTTCTATTCTAAACCTAATTGCCTTTTATTCTATCCATTACTTTACCGACATCACCCCTTAATATGATACTTATTCATAGCGGTCACATCTATCGAGGAAGGCTTATCGATTAACAACAAGACAATTGTATCACTGAGCTATTAGCAAAATTAAAAACCGTTATTGACCAACTACGTGAAGAGAAACTTGATTCCATCAAAGATCCCGATGGTGACATAAATCCAAAACAAGGGTTCCAATCATAACCTTTGGTGAATTAAAATGGTATGAGCCCTTGGCAGTCTGTTTGTGACTTCATGCAATGACTCTTTACAAAGAGAGCCCATCACACCTCTATAGAGACACTAAAGAAAGACAATATCACTAAGAAAATATGAGTTGAAGTTCCATACTTTACAGGTCATCTTGATACAAAGGCTTTTGTCGAATGGATTACAATGCATGAAGATTATTTTACATGGTATGATATGGACAATGTCCAATAAGTGGCCTTTACTAAGGTTAGGCTGAAGGGTCCAAAAAGAATCTAGTGATGAAGCATTGATGACAACAATCTCATCATGGGTCGTCCTGCCACCATTAAGTGGGTTGACATGAGAGAGAAATTAGTGAGTATTTACCTTAAGATTAAATAGATATTCTTCTTCAAGAACTCCTTGTATTCAAATAGGGGACTTTATTTGTAGATGAATGTAGTGAGAAATTTAATGAGCTTTTTTTCCATTGTAAGCTTGTTGAGACATACTACGTAACAGGTAGTTACTATCGGGTAGGTTTACACTAAGAGATTTTGCATGAGATGATCATGTATGATTTCTAGTCGGTCGACGATATTCATCGAAATGATCGACAAGTTGACAACAGCTGCAATAACACACTTTCTGACGCTTTGGCTCTCTAGTTGGGGAACCTTTTGTGAGAAAAGGTCCATATCTACATCTTAACCAGACTTCACGGTAGGACCACCGACCATCTTCCTACCCTTTTCAGTCACGCCTACTGATGTAGACCTCTATTATAAGCCAACCACAACCTTTGTAACACCCTTAACCACAAAATTCATATCAAAGACAACCAGCCACTGTACGGACATAACATTAGAGGGCAAGGCCATAATCCCGATCTTCCCATTTGGCGAGAACAACAGGGTGTTGACTATTATCATTTTGGACAAATAGGATAGTTTTTAATGAGTGTCCACAAGTTATAAACCTTAATTACTACAATAATGAGGATGACCCCTATTATCTGAACGACCTTGAGCATTATGATGAGCATATCAAGATAGAACAACTCTATGCAAAGGTAATATCATAGCCAAAGAACTCACTTATTGAAACTACAGTCGAAGCTAAGGTTAAAGGCCCTATTATTATCATACGCTACTGCTTGACCACCACTGAGAAGAAAGTGGAAGACTAGCAAAGGACCATTATTTTTTGCACGTTGATAAAATGTCAAGGTAAGTTACATAATATGATTATCGATGGTAACATATCATCTCACAAGAGGTAATTAATAAGCTCAAATTGCTAATTGAAAGGCATCTAAAACCATACAAGGTTGAGTGGATTGATGACATTACTATTTCCTTGACTTGAAGGTTTTTAGTGTCATTTAAAATTGTATCCATGAGGATGATGCATGGTGTGATATAATCACGATGAATGTTGCTCACATCCTTCTCGGTCAACCTTGACTCTTTAACTGAAAGGTAGAAAGCAACGGTGAGGTTAATATGCGTACTTTTCTATGGCGACATCATTGTATACATCTTCACCCATTGCAAGTTGCGCCACCTCCATCTACACCCTCATCATCAACATCGGTTGCCTTCTTAACTCATGCATTCTCACCATGTAAAAGTTTGAGAAAAAAAAGCAAGAAACAATTCTTAATGTTCACTTTAACCATAAAATAGGTGCAACATCTATTACTGTAATGCCCGTACTTTATGGTACCCAGGCATTACTATAGAAAGCTAACATAATTGATATGACTTGGGACTCCATCTAATCTACAATTAGTTATTCAAAACTGCACACAATTAGTTCGTGATTAATATCGAGACCTCATTGGTCAAATCCACCATTCAATAGACCATGTCATCATTTAATCATAACTTAAACCTACAAGTATTTGATTCCAAATCTAACCTAGATTAGACTGGAACATCCTAATATTATTGCTGTTAAACTGGAAAGTAATCCCACAGTTGGATTGTAGAAAATATCAACGTTGAATTCTTGAAACATCAACTCTTAAACATAATAATAATGATATATATTATAACATTGTTAGTGTGTTATTAAAAGAATATTGCCATTGTGGTTGATATACCGTCGATAGAATAGGTTATACCAATTTTCAGGGGCGCGACTTAGGTGAGACCCCGGAACCACCGAAGTGGGTGGGACCGTGACGTGTCCTCCTGCCATTCGTCCAACCGGGCGGCAAGTATGCTAGACTTGGGCACCTGAGAAAGCCAACTGCCGTTAGAGACTAACGGACTGTTAGCATGCTCCCTCTCATTCCTATCCCTCTCTTCGGCTCTCTTTTCCTCTCCCACTAACCTCTCGCCAGAGATCTCCCTCAGGTGAGGGATCCTGTTCTCTCTCTCTCTCTCTCTCTCTCTCTCTCTCTATTCGATTGCAAGACGAGATTGCAGTGGAGAAGGAAGCTTTGCCTGCTCCCCACAATGCCCCCATGTGTACTCCTTTTGCAAGATGCTAAGGGTTTCAGACACAAACACCCATGTTATGGATAGGAGAAGAAAAAAATAGAAGACAGATCCAGTTATGGATGTCTAGGATAATCGAATTGTTGTTACTTTCCACAGCACGAGATGAAGTGGATGAGGATGCTAACAAGTTCGAATGCAACTAGGTGCATGGGAAGGTTTCACACACACACACACACACACACACACACACACACACACACACACACACACACACACACACACACAGCCACTAGATTATTTCTCCCAGTAAATGCAAGCAATAAAATTGTTAGGATGTCAGAAAACAAAGTTAAAACTCTACCAGGAAAAAAACTAAATTAATATCATTTGTCTTCAACATCATGTGTGACGTCCAAGCGTGCGTGTATGAGAAATGCTTTGAGTGCTCTCATAGCACTATTAAGTTATGGTGCTCTTAGTTGCATCTGAACTGCCAAATAAATTTAGAATACAAAGGATCTAATCCATCCTTAATTTCTCTGCCTAACCAAAGTGATTCTTTCGAATCTTAAGCAATCCATTATAGACCCTAACAAATAGACGGATCAAATTTTATAAAGTTGGGGTTTTTATTTGAAAGTCTTATTTCTTTTTTTTTTTTTTTGTTAAAAAATCTGGAAGAAAAGAGAAAGTTATTGTGCTAAAAAAAAAACCTGCGTCAGGGTTGCTCCCGGTGCCACTGTTGGAGAGAGAGAGAATATGATCTCTCTTCTCTCACCGGGGGTGCAGGGAGAGGAAGAGACGGTAAGGAGAGAGAGAGAGAGAGAAAATGGTCGTTAGATGATGCGGTCTCTCACATGCGCAGGTCTAGCACACTTGCCGCCTGGTTGGACGAATGACGGGTTACCATCGTCTGTTCATCAAGGACTTCTCCAAAATCGCGAAACCACTATCTCAATTGACCTACAAGGACATTAAGTTCGCTTGGAATGAGAAGGCAAAAGCCATGTTCTAGGAGCTTAAAGATAAATTGAATTCCTCTCCCATGTTAGTCCTGCTTGAGCAAGGTGTTAAGTACACCACATACACGAATGCGTTGCGAGTCGGGTTGGGATGCATATTGATGCTGAAGGACAAAGTAATCGCCTACGCGTCTCAACAGTTGCGGAAACACGAGGAGAATTACCTCACACATGACTTGGAGTTGGCTGCCATTATATTCGTTCTTAAACTATGGAGGCACTATTTGTATGGGGAGGAGTTCGAGCTCTTCTGCAAGCATAAGAGCCTAAAGTACATCTTTACCCAGCGCAGTCTAAATTTGAGGTAGTGGTGTTGGATGGAAGCACTTAAGGACTTCCACTTCGAGGTGCCCTACCACTCAGGTAAGGCGAACTTGGTAGCCGCCACCTTGAGCCGTAAGAAGGCATTAGAGTTTGTGGCTCCTCTCTTATGGTAAAGGAATGGGGGCATGGTTGAGTTTGTGCGAGACTTTGAATTAAAACTCACCATAGAAGAGCCATATGTGGGGATAGCCCATCTCCGAGTAGAACCGGAGGTAGACCTCAAGATTTTTGAGTCCCAGGTGTTAGTGCACTTTTTCTGTGGCATACTAGTGCACCTTGTTTGTCAATCACTTACGTCAATGAGTCTAGTGTCGGTTGAGCCCAATGAAGACAAAGACCGAAGACTCAGATGGCCCCGCTGCATCAAGGAAGAAGAATCAGGTAAAAGTGATGCCTTGGTACCTTAACCTTGACCATAACCCAACCCCTTAACCTCTTTGATGACCTTGATCATATTAGAGAACTTTTAGTCATCATAGATTGGCCCTAGGTGTCCCAAAAGATCAACCAAACCTTGGCCAAAGTGAGAGGGTTGAAATATGAATGGGTCAGCAAAACAGTGGGCTGAACCTAGGCCTGTCCGACCGGTCAAGACCGGTCGAACAAACAGTCCAATTTGACAGCAGGCTGCTGGAATGGAGGGCCATAGGGCCTACCGGTCGTGGACCATGGACGACCGGTAGTGGACCCCTGGTCGACCGGTCACGACCGGTCGTGCAGACCACCCTCCTTAAGACAGCGAGTTTTGTTTTTGCTCTGGCCTATGGCCGACCGGTCGTGGACCCTGGTCGACCGGTCGGGCGACCGGTCGGCACTAGCCGTTATTTGCCCGTTTTTAAACCATTGTGCATTCTTTTATAAATGGGCTTGACTTGTTTTGAGGGGCAAGAAGAGGGATTTCGAGAGGAGTGAAGCCACCATTGTTGAGACCATTTGAGGCTCATTCCCAACCTATGCAAGGCATCTTTCTTATGCTTTAACACAAGATTAGAGCATTCCAAGCTCATGAAGAAGATGACCTTTATCCCCTCTTGATCTCTAGAGTTTGGAACCTCCTTGATTGGCAAATCCTTGTCCAAAACTCTAAGATGAGATCGTTGTAGGAGAGAACCTCTAGGCAACCCATTCCCATTAGTTGTAGAGTTCTCAAACCTACCCTCCTAGCACCTTGAGCATCTCAAAGGCATCACATGCAAGGTGTTTGATCAAGTGTGGCTGAGGCATTGGCGACGTAACGGCAACACGATCGTGGGAGCAAGGGAAGCTGATTGAAGCATGGGAGAGTGGAGATCAAGCAACCCAAACCGGCGCTAAACAAGGGGCTCACCCGACAAGTAAGGTTGTCCTTTTTGAGAGTCCATTTAGAGTTTGTTTGTCAAACTCGATCTAGGGACGTTAGCCGTTCCTTGGCCCGTTTGCCGGGCCTAAACTAAGTCTCCAAGGAGGAGCCTCCGTCATGGGAGTGAACGTGGGTCGGGTTGAGAGTTAGCCTATGTCTAAAACTCCGTTTGGGTTGAGAGTTAGCCCTTTGTCCAAAACTTCGGTTATGGTTGAGAGGTGAACAGGTAAAACCTCCGTGTAAAGGTTGAGAGGTGACCCTCATTTAAAACCTCCGATAGTGAATGCCGGTGTGCTCAAAGGAGTTGAGTACTTGAACTGGGAGTGGAGTAGACCCAAAGTCGAACTACTATACATGCTTGTGTTTGTGATTGAATTGAGCACATTAATATCTTAACATTGTTAGTTTAATTGTCTAATTATGAATGCTTGATAGGAATATATGCTAGGCACTAATTAGGCATCCACACACAAGATGTACTTTCACTAGTTGTGTAGACTTGACCTCATTGATCCATTCTCATAAGTCTACTTAGGTTGCATAGGTTAGGAGCTTAATTAATTAAATCTTTTGTTTACCTATGCATGCTTTAGACTAGGTTGTTTATTGCTTAATGATATGCTAGTCTTGTGATTGGACCCACTTAGGCTAGGAAGCCGAGGTGTTCTTGCTTACTTAGTTTGATTTGTTGAATTATATAAGTAGGCGAAAAGAATTTCAAAAAAGGTCCTAATCCCCCTTCCTATAGGTTTAGCCATAATTCTAGTTGCTCTTTAAGCTTCCGCACATACGTGGGTGTCATGTTAGACTACCGACGTACTTTCACCAGGAACAAGATGACTCCTTGTGTAAGAAGAAGGAATTGGCAACTAAAGGGGTCGAGTTCAAATGGCATATTAGAAGTGATGGGGGCCTGCGATTTCAAGGCCGTTTGTGTGTTTCGAGTTTACAGGAATTGAAAATCAAAATCACAAACTTAGCCGATAATTTAAACTGGCAATGCACCCGGGAAGTACCAAAATGTATCAAGACATGAGAAGGAACTACTGGTGGGACAATATGAAGTGTGAGGTCAGGGAATATGTATTTATGTGCTTTACGTGTCAACAAGTCAAGGCCGATCATTGATGACCTTTGGGACTACTTCAATCCATGCTGGTAGCCGAGTGGAAATGGGACCTCATCTCTATGGATTTTATCTCAGGGTTGCCCAAGGCTAAGAAGGGTCATGACTCTGTTTGGGTTATAGTGGATAAGTTGACCTAGTCTGCCCATTTCTTACCAGTGCGCTCCTCGCACAATGCTAACGATTTGGAAAAATTGTATATAAGGGCTTGTTTGATTTTTCTGGGAAATGAAAATACCCTGGAAATAAGTCATTATTACTTCTTTACCCCGTTTGAAATTCGGTGTAATTCTTACCTCGAAAATCTATCCAAAAGTAGTTTAAAATTATGGGTCCCACCGTGATATATAAGATATATTTGCTCCGTCCATTAGTTTTACTTGAATATTTTAAGACATGAACAAAAAAATGAGGCTGTTCCAACATTTAAGTGGTCCACACCATAGGAAACAGTGGCAATAAGAAGATTTTAACGATAAGTGTTGGATTCCCTTTTCATGAGGTGTGGTCCACCTGAGCATTGGATTTCCTTCATTTTTTGGTCCATGCCCTGTGTTCATTTGCCAAAAAAGATGGATGGTGTGGATAAGCCACATACATAACGGTGGGCCCCACCTAAATTTCACATTTTCCTCGATTTTAGCAATACAAAAGTAGACAGTCAAATCATACATGGGGAACAACGTAGGAATCACCCAAGAAATAATCATTATGCATTTACATTGCATTTACCTGAGAATTGGAAAATCAAACAGGCCCTAAAGGAGATAATAAGGCTGCACAGGGTACCTCGTGAGATAGTGTCAGACCGAGACATCTGTTTCACATCGATCTTTTGGGCTCGAATTCAGCAGGCCATGGGAGCAAGATTAACTTACAGCACGGCATTCCACCCACAAATGAAAGACCAAACTGAACGGGTGAACCAAATATTGGAGAACATGCTTCGCGCTTGTGCACTGGATTTCAAGGATAGTTGGGACGAATACCTCCCTTATGTAGAGTTTGCATACAACAATAACTACCAAACAAGCATTGGCATGGCCTCGTACGAGGCTCTATATGGGTGCCCCTGCCGAGCTCCACACCGTTGGACCAAGATAGGAGAAAGGAGAATGCTCGAGCTGGAGTTAGTGCAACAGATGTCTCA
This sequence comes from Liriodendron chinense, assembly GCA_003013855.2. NCBI lineage: Eukaryota > Viridiplantae > Streptophyta > Magnoliopsida > Magnoliales > Magnoliaceae > Liriodendron > Liriodendron chinense. Next base: position 3,783,067 of record ML058552.1, read on the forward strand.
AAAAATTGACCTCATCAGAAGACGCCTGCAAACGGCGCAAAGTTGCTAAAAAAGTTATGTGGACAGGTGCTGGTGGCCTTTAGAGTTCGAAGAAGAGGCACATGTGTTCTTGAATATTTCACCGATGAAGGGAACACTGCGTTTCAACAAGAAGTGCAAATTAACTCCATGCTACATTGGCGCGTTCCAAATTTTAAATCATGTAGGTGCAGTTGCCTACCGCCTCACATTGCCGACCCCTCTTAAGGGAGTACATGATGTACTCCACGTTTTCATGCTAAAGAAGTACGTGCCAAACCCGTTGCATATTATAAAGTGGGAGCAAGTCGAGCTTTAAGAAAATGCCACCTATGTGTCGCGACCTACCCGCATTCTGGACAGGGGGGAGCAAGTCCTCCATAGCAAGATTATTCCATTGGTTAATGTACTATGGACTCATCATTAAGAAGAAGAAGCAACCTGGGAAACCGAAGTTGAAATTCGAAAGAACTACCCTCTCCTATTAGAGGAATACAATAAGGTACAATTTTGAGGACATAATTATTTTTCTTAGGGGGAAGATTGTAACGCCCCGTAAAATCACCCTTCTACACACTCGAGCTACGTCATGGACACATCACCTTAGGTTGATTAATCAACCACTCTTAGCTTTAAAATAACATGGTTACATTAAGATAAGCTTAGATGCGCTCGTAGGAGGCCGTTGTGACACCCATCCTAAAATCTATAAATCTGAAACTCGGGTGGAATAACCCTCATGTGGGGCTTGACGACCTTGGACGAGTGTCATGGTGGAGCCAGCGCCTGAAACTATAAAATTATGAGATCTAGTAAGAGCACATATAAATGCAAATACATTTGCATAAGAACTAACCCAAGTAATCATTACCAATAACACCTTTTCTAGGGTGGGTCATCAGGACCCTTGCATGGCCATGAAATGTAGAACTTAAGCTCTAAATATAACATCAAACCCATCCTCAAATTCGTGGCCCAATCGATGATCGATGACTATTGAATAAGCTTTTCCTCATGACCATTGAATAAACTTTTCCTTGTATCCGATAAACACCACAATCGAATTACACGAAATCATAACTTTAGGAAGATCACATCTTGAGGAGACTATTACATGGGTTAGATCAGTCCATATGGGCTAGGTGGGTCCCCACACAATAGCAACAACCCTCATAGGGCCATTGTAAGACCCATACCCTTGTTTGCCCTCCGTACGCTTAATTTCCGGTGCCGGTACGTCCCGGACGGATCAGATTAGCGAGCCTTGACCGCGACCCTATTTTAGTACCGCATCGACCCAAGACCTATACCTCGGCGACCGCGTAGGCGCTGCGATTCCAACGCCGCGCGGCACGCCCCATTGCGATACCCGGTGTGAAAGTTATGATCGATTGCGTAATTCGAGGTGGGCCGCGCAACGTGCGTGTGTGGTGGGCCCCACTTGCACAAATTCCAAGATATGTCACATCAATCAAATCCATCACCATCATTCTCACCTATACCTATCCCATACCCCTACTCTACACACATCATACCCCCATCCCTCTCTCTCTTCCAAAGTCAACCAAGGCCCATACCCCCATACCTCTCTCCCATGCTAGCATCATTACCCATAATTCCTTTCTCTCTCTCCCCCCCATACAAATACCATACGTAGGGGGAGAGGAGGCTTCCTCACATCCCATATTTGCAAGAGAGAGAGAGGAGAGAGAAAGAGAGAAAAAGATTTGAGAAAGGAGAGAGAAAGAGAAAGATTTGAAAGAAGAGGAAGATTTGAGAAAATAGAGAGAGATTAGGGAGATTGAGGGTGTAGATCCAAGCTTGGAGGGCCCCAACCATCATCCGGACCGTCCGGATCATCCAATCGTCAGCCCGATTTAATCCAACCGTCCAATATTTGAGGTGAGTGCAAGGGGTACATAAATCCCCCATTTTCTTCTTTCCTTTCATTTTTCCTTTTCTTTTGGGCCCACCTGATGGTGGACAACCTGATGGATGGATTGGATCATCCATGAATGGGCCCCACTTTGTAATAATAATAATAATAATAATAATAATAATAATAATAAAATTAAAAAAAAAGAGAGAGAGGAAGCTAACCCGCTGGACAGACAGCGTCCAGAGGACGCTGCTGCCCAGCAGGGCAAGCCCCTTTTGGGCGTTGGGTGTTGGGCAGGGTCCCCACACGTGGGACCCACCTTGATGTATGTATTAGATCCACGCCGTCCAGCTGTTTCTCCACCCCATTTTATGGCTGGACGCCAAAAATGAAGATCCAGATCTCAGGTGGAACACACCATTGGAAACAAATGAGGCTAATGAAGCCGACTGTTAAGACTTCCTGGACCCACCGTGGTGTTTGTGGACCACATCACCTGCCCAATATTGGGCTTGTTGGGTCCCTAATGATATGGGGAATCTAATGGACGGATCGGATCTTCACTAAGTGGGCCTCACATGAAATGATCGCAGGAAAATAAAAAAAAAAAAACAAAAAAAAAATATTATATGAGAATGCTGGACGTCCAGCGTCTGGACGTTCTGACGATGGAACGTCCAGCGTCACTTGACAGTGAATGGGTCCCCACTCGTGGGACCCACCTTGATGTTTGTGTTCCATCCGCGCCGTCCATCGGTTTTCCCAGATCATTTTAGGGCCAGGGCCCAAAGATGAGCCAGATCCAAATCTTCAGTGGACCGCACCGCTTGAAACAGTGGGAATGATGATTCCTACTGTCAGAATCTCTTGGCCCACCTTAGCATTTCTAAATTGATTTTCATACCCCATATTGGGCTTGTTGGGTCCCCCATGAGATGGGGAACCTGATGAACGGAGTGGATCAGTGCCATGTGGACCCCACTTGATATGAACTCAAAAAAGAAAAAAAAAAGAAAAGAAAAGAAGAAGAAAACGGAAGGAAGAGGCTTACCTCTGACGCTGGGCGTACCAGCGTCCTGGCACGCTGGCTCGGCCAGCAGGTGGCCCACTTGTGGGTCCCACCATGATGCATGTGCTGTATCCACACCGTCCATCCAGTTGGGGAGATCATTTTAGGGCATGACCCCAATAATGAGTCAGATCCAAGTCCCGAGGGGGCCCCACCACAGAAAACAGTAGGGACAGTAGGCCCTACCGTTTAAACCTTCTCATGGCCCACCGTTATGTTTATTTGAGATCCAACCTGTTCATAAGTTCACACAGACATGGAGGGAGGAAAAATAAAAAAAATATCAGCTTGACCGAGAACTTCTGTGGGCCCCACTTAGTGAGAGCACAATATAAAAAAAAAAAAAAGGAAGACATGAGACCGCTGGACAGACAGCGTCCAGGGGACGCTGCTGCCCAGCAGCCCTCTGGGCGTCCCAATGGGCCCCATTCGTTGGGCCCACTTAGTATGTGCCTTGTCCACTACGTCCATATGTTTTTCCACCTCATTTTAGTGGGCCATGCCACGGGCCAATAATGGGGATAATGATCTCCACCGTTGAAACCTTCCCAGTCCTACAATAATGTTTATTTGTCACCCAACCTATTCATAAGTGGCTGGGCCCAAATTTTAAGCATATCCTAATGTCAAGTGGACCATGCTATAGTAGGGAAATGATTTCCAACATTGAAACCTTTCTAGGTTCTACAGTGATGTTTATTTTGCCATCCAATCTGTTCATAAGATCACATGGATATGGACGAAGGAGAACACACAAATATCTGCTTGATTCAAAACTTATTGGGACTAGATGGGTACCTCGCTGCCCAGCAGGTGGCCCACCCTATGGGTCCCAACGTGATGTATCTATTAGCTCCACCATGATGTATATGATTTATCCATGCCGTACATACATTTTTGACGGCCTATCTTGTATGTGCAGGCCCAAGTATGGGCCGATGTGGTCTCAAGTGGGCTATGCCACGAAGACTTTTACATTTCCAATGGGACCCACAGTCCGGGTCCCTCTCTCTATGGATATATTGGGCCTTTTAAGGCCAATGTTACATGATATGTTTGGTAACATGCTAGTATGATTAGCTTAATATGTCACACTGATAACATGATTAGTATAATGAATACCATGCTCATTCATATGCCCATACGCATCATTTGTATGCCTGTTATGGATCATGATTAACCATAGCATATGCTAGTTGGCTTGTTATACTTAGGGGACCCGTGTGAGACAGGGTCGCCCCACATGATTGCGCAGTATGCGTAAGTTGGTGCATGATTTGGATTGTATGACTCATGCATTTCACATTGTGTATGTCACGATCGCTTTCACACCCTAGCAGCATCAGGGTAGTGGCCACCATAGTCACATCATGGTTGGCAGTATTGGACACCGGAAACTTGTTCTAGTACGTGGGCGCTATGGATGTCCTTGGGTGAAAGTCCCTAAACCCTGTGGTACCAGTAGGATGCTCCAACGTCGAGACCGAGTGGATAACATGAGCGCCCGTGTGCCAAATACCAGTAGGCCGCGTCTCCCACTGTGTCGAGGTCGGTTGGAAAGGGGTGTGACCTTATCCACCTGGGTGAAGTGGGCTGTAAGCTAGGTCGAGTCTGACCAGCTCATGGAATGGGTCCGCTATCGGCGAGCCGGGTGGGCATTGGCATACCACTGACGAGGCGGATAGTGAGGTCTTTTCTACTCGCTTGGTTACGCGCGCGATGTGCGGCGGCCAATATGAGAGTATACTAGACCCCGGTGATGTCCCAGATGATAACTATTTTGATATGTGGATCAGTTGAGGATTGACGTATTTGCATTGCATCTCTAGCATGTAACACTCGGCCATGTAGGCCCTTGCATAGCATAGCCTTGGGATGGCGATAGCATTCATGAAGTTGGTAACTTAGCCCTCTACTGCTTTCGCTTACTCTGATATCTGCATACTTGTCATATGCATCACACGCGCACACACGCACTCTACTGGGCTTCGTAGGAAGCTCATGCGTGTTTGTTTACACTGCAGGTACTAGAGCCTATCAGCAGCATTGAGGGCGGTTCATGTATCTGATATTTTGGACTTCTACTTTATGTTGTATTTTCCTTTCCAATATTGTACTCAACAAACTTTTAGTGGATATGTGATGATGTTTATGGTTTTGATTATGCTCATATAAAAAAAAAAAAAAAAATTTACCCCGAAAATCCTCCTGGTAGGATCCCAGGATCGGAACCTGGCACATGAGAGCTAGGAGCCGAGAATGGGGTACTACGGAGGCTGTTGGCACCAAGGTCGGCGATCGGGAATTTGGTGAGCCCGGTCCCCAGGTTTGGGGCGTGACAGCCATTATTATACAATTTCAGCAACTAAGGTCGTTTTTTAAACATCTATCATATAAAAATCATCAATTCTAGCACTCTCCTCTTTCATTTTTTCAAAATTGCTGAGAGAGAGAGAGAGAGGAGAGAGAAAGGGAGAGCAACAGAGGTAAGGGGTGTACCTTGCATGCCACCCCACTAGCCCTCAATCGGCCCTACGACACTATAACTGTCCTTCCCTATGATAATACTTCTCCAATTACTGCTAGAGGTTAGTAGGAAGACAATCCCCTAAAATTCAGCCATGTCTCTTAAGTCTTTCCCCAAATTTCTGACACGCAAGCTCCACCTTGTAGGAATTCCCCAAGCTACCGCAAGGTATTGATGTGCAGACCATTTATCACTAGGTTACCTAGCCTCAAATGCTGTAGATATAGATAATGCCTAATTTTTGTGACTGAGAATGCTTAGGACTAATTCCAAGTTGCTGAATTCATGCTTGACTTTATGGATGTTTAAGTGCATGTTGTTAGAATCATAAATCTCAGGTTGCATGCTAAAGTTTGGATGCTTGTTACTTGATTTGTGTAAATAGGGGGAACTAATAACATGCTTGTGATCTTACCAGATGGAATGTTGCTTGAATGTGCTTACGATTACTAAAGTTTTGTTAGATTATGCCTTGCTTTCTTGATAAGCTGATATGCAATTGTTTGTTCATGCTATATGCCTTTAGGTGAGCCCGAACGCCTTTATTCATGATATTCCTGTGCGCTTGGACTGGTAAGATGGTTCAGCCAAACACTTAGATTTCAATTGGGGCAACCACTTGAGGTTGACCGCCCTTGGGTTGGAATTGTCGATTTGGGTAGAATGCAGGTGACTGACTGTGGTTTAAGGACCATGCGAGCCACGTGTGTGTAAGGTCGACCTCTTCATCATTCTCCTTAGTCTAAGGTGCCTGCCCGACTCCGGGTTGGAAGTGTTGTGTGTGACCTATCGCTTTCTACTCGAATCCAAGTACTAACGTTACCACTGGATAGGCCCACTTGTAGTTGCACGGCGAATCGGTCCCCAAGTTTCACAAGCCGGGCATGGTGGTATGAAACCTATGCCTGAGTTGTTAGCCTACACTGGGGCAACGAGCCTCCCTGTAGTGTTCATTGAGCACTCGTAGAGGTGACAAGCCTACCACCTAACTATGGGAAGGGGTGACAAGCCTTTTTTTCGCCCAAATTGGGTGTGGCCGACGAGTCATGGCCAAATCAAGCTCTCAAGCAAATAACCTAAGTATGGATCGAGGGATTACTGGCAATGATAGATGTTCGCCGCGCAAGGCGCCAGATGGTCTAAGTTTGGCTTGGTAATGAAACACTGGTACAATAACTTCGCCAACCGGCTGGATACTTAAATGGAATAATTGATAACATTGCTAATCATGCATGGTTTAGCATGACATGCATTGTGTGCAGGTGATGGGGTGGTGCCTTATTCACTAGCGGCTTGGGTCTATGCGGGTGATGTGGTGGTGCCACTTACTATCGGTTGTGACCAAAACGGCGATCGGGCATGCATTTGCACTATATGTATTCATGCATTAAGATTATAAGATGTGGTACTTTGCCTATGCATATATCTGATGTGTGTTTATGTTTAAATCATTACTTACGTTTGATACATCTGTGCCTTGAGTAACTTAGGGAAATGGAACCACTGAGTTGATCACTCACTCCCACTTTGGGACAATGTTTTAGAACACCAACCAGACGACATATGTGACGCAGGTACCATCGAGGTAGACGCATTAGCGGGGTATGAGGATGTCGAGGTTAGCGAGGACTCGTGCTTCCAGTTCACGCACGATCGGGCGTAGACGAGAGCCGTGGATGATATTTTGGGAGTTGGGCGCCTCGGTGGCAATCCCGACTAGCTTAGTGATGTACCTTTTGAGACTTGGCTGTGGGGACCCCTGCGGGGCCCGTTGAGTACTGTGTTGTCATAGATGTATATTTTGGATCGATTCCCCTATACTCTATTTTGGAGGGTTCTATTGCATGTTTAGTTGTCTTTCTGCTAGGATTGTTTCTATTTTATTTTGATTCTGCTAATCATAATTGCATGCATTGCATTATGTGGAACTTGGGATATCGGGGACTGAGGTTGTTCGTGACCCCTGACATCTGGGGCGCCATAGGCTTAGACTTGCGGTCGTAGGCACTGTATGTTGAGGTCTTAGAGGATTGCTCCCTAAATCACGGTTTGCTGTCGTTGGAGGCTGAGCACGCCCTCCAACAGGTTCCTTTCCTTTTGACATAATCGAATCCTGTTTAGGACCCTTTGTGGAAGGCCGAGTCGAAGGATAGGAATGTGCAGGGATTCTTGCTAGTTACGTTTCTACCCTTCCTGCTAATTGGAATGCTTCATCCACAGTCCAGACCATGCATCTGAACTCGGTCCTGAATTGTGGGCCATAGGCCACCTACAAATCTTTCAACCTTCTACGATTCAGTCTCTGATAAGCCATTACGTATCATTAATCTTTCAAAAATTTTCATGTATTCATTGGTATAGTCTAATTTCATTGCCTACAATTTTAGTATTGTTGAAACAACACTCGCTCATAGTTGCTAGGAAGGAATCGTGATCGGAGCAAACATTTCATCCGTGGCCATGATTGGATCTGTCGGCTGGTCGACCTAGGTTGTTGACTGACCATTCTTTCTGATCTTCAACTACTTCTTTAAGTCCTTCCTATGATTGATCTTAGTCATGTATTCTTCAACGACCCTCTCTACCTAACTTGGGTTGACTTGGCTGGATGGTATTATATTAGTGTTGCTGGATGAAATTATATGAGTGGGCTAGCTGATAGGGTGGGGATCTTGGTGGCATGGAGGTGTGCAATTGAGGTATGTGTTGGTGAGCGGCCAGGCAGATGATTCACTTATATTAACTTATGCTGCATGGTGCTACCGACGTCAAGCATAATAGCATGTACTCCTGCATCTGGTACGTATATGATGAATAGAGCCTGAGTGCCGAGATCTAGGTTTATCTTCGTTCTGCTTTTTAGACTCGACTTGCCTGTACACATGGTTATAGGAACCCCCGTTAGCCTCAAGCTCTTGGGCACGACTGTGAAAATTATGTTATATCCACTTCCTAAATTCATTTTGCCAGCTGATTTTAAAATATAAACCAAAGCATGAAGGAGGTCCAAAACTCAAGTGGGCAACACCATATGAAACAATGGTGATGGAAATGCCCACCGTTGAAACCTTCTTGGTGCCCACTGTGAAGTTTATATACCAACATCCTATCCAAAAGGTTATTTCTCACCTGATGAAGGTAACATTCAAATATCAGTCTGATCCAAAAACTTCTGTGGCCACCAAGAAGTTTCAATGATAGGCATTCAATCCCTTCTGTTTCTTATGGTGTGGTCCACTTTAGTTTTGAATTTCCCTCAATTTTGAGCTCATGTCCTAAAATTAGCAGGCAAAATGGATGGACAGAGCGGATATAACACAAACGTCATGGGCCAATTAGCAGGCTAATTGGTCCAAGTGCGGTCCATGGGCCATTCATGCGAGGGCCTAGTCCCAGTGCGGTCCAAAGAGAAATCGGGCTGGATGAGCAGTCCAAAGCAAAATGGGGCTGGGCAGGTCATCCAGCCCATTGCCACAATTCATATTTATTCACGGAATTCTTAGAATTTGTAGGAAGAATTCCTTAGATTCATCTGATAAAATAGTAATAACTTGTATACTATCCAATTTTACCAATTTTAATGAAATCAAATTGGATTTAAATATTTCCTATCGATCCAATTTGAATGAAAGGTCTGCTGGAGACTTGAGTCGAAGACTGGCCCAAAAATTGATTGGGCCATTCTTGTGAGACCCAAGTCGGCCCGTGGACTAAGCTAGTAGGTCCAAGCCTGGTCGAAAGCCAAGATGGTCCAGGAAGGCCACCTAGCCGGCCCATTGCCACAATTCACGTTTAAGTGACTTTCACGCAGCCGTGGGCCTAGTTGGAGTTTCATATATTCTGCATGTCCTTGGACATCTTCGTCCATTCTCATGCATCACCGATCTTGAGGAGTGGATGGATACCTTTCGTTCTGACTTGGGCTATCTCTGTCAGTACTTGTTCTGTGCCCAAGGCAACTCATTATGTCATAACGTGACCATTTTTTCAAGAGAAAAGAAAAGAAAAGAAAAAAAAAAACAACGTATCTTGAGGACGATTTCTTTTTAAGTTGAGTATGGATTTTCACTCTCGGATGCACCAATTTGTGATATCGTTTCGATGCAAGCTTGGGCGTACATTCCCACATTATGCTTATGAGTGGCTGATCAAAATGTGTGAATTGCAGTCACTTTAACAATTTTTTTCGCATCAGAGTGGAGTACAACAACAAGATGTGCACAAGTGAAAAGAAAGAAAAAAGCAAAAAGGGAAAGAAATGACAAAGGGGAAGAAGGTAATGACAATCACTAGTAGCATTGCAAGTGTTAATCAATATTTCATTCTTATTTTTTAAGAAGAAAATTATCCACTTTGGCCTATTAAAATGAAAACCTTATTTATTTTTCATGACATGAGAATTAGTCCAAAATGGGTTTACATAATATAATAATCAAGAAGGAAGAGTGACGATAGCTCAGAAGATGGAGATTAAAGAATATAGACAAAATAGTTGCAAATGCCATGTCATACATCTAACGAGTTCTCTTGATGACACAATATTCTAAAGAATAATGAGAGCTAAAACATCAAAAGCAGTATGAGAGTTGCTTCGAGATGAATTTCAAAGGCCAAATAAGGTAATCACTATAAGATTGCAATTTCTCTATCATAAATTTGAAAACTTTCTATGGAGAATTAATTCAGAACTTGTTCAAGATTTTTTCACACAAGTCATTTTAGTAATGAATCAAGCTAGATCTCTGGATGAAGACTTATTTGAATAAAAAATTGTTGAAAAGATACTTAGGAGTCTTAATTCAAAATTTAACTCCATTATTCTTGAAGAATCTAAATAGCCACAATTTTCTCTAGACGCGGATTGCATAGATGGGAGGTGGCTACTAGCCGGTGATTTGTAGGCCCCACCATAATTGATTTGTTTTATTACACTATCTATCCATTTTTTCCAAATATCATTTTAGGGCATGATCCAAAAAATGAGGCAAATCCAAATCTCAGGTGGACCACACCATAGGAAACAGTGGTGGTTGATGCCCAGCATTAAAAATTCCTAGGGGCCACCAGGCCAGTCTCTTTCACCTCGACCTACCAGCACCCACGCGGCCTACTAAGGCTAGTCTCAACCACTGGTTTGCGTGATGTGGTTTGGTACGGGTCCTTGTGCTGACTTTGGCACGATTTCATGACTTGTTGTCCTTAGTCATAGTGTTAATACAAGTATTCTAAGTGTCAGGAGAGGTACACCTTTCCATATCAAGAAACCTGTAAAAAAAATGGCACTGATGGCCTATGCTTACGATCTTAATCCTTTATCAGCCAGATCGGAGTTAGATCCTAGATCTGGGCCGTCCATTTTATATTTCTTAAAATTTCCTTTCATTTTGATTGATCCTGATCATTGATCAGGTTTTATTTCTTATGTTAGAATTTTTGGATGGTTAGATCACTTCTATCTGACTGTTTAGTTCTTTTGATTTCTATGGATCCCATCTAATGATCCTGATCAGCCCTAAATGGAGGGTATAATCTAAAACTAGGCTGGTTGGCTCTTAGTCTTTATCCATTCGGTCCTTAATTTAGTTGATCGGATCTATCCGATCGCCATTTTAACAGTTACAATCTAATTTTCATGAATTCACTAATTTGGTGGCCTAGATCTACGATCCTTAACCTAATTGGTTACTACGATAGCAAACTAATCAAGATCCACTCACAAGTGGCGAGATCCACCGTCCGTTCAAGTGTACATGGTGGGGCCCACTTATGATCACACTTTTTACAATGGGGCCCACCATCGTACCACTGGAGTACAATGATCTGACCACTAATCCTAACGCATTTAACTAAGTCATAAGGTGATCTTGTGGTGGGGTCCACTTTATTAATTTGATCACCATGTGAGGCCCACTGAAGATCATAACCTTTGGTTTTGATCCATGATCTTCTAATTACACTATTACGATATTAATAACTAAATCTAATTACAAATCAAGATTATCATCCATGATCCTATTGTGGGGTCCACTTTTCATGTAGTCACTATTCCATTCCAAGTAGCCCACCAAAGATCATGTTGACTATGCATGATTCCCAAACTTAGCATTTTTAAAATGGGTGGCCTTGATCTTTGTGATGGGCCCAATTTCACAAGTTTACATTTAGGTCATTACATGTCCCACCACATGATCATGATCACAAAATCAAGCAACATCCATCTATCACCATAAATTATTCAATTCACGAACATAGAAGATCACCATCCGCTATGTTTGTGTGGTGGGGCCCACTAGAAGTTTTTTGGTGTGTGGGGCCCACCTACACAAATCATGTGCGGTCCACTTTACGCACTAAATATCACATATTTATCCAACTTTAATTTAAAAATTGCTAATAAACCCAATAATGCAATTTAAGATGTCCATCATAGCCGTGTGGTGGGCCCACTCATGAAACGTACTTGTGATATGCGTGTGGCCCACCATCACGTCCTAAAATGGATGGTTTAGATCAGGTTTCTATCAGTTCAATCAAAATTTTCAGCAATACATATTATAGGCAAGAGATTGGACATCACATACATCGCATCGGGGCCAACTTATTAAACCAAAACGGGGTCCAATATAGAGATGCAAGAAGGGGCTGACTGTGGGGCCCACACCACTGTCCACAAAGGTCAGCATGTGGGGCCCTCCTGGCCTTCTGTTTGTGTCAAAAGTGGGCCTACCTCAATGATATGTGGGGTCCACAGTGATGATCGTCCAGTACTTTTACCAAATGCCACCATCAAAATTGAAGTAATTTGGACCATTGATCACTTACATCTTGTTAAATCAAAGTGGATGAATAATTTGGATCACCGAGAAGGGGGTGGCCACCTAAAAAACTTATTGGGGGCCACTAAAATGTTTATTTGCCATCCAACCTTTTGATAAGGTCAGAAAGACTTGGATGAAGGACCTACGCAAATATCAGCTTCATCTGGTTAAACTTTTGTGGCCCACTATGAGTTTTTAATGGTCAATTGCCACCATTTCCTGTGGTATGGTCCAATTGAGATTTGGATCTACTTCATTTTTTAGGTCTTCCCATAAAATGATCTATCAAAACAGTATGGATGTAAGGAACATACATCTCTGTAGCGCCACAGTCAGGGATCCCACCCACGCTAGTGTAGGGTTGTCAGTGGGCTGGACTCAGGCCTGCCAAAGTCAAAATTTTGAGTAGACTTGCCTAAAATAGTTTAAATTCTAGGACGAGGCCAACCCCAGGGCTGGGCTATTGATAACCTAGCTTAGTGGATCTGCCATGCCTGTAGAAAGTTGTTTATATGTATACAAGAGATTTTGAACTAGTGGGCCCACTTTTATGGCCCACTAAATGATTGTTTTAGTATAAGGATTAGCCATATACTTTATTGAGTTGGGTTGATTCCAATCATCAATCTTAAATGAAAACTTCATATGTTATTAATTTAGTGAATTTTGAAGGATTAATTACTCAAGCTCTATTGTGCGTAAATACCCAATTAAATATTGTAAACAATTTATAAGTTATCCAAACACATGTTTACATTTAAACAGTTTATAACTTAAAGCCAAATAAAACAGACTGCAAATACTTTATACCTATGATCTAATTACCTATAATGGAATTACAATTGGTCAACTTTACATGCATCCAAACGACCCCTTAGTCCAAAGATGAATGAGTGTGACGATATGGACATCCATTGTCCGAAGAAGTGAGGGAGCACATAACTAGTGTGCACATGCAACTAAGGTGTACATATAAAGTGTGCATGCATACATGTGCGACACACATGGGTATTATCTAGGTCGATCAAATGGCATCACATATGGGTATACTCTAGGTCGATCAAAGGGCATCATGCATAGGTAATTTCATGTAGGTTATGGGGAAAATATTAGTTTGATTTATTTATTTATTAAATATGCTAAATATATATAGAAGATATATCATGGTCATGATGATGTATGGTCACAGTAAATCCTACATTATCTCTTAATTAGCAACAAGAAAATAGAAATAAATCACATGGTTAGCAAGATCTAATCCAGATGCACGTAAAGGAGTATCAAATCATCATCTGGGTCCACCACAACATTGAAAAATCGTGTCCATCACCAATACCGGTCCTTGATCTAAGTCTCTACTCATGATCAGGTAACAAGCTAGCCATATATCAAATCGAAGCTCTTTCCATAAGGAACAATATGAATAGTGTATATTAGATGGATCATGTGATCCAATGATCAAAATCTAAGATCTTGATGATCTGTCCGTTAAAATAAGGGTTCAAGTGGTCAATCTAGTAATCTAAACGTTAAGCTTCAATTTAGATGGTATGGACTAGTGATTCATGGTATGGATTAGTGATTTAATAAATGGATCGTCATAAATTTTGGGTTAAACGGCCTAGATGGCTCATTCGATGGTTCAAGTTCAATGAAATTTTGAAAATGGCTCATTCGATGGTTCAAGTTCAATGAAATTTTGAAAAAAAAGTGTCCCTCAAAATTTTTTCTTAGTATATCACAGCACTAGAAAACCAATGTGAGCTCAATCCATTGGCCATGTGGATACAACAATAATGATTTTAGCCATGATTTAACCAAGTGTCCTAGGTGGATAATTCTTTTTTTTTTTTTTTGGTTAATTAGTTCACACACCCCTTTGTTAGTACACCACCCACCCTTGTCAGTTACATCCCAATGTTAGCCACCCCTGAAATAGTGTCGGGTGGTCTAACACGACACCCTATGCATACACGTGCGGAAGCTTAAGGAGCAACTAGAATTATGGCTAAGTACTGGGGGGGGGTTAGAACCTTTTAAAATCTTTTCGCTTACTTAATAGATTTAGCAAATCAAACTACGTAAGCGATTAACACTTCGGCTTCCAAGCCTAAGTGGGTCAATCAAAAGACTAGCAAAAGGTAAATGCAATTAACAACCTAGTCTAATCAACACATGTAGACTATAGAGGATGGATAAACAAAAGCTCAAGTCTATATGAGGAAGTGAATGTACATCTTGTGAATGTGGATGTGCCTATCAAGTGCCTAGCATACATTCCTAACTAAGCATTCATAATTAACCAATTAAACATAATGTATTAAGAGAAATGTGCTCCAATACAATCACAAACACAACGATGTATAGTGGTTCGACTACTTGTCTACTCCACTCCCGGTTCAAGTACTCAACCCCTTTAAGCACACTGGCATTCACTGGGAAGTTTAAATCTGGTTCCTCCCAACCAAGGTGTTTTAACTCGGATCCACCAAATCGGGAAGTTTACATGTTCCTCCCAACCTACACGTTTGCACCCGTGTTGGTGGCTCCCCCTTTGAGACTTTGTTTAGGCCGACTAACAAGCCAATGAATGGCTAACGTCCCTAAATTTAGGCCCGGCTAATGAGCCAAGAGTCCCGAACAATCCCTAGTCTTTAGGTCGACAAACAGGCCAAGGAACGGCTAACATCCTTGGATTTTAGGTCGACTAACAGGCCAAAGATCGGCAAACGACCCTAGTTCGAGTTTGTCAAACAAACTTTACACTCAACTCCCACAGGAAATTGAGTGGATGGACTCCTAACAAGACTACCTTACTTGTCGGATTGAGTCCCTTTGTAGCGCCGCTTTGGGTTGCTTCTTCTTGCTCTCGTGTGCTTGAATCAGCTCCCCGTGTGCTCCCCCGATCTTTGATGCTACTGCTTTGCCAAGGCTTTAGCTCCACGATCAAATACCTTGCATGTGATGATCCATTGGAGATGCCCAAGGTGCTAGGGAATGTTGAAACCTCTACAAATGGTAGGGAATGAGTTTCCTAGAGGAATACACCTATTTGGACTCCTAGGGAGTGTTTAGACAAGAGATTTAACTATCATCAAGGTGTCTAAACCCTAGGAATCAAGAGGAAACAAGTCCATTCTCAAAATGCCATTAAATGACCTAAGCTTGTGATGAAAACACAAGGAGAATGACTTGCTTTGGGTTTGGGATAGAGCCTCTGATGGTTTCTAGCAATGGTTGCTTCTATCTCCTCAAAATCCCCTCTGTTACCCCTAAAAACGAATCCCCCTTCTTTATAATGTTACTCCCAACGGACAAATAATGGGCAGATTCGAGCAGGGTCGGGCGCCCAGTCAACTTGGGTCGGGCGCCCGGAATCCAGTCCATAAAAGTTGTTTAGTTGCTGGATAGAGTTGAGCCTGGTCGGGCGCCCGGACAAGTTGTGGTCGGGCGCTTGGCCGGTGTAAAGTTGGTTGGGTGCCCGGTGGCCTTTCTTTCACTAGTTGGGCGCCCGGTGCACACTATGGGCAGGCGCCCAGAATTGATCCAGACTAGGTCTTTGTGCTGCTGGACGATTTTTGCACTAGTCGGGCGCCCGAACAGGTTCTGGTCGGGTGCTTGGTGACCCTCTGGACTTAGGCCAACTCACTTGGACGAATTCCCTCTATAGGTCGGGTGCCCGGTGGACACTGGGTTGGGCGCTTGGACAGGCATGAATTTCTACTGTTTTCAGCAGAACATGCAGCCTCTTGGCCTTTCTTTCGGTGGACTTTTGGGACACCTAAGGCCAATCTAAGATGACTTAATGGTATGCCAATTGGGTCATGGTCATCTAGAGGTTTATGGTTTTGGGTAGGTACTAGGTTCGGGCTCACCAAGGCATCACTTTTACCTGTTTCTTCTTTCTTGATGCAACCGGTCCGTCTTGATTCTTCGGTCTTCGTCTTCATTAAGCTCAACCGACACTAGACTCACTGATCTAAGTAATTGACAAACAAGGTACATTAGTATGCCACAGAAAAGTGTACTAACAACCCCCACTATGGGAATCGATATCATGACCTCAGTATTGAAATGAGGCTATCTTGACTCAGTCTACCACTTACACTATGGACCTGGGTGTATAGATTGTTATGCCTCAGTTAATATATAGTATCACGTTAAACATACGTGAATATGGGTTAAATGGAGTGATTCCTCTGTTTGTCATTGGGAACTCGAGATTAGACACAATGGTTATTAACTAAGGGAGAGTTATGATCCATGGATCTCAATATCCTATACACTATGATCCTACAAGTTTTAGGATAGATCTGTAGTTATCATATAATGAAAGGTATGATCATCCTATGTGAGGAAACTTACTTGGATCTGGATAGATGACCTCTGCCATCGGGCACAACTTGTCGTTGGCTTGCCTCCTCCCTACTTCATATGGAAGTATGAGTGTGTTATGAATACATGATTTTATATATTGGACTTATTAGGCACTTGCATTGGTGGATTCAGAGCTATTTGAGGGAAATTTTATTTTATGAATATAGTAATTTTTGTTAGTTGATGATTGTATTTGGTTATTTGGAAGTGGTGGTTTGACCTTTCCTTTAGTCGTTGAGCGTTAAACATCTCACATAGATGTGGTTGGTGTCAATGATTGACCATGACAGGTAGTGGTATCAAATAGTCGATTAGCATATAAGGCATGAGAAATTGATAATTTGTAGTAGAAGGGTTTCGGAGTTTCTCGATTGCATCGAGAAGTTGATGTCATTGATTGATTATCGGGTGTTTTGTCAAACCCTGTCTGTTCTTGAATGTGAATGGTTACATGTTATACACAAAAAATCAGGTTGAGGTGGCTTTCATTAATACTTGGGGTTATTTACATTTTAGGTTGTGGTCTAGCACATGCCCTTAATTACTTCTCTAGGAAAAACCCTTAATTAGAAGGTAAAACCAGAATAGGAGTCCTATGGCGTGGCTTTGGACATATTCATGTCCTTGGTTCTTTGTCTTCAGTGTGTTTAAAATTAGGAGAGTCATGATAGCCTTGGTGTACAAGAGCGGTTGTCTCAACAATGTTGTGGGAAATCACATGCAAATGATAAATGGGAGATGACTCCCTCTAACTCTCAACACAAGGTGATGAAACCCTTTGCTCCTAGTGCTAACCATAAGGGTAGGGTATGCACTTGATTTGGGACATGACTATATGAGAGGTCTGTCATAGGTTAATTGTTTGTACCGATAGTCATTTTGTGGGCTAAAGGAGAACTCTACACTTATGCATAAGCATTATTAGTGGGTCTGCGCCTAGGCATATAGGCTTTCCCTTCATTAGGATCTTTAGTGCATGGTGAATCTCAATGAAGGGGGTGAAAGGTTCAGGCAAGTGAGGCTCACCTTATTAGTGTCTGCACTTGAAGGTTTCAATCAGAGTCTTACTAAATTTTCCTTGGTCTTGTGTGCCTCTCTCTCTCTCTCTCTCTCTCTCTCTCTCTTTATATATATATATATATATATATATATATATATATATATATATATATATATATATATATATATATATATATATATATATATATATATATATATATATGTTCTTCTCTTTTGATGAGTACCAGGGGTATTTATAAGCATATGGTCCAAATATTTTCCTAGCACTTATGGGAGTGGGTCTCCGCGCATGCCAGCATAGGGTTCATCATAGGGCGTTGAGCTTTCCTTTTTCTGCTTCCTTGTTATAAAATGATAATGTTATAGTTCAATGTAGAGCTATTGGAGCTAAGTTGGTGTGATGCGATAGTGACATCAGATGTATAGAGACCCATTTTAGCTAATTACTAACATTTATACGATAACAAGAAAAAATCACTAGTTTGGTGCCCATTTGCTTGGAATATGTTAGACTTGATGATGCATAAATTAATCCCGACCTGAAGATGTGGGGTCAGGGCCTTGACTGTATGCGCTTTGGCTCTCTTTATGAGGCTACAACGTAGCTAGTAAAAGTGATTGCGATTAGGTGCATATGTTAGTGTTTATTGATCTTTACATGAGCTAACAAAAGATCCATTGGCTTGCTAGAACTGGTTTATGACAGAGATTTAAAATATTAGAGGTTCATTATATGGTTTTTTTTTTCCCACTGAGCCTAGCACTTAAATGGTTTTATAATTCTTTCTGAAGGTTTTTAACCATTAAAAAAAAAAGTTTTGACTACACTATGATATATAATTTTATGGATCCAAATTTGATAGTCCACTACTTGATTACCATGTGCTATGGGGTATTTGGGAGATAGCTATGGAGGTGGAGGGATTATATCATAAGTACGTTCATGGATAAGGCATGATTTTAGTAGTGTGAGGTGTTGGAATCGGATGCCTCAAATCTTTTGCAATAAGGGCCCGCGATTGGTTGGCCTGCTTCCTATTCAAGCCGGTCTCTTGCGTGGTTTTGTGTAAGAGGTTTCTAATTTCGATTTTATGCCTAGAAAAGAGGTGTAATGTGAGATTAAGAGTTTTGCCATTGGAGCCAAATTTTCTAGAGAGGATTGGGAGAGTTCTAGGGCAAGAGAAAAAGCTTGGGGTTCTCTGAAATGAGGAAAATGATGATGCTTGTCCATCTCATGTGACAAAAAGCTTTGGGTAGCTTGGGATTTCTCTTATGGGGCTGGGATCCAGGTTTTGTTTTTTTTTTTTTATCTCTTGTAACTTTTGATATCATAGTGAATTGTTCGCTTTGTGTCGTGGTTTTTTACTTGTGAGGGGGTTTTTCCACATTAAATTCGGATTGCCTTCTTGTATGTGTTTGATTGTTGCTTATGTGATTGTCATGTTGGTTTGCTCGTTTGATTCGCTTCCGCTGCCGGTTTTCCCAACATGAGGTATATGAAAAACTATAAGGTGACAGTAGCATAAGTGGTACACTTCCTCATCCAAATCCCTTCTTATAAATAAGATCATATCTTATAGAAGATAGCCCGGAGAAAGAGATTAGACGCTCCCTTGTGTGTGACCCAAAGAGAAAAGAGAGAGAAAGATGGGTTGTCATCCCCCATTTCCCTCATCTTTCTCTATTACATGCGACGTGTGGGGTACACTTGGTGCATGTGGACGCGTGATACGATCTTAGCCCTACATCCGAGCTGACAAGTCTCCTGGCCAATTGAGGTAGACAGGGGAGAGACTTTCTACAATGGACATTTGATATCTGCAATCATTTTCGTTTGTACATAATGCACTTGATCAAGGTAAAATTAAAAATTCCGCTGCATTTTTTATTTTTAAAATTTCACTTAAAAAAAAGAAGAAGAAACTTGGCTATGTTAACATGATCCAATCGGATGCCACGGCCATGATCATCAACCCATAAGCATAAGCTTACTTTTGACAGTGATCAATGGCTCATGCTCCATTTATATTGCAAGTGGGCCGGCCGAGCTACACATGCTGGTGACCGTAGGCCACAACTGGGGCAAAAGGAACTTGTGATCAATAGTTAAAACCTGCTCAAAAGAAACTCCTGGGAGAAAGTACGGATTTTATTTTATTCATGTAATCTATACCATCTATTTGTTGCAATCCAAAGACAACCCCAGCAACATCCAAAATGGTATCATACAAGCAGATGAAGTGAAGAAGAAGAAGAGGAAAACATAGTAAAAGTAGCCATTCTCATTTGGATTTTATTCAAGGCGACCCGCCACGCCCGCCGCCATATCCAGACCCATAGCCTGACCCGGATCCATAGCCCGACCCTGAGCCAGAACCAAATCCAGACCCGCCGCCGCCACCAACACCTCCAACACCATTGCCCGAACCGCTCCCACTCCCAGACCCGTAACCAGACCCACTTCCACTTCCGCTCCCGTGACCGGACCCACCACCACCTCCGCCACCTCCACCACTTCCATAACCTCCCCCTCCAGCTCCACCAGCCCCATACCCAGAGCCCGAGCCAAAGCCACTTCCGGAACCATATCCGGAACTGGAACCACTCCCAGAGCCTCCACCACCCCCACTGCCACCTCCACCACCCCCTCCGCTTCCATAGCCTCCACCATTTGCACCACCATAGCCAGACCCGCTCCCAGAACCGTATCCAGACCCGAAACCGGATCCGGATCCAGTCCCGGACCCGCCACCTCCACCACCACCGCCACCTTGACCACCGCCACCACCACCACCCTTCGCTTGACCGTAGATCACAGCTCTAGCAGCTGATGAGAGGCCCAAACTGAGTAAAACTAGAAGTGCAACAGATAATACTTTCAAACGCAACATGTTCATGCACGTATCTCTATTAGTGTGAACGTGAATGTGATGGGAGTATGCACCGAGAAGGAACGTGTATGTGCGAAGGACAGGCGATTATACACGAAGAAGAAGCGTGTATATGTGAGTGTGAGAGTCGAAGGAAACAATAGACTATTACATAGCAATTGCATACCTTTCTCTAGTAGCTTCTATTGCATGCACTTGAGCCTCTTTTGGACTTGAGTCCCAACGTGGGCATGGAACCCTCATGATTTGCTTTCTTTTCTTTAAGAAAATGATGTCCACACAATCAGATGTTCATCCACGTGTCCCATGGAGACTTTCGACCACTCATTGGAGCTAGGCCTGATGTGTGATCACCTCACGCCACTAAGTGGGCCGGTGGTGGTGGTAATCCATTGTGGATGTGAACATACACGTGTGTCATTCCCATCCATCCACATTGGGTACCCTTTCTAGATGGAACATGGCCCGGATGTCACGCTAATCAAAGGATGCCAGCATTCAGTTGGCAGCAGGGATGCAAATCAGGTTGGTCGGGTTGGTTTAAAGGTTAGCCCAAGCTCAATCTAACGTCAAGAGAAATCCAAATTCTACACTCAACTCAAGCTACCCAACTCGAGGCAGTGAAAACTCATCCCTAATGATCTAGTGGGATTAACACCTAAAACAAGTACCTTAAAACTCAAATGTCTAAGACCCTATAACTAACAAAATGATTCCAGTCACATAAAGTGGACATTTTACGACCACCCTACTGCTATATATTCAAACTCATCGTATGTGGGTTGGGCTCCATGGCTCAGCGCGCGGTAAATGGACTCTGTTTCAATACTGAGATCATGGTATCGAGTGCCCATGTGGTGTGGGAATGTGTAAAAAAAAAAACCCTCACCATATGTTCTCCATTTGAGTTCCAATCATACACCTTACATAGTATAGTCAACATTATAGTACATTTTACTTTGTGTACATTCATTACAAGAAAAATGACATTTACCCATAAATTTCTACTGAGGAAATTTCCTGGGTATAAGACATTTTTCCCGACGCAATTCGTATTTGGTGGATAAATACTGCTTCACTTTTACCAAGGATAATTTTCCTTGGTAAAAGTAACAAACACAGACAGATTTCTAGTTAAAACGGGGATTTTTTTGTGGCTAAAAATATAAAAATGTTACCTTCTTTTTACCAAGGACAAAATTCCTGGTAAAAGAACAATATTACCCAGGAAATGTGTTGTAGTTGGTAATTCTCAATTTTACCAAGGAAATGTTTCCTCAGTGGAGGTTCACTTTTGATGTGAGATGCATTTGGATGTGCGTGGGTAGCGGCATATGAGCCTGACTTGATCGTGTAGGTGTTAGGTATGTAACTCTCTACACGTGTGCAAGTATTCTTCACGTGTGGGACAGATTGAATGCATGCTTGACACGAGTGTGATGGATTGCATCATGACACGTGTGTGATAGATGTATGTGCTGGACACACGTATTGGTAAATGACATGGCGAGGACGTGGCCCATTTGGCATGTGTGAATGCTTGCATGCACTAGTACATGCGTGTGATGAAAGTTGGCATGACACGTGTGTCAGATGGATGTCTCTTATGGCACGTGTGGTGGATGCATGAAGGCTTGACACATGTGTGGTGAAGATGCATGGCTTGCATGCAATGGACACGTCATGTACGATTAGTGTGTGATGGCTGATGGACGTGTTGGGTTTCATCAGGCCGTTCATCCATTTCTACATACCATCTCAAGGGATGAGCCTAGAAACTATATGCAGATCCAAGGCTCGGGGGGACAACATAGTTGACATTGAACTCCCAACGTCAAAATCTATTTGGACAGGAAGTAGGAGGTTTCAACGGTGGGCATCATTGCCACCACTACTTCCTTTGGTGTGGTACACTCATGCCTTTGATCTGCCTCTGATTTAGGAACATAACTTAAAATAATTTGTTAAAATAGATGGATGGTGTAATATCCGTAAATTTTAAATATTATTTTAAATAAATCATTTTGACCAGTGAAGTTCCAATCAGAATTCGTTCAGACCGCTAAATTAAATCTTAATAAACCAACCAATGGTGATGGACAACCCTTGTAATTTATCTTAAATTGTACATGTTTGGATCATGAAACTTTCTATATCTTTCTAATATAGTATTTTGACCGTTCATGTGAAATATTACCTTTATATCAGTTCTCAGAATCGTTAAATCAAATAATAATGATTTAGGGTGTTGTGGATCACTGATCAAGGTTAAACAGTTTATGGACACGTTAGATAGTATATTTAAATTTTGTACTGGACTAGATTCTATCGTAGGGTTTTAGATTGACCCATATTAGTTAAGATGTACCGAACCTTAATGAGATGCGACGTACCGATTTATATATGGTTAATTAGGTAGGATAGAATGAAAGGAATTCTTATAATGATTATGAACCGTCCATCTTTTTTATCGATCATCAGAATGTATCTAAATTTAGGGACTTTAACCTATGTATGAGTGTTGAGCTCTTAAATGTGTATATTTTAACCCTATTACATCACTAACTATGCATGATTCGCATGTTTAAAGACTATTCTAATGCATGGTTTTGTGATTGTAGGAATGAGAGAGACTTCACTCAATTGGTGACCAAAAAGATCTATTTAGAGCCCTTGGATGAAGATCCAAGGTGAGCCAAAGAACAAAGAAAAAAGCAAGGAAAGAAGTAAAGAGAGGAGAGAAGAAAGAAAGAAGAAGAAAAGAAGAAAAACAAGGTCCGACTGGTCTTGACCGGTCGGCCAAGGAGGCCACAACCGGTCTTGACCAGTCGGCCAACCTTATGAATCACTCCAGCAATTGCTGGAGGATGCTGCCAACAGGTCCGATTGGTCTCAACAGGTTTGACCGGTCTTGACTAGTCGGCCATAGCCCCCAGGACCTCTCTGCACTAGACTGTCCACTCGACAGGTTCGATCGGTCAAGACCGGTTGGCCAACAGGTCGGCCAGTGTAATCTACTGAAATTCAACAACTTTTTCAGCAAGCTCTGAGTTTTATGCGCAATTGCGTAAGTGTTGCGTAATTCTGGAAGATTCTGAGGCGGTAGGACCTTTCTATTATAAAAAGGATACCTAGGGATGGTAGCTAAGATATCCTAGAAGAGATCTACAAAGGTGGAAGGCGAAGAAAGGCGGATTCGGAGTTCTACAACTCCGTTCTTTAGTTTGCTTTTTAGTTCATGTTTTTAATTGATTTCATATTTCCTTAGATCATGATCGGCTAAACCTCTTAGCTAAGGCTAAGAGGTGAAGCTTGTAGTGAATCTAAGATACTTTAATTCATTTATTTGGTGTCAAGTTTGAATTTTTATTAAAGAATAATGGTTTATGGAAGTTTGAATAAAGTTTAAGTAGTTTTTCTTAGTCTTATGATGGCTCATGGATGTTTGGAAGAATTGCTTTAGTTCTTAGTTATTTTGCATGGATCTAGACCTGTATGCTCCGAGGAATTGGATTCAATATGCTCTAGACTTGGATTCGCATGTGGGAACTTCAAACCAATGTTCTACCTTTTGTTCTAAAGTTCGATTTAGGTGTTGTTTATGCATGTGATTTGAATGAAGTTCAAATCATGATATAGTGAAGCCTCGTGATAGGGTTTGATGCTTATTATGGTTGTGATCTTAACCTATTGGAGCTAGGATTGACCTATGTAATTGAGTGTGCTCAAGTCCTAACTTGAATTGAGGGAATCATGTTTATACAACACATGAATTGGACTGTTTCGATGTTATAACTACTCTATCATCCGGTTATATAGGATTTGATTTCGACTCTAGTTGTGTAATTGGGAAACCACAGTGAATTATGCATCAAGGATTGCTACAAGTGGATCCTTGAACCCCCAGTGCTCTTTTATATTAATTGCATTCACTTTTAATTTCAGATTACCATCTACACTCAAATTCTAAAATATGTTTAGTTTGATCTCAATTAGAGAATATTAGAAGTAGTTTTGTGAATTCCTAGCAAGTCCTTGAGAACGATCTCGGTTTCTACCGAATTATTACTACATCGCAACCCTACACTTAGGGAAGTGAACAAGTTTTTAGCACTGTTGCCGGGGATTTTCGATGGTTTTTCATAAAATTTCTGAAAATAGTTTCTATTTAAGATTTTTAGGAGTCTTTTACTAACTTAGTTTGCTTTGTTTTATTTTGTTTTTACATGGATTCTAGGAGTCGAAGTAGACACTTCAAATGGATTTTTCTAACCCCTTTTAGGCTTTTACTTTTCTGAGATTTGCATGCTACATTGGGTTCGGGATTCTAATAACCGACTGATTAGTGAAGGAGGGATCGTCGAGGGGATTGATAAGGAACCCCATGCTAAGAAACGTTTAGATTCTCAATTTTTTCCTGAAATTATGGCTGAAAATCAACCCGAACCAAGGCTCTCATGCATAAATCTAGGCCAAAACCTGAAAATCTAGGCCAAAACCAAACTGAAACAGGTAAGAATGAGGTTGAGAATGTTCATCGACCTAGAACTTTACATGATTACTTGCAACCTGCAAGAGCTAGTACTCCCTCATGCATAATTTTTTCATATAATGTAGGGAATATTGATCTAAAACCGGGAGTAATCTAACTCCTTCCCAAGTTCCTTGGTTTAGACAGTGAGAGCGCATATCAACATCTTAAGGAATTCGATGAGGTGATAGCCACGTTGCACTTTGCAAACGTATCTGATGATATCGTGAGACTTAGGTTATTCCCTTTTTCTCTGAAAGAGAAGGCTAAGGCTTGGCTTCATGCATTAAGGCCAAGATCAATTGGCACATGGACTGAGATGACTAGGGAATTAATTAAAAAGTTTTTCCCTATTCATAAAACAAACATGTTGAGGCGCCTAATTATGAATTTTACTAAAAAAGAAGATGAGACATTCTTCCAATGTTGGGAGAGGTTCAAAGACTTATTAAACATATGCCTACCTCATGGCTATGAAATATGGCGGGTAATAAGCTTTTTCTATGAATGACTGACTTCGCCATGCGCCAATTCGTAGAGATGATGTGCAATGGAGAATTCATGAATAAGGAAGCTGAGGAAGCATGTGACTACTTTGATATTTTAGCCGAGAATGCATAATCTTGGGATACAACTAAATCAGCAAATCCCAAGATAAGCTAACAATGAGAAAATGGAGAATCTAGGTCCTTTCCGAAGAAGACAACGTATGTGCACGTGTGACTAGCCTCACAAGAAAAGTTGCGGCCATGGAATTAGGAAAGGTGGAAAAGACTAAGGAAGTTGAGATTTTTGCGATAATTTTAACAAAATAAAAACCTAAATTCTAAAAAATGAATTATTAATATAAGATTAACAATAAATAAAACTTAAGGTCAAATTGAGTCATGCTTAATTAAAATAAAGACAACAGAGGTAATGAAGAAAAATTTTAATGGCATATTTAAAAGCATAGTAAATAATTACAATATAAAAAGAAAAAACAAAAGGAAAGAATAAAGATGTGCAAATAAGAATAATGGATTATTCACAAAATAAGAAAAAAGAAAAGTCTTATTCTTTTTATAAAGAAAAAAATGAAATTTATTATAAGAAATAAATAAATAATATTTTCTAAAATATCAAGTGAGAGAAAACTCACCTTAATAAGATGATTACTTTATTTTATTTTATTTTTCTTCTTTTTTCTCTTTCTTCGTTTTTTTTTCTTTTCCTTCCTTTCTTTTTTTTTTTTTCCTCACGTTAACAAAAGAAAGGTTTTCCCTTATATTTTCTATTCTCTCTCTCTCTCTCTCTCTCTCTCTTTCTCTCTTCCCTTACTCTCACATTAAACACTACCACTCCCTCACCCCTCTCTCATAACACATATTTATACACAATATACCACTAGCTTCTTTATGACATGCAATGTGTAAAATATACTCTTCCACTTAGGTTATCTTCCTTTAGTTTCTTCTTCATTTTTTTCATTTAAAACATGTGCTGGAATGTTTGCTTGATTTGCATGCATAACATGTTCTGCATGTGTGCACCATGTGTTGTACATATACCACGTGTGTGCCATGTGTGTGCCACATGCATGTGGTGAATGTGTGCCATGTGTATGAGAACCTGTGAGAGGTGTGTGAGCATGAAGTGGGTGTACATAGTGTGTAGTCTTTGATGCATGCATGGATAGATGATGTAAATGGATGGACGATTACAAGCCACATCATTGGGTTGGCTTCATATATATTACAACGGCTAAGAATTAGTTGGGCTAGATGACTAGATTGGATGGTCCAAATCTATATATATTTTTTTTATTGAAGTAGTGGGCCTCACATGTGTAGTTATATGGCTTAGTGTGCTGAGCACTATCTAATGTTACGGTTTTGGTTTTGGTTTTGTTTTCTTTTTTTTTTGAGTCATAACTCTCTAAACAAAGACGTGATATCCTTATATCTTTTTTTTTATTTTACTTTTTTTTTTTTTTTTTTTTTTTTTTTTTTTTTCCAGAAATCATGTGTGGATTCCATTCATGTCGTTCGGTCTCAAAGGGAGTTTGGCCATGGTTAAGCATTTAATATGCTCTTTCTAATGAGCTCAATCTTGACCTTAATCTTTGAATGGAAGCCACAATGATTTCTTACTGCTTACGCTTACCTGATGGTCCAAACAACATTTGCAAGTGTCCAATGTGAAAAAACTTACTGGTAAATTTGATGTATTCCTTACAAAACTAATAATAAATGGCTTAGTTTAGAATCTGAGTGGCCCAGTTGATGGATTCATATATGATAGATAGTTAGATGACGAGTTATGACCAAATAAATTAGGTGGTTTGAACCTTTATCATGTATATGAATAGTTGTACGGTCAGTTTCGTAAGCGGATAAGCACAAATAGGTGTTTGGAGTAATTCATGAGTAAGGCCTATACATTGTTAGAATCATATAACCAAATACATGTAAAAGTTACTCAGATTGTAATTTCAATAGTAGGTTAAGCATATACTTGTATTATGAACAGGATGAATGGTTTAGAATTCTAATTGGATGAGTGTATATAGTGTTCTCATTGCTAGTTCACTTTGGTTGGGTGATCCAAGATCGAAGTAGACGGTCATATACCTTAATCTAGTGATGTTGAGTTGATTAATAATCAATTTATTGAATGGCTAAGTATATTAAGATCCATGGAGATCTAAAAGTTATTAAAGTATATAAGTGTGTATAAGTATTATATGTATGTGCGCACAACAAAACCCAAAAGAAATAAATCTACACAAGTGAATGTGCACCCGTGTACCTACACGTGCACCAAAATTCTCGAGATATTACAGTAGGGATATTGAATGTTTCAAAGAAATATTTCGTTGGCAATGCCACTACCTTTTCCATGGAAATAGGTATTACCTTTTGAAGGAAAGTTCATAGGTAATTCTACTACCTTTTCCAAGGAAACATTTCCTCGATAATAGTTTGTTTTTCCAAGGAAAGTTTTCCTCGGTAATAGTTGCATAATTACCGACGAATTAAACAATAGCCATGAAATAAATGTTTTGTTAGGCATATTTCGACGAAAACCTTGGTGAACATTTTCATTGGTAATAACTTTTACCCAAGAAATTATGACATTTACCTAGGAAAACATTCCTTGGTAAAAGTCATATTGTTGTAGTGGTTCCATACATGCTATGATTTTATATTTATAGCATGTATGTTGTTTATAATTCATGCGCGCGCACGCACACACACACACACACACACACACACACACACATATAGATGAGCACCTCTGCGCACCTTTGCACACGTGTCATGGGCACAAAATTTGAATGGTTCATGTGATCAGACGCCAATGAAACGCCTAGGGCCCAACTTTCAGCCTGATCCAAAACTCTGGTTAGCCATAGAAAAGAGGCAAATCAATGGAGGAAATTGTTTTCTTTTCTCATGGCCCACTAGAGTTTTGGATCAAGCTGAAAGTTGGGCTTCGCGGATTTCATGGGGTGTTGCATCACGTGGACTGTTCGGATTTTGTCTGCATGACACGTGTGCAAAGGTGTGGAGGTGTGTGTATTCATGTATTTGGCCATAATTAGTCGGGATAAGGCTTAAATGATGATGAAAATGATGTAAGGTCACAATTCATTGAAATGTCCAGGGCCTCTATACAAAACCAAATCAAACCTGAACTTAGATTGGCTCAAGGATTTTCAACCCAACTGATCGAAAGCTCGTGCTACGCGGATTGGGTTTAGGTTGAACCCAACCTAGCTTGCACCCCTAGCTAGTTGCCATCTAATGGATGGTTGGAAGAGAATTTTCAGTGGCCCAAATTCAACTGGCAAAATGGTCTCCACGCGTTAAGATTTGATTCCGAGCTATCCTCCATCTACCTTAGGGTCACTGTTCCATTGGTGTGGATGTCCATTGTTTAGGTTGGTCAAAGGAGACATGATCACGTACATCGACCGTATCTCAACTTTAACATATATACAACCCCTTCTTTTACCGAACATGTCATCTTCTTATGAAATCCAAGCCGTGAAAAATATGGGCCACACCTGTATATCATGTCTTATGTCAGTCAGACCATCAGCTGTCTGTTGATTCTGATTGTGTTGCCGTCCCGATGAATGGATTGACCTGATTTCTCTCCAGGCGATCTTGTTGGGTGACCCATCTTTTGCACAGTTAAGATCCTCTGCTCAAGTGATATACAGGCAAAAGAGAGGGGGCTGTATGTGAATATGCACATACAGTGCCGGCATGGGAACATTAGTCAGACTTAAATCAACGCCACAGCCAACCCACTAAAATCCAAGTCAAGACCATACATGGACGTGTATGATAGGGCAGTAGGTCGGTGCCAATATAAGATAGTGGCTTTCGCCGCTTTCATTTCCTATCCAATCAAAGATTGGGAAATTGGGTGTGGAAATGGACTCAAGCTGACAGTGCAAAACATAATTTCACGCACTAGTGCATAGGATGTCGTGCTTTAAATGTTCACACGGGAACATTTGGTCTAAGGTCATAATTCAACGTGGGACCTCATGCGAAGGAGGGAACCATGGATTAATCGGTTGTATTAGCAAATTGGTTAATTTTAGGGCCTGTTTAGTAAAACTTATTTTCTGAGCTTCTCAGTGAAAATAACTATTTTCGGTGATTTTTCCAATTCAGGCTGTTTGACAAATTTAAACTATTTAGCACTTAATTTTAAATTTCACTTAAAAACTTCTGATTTTTTTCAGCCATCTTCCTTTCACTTAATATTTAAGGTTGAAAGCGGTAAGTAATTTCAAAGTTAAATATTTTTTTTAAATGGTAATTCTACACTCATAACTTGCGGTACAAGTTTTAACAAAAGAGGGTTGACATCTAAATGATATGGCAAAGTTTTGTGCTTATCATGATGTATGTGTTATATCTATACCATTTATCCATTTTTCTAGATCATCACGGGGCATAAGCCAAAAAATGAGGTGGACCCAAAGCTCAAGTGGATCACACCATAAAAAGCAGTGGGGATAATGATGCCCATAGTTGAAAACTTCCTACAACCCACCATTCTATTTATTTTCCATTAAATCTATTCATGAGGTCACATTAACTTGGATGAAGGGAAAACAAAAATTTCAGCTTGATCCAAAACCTTTGTGACCCTGAAGAAGTTTTCAATTGTAGATATCAAGCACCGGTGTTTTCTGTGGTGTGGTCCACTTGAGCTTTGAATCTGCCTCATTTTTTGGATCACAAACTAAAATCATCTAAATAAATAAATAGATGGTATGGATCTAACAAATATATTATGGTGGGGTTCGCATGACTTTGCCATATCAAAAGATTTGGAAGCAATCCAATTCGGATTGCCTACGGACGTTGTCACCATAGGGTGGCTACTGGACAATGCTATGTGGGCCACCATAATGCATGTATTTTATCCATGCCGTCCATCTATTTTTCCATATCATTTTAGGGCATAGGCTAAAAAATGAAACATCCAAATCTCAAGTGGACCACACCATAACAAAATAGTGATGATTGAACGACCACCATTAAAAGCTTCCTAAGGCCTGATGCAATATTTTTTTTCCATCCAATCTATTGATTAGGTCACACACAATTGGACCGAGAAACACAAATATTAGCTTTATCCAAAACTTTGGTGGCCCAATAAGTTATTAATGGTGAGCGTTTAATCACCACTTTTTCTTACAGTGTGGTCCCATGAAACTTAGATCTATCTCAATTTTGGGGTCATACCATAAAATGATACAAAGAAATGAACGGAAGGCATGGATAAAACAGATGCATCATGATGGATCCCACATATCACTGTCCAGCAGCCACCTTGCTCCGGGCAGTCGGGAGTGGATTTGGTGAGTCCGTGGCCTAACCTAAGATGGTGCGGTCCTTACCGTGGGGCCCACCTTGACGTATCTATTTGTGTCTATGCCATTCATCCATTTTTTCGGATCATTCTAGGGCATGGTACCAAAAATGGAATCTCTGGTAAACCACACTCTTGGAAAAAGAGGTGATTGAACGTCTTACCATTAAAAACTTCTTAGGGTGCACCATAAGCCTGGGTGTGTCAGGTCTCATATTGCGGATGGAGATGGATTTTATATAGACATCAAGGTAAGCCATCTCATTTAATTTCTTGGAATGGCCATGGAACACACACACACACGGAAGTTACATGGCTTGTACCCAACGGTGTTCTGTGGGGCCCACCATGATGTATGTGTTTTATTGATGATGTCCATCTATTTTTCCAACTTATTTTAGAGCACGAGACAAAAAATCAACTTTTATAAATTAAACATGAGATGTTGTTTAGGTTCTCTTATTAGTTGTTTTATTTAGGACGCCAATTGAAGGATTATAATAGAATACATGGTCTATCAATCAAAAAATTATGTTTGAGAGAATATAAGTGAATTAGGCATAAATGTGTCAAATTTGGTGACATGATAATCACGAGCTTTGTCCCATACTCTATAGTAGATATATATTGAAACAATAAGGGCAAATATGACAAATTGTTAATTTTCAGAAATTTATGATTTGTGTTTACCAAACTTTTTTTTTTTTTTTTGTGAAAAATTACTTAATTTCAGATATCAGGACTTTTTTCAGACAAATTACCAAACGATTTTTTCAGTACTTATAAGTACTAAAATTTAGCACTTTTAAGTTTTCAGCACTTAAATTAATATTCAGACCTTATTTTTCAGTTTACCAAACGGCATCTTAGTGTTTCTCACCCATGTGAATGGACCCCACATGAGGTGGATGGTGTATCCCGGAGAATATATTAGGCATATTTGGTACTTCCGAGATTCAAACACAGGACCTTCTGCTCTTATACCATCTCACCGAATGAATATTTGATACTTCTGAGAGATTTGAACACAGGACCTTCTGCTCTAATACCATTTCAAACAACCACTTGGTCTAAAAGTTTGAGCTGTTTGAGGATGGCCTATCAATGTATATCAAGGGACTCTAGCAGAATGCCGCACATTGATGATCAAGCGCTCATATCTACAGTGCTATTTTTGGGCCATGTTGCATTGACATTTGCACTGGGATGGATGGTTCCAATCATCCATTATTCGCTTCATGTGGGCGCTATCCTAGACTGATGTTGAAGGGCACGTCTCCAAACACTTGCCAAACGAACTCGCTGAGGAAACTTTGTGACTTCTCAAGATCTTACGGAATAGGGTTTGATCGTTTTTGCTCTGCTAAACATTGTGGAGGTGTTTGATACTCTAGCAGAGTGTGATGGTTGTTGATATGCAGGAACTTAAAAACTGTACATGGGGTGTGGATTATCTTAAATTAAACCGTCCAAGATTGCAGAACCTAACATGGTATACCCCTAATCAAAATCAAATGAAACGAATGATCCTAAACTCTGATTAATCGATATTTGTTTGTTGAATTTGAGCAGATGGATGACTGTTTTTTATCATTACAACCATCCAATAAATGCCCACTACTCGTTTAGTAAGAAAAGTAGGTATAAGATTCAATTTATGATCCACCTAGGTTTTTGGCCCACAATTTTGACATTTCAGTTTGAGTTACTTGTATTACACACACACACATATATATATATATATATATATATATATATATATATATATATATATATATATATATATATATAATTTCTTAGTGCATGTTAATCAATCATCACACTCTATCAGAGTATCTAAGTTTTCTTCCTGATGAGTTTGTATTCTTTAGTCTCTTCTTCATGGAATCATTTCTAGGGTCCTTAGCTTTAACTATTAAAAGTTTAGTGGTGAAGGAAGAACCTTTAATTTTCTCTGCGTAACTAAAATGGAAAAACAATGCTTTTATAGAAAGATAAGAGATAGCTATTAGGGTCGCATGCGGACACAACGCATTAACTACATGTCGGTGCATTCCTACTAATTAATTATAGTGTTGGTGCATGACGCACTCTCTGTCCACATGTACATTAGCATGACATTAAAAATGTTCGATCAAAGACACCACACTACGGTCCGTGCATGTGAGAGGCTATGCTCATGGCATACTCTTAATTCTTAATACAAACAATAAGGGGAGGATTTTGATACAAAGGCTCAAATTTCACACTTCCTTTGTGTTGTGCAGATGGCTTGAATTCTACCAATCTTATTGAGGACATGATCAGGCAAAATTCAGTCGCACCGAATATTGGCTCAGTTTGACCAAATTTCGACTGAAATTTTAGTTTTCTAGTGGACAATTTTAGCACCTTTTGGTCCCACCGAGCAAGGGCTCGGTCCGACCGATTTTTGTAAACTTTTAAGTTTTGTCGCTGTGAAGATTTCGAGGTTTTTGGCTGCAATTGGAGTGTTTGTTGATTGGCTTTGGTTCAACAGAAGGTTAAGTTTGGTCCGACCCGAAATTTAAACGGATCGAGGGTGATTCAGATCCGACCCGAAATTTAAACGAATCCAATTAACAAGATCTGAATCCGACCTGATGATCCGGATTGTTGATTATAATCTAGTAAAATCAGATCGGATCCGGATCAAGATCCCGTCCGTTGACAGCCCTACTCAGATAACCATATGGGTGAGTCTCTATGAGAGAGAGAGAGAGAGAGAGTGAGTGGAGGAAGGCACTAACATAATATTCTATAACATAATATTCTAAGGACAGAAGGAATGAGACACGTGCATGGTACAATTTTATTTGCACTTGGGTGGGTGGTTGTGATTTTACTTTCCCGTTATAAATGAGTGGCCCAAAAGAGTCCATGGGACACGTGGACACTGTTTCAATGGTTGAGAGTGAGTAAATACAAGGACCCAAAAAAGAAAGGACACGTAGATATTGTATGCGAACCATGCAAAGCATTCCCACGTTGAGAATCTTGGAGTGAAAAAAGCAGCAAAGTCCATTGCACTACCTAGAGTGGGATAGAAGCTACTAGAGAAAGGTTTCCAAATGCTTCTATATATACCACTTTATTCCTTCAACCATTCTCCATCAGTAACATCTCCACCACACATTACTTAATGCATATTCTCATCTCATTCGCATAAACACATTCCTTCTTCGTGTATCTCATTTGCATATACACATTCCTTCTTGCTGCATATCTCATCTCATTTGCATTTACATATTCCGTCTTCTTGGTGTATTTCTCATCTCATTTGCATATAAACATTCCCTTTTGATACATAAACATGTTGCGCTTGAGAATCTTAGCTGTTGCATTCTTGATTTTTCTCACTGTGGGCCTCTCCTCGGCCGCTAGAGCGATAACCAGCGGCCGAGGGGGTGGTGGTGGGGGCGGCGGCGGTGGAGGCGGCAGTGGCTCTGGCACTGGCTCCGGTTCCGGTTATGGGTCCGGCTATGGTTCTGGAAGTGGTTCTGGCTATGGAGGTGCACAAGGTGGAGGCTATGGAAGCGGCGGGGGTGGTGGGGGTGGAGGCGGCTCTGGTTACGGGTCTGGTTACGGGTCCGGGGGTGGTAGCGGATCTGGTTATGGCTCTGGGAGTGGAAGTGGCTCGGGAGGGGCTGCAGGTGGAGGTTACGGACAAGGTGGAGGCGGTGGTGGTGGTGGAGGCTCCGGGAGCGGTGGCGGGTCTGGCTCTGGCTATGGTTCTGGGAGTGGGTATGGTTCCGGCTCAGGATATGGTTCCGGAGAAGGTGAAACGGTAGGTTATGGAAGGGGTGGAGGTGGTGGCGGTGGAGGTGGGTCGGGTTACGGGAGTGGAAATGGAAGCGGGTCCGGTTATGGGTCTGGGTACGGCAGCGGTTCGGGCTATGGTTCAGGAAGTGGTCGAGGGGGAGGTTTCGGAAGTGGTGGAGGCGGTGGTGGAGGTGGCGGATCCGGGTATGGTTCGGGCTCGGGTTCAGGGTATGGGTCTGGGTCGGGATATGGTGGCGGCGACGGAGATTGGCCATGAGTTGCACCGATATGTAATGCCTAATGTTAGCTTCTTCTTCAAATTGTTACGTGTGTTTTATGTCTTGCATGTGTGTTTTATGTCTTGCATGTTTTCTGTTTTGGACGTTGCATGCATTTGTAATAACGGGAGTGGTTTATAGATACGCAATGGTGCAACCACATGTAGATATTTCAAAGGTATGAATAAAATGTGTATTTGGATTTGGTCCACATGCTACATTTTTGGATGATACGAGCTATCCATCTTGCAGTTGGTACTGTAGATTGATATGGTTAAAAAATGGCGATGATAGAAGGTCGTCCTGATTATCAATATTTGGTGGAATTAAGTGGATGGTTGAAATGTAATCACTTAACTGTCCACCAATCTTAGCATTCTGATAATTAATGGACATCTTTTCACTTTGAATGTTCAACCATTTTTAGTTTCACCATATGGTTAAATGCATTGCCGCATTGGTGAGGATTTTCAAGCATGGGCCATCAAAGCCAGGTCCACCAGATGCATTATCTGGATTTGATGGCTGTACATTCCACGGGTAACGGGAGTAGAATGAAAGTGGACCTCATGTTATAGTAATGATTCCCATGGTCAATCTGTGCTGATCAGACCACTTTGGCTCATGTCACAATCCATCATTGCACACAAAATGTCTTATGGACTCAGATCTGGTGGTGTGTCGATTTGTTGGGGGCTGTGGGGCCAATCGCGATGTATCTGTTTTATATCTATGCCGTCCATCCGTTTTTCCCGGCCCCAAATTTACATTTTAAGGACATGAACCCAAAAATGAAGTATATCAGGAACTCAAGTAAACAACGTCTGGGGAAACAGTGGTGATTGAATGCACACCATTGAAAAATTCTGAGGCACAAAAATTATGTATGGATAGGCTAAAACTTGTGTTTTCCCTTCATCCAGGTCTGGAGGCATTATCAAGAGGTTGGATGAAAAATAAACATTATGGTGGGATCTAGAAAGGTTTCAACGGTGGGTGTCATTATCCCAGGTCCACCTAGCCTCCGATCTGCTTCATTTTTATTTTCTTGCCGTAAGATGAGCTAAAATAGCAGATGGACGGACGGCCTGATCCCTAAAATGAGCTGTAATAGCGGATGAACAGATGGCGTGGATTTAAAACACATCCATCACAGTGGGACCCCAATCGCCCAACACATCAACACACCACTGGGGGTGGTGCTGGCAACACCACCTAATCCGCGTCCCTTTGTAAGTGATGTATTTTCTAAATCGAAACACCCTCTGTGGTTGGGAAGGTGGGCATCTCTCCCATTCGTCACTCAAAAGTCTTTTAGGCTTGATTGTGGGCTTTTTAGCTAAAATAGTATCAACTATTTATGAAATGTTGAAAAAAGCCCTTACCTCCAATTTCAGTAATTATAGCCCTCAATACCTTTTTAAATTTTCTTCCAATACATCAATGAGTTTCTTGAAATTTAAACGGCGTTGTGTCTCATCCGCGAGCCATGACTTCCAAGTTGGCGAGCCATGTGTCTCTTCGTCATAACTTTCAGGTGGACCTTGTGTTCTAGGTTGAAACAATGTGTCTCATTGGTGAGTCACGCATGTATTCATTTGGAATTTATGTTTCTCGCTAGCAAGCCACAAAGGCCATCAACGAGCCATGAACCATGACTTCTAGGTGGGAACCTTGTGTTCCAGGTTGGGACAATGTTTCTTAGCATGTGTTTCTTCGGTGGGTCATGTGTTCCGTTAGAATTTATGTGTCTCATCGGTTAGTCATAGAAGCCATCAGCGAGCCAAGAGGACCCTTTATTTTTCGGAAACTCTTTGGCCCCATACAGTTAGGGGCAAAATAATCCGAAAAAAATCTAAAAAGGTTTCGGTGGTTGCAATTATTAAGATTGAGGGCAGGGCCTAATTTCATTGTTTCAAAAAAGGTAAGTGCTATTTTGATAAAAATAATCCCTTGTATGGGGGCAAATCGGGATCCACCAAAGGTGGGGTGGGACCTTGACTGCGGGATCCACTGTGATATATGTGACTACATCCATGCCGTCCATCCATATTGAAAGCTTATTTTAGGGCATGATCCAAAAAAATGAAGCAATTTCAAATCACAAATGGACCATAGTACAAGAAACCGTGGTGATTGACCATTAAAAACTTCCTGTGGACAGCAAAAGCTTTGGATCGAGATGGTATTTGTGTGGTATCTTCATCTAGGTGTTTGTGGCTTATCAACAGGTTGGATGACAAATAAACAATCCGGTGGGATCCATGAGGTTTTTAGTGGTAGTCCACCACAACTGTTTTGTTGGTCTCTTCATCACAGCTGTTTCCTGTGATGTGGTCCACCTAAGATTAATCAGCCTCATTTTTTGGGATCATAAGATAAAATGAGCTTTCAAAATGGTTGGACGGTGTCGATTTCAGTCACATACACACTGTGAGTCCCATGGGTCCCACCCACCTTGGTGGATAAGTGTCTCACCTAATCCACTCCCTATTTGCGGCGGCGCTGATGTCTGCCACCTGGGCGTCGCTCGGAGAACCTTTACTTTTTGAGGAGTTGCGTAATATTTTGGGGAGACCCGTGCAGCAAAAAAGCTCTGTGGGGTCCACCGTGATGTGTGTGCAACCACTCCGTCCGTCCATTTGCACCAGCCAAAAAAAGGGAGCTGATTAGGTGTTACACGGGTGACGCCTTTGTGGTTTTTACCTTACCATGTGAGGTCCTTTCATTTTCCAAGCTCATTTTAGTACGTATTCCTAAACTTAAGCAGATCCAAATCTCAGGTGGACCACACCACTGGAAAAAGTGGTAAATGACCATTAAGGACTTTTTCCACGATACGAAAGTTTTGGATCAACCTCATCTTTATATTTTCCCTCCATCCCAGTAAGGTCTTTTTTTTTTTTTTTTAATGGGTTAGTGTTCACACACCCCATTGTTGCCAACGGGTTGCATGGCAAATAAATATTATGGTGGGCATTAGAAAGATTTTAATGGTGAGAGTTCAATCACTACTGTTTCCTGTGATGTGGTTTAACTGAGATTTGGCTCTGCTTAATTTTTCAGACGATGACCTAAAATGAGGGAGGAAATGGATGGACGGCGTGGACAACAAATTAGTGACCACTTCAGTACTCAGGTTGGTACTGTTGGAGCTGAAAAACTGTAGGCCCCACCATGATGTATGTATCATATCCGTACAGTCTATTCATGTGCTCAGCTTATTTTAGTACATGAGCCCAAGAATCTGGTAGATCCAAATATCAGGTGGTTGGCCACACAGGAAATAGTGGTGATTGAACCGCCCACCATTAAAAAGTTCTTGGGCCACAAAAGTTTTGGATCAAACTGACATATCTGTTTTCTTCCGTACAGGATTATGTGACCTAATCAACAAGTCAGATGGCAAGGTAAACATTTCAGTAGGCCTTTGGAAAATTTTTAATGGTCGGCATTCAAGTCACCATCGTTTTCTATGGTATGGTTGACCTGAGTTATAGATCTGCCTCATTTTTTTGGTTCATGCCTTAAAATGAGCTAATAAAATAGATGGATGAAGTGGATAAACCGCATACATTGTGGTGGGGCCTAGATCACTACCAAGTTCGAGGCCAGGGGACCCGTGCAACAAAAAGCTCTGTAGTGTTCAGCACGATGTGTGTGGCATCTACTTGGTCCATCATTTGCGCCAGCTCAGCCCCCAGAAAAGGCCCATCCAAAACTGAAGTCGGCTGCACCACTAAGAGAAGTGGGGTAAAGATGCCTGAAACCACAGTTCAAAAATTGGAAAACCCGACTCGCTACTCGAATTGACTCACTCAATATTTAAATAAGTAAATTAGAAAGTGTTTCCGGATAATAAAAGATGGTTCAGTGCTCGAGTACCGAAGAAAAAAAACAGAAAAAAAAAACGAGTCATGATTTTTTATGATAATGCTTTGACATGGCTAAGCCCTGTGAGCCCCCACCATGATGAATGTCTTATACACACAGCCGTCCCTCCATCTTTCAGATCATTTTAGAGGATGAGCTAAAAACTGAGGAAGATCCAAAGCTCAAGTGGACTATACCAAAGGAAGTACTGAGGAATGGATGTTATTAAAAACTTACTTTTGTCACCAGTTTTGAATCAAGCAGATATTTGTGTTTTCCCTTCATCCAAGTCTGGGTAACCTTATGAACATGTTGGATGGCAAATAAACATCTTGGTGGGCCTATTAAGGTTTCTACTATGGGTGTCATTGTTCTCATTGCTCTCTGTTGGGTGGTCCACTTGAGCTTTGGATCTGCCTCTTGTTTGGGCACATGCCCTAAAATTATCTAACAAAATGGATGGACAGTATGGATATAACATATATATCATGGTGGGGTCCACAGAACATTGCCATGCCAACACAGTACCAACTTTGGGGCCGTGTTCTAAACTAATCAATCGAGAGTCCCTATTGTTTGTCTAATTACAATTTGTCCATTTTGAAGACTTTCTTTTACGAAATTGTAGAACAACCACTTAATTAATATAGAACTTACATTTAAGTACATTTTTTTTTTCTCCAAAAAGCTACATTACTAGTTGATATTATTATCATTCCACTACCTTCCTTTACATTTATTTAACGGCGAGTTGGGTGGGTGAGCAACCGGGTTGGCTGCTTGGTTGGCTCCGTTGTGATGTTTATATGAACACCCTAACCATAAGGTGTGTCACCTCATATTATGCTAAGGGCATAAAAATCACCCTGATCTATAATTTTGGTGCTCCCCATATGTAATTTAGGTGATCCACATGCATGATTGGAAACAATATTCATGGCAACCATCACCCTCAAATCTATTTCCCTTGGTATGGCTCTCTCAAATCATGAATGGGCCTTAATTTTAACCCCATGCCTAAATTTTGGTGTGGTATCTAATGATTAGAGTGGATATTATATAATTATCACAATGGGCCCTGTAAAAATCATAGGTGAACGTCTCTCTAACAAGTGCTTTCTTTAGTGTGGCGCACCTGAATCACAAGTCAACCTAATTTTTTGGCTCTAGGCCTAAATTGAGATTAGGCATTTGACATTCACAATTGATTTCACATATTCATTACGATAGAACCCAGTAAAAAAATTAAAGTGCTAGCATCACTCTCCAACTATACCAACTAGTTGTTTATTTGAAAAACGAAACGACAGGTATGTCCATCTTGATTTTGATGGGGTCCACCATATTGTTATCTAAGATCCAATCCAACCATTAGATATTTAGTTCAATATCAGGCCTAGAGAAAAATAATCATGCTGACATGTGATTTTGGTGGGCCACACCAAAGGAAATAGTTGGGAGAGAGACGTCCACTGTTGATTTTTATAGGCCTATCATGGTAATTACATAAAATTCACTCAGACTTAATTTTTTTTTTTTTTGTGGAATGTAATGGTTGATGTCCCAAAAATCATACCCATCTATGATTCACATGGGCCACGCTAAAGGAAATAGATTGGAGGTGAGCATTGCCCTCTATAGTTTTTCCAATCATGTGGTCTACCTTAATCATAGATGGAGCTGACTTTTGGGCCCTTGGCCTAATATAGGGTGATGGAGTTGGTGGTCGGGGTGGATCTTTATATAAACCTTATGATGGGGTCCACTTGAGCCGCCGACCGAGCTTCATGTACTAAAGGCAGTGGAATGAGAATTATTGATTAACCAGGTATCTTTTTGGAAACCTTTTTTTAGAAAAAGGTACCAGAACGTAAATTTCATATTAATTAGGTAGTTTGTCGTGGAATTCCATTTTTTATTCAATGCAATCTTTCCATGACCAATGGGCTAGCCTGCAGAGTCACAAGGGGCCAACGCACTATTATTTTTTGAGCGCGCGGCGTGTTGAATCCACCCAATCGATCAGGTGGGCCACCATATTTCAACCAATAATCCTAAAAAAAAAATCAGCATGATAGTAGTCGATCTTAGTTGTGATGAGCGATCGGTATTGCTGGACCATTCGTTGGGCCCGATCAGTGCCCTTGATTCCATAACATCAAGGGCTTTATTTGCAGTTCTGCTGCCGATAGGGTCGCTAGTCTTTTGTCGCTGATTGGATGCTGCTCCCAATTCTTATGATCCATCTACCCTGATAGGCGCTGTCTGCTTTGTGGCCCATCGCTTTGATCATCTGATCAATGATCAGTTACTTCTTCTTCTTTTTTCCTGATCTGATCGTTTTCGTTGCTGTGGCCCATTGTGATCGTTGAGACCACCATTTGACGGTATAATCTATGGTTGTTCGCTAAGGCCCATCGCTTGATCCATCACTGCCGTTGATATGGTCAGCATGTTGGCCAACGTAGGCAAGGATTGGCTAACGTGCTGCATGATCTAAAGTGCTGCTGATTGCACGAGCCTACGACCTCATCAACGAGCTGCTATTTTTTTTTTTCTTCAGCATCCATTTGTTGTGGACCTGTTTGCTGACGGGATTCTCTCCAAATTTTGGGCTGTTGATCTGAAAACAGCATCTGAACCATTCTGCTGCTGTAATGTGTTTTTTACTTTGGGCCGTCTGGATCATGTTTCGCCTCTGGCCGTTTGATTGGAAGGTTCTCTAGGCAACGCTGATTGCCGTGGATCACTCGTCATCAACAGTCGGACAATTAAAAACATGAACTATTTTTTGTATGTAATCATCCTCACCGCTCGGTATTGCTAGGCGAGTCATTGTTTCCGGGAAGTTGCTGGACAGTGTTTACTCATCTTAATTTTGGGCCGAGTCTTTAAAAAAAAAAAATAGGCCCATTGTTAAGCTCATTTGAGTATTTACGTTATCGATCGTTCTCAGAAGGCCGGATAATCCACTGCCGTTAAATTATTGTTACTCTTGAAATCAGCGTATGGCCACCATATTACTGACTGTGTAGCTGCTTGCTGACTTTGTGACCGCAACATTGCTATGTATCATCATACTGTTTGAACAATATGGCTCATCGACAGATCCCTGCAGAAAGTATTGAAAAGTATTGGACCACCATCTTCTTCACTTACTTGAACTTACCCGCCAACTCATACAATACTCTTTAGCTTTTTTCTCTGAGTAAATTAACCACAACATTGTAGTGTTTTTGTCACCTTTTATCCTTCTCATTATGTGTTTTAGGATTTTAATACAAAAGAGATACTTGGTAGGGAATGTGAACTGTGAGTATTATACTACTTTGGAACCTCGAATTATCAAAGCCGCTCTCAGTGTAAATACTACTCCATTGCAATGGCATGCTCAATTTGGCTATCCCTCCTTGCCTTCCTTGAAAACCCTTGTTTCTTCTTTGTCATCTATTTCCTCTACAAAGAAACTTTCTCCCTAGTTGCTAAGTTAAACTTTATTCAGGTGTCGATTTCTGTGGCCACAAATAAATCTTAACTATTATATCATCTGGACGTTAAAATTCTTTTCTGAATGTGGCCTAACTAAAGAGGTTTATATAGAGTAACCTTCTGGCTTGTTGCTAGGGAGAGAATGGAAATAGGAAAGCCATCTATAGATTGAATGAGTCCCCAAAGGCATGGATTGAAAATTTTAACAAAGAATTAATAGAATTAATTTGTCTTTATCAAATGTCATTTGTGTTGGTTTGTCCCACATCGGTTGGGAGGGGGGCAGGGTTTGTCTTCATATATACTAAGGTCACTTCACCTAACAAGTTAGCCTTTTGGTTGTGACACAACAATATGGACCAGTCCTCGTTTGAAAAGCTGACAGCCAAGGGCATAGTAGCATTAAGTACTATTGACGTTGATGATATAACCATCACAAGAAGTGGTAAAGATGGTGTAGTTAAGGTCAAGGAACAATTTCATACTCAGGATCTTGGCTCCATCCAATACACTTCTTAGGAATTGAAGTAAGGCCGATCTATCACAGGAGTATATAAACATGTCCTAGAGGAAATAGCTCATTGAATATCAAGGTAAACCATTTGAAGACTAGGTACAAAATACTTGTTGAAAAACTTATTTAACTGTCAGGGATAAGGTTTCCTCTACATATCTCATGGACATCTCAAAATCAAACTATTATGGATATTGTCACAGTTTACGTTGGATTTTGTAACAGGGTCCTCCTGATGTTCATCTTCCTTCCAGGCAGTTTCCTCCTTATCCTGAAAAGGCACAAAGGAAAACTACGGGTGGCCAGCATCCAGCCGTTGGCCCTCCAAAGCTCAAGTCAGATGGGACGTAGTTATAAAGGAAACAAAGGGATTTGAGCTCAGAGATTGCATATTGTGTACCTTTCTTATCGATGAAGTCGTTCCTTTATATAGATCCAAATGACCTAATTTGTTACACAAGAAAGTCAAGATTATCCCTGATTTTAGGGGATAAGAAGTTTATCCACTCGATCTTGAGATAATAGGATGGTTCAATCCATTTAGTCCTCTAGTAAATCAAGTCCCCTGACGAGGATCCCCTAAAGTTCGGGACCATGAATCAAGATAAGTTCAACATTGGTCTATACGGGCTGCTAGTACTAAAAAGGGCGGAGGACGTTCAGACTCGAAGATTATCTCCTCGCAAATTTGAGATGCAAACTCTTTCGACGACCACAATTGATGTAAGACCCGTACCCTTATTTGCCCTCCGTACGCTTAATTTTCGGTGCCGACCAGATTAGCGAGCCTTGATCGCGACCCTATTTTAGTACCGCATCGACCCAAGACCTATACCCCGGCGACCGCGTAGGCGCTGCGATTCCAACGCCGCGCGGCACGCCCCATTGCGATACCCGGTGTGAAAGTTATGATCGATTGCGTAATCCGAAGTGGGCCGCGCAACGGGCGTGTGGCGTAGGCCCCACTTGCATAAATCCCAAGAGAATGTCAAATCAATCAAATCCATCACCATCACTCTACCCATACCCCTACT
This sequence comes from Liriodendron chinense, assembly GCA_003013855.2. Taxonomy (NCBI): domain Eukaryota; kingdom Viridiplantae; phylum Streptophyta; class Magnoliopsida; order Magnoliales; family Magnoliaceae; genus Liriodendron; species Liriodendron chinense. The sequence continues at coordinate 3,827,048 of ML058552.1, forward strand.
CTACACACACCATACCCCCCCATCCCTCTCTCTCCTCCAAAGTCAACCCTCACACCATGCCCCCCATCCCTCTCTCCCATGCTAGCCATCATCACCCATGTTTCCTTCTCTCTCTCTCCCCCATACAATACCATACGTAGGGGGAGAGGAGGCTTCCTCACCTTCCCATTTTGAGAGAGAAAGAGATTTGAGAGGAGAGAGAAAGAGAAAGATTTGAGAGAAGAGGGAGATTTGAGAGAAGTAGAGAGAGATTAGAGAGATTGAGGGTGTAGATCCAAGCTTGAAGGACCTCAACCATCATCCGGATCATCCGATCGTCAACCCGATTCAATCCAACCGTCCATCCATCGAGGTGAGTGCAAGGGGTACATAAATCCCCCATTTTCGTCCTTCCTTTCATTTTCCTTTTCTTTTGGGCCCATTTGGTGGTGGACAACCTGATGGATGGATTGGATCATCCATGAATGGGCCCCACCTTATTATAATAATAATAATAATAATAATAATAATAATAATAATAATAAAAGAAGAGGAAGAGCTGCCGCTGGATAGGCAGCGTCCAGAGGGCGCTGCTGCCCAGCAGCACGTGGCTAAAAGCCCTTTGGGCGTTGGGTAAGGTCCCCACATGTGGGACCCACCTTGATGTATGAGTTGATCCACACCGCCCATCTGTTTCTCCATCCCATTTTAGGGCAGGGACCCAAAAATGAAGAAGATCCAGATCTCAGGTGGACCACACCATGGAAAACAGTGGAGGTAATGAAGCCGACTGTTGAGACTTCTTGGACCCACCGTGATGTTTGTGGACCACATTACCTGCCCAATATTGGGCTTGTTAGAACCCCAATGAGCTGGGGAACATGATGAAGGGGGTGGATTGTCCCTAAGTGGGCCCCACTTGAAATAACCGCAAAAAAAAAAAAAAGAAAAAAAAAGAGGAAGGACGTCCAGCGTCTGGACGTTGCGACGCTGGAACGTCCAGCGTTACCTTGGACGCTGCAATGGGTCCCCACTCGTGGGACCCACCTTGATGTTTGTGTTCCATCCACGCCGTCCATTTGTTCGCCCAGATCATTTTAGGGTCAGGCCCCAAATTTGAAACCGATCCAATCTTAAGTGGACCGCACCACATGAAACAGTGGAAACTATGATTTCTACTGTCAGAAATTCTTTGGCCCACCTTAGTGTTTCTAGACTGATTTAAATACCTAATATTGGGCTTGCTGGGTCCCCCATGAGATGGGGAACCTGATGAACGGAGTGGATCAGTCCCATGTGGGCCCCACATGATATAAGTACAAAAGAAGAAGAAGAAGAAGAAAACGGAAAGAAGAGGCAGAGCCCCTGGCGCTGGGCATACCAGTGTCCTTGGACGCTGGCTCTGCTGCCAGCTGGTGGCCCACTCGTGGGTCCCACCATGATGCATGTGCTGTATCCACACCGTCCATCCAGTTGGGGAGGTCATTTTAGGGCATGATCCCAAGAATGAGTCAGATCCAAGTCTCGAGGGGGCCCCACCACAGAAAACAGTAGTGACAGTGGCCCTACCGTTGAAACCTTCTTATGGGCCACCGTGATGTTTATTTGAGAACCAACCTGTTCATAAGTTCACACATACATGGAGGAAGGAAAAACAAAAATATCAGCTTGATCGGGAACTCCTGTGGGCCCCTACTTATTAAGAGTAAAAATAAATAAATAATATATATATATATATATATATATATATATATATATATATATATATATATATATATGCTGGCTACTGGACAGACAGCGTCCAGGGGATGCTGCTGCCCAGCAGCGTAGCTCTTGTGGGCGTCTCCATGGGCCCCACTCGTTGGGCCCACCTGGAATGTATGTGCTTTAACTATTCCGTCCTGATGTTTTTCCCAGCTCATTTTAGTGGCTGAGCCCAAATTCAAGCATATCCCAATGGTAAGTGGGCCATGCCACGAAACAACAGTGGAAATAATGATCTCCACCATTGAAACCTTCCTAGACCTACAATGATGTTTATTTGTCACCCAACCTATTCATAAGTGGCTGGGCCCAAAAATTAAGCATATCCTAATGTCAAGTGGACCATGCCACAGTGGAAATGATAATCTTAAACATTGAAACCTTTCTAGGTTCTACAGTGATGTTTACTTGCCATCCAACCGGTTCATAAGATCACATGGTTATGGATGAAGGAGAAAACACAAATATCTGCTTGATTCAAAACTTATTGGGACTAGATGGGTACCACGCTGCCCAGCAGGTGGCCTACCCTATGGGTCCCAACGTGATGTATCTATTAGCTCCACCATGATGTATATGATTTATCCATGCCGTACATACATTTTGTTGACTTACCTTGTATGTGCAGGCCCAAGTATGGGGCCGATGTGGTCTCAAGTGGGCTATGCCACGAAGACCTTTACATTTCCAATGGGACCCATCGTCCGGGTCCCACTCTATATATATATATTGGGCCTTTTAAGGCCAGTGTTACATGATATGTTGGTAACATGCTAGTATGATTAGCTTAATAAGTCACACTAATAACATGCTTAGTATAATGAATACCATGCTCATTCATATGCCCATACACATCATTTGTATGCCTGTTATGGATCATGATTAACCATAGCATATGCTAGTTGGCTTGTTATACTTAGGGGACCCGTGTGAGGCAGGGTCGCCCCACATGATTGCGCAGTATGCGTAAGTTTGGTGCATGACTTGGATTGTATGACTCATGCATTTCGCATTATGTATGTCACGATCGATTTCACACCTTAGCAGCATCAGGGTGGTGGCCACCATAGTCACATCATGGTCGGCAGTATTGGACACCGGAAACTTGTTCTAGTACGTGGGCGATATGGATGTCCTTGGGTGAAAGTCCCTAAACCCTTTGGTACCAGTAGGATGCTCCAGCGTCGAGATCGAGTGGATAACATGAGCGCCCGTGTGCCAAATACCAGTAGGCCGCGTCTCCCACTGTGTCGAGGTCGGTTGGAAAGGGGTGTGACCTTATCCGCCCGGGTGAAGTGGGCTGTAAGCTAGGTCGAGTCTGACCAGCTCATGGAATGGGTCCGCTATCGACGAGCCGGGTGGGCATTGGCATACCACTGACGAGGCGGATAGTGAGGTCTTTTCTACTCACTTGGTTATGCGTGTGATGTGCGGTGGCCAATATTAGAGTATACTAGACCCCGGTGATGTCCCAGATGAGAACTATTTTGATATGTGGATCAGTTGAGGATTGACGTGTTTGCATTGCATCTCTAGCATGTAACACTCGGCCATGTAGGCCCTTGCAACGCATAGCCTTGGGATGGTTGATAGCATTCATAAACTTAGTAACTTAGCCCTCTACTACTTTCACTTACTCTGATATCTGTATACTTGTCATATGCATCACACGCGCACACACGCACTCTACTGGGCTTCGTAGGAAGCTCATGCGCGTTTGTTTACACTGCAGGTACTAGAGCCTATCAGCAGCGTCGAGCGCGGTTCATGTACCTGATATTTTTGACTTCTGATTCATATTGTATTTCCCTTTCCAGTACTGTACTCAACAAACTTATTAGTGGATATTTGATGATGTTTTATGGTTTTGATTATGCTCCTGTACAAAAAAATTTACCCTGAAAATCCTCCTGGTAGGATCCCAGGATCGGAACCTGGCACATGAGAGCTAGGAGCCGAGAATGGGGTACTACAGAGGCTGTTGGCACCAAGGTCGGCGATCGGAAATTTAGTGAGCCCGGTTCCCGGGTTTGGGGCGTGACAATTGAGATGCTCGTATACCCAGGTGGTATTCCGTACTTTCCCAATATTCTAACTTCGACCACAAGGGCGCTCGGTGACTTGGTGGTTGTGCATTATACTTGCCCAATATGCGAGCCTCGACCACAAGGACTCAGTGACTTGGTGGTTGTGCATTGTACTTGCCCAATATGCGAGCCTCGACCACAAGGGCTCGCGAGTTGAATACTGTCAAGAGGGTACTCGCACATCTCAAGTCCTCACGAGATACTCTGGCCACCGTAATTTGACTATAACAGATGCCCCCAAGTCCTTGCCGCCGAGAAGTTCAAGGGAAGGATTTACTTATTGGCCTGCATAACCGCCTAACACCTTTATCGGAAATGAGGCCGTACATGATTGGGCTGGCATTAATGAGCGCCAGCCTTCCGCAGCTTTTCGGCAGAGAGGAAATGAAGAGACGCTCACCACGTGTCTGTGGAATTAATAGCCATGCCTGCTCGACTGCTGTGCCAAACGGGGGATAGCCACGTGTCGCCAAATGCTGCGGAATGATTGCTTATAAATATACGGAGTCCGCCAAATCTTTGGATTTTCACTAGAAGTTTTTGAAAATTTTCCTCTTTCCTCACTCTCTCCTGGTGTGTCCTTCTTCCTCCGGTGTCATTCTCTTTCTCCGGTGTCATTCCCTTTCTCCGGTGTCATTCTCTGGTATAACTCCACTTCTTCCTTTTTCTTATCTTTTTATCTTAAAAATTTCCATGGCTGGAGATTCCGATGAGGAGACCGTCCCCCTGGGGGATGCCACCCCGGAATCCTCTTCCTCCAACAACGCGAGGGTTCCGGCGAGTAGGTACTCAGCGTCTGGGTATCCATCCATCCTGTCGGAGGAACGACTGAATGAGTTAAGGGAGAGACACCAAGTCCCTAACTCGGTTGTTCTCCGGTTACCTGGAGAGGGAGAAACCCCAGATTCTCCTCCCCCAGGATGCGTTGCCATCTATGAATATTTATTTATTCTTGGGGTGTGCCTTCCTCTTCACCCTTTCATTCGCGATGTACTTCCAGCGTTATAAGATTGCCCCTGGGCAACTTATCGTAAACTGGTGGAGGGTGGTCCTGAGCTCCTTCGCTCTTTGGGCGCAAGCTGGTAATGGGGAGCTAACCGCCGAAGAGTTTCTCCGTATGTTCCGACTCAAGAAGGCACCCTCCAGCGAAGGCTGGTAATTACCTATACTACTGGCACCGAGATAACTTTGTCCTGGGGAAACCCTCTTCAAATTATCCCGGATGGAGGAAACGCTGGTTCTATGCTTCCGGGAGCTGAGAGTCTGAGTCAAGATCCACTTCTGGGGGCCTTGGTGTGAACCGCTTTTTCTGTGAAGGTGGGCACAGTTTCACACTCTGCAGGCTTCGTGAGCCAGTTTAGGGTTTTTTGAGTTTTTAACCTCTGCTCAGTATTTACAGGTATCCCGACTTTGGGGAAGCCGAACTTGAAGGGAGGAATTCACAAAAAAATTGTGAAAGTATACAAGTTGCCTGCTCGAGACAGGCATATCGAGGCTTATCTGTCAGCCTCTCGACTCGCAGCGGCAGGACTAATATCTCGCGAGGAGGTCGCGATGACGAATGCTGGAGAGAAGAGAGGGTTGCTTGCCTCGCCTTAAAGGCACAAACTCGAAGAGGTAGAAGAAGGCGTCTGCCGGTCCTTCTCATCCAGTCTAATCGGACGGGTGTTGCCCAAACTCCCCCTCTTGAGACCTCGGTGACCGTGCCAGCGGCACATGCACCTGTGGCTCCTTCACTGGTGGTTCCTCCTGAACCACCAGTTATTAATATTATCGATAATTCTCCAAGGGACGACGGGGCAGGGTTAGGCTGCCCCCCAGTTGAAGAATCTCGCGAGCCTGAAGGTGCTCGCGAGTTGGCTCCTGCTCGCTGAGCCGGCTACTGCTCAAGCTGCGAGCCCAGCGGGACTGGTTGTAGCCCAGCCCTCTGGTAGTGGAGCATTCACCGTCCCCCGTCATCTCCACCCGATTTGTAAGTTTTTGTTCGACAACATCTCCCCCCAGACCTTTGGCACCCTTCCCGAGCCAAGTCCTGAAAACCTCTTCCTCGAGGCAGGAGTAAGGATGGTACAGGTAACATGTTTTTTAATTTGACCCTGATGTTTTGCTCCCTTTGTTTGCTCCCAGTATTTATCTCATAACCTTTCTTTTATTCTGTAGGGCTTGGACCTCATTCTACGAATGAGGCGTGACATCCTCGCTGCCTGTCGTGTGATAGATAAGGCTGACGGGAAGAGACTTGCTCTGGAGAAGGCGGTCCACGGAAGGGACTAAGTCATCAAGTCTCGCGAGACCTTGATCATGAAGATGACTGAGGAGAAAAAGATCCTCATTGAGAAGGTCCAAGTCCTGACTGATAGATATCAGGCTTTGGACTCTAACTTCGCCAAGCTCGCGGAGTTGAAGGAGAAGGCAGAGAGAGAAAGAGGGATCTTCCGCCAAGACAAGATCTCATTGGAGCAGCGGCTCGCAGAGACCAAGTCGCAGCTCAAGGAAGTTATCGACAATTTGGACAAAGAGCGCTCCACTCTCGCGCAGCTCAAGGACGACTCGATCCACTGGGATGAAGAGAGAGTATCCCTTGTCAAGATGCTCTCTGAGTAAGGACCTCGAGCCATCACGGAGTTCCGAACTTCGCAGCTGTACTGACGACGAGAGATATGAGTCGTACGATGCTAGTCGCGACTTCGCACTACGAGTAGTGCAGCGGATGTCCCCATATTTCGATATGGGTGAATTCGAGAAGGTCGCGGCCATCATAGCTGCAGATGAAAGAGCAGCTGCCGAGAACGAAGTGACCGAGGTCACTCAAGCTGGAGGGGTCCCCGAGATAGGCCCTGAAGTCGAGAGTGCCGCTCCTCCTTCAACCGATGCACGAGAATAATTATCTTTCTTTCCTTTGCTTACTCATGTATTGATTTTGCGTTTGTAATCAACGACTTTGTAATCAATTGAGATAAAAAAAACTTTTTGATGATGTTGTTGGCGTCTTATTTCCTTTATTTCATTCTTCCTTTACTGTACAATGAATGCCTTCGTACTTAACTCGCATAGGAATGAGTTAGGCTCAATCCGGGGGTCGTGGTGACCATGTCCACATGGAGATAGACTGATCTATCGATTAAGGCTTCGGTTCTACCAAGGGTAGACAATTGGCCAAGAGAATGTGTGTATTCTCTTCAGGGCTATTTGGGTCCAATTAAATGGAGTAGCGACCAAAAGACTAACTTTAATTCTACCAAGGGTAGACAATTGGCTAAGAGAATGTGTGTATTCTCTTTAGGGCTATTCGAGTCCAATTAAATGGAGTAGCGACCAAAAGACTGACTTCAATTCTTATTCATTCGAATGTCGTTCAGAATTACATCGAATTAAGGGAAATACCAGTAGCAAATGCTCCACATGCCAGGGGCGACGTACGGGTCTTCCCTGCATATCTTCAAGATAATAAGTACCTGGGTCGCACAATTTTGATGACTCGATACGGGCCTTCCCAATTAGGATCTAGTGAATGAGCAGGAGCTCCGAGGTTCTGTCTAAGGACTAAATCGCCCAGTTGGAAAGTTCTAGGCCGAACTTTAGCATTACGATAGCGAGCAATGCGCTGCTGCTCACAGCTGGGAGGCATCTGTCCACTCTTCCAAGAGATCGAGATGAAGTCGGAAACCTTCCTGATTACAAGTGGGATCGTATTGCTCGATTCGATATGAAGGTACTTGGGTTTCAACTGGTACTACTGCGTCGGTACTCAATGCCAAGGAGAAAAGAGTTTCGCCTGTTGATGTGCGAGTCATAGTCCTATATGCCCATAGGACTTCTGGTAGGAGTTCTGGCCACATGCCTTTACACTCACCGAGCTTGGTCTTTAAATGATGCTTGATGATTTTATTCACTGCTTCAACTTGCCCATTTGCCTGAGGATGATATGGAGAGGTGCGGATATTGCATATCTTCCATTTTTCGCAAAATTCATCGAAAGTGGCGTTGTCGAATTGCTTTTCATTGTCGGTGATTATAGTGTGGGGGAGCTCATAACGGCATACGATATTACTCCATACGAACTTAGTGGTCTGTTTCTCAGTAATTCTGGCTAATGGCTCTGCCTCGATCCATTTGGTGAAGTAATCGACCTGCCACGATTGCAAACATGTTTTGTCCTTTCTCGATAGGCAAGGGCCCGATGATATCGACTCCCCATTGGGCGAAGGGCCAAGGGCTATCCATTGGCGTCATTTGCTCTGACAGTACATGAGGTATAGGAGAATATCGCTGGCGCTTGTCACATTTTTTAGAGAATTCAATCGCATCTGCCTTCATAGTGGGCCAGTAGTATCCTTGCCTCATCGCCTTATATGTTAGAGATCGTCCCCTTGGGTGGTTACGACATGTCCCCTGGTGTATTTCATCTAGAACACGACGTGCTTCTTCTAGGTGAAGACACCTTAAATAGGGTAAAGAGAAACTCTTACGTAATAACGTTCCATTTTCTAAAGTATACCTGGCAGCTCGATGACGAATTTGTCGTGTGGATTTCTTGTTGTCTGAAAGATCTCCATCCCTAAGATAGAGGACAATGGGGTCCATCCAACATGGAGAGGGATGGACCGCGAGCTCTTGCCCAGAGTTGCTTGATCGATACTCGGGGTCCGAAGGTGCTCGATGGGAATTGAATGTGATAACTCAGATTCTGGTACAGAGGCGAGTTTTGCCAAAGAATTTGCGAGTTTGTTCTTCTCGCGAGGGATGTGGATTATTTCATAATTCTTCAGTTTTGCGAGCAGGATGAGCACTTGAGATTTATATAAGGCCATCCTTTCTTCTTTGGCTTCAAATTTGCCGAGTACCTGATTGACTATGAGCTGAGAGTCACTATGGATGAGTAGATTCTAAATTGAGAGGGACGTTTGCTAGTTCGAGGCCAACGATCAAAGCCTCATATTCTGCGTCATTATTTGAGATGCGAGAATCAAACCGTAAAGCGTATTGGAAACGCGACCCTTCTGGAGCAACTAGAATTAGGCCTGCTCCTCCAACAGTGGCCCGTGAGGACCCGTCCATGAAGAGTGACCAGGATGGTTGGTCACTGGTCGCGGGATTATCATCGGGAGAGGAGTATGTGAATTCGACGATGAAGTCAGCCACGGCCTAGGCCCTTGATTACGGTCCTGGGGCAGAACGAAATATCATGCTCACTGATCTCGACCGCCCATTTAGTTAATCGTCCTGAAACCTCAGATTTTTGAAGGACCTACCGTAACGGATGATTTGTTGGCACTAATATAGCGTGGGCTTGGAAGTATGGTCGCAGTTTTCGGGCAGACGTGACTAAAGCAAGGGCCAACTTCTCCATATCAGAATACCGAGTTTCGGCATCCACCATTGCTCGACTAATATAATAAACAGGCCTTTGTACACCAGAATCTTCTCTTATTAAAGCGGCACTAACGGCCGTAGAAGACATAGATAAATAAAGAAGAAGTTGCTCGTGCGCCACAGGTTTAGATAAAAAGGGGGGTGCACTCATATATTGCTTCAGTTGTTGGAATGCCTCTTCGCATTGCGATGTCCACTCCCAATTAGATTTTGTGGTGGCTCGGAGGAGTTTAAAGAAGGGTAAACATTTATCAGAGGCCCGCGAAATGAACCTATTCAACGATGCTATACGACCAGCCAGGCGTTGGACATCCTTGAGGGTGGTCGGAGATTTCATCTCGACCAATGCCTTTATTTTTTTAGGATTTGCCTCGATTCCTCGTTGGCCGACCATAAATCCGAGAAATTTACCAGCAGAGACTCCGAACGCACATTTCTCGGGATTTAGCTTCATCTGATACTTCCTCATCGAGTCGAAGGCTTCTTAAAGATCTGCAAGGTGGTCGTCTTCTATGACACTTTTCACGAGTATGTCGTCAACATAAACCTCCATATTCCTACCGATTTGTGTGGCGAATATTTTATGGACAAGGCAGCTGATAGGTGGCCCCTACATTTTTAAGACCAAAAGGCATTACTTGGTAGCAATACAGACCTCGGTCAGTAATGAAGGCAGTGTGATGGCTATTAGGTGGATGCATCATGATCTAGTTATAACCGGAATAGGCGTCCATAAAACTGAGCAGGGCATGCCCTGCCAGTTGAATCAACCAGCTGGTCGATTCGCGGGGTCGGGAAGCTATCTTTGGGGCACGCTTTGTTCAAATCCGAATAGTCAATACACATTCTCCACTTGCCATTTGCTTTTTGAACGAGAACCACGTTCGTGACCCACTTTGGATAGTCAACTTCTTTTATGAAATTGACTGTGAACAGCTTCTCGACTTCAGCCTTGATTATCATTTGCCTTTCTACAGTGAAAGCATGTCGACGCTGATGAATAGGTTTATACTTCGGATCAACGTTCAGATGGTGTACTATGACACTGGGGTTGATGGCCGACATGTCTCTATGAGACCAGGCAAACACATCTTAGTATTCGGTGAGGAAACAGACCAGATTTTCCCGAAAGACGCTGCTTAAAGAGGATGCCACATACATAACTTTGGACGAGTTATCTTCAGTTAAGTGGATTGCTACTATTTCTTCTCCGGGAGTTCCAAATTAGAGAGCATTCTCTCTTGGGTCTAACGAGGTAGCCATCGGAGGACTTGATGGATCTTGTGCCACCTATCATAACTGGAGTCATCTGAGCCTTCTTTCGGTCTTGGACGGCTATCTCATAACACGATCGGGCTTCTTTTGATTTCCTCGTACGACCTCGACACCATTTGGGGTAGGGAATTTGACGCATAAATACAACGGATGTAAGGCTGCCCCTACTTTATTGAGCGATGGTCGGCCCAAAATGGCGTTGTATGCCGACCTCCGATCTACCACGAGGAAATTAACGAAGACAGTCGTTTTCGCTGGGCTTTCTCCAAAGGTGACTGGGAGGTCAATGCTTCCCTCTGGCGTTACCACCTCGCTCCCGAATCCGACGAGAGGAGTAGAGACCGGTTTGAGAAGGCTTCTGGTGAGTGCCATTTTGCTGAAAGTCTCCAGGTAGAGAATGTCAGCAGAGCTACCTGTATCCACCATAATACGATGAGTCAGATAATTTGATACCTTTAGCGCGACCACGATGGAGTCCTCGTGAGGGAAGTGAATCCCCTCTGCATCCTCGAGGGAGAAGGAGATTGGAGGATGACCGATTTCTGACGTGTTGGGCGTCTGTTCCAATCAGTAGATATGTTGGGGCTTCTTAGACGCCTTACGAGTGTATGCTTTTATTGAAGCTTGAGAACCGCCCCCGCAAGCTGGTCCTCCGGCGATGGTCCGGATCTCCCCGGTAGGTTCAACGTCTTCTTGTGAAGTATGATGGTGAGGCGACTTCTTCTGGTGTGATGGCGCTTCCGCCCTTTTAGGTGATCGACCTTGGAGGACAACATAATCTTGAAGATGACCTTTTCGAATGAGAGCTTCGATGTGATCTCACAGAGATATGCAATCTTGGGTATTGTGCCCATGGTCTTTGTGGAAATAACAAAACTTGCTTTTATCTCTCTTTTCAGGATCAGATTTGGTCTTTGCAGGCCATTTCACATATGGTTTATGCTTGATCTCCATTAGCACCTTTTTGGGGGATCGATCGAGAGGAGTGTAGTTATGATATTTACCAGAATAAGGCTTCTTGGGAGAGCGGTCCCATCGATCACGCCGATATTTCTTATCTGGGGGCGAGATTTCCTCCGGCTTGCGTTTCTTGCCCTGTATACCATGACGTGCCAAAGCAACTTCTTCTGCATTAATATATTTCTGAGCCTTTGCTTGGAATTCTGTCATAATTTTAGGAGGGTTCTTATCTAGGGCGAACCTAAATCTCTCGCTTGTAATTCCGGCTATGAGGGTAGGTGAGGCCTTTTTCTTCGGTATAGCCTTCAGTTTGGACGGCTTCTATAGTGAACCGTACTGTGAATTCTTTTATCGTCTCCCCATGCTGTTGTTTCAAATCCATTAGGTGAGATGTCGGCTTTTTAAAACGGATGCTTCCCATGAATTGAGAGAGGAATAGCTCCGACAGCTGTGCAAAGGACCCGATGGATCGGGGTTTTAGCCCCCGGAACCATGTACGAGCTGTCTCCTTTAAGGTTAGGAAAAAAGCCCTACACATGATTTTTGATCCATGTCCCTCCAGCTCCATAAGAGACCTATACGTTTTCCAGGTGTTCGAGAGGATCGCCAGTACCGATATACAAGGTGATGACGGGCGTGCGATACTTCCTAGGTAAAGGTGCTCCCATGACCTCGCAGGTGAAAGGAGACTCGGATTGGTGTATCGACGCCACAGCAGCAGATGGTCGATTTACCTTGGTATCATTGTTCCATGTCATCAAAATGATCATGGATTCTCTTGAGGTCTCCTTCCCATGATAAGGTATAACCTGACGTTTCAACGGTGGACCCCTGAGATTGTTGTTGCCTGGAAGTACTGGAGTGTATGGAATGCGGGGGTAGTACAGGGGCTTCATTGTTGAGTGGTATTCGATTCGATGGAGGATGATTTGGTTGGACTTGTGGTTCGTCCGCGAAATGTCTGGAAGCCACTGGTATAGGTTGCGCCGGCAACCCTTAAGAAGGTTGTCGCTGGGGCTCTAGGAAATGCTGATCAAGCCGATTAGACAAGGCTTGGATCTGACGTTGAGGGTTAGGAGTGTGTTTCCGAGGAGACGCATGACATCTTCTTGATTCCCGGAAACATCAAATTGCGGGTTTTGCAACGGCACGTTAGGATCTACCTGAGGGAGGCCCGTCGAAGTAGTCTGAGGGATAGGCAGTCGGTTCTGTAGTGTCAGGCGGAGGTAGCGTCTGCCTTGAAGTGGAAGGATGAGCTGTCTTTTTAGGAGGCATGGTGGGAGGACTTCGATCAGTGGTGAAAGCGGTTAATCTTGACGATCAAATGAAGTTCCCACAGACGGCGCCAATCTGTTTACGTCGAATTTTGTAACAGGGTCCTCCTGATGTTCATCTTCCTTCCAGGCAGTTTCCTCCTTATCCTGAAAAGGCACAAAGGAAAACTACGGGTGGCCGACGTCCAGCCATTGGCCCTCCAAAGCTCAAGTCAGATGGGACGTAGTTATAAAGGAAACAAAGGGATTTGAGCTCAGAGATTGCATATTGTGCACCTTTCTTATTGATGAAGTCGTTCCTTTATATAGATCCAAATGACCTAATTTGTTACGCAAGAAAGTCAAGATTATCCCTGATTTTAGGGGATAAGAAGTTTATCCACTCGATCCCGAGATAATAGAATGGTTCAATCCATTTAGTCCTCTAGTAAATCACGTTCCCTGACGAGGATCCCCTGAAGTTCGGGACCATGAATCAAGATAAGTCCAACATTGGTCTATACGGGCTGCTAGTACTAAAAAGGGCGGAGGACGTTCGGACTTGAAGATTATCTCCTCGTAGATTTGAGATGCAAACTCTTTCGACGACCATAATTGAGATGCTCGTATACCCAGGTGGTATTCCGTACTTTCTCAATATTCGAGCCTCGACCACAAGGGCTCGGTGACTTGGTGGTTGTGCATTGTACTTGCCCAATATGCGAGCCTCGACCACAAGGGCTCGTGAGTCGAATACTGTCAAGAGGGTGCTCGCACATCTCGAGTCCTCGCGAGATTCTCTGACCACCATAATTTGACTATAACAGTCACTTTTACAGGAACTTCAACTCTTCAATGGAGAGCCTTTTATCCTACATTACGACAATCAAGTAGCATCACACATATCCAATAATTCAATTTTTCATTAGTAGACAAATCACATAGAAGTGGTTTGCTACTTTATAATAGAAAAATTATTTCTAAAGAAATTCTCCCCTCAATACCATTTAATGCTCAGTTAACCGATATATTCACCAAATGTAATGCTCCGAAATTTCGACTCTCGTAGATAACATGATGGACAGAGTTTTTCGGGTGTTAACCTGAATATGCTAGGGATATATTTCCACATATTCATCTTCATTTCACATATCCATGGCATTCATAGCATAATGACGGACCTAAGGCATTCATAACATAATGACGGAAATTAAAATTATCAATCCACACTTTTCTACTCTTATGTTCTCAAACATAATGGTTTATATTCTTACTTAACATAATATTTCACTTCCTGGTCTCCATGGGAGCCTTAATTCGAGTTTACATGAAAGTAAATCTATCCTAGAAAAATGAAACCAATGAACATAATTCGTCTTCAAGCTGCTTCGGCTTCACCATCCACCATTTGCTGTTATGACTTTATATTCTCCACCCTGTAAATTTGGTTCACATATTGGATCATTGCTTGCAACAATTTGGTTGGTATTTTAAAACACCATCCTAGAAGGGAGTGAGTTGCTTACGATCAACTTAGTGAGGGTTATCCCTAAGATTACCACAATAACATCCAAGCATGATGATTATACCCAAACAAAACATACATGAGAAAATCTTATTTAATGCAATGCATGATATGCACTGACTAAATGAGACCGGAATACTCTACTCTTCTCACTAGCCACTAGTCACTAAGTCTAGGACGGAATACGCCACTCTTCTCACTAGCAACTAGTCACTAGAGGTTCTAGTTAGGACGGGAATACTCCACTCTTCTCACTAGCCACTAGTCACTAGAGGTTCTAGTTAGGACGGGAATACTCCACTCTTCCCATACACCAAAATTCAACTAATGAAATGGGCCTTATGTACACTTTCACTAGATAGCGAGAGAAACGGGCCTTATACACACTTTATCTAGCCCAAGGGGTAAATGAATACATGATTAGCTTCGCCTTCAATTAAGTAAATTTAGAATTCAGCCCATCTAATGATGTCCACAACCAATGGTCGCTCTTTACCCCATCTCATGATCCATCATGACATAGAATAAACATTTTCCTCCAACAGGGCCTATGAAGAGTCATACACATCCAAGTCATGACACATGGCACATAACATTAACTTTTCATGGATCCCTCACAGGTACACAACCAAACTTGGATCCTTGGCAATTCATAAACATCACATACATGGTCTTGCACATACAATACGAGACAATACAACCCTTACGGGTCAATCCTTCCCAACATATGATTACATCATTCATGAGGTAAAGGGCTTCCATTAATGCGACATCCACATACATAAATCTCATGTCGAATCACACATGAATCATCATATTCGTCATAGGAAAAAAAAAACCAAGCATGGCTTGCACATAGTCTCACATACACGTGTAACTAAGCATAATTTCTTTCCCAAACATCAAACATAACTCATGATCCGTACAAAGCAAAATTTTAGCATAAGTACATCAAGGGTTTTTATTCCATATTCACGTTTACATGGAAACAATTTGATAAACATAGGTTTTAGGCATTCATATAACAAAACCATAAATTTCAAGCATGGAATCGTAAAGAAATACAATATTATTGTATCTAGGCTTAAAGGAACCTCTTGAGGTTTGATGGTTTGATAAGTGATTAGGGCCGTGAAATCAAGGTTAAATCCAAACCTACATTATTTGATGGAATTCACAAGATTAGGGTATGATTTTCATTGCTACGATCATGTAAGGTTAGATCTATACTTAGGACTAGGGTTTAGGTTAGATTTAAGAGTTTAATCATGAGTTAAGGTGGCTTACCTCTCTCGTCCGCAGCTCAACCTAAAAACTTAGTCAAGTCGACTCGGCTTGGTTCACTTTCTTCTTCTTTCTCTCTCTTTCTTTCTTTCTTTCTTCTTCCTTCTTCTTCTCTGGAAGTGGGTCTAGAAGGGTCCAGAAGCAGCAACCCGTGGAGTCCTCTCTCTCTCTCTCTCTCTCTCTCTCTCTCTCTCTCTCTCTCTCTCTCTCTCTCTCTCCCTCACGATCTCTCACTCTCCTTACGACCTCTCTCTCTCTCTCTCTTTGGTGTTGTCTAAAGGAGGGAGAAACGGATGGACGGGTTTTATAACCCTCCTCAATCGGTGCGCACGATCGGGTTCTTAGATCACATGGGAGACGGAGGAAGAATCAAATCTCTCCTCACGCCAACCCCCCTTCGCATGCGGACCGTCCAAAGAGTAGGTGGGGTCCACCAACGTTGTCATGCAAGATCCCGGACGCCCGTGAAGAACAGGAACTCGGATCACGCGCAGTCTTGATTTCTTGGTCTTGGAAGGATGAATTGAAGCGGGTTGCACGATCAAGGTTTGCTTAAGACTGGAATGGGTTGGATTACAGGTGAGGGAGAGACAGATGGACGGCTTGGATCAGTGAGGTGGGGCCTATCTGGAGGACGGCGTGGAGCGTTAGCGTCGGCAGCGTCGTCCGCTGTTACAGCGTGCGGGGAGAAGAAGGTGAGTTCAGATATTTTATAAGTTTTTTTTTCTTCTTTATTCATGTAGCGACGTTCAGAAACCCGAGGGTGACCAATTTTTGCTACACGTGGGGTCCACTAAGGTGAATCGGGGCCATCCGCTCCAACCAACAGGTGGGCAGCGCAAAATTAGCCATTGTCATGAAAAATGAAGTAGATCCGAGTTAAGGTGGGTTGTACACGGATTGCTTTCTGATTGGACAACTTGTACTATGATCGGGGAGTTGAAATTCGACGTGTATGGTTATTTTATGTTTGATAAACTTTATACAAAGTTTAAAGTTAAACTGATTATGGAAAACTTGTTTACTAAAAGTGGTGGTTTAAGTTAGTGGTATTTTCGTAATTATTTGAAAAATGCGAATTTTTCAAAATCCAGTCTTTCTATGTCATTCATGAAATTATTATAAGAAACTTTTGTAAAGGGTCCCCTATCGGATCTCCTACGGATGACTCGTTATTTGTAAATCAAGGTAAATGTATGATATTTAATCAAAATAAAATAGAAATAAAATTCTAATTTTTTTTAAATTAATTTCAAAATTTTGGGGCGTTAAACTAAACCTCTGTCACATTTCTAATGATCATTTATTTATAGCAAACTAGGTATGATATATATATATATATATATATATATATATATCTGTGTTTGCGCGCGCACTTTAGCTTCTGGGGGGCGTCGAAAGAAAAACCTCTCGATCATAGTTGAATAGATATTATATAGAGTTGAATAGTCTACATATATAATAGTAAAATTACGTCGGTAGTCTAACATGACACCTTCGTATGTGCGGAAGCTTAAAAAGCAATTAGAGTCCTATACAGGGGGGGGGGGGGGGGGGGGGGGGGGTGATTAGGACCTTTTGAAATCTTTTCTTCTAGTTAATAGTTTTATCAAATTAAAATAAAAAAGTAAGAACACTTTGACTTCCAAGCCTAAGTGGGTCCAATCACAAGGCTAGCATATAATTAGCATTTAAACAACCTAGCCTAACCATGCATGGATAATCAATTGATTTAACTAATCAAGTTCCTAATCTATGCAACCTACTTAGACTTATGAGAATGGATCAATGAGATCAAGTCTACACTACTAGTGAAAGTACAACTTGTGTGTGGATGTGCCTAGCATACATTCCTATCAAGCATTCATAATTAACAATTTAAACATACAATGCTAAGATATCAATGTGCTCAAAACAATCACAAACACAAGCATGTATAGTGGTTTCGACTTTGGGTCTACTCCACTCCCGATTCAAGTACTCAACCCCATTGAGCACACTAGCATTCACTATTGGAGGTTTTAAATAAGGTTCACCTCTCAACATTTACATAGAGGTTTTTTCGGTTCACCTATCAACCTTAAACAGAGTTTTGGACAAGGCTAGCTCTCAACCCGACGCACTGTTCACTCCCATGTCGGAGGCTCCCCCTTAGAGACTTTGTTTAGGCTCGGTAAACGAGCCAAGGAGCGCCAAACTGCCCCTAGTCTTTAGGCCGACAAACGAGCCAAGGAACGGCCAACGTCTCTAGTATTTTAGGCTCAACAAACAAGCCAAGAATCGGCAAACAACCCTAGTTCGAGTTTAACAAACAAACTCTAAACTCAACTCCCACAGGGAATTGAGTGGATGGACTCTCAACAAAGACAACCTTACTTGTCGGATGAGCCCCTTGTTCAGCTCGGTTAGGTTGGTTGATCTCTGCTCTCCTGTGTTTCAATCAGCTTTCCTTGCTCCCCCGATCGTGTTGCCGCTGCGTTGCCAATACCTCAGCTACACTTGATCAATCATCTTGCTTGTGATACCTTTGAGATACCCAAGGTGATAGGATGGTAGGTTTGAGAACTCTACAACTAATAGGAATGGGTTGCCTAGATTTGCTCACCTACAACGATCTCATCTTAGAGATTTGGTTAAGGATATGACTATCTAGGAAGATCTAAACTCTAGAGATTAAGAGGGGATGAAGATCATCTTCTTCATGAGCTTTGAATGCTCTATTCTTGTGTTAAAGCACAAGGAAGATGCCTTGCATAGGTTATGAATGAGCCTTAAAGTGGTCTCCAACAATGGTGGCTTCAATCCTCTCAAAATTCCTCTTCTTTACTCAAAAAACACCCCAAGCCATTTTATAAAGAAGAAAGTCTAAATGGACAAAAAACGGACTAAAGGCTAGGCAAGACAGAGAGCTCACTGTCTTGAGTGGGGGTTGGTCTGACCGATCAAGATCGGTCGAACAAGACCTGCTGACAGGTCTTGACCGGTCGGCCCAAGGGCTTGGTGAATGGACAGCTTGCTGTCTGGACTGGGGTCAGTCCTACCGGTCTGACCGATCGATCCAGTCCAACCAATCGGTCACGACTAGGTCGGACAAGCCATGCAATGTGCTGATGGGTTAGGCTGGATCTCCCAGCACATGCAACCTCTTAGCCCTCTGTTAGGTGTTCTTTAGGGACACCTAGGGCTAATCTATGATGACTAAAAGTGTTCCTAAAGGATTAGGGTCATCAAGAGGTTAAGTGTTTTGGTTTGGAAAAGGTTCAAGGCTGACCAAGGCATCTCTTTTACCTGTTTCTTCTTCCTTAATGTAGTAGGACCACTTAAGTCTTCAGTCTTTGTCTTCTTTAAGCTCAACCAACACTAGACTCACTGACCTAAGTAATTGACAAACAAGGTAAACTAGTATGCCACAGAAAAGTGCATTAACAATCTCCTCCTTTGTCAATTACTTACAAAACCTAACCTACCAAAACAAATACATGAACAAGAGATTACATTGATAATGAAATAAATACATGACTCTTGACATGCCTAACTAAGCAGCTCCTCTTCAGTTTGCTCCCCCGTAACCTGTCAATCCCTGCATTACAAAATATAACAAACTAGTTTTTGTAGGACTTGATCTTTCTCCCCCTTTTTGTCAGCAATTGACAAACTATTATCTCCCCCTTAATTATACAACAATTAAGGTTAAGGTAAGAGTAGATAGTATGTCGCAGTTATAGCTATAAGCACATGCTAACAAGAAAAGTATAGGGTGCATAAACATTAAAACTACGGAGCATGCTATAGAACATGATTAACAAGAAAATTTAACTATCTAAACATAGTTAATCATGCATAATTGGTCAAAGATATACATTTCCAACAAAAGCACAAGGCTTAAAGCCCAATTAACCAACCTCCCCTAATGGTATATCATGACCAATCCTAAGCAAAGATTAGCATACAATAAGCATGAAATTTAACATGATTAACTAATCTAAGCAGAGAGATAATCTAGCAGTAAATATACAAAATAAAAGCAAGGCTAAACTACCAAATTTGGGCTAATGAGGCTTGAATCCTCTGATTTGCCCGTACACACAAAAATGAGGTTGAAATCCTTAGATATTCTTATATAATCACTTTCTAGCTACCTTTACTAATTATGTTTAGTTTGAAAAGACATAAGTGTAACTAATTTCCTCAGCACCTTAATAAAATGTAGCATGAGGTGAGGGGTGAGAACTCTTTTTCTCCTAAAAGATATAGCGGTCGGGATCCTCTCTTAGATTAGGGGGAAGAGGTAGTGGTGGAAGCCAAGAGAGCTCTCACTATATTTTGGCTCCCATCACTTGTGGAGTCACTAGATTTGGATTCGGACTCTTCCATATCATCCCAAGTGGCAGCCATTGCCTTTTTTACATTTCGGTTTAGGCCCTTTCGGACATTCCGGGGCAATAGGGCCACAATGACCACAACCGTAATAACGGATAGATTTGGGTTTGGATGATTTCCCTTTATATTTTTCATCCTTCTTATCCTTCTTGTCATGGCTACTCCCTCTATCAAATTTGAGGAATCTTCTAAATTTTCTGTTAATCTTATCTTCTTCAGCTTCATCATCATCACTAGCTTCTTTCCGACCCACTCTTAATTTTCTTATATTTGTGAGAGGAATATAAAGCGATGCTTTTCTTTCTAGAGGGGGCCTTAAAGTGTAGTTCATGAGTTTGTAGAGAACCTACGAGTTCCTCTATTTTCATTTTATCTATCTCTACACTCCTCTAAGGCTACTACCTTAGTGTTAAGTTCTCTCCGGGAGGGACCTAAATATTTTTCTACATATACGGCCTTCCGGAACCCATTCTCCTAAGGCAAACATGGAATTACAAATATCTGACAATTGTCTATAAAACTCCATAAAAGTTTCAGACTCTTCTAATTTAATATTTTCAAATTTGGTGGTTAAGAGCTGAAGCTTTGAGTGTCTTACTTTACTAGTTCCCTCGTGGGTAACCCCAAGTATGTCCCACGCTTCTTTAGAGGTTGCGCATGTGAGAATTCACTGAAATTCTTCAGGGAAAACCACACAGCAAATCGCATTGAGAGCTTTGGGATTTGCCATGTATTGAGCTCTCTCACTGTCATTCCATTTTTCATCATCTTTAGGAATGACAATATATTTCCCATCAATCTCCACTTATTTGGTGGGCAAGGCATATCCACGTTGTGTGCTTAACCACACTGGACGATCCGTGGATTGTAAGAAAATCCTCATCCTAGCCTTCCAATAGGCGTAGTTGGACCCATTAAAGAATGGTGGATGGTTGGTGGTACCCCCATTTCGGTTAGACATCATGCTAGTGCTGCGGTACCGGATCTTACACTAGACGGTTAAGTCCTTGAAGAGCAACCCTCTCTGATACCAATTGAAATTACGTTGGTAGTCTAACATGACACCTTCGTATGTGCGGAAGCTTAAAATGTAATTAGACTTATGGCTAAGTCCTATAATGGGGGGGGGGGGGGGGGGGGGGGGGGGGGGGGGGTAATTAGGACCTTTTGAAATCTTTTCTTCTACTTAATAGTTTTAACTAAAAAAGCAAGAACACTTTGACTTCTAAGCCTAAGTGGATCCAATCACAGGGCTAGCATATAATTGCATTTAAACAACCTAGCCTAAGCATGCATAGATAATCAATTGATTTAACTAATTAAGTTCTTAATCTATGTAACCTACGTAGACTTATGAGAATGGATCAATGAGCTCAAGTCTACACTACTAGTG
The DNA here is from genome assembly GCA_003013855.2 of Liriodendron chinense. NCBI lineage: Eukaryota > Viridiplantae > Streptophyta > Magnoliopsida > Magnoliales > Magnoliaceae > Liriodendron > Liriodendron chinense. Next base: position 3,848,321 of record ML058552.1, read on the forward strand.
AAAGTACATCTTGTGTGTGGATGTGCCTATCTTGTGCCTAACATACATTCCTATCAAGCATTCATAATTGACAATTTAAACATACAATGCTAAGATATCAATGTGCTCAAAACAATCACAAATACAAGCATGTATAGTGGTTCGACTTTGGGTCTATTCCACACCCGGTTCAAGTACTCAACCCCATTGAGCACAATAGCATTCACTATCGGATGTTTTAAATGAGGTTCACCTCTCAACATTTACATAGAGGTTTTCCCGATTTACCTCTCAACCTTAAACGGAGTTTTGGACAAGGCTAACTCTCAACCCGAAGCAAGTTCACTCCCGTGTCGGAGGCTCCCCCTTAAAGACTTTGTTTAGGCCCAACAAATGAGCTAAGGAGGGCCAAACAACCCCTAGTCTTTAGGCTGACAAAACGACCAACATCCCTGGTGTTTTAGGCTCAACAAATAAGCCAAGGATCGACAAACGACCCTAATTCGAGTTCGACAAACAAACTCTACACTCAACTCTCACAAGGAATTGAGTGGATGGACTCTCAACAAATACAACCTTACTTGTCGGATGAGCCCCTTGTTCAACGTCGTTTGGGTTGCTTGATCTCTGCTCTCCCCTGCTTCAATTTGCTTCCCTTGCTCCCCCAATCGTGTTTTCGCTGCATCGCCAATGCCTCAGCTACACTTGATCAATCACCTTGCTTGTAATGCCTTTGAGATGCCCAAGGTGATAGGAGGGTAGGTTTGAGAACTCTACAACTAATAGGAATAGGTTGCCTAGATTTGCTCACCGACAACGATCTCATCTTAGAGATTTGGTTAAGGATATAACTATTGAGGAAGATCCAAACTCTAGAGATCAAGAGGGAATGAAGGTCATCTTCTTCACGAGCTTTGAATGCTCTATTCTTATGTTAAAGCACAAGGAAGATGCCTTGCATAGATTAAGAATGAGCCTCAAACGGTCTCCAATAATGGTGGCTTCAATCCTCTCAAAATCCCTCTTCTTTGCTCAAAAAACACCCCAAGCCATTTTATAAAGAAAAAAATCCAAACAGACACAAAACGGGCAAAAAATGGCTAGTCCTGACTGGTCAAGACTGGTCGGCCAAAGGTTAGGTATGACAGAGAGCTCGCTGTCTTGAGGGGGGGTTGGTCTGACCGGTCAAGATTTGGTGTATGATGACTAAAAGTGTTCCTAAAGGATTAGGGTCATCAAGAGGTTAAGGGTTTTGGTTTGGAAGAGGTTCAAGGCTGACCAAGGCATCTCTTTTGCCTGTTTCTTCTTCCTTGATGCAGCAGGACCACTTGAGTCTTCGGTCGTCGTCTTCTTTAAGCTTAACCGACACTAGACTCACTGACCTAAGCAATTGATAAACAAGGTGCACTAGTATACCACAGAAGAGTGCACTAATAAATAGTAATTGGATAAATAGCATTAGGCCCAGCCAACACAAAAGCACTTTGGAAACGAAATGTACACGACTTAATTTTCGTTATAAAATAACGAAGAGATTAGGGTTTGAAAGTATAGACATTAAATCGTGGGCGGATCACGCTCACGAGTGCCTTTTTCGAAGTTTTGCTAGTGCATTTGAGGCATGGGGGTTTTATACTTGACTGAAATCGCCACTAGCTAATTACTCATATTTTCACAGTTGGCTAGACCCTACAAAAACCTTAAGAGACGAAATCTTAGGGTCCCTTATCCAGAAATATGACTCATGATCTGTGACTGAAAATTCTAGGTAAGGGACCACAGGTTATAAAGAGGGGAGGTGTTAGGCGCCTTCTCTGCCCGTATAAACGTACGGTCTCTACTTCACAAGACTAAATAGACTGTCAGGGATTAGACTAGTTCTTGCACACTAAATGATGCAGATGTGTGTGCAATGCTTTGTGGTAATATGATGCCTGCAACATTTTTTTTTGTTAGTCATGCAACCCACCCACCCAGTCAATCACGCAACACACCCACCCAGCCAGCCATGCAAAGCACCCACTGGTGCTGTCAGCAGCGTGGAATTTCCACCACTGATGGAATTCGAAATCGAGACCCCTTGTTGAAACTCCGCAAAGTCTACCAACGAGGTAAGGCCCCGAACCTTGATGCCTACAACATGCGATGACCTAGGTTAAATAAATCTAGCTTGACTCACCCACTTGATGAAGTGATCGAGTAGTCAATTCAAGTTTCTGATTAGCAAGATCCGATATTTTAGTAAGTCATAGAGCATACACTCAAATCAACTAGGTGCTCAAATGTAATGCATGCAATGTGCGATATTGATGCGCGGAGTGAGCAGGAGGTTGAGGAAGGAATAAATATCGCACGGTGCTAATGTAAATATGAATGTAACTTATAAAAAGCGGGAGGATGAGTTTATTGCAAGGGTAGACTTGAGTGGTTGGATTGGTGTTTAATGGCTTAGGAGGCTAGGGGCTCGGCTTGGCTAAATTGACTTGGGCTGGAACTCCTCTCCTTCAACTCTTACTTCTCCTTGGTAGAGGAATGAAAGATTACTAAGTGATTCGGTGTGCGGAAGATGGTTAGAAGATTTCTATATGCTTAGAATGAGAGAGGAGGGGCTATTTATAGCTTTTTCGGCTGATTTTTTTTTTAATTGTTAGGAAGTCTAAGGGTAAAAAGACTCTAAGGGCTTAGATTGGCTGTTGCCACATGGTGCAATCCAAGAAGTTGGATCAATGAAAAAATTATAATTTTGGTTAAAGGGAAGGTCAATGGGGCCTTTTCTCTTGCCGATGCATTTGTCGAGGAGTCCAACTGACGTCACCACCCCACCTAACCTCTCCTGCGAAAGTTGAAAAATTACCATGTGGAAGGTAACATACAATGGGCCTCCCACCACATGGATCTTCCCTATTTTTCGTAGGTGGGCTTCTAGAGAAGCGTACTAAATTTGTTCCTCCTGGTCTTACATTATTGTGGTTGTTAAAACTAGAAAAATCGTGCTCGTCAGCAATCTTTTTCCTGTGTTTCATTATTCCGAGGGAATTCTGAGTATAGAGACATTCATAGACAATCATAAGCAATCACCAAGTGTACACAAGAGAGATATCGCAAGGCAAATTTTATTCCAGAGATTTTGAGATCTTTTACATTCCAGGCTGTAATACTAGTCACGAGCCTTTAATTACATCAATGGTTGATCACCCTTGATTAGAAGGCAAAAGACTAATCCGTCGGGGATTATGGTCTTGAGTTCATGGTTGTATGGACCTATTTGTTTTCTTGTTATGGACTCAGTCACATTTTTTAGACAAGTCGGATGTCTATGTCCCATTTTCTTTAGGATTGTCCGGGTTGAGAGACTGTCAGGATTCGAGTGGCGCAACTCTAGGCCCACGCATGTTACTGTGAACAGGTGACCGCTAGAATATATGAACATCGAATGTTGGTCGGCATAACCCAAGGCCCTTGCCCGTATTTTTATGACGGGTGACCTAAGGAACACACTCCGCAACTATCCTGAGTGAGGCTTTTAATCGAGTGGTGCAACTCTGGGTCCACGCCTGTTACTATGAACAGGTGACCGTTGGAATACATGAACATCGAAATGCTGGTCGGCATAACCTAAAGCCCGCGCCCGTATTTTCATGATGGGTGACCTTAGGAAAGCAATCCGCAACTGGCTCATCGGCTCAACCGACGGACCCACTACAAGAAAATAAGCTTTTTACAAGCGGGACACTCACAACGTCGTAAAATAGTATTTTTTACACCGGGCATAGAATGCCAGTTGTAAATAAAATACTTCCACAACGGTCAGGCGCTGGTTAGTTGTAAAATCTGTTATTTTTTACATCGAGCTTTAAGAAATGCTGTGATTATTATATTTACAACTGTTTTTGCATGTTGTAAATACTAAGCTTTTACAACGGTCTTCAGACATTGTAAAAAATCGTTCCTTTTACAATGAGTTAATACCGCAACAGTTCCAGCTTGTTGTAAATATTGTATTTTTACAAAACTCCTAAAGTAGTGAATGAAACTCACCCACACAGCTAGACTGCGTGGATGTAAGGAACTAGCATCACGGTGGACCCCACAATCAGGGCTCCTACCGAAGTTTTGAATGGCTTTGATCTCTTATACATGTACTAGCTAGCTCTGGTGCACTTGAAGACATTGATGATTGGTCCAAAAGGCATGCCCACTTGAGATTTGGATCTAAAAGTTTTGTAACCTAACCTGAAAGCAAATTAGGTGAGACCCTGTCCTCACCCAAGACAATGGGACCCTTACCGTGGGGTCATTGTGGGGCCTACCTTAATGATGTGTATTATATCCACTTCGTCCATCCATTTCTCTAGCTTGTTTTAGGATGGTACACTAAAAAGTGTGTTAAGTCTAAATCTTAGGTGGACCACATCAGGTAAAATAATGGTGATTGACTGTCTTACCCTTAAAAATTCCAAATGGCCCCATCAGAAGGTTTTAATAATGTTTATTTGCAATCCAAGCCGTTAATAATGCCAAGAAGGTTTAGATGAGGAGCATTACCCTTACCTTGGGGCCCACCTTGAAAATTTCATATATATATATATATATATATATATATATATATATATATATATATATATATATATATCCTCACACACTGACCATCCGTTTTTCCATACCATTTTAGGATTTGGCCCAAAAAAATTAGGTACATCCAAATCTCAGATGGACCACACTATAGGAAACAGTGGGGAATGAATGCTAACCATTAAAATCTTCCTAAGTCCCACCATAATTTTTTTATTTTATCTAAACCGTCCATCTATTTTGACAGCTCCTTTTAGGGCATGAGCCTAAAAAAGAGGTAGATGGAAGGATCGAGTGGACCACACCGTAGCAAATATTGGACATTGAGTGGCTACCATTAATTGTTTTGTGGTCCACTTGGGCCTTCAATCTGACTCATTTTTTTGGATAATGCCCTAAAATTAGGTAGAAAAATGAATGGACGGAGTGGATAAAGCACATACATCACAGTGGCCCCACGAGCCCTTGACAGGACCGTCCGTCTCTAACTCCATTCGCGCCCAAAAGAAAGGGCCCGCGCCCAGTTCCCTCTCTTGTTCAGTGAAAAAAAAAGCCCCCATTTTTTTTTATTCTTTTTCTATTTCCCTCTCCCTCTCCTGCTCTCGATCTCTTTGTCACTCTCTCGCTCTTAATCTCTCTCCCTCTTTCGACAACCATCACCATTGGCATCATCTTGTAGCCTATCTTGGCAACTCTCATCTCTGGCAGCCCCACCGACTATCTTGGCAACCCTCATCTCGAAAATGATGAGATCTTTTGATTTCCTGCAATCGGTACACGAATTTGGAATTCTAGAGCAAAGATGGAGGGCAAATCTCAGCTGGAGCAGATCGAAGGCGAAATCTGCGATCATTTCCGAGCTCTTGCGTAGGATGATACGATTCTTCTTCTCTCTTTAAGTTTCATTTTCTGTACTCTTGAGATCTGATTTGTTTGTGCTTTTGCTAGAAAATGGAATTTCATTTTGTTTTCCTTTTCCCTTTTGGTATAGAAATATAAAAAAAAATGGAAGCATTTTGAAAAATCCCTTCTTTCAGTGGTTTTATGTTGGTGGGGATGGTCAGAAAATTTTGAATGATTTCATTAGCATGTTTGTGATTAAGATTTAAGGATTAAGATTTAAGGATGCCTGGCCAACGTTATTTGGACGAGACGTGATTACAATCTTACTAAATTTCATTGCTCATAAAAGAGCAAAAATGTAATTTTAATTGCTCGCTCATGTGATAGATAAGATGAAAGCATACGTGAAATCCAGGTTGTCCATCAGGTGGGCGGCACCTCCCCACTTATATCCCCTTATCCAAATTGGGGCACTGCATTCATCAGATGGGAATTTTGCATGAAAGGAATGGACACATAGGAAGAGGCCTGCATTAAATATACAAGCATGGCCTACCTGCCTTAGATTTAGGTCTGGGTACACACAATGCGAGGCCATCATTATAAATGGGCCAGATCTCTAACAAGCTTTCTTGCAAGAAGCCTTTTCAATTCACTTTGGAATAAGAGCTTTGTTAGTTCATTTTGTCTGGGTACCCGATGTTGATGGGTAGGACATTGACTGTCTTTTTCATAATGACAATCCATAGCAGGATGTTTCAAGCTTAGTTAGAACTCTTTTGTTTATGGTTTCTTGTGGTAACCATAACCCCTTAGGTTTAGCCTCGGATCTTTATCCGGGATGAATGGAGCTTTGTACAGTAAAGTAAATATATTTCTTCTAGAGTCGGGCGACTCGTCTTCGAGAACACTCTTTCTTCTAAGTATTTTCCAATGATCTATTTGAGATCGAATAGGATTTATCTAGCTAAGATCCTTTGAGGATTCAAATCCAATGGGCTGGATTGGTCGTTTTCAATGCCTGCAAGTGGCTAAGTGTCGGGTCCGATGGGTGCCCGCATATGCCAATTTCTGATGAATAATGGGGATTGGTGCCCCGTAAGTATTTAACTTGGCTGTTTGATAGCCTGATCACTTTAGCTTTGCCTCAGCGTCTTTGAGATCGCGATTGTTTTCATTTGGCATTAGTCGATTTTCGAGCTAACAGGGCACTTCCCAAGGCTAAAAATGACTGAGTAGTGGACCTGTTTGTGGTCTAATCAGGGCATTCAGTGAATATCATTGATGACAGTCTTTGAACAGGGGTGAATTATGTCCACGAGGATCGCGGTGCGATCGCATTTCGATTCGCTTGGCATAAGTCAATTTTTGAGCCGACAGGGCACTTCCCAGGGCTGAAAACGACTAAGTAATGGACCTGTTTGCGGTCTAATCAGGGTATTCGGTGAATATCATCGATGACCATCTCTGAACAGGGGTGGATTATGTCCACAAGGATCGTGATGTGATCGCATTTCGATTCGCTTAGCATAATCAATTTCCGAGCCGACAGGGGCACTTCCCAAGGCTGAAAATGACTAAGTAGCGGGCCTGCCGACCGCTTAATTAGGGTATTCGGGGTTCCTGAGTCTGGATAACCTCGTCGCAGTGTATGATTATGGTGTATCATGTCACGAAGAAGAAAATTTTTCCTCTCGGGATCGGTCCAATTCTGCCTGATTTTCCTCGGTTTCGACCGTTCTCGGCTCTTTCGGGAGGATTTTCGGAGTTGCCAAATCGGTTAAGTGTTGGTTGTTTTTTTTTTTTATTATTATTATCAAAACACTGATTTGGGCCATTTATCATGGACCGTTGGAGAATTCGATCCAGGGGATGGGAAGATCTCGTCGGTGTGCATCTAGGAGAGGCGGTTTGATTGAAATCCGATCCCGGACGAAGGCGAGCCGCACGATGAAAGGTCCACCCCTCCCATCAACGTCCAGGCGCATGGGGGGTGTGCATGGGCGCATGTGGCATCTATAATGGGCTGGTGGGCGCATGTGTGTAGGAGGTGGGCGCATGTGCCCTATACTTTATGAAAAATGAAGGGGGAAAATGTCTTGGGCACATGTCTCACTGCACATGCACCTGGCCCCAAATAGTGGGCTCATGTCACTTCAGGACTTGTTGGATTTTCATGTTTTCCGCCTCCGAAAAGAGTGGGCGCATGTGATCCAGCACTTAATGCGTTTCTGCATTTCCCGGCGAGAGAAAGCCGGCTCATGTAGTCTAGCACTTAGAGAATTTCAGAATTTTTCTCTGCACTTAGGATTCCGGCAGGGAAATCCCTTTCCGGCGAGGGAATCCATTCTGGCCAAGGCATCCGGCAAAGGATAACGGAGTGGGCGCATGTACCTCTTGCATCGCTCTGAGGTCAGAAGAAGGTGATCTCGTCTTAATGTCATCAAGTGACCTTGTTATTTATAGCGGTGTAATCGGGTTCGGGTCCGACCCGACGGGTATTTCCCGGCGCATGTGGTGGAAGGCCGGACGCATGTGACTCTGGAGCATTACCCGGCGCATGTGCTGGGTGGACGTGTTGGAAAACCGGGCGCATGTGTTGACTGCAAGGGTCCAGGCGCATGTTATTTCAGGCCGGGCGCATGTCTTTTCTGGCTGATTTTCCGGGCGATTTTCGGGAAAGTGTTCAGATTGATTTCTCTCGATCAAAGGGTATCAGCGCATGTGGTGGAAAGCCGAGCGCATGTCTTTTTCGGCGCATTTTCCATTTTTTCCACTACTTAGCCAAATTTCAGGATTTTGAACTTTTGTGAGAGAGAAACTTCCAGACTTAGAATATTTCAGGATTTCAGGCTCTGACGGGAGACCTCCAGAGGACAGCTACCTTTTCTAGGGATGCGCTCACTGTCGCCAAGCCACTTCTAGGCTAGGATGGACCTCCTGAATAAACGGGGTGGGGTGTGGAAGTCTAGATATTGCAAATTTTGGTACTTTCTTCCTAATTTAGAGCCTCCGGGTCGGCTCGTCGTATAGGAACGTTATTCCAGGGAGCGTGCACATGTAAATACAACCCGCACACTCTTCAAACTTATTATTTAAGGGTTTTGGGGCGCTCCAGATCATTTAGCGGTGGTGTGGATGTCCGGTTCCGCTCTGAAATGGTAGTTGTAGGCTTACGAACCCTTTTTGGTCAGCTCCGGGCAGGGATGAAACACATTTCGAGGTACACAGGTAAAGATACGCACCGCATGACTTCAAGACTTGCAGGTAAAGGGTTTTAGGACATTCTGGACCATTTGGCGGTGACCCGCACATTCGGTTCTACTCCAAAATGTTGTTTATGGATTTTGGATGCTATCGAGTGATTAGGGTTGCACTAGCATTTTTTGAATTTTTTCGGTCTCAAAACTGATTTAAATCGTTGTCGATGGACCGTAGGATGTTGTTTTACAATGTGGGCAAATTTGAGCCCCAACAGTGGTCATAGGTGCTAATAGCCTAGGTATGGGCTTAAACTTGGGCCTAAAGTTGGGCTTGGTTTTAGGCTAACTGAGTTGACTAGGTTGGACTGGGTTGGACTAAGTTGATTGGGTTGAACTAAGTTGACTGGATTAGGTTGGTTCTCTTATCAGTTTGTTGGCCCCTAGTTGGGGTGTCTACATAAAGACAACCCTCTTCTTTACACGATTTCACCTTCTCCCTATTCAATCTCTCCTCTTGCAATTTCTTCCTCTCCCGCAATTTCTTTCTCTCCTTCATCTTCTCTTTCTTCATCTCTCTATTGGAGGACAGCATGTACTTCTTAAAATTTCCATTGTGTAGACCACATGAGTGTTGAAATATCTTGATCTTCGGAAATCCATTCATCCTTGTAGGGTATGTCAGATGACTAGATTGGATGGCATATATATACCATAATGGACCTCACATAATTTGGATAATTTTAGTGGAAGGCATCCTCATGATAAATGTTCCCACTGGTGGAGCCCAACTGAGTTTTGTATCAACCTGATTTTTCAGTCTCCCTCCAAACACAAGGTGGCACACATGATGAACAAGCTGGATCTCAACCGCATGAAATTGTTTCATCTTCATTAGTGAAAGTCACGCTCCTTTGTGACCATGAAACTCAGGTGAGTGTTTTATCATGAAAATGCTTTCTGAAAGGAGGTTTGCTTGAATACATTGAACCTTATAATGCGATACAGTCAAAACTCTAGCCTTTGAACATAGATCATCTTCCTAATGATCCAAATGGTTTACATGACAAGTCTTACTTTGTATGGTGTAAATACTAAAAATAAAAGCCCTCTAGTAGATTATTTCATTCTTTTAATAATTCGACTCTTTTACTTTAAATATAAAAATTACCATAACCTTGATTTATCAATGGATTAATTACTATTCAATCATTTTTCATTTTTATTTTTGCATTTTTCATTTTTTATTCAATCAAGAGAATCCCTATCAAATAAATGGTTTGTGTAATTGAAAAAGGCCTAAATTCAATTGTTAGAGTCCCAACATCTCTTAGATCACTCCGTTAAAACCACACTATTTGGACTATGCAACACACAATGTGGATACTGGGTCCATGATAGGGCACATTGGATGGCATTTGCTTGGTGTGTGATGGAATATGTGCTATGGAGTCATCATTAGCCAAATATCTCACTAGACATTATAGGACCATGTTGAATTTAAGTGTCAAGATAAATGATATGGATTTATGTGACTAGGTTGTGCACAGTTCGGTCAGTTTGGTTTTGAGGGGTGATACCCAACTGAACCGAATTAATTAGTTAGTTTTGAATATTTAACAACCAAACTAAACTGATGAAGCCTCACTAATTGAACTGAACCGGATAAATTCTGGTCGGTTCGGTTTTGTCGGTTCCATGACAACATTCAAAAAATTAAGAAAATCCAAATCTCTGGTGGACACTAACGTTAAAACTGGCGAATGACCATTAAAACGATTTTATAATTATAGGCTACAAAAATTTTGGATCAAGCTGAAAGTGAAATTTGACTTTTCCCTTCATCCAGGCCTGTTTGACCTTATCAACTGGTTGGATGGAAAAAACACATTGCAGATCTTCTTCAAGTGGGCCCTAGGACATTTTTAATGGCGAGTGTTCAATTAACACTATTTCCTGTGGTGTGGTCCACCTGATATTTGGATTTGATTAATTTTTTTGGAACACATCCTAAAATGGGCTGAGAAAACTAATGGACGACGTGTATATATAAGATATTATCAAGGTGGGCCATATGGCAGGGGTAACATATGCATAATAAATATAATTCAAATATATATATATATATATATATATATATATATATATATATATATATATATATATATATATATATATATATATATATATATATATATATAGTCCGTTCAGTTCGGTTGAAAACGGTTTATAATTTTCACAAACTGACAACCGAACAGAGATTCTCAGTTTTTAATATAAAAAACCAAACAGACCCAAAATAGAATGAAAAACCGACCGGTTTGCTCGGTTTTATCGATTTGGTTGATTTTTTTAACAATCCTATATGTGACTTCATTTGTGGCCTACGGCCATGTGATTTTGAGTAAGGACATCAAAGATAGAGAAAGTGTTAGGTCCCTTCCTATTCAAATGTATGATCTCTACTTTCTAGGATTTGGAAATTTTTAGAAGACTACTTTATTTGGATAACCTCCTTCAACGTTTGCTAGGCTCAACAAATGTTGTTGTTGCTTGGCTCTCTCATTTTGTGTATCTATAATGCTGCCCATTGGTTTTTCGCTATGATATGCTTGGACATTTTGGTTTTGCCATTGTTGGCTTAGTTATCCTACTGCAACTTTGGCTGACTCTAGAAAGATGTTGCTATTGTCGGATTAGTCCATTACTTTCATGATCTTGTTCGCTCGCCTCAAGTGCAAGGCTGCGATGTAGTAATAATTCTCAGTAAGACCGAGGTCGATCCACAGGGAATTGGATAAATAAGTTCTAAACTATTCCAGCAACTTGTATTGGAACAATTAGGAATTTCAATAATGAAAACTAAGACTAAACAACAACTTAAAATAGTAAATCTGATTAATATGAGAGAGAAAACTAAGGCTTTAAGGATCCACTCATAACAATCTCATGTTAATCCATTCAATCCAAGCATGAAAACACAACTGGATTCGAAGTTCTATCTCTCTTCTAGTTGGAAGATAAAGCATTGAAACACATACAATCCACTCAAGTCTGGAAATTCAGAATTCTAGTTTTAATGAAGGACATAGACTTCGAACCTGTAGCCTTCGGAGTAACAGTCATGCCAAGAGACTATGGCATGCTTAAGGGTTACTACAATTCGAATCTAATCAAACCCAACATGGCAATCTCAGAGAATTGCAGGGAATTCATGTCCTAAGTACATGAACTCTTGTAAAACATTTAAAAAGACCAACTTTATTCAAACTTGTATTCAAATATCCAACTTGAAGTAAAATAAACTTGAATTAAACGAATTAAACATGAGAATTGGCTACAAGCTTCACCTCTTAGCCCTAGTTGAGAGGTTCTAGCTGAGCATTGTCATACTGCAACTAGAATTGAAAGAAAAACTAAAGAAAAACATGTAAACTAGAAAAACCGGAGTTGCAGAAGCTTCATAGAGCTTTCCTTTGCCTTCTACTGACTTCCAATCTCTTCTAGGATGCCTTTAAATCGAATTAGAGGAGTCCTTTTATAGTCTTCAAGCCTCAGCATCGCAGAATATTTCAGAATTTACGTAAACTTGCGCACTTGCGCTGAGAAAATCGAAGCAGAAATAGAAACTTCTAAATTTTTGCGCACTGGCGATTGATTGACCAGGGTGGTCGATTGATCGCTTGTGATGGGCGATGGATCGCAGGTGGTCGGGCGATTGATCGCTCGGTCCGAAAAGTGTCCAGAGACTTTAGCAGAAAATCCTGATTTTTTATGGCTTAGGTAATTGATTGTCCGGGTTGAGCGATCAATCGGTGGGACCTCTTTTTGCCCAACAACCTGTCTGGAAATTCCTCCTCTTGAGCGATCAATTGGTTTGGCAAACCGATCAATCGCTGGTTCAACTTTCAGTTCAGCAGCATATACAGAGTGGCCGATCAACCGACCAGGCTAATGGATCATCGACCACTCTAGCGATCAATAGGTCAAGCCAACCGATCAATCGACCAGGGTGAATCTTCTTTTTTTTTCTTTTCCTCTTCTTTTTGCTTCTTTCCTTTGTTCTTCAATGTGTATTAAGAATCATCTTTAAACATCATCTTGGTGAAATCCTTCTCTCATTCCTGTAAACATAAAAACATGTATTAGTTTAGACTTTAAACACGTAAACCATGCATAATGTGTAATGATAAGGGTTAGAATATGTATAAATTAGAGGCTCAACACACCCCTCAACCAGCATTTTGTTAGTCCCGAGCAAAACATGCGTGAAGCAAGATCAAATCTCCAAAACCAACCCTCCTTCCGAAACTATGCTTCTATTCATTTCAAGACATACAAGTGTAAAATTTAGAAAGATTTAGTGATAAAAACTGAAAACCTTAAAATCTCAAAATATAACAAGTATTCATATAGGATCCCCACTGATTGATTGATAAATAGAAGAAGTTGAACATATTCAACCTAGTGTGCATAGTGAAAGTTCATCTCATGAGTTTCCGGGATTATCTTCTTTATAGTTTAACTAAACTATGGATCTCAAGGTGTACAGATCAACAACAAGCCCATGAAAGGATTTTGCCTTATCATTCCTCCGACGGCTTTCACACTACATCCCATTTCCGACTTTGGTTTTGGGTAGATCATCGCCCGGTTGGTAATAGGTAGCCCTTTTCGAAAATTTTCACCATATTCTCAATCAAAACCATATTTTCTTTCCTTCTTTCCTTTTCATACACATTAGATAGGATTTTTAGAAATCCATATCTTACGTTATTTTCCCATGGACAAGGGTGGACAAAGTACCCCGGCTTGGTTTCTCAACACCTTAAAACAAAGTCTAGCCAATCCACAAATCAACGTAATCCTTTCAACCCATGAAAATCAGTGTAATGTGAACTAGGTGTAAAAGTGTTCAAGTTTTCTATTAATCATATAAATAATAGAATTCACATATAAAACCATTATATTAGCAGTAGTCCAAGACTTGCAACATTAATCACTTCATATCTCATTTTCTTATACTTGTATCATCCTGAATACATAGAAACAAGATTTTCCAAAGAGTTTTGAATTCTTAGAAAGTTTTAAAAATTTTCAACATATAATGCTCGAAATGTCCACAAACTGCTAGATAAGGGCTCGAAATGTCTACGAACTGCTAGATGAGGAATCTCATGTCACCCCCCAACCAAATCTTGCATTGTCCTCAATGTAAAAGATATGCAATTAGCAATAACACGAGAGCAAAGTTAACAATAAAGGAGAGTGAGAATGAGTTCACCTGATAGAGTCGATCATGGAAGTCTACAATTCCAGCACTAAAGCTACTAACAAAATAAACTTAAAATAGAAAGTAAAAAAAAACCTAAATCCTACTCTATACCTCCATCAGACTAGGAGATTAATCGTCCTGATTCACATGATCATCCAGAGTGATGGACATGTCCTCTGAATTAAATTTCTCAACAAATAGTTTAAGGCGTTGTCCATTCACTTTAAAACAGTTACCATTCACTACATTCTCTATCTCGACAGCCCCATGAGGAAAAACTTCTTTAACAATATATGGGCTGGTCTATCGAGATCACAATTTTTTCAGAAAAAGATGAAGTCGGGAATTGTACAAGAGTACTTTTTGACCTTCGTGGAAAGATTTCCTGAAGATGTGTTTGTCATGAAAGGCTTTCATTCTACTCTTGTAAATCCTCGAGTTCTCATAAGCATCGTTGTGGATCTCGTCAAGCTCATTCATTTGGAGTTTGTGAAGCGAGCTAGCCTTGTCAACGTCAACGTCCAATGCCCAAATTGCCCAATAGGCTTTGTGTTCAATCTCCACAAGCAAGTGACAAGCTTTCCCATAGACAAGTCTATAGGGGGACATTCCAATGGGGGTCTTGTAAGTGGTACGGTGAGCCCAAAGAGCATCGTCTAATCTCAGCGACCAATCTATGTGATCCGGCCTCAACGTCTTTTCAAAATTTGTTTGATTTTTTGATTGGAGATTTCAGCTTGCCCACTTGTCTGTGGGTAGTATGGGGTGCTCACTTTATGTCGAATGCCATATTTCTTCATTAAGGCTTTAAATGGCCTATTGCAAAAGTGAGAACCGCCATCACTTATGATGGCTCGAGGCGTTCCAAATCTAGATAAGATGTTTTCTTTAAGGAACTTCAGAATGTATGATGATCGTTGGTTCTACATGGAATCGCCTCTATCCACTTGGACACATTGTCTACGGCGAGTAATATGTAAACATGTCCAAAAGATGAGGGGAATGGTCTAATGAAATCGATGCCCCAACAGTTAAAGATTTCAAGATGTTGAATTGAGGCAAGGGGCATCATATTCCTATGGGACAACCCTCCTAGCTTTTGACAGCGCTCGCATACTTTACAAAACTCGTGGGTATCCTTAAATAGATTGGGCCAATAAAAACCACACTGGGGAATTTTAGCAGTAGTTTTCTTTGCGAAAAAATAACCCCTACATGCTTGATCATGGCAAAAGGAGATGATGGAATTATGTTCATCATCAGGGACACATCTCCTAATTATTTGATCTGGGCAATATTTAAAAAGTAAAGGTTTATCGAAGAAAAATCTATGCACTTCCCCTAGAATTTTTCGTTTATCCTGCACAGTCCAATGAGTCGGCATTGCACCTGTGGAAAGATAGTTTACAATATTAGCGTACCATGGTGGATGCATAACAACAAAGAGTTGCTCATCAGGGAATGAGTCCTTAATAGGTGGCTCGTCAATAGAACTCGGTAAACTTAGGCGGGATAGATGGTCCACCACCACGTTCTCTACTCCTTTCTTATCCTTGATCTCTAAGTCGAATTCTTAAAGGAGTAGGATCCATCTAAGCAAACGGGGCTTAACATCCTTCTTAGAAAGAAGGTATTTTAGTGCTGCATGATCCGTGTAAACTATGACCTTGGATCCTATCAACTACGACTTGAACTTATCCAAGGCAAAAACAATGGCTAGGAGCTCCTTCTCCGTAGTCGAGTAATTGACTTGAGCGAGGTTTAAGGTCCTACTCGCATAGTAGATAACGTGGGGCTTCTTGTCCTTCCTTTGCCCTAACACCGCCCCAATAGCATAATCGCTCGCATCGCACATCAACTCAAACGGAATGGATCAATCCGGTGGTTGCATGATAGGAGCGGTTGTCAACATGTCTTTTAGCTTTGAAAAAGCTAATTGACAATTGGCACTCCACTCAAATTGGTTCTCCTTTTGGAGAAGGTTGCATAAGGGCCTAGAGATATGACTGAAATCCTTTATGAACCTTCTATAAAAACCAGCATGTCCAAGGAAGGACCGCACATCGCGTATGCTCTTGGGTGGCGGTAAATTGGAAATTATATTAATTTTAGCCCGGTCTACCTCTATTCCATTGGACGAGATAATATGTCCAAGGATTATTCCTCTTTGTACCATAAAATGACGCTTCTCTCAGTTTAAAACGAGGTTCTTCTCCTCACACCTTGTCAAGACCAACTTTAGGTGATTAAGGCACTCCTCAAAAGTTCAACCAAAAACAAAAAAATTGTCCATGAAAGCTTTGAGAAATTCACCTACCATGTCTGAGAAAATACTCAACATGCAACGTTGGAATGTGGCAGGTGCATTATATAGCCTGAATGACATCCTTCGGTATGCGAAGGTTCTAAATGGGCAAGTAAAAGTAGTCTTCTCTTGGTCTTCCGGGGCTATCTCAATTTGGTCGTAACCGGAATAGCCATCGAGGAAGCAATAAAAGGAGTGACCCGCTAACCTCTCCAAAATTTTATCCATGAATGGGAGAGGGAAGTGGTCCTTCCTAGTGATCGTGTTTAGCTTCCGATATTCTATGCACATACGCCAACCAGTGGTCACTCTAGTTGGTATAAGCTCGTTGTTAGCATTTTCTATGATGGTAATACTGAACTTCTTAGGGAGAACTTGGGTAGGACTCACCCATTGGCTATCCGAAATGGGGTAGATGATACCCGCATCTAATAGTTTTAACACCTCGGCTTTGACAACCTCCATCATGTTTGGATTTAGCCTTCTTTGAGGTTGCCTAGCCATTTTTGCATTTTCGTCGAGGTGTATACGGTGAGTGCAAATCGAAGAGTCTATCCCCTTGAAGTCCACTATTGTCCAACCTATGGCTCCCCTATGTTCTTTGAGTAGCTCAATCAACTTGAGCTTTTGGTCTTTTCCTAGGTGAGAGGCAATGACAACTGAGAATGTTTCTTCTTGATCCAAATATACATATTTCAGCTCGGATGGCAATGGTTTAAGGTCAAGCTTCGGTGGTTTGATGTTAGACGGTAGAGGTCTTGATGTGGTTGGTGGCAATCTTTCAAAATGGGGCCTCCACCGGCTAGTACCAACGACCGGTTTCTCAATATTCAATGCTTGCACAATTTCACTAATAATGGGTCTTTGGAATCCTCGAAATGTGCTAAGCATGTCTCCAAGCTTTCTAGTGGTTTAAGTTGGAGGAGCTCTTCTTCTTCAAAAGATTCGAGCATGTTTACCTCGAAGAGCTCATCATCATCAACATCCTATATGCCTTTTGCCCAAATGGAACACATTCACTTGTATGCAATCCCTTGATGTCTTTACGCTGAATTTTTTATGGATCCGAACCATGTTCTATGATTAAGTGTTTGGGAAAGAAATCATGATTGTATGCATGCTTACGTGAGGACTATGTGAATGATGAGTAATGCGTTGTGTGATACGAGTTTATGTATGCAGATGTTACATTAATGGAAGCCCTTTGCCCCATGAATGATGTAATCGTATGTTGGGAAGGATTGACCCGTAAGGGTTGTATTGTGTCGTGTGTATTTTTGGCAAGGACTGTGTGCGTGTGATATTTTTTAGAATTGCAAAGGATCCAAGTTTGATTGTGTACCTATGAGGGATCCATGAGAAGTTAAGGTTATTTATGTGCTATGTGTCATGACTTAGACGTGTACGACTCTTCATGGTGGGCTCGTTGGAGGGAAACGACCATTCTATGTTATAATGGATCATGTGATGGGGTAAAGAGCGACCATTAGGTCGTGGACATTATTAAATTGGCTGGATTCTAAATTACTTAATTAATGGATGAAACTAATCATGCATTCATAATGGAGAAGTGTGCATAAGGCCAGTTTCTCTCGTAATCTAGTGAAAGTGTGTATGAGGTCGTTTCACTAGCTGGGTTTTAGTGAGTGGGAAAAGTGGACTAATTCCCGTCCTAGCACTAGTGGCTAATGTAAAGAGTGGCATAATCCCGTCTCATTTAGTTAGGGTGCCTTAGCTAGAGCATGCATATCATGCATCGCATTAATTAAGATTTTCTCATGTATGTTTTGGTTGGGTATGCTCATTGTGCTTGAGTATTATTGTGCTATTCTTGGGGAGTAATCCTCACTGAGTTGATCGCGAGCAACTCACTCCCTCCTGGGATGGTGTTTTAAAACACCAACCCAGATATTGCAGGTGATGATCCAGTAGACGAACTCGAATTGCAGGATGAAGAATGTGAAGTGCATGGTAGCTCATGGCAGTTGGTGAATCAAACTGGCATAAAGATGAATGATATTCAATTGTTTTATTTTCATGTAAACTCGAAATAAGTCTTTTATGGAGACAAGGAAATGAAATATTAATATTATGTCAAGTATGAATATAAACCATTATGTTTGAGAACATAGAGTAGAAAATTATGGATTGATAATTTTAATTTTCGTTATTAAGCTATGAATGCCATGAATATGGGAAATAAAGATGAATATGGGGAAATACATCCCTAGCATATTCAGGTTAACACCAGAAAACTTGGCCCATCATGTTGTCTACGAGAGTCGAAATTTCGGGGTGTTCCAGCATATGTGGGACAATTCACCTCCAAAGTCATGTTCCTAGAAGACAATTGTATCACCCCATTTCCTAGAAATTTATGATTGTGTTTCTGTTGAGCTTCCATTTTATACATTTTCTAGCCTATTACATCACACTACATGCATGGTTTGTATGCTTAAAAAGACTCATCTAATGCTTGTTTTGTGTATGTAGGAATGAGAGAGTGTGTGGATGCTCTCCTTTCCGTGCTCCCGACCTTCCCTTTCGAAAAAGGGGGATGTGTACGTGAATCGTCGTTGTGCCACTGGCTCGCCTCGTTCTTAAGGGCTTTTTCGGTTGTCGTGTTAAACTGGATATGTTTGAATGAGTTCGTATAAGACCAGAGTCACCACTAGCCAGTTACTTTAAATCTTCAGTCGGCTAGACCCCGTAGAAACATTAGAGAAGGGAATCCAAAGATTCCTTCCTCTAAAATGACTCCTTTTGATATGCGGCCAGAGATTTGAGGTAAGGTATCACGGTTACAGGGTGGGAAGATGTTAAGCACCCCACTTTGCCCATACCGAAGTACGGTCTTTACTTCACAGAATCGAACCAATACTTGAAAGTCTGATTTAATCCTCGTACACTCTCATGAATGATATGATGCATGAATGTAGGTCTCGACAGTAAGAGTTTCTGATGGGCATGTTTCCATTAACAGGCAAGCCCAGAGCATACGTTCGAACTGACAGGTGCTTTATGCGGGATGCATGCTGTGTATTTGATTAATCAAAGTGCTTATAGTGATATGATAACCAGGGGGGTTGGAAGAATCATAAATGTTGCACTAATGCTAGATGCGAATGAGATGATGCTAGTAAAAGAGTGGCTGGATGGATGGAGGTGTTGTAAGGGTTTGCTTCGAGTAGCTAGATCAGGACTTAGGTAGCTTAGGAGACTTGAACCAGGGTCAGGCTGGGCTAGACCAGGGTTAGGCTCTTCTCACTCGGGCTCTCCTTGGTGGAGGAATGGACTAAAAGGATGGAGCTGGTTCGAAATTTATGTATTTGTTTTGGGTGTTGAGGGATGCTGTGAATGAGAAGGAACAGGGGTATTTATAGCTGCGAGTAGTGGCAGCTCCCGTAAATAGGCTTGGGCGGCACCCTGGGGGCCACCCGTACGGCCGTGCTGCTCCAGCTTCGAAGCGTAAGACCCCCGAACCTGAAGCAGCAAAGCTCGAGGTTCGAAGTTCGGAGCTACTTCGAACCTGTGGCTCATAACCAGGTGAATTAACTGGGTTTGAAAGATGGATTGACACGGTGAGTTGACTGGGTGCAAGGGCTGGACTGACCCGTTGAGTTGACTTGGTGATTTGACTCAACGGGTTGACTCACCAAGTTTGACTTTTTTGAGATTTTTTTGACTGGATTTTCTTATGGGGGGGTTTTTCAGGCTGATGCTTAGGGGTGAGTTGACTGGGTTTGGACATGGGATTTGGGGGTATGGTCCTCCATTCATTCAGCTATCTCTACCAACATTGTAGCCGAAGGTGGGGTGTCTACAGATGCCCCTCTTTGGCAGAGGTTGCGTGCAATCGAATGTCAAAGCGAGTGGATACCCCACTTCTGACCCGGTCATTCATAGATCGTGGTCTGAAATCATTGCTTGCCTTTGTATTTGAGTCAGTTGATCGTCTAGAAATTGATAACTCACACATACTGTGGGAGTTGGAGAAAACGTTGAGATTGTCCCTGCATGAGCTGTAACCTGAGTACCCAATCGCAACCCTTCCATTCCCGATCGGTACTAACATCGGAAAGGTATAGTAGAGCCTCTGCGTCTGTCATAGTCTTACGAGGTTACCGACCCTGTGATTGATTGTTCGTTGCTTTCCCGGATCACTCGAGGAGTCCTTGTTTTGTTTGATTGTCAAAGTGGTTAGGTGCCCTGCGTCCATGTAGTCTTACGGGAGGTCTACTACGCCGACTTGGACTCAGTCAAGGTACTTCGGGCATTCACGCCTAAGTATGTGCGGGTAAACTTTTTCCACCTAATCTTCTGGTATTGATACTTGGGTTACAATTCATCGTTTCCACCATTCAGATGGTTTCTTTCACCGAGCCTTTTGGCTTTCATCTTTTTGTATCTTGGCATTTAGTAGGACCGCACTGACACTGGAGTTCAGTTCGACCGTACTTTGAGTGCATTGGATCCTATGGTCTCTGGGGAAACCGCGAGACATCGGATCTTATTTGATTTTTGTGTCGGCTCCTACCTAGAGATATGGAAGATCTCTCGGTGTTTTGGAGGCCGAACGCTCTATTGGAATTTTTTTTTTTTTCTGGATTTTGAAAGATACTCACTCTAGGGAGTGATACTCCGTGGGTTTTTAATTACAAATAAGAATATATATAATATTTTTTTATCTTTTTTGAAAAGGAAATTTGGCTTGCACGTGCCTCCATTGGGATGCTTGTGGGGTCTTTGGCTAACCGACTTTTATTTTGAAAGCAGGTAAACATGATGATTGATGCGATGGATGTTGATGCATGCGGATGCATATTTGATGATGGATGCATGGTTTGGCTCATTCTCTTTCAGTTCAATGATTTTGCTTTTGTTGGGGACGTAGAGAACTTTGAGCTTATTACTTGTAGGGTTGTGTTTCCCTGGAGATTTTTTTCTCAATGCGGATGTTTGGTTAGCGGGTTGGTCAAGATCCCGACCCGTGGTCGATCAGGTCCATCGTCCCAAGATGCTGTGTCTTTGCTAGTAAGGATGGACGAAGGAGGTTGTAGGTTGTAACCTCAAGGTACTCTTCTGGGGAATGGGTGTGATTGGGATGGTGTTTGGTCGTCAGTTTTGGTCAAGATTCCAATTTGCGGGTGATCAGATCCATCATCCCAAACTATGAAGTGAGTGAGTGGAGTTTGAGACTCCTGAAATGCTGTGCTGGAGATAGTGACAATTTTTGTGATTTTTTATAAATATTTGGTCTGAATCTTTAAAGCATGGCATGCAACCCTCTTTAAGGTGGGCCTTATTTTCCTTAATGGACCCAACACATATCCTAAGTGACACATGGATTTGAACACTGGATTTTTGCATTTGAATGTAAGTCCAAATCCATGGGTTTCCTGGATAATGATTTGGATTTTAACGGGTAAAGATTGTGAGCTTACCTTGCCAAGCTTGTAGGATTTGATGGCGGATGGCACCAGGGGGCGAAGAGCGGTTAATGAGGATGACCCTACCTTCATTGTTCGCCATGAGGCCCATATGTGTTCTCTAGCCAAGGAACACCAACCTCTGCCTTCCATAAAAGGTCGAGGTACCCGAGACCTCTGGGATAACTGGGTGGAACAACCGCAGCCGATGCTTGAACGTGTTCTGGCCAACACCCCTTTCGCAGGCCTACTTACATTACATTTCCACAACAATAATGCCAACCGCATGCTACTTACAGCCCTTTGTGAGAGGTGGAGGGATGAGACCCACACCTTTCAACTTCCCTGTGGCGAATGGGGAATAACCCCCCTGGATATATATATGCAGATAGGTTTTCCATTCCATGGGGCAGTTGTTCCCCATGCGGGCTCTCTTGCCCCCATTACCTCCAATGACTGGATACGGCTTGTGGGAGTCGTCCCACCCGAGAGCAAGTTCTAGAGTAACCAAGTAAAACTGTGGTGGTTTTACAACACCTTCGCTGCTGTCATCCCTACTACCGAGCTGGAGGCCCTTCATAAAGCACGGGCTATGATCACTTACGATTTTGGGTCATTCCTTTTTTGTCATGCGAATGAGAGGGTCGATCCTAGATTTCTTGACTTGATTTAGGATCTTCACCATTCATATAATTGGAATGGGGCTATCTTGATTCGTAACTACCAGGGCTTGGATAAGACCTCTCAGAGTAGCCGATCTTTCACAGGTTTCTGGCCTATCGTGGAGGTATTCCCTTTAACCTTCCCTGGAGATGTTTGTCTTCTTTTTTCATCTGATTATTATGTTTGCCCTTGTCCAAACTTGTTTTTATGATCATTTTGCTCACTTGTCGCCGAGGATACGGGATGATGTTGAACCATCCTTGTATCGCTTTATGCATTGGCATCAGCAAAACCGTTAGCGAAATTCTCAAGTGTTTGGGGATAACTGGCGCGCTGACATAGATGGATTGATTACCAAGGACGTAAGTATCTTGCTTTCCTTATCCGTCGTGCTGCTCTGCGACTGACTGTGATGATTTCCTTTGTTGTAGTTTGCTTGGATGCCATACGCCAGCTTTCCCCTTTACTATACTCCTCAACACGTAGAAGCGTATGATTCTTCGTGTCTTCGGATCATGCTCTCTGATGCCGAATCATTTCAATGGTACTTGGGAGAGAGATTGCTCCGACAGATCATCGACGTGGCCCAGGTTCCTCGTTCTGCACCCCCTCCGACTGCTTAGATTCTGGCTGATGTTATGGCCGATGCTCTCAAGGGCCAGCCTGGATTTTGCTTCACGATCCCGAATCGTGACTATGATGAGTGGTATTTGTTGTATGGACAAGGACCTCTTTTACCTTCACTCCACGTTCCAGGGGGTCGCCGCAGGTATGTTGGAGGATCAGTGACAGCTCCTTTGATGGACCTTCACTGTCGGGGGCGGGATGAGAGGAGGGATGATGATGATTATGTTGGTGATCTGTAGTCTGCTTTTTTTTTAGGATGTATTCAGCTTGTCAATGTATGGCCTACTTGTCATTTTGAGGCCCCCCTTTTTTCCTTTTCTTCTGTATTAAAATCTTCTAAATGAATATACAACCCCTAATTTGCCTCAAATTTCTTGATGATGCTTGGATGCTTTGATTTTCAACCCATTCTTTGATGCTTTGTGGAAGATAGGATTCTCAACTGCATGGATGATGACTTGAATGGTTTAGATTGCTTGATTTGGCCATGTGGGCCCTTTCATATTTCAGTTTTGCTTTAGAAAACCTATCCTTGATACTTTGTGCAGCTAAGAAGGCTTTCTATGGTGCGTATGATGACTTGAACGGTTCAGATTACTCCTTTTAGCCACGTGGACCCACATGATGATCAGATCCTAGACTCTGGCCTTCTTTCTTGACGGTCAAACCCTTGATGTTGCTATTTGATGACTCATGTAAGCTTTTTCATGGTTTGGATCATGATGATCTAGCCTTTGAATGGCTCAGATTGCTTGTGGGCCCCTCTTGATCGATTTTTCTTCTCTTTGACTTGATCAGGCCCATTTTGGTCATAGTATTTCATGATTGGACTGGTGGGGTACCTTCCAGATGATTCAGATCAGATTCAGACAAAATTCGGAGTTGATTGGAGCTTTGGGCGGCCCTCAGGGTGCCAACTGCTGACGTGGACTGACGGTCTCACTTACTAGAGGCTATGGGGCCAATCCCGCGGAGAGAGAGGGAGACCGTCCGTATGGGCGGCCCTCAGGGAGCTGCCCAAACCTCTCTTCATGTGCGGCCCGTGCGGGCTCTGGTTCGAACATTTCATTCTGCTCTCTGTTGCTGTCTCCTTGATTCTTTGCGTACAAGGTTTCGATCCAGCCATGAATCCCTCTTTTGTCTTCACTTTTCTTCTCTTTTTGTCTTTTTCTCACTTTGTCCTTTCTCAAGCAATGGATGGTGGAGATTTAAGGGCTGTGGGGGCTGTCCATGATGGGTCCCACACTTTATATTTTCAGATGAGCTTTAATGGAGGATGGTATGGATGAGATTTCAGATTTGAATAGGTCATTAGATGATGACTCCATTAATGGTGGGATGGCTGAGATTTCAGATTTGAATAGGTCATTGGATGATGGAATTTTGGATGGTATGGATGAGATGGGGAGATGGGCCATAGGTGAGGCTATGTACCCTTTGGGCATGGGCCGCATGGATGATGCGATCAACGGTGATGATGGGGTCATGATGGACATAGATGGGGTTATCTCATGTTTAGAAGGTATGGATGGTTTAGATGATACCTTTGACGGCTTGGATGCTCTCGATGACGGTCGAGAAGTGCGGTACACTTGCTTAGGTGGACTTGATGTGATCATTGATTATGTTCCCTTAATGATGGACGGTGTGGATGTCCCGATGATCCCTTTGACTGGACAGAGTGATGGTTAGATTCTTGACTTTATGTTGAAGAGGGCTGCAAGTCCAACTTTGACCATAGATTCTTCGATTGGGGTTACCGATGTCTTTTTGACAGCTCAGATGTATTTTTCAGCAGTCAGATTGGTCAGGATGCCACGATGTTCGGCGTGATCTTTGCTGATAGCCTTTTTTATGGAGAGTACCGATCTTCTCCTGATCGTCGACCTTTTACGCATTCGGTTCATGAGGTGGGCGAGTCTTCTCATGCGGCTGAGGTCGTGACCGTTTCAGATAGCAATGCGACTACATCAGACATAGTCACTACTAGGGATATGTCAGGGGTTGTTGAGTTCGCAGGAGTTCCAGCTTTTCCTTCTTCTTCGCCCGTTGATCTTCCGATCCTTGATGAGTTGTCATCGATTCCTGGGCCTTTTGTTCTGGAAGGGATACCTGTGAAGACTTGCCAGTTGCTTCCTCGTCCTTCTTGTTCACCATAACTGCTTGCTTGGCTTGACAGATTGTCAGCTTATGAGATTCAAGAGTTGGAGTCCTATGGCTTTGGCGGTCTGATCCATATGGTTAGGGTTGACATTAATTTGAGGATGCTCGGGGCCGCACTGATTGAATGGGTCCCTTCGTTGAACTTGTTTGCGTTCAGCGACATGGAGATGGGACCTTCTTTGGAGGAGCTCGAGCTCTTGACAGGTCTTCCCTGGGATTATGCTCAGTATTTTTCGCCGAAGACTTTGCCGAAGACTGCCACTCCGCAGAACTGGTTTGGGATCCCGTATCTTATTCATCCTGCAGCTGGCGATCAGGATGTCGTGGTCTTCTCTTTAGACTTGATGTATGATCTTTTCTCGGGCCCTCGGAGTGTGGCAGAGTCCCTTCTTTCTCGGAATGCGCTGATGTTCTGTTTGATAGCTGAGGTGCTATTCTCAGAATGGCGCAAATCTCAAACCCCTTTGCTCTTTAAGGTGATGAGCCGAGCTACTCAACTGTAGGTCATTTCTCTTATCTTGGCTGAACTGTTTAATGGGCCGACCGACTGTGCCCTAGGCCGCACCCGTGTCCTTCATGGCTGCTGTGCATTTCTCTAGGTATCATTTTTGTACTTTCTTTTTTTTCTTGTCTTTTGGGAACTGCTTTGCTTTAGCTAAATCTCTTTACTTTCTCACGATTAGATCTGGCTATGGGAGCGTCTTTCGCTGGCCGTTCCTGTATCATTTCCTGACACTCGTCGCCCTGACCTTATGCGACATATCATGGAGTTTCTTCCGCATACAGCTAGGATGAGTGAGCCCTTGTATCGCAGGATGTTTGCTGAGCTGTGCGACTGGAATGTTCGTTGGGATTCATCTTGGCTTTCACTTCCCCCAGTACTTTGTGATGCTCATCGCCTTCCTCTGATGCTGGTGGGCTTTTGCTCTTACTTTTCTTATCACCCTATCCGATTCCTGCGGAAGTTTGGGTATGAGTAGGACGTTCCTCCTTTTGTTTTCTCTGGTATTGGGCGTCGAGCACTTCCAGCCAGGTCATCTGACTTTATGACTCGGATTGATGGTTCCTGGGCGAGTCACCTGACTGCTGATTTGCTTGGTTTTGATCCGCGGACTTTTTCGATGGCGACTGCCCCATACCAGCATTGGGTTGCTGAGCAATCTCTATACCGGTGCATTCCTTACTGGCACCTGACCGCTGACAAGGATGAGCAAGATATTCTTGGGGATGCTAGTTCTTCATCTGGTTCATATGAGCCTTTTGAGGAGCGCCCATTTATCGATCCCAGCTTCCTCTTGGCCACTCATGGCACTTGTTGTTTGAGATTTTTGCACTCTGGTATCATTGTGAGATGATGTCGAGTAGATTGGTTGCTGATCAGAGGTTTTCTGACGAGGAGACGGCGATCCGTAGCCTTGAGCGAGATGAGGTGCATTACCTGCGTATGGATGTGAGCAAGTTGAGAGCGAGACTATTTCACTATGAGTCAGAGGACTTACCTGACGTGGCCGAGGAGGAGGGCGGAGATTATTTTTTCTTTTTACGGCTGTACTGGCCGTCTGTACGTCTCTTTTTGCATAGTACATGACCAGTGATGATGCACATTTTTTTTAAAAGATGATATGATATATGTAAAAGAAATACAATGCATTAAATGAAAAGAGAACTTTTTGGAGAACTTATTGTGCCATGAGTTGTCTTATAAGTGTGTGTCTGGATTTTGTGTTGGGACATAGGAATCAGAACTGAGGCTCGACCAATGCTTTGACCGATGTCTCGGATTGACTTGTGTGAGATCCCTTTGGTTCCTTAGAGGTGTAGGCAATGGAAACTGTTACTTCTGAGAGTTTTGTCAGAGTTTGTAGAGTTCTTTGTCCCTGAATGTACTTCTTCTTGTTCTTGAACTACAACTGCTTGAGCTGATCTGGACTGTCTGATTTCTTGGTACCTGCACTTTTTTCTTTTTATTTTTTCTATTCAAGCCATTTTTGCCTGCAACGCTCTTTCGAGTTTTCACCATAGCCGGCTTTTTCCCGTCATTTTTGCCCGTGGCGCCCTTTTAGGTTTTCACCACGTCCCAAGTATTTGATCTTGCCTGCCCCTTGGCAATTATGTTGTTTTTACCTTCGGCGCCCTTTCGGGTTTTCACCAAGTCCGCTGTATGCCCACTGTTTTTACTCGGAGCGCCCTTTCGACTTTTCACTCCGCCCTTTTTGTTTAGACACACATTCTCTTTTTCTTTTTCATTTTTTCTTTTTTTTTTTGGATTTTTGGATAACTGCTGCGGCTAGAGGTTGGAAATCCGTCGTTGCCGGCCGATAGCAGCCTTTTAGCCCTTATCCTGAGTAATGATGATAGAGCCGTCGGTCTTAGCTATAGACCCTTCTGAGATGGATGGATGGATGAGTGACAGTGTTTCCTTTCGGGTTGATTTTTCTTGGGTACCTTGTTTTAGCTTCCCATTTTCTTTCTTTTTTGTTTTTTTCTTTATAATACCCCCCCCCCCCCCCCCCCCCCCCCCCCCTTTCTATTTTCTTTTGAATCCCTTTATTTGAAAAACTTATTGGTGGACGGAAATGGTTTCTCAGAAGTTTTAGTTTCGACCCTTTGACTTCAGCTCTACTAATGTAACTCTTGATAAGGTCAGAATGACTTACCCGTGAAAGATCTTCACTTTGTCGGCGTTGATTGGCTTAGGAAGATCCACCCCTCTCGTGCCGGTGAGTCAGAGGGCGTCTCCAGGAAGTACTTCTCTGATGATCAACGGTACGTCCCATGAGGGTTTGAACTTTCCTCTGGGATCCAGAAGGTGCAATAGTAGGATCTTCTTCATGACCATGTCGCCTACTTTGAAACTTCTTTTTCAGACTCTCTTGTTGTAAGCCCGAGCGATCATTTTCTGATAACACTGGGAATGACTTAGCGTACGCATATGCTTCTCATCTGCTAGCTGTAACTGATCAAATCTAGCCCGTTGCCACTGTCCTTCTTCAATTCTGCTTTCTAGTAACACCCGTAGTGACGATATTTCTAGCTCGACTGGTAGAACAGCTTCCATTCCATAAGTAAGCTCGAAAGGAATAACGCCTGTAGCAGACTGTACAGACGTTCGATAGGCCTAAAGTGCATATGGGAGCATATCTAACCAATCTTGATAAGTCACAACCATCTTCTCTAGTATCCTGACGATTGTCTTGTTTACGACTTCTACCCCACCATTCATCTAAGGATGGTAAGGGCTCGATCGATGACGTTGAATCTTGAACTTACTGAGAAAGTTATCCATCTTCTTATTAGCAAACGGGGTCTCATTATCTGTGATGATAGCATTAGGGATTCCATACCGGCATATGATGTTGTTCTTCATGAATTTGATCACCTGCAATCGTGGTGTAGGAGGCTGCTTCTACCCACTTGGTGAAGTAGTCGACTGCCACAAGTATATACTCATGACCGTTTGATGCTTTGGGACTAATCTTCCCAATGATGTCGAGTCCCCACATAGAGAAGGGCCAGGGAGTTGTCAGGTTATATAGTTCTGAGGAGGGGGCATGAATTTGATTTGCATGCTCCTGACACTTAAAGCATTTTTTAACATGCTGGCAGCAGTCTGTCTCCATGGTGAGCCAATAGTAACCAAGTCGTAGAATCTTCTTCGCCATCATGTGTCCGTTCATGTGTGGGCCATAAATTCCTTCGTGTATTTCTTTCATGATCTTTACAATTGTTTCATTGACGCATCGAATGAGGACTTGATTATAGGATCGCTTATAAAGAACTTCGCCACTGATGGTGAACTGGCCAGCCAAACGTTGGATGGTTCGGCGATCTGTTGCTGTTGCTGCCTCTGGATACTCCTGGGTTTCGAGATATTGCTTGATGTTGGTATATCAGGATTTGTCAGGGGTAGCTTCGGCTTCTTCTATTTGCAGGCAGAAAGCAGGTTCATCTTGAGTTTCGACTATGAGCTCCCATTCTGAAGCTCCTTTCGAGATCTCGAGCATTGATGCAAATGTAGCGAGAGCATCTGCAAACTGATTCTTGGCCCTGGGCATGTATGAGAAGGTGATTTCTTTGAATTCTTCGATTAGATTTTTCAAATACACATGATATGGAATCAACTTCTCGTCCTTGGTTTTCCATTCGCCATTAGTCTGATTGATGATAAGCTGTGAGTCTCCAAATACTCGTAGCTTTTTTACGCCCAAGATTATAGCTTCCCTTAGACCAACAATGCATGCTTCATACTCTGCCATGTTGTTAGTGCACTCGAATGCTATGCGCCTTGAGATAGGAATAGGGACATCGTCTAGGGAGTAGAGGATTGCTCCGATACCACTTCCTTTAGAATTTGCTGCGCCGTCGAAGAATAACGTCCACTCATCTTTCTTCTTCTTTTCTTCACCTTCAATGAGCAAGAGATCTTCATCGGGGAAGAAAGTCTCGAGCGGTTGATAATCCAAGAGAGAGTGCGCAGCGAGATGATCGGCGAGGGCCTGCCCCTTGATTGCCTTCTGAGTGACATAGGTGATGTCGAATTCAGATAAGAGTAGTTGCCATTTAGCTATCCTTCCAATGAGTGCTAGTTTCTCGAACAGGTATTTGAGCGGATCCATGTGAGCGAGGAGGAGAATAGGGAACACAATCATGTATTGACAGAGTCACTGAGTTGCCCAGACTGGGGCAAGGCAAGTCTTCTCGATCGGGGAATACCTGGTCATGTAGTCAGTGAACTTTCGGCTCAAATAGTATATTGCTTGTTCCTTCTTCCCGGTCTCGTTGTGCTGGCCGAGAACACAGCCAATGGCTTCTGCTGCTACCGAGATGTGTTAGTGCACTTTTTCGTGGCATACTAGTGCACCTTGTTTGTCAATCACTTACAGCTGTGAGTCTTGTGTCGGTTGAGCCCAATGAAGACGAAGACCGAAGACTCAAGACGTCCAGCCACATCAAGGAAGAAGATTCAGGTATATGAGATGCCTTGGTGCCTTAACCTCGACCAAAACCTATCCCCTTTGTATCCTTGATGACCTTGACCATATTTAGAACCCTTTAGTCATCATAGATAGGCCCTAGGTGTCTCATTTGATCAACTCTACCTAGGTCTATATGAACCAGCTGGAGAAAGAAGAACTCAGCTCAGCATAGAGGGGACCCAGGCTGGTCCGACCGGTCAAGACCGGTCGGCCAGCATTCCTGCTGGAATTACAAAGACCAGCCGACCGGTCATGACCGGTCGGCCTTCACAATAGAAGGGAAACAGCAAGGTGGGCCGACCGGTCATGACCGGTCGGCCAGTTATTGGCGTCCTGCATTGATCAGCCCTCCAGCAAGAGGGGCCGACCGGTCTTGACCGGTCGGCCTGGCATGATAAGGCAGTCCAGTGAGGGTGGCCGACCGGTCATGACCGGTCGGCCAGTGTATTTGGCCTAGGCTGTTTTCATCCTACAGCAGAGGGGTCCGACCGGTCGGGTCAGGTCGTTTATGACCGTTTTCTGCCCGTTTTAGAGCCGTTGGAGCCCTCTTTTCTATATATATGGTGCTCCATTCTTGGGCAAAGGGAGAGAAGTTTTTGAGAGCCCATTCCACACTTATCTTGTACATCATTTGGGGCCTCAAAGAGGAGGTTTTCAAGTCATATCCCTTGTGTATCAAACACAAGTATGGGCATTCAAATGCTATCAAGAAATGACTTGATTCCTCTCTCAAATCTAGAGGTGTGACACTATTCCACATAGGTATATCCTTTGTCCAAGACCTCTAGAAGACTCTCTAGGTGAATCTCCTAGTTGGAACAACTTACACATCCCATGTATGAGATTCACCCATCCTCCTAGCACCTTGGGCATTTCAAGGCATCGCATGCAAGGTGTTTGATCGAATGTGGCTGAGGCATTGGCGACGCAACGGCGGCACGATCGAGGGAGCAAAGGGAAGCTGATTGAAGCACGGGAGAGCGGAGATCAAGCAACCCAATCCAGCGCTAAACAAGGGGCTCATCCGACAAGTAAGTTGTCTTATTTGAGAGTCCATTTTAGAGTTTGTTTGTCAACTCGCCTTAGGGACGTTAGCCGTTCCTTGGCCCGTCAGCCGGGCCTAAACTAAGTCTCCAAGGGGGAGCCTCCGACACGGGAGTAAACGTGCGATAAGGTTGAGAGTTAGCCTATGTCTAAAACTCCGGATACGGTTGAGAGGTGAACCGATAAAACCTCCGTGTAAAGGTTGAGAGGTGAACCTCATTTAAAACCTCCGATAGTGAATGCCGGTGTGCTCAAAGGGGTTGAGTACTTGAACCGGGAGTGGAGTAGACACGTAGTCGAACCACTATACATCCTTGTGTTTGTGATTGTTCTTGAGCTCATTCTATCTTTGCATTGTTAGTTTAATTGCTTAATTATGAATGATTGATAGGAATGCATGCTAGGCACTTTATAGGCATCCCCACACATGATGTACCTTCACTGCTTGTGTAGACTTGAGCTCATTGATCCACTCTCATAAGTCTACACAAGATGCATAGGTTAGGAGCTTGACTAGTTGTATCATTTACTTCCTATGCATGCTTAGACTAGGTTTGTTTATTGCTTATCCTCTTGCTAGTCTTTTGATTGGACCCACCAAGGCTTGGAAGCCGAGGTGTTCTTGCTTACAAAGCTTATTTTATTGAATTGCATAAGTAGGCGAAAAGAATTTGGAAAAGGTCCATATCACCCCCTCTAGGTCCTTAGACATATCTCCGAGTATCTCTACAAGCGGTAAAACCGCAATTTCAAGATGTATAACAATAGTGGTCGTCCAAGAGTAGGCTACACTAGAACTGGAGGATTCATGAGATACTTCTTGATGTGGTCGAAGGCGACTTGGCAATTGTCATTCCATTCTTTTGGAATGTTCTTCCAAAGGAGCTTAAATATAGGTTCACAGATAGGTGTGAGCTGTGCGATGAAGCGACTGATGTACTGAATTCTACCGAGGAAGCCATGAATTTCTTTCTCTGTTCTAGGAGGGGGCATCTCGATGACTGATCTGGTTTTAGTTTCGTCGACCCTGATGCCATCCTCGCTCACCATAAAGCCAAGGAGTTTGCCTCCCATTGCACCGAAGACACATTTCTAAGGGTTGAGACAGAGCTTGTACTTTTCTAATCTATTGAATAACTCCTTCAGATCTTCAATGTGTCCTTCAATTGTGCGAGATTTGACGATCATATCGTCTACATATACTTCAAGCTCTTTGTTCATCATATCGTGGAATAATGTTGTCATTGCTCGCTAATATGTTACTCCTGCGTTCTACAGACCGAACAGCATTACCTTGTAACAGATGGTTCCCCAGGGAGTGATAAACGATGTCTTCTCGCGATCTTCGACGGCCATCTTGATCTGATTGTAACCCGAGAATCCGTCCATGAATGAGAAGATCTTGTACCCTGCAGTGTTGTCGACCAGAGTGTCGATATGTAGTAAAGGGAAGTCATCTTTAGGACTAGCTTTGTTGAGATCTCGGAGATCTCGGAAGTCGATGCACATTCGAACCTTACCATCCTTCTTCGGTACTGGTACGATGTTGGCGAGCCATTTAGGGTAGTTGGAGACTACCAAGAATCCCCCATTGTACTGCTTGATGACCTCATCTCGCACTTTCAGAGCCCATTCTGGCTTCATTCTTCGAAGTTTCTGCTTTATTGGCTTCATATTTGGCTTGGTTGGCAGATGGTGTACAACGAGCTCTTCATCGAGTCCCGGCATGTCTTCATATGAGAACTCGAAGTTGGACAATCTTGGAGTTAGGAACTCTATCATTCTCTGCTTCATCTCTGGTGGCAATGATTTTCCAATGCGTACTTCTCTAGGGATCTCGGGTGTCCCCAAGTTTACTACCTCAAAATCATCGGCTACAACATTGGCTTTAGATTCAAACTTTTTTAGGAAATCCTCTAGTTCAAGAGCCATGTCATCATCTTCCTCATCCCGAGCTTCGTCCAAACCCATGAGCTCGAAGTCTAATTCGATGTCAAAATCATATGATTTGACTTCAAACTCATGCAACTCTTTAGACGAACTTGGCACATTATTAAATGCAGGAAAAGAAATGTTTTTTAGTTTTTCAGAATTTTTTGGAATTGAAATGCTAGATACTTTTTACTTTTGAAAGTTTTTTATTTTTTTGAATTTTTGAAATTCACGGGACCCTGAACAAGTGGGCATTGCAGACCATGATTGATCCCAACTTGTCCTAGAGTACCGCTCGCTGCTTAAATTGGCGTTTTTTTTTTAAGCCAGAGCCCTCAGATGACTCTCTGGCTGATTAAGAAGTTAGGGGAACAGATGACCATTCAGGACCCCACACTCCTCCCCTGAAGAGGTGGGGGTTGATGATTTGGGCGAAGAATCACAGTCTGGCCCAATGACCATGATTTCTCGCTAGTTGAGTTCGAGATCTGAGTCATTCTCAGTCCCTCCCGGATCATTTACCTCGTATTGTAGTTCGTCTGGTTCCACAGCGAGACACAAGTTTGGAATCTGGACATCGGACCAATCCAAGGCTGGCCATTTCCCTTTCTTGGTCCAATGGATGGACTGCTTCTGCCCTTGGCTGAAGGTTGTTAATTCTGCAGAGATGGGCGGGTCGTGCCCCTTGTTAATTGATGCTGAGATGGGCAAGTTGTGCCCCTGGTTGGCTGGAATTGAAGTGGGTGGTTGTGCCCCTGGTTGATTGAAATTGAAGTGGGCAGGTTGTGCTCCTGGTTGAGAGCAGGTATCAGAGTACCCTGGTCCTGAATGTCACGCCCCAAATTCGGTTCTCGATGTCCATTCGCTATAACCTGAATTCAGATGTGGCAGCCTCCGTAGTACCCCGATCTCGGATCCTAACCCTACACGTTAGGTTCCGATCCTGGGATACCACAAGGAGGATTTTAGGGTCTGAATTTTTTTTGTAAACATGAGCATCACAATATGAGTACCATCAAAGACAAACACAATATTTCCAGTAAATCATTTCGTTTATATACAGTACTGGAAAGTAAATACACAATGCGTAAATATAAAAACTGTGCACAATCCGGCACCTCCTGCTACTGCACTCCCAACTCCAACTCAACGTTGCTGATACACTCTGGTATAACCTGCAGCGTAACAAACGCGCATAAGCTTCGAATGAAGCTTTGTGAGTGCGTGTGTGCGTGCACAATGCGTATGACAAGCATGATAAATATCAGAGTAAGCAGTAAAGCATGATGAGAACTTTAAACCAAGACTTAGCCAAATTAGGCAACACGATCATATGATATGAATAACCATCCTACAACGGCTATGCAAGCATGCAATACAGATAACTAGCCTGCCATGGCTATGCAAGCATGCAATACAGGTAACCAGCCTACCAAGGCTATATACTCAAACTATGCAATGGCATATAGGGCCTAATGTCGCATATAATGATCCAATGCATGTATGCAAATCACCACCTCTCAGTACAGTGGTCCAGATATGAACAGTCATAACGCAATCACGTAAGCAATGCAGGACTCGGAACTGGTAGCTCGCACAGTGTGGTAGCTCGCCCAGGCTTACAGCCCCGCCCACATCACACCCGCCCACGTCAGGACCGTCCAATACCATACAGTGATACCAATACCATCTCTGAAACAGAACATCACCGGGGTCTCACAGACCTCACTACTCACCAGTAGAATGCCAAAGCCTATCTGGTGTAATAGCGGACCTACTCACAGCTGGTCAAACTCAACCCACTTTGCCAACACTCTTCCGACAGGTTAGGTCAGACCTCCTTCCAAACTGACCACGTGCAGTGGAAAACACCGCCGTTTGGTATTCGGCATACTGGTGTATGATTCAACCACCCGGTCCTTGAATGGAGCACCCACCTTGGTACCAACGGGTTCAGGGACTTTCACCCAGGGACATCTATGTCATCCTGTTTAAAGATCACATATTTCCGATGTTCCTGCAAACCATGATGGAGCTGTGGTTGCAACGTGGTAACCATGCTATATGCGGCACAAGCAGACGGTGCGAAATGCAACCATGCATACAAACGTGGGACGACATGCCCGTGCAAGTCTCTAAAGAGCACCATAAAACTATAAGGTCTCAAATACAATGTCACCGTCAACTGGTAATGAACTGCACGACAATCACGACCGATATGGCCGGTTGATACAAGACAATCAGATGAGCCAAGCATTCATGATGCATGAGTCAAGTATACAGTATGAGTGCCAACAAGTAGTCCATCTACCACGATGGTAATAAATCAATCAAGTCCAACCTATTTGAGATATGATTAAGATGAGGGGACACATATGAATGATCGAGTCATAATGCGGGATGTCGCTAGCCAGGGAATCTCGCACCAAGGGCTACAAGGTATGCTAAACTATTCCTACCATACAGTGTAGGTCAGGATGATAGATTCCTGTCCTTGAATAGTCCCATACCCATTGGAGAGGTTTGCGATAGAGAGCACATGAATTACATTTGCGCGACTACATCTCGAATGCTTTATGAATGCGTTTATGCCCTAGTGGTCCCCAACAAACAATGGTGATTCGGGATGCATACTCATTACACATGCATGGTGGTCGTCAAAGCATAATATACTATATAGATCGCATAAGAGTATTCCAAATAACACTACGTGTGGCAACAGACATACTAAAAATAGCATAAAAAGATAATTCATTTATAATACAAGCAAACATAAAGAGATAAGACTCTAAATGGATGGTATACAACAACACAGATGGTCCAACAACTGAACGGTGTGGATTAACCTTCAATATTCAGATAACCCAAATGGAAAGGAAATGATTGAAAACACTACCGACACATCAAAGGTAGAACCTACTTGAGTGGCAAGAGTGGAATACCCAAAATTCTTTAGTACAGTGGAGATAAACACAATAATGGTCCGTAAAAGGAACGTCATAGAACGGGTTGCAAGATAGACAGGTCATGACAGAGAATCATAAATGGTAGGGAAATCTGAGATAGATGATCAATACGATGAGGTCCAAAAAGAGACGACAGGTCTAACCTCATACTGCAAGATAGGCTCCATATAATGGATGGCCTAGATGGCATACTAACGTCGAGGATTAGCCCCACACTCGTCCTAAAGGTAAACGGACGGTGTGGATGGGATATACATGATATGGTGGTCTTTAATAGTTGGGTATAAGGGTAGAAGGGGTGAGTCATATGAGTATACAAGCTGAGTTACCAAGATCAATCAACATGGTGAGTCAACAAGGTGAGTCAATAAGGCAGGTTGACAAGGCGGGTCAACATGGTGAGTTAACAAGGTGAATTGACAAGACGGTTCAAGAGGGTGAGTTTAAGAAAGTAGCCCTGTGACTTGGATCGAGCGAACTTTAGGGATGACCTTTCAATAAGGGTTTACACAACAAATCATCAAGGTGGATCCACGGGATGGACAACGCGGTCATTCGAACACGTACATTGAGGTGGTCCTAAGGCCATCCTGTACATAACATGCTAGGGTCCATTCATTTGGATGGTTTGGATCAAGCACAAAATTAAGGCGGTCCTTATGAATGGCCGACATACATATCGCACCATGGAGGCCAATGGCTGACGTGGATAGAACACATGCATAACAAGGTGGACCCGTGGTTGGGTATAACCGCACAAAGGAGTGGGGAAGCCACATACATCAATGGGCCCCAACAGTTTGGGATCAACCCGATATTTGTGCTTTACCACTAATCAAGTGAGATGGCAACCAAACACCATGGTGGGGCCCGCACACCACATGTGTGGAACCCTACCCATGGTTGAGTGACTTAAGAATAAGGAGAATGGCAAATAAACATAACAGATGGGTCCTGTAAAGTTTCCAAGGGTAGGCATTCAATCACCCTTATTTTCTACATGTGGCCCACCCAAAACTGGGCCCACACCCCTGCCAAGAAGAACGACAAGGTATACCCAACATTCATCAAGGTGGGACCCAAAGTTGGGCCCCATCACCTTTGGTCAGATGGATAAATAAACATTACAATGGCCCCAAGGAAGGTTTCAAAGGTGGGCATCAATGACCACTGTTTCCTACAATGTCGTCCACTTGAGGTTTGTATTTACCTCATTATGAGGGCCCACGGCCCTAAAATAATATGGAAAAACAGATGGGTGGCATACATAAAACAGATACATCGTGGTGGGACCCACAAAGCATAGCACCCAAATGGGCCCCAAGAGTTTTGAATCAAACTAATATTTTTATTTTCTCCTTCATCCATATCCATGTGATCTTATGAACAGGTTGGATGACAAATAAACATCACTGTAGGGTTTCAACGGTAGAGATCATTATTCCCACTGTTTCCCGTGACATGGCCCATTTGAGGTTTGGATATGCTTAAATTTTGGCTTAGCCACTAAAATGAGCTGGAAAAACATATGGACGGAATAGATAAAGCGCATACATTCTAGGTGGGTCCCACAAGTGGGCCAGCCTCTGGACAACCCAACCAGCCCACGGCCAGCGCCCTTTTTTTCTTTTTTTTTGTTTTATTTGTTTTATTTTTTATTTTTATCAAGTGGGGCCCACAGAAGTTTTCGATCAAGCTGATATTTTTGTTTTCCCTTCTCCCATGCATGTATGAACTTATGAACAGGTTGGATCTCAAATAAACATCATGGTGGGCCATAAGAAGTTTTCAACGGTAGGGCCACTGTCCCTACTATTTTCTTCCAAGTGGGGTCCACTGGAGATTTGGATCTGTCTCATTCTTGAGGCCATGCCCTAAAACGATCTCCCTAAATGGATGGACGGTATGGATATAGCACACACATCATGGTGGGACCCACAGGGTGGCCTCCAGCTGGGCAGCGAGCCCAGCGTCCGTGGACGCTGGTACACCCAGCGCCCGGACGCCTCTCCTTTGTTTTCTCTCTTTCTTTCTTTCTTTCTTTTTTTTTGTTTTTCCATGGTTTTCGCCCAGTGGGGCCCACAAGAGAATGATCCACTCCGTCTATCAGGTTCCCCAGCTCGTGGGGGACTCAATGAGCCCTATATTGGACAGCTTATAAGATCTACAAAATGAAAGATGGGCCAGAGAAATTCCAACAGTAGGAGTCATGATCTCCACTGTTTCAGGTGGTGCGGTCCGCTTAAGATTTGGATCTGGTTTGTACTTGGGCCCTGCCCCTAAACTGGACTGGAGAAACAGATGGACGGTGTGGATGGAACACAAACATCAAGGTGGGTCCCACGAGTGGGGACCCATTCAACCATCCAGGTGACGCTGGACTGTTCCAGCGTTCTGACGCTGTGAACGTCTAGCGTCTGGATGACGTATATTTTTTTTTCTCTTGATTAGTACAAGTGGGGCCCACATGGGTATGATCCACACCCTTCATCAGGTTCCTTAGCTCATGAAGAACCAGTAGAGTCCAATATTGGACAGGTAAAAACATTCACAAACATCACGGTGGGCCCAAGAAGTTTCGACAATGGACATCCTTATCTCCACTGTTTTCCTATGGTGTGGTCCACCTGCGATCTGGATCTGCTTCATTTTTGGTACCTAGCCTTAAAATGGGCTGGAGAAACAGACGGACGGCGTGGATCAAATACATGCATTAAGGTGGGTCCCACGAGTGGGCCCCATGGATTTCGCCCAAATTGGGCTACGCCTATGTGCTGCTGGGCAGCAGCGTCCTCTGGACGCTGGCTGTCCAGCAGTCCCCTCTTTTTTTCTTTTTTTTTTTGTTGGTTGAGCCTTGACCAGTGGGGTCCACACGTGTAGGATCCACTCCCTCCATCAGCTAGGCCATCGCATGGTGGGCCCACATGGTGGACAGCGTGGATGAACTACATACGTCATGGTGGGCTGTTGGCCACACTAAATATGCCACAAAATGGGTCCCAAAGTGGGATCCACACCATCAAAAGGTGGGACCCATTCATGGACGATCCAGCCCATCCATCACATTGCCTATCACAAGGTGGGCCCAAGGAAAGAAAACGAAAAGTAAACGAGAAAAAGGGGAAAAGGTTTGCACTCACAATGATGGTTGGACGGTTGGATTGCCGATCGGACGGTCCGGATGATGATCGGGGTCCTCCAAGCTTGATCTCCTCCTTCAATCTCTCTAACTCTCTCTTTCTCTCTCTTGATCTCCCTCTAAATCTCTCTACTTCTCTCTCTTCCTTCTCTTCTCTCTCTCTCAAATCTCTTTCTCTCTCCTTGCAAATAGGGAAAAAATGAGAAGGCCACCCCCCCTTACTTATGGCTCTTGTATGGGAAGAGGGGGGTGCATGATGTAATGATGATGATGATGAGAGATGACATGGGAGGAATGGGTTGGAGTTGACTTTGGTGAGAGAGGAATGGGATAGGTATGGTGTGTGTAGGTTAGGGTAATGATAGGGGTATGGGTGAGGGTGATGGTGATTGATTTGACATGTTGTTGGGATTTGTGCAAGTGGGGCCCACGCCACACGCGCGTTGCGCAGCCCACCTCGGATTGCACAAAAGTACGCATCTTTCACACCGCCTATCGCAATGAGGCGTGCCGCGCGGCGCTGGAATCGTGGCGCCCGCGCGGTTGCAAGAGTACAAGTCTTAGGTCGTTGCGGTACTAATTCAGGGTCGCGATCAAGGCTCGCTAATCTGGTCCATCCGGGACGTACCGGTACCGGAAACTAAACGTACGAAGGGCACTTCAGGGTACGGGTCTTACACTGAAGCTGTTGTATTTGTTTTTCTTCTTTGTCTTCATCCTCTCCTTGTTCTTCTGGAGGCTTAGATGGTTTGAGGATCCAGTCCCATCGAATGGGGGGCCACATGGCCCAAGTTAGGCTCATCGGGAGGCCTTTGTGTAGTGCGGTTGGTTGATTTCTTCTTGGATCTCTGCAAGGGTCTCCTGGCCCGATGAATTGAATGGGTGAACACCGACGTTTCTTTTTTCTTTTATCCATGACGACTGATCTGTCCCGAGTCCCCATTTGATTATATACTAGCAGCATTTTTCTAAACCTGAAATGATTCTTCATCCGATACTTGAGGCTCAGATGTTCTGCTGGTGAAAAGACACAATCCACACTTATCGGTTCTAGATTGGTGATAGCATTCACAGTCTCGAATTCAAAACTATGAAACGGGACGTCTTCTTCAGAGTGTTGGATGTCAATGACAGGGATATCTGGTTCGATGGCAACAACATTAGAAGGAATGATGAGCTCCTTCTCTATATGGACAGAGATCACTTGATTTCCATAGATATACTTCACCCGTTGATGCAAAGTTGATGGCACAGCTCCAACCTTGTACAGCCAAGGTCGTCCGAGCAACATATTGAAAGAGGGTGATATATCCAGGATTTGGAATGTGATGGTGGAGATTTCTGGACCTATCTGCACTTCTATGTCGACCTCTCCTTCCACTGACCAGCGGGTGTTGTCGAATGCTCTGACATACATGGTGCTAGGTTGGAATGAGGAGGGACCGATTCCCAAGCTTTCACAGTCTTGAGCGGGCAGACATTTAAGCTTGAGTCATTATCGATAAGGACCAGCGGGACACAAAGGTCTTTATATCGTAAGGCTATATTGAGGGATCGCCCATGGTCGCGCCCTTCTGGTGGTAACTCATTATCACTGAAGGTGATGGCGCGTGGAGCTAGGAGCTATCCGATCATCAATGCTATCATTTCAGGTGCTGTATCGGAGGAGACATGGGCATCGCTCAGGATTTTGGCGAACATTTCTTGGTGTATGTGAGATGTGCAGAGTAGCTCCCATACCGAGATTTGGGCAGGGATTGCCTTGAGCTGAGTCGCCACATCATATGCAGCTTCGTTTTTATTGTCGAGGCCTGAGAGAGCGCTTTTGGGATCTCTTTTGTTCTGATTATCTCTTCGGATGCAACGCCCATTGGGATTCATATTTCCTACCTCTGCACATTCTGGATAATGTCACGGGACTTCTTTATACTTTCTCTCTCCTTTGCTTTCTAAGACCACTGGTTCTTGTAATGGTGCTGGTGTGGGTATCAGATCTTCCTCATATGGAGCTTTTGCCTTGAAGACTACATTGTTACCTGTGCTGAAGGGATAATATCGAAGCTTGTCTTCATAGATCACATAAGGTCCTAGTCCTGGCTTGGCTGTTCCTGGAGCAGGAGGTTCCCATGGAATGAACACTGGTCCTCTTGATATGGTGAGGGGTTTCTCTGTTCGGCCCAGCTATTGTAATGTAATTGACACACCTCCGGGATGTCTTTGTGGCTTGGGGACAGAACTTGCCCCTTGCAATATGACTAGCTTGACTGGAGGAGCCCCTTCTAAGACAATGGGCTCTTGCTGCTGATGAGTATAATCCCTCCATTGCGGATTGGATTGTTCCTGAGCTGAAATTGCCTCTTGCAAAATGACAGGTTCGTATGCAGGGCTCGATGTATGACTGTACTCCTTCCAAGATGACCGGCTCCCAGCATGAATGATTGTAAGGTGCCCCTTGCAAGCGGACAAGCCCTTGAACAATTGGTGCATCATATGGAGGTGCTCCTTCAAGTACTAACGGCTCGGAGACTGAAGGAGAAAAGGGGTTTGCCCCTTGCAAGATCGGAGGAGAATTTGTTGGCCCATAAGTATAAGCATGAATGGACTGGATAGGGGAGAAGAAGTGATCGAGATGCTCTCCTTCTTCTATGCTTTTGACGGTAGGGCCACGAGACGAACTGGGGTCCGTCGGATGCTGAGGCAGAGGATTTTGAAGGATATTGGTAGGAGTTGCTGGAGGAGTTCCAGGGACCGAGATGACGATCTTGCGGTCATCAATCAAATTTTGTATGGCATTCTTCAGAGTCATACATCGATCAGTGGTGTGGCCACGCCTTGATGGTAGGCACAATATTCATCTTCTCGGTAGTTCGGAGGTAGAGGATTTGGAGGAGGCCTGGGTGCCATTAGAGTGAGTAACTGCTTTTGTACCAGCATAGCCATGACTTGACTGAGTGGCTGAGTGAGAGGAGTGAATTTCTTAATCTCCCTGTAATTCTGCCTATTCTGATATGAGATTGGCCGTTCCCCCTGAATTGCTGTTGCTGTCGAGGTGGTTGTGGTTGTGGCTGTGGCTGTGGTTGAGGATTTGGTTGTGATAGGGGAGGCTGTGGCTAATATCTCTGAGGTTGATGTTGAGCCTGATTCTGCTGA
The DNA here is from genome assembly GCA_003013855.2 of Liriodendron chinense. Lineage (NCBI taxonomy): Eukaryota > Viridiplantae > Streptophyta > Magnoliopsida > Magnoliales > Magnoliaceae > Liriodendron > Liriodendron chinense. The sequence goes on from ML058552.1 coordinate 3,890,584, forward strand.
TACGGTTGACGTCCTTATGGGAGAGCATATTGGTTGCCCTGAGCAGTGGCGATGATTTTGTTTACCTCTGTCGGGCGAGGAGGAGAACCGCTGCGGTTTCCATTTCTATATCCAATATGTCTTCCTTCCACTCTATTCCGTTTGACTGGAGTGGCCTGATGAGGCCATGAGGAGATTGTCCTTGCTCGGATTCCTGCTTTGACTTGCTCTCCAGTACGGATCAATTGTGAGAAATTCGCATATGGATGCGAGATGAGATATCCAGATATGCCAGGATATGTTGAATGAACAATCATGGAGATTTGTTCTTCTTCATCGATAGGTGCCGCATGCTGGCTGTCATAGCTCGCCAACGTCTCACATAAGCTGATAACGTTTCGTCACTCCTTTGCCTGAGAGCCGCGAGGTTGGCTCTCCTGGGTGCCATGTTGAGATTGTATGCAAATTTGTTGATGAAAGCCTAGGAGAGTTGCTCCCAAGTCCTGATGTGATAGCAGTTTAATGATGTGTACCAGTCTAGGGCATCGCCCTTTAGAGATTTTTGGAACAAACGAATGAGGGCTCCTTCATTTCCTGAGATTGCACTCAGCTCTCCACAGAAAGCCTGGAAATGTGCCATGGGACAATCGCTGTCGTCGTATCTTTTGAATTTTGATACCTCAAAGTTTTGAGGTATCTGAGCATTTAGAAAAGGACACAAGTCTTTGAACTTGGTCGAAGGTAGATCGATTCCCTGTTGTAGCTGAAGTTGATTTTGCAAGATCTGGAACTACTCCCGCAACTCGTCCAGTCCTACATGATCTACTCGAACGATTGGTACCTCTTGAAGTAAGGCACGTTCTTCTTCAGCATAGTGGTCGATGTTTTCGACCCTATGGGCTTGCTGAAAAGCAACCGCGAGTTACTGAAATTGATTCGATGATTAAAATGGATTCTGACGAACTTGTGGTTAAAATGACTATAATTGAGCTGGAGATTGTACTGAAGGTTGAACTGGAACTTGCTGGAAATTAACTGGAGATTGCTGGATTGAAGATTGCTGGAAATTAACTAGAGCTTACTGAATTGAAGATTGCTGGAAATTAACTGGAGTTCCATCGGTGGGGATGTGCTAAAGTTGAAAGGTGCTCTTGTTTGTAGGAGGCTGAGATACTAGGAAGTGACCCCCTTGCTAGGTATTCGCCAATGTCTGCTGATTGATATAGGCTTGACACTAACCCCCATTGTAGGCATTCGCCAGTGTTGTCCCTGCTATTGGAAGTTGAATTGAAATCCCATCGGCGGGGATGTGCTGAAATTAAGTAAAGGTCCCATCAGCGGGGACATGCTGGGAAAGAAAAGGGGTCCATCAGTGGGGACGTGCTGAAATCTACTGAGATTGTTGCTTGCAAGATTGATTAAAAGTTGACTTGAACTTCCTGCGACGGGAATGCTTGTCGTCGTAGGAAGGAATTGAGGAGGATGCCCCATAGCGAAGGGCTGAGATGGCTATTGTCGGTAGTCTTGGGCAGACTCCGATGGTTGTGCTTGATTTGAACTGGAGGCCGGAGGAACCCGGCATGGCTGCTGAGATTGCTGAACTGGGCCAACTTGATTATTAACTGTTGTGGTAGCTTGTGTTTGTATGAATTGCAAGAGCATTTCTTGCATTGCTTTCATTCATTGTGCTAATTCTTGCATGATTGGCGTATTCTCACTTGGCTGTTACGCTGGAGGTTGTGCTTCGGTCATGTCGAGGGCAGGGACGAGGTGAACTTCCTCTTCGTGGTCGGACATGGCTTGCTGAGCTCAAGTGCGAATTATGCTGCGGAAGGGAAGTTGTTTCCAAAGACGTTGAGCTCGAGGAGGCACAATGGTGATGAATATGCTCTAATCTTTTTTTTTCTTTGGATTTTGGGATTTTCTATTTTTTTATTTTTAGATGGAATGCTTTGCAGATGAGATTGTATGAGGACTAATGACTTTCAAGTACAAGAAGGATTATGTTTTTCAAGTTGGATCACGACTAGTGGGACTAGCATATCCCCAGTGGAGTCACCATTCTGTGGACGTCGCCTTTTCGCGCTCTCGACCCTTCCTTTCGAAAAAGGGGGATGTGCACGCGAATCGTCGTTGTGCCACTGGCTCGCCTCGTTCTTAAGGGCTTTTTCGGTTGTCAGTGTTAAACTGGATATATTTGAATGAGTTCGTATAAGACCTAGAGTCGCCACTAACTAGTTACTTTCGAATCTACAGTCGGCTAGACCCCGTAAAAATGTTAGAGAAGGGAATCTGAAGATTCCTTCCTCTAAAATGACTCCTTTTGATCTGCGGCCAGAGATTCGAGGTAAGGGATCATGGTTACAAGGTGGGAAGATGTTAAGCACCTCACTCTGCCCATACCGAAGTACGGTCTCTACTTCACATGATCAAACTAATACTTGAAAGTCTGATTTAATCCTCGTATACTCTCATGAATGATATGATGCATGAATGTAAGTCTGAACAGTAAGAGTTTCTGATGGGCAGGTTTCCATTAACAGGCAAGCCCAGAGCATACATTCGAACTGACAGGTGCTTTATGCGGGATGCATTCTGTGTATTTGATTAATCAAAGTGCTTGCAGTGATATGATAAGCAGGGGGGTTGGAAGAATAGTAAATGTTGCACTGATGCTAAATGCGAATGAGATGATGCTAGTAAAAGAGTGGTTGGATGGACGAAGGTGTCGCAAGGGTTTGGTTCGAGTGGCTAGATCAGGACTTGGGTAGCTTGGGAGACTTGAACCAGGGTCAGGCTGGGCTAGACCAGGGTTAGGCTCTTCTCACTCGGGCTCTCCTTGGTGGAGGAATGGACTAAAAGGATGGAGCTGGTTCGAAATTTATGTATTTGTTTTGGGTGTTGAGGGATGCTGTGAATGAGAAGGAACGAGGGTATTTATAGTTGCGAGCAGTGGCAGCTCCCGTAAATAGGCTTGGGCGGCACCCTAGGGACCACCCGTACGGCCGTGCTGCTCCAATTTCAGGAGCGTACGGCCCCCGAACTTGAAGCAGCAAAGCCTGAGGTTTGAGGTTCGGAGCTACTCCGAAGTTATGGCTTGGAACCAGGTGAGTTGACTGGGTTTGAAAAATGGATTGACACGGTGAGTTGACTGTGTGCAAGGGCTAGACTGACCCGATGAGTTGACTCGGTAATTTGACTCAGCGGGTTGACTGACCAAGTTTGACTTTTTGGGAATTTTTTTACTGGTTTTTCTTATGGGGGCTTTTTCAGGTTGATGTTTAGGGTGAGTCGACTGGATTCAGGCTTGATCTAGGTTATGGATTGGGGCTTACAAGGGTGAGTTCGTGTTGAGCTCTTAATTGTGCATATTCTAACCCCAATTCATCACTCATTATGCATGGTTTTCATGATTTAAATACTAATCTAATGCATGGATTTGTGATTGAAGGAATGAGAGTTAGGCTTCACCATTCGGATGCTTAGAGGCCCTTCTTACATGCCTTGAAGATCAAAGAAATAAAGGACAAGAGATGGAGCAAAGGAGTAATGAAGATGGAGGAGGAAAAACTAAGAAAACACATGTTTTTAGCCTGACCAACTAGCCGACCGACCAAACTGCCCAGAAACAGCAATTTTGCTGTCCAATATTTGTGAAGGCCGACCGGTCGGCTGGTGGGTCGGCCAGTGTAGTAAAACGTCCAGAGAGTTGGGTTGCTTTCTTTCAAGCTCCGGTCGACCGGCCAAGGGGGTCTGACCGGCCGGCCAGTGTCCTGATTGCACTAGGATGTTTCCAAATTCGGATTTCGCTCCGCAAGAGCGGTACTTCTCCGCAAATTCTCAGATTTCTTCTATAAAAGGCCACCTCCACTCTCTTCCTAGGGAGCTAGCAACATGGGGAGAAAAGGATTCAAGACCTTAGGAGGCTTCCTAGCCTCCTACAACTAGTTTTCTTCTTCTTCAAGTTCTAGTTCTAGTTTGTTTTTATGCTATTCATTAGCTAACCTCTTATCTAGAGCTAAGAGGTGAGGCTTATAGTTTACTTAGATGTTTTAATTCGTTTTATAGGTTTCAAGTTGGATTTATTAAAGAACAATGATTTTTAGAAGTTTGAATAAAGTTCTAAGCAGTTTTTCTTAATCTTATGATGGCTCATGGATGTTTGGAAGAATTGCTTTAGTTCTTAATTGATTTGCATGGATCTAGACCTGTACACTCTGAGGAATCGGATTCAATACGCTCTAGACCTTTGATCCTCATGTGGGAACTTCATACCAAAAGTTCTACTTTTCCAGAAATTTTGAAACATGTATTGTTTGTTTATGTGATTTGAATCAAGTTCAAACCATGGTATTAATTAAGCTTTGTGACAAGGTTTGATGATTATTATGGTTATGATCTTAATCTATTGGAATTAGGGTTGACCTATGCAATTGAGTGTGCTCAAGTCCTAACTTGAATTGAGGGAATCATGTTGATGAACAACACATGTGTTGGATTGCTTTGATAATATAACCGCTCTAATCATCCGGCTAGATAGGATTTAATTTCGATTCTAGTTGAGTAAGTGAGAAACCACAGCAAATTATGCATCAAAGGAGAGCTATAAGTGAATCCTTGATGCTCTAGTTATCCTTTCATTATCAGATTTTCCTATTTCATGTTTAAAACTGATTTCATAAACCTCTTAAGATTTTAGTTATTAGGATAGTTGGAATTGTTTACTTCCTTCCCTGTGGATCAACCTCGGTCTTACCGAGATTATTACTACATCACAACCCTACAATTGAGGCGAGCGAACAGTTCGGTTGGGTTTGGATATGGGATTTGGGGGTATGGTCCTCCATTCATTCAGCTATCTCTACCAACATTGTAGCTAAAGGTAGGGGTGCTTACAGAGAGAAGTCATGAATTTATTGTTAAAAGGGTCCTTTGAAACTACATTGGAGACATTGAAAAGAAGCCTTGACGAATCACGTCAGAAAGACCTGGATCGGCCAGAAGAAAAGAGGAAATCAACATAAGGAAATATGCTAAACCCGCTGAACAAATCTGGACCTGACCGAGGGCCCGACCAACATCTGGTCGGGTGCCCGATATTCAAAGTGAATTTCATCAAACCTTGCTGGACGAATTGAAGTATGGTCAGGTGCCCGACCAACACTATGATCGGGCGCCCGACCAACGCCTGATGACCGACATAAGTGCGTAAATTGTTATGCAATCCAAGCTAGTTCGTGGTTTTTCTTAAAAAAGGACACCTTGACATCCTTACTAAGGTATCCTAGAAGAGTTCTAAGTTCATGGGGAGCAAAGGAGATCATCGTGGAGAGATCATAACTCCTCTAACTCCGGTTTTTCTAGTTTTCTATGCTTTTAATTAGTTTTTCTTTTTGTTTTTAGTTCAAGTATGACAATGCTTGGCTAAAACCTCTTAGCTAGGGCTAAGAGGTGATGCTTGTAGCTAGTTTCCATATTGAATTTGTTTAATTCAAGTACATTTACTTAAAGTTTAGATTTTTAAGTTCTAGTTTGAATAAAGTTAGTATTTTTTGGATGTTTTATGAGAGTTCATGTGCTTCGAACATGGGTTCCTTGCAATTTTCTGAGATTATCATGTTTTGATTTATTAGATTCGAATTGTAGTAACCGTAGAGTATACCATAGTCTCTTGGCATGGTTGTTACTTCGAAGGCTACATGGTTGAATTCTATGTGCTTCATTAGAACTATAATCTAATTTTCTGACTTAAGTGGGATTGTTTGTATTTGAATGCTTAATCTTCCAACTAGATGAGAGATAGAACATCGAATCTAGTTGTGTTTATGCTTGGATGAATGAATTCACATGAAACTACTACAAGTGGATCCTTAAGGCCTTAATTCCATTAATTAATAGATTTTTGCAAAAGCTATTGTTTTCCTTTATTTTATAAAATCAAACTTCAAATTGTGAAATTCAAAGTTGCTAGAATAGTTTGAATTGGTTTATCCTAATTTCCTGTGGATCAACCTTGGTCTTACAAAGAATTATTACTACATCGCGGCCTTGCACTTGAGGCGAGCGAACAAGTTTTTGACACCGTTGCCGAAGAAATCTAGGTTAAATGGTTCTTAATTGTTTTAGTAGCTATAGAAGTAGTTAGGTTTTATTGTCTTCTTAGGATTAGTTTTTCTGAATTATAGAACTAACAATATTTGTTTCGTTTTATAAGAAGTTCTTCTAGTTCAAGCAAATCGGGTACTATCCTTCCAACTTGAGCTCTTTTAGTTTTCAGTTTTTATTTTTAGATTTTAGGACTTAGGATTAGTTTTAATTTTGGATTGTGTGGTTTGTGTCCCGTTGGGAACGTGACCACAACAATCGTCTCCAAACCGATGGTGGTTTAGTTGGACCACTCTCCGTTCATAGACGAGTCCGAAAATCTGTAGAACATCGTGAAAATTTTGGAAGTATGGATCAAATTCCATTAGGGAATCCTCCCCACCCTACTCCAACCACAAATGCAAATCATAAAGGAGTAGGAGAGAATGAGGTACACAATGCTCCTCTAATGAGATCTTTACGTGATTACCTACAACCTAGCTCATGCAACTACACCTTCATGTGTGATTCTCCTAACCACCAGGGGAAATATTGATATAAAGCCAGGGGTAATTCAACTTTTACCAAAGTCTTATGAGTTAGATTCTGACAGCCCATATCTACACTTGAAGGAATTTAAATAAGTGGTGGCTACTTTGCAATACGCTAATATTTCTGAAGATGCCATCAAACTTAAATTTTTTCCCTTTTCATTAAAAGAAAAAGCCAAGGGTTGGCTTCATTCTCTTAGACCACATTCGATAGGAATATGGAATGAGATGACTCGGGAATTCTTGAAAAAGTTCTTCCCGGCTCATAAAACAAACACCCTTCGAAGAGCTATAATGAATTTTTCGGTTAAAGAGAATAAGTCATTCTTCCAATGTTGGGAAAGGTTCAAGGACCTCCTACTTGCCTGCTCACATCATGGTTATGAAAGCTGGTAAATCATAAACCTCTTCAATGATGGATTAAATTCCAACATGCGCCAATTCATAAAGATGATGTGTAACGGCGAGTTTATGAGCAAAAATCCAGATGAAGCTTGGAGTTACTTGGATATGTTGACCGAGAGTGCCCAATCATGGAATACCTCGGACAAATCTAGTAATCTCAAGCCTCCTCAACAAAAGGAAAAAAGGAGACATCTATATTCTTAAAGAAGAATATGATGTTAATGCAAGGCTAGCCAACCTCACAAGGAAAGTCGAGGCCATGGAACTTAGCAAGAGTGAAGTTACAAAGCCCACTAAAGCTATTGAGAACATATGTGGAATTTATGCCAGTAGTACACACGCTACACAAGATTGTCCTACAATTCCTGCGTTTCAAGAGGTGTTACAAGAATACGCAAATGCCACATATAGATATCAATTGCCTTTTAACGAACCGGTAGGTAACACGTATAACTCTACTTGGAAGAATCATCCTAACTTTAGTTGGAGGAATGGTCCTACGACCAATCCTACCAACTCTCAAGGAAGGCCACCCATGCAAAACATGGCCCCACCTCAATTCTCAATTGAGGATACCCTAAAGGCGTTTATGCAAGGGCAAACGCAAATAAGTCAATCAAATCAGCAAATGTTCCAAGAGCTTAAAGTCTCCGTTGATGAGATTAAGGGATGCTAGAATGTTAGGGAAGGGACATTTCCAACCCAACCTTAGCCCAATCCAAAGCAAATACATGAAGTAAGCATGCCTAATCTCTGAAACCAACATGTGGAGCAAGCCAAATCCGTCACCACTCTTAAAAATGGTAAGCAAATTGATAAATCTATTCCGGTGAAGGCCGACAAGCCTAATGATCCGGTAAATTCTGAGGATGAGGACAGATCTAACTCAGTCCCACAAGAAATGGAACGTGTTTATAAGCCCGTAGCACCATTCCCTTCGAGATTGGTTGCTTCAAAATCTCTCACAAACTCTCATGATATTTTAGAGATTTTCAGACAAGTTAAGATAAACATTCCATTGCTTGATGCCATTAAACAAATCCCCTCTTATGCTAAGTTCCTAAAGGACCTATGCACAACCAAATGCAAATATAATGTGCAACAAGAGGCCTTTTGAATGAGCAAGTGAGTGTCATTCTCACTCAAAAGACCCCCCCCCCCAAAAAAAAAAAAATTCAAGGATCCCGATAGTCCCACAATTTCATGCATCATTGGTGACTACCGAATTGAACGTGCATTGCTAGACTTGGGGGCAAGTGTAAATTTAATCCCATATTCGGTATATTAACAATTGGGTCTTGGTGAATTAAAACCCACCAAAACCACGTTGCAACTCGGTAATAGATCCATCCGTGTATCGAGAGGGATTGTTGAGGATGTCTTGGTCCAAGTTGATAAATTTTACTATCCGGTAGATTTCATTATCTTAGACACACAACCGGTATTGGATGCTAGCACTCAAATACCAGTGATTCTAGGCCTGCCTCTCCTTGCTACATCAAATGCAATAATAAATTGCCAGAATGGGGTAATGCAATTATCCTTTGGAAACATGACATTAGAGGTGAATGTGTTCCACTTGGGAAAAAGGCATAGGGATGTTGATGATGATGAGATCTTCGAGGTAAACATGCTCGAATCTTATGAAGAAGAAGAGCTTCTCCAACTTGAACCACTAGAAAGCTTGGAGACATGCTTGGAACATTTCGAGGATTCCAAAGACCGCATCATTAGCGCAATTGTGCAAGCATTGAATATTAAGAAACCGGTAGTTGGTACTAGCCAGTGGAGGTCCCCATTTTGAAAGATTGCCAGCAACCACATCAAGGCCTCTACCGTCTAACATTAAACTGCCAAAGCTTGTCCTTAAACCATTGTCATCTGAGCTGAAATATGTATATTTGGGTCAAGATGAAACATTCCCAGTGGTCATTGCCTCTCACCTAAGAAGAGACCAAGAGCTCAAGTTGATTGAGCTACTCAAAGAACATAGGGGAGCCATAGGTTGCATAATAGCAAACATCAAGGGGATAGACTCTTCGGTTTGCATTCACCTTATACATCTCGAGGAAAATGCGAAAACGACTAGACAACCTCAAAAAAGTTTAAATCCAAACATGATGGAGGTTGTCAAAGCCGAGGTGTTAAAGCTACTAGATGTGGGTATCATCTACCCCATCTTGGATAGCCAATGGGTGAGTCCTACCCAAGTTATCCCTAAAAATTTCGGTATTACCATTGTTGAGAACACCAACAACGACCTTATACCGACTAACTGACCACCGGTTGGCGAATGTGCATAGATTATCGAAAGCTAAACACGATCACTAGGAAGGACCACTTCCCTCTCCCATTCATAGATTAAATTTTGGAGAGGTTAGGCGGGTCACTCCTATTATTGCTTCCTCGATGGCTATTCCAGCTATAAACAAATTGAGAGAGCCCCGGAAGATCAAGAGAAGACTACCTTTATATGCATGTTTAGCACCTTCACATATCGAAGGATGCGATTCGGACTATGTAATGCACCCACCACATTCCAACGATGCATGTTGAGTATTTTCTTAGACATGGTGGGTGAATTTCTCGACGTTTTCATGGACGATTTTTTCATTTTTTGTTGTACTTGTAAGGAGTGCCTTAATCACTTAAAATTGGTCTTGACAAGGTGCGAGGAGAAGAACCTTGTCTTAAACTGGGAAAAGTGTCATTTCATGGTACAAAGAGGAATAGTCCTTGGACATATCATCTCGTCCAATGGAATAGAGGTAGACCGGGCCAAAATCGATATAATTTTCAATCTACCACCACCCAAAAAGCATACGCAATGTGCGGTCCTTCCTTGGACATGTCGGCTTTTATAGAAGGTTCATAAAGGATTTAGCCATATTTCTAGGCCCTTATGTAGCCTTCTCTAAAAGGAGAACCAATTTAAGTGGAGTGCCGAATCTTAATTAGCTTTTTCAAAGCTGAAGACGTGTTGACAACTGCTCCTATCATGCAACCACCGGATTGGTCCATCCCTTTTGAGTTAATGCGCGATGCGAGCGATTATGCTATTGGGGCGGTGCTAGGCTAAAAGAGGGATAAGAAGCCCCACATTTTCTACTATGTGAGTAGGACCTTGAATCCTACCCAAGTCAATTACTCGACTACGGAGATGGAGCTACTAGCCGTCATTTTTGCCTTGGACAAATTCAGGCCTTACTTAATAGGATCCAAGGTCATTGTTTACACAGATCATGCGATGCTGAAGCACCTTCTTTCTAAGAAGGATGCTAAGCCCTGTTTGCTTAGATGGATTCTACTCCTTCAAGAATTCGATTTAGAGATCAAGGACAATAAGGGGGTAGAGAATGTGGTGGCAGATCATCTATCCCACCTAGTCCTACCCAATTCCATTGACAAGTCACCTATTAAGGACTCATTCCTTGATTAGCAACTCTTTGTTGCTATACATCCACCATGGTATGCTGACATGGCCAATTATCTTTCCACAGGTGTGATGCCGATTCATTAGACTGCGCATGACAAACGAAAATTTCTAAGTGAAGTGCGCAGATTTTTCTGGGATGAACCTTTATTGTTTAAGTATTGCCCAGATCAAATAATTAGTAGATGTGTCCCTAATGATGAATAAAATTCTGTCATCTCCTTTTGTCATAATCAAGCATGTGGTGGTCATTTTTTCGTCAAGAGAACCACTGTAAAAATTCTACAGTGTGGTTTTTAATAGCCCACTCTATTTAAGGACACCCACAAGTTTTGCAAAGCATGTAAGCACTAGTCAAAAGCTAGGAGAATTGTCCCATCGAAATATGATGCCTCTAACCCCAATTCAACATCTTGAAGTCTTTGACTGTTGGGGCATCGATTTCATGGGACCATTCCCTTCATCTTTTAGGACATGTCTACATATTGCTTACCGTAGACTATGTGTTCAAGTGGATAGAGGCTATTCCATGTAGAACTAACGATCATCGTACAGTTCTAAAGTTCCTTAAAGAAAACATATTATCTAGATTTGGAACGCCTCAAGCCATCATAAGTGATGGTGGTTCTCACTTTTGCAATAGGCCCTTTGAAGCCTTAATGAGGAAATATGGCATTAGGCATAAAGTGAGTACCCCTTACCACCCACAAACAAGTGGGCAAGCTGAAATTTCAATAGGGAAATCAAACAATTTTGAAAAAGAGGGTGAGGCCGGATCGCAAAGATTGGTCACTGAGATTAGATGATGCTCTTTGGGCTCACCATACCGCGTACAGGACCCCCATTGGAATGTCCCCTTATAGACTTGTTTATGGAAAAGTTTGTCACTTACCTGTGGAGATTGAACACAAAGCCTATTAGGTAATTCGTGCATTGAACTTTGACGTTGACAAGGCTAGCTCGCTTCGCAAACTCCAATTAAATGAGCTTGATGAGATACGGAACGATGCTTATGAGAACATCGAGGATTTACAAGAGTAGAATGAAGGCCTTTCATGACAAACACATCTTCAGGAAATCTTTCCATGAAGGTCAGAAAGTGATTCTGTATAATTCCCAACTTCATCTTTTTTTGAAAAATTGAGATCTCGATGGACCAGCCCATATGTTGTCAAAGAAGTTTTTCCTCATAGGGCTGTCGAGATAGAGAATGCGGCAAATGGTAATAGTTTTAAAGTGAATGGACAACGCCTTAAACCATTTCTTGAGAAATTTGATTCAGAGGACATGTCCATCACTCTGAATGATCCTGTGTATCAGGATGATTGATCTCCTAGTTTGACAGAGGTATAGAGTAGATTAGGGTTTAGTTTGTTTTTCTGTTTTTAAGTGCTTTAGTAGATTTTGATACCAGAGGTAGACTTACATGATCGAGTCTCTCAGGTACTATCATTCTCACTCTCTTTTATTTTACCATTGCTCTCATGTTCAATGCTCTTTGCATATCTTTTTACATTGGGGACAATGTAAGATTTGGTTGGGGCGTGATATGAGATTCCTCATCTAGCAGTTTGTGGACATTCCTCATCTAGCAGTTTGTGGACATTTCGAGCATTATTATATGTTGATATTTTTTTCAAATTTTTTTGAAAATTCAACTCTTTTAGAAAACTTGTTTCTATGCATTCGGGATGATATGAGTATAAGAAAAGGAGATATGAAGTGAGGGATGTTCCAAGTCTTGAATTAATTTTAATATAATGGTTTTATATGTGAATTCCCCTATTTATATGATTAATAGAAAATTTGAACACTTTTACACCTAGTTCACATTACACGATTTTCATGGGTTGAAAGGATTATGTAGATTTGTAGATTGACTAGACTCAAATTTGAGGTGTTGAGGAACCAAGTTGGGGTACTTTGTCCATCCTTGTCTATGGAAAAATAACGAAAGATATAGATTTCTAAAAATCCTATCTAATGTGTATGAAAAGGAAAGAAGGAAGGAAAATATGGGTATGATTGAAAATATGGTGGAAAATTTTGAAAAAGGGTTACCTATTACCAACCGAGGGATGGTCTACCCATAACCAAAGCCGAAAATGGGACATAGTGTGAAAGCCGCCGGAAGGATGGTAAGACAAATTCCTATCATAGGCTTCTTGTTGATCTGTACACCTTTAGATCTAACGTTTAGTTGATCTATGAAAAAGATAATCCCGAAAATTCATGAGATGAACTTTCACTATGCACACTAGGTTGAATTTGTTCAAGTTCTTTTATTTATCAATCAATCAGCGGGAATTCTGTATGAATACTTATTATGCTTTGAGATTTTGAGCTTTCAGCTTCTATCACCCAGTTTCTCTGATTATTACACTTGTATGTCTTGGAATGAATAGAAAAATAGTTTCTGAAGGAGAGTTGGTTTTGAAATTTGAACTTGTTTCACGCATGTTTTACTCGGGACTAGCAAAAAGCTGGTTGGGGGGTGTGTTGAGCTTCCATTTTATACATTTTCTAGCCTATTACATCACATTACATGCATGGTTTGTATGCTTAAAAAGACACATCTAATACTTGTTTTGCGTATGTAGGAATGAGAGAGAGAAGTCATGAATTTGTTGTTAAAAGGGTCTTTTGGAACTACATTGAAGACATTGAAAAGAAGCCCTGAAGAATCACATCAAAAAGACCTGGATCGGCCAGAAGAAAAGAGGAAATCAACATTCATATCAGAAGGCCACTGGGCGCCCGACCATCATATGGTCGAGCGCCCGAAATTGAAAGGAAATATACTAAATCCGCTGGACAAATCTCGACCTGACCGAGAGCCTGACCAACATCTGGTCGGGCGCCCGATATTCATAGTGAATTTCATCAAACCCTACTGGACGAATTGAAGTATGGTCAGGCGCCCGAACTAACACTATGATCGGGCGCCCGACCAACGTCTGATGACCGACGTAAGTGCGTAAATTATTACACAATCCGAGGTGGTTCAGTGGTTTTTCTTATAAAAGGACACCTTGACATCCTTGTTAAGGTACCCTAGAAGAATTCTAAGTTCGTGGGGAGCAAGGGAGATCATCGTGGAGCGATCACAACTCCTCCAACTCCGATTTTTCTAGTTTTCTATGCTTTTAATTAGTTTTTCTTTTTGTTTTTAGTTCAAGTATGACAATGCTTAGCTAAAACCTCTTAGCTAGGGCTAAGAGATGATGCTTGTAGCTAATTTCCATGTTGAATTTGTTTAATTCAAGTACCTTTACTTAAAGTTTGGACTTTTAAGTTCTAGTTTGAATAAAGTTGGTATTTTTGGATGTTTTATGAGAGTTCATGTGCTTCGGACATGGGCTCCTTGTAATTCTCTGAGATTATCATGTTTTGATTGATTAGATTCAAATTGTAGTAACCCTAGAGCATAACATAGTCTCTTGGCATGGTTGTTACTTCGAAGGCTACAGGTTAAATTCTATGTGCTTCATTAGAACTAGAATCTAATTTTCTGACATAAGTGGGATTATTTGTGTTTGAATGCTTAATCTTCCAACTAGATGAGAGATAAAACTTCGAATCTAGTTGTGTTTATGCTTGGATGAATGAATTCACATGGAACTACTGCAATTTGATCCTTAAGGCCTTAGTTCAATTGATTAATATATTTTTACAAAATCTATTGTTTTCCTTTATTTAAAATAAAATCAAACTTCAAATTGCGAAATTCAAAGTTGCTAGAATAGTTTGAATTGGTTTACCCTAATTCCCTGTGGATTGACCTCGGTCTTACCGAGAATTATTACTACATCGCAGCCTTACACTTGAGGCGAACAAACAATTTGATGTAGCCAAGAATGGGCGGCCTAATATAATTAGTATTTGAGTGCTCGTTTTGATAACCGGTTGTGTGTCCAAGACGATGAAACGATGAAATCTACCGGGTGGTAGAATTTGTCGACTTGGACTAGAACATCCTCAACCATCCCTCTTAGTACACGGATGGATCTATCAGTGAGTTGCAACGTGGTTTTGGTGGGTTTTAATTCACCAAGACCTAATTGCTCATATACTGAGTATGGGATCAAGTTTACACTTGCCCCCAAGTCTAACAATGCATGTTCAATCGAGCAGTCACCTATGATGCATGAGATTGTGGGACTACCGGGATCTTTATATTTTAGGGGAGTCTTTTGGGTGAGAATTGCACTCACTTATTCATTGAGAAAGGCCTTTTGTTGCACATTGTATTTATGTTTGGTTGTGCATAAGTCCTTTAGAAACTTGGCATGTGAGAGAATTTGTTTTATGACATCAAGTAAAAGAATTTTAATTTCGACTTGTTTAAAAAACTTTTAAAATGTTGTGAGAGTTTGGAAGAGGTTTGGGAGCAACCAATCTCGAAGGGAATGATGTTACGGGCTTGTATTTGCGTTCATTTTCTTGTGGGGCTGAGCTGGATCCATCCTCATTCTCAGAAATTATTGGATCATTAAGCTTGTCAGCCTTCACCGGAATAGATTTGTCGATTTGTTTACCACTTCTAAGAGTGGTGATGGATTTTTCTTACTCCACATGTTGGTTGAAGAGATTAGGGACGCTTACTTCATAAGTTTATTTTGGATTGGGCTAAGGTTGGGCCGGAAAGGTCCTTTCCCTAGCATTCAAGCGTCCCTTAATTTCTTCAACCGAAACCTTAAGCTCTTGGAACATTTACTGATTTGATTGGTTTATTTGCATTTGCCCTTGCATAAACGCCTTCAAGGTATCCTCCATAGTGATTTGAGGTGCAACCATGTTTGGTACTACGTTTAGTATTTGTGGCCCTTTTTTAGAGTTGGTGGGATTGGCCATAGGACCATTCCTCCAACTGAAATTTGGATGGTTCCTCCAATTTGAATTATACGTGTTACACATCGGTCCATTCAAGGGCCGTTGATACCCATATGCAGCATTTTCTTTCTCTTGTAACACCTCTTAAAATGCAGGAATTGTGGGACAATCTTACGTAGAGTGTACATTAGCGGCACAAATCCCACATACGTTCTCAATAGCTTTAGTGGATTTAGAGGATCCACTCTTCTTAAGTTTTATGGCCTCTATCTCCTTGTGAGGCTAGCTATCTTTGCATTGACATCTTTTTTCTCTCTAAGGATGTAGATTCCTCCCTTCTCCTTTTATTGAAGAGGCCTGAGGTTACTAGATTTGTCCGAGGTATCCCAAGATTGGGCATTCTTAGCCAACATATCCAAATAACTCCATGCATCCTCGAGGTCCTTGCTCATGAACTCGCATTACACATCATCTGTACGAATTGGCGCATGTTTGAGTTCAATCATTCATAGAAGAAGCTAATGAGTTGTCAAATCGCGTAGTCATGGTTTGGGCAAGCAAGTAGGAGGTCCTTGTATCTCTCCCCACTTTGGAAGAAAGTTACACCCTCGTTGACTGAAAAATTCATAATGGCTTGTCGAAGGGTATTCGTTTTATAAGCCAAAAAAAACTTTTTTTAAGAACTCCCGGGTCATCTCATTTCATGTCCCAATTGACCTCGGTCTTAGAGAGTGAAGCCAAGTTTTAGCTCTTTCTTTCAAAAATAAAGGGAATAGCTTTTAATTGATTATATCCTTAGTCACGTTATTGTATTGCAAAATGGCTACCACCTCATCAAATTCCTTTAGATGTAAATATCGGCTCTCGAAATCTAGTCCATGAAACTTAGGTAGAATTCAAATCACCCCCAACTTAAAATCAATTGTTCCGGTATTGGTTGGAAAAACCATGCATGAAGGTGTAGTTGCCCTAGCCGGTTGTATATAATCACGTAAAGCTCTCATTGGAGGAGCATTATGCACCTCGTTATCTCCTACTTCCTCTTGAGTTTGATTTGCATTTGGAGTAGGAGGATTGGAAGGATTCCTTACAAGTGTTTCTGCCATACTCCCCGAACTTTCACAAATTTTTAGATATTTTCGTACTCGTCTTTTAACAAAAGCAGTTCAATAATTCCTCCCTCAATTTGGAGATGGTTTGTGTGGTCACGTTCCCAATGGAACATAAACCACACAAAACACAATCTAAATTAACCTAAATCTTAAAAACTAAAATCTAGAACTAAATAAAATTCTGGAAAACTATGCTAGAGAGAGTCTAAGTTAAAAAGATATTACCTAAGGAGCTCGAACTAGATGAGATTCTTACAAGAAAAAATAAATTGATGTTAGTTCTAGAAAAATCAGAAAACCAATTCTAATAAAGTTGAAAATCCTAATTAACTAAGAACTACTATATAGCTACTAGAAAAATTAGAACCGATTTAGCATACTAATCACCGGCAACGGCGCCAAAAACTTGTTCGCCAACCCCAAGTGCAAGGTTGTGATGTAGTCATAATTCGATTGTGAGACCGAGATCGTCCTCAGGGATTTGGGATAAACCAATTCTAACTATTCTAATAACTTAAATTTAAGAAGTTCGGGAATTCAGAGATCTAGAACTAATCATAAACAGTAAGGTAAATAAAATAAACTCAGAGAATTAAAATAACTAGAACACCAAGGATCCACTTGTAGTAGATCAATGTTTAACACATTCATCAAGCGCACACACAATTGGAATCAAAGTCCTATCTCTTATCCAATCGGAAGATATTGCATTCAAAACATGACTAATCCAACCTCAATCTGGAAATCAAACTTCTATTTCTAATGAAGCACGGAGAAGATGAACTTATAGCCTTCGAAAGTAACAACCATACTAGGAGATAATGGAATGCTCCTGATTACTATAATTCAAATCTCATTAAGCCAACATGATCATTCTCAGAAATTTACAAGTAACTTGTGTTCGGAGTACACAAACTCTAAAAAATCATCTAAAAATACCAACTTTATTCAAATTAGAACTTGAAAATCCAAACCAAGGCTTAGAGTACTTGAATAAACGAATTAAGCATCAAAATTAACTACAAGCTTCACCTCTTAGTCCTAGCTAAGAGGATTAGCCAATCATTATCATGATTGAACTAGAAAACAAAAGAAAAACTAATAAAAGCATAAGAAAAACTAGAAAACCCTAATTGGAGGAGTTGTAGACTCTTCACTTTGAACCTCTCCACCTCCTAGCGACTATAGAACCCTTCTAGGATGTGTTTAGACGAGACTAGAGGTGTACTTTTATAGCAAAGATGCACCACCACCTTGGAATCTTCTGGAATTAGCAAAGGAGTTACGCAGTCCAAGTGGTGGCCGACTGGTCGTAGCCCCCTGGCCGACCGGTCTGGCTTCAAATAGCAACGAACATAACGGTCTGGACTTTTCCGAATTCATACAACCAACCGATCGCGACCTGCCAAAACAGTCTAGCATGCACAAGTAACAATTCGAACCCATCCTTAATTAAATTCGGCCGATCAGCCGATCGATTTTGGGCATTAGACGACCGGTCGGACAGGCTGTTGATTTGATATTTTTACTTTCTTTCTTCTCTTTTCTCCTTACTTCTTTTCTCCACCTCTTGGCTCTTCCTCCAATGATCTTCAATGTGTGCTAAGAACGTTCTTTTATCATAAAATTCATGAGGTTCCTCTCTCATTCCTATAATCACAAAACACTTATAAGATGGGTCTTTTATCAATCAAAACTATGCATAATGTGTGATGAATTGGGGTAAGAATATACACAATTCAGAGCTCAACAAATACCATGAGATATTGGCTGGTCTAGGGTTTTTAGAATTCAAATCTCATAAGAGCATAATGATAATTCTTAGAAACTTATAAGCACTCATGTCTGGAATACACAAGCTCTCAAAATTGTCTAAAAATACCAACTTTTATTCAAATTAGAACTTGAAAAATTCAAAACAAAAGCTTAGAGTACCTGCATGAATGAATTAAACATTAAATCTAACTACAAGCTTCACCTCTTAGCCCTAACTAAGAGGTCTAGCCAACCATAGACATGATTGAACTAGAAACAAAGAGAAAAACTACTAAAAGCATAGAAAAACTAGAAGAAAACTTGAAGAATGGAGTTGTAGATGCTCCACTTTGATCCTCTCCACCTCCTGCACATTCAGAAGCTCTTCTAGGATGGATTGGGAAGAGAATAGAGGTGTCCTTTCGCAAAAATCCACCACTGCCTTGAAATCTTGAAGAATTTACTGCAAAACTTACGCAGTTAGAGTTGGTTGTGTGGGGTACTCCGATTGATCGGAATTACTTCTATTGATCAGAGTTTCCTGTCCAGAGAGTTATAAGTTTTTCCAGTCCTGGTTTTCTAATTTTTTTGATTGATCAGACTACATTTTCGATGTATCGAGATTCAAATCTCGATTGATTAGAATAATCTCGATATATCGAGAATCATTCCAGAGAGTTCAGACATTCAGCCCCTGATTTGTGAATTTTCGATTGATCGGACTCCAGTTTTGATATATTGGAATGTAATTTTCAATACGTCGAAAACCTATCAACACCTATTGAAAATTGTTGTTTCTTCATTCTTTAGATTTCAAACTTTGGACTTCTTTCACTTGGATTCTTCCTCTCTTCTCTTCTTTACTTGATCTTCAAGGTTCTCTAAAGTGGTCCTTTAAGCATTAAATTCATGAGGTCTCTGTCTCTTTCCTACATACACAAATACACATATAAGATGGGCCTTTTAATACTAAAAATAATGCATAATGTGTGATGAATTGGGGTATAAATATCCACAATTCAGAGCTCAACAAGTCACTGTAAATCTTAAGTCGCCGAGCTCCCATAGCCTTGGCTAGCTAAAGACCAGCTAGGAGGGCCTCGTACTTGGCTTCATTATTGGACGCCCAAAAATTGAATCTTAGTGCGTACTCGATCTAAACGAGATCAAGCTTGGTCAGGATCAGCCTTGCCACGCTCCCTTGTGCGTTGGAGGACCCATCAACCTGGAGGATCCACTTCAACGAGCTCAAGTCCCCTTCCTTCTCTTCGTCTTCAGGTGGAATATCTGTCGGGTGGGTGAATTCGATGATGAAATCTGCAACAGCTTGTCCTTGGACGGCTGGCAAGGATGGTACTGAATGTTGAACTTGACAAGTTTGATTGCCCATTTAGCAAGTCGATCTGATGCCTTCAATTTTTGTAGAAACTACCGGAGGGGCTGGTTGGTCAGGGACGACGATCGTGTAGGCCTGGAAGTACTGAGCTCACTCGTCACGATGATGTGATCAAGGCCAACACCATCTTCTTGATCTCTGGGTAGTGCATCTCGACCTTAGCCATAACGTGACTTACTATAGTAGACGGGCTATCGGATGCCTTCATCCTCCCTGATCGAGGTCGAGCTAACAGCTATTGGCGAGACAACCAGCTACAACATCAGCTCTTCCCTGAGCACAGGCTTGGAGAGTAGTGGTGGGGACCCCAGGTATTCTTTGAGTTCCTGAAAAGGCTTACTCTCACTCCTCAGTCCATGTCGGTTTCTTACCACCCCTTAACTGCTTATAAAAGGGTAGGCACTTGTGGGTTGCTCCAAAGACTAATTTGCTCAACGTCGCCACCCAACCTGTGAGGCGCTGGATCTCCTTAGTTGTCTTTAGCAAGCTCATGTCCACAGGAGCTCGGATCTTGTCGGGGTTAACTTCAATTCTCTGTTGGTGGACTATGAAACCCAAGAACTTGCCCAAGCTAACCCTGAAGGCGCACTTACTCGGGTTGAGTTTCATTCCATATCTCCTTAGGATGCCGAACATCTATCTCAGGTAGTGATGTGGTCTGAAGACTGCACTCTCTTGACGAGCATGTTGTCGACGTAGAACTTCATTATTTTGTCAATCTCCTCAATGAACATTTGATTCACCAACCTCTATCACAGAGTTCTCACATTCTTCAAACTAAAGGGCATTACCCTGTAATAATACAGGCCCCGATCGGTGATGAAGGCAGTCCTCTGCTTGTCGAGATGATGCATCTTGATATGAATATAGCCTGAGCATGCGTCCATGAAGCTGAGGAGGGCATACCCAGCTGTGGTGTCAACCAACTAGTCGATTCTAGGCAAGGGAAAGCTATCTTTGGGACATGCTTTGTTCAAGTCAGTGTAATCTACACAAAGTCTTTACTTTTCATTGGCTTTCTTCACAAGGACAACATTCACGAGCTATTCTGGCTAACAGACTTCTTTAATAAAGTTGGCATGGACGAGTTTGTTAAGCGTATTGTTCTACGTCGAAGTCTTGCATTTTCTGTTGTACAAGGCATGTGGTCAGGGTCCACGTTTAGTCTGTGGACCATGACACTGGGGTCTATGCCAGGCATGTCTTGGTGAAACCAGACAAACATATCGTCATGTTCCCTTAGGAGATCAGTGATCTCAGCTCAGAGTTGAGGTCTGAGCAATGATTCGATCTGCACGGTTCTCATCGGATCTCTTCTGGAGAGCTACACGAAACCAGGTCCTTGACAGGTGTGCCTCTTTCTAAGCTCTCCTCCCTAGGGTTCAGGGCGGTAATCTACATAAAGTATGGCCCTTGGGCTTTTCCTTTGAGGGTCAGTTGCATAACATCATCGGGCCTCTTCCTGGTCGCCCCTGACTCTGCTGATGTCATGCTCGGTTGGGAACTTCATAGTCAAGTGGTATATGGAGACCGACTCTTATGGCATTCAGGACGACCTGCCGAGGATGGCATTGTAGACAGACGGGCAATCCATCACCAGGAAAGTCCACCATGAGGGTGACTTGGTGGGGCACTTCTCCCGTGGTGAATGGTAGCGAGATGTTCCCTTCCAACATCACTCTCTCCCCAGGCAAATCCAAGCAAAGGAGTTTGTACAGCTCGGAGTTGGGATCTGTCGATCCCCATTTGGTCAAAGGCTGAAGCATAGAGGATGTCGGCCAAGCTACCGATGTCGACCAACATTCTGTACATCTTTCAATTTATGACAGTCATCGTGACGACCATCACATCGTGTGGGGGTGGAGGAGCCACCTTGCATCCTCCTCGGTGAACGTGATATGGCATGAATCTATCCAGGGTTCCTTTCTAGGTTGATCGACAAGGTTGATGCAAAGTACCTCGTCATCGAATTAGGTAATCCAAGCATGAGGCCCGACATGCTCGGTTGGAGTCTCCCTCATCGGCAAGTCCTCTAAAGATGGTTCAGATCTCACCCATCGGCTCATTGTTGATCTGTTCTTCTCGCCCTTCTTGTCAAGGTGGCAACCTACTATCCTGGCTGCTGATATTCTTGTAGAAAGCCCTTCTAGATGAGGGACTCAATCTACTTCTTTAAATCGAAGTAGTCGGCGGTGTGGTGACCATGATCCTTGTGGAGGAGGCAATACTTTGACTTATTCCTCTTCTCAGGATCCGACCTCATCTTGTTCGAGTATTTCAAGTACTTCTTCTCCTTGATTTCTATGAGCAGTTACTCGATGGGAGTGTTCAATGCGAATGTACCATTCGAACCAGCTGGCTGGGGCCTTTGGTGCTGGAGGGAACTGCCCCTATCGTCGTCTCTTCTTTGCTTGGGATTAGAGTTGGATCCTTCCTTGGATTCCTTTCGCTTCTTGCCTCTGGCTTAGCTTCTTTCGCCCCTGTGGGCATTGACGAGCTCCTTGGCATTGAAGTATTTTGTGCCCTCTTCAGGAGGTCTAACATGGTGCTCGGTGGATTCTAATTGAGTGAACTTCCTAGGCCTTAATCTGCTAATAAGGGTTGTGAGGGTGATCTTGTCGGTGTAGTCCTCCACTTGGACGGCTTCAACATTAAATCGCACCAGGTAATCCCTCAAGGACTCGTTACTCTTCTACTTCACCGTCAGGAGGTGAGTCGTCGGCTTCCGTATACCTTTGCCACTGATGAACTAGGTGGCGAAGGCCCTGCTGAGTTGTTTGAAAGAGGTGATAGATTTTTATTTCAGGTTTCTAAACCACATCTAGGCTGCCTCGGAGAGCAGTTAGGGGGAACGCCCTGCACTTGATGGGTCCAGAGGTACCGTGTAGCTCCATCTATGATCAGAAGTGTTTTAGGTGTTCGGCGGGGTTGCCTACACCCAAGTAGGTTTTATTTAGGGCATCTTAAACCCCTAGGGTAGCTGTCATGCCATGATGTCGTATGTGAATGGAGGCCCAATCTGTTCTAGGAGGGCATCGATAAACACCGGAGTTTTAGCTCAATACGCTTGCTGGTTATCACTAGGCTAGCCCTGGATATCCTCGATATACACTTACCAGGGGACTCCTCTCTCCACCATTTGTTTGGGGGTTGTGCCCTTCCATGCCTGGCGCTTTTTGTCCCTAATTGTTTGTCCTGCAAGAGAAGATCAGAAAAGTAGGGAAGAGGTGCCGCTAAGCGGCGAGGGACTCTCTAATGCTTAAGTCGATCTCCTAGACCAGCAAATCTAAGGTTTTTGGGCCTTAGAATTATCGTACCTTCAAGGTGGAGATCCCCATCCTATTTATAGGACATTGGGAAAGTTTCTTGAGAGTTGGATCCTCTTATGATATGTCGGTAGAGTTTTAGTAAGGGAAGATTTCCCTCCCGATCATGTTAGGGTGGTCTTTCTAAGAATGGAGGTAGATCTCAGAATATCTGCATCTGTGCAGATATCTTGGACCTCCTCTAGGTGGTCAATCGCTTTAGGTCGGAGTGCTCTATGTTTAAGCTCTCTCACTCGGGGCTCCAATTCGAACTATAGACCTTTCTTAGATGAGCTGAGCACTTGATGGTGTTGTGCTCATTCGTCTATACTTCTTGGGTGGGGGCATCGTCGAGGAGTCTCTGGTCTTCGGCCTCATCTAAAGACTGGGTTGTAGGCCTGCTCTACTATTCTTAGATATCAAGCTCTGTTACAGTTGTCGTCATGCATCTCCTCGGCTTATTGTGGGCCAAGGACTTGTACTTTGGGCCCTTAGGCCTAGGGGCTTCTTCTATGTGTGCCCCAGCTCAGAATCTCCCCATAATAGTTTGTATAAACATTTTTCTTTTTTGCTATATGAAATCGGCCAGAGTGCCACTCTCTCTTATTCTCTCTCTCAGTCATTCTATACTTAGCATTTTTTTTCTTTTCTTTTCTTTTCTACACTAAAGAGAATAACTACTATAGTGATGTGGCATTGAGACAAAGGGTCGTGTGCATTGTTCTAGTAAATAACTGCCATTTACAGTTGCATGTTCTGACTTTCCAAGAGACGTTGAAATCGTTATCAAACATTCCATCTACTACAATCCATTGAACGTGGGGGTTGTTAGTGCACTTTTTTTGTGGCATACTAGTGCACCTTATTTTTAAATCACATGTATCCATGTGTTGTAATGTCGATTGAGCCTTGTAAAGCTGAAGACCGAAGATTCAAGAGGACCATAAGCATCAAGGAAGAAGAACAGGTAAATGAGATGCCTTAGTGACCATAATCCTTTGAACTAAAACACCCAAATCCTCTTAGATGACTTGGATCAACTAGGAATACTCTTAGTCATCCTTATTAGCCTTAGAACATATATAAAAACATGATAAATTAGGTTAATAAAAAAAGTAGTAGTTACTGTAATCAATCCAGCCCAAACAACATTTTTTTATAGACCTTCGATATATCGGAACCTTATTTCGATAGAACTTCGATATATCGAAGTATGTCCAGTAAACTTACAACTCTTTGGACAATTTCTTCGATCTACAGATTAGTATTTCGATATATCAGAATGGGCAATGTAGTAATAATCTCGGTAAGACCGAAGTTGATCCACAGGACTTGTGTAGGAATCACAAAACACTTCCAATAGTTTCTAATTAAGAACTAACTAAACTAGAATTTTTAAATTGAATGTAGATAGCAATTTTAAACTAAAGGTGAATGTAATCAATATAGAAGAGCACTAGGGGTTCAAGGATCCACTTGTAGCAATCCTTGATGCTTAATTCGCTGTGGTTTCAGAATTACACAACTAGAATCCAAAGTAAATCCTATCTAGCCGGATGATAGAGCAGTTAAAACAAACAATCTATCATATGTGTGATTCAAGTACATAATTCCCTCAATTCAAGTTAGGACTTGAGTATACTCAATTGCATAGGTCAATCCTAGTTCCAATATGTTAAGATCACAATCATAATCATCATTAAATTCTATCACAAAGTATAACTAGATCATGATTTGAACTTGATTCAAATCACATAAACAACCACATAAGCAGAAATTTCAGAAAAATAAAACTTTTGGTATGAAGTTCCCACATGAGTATCAAATGTCTAGAGCGTATTGAATTCGATTCCTCAGAGCGTACAGGTCTAGAATCATTCAAAGCAATTAAGAACTCAAGCAATTCTTCTAAACATCCATGAGCCATCATAAGATTAAGAAAAACTACTTAGAACTTTATTCAGACTTCAACCATTGTTCTTCACTAATAATTCAACTTGAAACCAAAAACAAACGAATTGAAACATCTTAGATTCACTACAAGCTTCACCTCTTAGCACTAGCTAAGAGGTTTTGCCGTTCATGATCCAAGGAAACATGAAAACAACTAAGAAAAATATAAAAACTAGAAAAACAAACTAGGAGGAGTTGTAGAACTCCGGATCTGACTTCCACCACCTCCCACCGTGATAAATCTCTTCTAGGAAGCCCTAGGAATGAGCTAGGGGAGTCCTTTTATAGCTTGGGGCCCTGGGTGTGAAGAAACTTCGAGAAATCCCACAAAAATTGCACTTTGCGCAGAGATTTTCGGAGCTCCAGATGTTCCTGACTGTTGGCCGAACCCCCTATCCGGCCGGTTGGACAAAGTGCCTACAAATGCAATTCTCACTGGAGTCTTTTTTACACAGTCTGACCCATCAGACGACCGGTCGGCCGGTCGGCCAGTGGAACTGCTTCAAATTGCTGAATTCACCGGATGTTGAAATGTATAGACCGACCCTTCAGCTGGCCGGTCAGTCTGTCCAGCCGATCGGTCAAGGGGTCTGCCCTCCTAAAATGTGTCCAGTGAATTTCTTATTTCTGGAGGGTTTGGCCTGCCGGTTAGTGGTTGTGGCCGGCCAATCGGTGGCTGTGGCCGACCGGCCAGTGGACATGAAATTGGCTGAATTCTCAGCTTCTCCTCCTTCATCTTAATGCACTTTTGCTCCATCTTTACTCCTTCATTCCTTTGATCTTCAAGGTGTGTAAACAGCATCTCTAAGCCCTTAATTGATGAATTCTCTCTCTCATTCCTACAACCATAAAACCATTCATTAGTTGGGTCTTCAATCACTTAGTTCAAGAATAGTTAGTAATGAAATAGGGTTAGAATATGCACATTTAAGAGCTCAACAGTGTTTTCGATATATCAAAACACTAGTTTGATATATCAGAATTTATATCCAACAACTTGCTGAAATCTCTGGACATATTCTTCAATATATCGAACTGGTATTTCGATATATCAAAAATCACTCTGATCTATCGAAACCCCATTTCAATATATTGAAATGACCATTTTTTTGCCGTTTTATTACCATTGAAAATTTTCTTTAAATACGGGAGAGATGGCCTTTGGGCATAATAAGAGGGATTTTGAGGAGATAGAAGCTACCAAATTACTTACCTTTAGGAGCTCTACTCCTAATCCAAACAAGTGATCTTCCTTATGATTCATCACAAGAATGGAGCATTCAAAGCTTATGATAAAGATGCACTTATCTCTCTTTTGATCTCTAGAGATTAGATTGTTTTTTATAGTGATATTCCTATCTAATACTCTATGATGAGATCCATGTAGGTGAGACTCTCTACGCAACACATTCCTATTATTTGTAAAGATCTCAAACCTACCCTCCTGTCACCTTGGGCATCTTCAATGGAGTATTACATGCAAGGGAGCTGATCTTGGAGCTGAAGCCTTGGCAAAACAGTAGCATCAAAGATCAGGGGAGCATAAGAGGAGATGATTCGAGTACGGGAGAGCAAGAAGAAACAACCCGAAGCGGTGCTACAACGGGGCTCAAATCCGATAAGTGAGTTGTTTTTTGTAATAGTTCATCTTCTTTTTACCCTGTGGTAATTAAGTATAGAGTTTGTTTGTCAAACTCGAATTCAAGGTCGTTTACCGATCCTTGGCTTGTTAGTTGAGCTTCAAAGTCTAGAGGCATTTGCCATTCCTTAGCACGTTTGTCGGGCCTAAATTTTAGGGACGACTATCGTTCCTTGGCACGTTTATCGGGCCTAAACTAGTCTCCAAGGGGAGCCACCAACACGGGTGTGAACGTGTAGGTTGGGAGGAAACTTGTAAACTCCCCGGTTGGGTGATTCAATTTAAAACACCTTGGTTGGGAGGAACCAGATTTAAACTCGCTAGTGGATGTCGGTGTGCTCAAAGGGATTGAGTACTTGAATCGGGAGTGGAATAAACCTGAAGTCGAACCACTATACATCGTTGTGTTTGTGATTATATTTGATCACATTTATTATTATGCATTGTGTTTAATTATTTAATTATGAATGCTTAATTGGAATATATGCTAGGCACTTGATAGGCACATCCACACACACATGATGTACTTTCACTTACTTGAGTAGACTTGAGCTTATATAATCAATTCTCATATAGTCTACTTGAGTTGAATAGATTAGGTGTTTGATTAGTTTAATCTTATGTCAATCTACGCTTGCTTAGGCTAGGTTGTTTAATTGCCAATTATATGCTAGCCTTGTGATTGGACCCACTTAGGCTTGGAAGTCAAAATGTTAATTGCTTACTTAGTTTAATTTGATAAAACTATTAAGTATGCGAAAAGAATTTCAAAAGGTCCTAATCACCCCCCCCCCCCCCCCCCCCCCCCCCCCCCCCCTGGACTTAGCCATAATTCTAGTTGTTTCGTTCTTAAGCTTCCCCACAAGTATTATTGGTGTCGTGTTAAACTACCGACGCAATTTCAGTTAATATCAAAGAGGGTTGCTCTTCAAGGACTTAACCGTTTAGAGTGAGATCCGATACCGGAGCACTAGCATCATGTCTACCCGAAATGGGAATACTATCAACCGTCCTACCATTCTTTGACGGGTCCTAACTACACCTATTGGAAGGCTAGGATGAGGATTTTTCTTCAATCCATAGACCGATCCATGTGGGCAAGTACATTAAATGGATATTCCATGCCCACAGAACAAGTGGAGATTAATGGTAAGATCATTATCATTCTCAAAGATGATGAGAAATGGAATGACAATGAGAGAGCTCAATATGTGGCAAATGCCAAAGCTCTCAATGCGATTTATTTGTTGTGCGGTTTTTTCGAAAGAATTTCATCGCATTCTCACATGCGCAACTGCAAAAGAAGCGTGTGATACATTTGAGGTGACCCACAAGGGAACTAGTACAGTAAGACGCTCGAAGCTTCAGCTCTTAACCATCAAACTTGAAAACATTAGGATGGAAGAGACTGAAACCTTCATGGAGTTTTACACTAAACTTTCTGATATTTGCAACTCCATGTTTGCCTTGGGGGAAATGGTTCTGGAAGAAAGTATATATAGAAAAATACTTAGGTCCTTCCCAAAAAGATTTAACACTAAGGTAGTGGCCTTAGAAGAGTGTAAAGACATAGATAACATGAAATTAGAAGAACTTATAAGTTCCCTACAAACTCATGAACTATACTTTAGGGCCCCTTTTAAGAAGAAAGACATCACCTTAAAGACGTCCCATAAACATTCTCATAGAAAAATTAAGAGTGAGTCATCCGAAGATAACGATGATGAGGATGATGAACTAGATAAAAGGTTCAAGAGATTCCTCAAATTCAATCGAGGAAGTAGCCGTGACAAGAAGGACAAGAAGGATAATAAACATAAAGGGAAATCATCCAAAACCTCATCTGTCCGATGTTACGGTTGTGGTCATCGTGGCCATATTGCCCCGGAATGTCCTGAAGGGACCAAACCAAAAGGTAAAAAGGCAATAGTAGCCACTTGGGATGACACGGAGGAGTTAGAATCCAAATCTAGTGACTCTTCTAATGATGGGAGCCAAAAATCAGTGAGAATTCTCATAGCTTCCACCACTACCTCCCTTCCCCCTAATATAAGATCCTGACTGCTTTCCCTTCTAGGAGTAGGAGTTCTCAACCCCTCACCTCGTGCTACAATCTATGAGGGTGTTATGAAAATTAGTTACCCTTAGGCTAATTAAACTAAACATAGTTAGTAAGGATGGCTAGAAATGAAACTATAGGTAAATCTAAGGATTTTAGCCTCATTTTTGTGTTTATAAGCAAATCAGAAGATTCAATCCTCATTATTCCACTTTTTGGTAGTTTAGCCTTGCTTAATGTATTTGTTACTAGACTATCACCCTGCTTAGAGTATCTAATCTTATTGACTTTTATGCTTAATTATATGTTAATCTTTGCTTTGGTCATGATGTACATAATTTTGGGGAGGTTGGTTGATTAGGTTATTATCCCTTTAGCTTTCATTGCTTAATATATATCATAGATGACCAATTGTGCATGATTAACTATCCTTAGATAAGTACATTTTCTTATTAATCATGTTCTCATGCATGCTCCATGTTTTAATGTTCATGCACCTTATACTCACTCTAGTTAGCATGTTTTTATAGTTATAACACACTCTAATCCATCTACCATTTACTTAATTAATGTATCATTAAGGGGGAGAGATTGGTTTGTCAATTGCTGATAAAAAGGGGAAGAAAGATCAAGTCCCACCAAAACAAGTTTTCTGTTTTGTGTTTCAAGGATTGACAAATTATGGGGGAGAAATCAAGAAGAGCTTGCTTAGTTTACATGTCTTAGTGTTTTGAGTTGTAATATTTATTTCCTATTTGACATGTAATGTATTTGTGCTTTGGTTGTGTCATTGGTATGGACCATGACACGGTCTTAGGTTAGGTTTTTGTCACGTAATTGACAAAGAGGATGATTGTTAGTAGCACTTTTCTGTGGCATACTAGTGCACCTTATTTGTGAATCACGTGTCTCCATGTGTTGTAATGTCGGTTGAGCCTTGGCAAGTTGAAGATCAAAGATTCAAGTGGACCTAGAAGCATCAAGGAAGAAGAACAAGTAAATGAGATGACCTTGGTGACCCTAATCCTTTGAACCAAAACACGCAAATCCTCTTAGATGACTTGGACCAACTAGGAATACCCTTAGTCATCCTTATTAGCTTTAGATCATATAGAAAAACATGATAAATTAGATTAATAAAAAAGGTAGAAGTTGGTGTAATCAATCCAGCCCAAATAACAATTTTCGATAGACCTTTGATATATCCAAATGCCTTTTTGATATATCGAAGTATATCCAGCAAACTTACAACTCTCTAGACAATTTCTTCGATCTATCAGATTGATATTTCGATATATCATAATGGGTGTTTTTGATATATCAGAACAATAGTTCGATATATCGGAATGGGTGTTTTCGATATATCAGAACACCAGTTTGATATATCAAAATTTATGTCCAGCAACTTGCTAAAATCTTTGGACATATTCTCTGATATATCGAACTGGTATTTCGATATATCGAAAATCATTCTAATCTATCGAAACCCCATTTCAATATATCGAAGTGACCGTTTTTCTACCTGTTTTATTACCGTTGGAGATTTTATTTAAATACGGAGAGAGATGGTCTTTGGGCATAATAAGAGGGATTTTGAGGAGATAGAAGCTACCACTATTGCTTACCTTTAGGAGCTCTATTCCTAACCCAAACAAGTGATCTTCTTTGCAATTCATCACAATAATGGAGCATTCAAAACTTATGATGAAAATGCACTTATCTCTCTTTTGATCTCTAAAGATTGGATTGTTCTTGATAATGATATTCATATCCAATACTCTGTGATGAGATCCTTGTAGGTGAGACTCTCTAGGCAATACATTCCCATTAGTTGTAGAGATCTCAAACCTACCCTCCCAGCACCTTGGGCATATCCAATGGAGCATCAAATGCAAGGGAGCTGATCTTGGAGCTAAAGCCTTGGCAAAGCAGCGGCATTAAAGATCGAGAAAGCATGAGGGGAGCTAATTCGAGCACGGGAGAGTAAGAAGAAGCAACCTGAAGCAGCGATACAGCGGGGCTCAAATCCGACAAGTGAGTTGTCTGTTGTAAGAGTCCATCCACTCTTTTCCCTGTGAAAATTGAGTGTAGACTTTATTTGTCAAACTAGAATTCAGGGTCGTTTACTGATCCTTGGCTTGTTAGTTGAGCCTAAAAATCAAGGGGCGTTTGTCGTTCCTTGGCATGTTTGTTGGGCCTAAATTTCAGGGACTTTTGTCGTTCCTTGGCACATTTGTAGGGCCTAAACTAATCTCCAAATGGGGGGCCACCAACACAGGTATGAATATATTGGTTGGGAGGAACTTGTAAACTCCCCGGTTGGGTGGATTTGATTTAAAACACCTTGGTTGGGAGGAACCAAATTTAAACTTCCTAGTGAATGTCAGTGTGCTCAAAGGGATTGAGTACTTGAACTAGGAGTGGAGTAGACCCGAAGTCGAACCACTATACATCGTTGTGTTTGTGATTATATTTTATCACATTTATTATTATGCATTGTGTTTAATTGTTTAATTATGAATGCTTAATTGGAATGTATGTTAGGCACTTGATAGGCTCATCCACACACACATGATGTACTTTCACTTATTTGAGTAGACTTGAGCTTCACTCTCATATAGTCTACTTGAGTTGCATAGATTAGGTGCTTGATTAGTTTAATCTTATGTTAGTCTATACTTGATTAGGCTAGGTTCTTGAATTGCTAATTATATGCTAGCCTTGTGATTGGACCCACTTAGGCTTGGAAGTCGAAGTATTAATTTCTTACTTAGTTTAATTTGATAAAACTACTAAGTAGGCGAAAAGAATTTTAAAAGGTCCTAATCCCCCCCCCCCCCCCCCCCCCCCCCCCCCCCCCCCCCAGGACTTAACCATAATTTTAGTTGGTTCGCTCTTAATCTTCCGCACGCATATACGTTGGTGTCATGTTAGACTACCAACGCAATTTCAGGGGTGATCCAGACCCTCTGACACCTATAAAAGCAGCACTCCTTTCTCATTTTCTCACACATGCCTTTGACTCTTTTTAATCTCTCGAACATTCTAACCATTATATCTTCTTCTCTTTTCTTTTCTCAGGCCAAGATCTACCTGAAGGAGATCCTCTCCATTGTAATAGAGAATTTTGTTCAATCCTCCCTCCTCTACGACCTGTGTGGTCTCTACTTCATAAAACTAATCCCAATTGGATCATTTAACAGGACACCCTACGCTATATACGAAAGTTTGACGGAGCAACTAGAATTATGGCTAGGTCCAAGAGGGGGTGATTAGGACCTTTTTGAAATTATTTTTTGCCTACTTAAATTATTCTACAATTTAAGCTAAGTAAGCAAGAATACTTCAGCTTCCAAGCCTTAGTGGGTCCAATCACATAGACTAGCATATGATTAAGCAATTAAGCAACCTAGTCTAAATGCATAGATTAATAATTGATTTAACTAATCAAGCACCTAATCTATGCAACCTATGTAGACTATATGAGAATGGATCATATAAGCTCAACTCTACACTAATTAGTGAAACCACATCTTGTGTGTGAATGTGTCTATCTAGTGACTAGCATACATTACTATCAAGCATTCATAATTAAACAATTAAACATGCAATGCTAAAATAATAATGTGCTCAAATACATTACAAACACAAGCATGTATAGTGGTTCAACTACATGTCTACTCCACTCCCGGTTCAAGTACTCACCCCTTGAGCACTTCGAATTTCACTAGGAAGTTTAAATCAAATTCCTTCTAACCTAGATGTTTTAAATGATTCCACCCTACCGAGGTGTTTAATGGTTCCACCCAACCAAGGAGTTTGACAAGGTTCCTCCTAACCTATTAAGGTGTTTAATGGTTCCACCCAACTAATGAGTTCAAGGTTTCTCACAACCTATCAACATACGTACGCCAGAGGCTCTACACGGAGACGTGATTTAACCCTCTCATAAGGGCCTAGGTCCTACAACCGAACATATCGAGTTTGGCAATTCAAACTCTCATTCTCAATCCTCCACGAGGAAAGAGTATGTGGACTCTTACAATTGACAACCTTACTTGTCGGAATTGAGCCCCGTTGATGCGTCGCTTTGGGTTTCTTGATTTTCGCTCTCCCGTGCTTCAATCATCTCCCATTTTCTCCCTCGATCATTGACATCGATGCTTTGCCAATGCTTCAGCTCCAAGATCAATCACCTTGCATGAGTTGCTCCGATGAAGATGCCCAATGTGCTAGGAGGTGGTGGATTCTCTACGACTTAAGGATAGGATTCGATTGCTAGTTGGAGAATCACCTAAAGGATCTCTAGGGTGCGTTTAAACAGAGGATCTACCCATTGTCAAGGTGCCTAAACTCCTAGAGATCAAGAGGGGACAAGATCATTCTCATTTGAGCTTCAAATGCTTCATACTTGTAATGAATCACAAGGAGAATGACTTGCAATGGATTAGGATTAGAGCTTCTAATGGTCTTCAATAATGGTGGCTTCTAAATCCTCAAAATTCCTCTCCTAAGCCCAAAAACAAACTCCCCCACTTTTATAAATAAATCTCCAACGATAAAAAAAAAAAATAGGTAGATTCACGAATCTTGGCATCGAACTTAGTTTTGATAGCATCGAAGTTTCTTCAATATGTTCGAAAACCTATTTCGATGAAATCAAAGAACTATCCAGAGAGTGTCTGCTGTTGCTGAACATCCAGCTTGATGGCATCGAACACTCTTCGATGGGGTTGAACATGCACCTTTGATGGGTCGAAGTGATGTTCGATGGTATCAAAGAACTGTTCAGAGAGTTCACATTGTTGTTGGACATATGTTTGATGGAATCGAACTGGTCTTCAATGGCATCGAAGACGAACCGAAACATATTTCAATGGCATTAAAGTGCAATTGAAAACTGCTGTCTGGGCCAGTTTGTTTACACCTCTTTAATTAGCCTAATTTAGCATATTTTTCTATATAATCTGAGGCTAATGAAGATGACTAAGGGTTTACCTATGTGTTCCATGTCATCTAGAGGATTTGAGTGTTTTGGTTATAAGCGTTAGGGTCACCAAGGCATCTCATTTACCTATTCTTCTTCCCTGATGATGCTCGTCCACTTGAATCTTTATTCTTCAGCTTGTCAAGGCTTAACCAACATTACAACACATGGACGCACGTGATTGACGAATAAGGTGCACTAGTATGCCACAGAAAAGTGCACTAACAATAGCATCACAGAATCGTCTTCGCATCATTTCTTACTGGGTACATAGAGAGAAACACATATTGGCAGGCTGGCTTGTCAAGAATGGATCGCATCAGCAAGTTGGCCAAGTAATGCCAATAAGGTTCCCGATGCCTTGTTACGATCCTCATCCATTTACACTACATGGTATTATGAAAATTTACAACAGAGATTCCGTGCGATGCCTCTTGAACATGGCACAATCTGGGGGAAGAAAGAATTTTATCTAAGGGGATTTCTGAACAAAAGAGATCATTACGAGAACTGGGCCCTTGTCATAATGAAGAAATATCGAAGGTGCTTAGTAGAAATCATCCTCTATGCCACAATTGAGGTAAGTTCTAGCTATTTCGATCATGATCATACAATTCTTAAAGGGTTTGTGAACTTTTAGTGTCTTACCACCAACTCATTTCATTTCCATGTGGGTGAAGTTAGTATTACTTTATGGGATTTACATAGGATGGTCGGACTGGTGATCACAGGAGCTTATTATGATGAGTTCATCCCAACCAATGAAGAGTTTGCCTATTTTCATCCGATGACCTGCGAGAGTTCAATTTTCAAAACCACTATTGAACTTTTCGAAGAATTCTCCAAATTCAAAATTCCTAGGCAAATCTTGTTCAATGGATGGATGGCCACTTTACTCGCGAGTTGAAGTATACCTTTTTGTTCCACATTCTTTCATAACCATCCATATTTCTTCTTGAATCCCTTTCTAACATATTCATCTTCTTCCTTTTTCAGATTCCCTGAGGATGATGATGCTGACTTAGCAAAGGCTAGATGTCTGGTTAAGCATTCTTAATCATTTTCTGAAGCTTACGAACTAGGGGGTTTCCTTGCTTTTGGTTTAATACAGTAGTCCTTTCAGGTTCTAAGTGTAGTGATGGAATACGTGCTTCTAGTCTGCTAGTCGCAGGGGCTATGGCTGAAGGCAAGAAATATTCATTAGCCCCATCGGTACTTTATTCTCTATATCGGGCGTTGGGCGATGTAGCTACCCATTGCAAGTCCCCCACAATTAGAGTATCTTCCTCTTTCGCTCCCTAACATTTCTTCACGGGATGGTTAAGAGTATATTTCTCATGGGTATATGATGTCGGAATGAGCATACATACATCCTGAACATCTTCCGCTATGGTTTTTCCAATAACAAAAGATGGCCAAGTAAACTTATTCCTTGGTCGTGGACAAAATTGAAACCACTGGAGCTTTCCTTTTCAACCATTTCCCAATTTTATCAGGTCCTGATGACAAAGATGCAATGGAAAATGATTCCTTGTCTCAGACTGAAAGAAGCTTCTTTATTTCCATAAGATCCTGTACACTGCCACTGAGAGAGAGTAACGAGTTCTGGTGTGAATCTTACTATCATAATAAATCCACCCGCCATTTCAGTTTTAATCAGACAATGTCTACATCTTCTAAGCCAATAAAGAGGATTATGAGGAGTTACAGTTTTGGACCATATAATTGGGTCTTTATATGGAAACAACTTCTCACCACTGATACAAAGGCTCGCTTTATCATTCCAGGCTTCAGACGCAGCATGCATGGCTCATATACTTAGATGAGGTGGTGGGTAAACCAATATTATTTGGTCTGTCATGGTTATCCCGTTGACCATCTTGTCTGGGTTTCTCCCCCACAGGTTCCAGAAAACTTAAAGATTGATGGCATCAGTTATTTCATAGAAGAAGAAAGGGCTCCATCTCAAGGTCAAGATTTCTTCCCCATATCCACTGAAGAACTAATCAGAGAGATCAAAGCATTTAATACCCTAGGGGTGGATAAAAAGTGGTGATATCATGAATCTCCCTCATAAAAAGGAGAAGAAACAAAAAGAGATGTCATCAACCGCTGGCCCCTCTATGCCTGCAAAAAGGAGCTCCCTTTGAACAGACCTTCCTTCGCCAACTCCTGATGCAAAGGCACATTTCCTCTTGTTGAGACAAGAGTCAACTCTCCTCCTACTTCTTCCAGTCCTGTCAAAAATGAAACTATTCCGGATACTCCAGGTCGCGGGTTCCCAACTGATGAGGCTAGTGTGAAACCTACATCTTTGGCTTCTCTTATGGATCAACGGGCCTCCATAAGAATATCCTCGATTAGTGTCTCCTCGCTCGCAAAAGCTCACTGGTATAGTAGGTTCTTGTGAAAAAATAGAAGCAAGCAATTATGGAAGATTCTTCAGAAAGCAGTGATAATAATCAGAGTACTAGTGGTGAGGGTGGTGGTAGTGATACTATATCTTCATCAAGTTCATCAAGTTTCGAGGAGGGTCAACTAAACAACCGGGCAGGTTTGAAAGAAGAAGAAGATAGAGATGTGCGAATAATGGAGGATAACACCCCTTCCTGAGAGAAATCCCCAATGACTCTATAAAAACTTGTAGGGGAAAGTTTTGGGCCGTCCTTCAAGGCCTTCGAATATTCTCTATAAACTTCCTTCATCCTTCCTCCTAGTCAGATCTATTCCCCCAACAAGGTTTGTTTTATAGGCAAAACCTCTCAAGTTATGCCTTCTCCTGCTCGTGGAACACTTCCTACCATCACAGAAGTATCCACCGCTTGTGAAGCCGGAATTTCTTCATCTTTTCCACAAGAAACAACTATCACTTTTCCTGTAGAGCTTATGACAAAAGTTGATCCCACTTTTTCTATCCATGTTGTTGATGTTGGAGTCGACCGAAACGTACATCTTCAAGTGATTGTTCCTCCATCTTCCCCCACGCTTGATGTTCCTGTCACAGAAGTGATTGTCACTCCCAGGACTATGGATTCCAGTACTGCTGCTGAAAAGCCTACTATGAATATTAATCTTGTCATAAGTAATCAAGGAAATACAGTCATTCCTAAAAGTACAGCTAAATCATTCGTAGCATTTATACCCCATCAACCAACTATTCCTTTAGCACGTACATATTTGTCATATATTGTTTATATATTATATTTTTTATCATCATATGTTTCATTCCTCATCTCTTTGTTACGTTGCTTTCTCTTTACCGTAGATCTTGAACCGAATTCTTCTACAGGAAAAGCCCTACTGCTTTATCTTTGGATGCTAAAGTGTACGTAATCTCCCTCGATTCAAAATAACTGCCATTAAAGAAGCCCTTTTTGCAGTAATCAATATATTGAGGGACCAAGGGCGATGGAGAGAACTAGGAGATGCCTGGTCTTTATTAACGTTTTTAACAAACCTTGCGACGATTGACGTCTCTCCCTTGCATAACTTCCTTACTCAGCTTCTTGATTCAGTTCATCATTTATCATCTATTCAAAATATGAAGGTGGTTCCCGAGGCGGAGCGTCACCATGAGGAGTTGTTGGTTCTCCAACACAAGATTTCTCAACAATTGTCCTTGGTATCTGGGTACAAAGCGAAATATGAATCTCTACTGGAGCAAGAGAAGAAACATGCCGATGTCATATCCTCTTTTATTGATCAAATTGATTCTCTTCAGGCTCAGATTACATGTTTCCAAGCTTCAAGACATTAAGAGGATTCATTACTAAAGAAGATACAATCTCGCATCAGTGCAAGCAAAAGGATGATTAGTTCAGGAGAATTAGAGCTTTCCAAGAATAAGGAAACTGTTACTGCATTGGAACAGGAGTTAGCTGATGTTCCAAATTGCTTGAAGTTGATAACAGATGCAGAACTAGAAGTGGCAAGACATCAAATACAATTCAATTAAGAAATTACGGAATATATGGTAGCATTTTATTAACAATTGTAATCATTTGATTAGTTTTTCTAAACAGCTCATGAATATTTTTTCTTTTGCATTTCATGTTGACATAAAATGAACAATTGCATGATTATGCTTTTGAAAGAAATACTCGTACTGATTCTCATTTCCTACCTTTTTATATTTTTCATTTATGAAACAACGTTCTTATGCATCTTAATCCATTATTCATACTTGTCTTTCATTATTGTTTATTCATATTTGGCGATGTTGTCCTAGGGCATTGTTAATAGGCATCATGTTAGTAAAAATACGGTTTAAGCTCATAAGTAGTTAGAGCAACCACAATTTTAGCTCAAAAGTAGTTGGAGCAACTATATTTTTAGCTCATAAGTAGTTGGAGCAATTACAATTTTAGCTCATAAGTAGTTGGAGGAATGGACTTATGCATGGTTGGCCCTCTTGAGGCACGCTCCGCTATCAAGGAGTTCCCATACCGCCAGTCAATCAGAGGGGCCAGTGAAGCTACCGGGGCAGGGAACTCAAGGATTTACGCATACGGTTGGTCATTTGAAGCGCTCACAGATACCTTGGTACCAGATCTATGGCCACTAGTCTGAAAATAGGGGGGAGACTTGAGGCTCAACCTTCCCTATGCGTTACTATCGGAAAAAAGTACATCGATCTAGGGGACTTATGCAAGGCTGACCGTGATCAGCGATGGTACACTGTAGCCCTCTTTTTCTTCGCCTCAGCCCTCAAGGTTCATTACCTGAGTGATGGAGATAACTGGTCTCACACATGAGGTTCGTCATACAACTCTCATTCAGCCCATAGGATTATTCTCTCTGCTGCCTTGACCCATAGAGCTCTCGGTCGACAAGTAAGGTCCTTGCCCATAGAGTTCTCGATCAACTTATAAAGTTTTGCCCACAGAGCTCTTAGTTAGCTCATAGGGTATTTGTAGGTGTACCGTCGATGATTATCATTTCACAATTGCAGGATTTACACGTGATTGGACTTTTAAGGCACTTGCTGCATCCTATATGTTTGTTAGCGCATTTATTGGTGATTATCATTCCATGGTTCTAATGCTCCTTTTCTTTTTGGAGTATCATTGCTTTTGGAGGGCCCTTGAAGGACCTTTGATCTTCAGCATGATCATTTCTTTCAAGATAATTGGTGTGCCCCATACTTTTAATAATCTCTAATAATTATCCCTTCATATCAGCTTGGGAGATTTCGAGTAAGAGAACATGCTTCTTTGAGCTTTTCATTGATTTGTCATTGGGGTACATTGATACTCATATTTTTCTACCCCTTCCTGCCCCCTTTTGATTGGGGAATGCTTAGACAAGGGTTCGCGCAATCAAAACTTCCAGTTTGGCCTTCAAGGATAGTGTTGGTTGATAAATCGGTCATTGATGGAAAGTCCAACTCCTCGCCTATCCTAATCGATAATTCTATATGCTCCATTAGAAAATACTTTGGTAACGACGTACGAGCCATCCCATTTAGGTTCGAACTTGCCCCCCGTCTTGCAGGTCATCACGATTGGCCTTTTGAGCATCAAGACCAGATCTCCTTTCTTGAAGGATGTTTATTTCACCTTTTTATCAAAGGCGACAGATATCCTGGCTTGATACAGTTGCAAACGATGTTGGGCTACTAGCCTCTTTTTATCCAAGGTATCTAATTCTTTTAACTGGAGATTAGCATTTTCATCTTCTATGATAGTCTGATGCACTGCCACTCGTAAAGAAGCTACTTGTATTTCGATGGGCAATACGGCCTCTACTCCATATACCAAAGAGTATGGCGTCGCTTTTGTAGCTGTGCGATGCGTTGTGCGATAAGCCCATAATGCTTCTTGAAGTTTCTCGTCCC
Organism: Liriodendron chinense; assembly: GCA_003013855.2. Classification (NCBI taxonomy): domain Eukaryota; kingdom Viridiplantae; phylum Streptophyta; class Magnoliopsida; order Magnoliales; family Magnoliaceae; genus Liriodendron; species Liriodendron chinense. The sequence goes on from ML058552.1 coordinate 3,929,911, forward strand.
ATTCTCTTTTATTTTCACTCACCGTCTTTTTCAATATTTTGACAATTGTCTTATTAAACTCCTCTGCTAAGTGGTAGATAATAGGGCATAGAATAAGAGTGCTTAATGCCAAATTTTTTACACAACTTATCCATGTTTTGTTCCTGAATGGGGTGTCATTATCTGTGATGATCTTCTGAGGTACCTCGTGTCTGTATATAATGGTGTGCCAAATAAAGTCTATTACATCCTTCTCTTTTACACTACAAAGCGTAATAGCTTATGTCCATTTAGAGAAGTAACTTGTGGCTGCCTAAAATATATTATCGTCCTCGCGAAGATGGAGGATTAATAGGGCCAATAACATCCAATCCCCAAATAGGAACAACCGTGACAATACTATCTGATGCAAACCTTCAGACGGCATGTGTATAACATCTCCATGGATTTGGCACTCATGGCACCATTTTGCAAATGTTATAACATCCTTAAACATTGTCAGCCAATAGTACCCCATGTGTTGTACGTGATTACAGAGGTTTCTCCTGGCCTAATGAGCTCCACATTCTCCTGAATGGGATTTCTGTAATACATATTTAACAGAAAATCCTCCGGGAATGAAGCAAAAGATCATCTTGTAAGTTGCGGAAGCCATTAAAAGTCTTTTCAAACAGTATACCTGTGATTAAAAAATTGAATGAATCATTCTGATTAAGTTATATAACATTCCGTTCTAAAGATGAAGGGTGGAATGTTCCGGTTAAGAGTCACCATTTTAGCGCTTAAATAGCGCCATATTATCACGAATCTCTCTTATAGCATCTAATCAGTATTAGAATACAACAGCATTCCCCAATAGAGTCGCCATTTTATTTACACAACAAAATGTTATTTGATAATTAATAGGGAAATGAATAGTATTTTAATACTTGACATGCCAAAAGGAGAAACACTCATCATTTTATTCATTGTATAAGTTTTTTTACATTCCATTAATGGTATATCCCTTGATTCTAGAACAAAATGTTCATGGTACAAACACATCGTAAGCTCATAAATTTGACAAAGCTTCACCCTCTTCTACTTTCATTCTGCCAATAATGACAGAGAATATGATTGGGAGAGTTCCTAAGTTGAGATTGCTTTCCTCCTCTTGCATTACAACTTGGGATCCAGCTTGATTCTTCAATAGTCTTGGCTTTTGAAAGGGGAACATAAATGAAATCACTAAGATCCACTCCTAATGTCTTTAACAATAGATTCATCATGCTGGATTTTTTCCTTCAAAGGGCTTTTACGTGACACGCGTGAAAGCCAGAGTTTCGCGTAAACACTCTGCTCTACGCTCTTCGATCTTTAATTTCTCCATTTCGGTAGAGTTTTCTCGTCATTCCTCTTCAATTCTTGGGGATCGCAACTTGTGCGTTCAACCCGAGAAGAAGGAGATGCACAAAGCTCCTCTTCATACCTCTAGAGTCTTCAGAAGGAGCTCTGGAACTCTGAACTTTGTAAGTGAATGCCAAATGAGGACCCCTAGGGGGTATTTATAAGCTTCGGGGTGAATCTCGCATAAATATTGCTCCAATTTTACAAATTGTTTATGCGGCCCGCATTAAAGCAAACTTATTTATGCGGGTCGTGTAAACAGGGTCTCTTCTGCAACTTTCTTCTTTTGTTTTCATTATTTCTTTCTGATTTTTTCATACTTTCTTCTTTCCTTATTCTCTCTATTTTCATGTCTCAACAATGCCTAAGACTAAGAATCTGAAGATCCTTAGCCTTAAGATGACTCATTGATCTGCAGCCTAAGATTCGAGGTAAGGACTGCAATTACAGAGAGGGAAGGCATTAGGCACCCACTCTGCCCGTATAAGTGTACTGTCTCTCCTTCACAAAGTAACACTAATTCTGAGGAATATTAGTTCTGGTTCTTGCACTTTTCATAAATGTTATGTGTGCCTGGATGTAGTGTTCAATGTGTCAATGCTTTGTCAAGCAGTGTCTTGAGTGGCGAACCTGCCCTGACTCACTAACTTAACGTACGGAGTAACTAGCCAACTCAAGCTTTTAATGGGCAAGATCCGAGAAAGCTTAGCAAGCCTCAGAGCATACACTTGAGTCGACTAGGTGGATGTCATATATGAGATAATATGAATAAGATGAGCAGGGGGGTCGAGAAGGGAGTAGGTGTTGCACAATGCTAATGCATAATTGTATGAAGTTGACTAAAGACTATAGGCTTGGGTGAACGGTAGTGTCGCAAAGATCAACTTGAGTAACTTGGTTAAGAATGGGTTGGCTCAAGAGGCTAAGGCAAAGGGGGTGGCTTACAACGGATCAATGCCAGGCTCACTTCTTCACTCTCACTCTCCTTGGTGGAGGGATGGCTGTTCTAAGTGGCTAAGGGAGGCTAAGAGGCTAAAGGGGAGAGGGGCTCAAAGGTTTTGGTAGAGAGAGAGCCTTTTGATTTCTACTCCATGCTTGAAATGAGATAACGAGTGGATATTTATAGTCATCCCAATCCAGGTCTTTCTGTAAATATTAGCAACTTTGGGGATAAAGAAAGATATGAGATTTTTCACCTAGGGTAGGAATTTTGCTTGAAGTTAGGTTCGGGACTAGGTACGGTTGTAAATATGGGCCACAAGAGGGCAGAGAGGTCTTTTGGCTTGTCTAGAACTTAGCGAGTGTGAACAAGTCGAAGGCTGACATGGATCGGCGCCAACTATCCAAAGCTGGGAGGAAGTTTTATATTGGGCGACATCTAGACCGCCGCCCAATGTACCATTTCCTCCTTGCTTTTGCGAGGGTCTTTACTGGATGTAGGGATTCCCCGGTTGCTGTGCAGTTTGTTCTTTATCTGAGCCTTGATTGGGCTTGGGCCTTAGACTTTGGTTCTAAGCTCTAATGGGTTTAAAGTGATTTGGGTCAACCAAGTAGCTCGCTTGGGCAAGTCGACTTAGTAGGATGACTCGTTGAGTCGGCTCACCAGGTCGACCCATTCATTTAGATCAGGGCTCTGGGATTAGTGGTTCAGGGTATGGATTAAGGATTGGTTTTGGGTTAAGGGTTTGGATTAGGATTAAGGGCTTGGATAAGGGTATGAATCAGGGTTTGGATCACCATCCGTCCCAATCATCTAGCCTTTATCAACTTGTCGGCCCAGGGTGGGGTGTCTCCACGTGGTAATTTCCTTATCATGGACTCTGATCGACTAGCCCAGGGTGGGGTGTCTCCACGTGGTAATTTCCTTATCATGGACTCTGATCGACTATTCTAACCATCCGTTCTTTTCTACTACAAAGAAATACCCCCTCATGCTTAGGAAATGTCATTCCGCAATTAAACAAACTTCGGTTTGAACTATTGAGAACAGATTTTTACTAGATAAATATCATCTATAATATATTATTCATGACGCAGGCGTAGACGTGGTAAGGTTGATCACCGTCTTCCTCATGGGATAATTACTTTGAATCCAAAAGGCTTCCGGGACTCCTCAACCATACTTCCTCGATTCCATGAGAGATAAAACAGGAATATTTCCTAATAAATTCAAAATAATTTAATTGATGATAAAAAATGAAATTACAACTCAAACCTAGAATAGAGTTTTATACTTATATTCCAATTCAAGCACTCGAAAAACACCCTATAAATAGTAAACTTACTATTTATAGACGACCTCTATTCCTACTAAACATCATAGTTTTCGGCCCAAAATGGTAAGTGTCCAATCTGGCCCAACCACGTTATTTTCTTAACTTTTCTAAGCCCTTGTCATGTTGGGCACAACTTCTATAACTCAAAGGATCAAAAGTTATACTCGAAGTAAAACTTACAATTTATAGCAAAAATGAAAATAAACAAGACTTTTGACCGTCAATCTGATGGAATCTCGCAAATCTGGCGTGGGCAACCCGGCATTGCCAAGTTGGTTGGCTTAAGTAGCTTCTCCTACCAAAAATCATATATCATATGTCTAAAATCTCATCCCGATTTGCGAATATGACTGATTTCAGGTTCTGACGGTCCGGATCATTTTTGTCTACAATCGGGCTTTCTCTAGTCCATCTTCATCATAAATGCATCAATAACCTGCTCTACATCAATTTATAATATGTTAAAAATAAGTTTAGGAGCCCATTTGGGAGCTTGTACTTGGAATGCATTGGAATATTGGAATCAAGGTGATTCCGGATTCCTTAGTTATGGTGATATTTGATTGAATGATTGTAATAAGCCTATTAATGTATACTCGGTGGAAAAAAAAAATTTCCAAACCTTAGTGGGCCATAAATGTAGGGATCACAAAAGAGTGACTCATTTAGAATGGCCAATGTTTGGACAGTTCAGATCATTCTATCGATGTGATTTTAGTGTTATGGTCCATAAATGGATTGGTTTGGGCATCATCAGCATGCCATGTATACAGTGTATAAGTAGCCTAGCAACACTTTGTTGCACATGTGCATCTCTTCGTCTTTTAAAATTGGAGCCACAAAGGCATTTCACTTCCATTTCAAAATATGCCAAAAGTCTGTATTTCAAATACCTCTTATTCTGTTTACCTCCAAGTGCATGGTGACAAATGATGGATTTGGTGCAAAATCCTCCTAAATCATCTCAATTAGGCTCAAATACAAGAAATGGATTAGAATATATACCCCATTTTGGGGTGGTTGGTTAATTAGGATGAAGAGGGTATCTGCATGGCAGGCGATAAATAAATTTCCTTCGCAAGATTGCAAGAATGCAAGAACAAAACGAAATATATGAAGAAGAATGAGGGACTCGATTGAGGTTACTATGAAAAGGTTACAGCTAAAAAGAAAAGAAAAGAAAAGAAAATGAAGATCCTGAGCCATACAAGAACCTACACACTCGACTTACACTTTTTTACCTGGAAACGCCCCATCGTCTCCAAGGTTCATGTTGAAGTCTTGGCCATCTTGAAGCGTAGTAGGCATTGCTCGTGATGACTTGTTGTTGCATGACCAACACCGAAATGGTGCCACCAAAGAAATCAGATGAGCAGCACAAGTCCCCTATCACCCCTAGCTGTGGGTTCTCACTCCATACAGATTGCCCCCCGTTAAGCCACATGGTCGTCCCTTGCTGTCTCCCTACCACCATTAGATCGTAGACATCGTCCATCGACTGTATCACATTAATTGTCTCCTCCAAATCCCTCACCAACTCCTCTCTATACACTATCTGCTCATTCCCTATGCTCTTCACCCTGAACTCCTCCACCAAGTCATCGTCAAGCCATCTCTCCCTCGTGCTCTCCCTCCCCTCATCCTTGGAAAGGAACCTCACCACTGTGAGCATCACTCTCGGGTGCTCACCCATACGGGATGCATATGACAGCGCCTCGCGGTCGTCCGCCCCACCGACGAATATAACACCGATTCGGTATGGTTTAGAGTCCGGATTGGACCAGGCATACTGTCCGCCAAAGCAGCTCCGGTTGACGAAGATCCCAACTGAGCACGGGGACTCAGCAAGGATGTTGGGGTTGATGAGTTGGAGGGCATGGTCCACCAGATCCAAACTGCCATCCACCGACTGCTGCTTGTAGAAGGGGACGATTATGAGGCACACCTTCTTATCAAGAGCAACAGCACAGACATCATTGTGAATGGTTTTGTAAGGAGCAATGGAGGTGAATGGTTGGATCAAGACACTGCCAGCATAGTGCCACTCGTAGTTGCTGAAGGCGCTGAAGATGGCATTGGAGACAGACGAGATGGTCGACTCCTTGTGGGGTTTGTGGGCTATGAGCATTGGAGTGGCACGGCCCACGAGTTCTATGAGGTGCATGACATAGACACAAACGGGGCTTTCTTGGGTGGCATTGGTGGCTTCTAAGAGGTTGATGATGGCTGGGACGCTTCCTTGGTCATGGATGCAGGTTAGGATGCGGAGTTCGGTATTGGGCTTGGTGTGTTGAATTGTGCGCCGAACATACGACATGTATGGCCTTGAGTTCATAGTCAGGCTTTTCACCAAGGGTGACACAATGCCGGTTGTAATCAATGCTGATGCTACCAGGAGTGCATAAGTTTGGCCATCAATTAGCTGCAACAAAAGCACACATATTAACCACCACCATTCAAATCTCAATTCCATTTCTCTACTAGCTGATGCTCCTCCTCCTCTTTTGTTAGCAATTAAAGAATATCTAGCTTTCCTCATGGCTATTTTTCAGTCTGGGCCGTAGTGAGTTTTTTTAATTGTTGTAAAACAAAAAGAATGATTGTCTCAGGAGTGCAAACAGGCCCCGTTTAAATTTGGTGTAGACTAGGAGAATGCAAGACAGAAAATTTGTGACATAAGTAGAATGACAACTAACATCAATACAATACATTACATTTCTTATTTTTTTTTTGTTAAAGAAAAGTCATGGAAAATGCTTTGCTTTCTGCATTTAGAAGTGTTTAAATGGCTTTCCTGAGAAATCTCTTTTCCCTCCAAATTTACATTAGAGGTTAAATCTTTTTTCCATTTGATTTTTTTTTTTTTTTTTTTTTGACTTTTTGAAAGAAAGTAAAAGTAAAAAAGGATATACTTCCTTGCTGAGGTGAGGTGGGAAAAGCAAAAGCAAACATTTTGCAGGTAATATGATCTCTACTTCCTAATTAACAAATGTAAACGTTTGATCAACACAAAGTGAATGCTCCCCCTAATTTGCACCTAATATCAACAAGCCATGAAAGTCTTTTAAGAGTAAAAGGGATTTCCCTTGGCCTACTCATGAGGTGGACCACACTTATATGCCAAATGGAGACCCTTGGTTATCATCCATTCCCTCATACATGTATGGTTTGCGATCCCAACAATATAGATGGATGGAATATCCTTACATGATTGATCATAACGTGGGGCTACACATGCCTCTAAAAAGAAGAGAGAAAAATGACAAATGGCTCCCTCCAAATTCTGCAATACATATGATGGTGGTGGTGGTGGTGGTGGTAATGCGAGAAAGAAAAAAGACCCAAGTAAAAACGACACAAACCGAGTACTTTATCCAGTGCGCATAGGTCACCATCTCAATGAAGCCTTTGGAGCTGAGAATGAGACCAAGAGAAAGCGCATCCCGGAAAGTCATCTTGCATGTGATGGCCGAGAAGATGGTCCCGGCTAGTTTAGCTATTCTGCTAATGAAGACAACCAAGACTAATACACCCCAGCTGTTCCAGTCAGTGATTGAAAATGATATAAAGCTCTGTCCACACCAAGCAAAGAAGATGGGCAGCAGAACAACCCTCATCATCATCTCAGACTTCTCTGCTAGTGTGGACCCAAGAGGCGGACCATCCGGTATGACTAGCCCAAACAAGAGTGGGCCCTGCAATAAACTCAAACCCAACATGTCTGTTGTGAGACCCATGAGAAGGGCCCCCAGCAAGAGGGCCACTACGTACTTCTGCTCCACAGGCCTTCCTTCAGGAGTATGTCTGATTATCCACAACATAAGGGGATGGATGATGCAGAAACATATGATGAGCAAACCAAAACTGGAACCTATGTAGTAGAAAAAGCTGGTGGAATTAGCCCGGCCTGCTCTCGTGCTTTCAAGCATAACGAGAGAGAGCCATCCAACGACATCGTTAAGCATAGCTGAAGCCAGAGAAAGGCGGCCCAGCTCTGAATTGAGGAGATTGAACTCAGAGAGGAAGGGATAGATATTTGGGAAAGGTGAGATGGAGAGTTGTGTAGTAACAGATGCGAGGAAGGGACCTTGTGCCATACTTTTAGATGCATACTTACCCAGAGGGTAAAGAAGGCTTGCAACTGCTACACAAGTTACTGTCATTCCTGTCATTGAAATTATAAAAGCATTTCTTCCTTTTCCTATCAACGATGGGTTCATCTTCACTCCAATCAGGAATTGGTGGTAGATTACTCCCAACGTTGAAACAGTATTCAAAATAAAAAGGCCTACGTCTGGGAAAAGCCCACTCTTCAACAACTTAAACCGACCAAGCACGGCTGGGCCTAGTATTATTCCACCCTGAAAATCAATTAATCAATCCATCAATCAATTAAAAAGAAAGAAATCATCTAATTAATTAATGTAATTTGAAAGTGGTTAATTACGATGATTTCGGAGATTATGGCAGGCTGCTTGAGAGGCTTTAGTAGGATCTGAATCGCACGGCTGATGATGAGAATCGCCGAAATCTGCATCAACAAGAGAGGGAGGGAATATGATGATGGTTTCTCCCCGACCCATATACCGTTGGATGTCACCTGAGTGGCTGGATAACAGATGACCGCCGGTGATGGCATTGTTTTGGCTTCTTCTTTTTTTTTCTTTTTTTTTTCTTTTTGGCTATGGCCAGTAGAGGGTAGCAGGAACGCCCTTTGCGTCCTTCATCACTTTAATTGCTTCCCCCTCACTTAATTTACTTTTTCAATTATCTATTAATAATTAACTAAATAAAAACTAAAGGAAAGAAAAACTAAAAATGCAATGAAAGTCTCTGTTTATATATCATATATATATAAGAAGAAGAAGAAACAAAAGCGAGAGAGAGAGAGAGAGAGAGGGAGGGAGGAGATTGATGCCCAGACGAAAGCCGATGTTGACGGTCCTCCACCGTTGACCCGATTCACATTCTCCTGTTTTGTTGACTTCTCCCTTCGTTGGTTGGGGAAATGGATTGGCTAGTGGCCGGGCCTGAGATAGGTGTTGGCCCATGATGTATGCCACTAGACATCCATGGGCTCCACTATGATGTATGTATTTCATCCATTTTTACCTACAAAAACAAGGTAGATCCAAGTCTCAAGTAGACCATATTATAGTGTTGATTGAATGTCCCCCATTAAAAACATACCTGGGGTCACAAAAGTTTTGCACCGAGCTAATATTTGTTTCTTTCCTTCATTTGGGTCTGTATGACCGAATCAATAGGTTGGATGTCAAATAAACATTAATGTAGGCGCTAGGATGTTTTTAATGGTGGACATTCGATCATTATTGTTTTCCTACTGTGCGGTCTATCTTCTTTTTTTTTCATGAATCCTTAAAATGATAAGTAAAAATGGATAGAAGGTGTGGATATAACACATACAACATGGTGGCGCCAACAGAGCACCGACCACTAGCCACCTGGCTAGTAGCAGCGGGGAGCGAATTAGGTGTTACCCCGAGAACAGCTTAGTGGGTGTTACCCCTGCCGTGTGGCCCACATGGATAGTATTCTGTATATCCACGTAGTCCATCCGTTTCTCCATCACATTTTAGGATGGTCTTCAAAAAATTATGCAAATACAAATCTTAAGTGGACCATACCACTGGAAACAGTGCTGATTGAGTGCCCACCATTAAAAATTCCAAAGAGCCCATCGTAAGGTTTTGGTAATGTTTATTTGCAATCCAAGCTCTTGATAGTGTCAAGAAGGTCTGGATGAAGGGAAAATTTAAAAATCAGCTTGATCTAAATCTTTTGTGGCCCGCAAAATGCTTTTAATGATTATTCATCACTCTTTCTATTGGTATGGTCCACCTGAGATTTGGATCTTCTTATAATTTTGGATTGTATCCTAAAATTAGGCGTAACAACAGATGGACAGCATGGATATACAAAAAATACATCAAGGTAGGCCCCACACGGTAGGGGTAACACCCACTAAGTTGTTACCTGGGTAACATCTAATTCGCTCCCCCAGCAGCGTCACTCGCCGAAAGAAGCGGATTGGTACTGAGTAACTCCGCACGCTAGCGTGCGGAGTAAACTCTGTGGGCCCACAGTGATTTACGTATTTTATCCACTCCGTCCATCCATATTAACAGAAAATTTTAGGTATTCTGCCAAAAAATGAAGCATATCAGATTTTAAAGTGGACCACACCACAGCAAAAGTGTGAACTGAATGTCTACCATTGAAAAATTCTCGGAGGACACAAAAGTTTTGAATCAAGCTGATATTTGTTTATTCCCTTCATCTATGTCCATGTGATCTTATGAACATGTTGGATGACAAATAAACATCACTGTGGGACCTGGGAAGGTTTCAACGGTGGAAATCATTATTCCCACTGTTTCACGTGGCATGGTCCACTTGAGATTTGGATATGCTTAAATTTTGGGCTCAACCACTAAAATGAGCTGGAAAAACATATGGACGGAATAGATAAATCACATACATTCTAGACTGAGTTTACTCCGCACAATAAGAGCGTGCGGAGTTACTCCGCATGCAATCCGATTCCCTCGCGGAACCGTGTCCGGTGGTTGGTGGTTAATTTGTACTGTCCTAAGTAACCCATAGTAAAAAGAAATCGGATTGCGTCCTGAGTTACTCAGTACGCTCTTATCGTGCAAAGTAAACTCAGTTGGGCCGGGCCCAAAGTAAATTTATGTAGTTTAGCTACACCGCTCATCCTATTTTCCAGATCATTTAAAAGGGGTTGAAACCAAAATTGAAGCATATCCAAAACGGAAGTGGACCATACCACAGGAAATAGTGGGTATAATGATTTCCACCGTTGAAACCTTTCTAGGGCATGCAGTGATGTTTATTTGTCATCTAACCTGTTCACAAGATCACATAGACATTGATAAAGGGAAAAAAAACAAATATCAGCTTGATCCAAAACTTCCACAGCCCACAAAAATTCATTCCTTTGGCTGACGCACTGGCTCGTGGTGAACGACAGGCTCTAACCCCTTTCATTCTTGGTCATGTATAACGGGCCATGTTTGATTTGACCACAAAGGGCATTTATAATTGTGGTGGCCCCCTTTGGTTAGTTCAAATGTGGCTTGTGGAGTATTCAAGTCTGCCCTCGTCAATGGTTCCCCCGATCCAACGATCGTATACACTTCCTATGGCCATCGTAACGTGAATTATCCGACAGACAAACTTTCTTTCCCCAGCTATATAAACAGTCTTTTCTTCAGTCTCTCATTCGACAAAGACTTGCATTCCTTCTATCAAAAGGAATACGGCCGACTTGGCTGATGGGTGACGCCCATAGCACTTCCATTTCCCAAGAGATGCATGAAACTTAGGAGAGTTTCCTTATAACCAGAGATCTCCCTTATGGAGGAATTATTGGTATCGTCGCAAATGCGAAAGTTGGGATTGAGCAGTACTGCCCTAACTCGCTCGCCCAATAATTTAATTTTATACAAGGTATTCCCTACCCTTCTACCCAAAAGATTCTCAATCAACCCCATTTTTCTCGTATCACGGTGCACGACGTCATTAACTACATTGGCATCAACGAGTTTTTCAAGAATATGAAACTTTCTTTCGTGTTCAACGAATTTTTGAATCGACCGAGCCTTCTCGAGCCTTTATGTGAATGGTGGATCGGTCACACCTGTCGACTCTATCTTCACTCTATTAAGGTCCTCACCGGAAGAATCTACGACATGATAAAACCATCAAAACTGAAGTCAAAGAAACAAAAGAAAATGGATGAACCTGTGATCGATCAGGCCCCAGCCAGGACCCACAAAACATCAGCCGCTACGTCAGTCACTGTGGCCAATCCTTCTAAAAAAAGAAAATAACCCAAGCTCAAGAAGCATCAATCGCACCTTCAATTCCTGCTGTGATCGATCCTTCTTTGAAACCAAGAAAAAAGAAAATGAAACTTTGAAAGGTCCCGGCCACACCTTCAGTTCCAATGGCACAGCCTAAGAAGAGAAAAATCAGGACACCGAAGGCCACTTCATCAAATTCGGATACTTCGATGACAATGATTGCATCACCGCCCAAAGCACTTGCCTTGTCAGTGATGAACTCTCTACCTACTTCTCCACTCATTCGCAGTGTCATTCCTTATCCACTTATTAGCCTCACTGTTTCAGTTCCTCGGCCAACATCCTCATCTATTCCCACATCAGCTCCTTTATCAGCTTCTCCCTAGATGATATCGAGCTCGTTACCTCCTGTTCCCCAGAAGATTAGTGACCTCGGTCCAACCCTTGGTCCCCCATCGAAGCTGCCAACTACTCTAGTGGTTCCACTATGTCCATCGGCTCCTATTGTAGCACGGAGACTAGTCCTCTCAAAGAAAACAAGTAATTTTCTAGTTGATAACATAAAAGCCTGGGAATTAATTTGTGTTATTTCAGGTATCCTCATCAAAGTGAATAACAAAGTTTGTAATCATGCAAATATTTAAGCTTGATTATTCATTTTGGAGCATGATACTTTTCAACTAAATTTGAGATCTCTGATTAGTGAGCATGGAGGGGAGGTGATAATCATTAATAGGCAAAAGTAAGCACTTATCTTAAAGCTAACTAATGCCCCATCCAGCTCCTCCATCCACATTATCTTAGAGATTGAGTTGGCTTTGTTCCTTTCAACCAAGTCTCCCTCATTTTTTCTTCTTCCCCGGCCCGAGGTGTGGGCTCTTAGGGCATGGTTCTCTTTCTTTTCCTTGCTTGGGATGTGAGTGCCTCCCTAACTAAGGTGTGGGTTTCTTTTGTTCCTTTCCTTCTTTTCTTTCTTTCTCTTTCTTTTTCCCTGGCTTGGGTGTAGGCCCACTTTGTTTTCTTTAGGCCACATGCCCTTTTAGAAGAAACAAAAGAGTTATGCTTACCTTTAAAAAAAAAACAGAGCTTTGTGTGTCCCAAAACTCTATATATATATATATATATATATATATAAGAAAGGTGTTAGAAAAATTCACTATGGTCGACTCCAATAAATGTAATATGCCTTTTAGGCACAATATTATTCTCACTTAGAATAATTGTCCCGAAACCCCTAAAGAGTGAAAAGTTATGGAGAATGTTTCCTACAATTTTGTTATTAGAAGCTTGATGTATGTTATATTATATACGAGACCAAATATTTCTTTTACAATAGTAGTAGATAGTCAAATACCAAAGCAATCTAAGCATGAATTGTTGGACTACTATCAAGCATATCATAAAGTACTCGTGGAGGAGAAAGGAGCTCGTCCTGGTTTACGAGCATACAAATCTATCCATAGTTAAATACATTGATGTAGACTTTTAGGCAGATCCTGATGCTGGGTGATTTACTAATGGGTGCATCTTCTCAATGGTAGGTGGTACTGTTAGTTGTCGTAGCGTTGATCAAAAGTGCATTGCAAATTCTACCATGGAGGTAGAGTACATGGCTATAAGCCAAGTCTCCAATGAAGTTGTGTGGCTGAAAAAGTTTGCCTCAAAGCTACAAGTTGTCCCAAGAATTGACAAGTGGTTGCTTGTATACTGCAACAACACTGGTGCAATTGCACAATGCAAGGAACCTCAGTATCACAGAAAGGCTAATCATATCGGAAGTATCACATTGTATAAGGATATGAGGACAATTTGATTGAAGTTCTACAGGTAGCATCAGCAAATAATGTTGTAGGTCCTCTAACTAAAGCATTGTCTATTCATCCTTTTAATGCTCATACTCACAGTATGCGAATTGCATGTAATGTTGATAGGTTTTAGGGTAAGTGGGAGATTGATGGCGGTGCACCCTGAAAAACTAATATTATGTTACCTTTGACTGAGTTTATATGCATGATTCATTCCTTCATCCATTGGCCTAATTAATATTTGTGGAACATGTTTATTCATATGTGCTTGAGAGGGTTTCTTTTGGTTGCCCTTGGACACCAGCTAAGATTGGACACAACGACCATTAGCCAAGGGAGAGTTGTGTTCCATGGATCTCAGCGCACCATGACCACACAGTTTCTAGGACAATCTTGTGATATTTCATGAGTAGTTATCTTGTTTGAGAATACTAACTTGACATCAAGATAGACAATCTCCACCATCAAGCATGACTTGATGCAAGTATGCCTTAGCCCTACCCCACATGAGCATGTAAGTGTGCCATGGATACAGTACATAAGTGGAACTTTGATTACTTACATTAGCAAGATTGATCGAAGGTACTTAGATTGGGAGACCCATCATACTTAGACAAGAAAGACATACATACACTAGCTCCGTCAAATCCCTAAATCTAAGAATGTGTAGATTCAGATGTGTTAATCAAACTGCATTTAATCGCTTTATGAGGCTACCGCATGGCCAATAAAAGTGGTCGTGGCCGGGCGCATTCATCAAGATCATTAAAGTACTCACAATTTAGTAAGGAATTCAGTTGGTTTGCCTAGGATATGATTAGTAGGATGATCTTATGGTTTGGACTGTTCATCAAGTATTTTCAAGACTGGCCAAGACCTTTAATATTTCAATTGGTTAATTGTGAGTTTTCAACTGTTAACTTTTAGTTTAGTCATTAATTTGTTTTAAACCATACTTAATGGGTATCCAATGACTAAGATCGGTTTATCTAGTCTTTAGACCAGAATAGGAATTGGTTGGGGATGGTGACCATAGATGGTGGATAAATTTGGATAATTACGGTACATGGTATAGGTAGGTAAACAAACTTCCTTTATAATAACGTACACTGGAGTCAGTAGTGAAGCACCATAAGTGGTACACCTTCAAAAACCCTAACTTTATATATATATATATATATATATATATATATATATATATATATATATATATATATATATATATATAGATATCTAGAGAGAGAGAGAGAGAGAGAGGAATGCTCACCTGGGCACTTCTCGTGAGAGACACTCGTGAGCACTTTTTCATGGCTCATCGCACGTGATGTGAGCCCAAAATCTGAGCCATCCATGTGATGCAGTACCTCAAAAAACCCTTGGGGCCCATCTTTCAACTTGTTCCAGAACTTTGGTGGGCCATGAAAGAAGGAAACAGTTTCACGTGCCTTAATTTGCCTCTTGCTTTCTGCTGCAGCCCACCAGAGTTTTGGATCAAGTTGAAAGATGGGCCCCAGGGGTTTTTTGAGGTGCTGCATCACATGGACGGCTCAGATTTTGGGCTCACATCACGTGCGATGAGCCATGAAAAAGTGCTCACGAGTGTCTCTCACGAGAAGTGCCCAGGTGAGCATTCCTATATATATATATATATATATATATAGAGAGAGAGAGAGAGAGAGAGAGAGAGAGAGAAATGCTCTCCCGCGCACTGATGCTCATGAGAACTCGTGAGCACTGATTTAAGAAATCATCACACGTGATGTGAGCCCAAAATCTAAGTCCACGTGATGCAGCACCTCAAAAAATCTCTAAGGCCCAGCTTTCAACCTGATCCAAAGCTTTGGTGGGCCATGGCAAAAGGAAACAGTTTCCTCCCGTGATTTGTCCCTCTCTCTCTGCTACAGCCCACCAAAGTTTTGGATTAGGTCATAATCTGGGCCTTAGGGGTTTTTGAGGTGCTGCATCATGTGGACGGCTCAGATTTTGAGCTCACATTATGTGTGATGAGTCCTCAAAAAAGTGCTCACGAGTTTCCGTGAGAACCGGTCCATAGTAGAGCAGGACTCTCTCTCTCTCTCTCTCTCTCTCTCTCTCTCTCTCTCCCTTTATATATATATATATATATATATATATATATATATATATATATATATATATATATAGAAAGAGAGAAAGATGTGATGAGTCCTCAAAAAAGTGCTCACGAGTTCCCGTGAGAATCAGTCCACAGGAGAGTAGGACTCTCTCTCTCTCTCTCTCTCTCTCTCTCTCTCTCTCTTTATATATATGAGAGAGAGAGAGGAATGCTCACCTGCGTAAGAAGTCGTGAGCACTTTTTGAGGACTCATCACACGTGATGTGAACCCGAAATCTGAGTCATCCACGTGATGCATCATCCCAAAAAACACCTAGGGCCCAACTTTCAACCTGGTCCAGAACTCTAGTGGGCCATACAAGAGACGCAAATCAAGGGAGGAAACTATTTCCATTTTCCGTGGCCCACCACAGTTTTGGACCAGGTTGAAAGTTGGGCCTTGGGGTTTTTTGGAGTGTTGCATCACATGGATGGCTCAAAATGTGGGCACACATCACGTCTGATGAGTCCTCAAAAGGTGCTCGTGACTTCTTGCATAGGTGAGGACTCATCAAGGTTCTCACAAGAACTCATAAGCATTTTTGAGGACTCATCACAAGTGATGTGAGCCCAAAATCTGAGACATCCACGTGATGCAGCACCAAAAAAAAAAAAAAAAGAACCCTAGGGCTAAACTTTCAACCTAATCCAAAACTCTGGTGGGTCGTAGCAAAGAGGGGCAAATCAAGGGAGGAAATTGTTTCCTTTTGCCATGGCCCACCAAAGTTCTGAATCAAGGTAAAAGCTGGACGCATGAGTTTTTTGGGGTGCTGCATCACATGGATGCCTTAGATTTTGGGCTCACATCACGTGCTATGAGTTCTCAAAAAGTACTCACGAGTTCTCAGGAGAACCGCACAATTGAGCATCTCTCTCTCTCTCTCTCTCTCTCTCTCTCTCTCTAAGTATGTATACTTAGAGAGAGAGAGAGAGAGGAATGCTCACCGAAGCACCTTTTTAGGTGAGCACCTGTGCACACCTTTGCACACGTGTCTTGGGCACAAAATTTGAACTATCCATGTGATGCGAACCCTCTTGAATCCGGAATCCCCAGCAACAAGTTTCAACCTGATCAAAAACTCTGGTGGGCCATAGCAACATAAAACAATTTCCTCCCCTTGATTTGGATCTCTCTTTGCTATGGCCCACTAGAGTTTTGAATCAAGCTGATACTTGGGCCCTGGAGGTTTCTTGGGGTGTTGCATCACATGGACGGTTCAGAATTTTTGTCCATGACACGTGTGCCACCCAACTAAAAAGTTGTGCACAGGTGCTCACCTAAAAAGGTGCACAGGATGTGAGGGGGGGAATGCTCTCATAAGCACTTTTTGAGGACTCATCACACTTGATGTGAGCCCAAAATCTGAGCCATCCACGTGATGCAGCACCCCAAAAAATGTCCAGGGCCCAACTTTCAACATGGTCCAGAACTTTGGTGGGCCATGGAAAAAGGAAACAGTTTCCTTCCTTGATTTGCCTCTCTCTGCTACGGAACATAAGAGTTTTGGACTAGGTTGAAAGTTGAGCCTTGAGTTTTACTAGGGTGCTGCATCACGTGGACGACTCAAATTTTGTGGTTACATCACATGTGATTAGTCCTCGAAAAGTGCTCATGAGTTCTCATGAGAACTAGTGTGCAGGTGAGCATTCATAACACATCACAGTGGGGCTCACACAGCTCGACCTCATGGAAACTTCCCATGAGGTCAAGTGCATAGTACCTAAATGATTTTGATTTTGTCTCATGCCCTAAAAGCCAAAATGGATGGACGGTGTAGATTAAACATGTACATAATGGTGGGCCCCATAGAATCTTCACACCACGTAAAAAAAAAAGGTGGTGAGCACCTCACTGCACAATCGGAAAACCATCACCACCATGCCTTCATTTTGAAATACACCATGATGAGCCACTTGAATCACGGATAGGGCTGATCTTTGGGCCTTATCCCTAACCCGGGATGTTGCATCTGATGTATGGAGTAGATTTCCCATTCACATCATGGTTGGCAGGTGGGCCGCCATCAAAGAACCAGACCATAAATTGCTTATTACGGTCTGATTCGCAGGAGACCGCTGGGCTCTGTGTGTGTGTGTGTGTGTGTGAGCGAGAGAGAGAGAGAGAGAGAGAGAGAGAGTTGTTATAGACAACTGTATAGTTAGTTATATTATTACTAAATAAATAAAGGTATAAATCTCTACATTGTAAACTTAATCAGTAGTAAGAACAAAGGGAACTAACTCGGGTCACTATAAAAATAAAAAAATAAAAAATAAATAAAAAAGCAATCTACATCGCAAATGACTCATAATCCGGAATGCTCAATCTGGAACGTAAAATGAGGGAGGTTTTGCATTTTAGGTAACATTGAACTACACTGATGTCATAACGACCACCGATTAGCAGACACTTGGTGGACAGTCCCAATGGCCCAAAATCAGCATCTGATGCTCCACAAATCAGAGGTTAGAATTGTTCCCCCACTCTGATTTTCAGATACAGCCAATCTACAGTTGCCAACACCCAAAGTTAAAATTGTTCTCCCAATTTGATTTTCAGACTACCGCCCATCTACCGTCATAGACAGTCTGGATGTTTTAATTTGAGTCAAGTCTCATCCACTGACTACCTGAATATCAAGCATCCCACTCCGCCAAAGTATCAAATAACACCCCATCCCAAAATCCACATCATCATCATTTCTGTTTTATACATGGTATGACAACCCACAAAAACATTCCAACAATATGCCCAGCAAGAAAGAAATATGAACTCCCCACCCCTGCAATGAATCATTGTACCATTAATACATATACACACCTCTTTTCAGCAAACAGATGAAAGAGTCACAACCGTTACTACCCAAACATGTGGGTTCCCCCTATCAAACATACTAAGCAAACCAGCGAGCAACCAAATGCCCATCTGCTCACATAAAATAAAAGAATGGCCTACTGCCGTTCAACAAAAAAACACTCCCGGCAGGCACAAAACGAGCAGCATTCTTGTCTTCCAAAAAAAAAAAAAACAGCAAACTAAAGCAATGCAAGCATAATAACCACATCCCAACGAAAATCCACCAAGGAATAAGAAATGAAAGGAATAGTAGAAACAGTCGGTTTGATCCTTTTGCATCCGACCCTTAGAAGAGATCGGCCTTCTTTTTCTGCATGTCCTGCTTCCACTTTGGCTGTCGATAAAATGCTTCTTTCATCATCCCCAATACGCTCTCAAACTCAGCATCAGACAGATAGGCCTAAGAAACAAAGATTGATAAAGCAGATTACCATATGTTTCCTGACATAGGGCGATTGGTCAAAATCAGTTTTTCTTTTTAAACAAGCTAAGGGGAACACATCCCTAGAACCAGACCATTCATCCATAACATCCCACCATAAATCAGTTGCATTTGAAAAAGAAAAAACCCTCACTCATCAGGTGTGGCATGTATACAGCAGAACCTTCTAGGTAAAGTCTCTACGGAGTGAGCATCCTTAACATCCTCCACGGACATTACTGAGAATGGGTCCACTACAGTCGACCACTGACACCCATCGGCTTTAGAAATGGACCCACCCATTTTCAGTCGAGGATCAAAGCAATACATGTGGTCTCCTTTATTTCCACTTGAGAAAGAAAAGCATGTAAGTATATTAATTGTGAAATAAGCACAAACCTCTCTTCGCTTGTAATCAATCCCAGTAGCTGGGTTGGTGGACTTTGCTTTCACACGCTCATAACTGAATGTACTATCACCTCCATTCTCATCGGATGGTAAGTCCTTTGGTGTCAAATCTTCTCCATTGCTTTCAGATCCAGATGGAGATCCTCCTCCCTCTATGGTCTCCTTGTCGGCTGAAACTTCTTGAGTATCCTCCACTGTGGGAGAACTATCACCCTTTGTCCTATCTGCGACAGTAATATAGAACGTCTTTAGTTTCAAACTAAAGTAGTACATGAAAAACATGGAACCCACCTTATGCACCCCATAGCACAGCCCAAAAGACATGTTCTGAATCAGCTAATGAATGTATCTCGGATTGAGGAATTCCTTTCATCATTTTTACTAGGTGTCAAAACAACAAAAAGGGAACAAAAGCTGCGAAAGATGGGTGTGATTGTTGTTTTGCGGTCTTCTTCAGCACTAACTGTTTATTATAATTTTCATTTCTCTTTTTCCCCTTTTTTTCTGACCACACTAAGGGACAGAATTCGTACCACTTTTATCTACCCTAAGTTGTTGATTAGAGAGAGAGATCACCTCCTTGAATGAAACAACAGTGGTACAAATGCAATCTCATAGAGGAAATTTACAATGCTTGGCCTGAGCTACTGGCCCTATAGCTCAAGCCTGGACTTCTTACAGTCAGTTTGCGGGAGGGGGGGGGGGGGGAGGCACGCACATCCACTCATTAGTGATAAAACTGTTGATCTGGTTGCCCATTGTGGTTGGCCACTTGCAATAAAATTCCCCTTCAAAGAATTCTAACAATCAAACTTGTGGCTTGCAAACGAATGTTTGAGAAAGTGTAGGCAGTGTCCCATATGCAAAGTGAAAATGCCAACCCATTGAACTATGGACGAGATCTTCAATGTTGTTAAACCACAGTGCAGCCTACCAGATAAATAATCTGAACAGGCCCCCACCTCTATGTCATGCTGACCTGAACTAAAAGAAAGCTATTTCAGGCTGAGTATATTTCATAAGCACATCAGAAGATACCTCATGTAATCCAACAACAGGCAGTCAGTTACTTGCATGAAGGTAGTTTGTGAGAGCAACTTTTCATTCTGATAAAATCAGGACATTTCGGACCCCTACTAAGAATGCTAATATCATGTGGAAAGAATGAGGTTGACCTCAATTTTTTTGGCAAGTATCTTCGAAATAAACAAATATCACTACGATTAACCATCTAAAGAAATATCACATCAGGGAAGCAACAAAAAATGATGTTTTTTCCTACCGGATGCATCAGCTGAAGGACTTCTGCTGAACCGTGTGGGTGAGGCATCTCCCCCCTTCTTTTGTTCTGCTGTAAGGACTGACGAGAGAGCCGCTACTGCAGCTGCCCTCTGTGATCCCCGGCCTGAACTAGATGCCTTTGGAGCTGAAGTTTTGGTTCCAGAAGATGGATTGAATGCAGAGGACAAAGCAGCTAAAGCCGAAGCCCGTTGAGTTGGTCCACCGTGACTCGAACCATTAGATTTATCATGGCCCTGCAGTAAAATCACAAGCAGTAACTTGAAAGTAAATCAAACCCACCAAAAGCCAAACTCAGTCCCATTAGGAAAGTGTAGAGCATGAAGATCATTGTTTACTTGAAAGTAAATCAAACCCACCAAAAGCTAAACTCAGTCTCATTAGGAAAGGGTAGAGCATGAAGATCATTCTCTCCCCAGGTTAACCAATGATAGCAAGGATCTCTTTTCAGGTTAACCAATGATAGCAAGGATATTGGATCATTCAAAGAAGCAAAAGATAAATGCCAGGATACAGGCATGAAAGATCATGGTGTACCTTAAAGGCCGTTACGTAAAGCTAACAGTGGCAACCGTTACACATCATGGGGTTTTAAAGGCCGTAAAGGCTGTTACGGAAAAAAAAAATGACCCGTAAAGGCCATTACAGCCCCTGTCAAGGCCGTAACCACCCAGTAACGGTCCATTACAGGGCTGATACAAGTTCTTCAGGGTTTTTTTTTTTCCAATAAAAAAAGAGACCGTAATAGCCGTTACAACCCATATCACAAAGGTAATGGTGGTAGCCATTATGGCCACTGTTACCGTTACAGAATACCTTGTGAAAGATAAACAACATTCAGCAATGACTTGCTACCTAAATCTATATTGATCTTCTCGACATCTGTTTCAATCTGTACTGCAGACAATGCATACGTTAGAGACAGCAGAAATCCCCTAGATATATGGCATAAGTACAATCGGCTGAGATAACTAGAAAAATATCAGTAGGGGTGTCAACAAGCCAAGTCAGGGTTAGTCCATGCCTAACCTGTTAATAGAACACCAGGCCTGAGAGTCTGATAAGCCAATTCTATGTCCAATCACAGCCTTATCGAAAATTTACCAGGCCCGATACCGACCCAATTAAAATTTCATTAGGACTAAGCGGACCCTACGTGCATTTTTTATGTGTACAAAATGTTACAGACTGCTAATATATCTTAAAATTGTTATTGACTGGAGTTTGCAGACAAAACCCAGTGGAACAATGTCTGGTCAGTCAATCAAAGGAATAATGACCTGAATCAATAGCATTCTAATATGATTATCTAGAATAGGCCCACAACAATTCTCAACAACGATATAGGAATTCTCAGGTTTTAATTTCTAAAATCAGCAAATATCCTTACTTCCTACAAACTAGATGCAAAATCCAGGATTAGAAATCATTTCCAGCAGCCTCCAAGAGATTTCAGCATAAAAACTAAATTCCATCGATCTTTAACAGATTTCTAACAATCAGAATGAAATTTCGCCAATTAGAAATTTTCAAGTAATCTTAAACTGAAGTAAAATCAGATAAGTGATCCGCAACTTCATGATTTTAACGTGATTTTAATTCAGAACTTGTTGTTGAGTTTACAATTACTTTAAGTTTGTTACCAGACAGAAAAGTACAACAAACAAAACACGTTTGAAATAAAGTGGGTTCTATATGACTCGAACACAAGAAAAGGCACTTCAATCAAACTATAGATTGAAAGAGTTTTCATGCCCCAGATTCTCCTAGATTTACAACTCTTTTTAAAAATAAGGTATGTCAACTTCACAAGGTGATACATGGTTCGAAGCAAGCCCCTCGAGCTTGGTTTGACAAATTTAGTGGGGTCTCAATTGTTATTGGATTTACTCGTACTTGGTCAAACCACTCAGTATTCGTTAAGTGGCATGTGCAAGCCATTATGCTAGTATGTATGTGGATGACATTATTGTTACAAGTGATAATGCTAGTCGGATTTCTGACTTGAGACTCCATCTAAGCAAGGTTTTTGACATCAAGGATTTGGGGTTGTTCAAATATTTTATTGGCATTGAAGTCTCTCGTTCAAAGAAGGGTATTGTTTTATCTCAACGAAAATATGCTCTTGATCTTTTGATTTCAATTGGTAATCTTAGTGTTAAACCTCTTCATTTCCCATTAGAGCTTAATAGGAAACTTCAGGCTGATGATAGAAACTTCTTGATGATCCTCACATGTATCAATGCTTGGTTGGTCAGTTCATATATTCAACTACTACTCATCCTGACCAATCTCATGCACCTTGCTGCAGTCATCTAGAAGTCGTTCGCCACATACTTCGCTACATCAAGTCTTCTCCATGATGTAGCA
Source organism: Liriodendron chinense (assembly GCA_003013855.2). Lineage (NCBI taxonomy): Eukaryota > Viridiplantae > Streptophyta > Magnoliopsida > Magnoliales > Magnoliaceae > Liriodendron > Liriodendron chinense. The sequence goes on from ML058552.1 coordinate 3,952,696, forward strand.
TTCTATTTAGCTGTCATAATCATCTGATTATTGAAGATTATTCAGCTGCAGACTGCACAAGATCTCCTGATGATCGTCATTCTACAATGGGGTATTATACTATTTTTAGAGGAAATCTTGTTATATGGAAGACTAAGAAGTACTTTTGTTGCAAGATCCAATGTTAAGGCTAAATATCAAGCTATAGTGAATACTGCATGAAATCTTGTGATTGGAAAAGCTTTGTTGCTGAGTTAGGATTTCTGGTAACTACTCTTGTTCCCATGTACTGTGAGAATCAGGCTGCAATTTATATCACTTCCAATCCCCTTTTCATGAGCGCACGAAACATATTGAGGCTGATTGTCATTTTATCTGTGAGAAGGTTTCCGTTGGCATTGTTTCTATTTCCTTTCTCAAGTTTACAAATAAAGCCCTTTTAGTTAAAGAGGCACTCTCAAGTCCAACTGGTTGGACCACAGGTTATGGTCCACCCAGCGGATAACTTTCAACCAGTTAAGAGCATGTGACATTCAACCCCTCTAATGAGTTGGACCATCCATGAAGATTTCCTACTTCAAACATCAGCCCCATTTGCTCATTGGGCGGACCACAACATGGGAAACAATTTCTAGAAGTTAATAAATAGCAAATTACAAGTGTGGCCCACTTGAAAAGTGGTTGCGGCTGAATTTTTCTGAAAACAATCCTCATGATAGAGGCAACCTATTAGATGGGTTGGATGTTGGACACACATCATACGTTGGAAGTTATCTGTTGGGTGGACCATAATTTATAGTCCAACTGGTTGCACTTGAGAGCTGCTCTTAGTTAAATTGGGAAGACATATTCAAGGCAAGCTAGGCATGATTGACATCTATGCCTCCACTTGAGTGTTATAGTATATATGGGCCTTCCATGGGCCCCTAGTATAGGTTGTGGGCCTTTGGGCATATTAGTTTTATGTTGTTTCTTAGATTTTTTCCTATTTCCAATTTTGCCCTTTTACTTAGGGTATTTTATGTAATTTGCATCTTTTACGTTATAAATACAATAGGGTTGGACGTCCAACCTTACTGGTCTTTCCTTTCTTTCAAAGCTTTTCTACTTAACACTTAAAAAAATAAAAAAAATAAAAAAATAAAAAAAGAAGAAGAAGAAGAAGCGAAGAAGATATACACCTAAAGCTTGAAGATTTAATCCAGCATAGTAGTAATGTATTTGACAAATTTCCCATTCTTTTCTTGGGGGTGTTTCATAAGCATTATAGTGAGGTGGTCAGGAGAGAGGAGCATGTTCTGCATGTTCAGGGTGGTTACAATTGCCCCGAGATGTGACCAGAAAAGTGGTCACATGAGCCATTGTCATGCGATCATAGCATGATCATGCAGTGTTCAGAGTATCGATTTTGTTACATGCCACTCAATGCTCAAGATCTCAAAACTCGAACAAAATAAGTGCCAAATCCATCAAAACTCAAGAATTCCTTGAGCTGAATTGGGTTTCTGAGTCTTTGCTCCATACAAATAAAAAGCACATAAAAGATGAGCTGAAATGTTAATGCAACACCTACAATGTAATTAGTAAGTTCATAAATTCTCGCTAAGTTATCAGTTTGCGCAGGTTCAGTTACACGTTGATACATCACGTATCTCAGATAAACATAATTCACAATCGACTGATTCATTTTTGCAGTCACAAGAAAAAATTCAGACTTAAGCCAATGAATTCAGAAAACAAGTTACAGACATTGCTTTCCATTTTGTAATTTCAGTTACAAGATACAGACAAATTATCTACCTAAGCTACATTTAGAAACGACAAGGTGAAAAAGATAACATGATACTGCTTAGTACCAACGAACATCATATAAACCATCATCATCGTCTAAGCCTTATCCCAATTAATTGAAAATCAGTTACATGAATCATGTTCCCCCATTCCACTATACCAAGGGCCAGACCTTCAGTTAGACCATCTGTCATCAAGTCTTTTCTTTCTACCACCATCCATGTCCTTTTGGGCCTTCTCCTCGCCCGTTTAGAGCCTTTAACTTGTACTTACTCCTAACCAACACTACCATTTCATCAAGAATCTGAAACCCTGGTAGATGCAAAATGTAATTTATGAGGATATAGACCCCTTGTAGAGGCAGCTGCTACAATTTCATACAGAATCAAGCTACCAGAGTCACCTAGAAAGTATAGAAACCCATCCCATCACCATTATTGTCAGCAAGCAGAACTGCTATTGTCTTTGTTGTGAACATAAAACTCTTTTCCATCCATATATAATATTACACTTCAGTTGATAATCCACAGGTTCTTCAACTCCATCTTCTGCCTTTAGTCAGAAGTGTGGATTGTAAAACAGTTCAACTAACTTCATGACAGTTGTACATGTTCTTGTACTGCAGAGTCCTAGGGCACCATAATGCTCCATCTCCCTCATTGTCTTTCTTTGTCTTTTTCTGTTTTCTTCCCCTTTGCTTTTTGGTCATGAAGGTCGAGTAGCACATCCACATGATGCAGCCGTAGCAACAAACACAATTGCCTACCAGCCGTAGCAACAAGCACAATTGCCAAGCCATCTACATCACCAACATAACCAACTGCTCCTTCAACTCTTCCTACATCATTACACATTTATTCTTTCATTTATGCTGCCTTCCTGAACCTTTATCTGAGCAACGTCCAGAAATAGTATCACATCATCCATACTACATGAGGAAATGGTCCAGACATAATCATCATCGTCATCCAGGTCATGGTGTTGTTATTAACTTACTGCCTCTCATTTCTTTTGTTTCTTTAAGGGGCTGTTTGTGGTGGAGGATTTATTCTAATGGATTACCAATTACATCAACTCAGTAACTAGAGATTGTCAAAATCTATGGATTTGACAAATCCTCACTCCCCCAACTTCAGGGTTTTGGGCTAAAAAAGTTTTCCACCAGAAGCCTTGTTATCCTCCACAAACATCACATCAAATTAGTTTCTGCCAATGCCTTCAACCTCAAAATCCGAAAGCCAAATCTCCTAGTAAAGTATTCTTATTCCCATGGATGAATTTATTGCCTTAGCATGATTATAGTTGCATAAAGCACGAAGTAAATCAGCAAGAGGTTCCGGTTCAAGAGCAAGAAGCATCTGTTTCAAACTGTTAGCAATTACAAACATCTAGGAAATAGGAGCCAAAGCATGAGTTCAAAGGCCAATTCCAAGTGGGAGTGGCACCTGCTTAGAAGGATCATGCAACTAAGAGCATAATTCTCCACCTTAACAATGAAGGAAGCTCCATTGCTGCATAGGCTTAGAAAAAATTCATGAAATAATAAATAGAATTTTTCTTTGGTACGTCTTGACGAACATCCAAGAATACCCCTTGATATCCAAATAAGGCACAAATGAGATGAACAGCTTCGCTTAATTTTTGAAACATCAGACATGAATACAGTAAGATTTTGGAAGAATTTTTTTAAGTTTCCAGGTATCATTATTCTACGCTCCATATATAAAGGTCCCATTCTTCATATACGAACAAAGAGTGAAACATTTTTTTCAACAACATTGAAATAAAATCGAAACTCTCAGAACATAAACAATCTAGCATTGTCTCTCACAAAGCCACATCCCACTTGATAGTACTGAGACACCAATTTCAAAGTAAATGATAAGCAAGCATAGAAATCCAATCCCAGGACATAAATCTATGTCTCTCACTCCCTCCCTTCAAATTCAAATCCTGGTATACAACTCAGCATCTCTTCAGCATCTCTTGCTCCCTCCCTACCTTGAAATCCAAATCCCCAGATTTGAATCAACATCTCTCTCCCTTGCTCGCTCTGTTCCTTGAAATCCAAATGCTGGTATACCAATAGACATCTCTCTCAATGCCTCTCACTCCCTCGCTCCCTTCTAATCCAAATCCTGGGCTATGAATCAATGTCTCCCTCCCTCTCTTTCCTAAATTTGCCCACTACTTCCTCAGGTAAGATCATTTGGGAATGAATCAATGCATGGGATACGAATCAACCCCACCCTCCTTCCCTCTAACTCTCTCATATTGGTACAAATCAACACTCAGGATACAAACCCCAACCCTTCTCACTTTCTCATCTGAGCATTCAAGGATAGGAATTAACCCCTCCCTCCCTCCCTCCCTCAACTTAGTACGCCTTCAAAAATATACAATATAATTTGTTTATAAGTTGACATTGTATTTATATTTGAAATGATGAATATCATTATCATGAATACCAAACAAAGTAGTATAATATCATATGCATGCTACTGTGTGACTCAATGCATAAATTTGTAGATTATAATTAACTTACAACTTAACCATAATGTGGGACCATAATTTGGGGTTGCTAAAAAATTAATAATACAGATCACAAATGAACAATGAACTAGCTTGTGCAAGCTGGATTGGAAAAATAGGGTTAACAATCTAGGTAATGTTGGCTACATTCAGAACAAATTCCAGCTAAGTAATATTCCTAGTACTCAGAACCAAAGTAGATCTAGAGTTTTCTAGATTATAAGCTTAATATTAACTTATAACTTAACCAAAAGTTTAGGACAACAACTTTGTGTTGCTAAAAAAATTAATAATCCAGATCACGAATGAACCATGAACTAGGTCGTGCAAGCTGGATTGGAAATGTAGGGGTTAACAGTCTAGGTAATATTGGGTACATTGACAACAAATTCCAAGTAACCAATAATCCAGATCACAAACGAACCTTGAACTAGGTCGTGCAAGCTGGATTGGAAATGTAGGGTGAACAATCTAGGTATGTTGGGTACATTGACAACAAATTCCAAGTAACTAATGTTCATAGTATTCAGAACCCAACTAGATGGAGTTTTCTAGATTATAAACTTAAAATTAACTTATAACTTAACCAAAGTGTAGGACCACAATTTTGGGTTGCTAAAAAGGTACTCCAAATCACAAATTAACCATGAACTAGGTTGTGCAAGCTGGATTGGAAAATGTAGGGTCAACAATCTAGGCAAGGTTGGGAACATTCAATAAAAATTCCAAATAACTAATGTTCCTAGTATTCAGAACTGAAGTAAATCTGGAGTAAGTCCCTTGCAAAAGGGCAATAATCCTTGCCTTTATCCGAGCATCAAAGGAACCAACTTAGATACACTGGAGTTTTACGGATCAAAGAATCATAGAAGACTATTCTTATATCAACATAAATTTGGCATTTAATTTCTACTTAAGGAAAAATTAACTGAATCAAGCATTTACCTCCAGAGCATGAATTGCTGTTCCAAAGAGCCACAAAAGCTTCTTTTCAAATGAATTTCCTTGAGCCTGTGTTACATGGGCAATGAGTCATTTGATGAATTTTTAACCAAAAAATGAAGAAAGAAAGTATTCAATGACTATCATATTTTAGAAATGGAACAATGTACTACCATTAAAATGTGACAAGAACAACACATATCAAAAACACAAAAATAAAGATGATTTTTATGCACGCATCGCGATAAAGTTTAGCATCATCTGTCCTTCAAGTGAATTGATTTTCAGAAGCCAATGAGAATGCAAGCCATAAGATTGAAATAGTGCAAGTGATAAGCAAAGTAATTTATCTCTGTTTAAATTTAATTGCTAAAGGTGCAAGGATAAGCATTAAACAGCATTGAGAACTCGATATTTTAATCACTGATTTCTCATATTAAAAATCCCTTTTGAGTACTCCTAGTCAATGTTTTAAATATCGACGATATCAGCCGATATATCCCACAATATATCTTGTATCTCACCTATGCGATACGAAACACGCAAGTAGTACCGATATATCCCACATGCTCGATTCGGTGAGCATTTTCAATTTCTGGTCCCTTTTTTTGTTGAAATTATGTTAAATCAATGTCAAATGGTTAAAAATCCATTGGTTTTTCATCTTTCGCATGAAAAATCATGGATTTGGAATTTTGATTTCTATACCATTGGCTCTTTATGTTCTCCATTTTTTTTTTCAAATTTTTTCTTCAACCAGCTGTCAATTGAGACTAATGTTGAAGTATTTAGGAGTATTTGATGATATGATCATCACATACACTCTAATTTCAAAATTTGGGTGTAGATGGTCCGATTTGGGAAAATTTTGAAATTTCCCCAATTTCTCCTAAATTGCTTGCAATGTTGCACTCCAAACATGAAATCAAACATGTATAAGGGCAATGTCAAGTCCTTGTCAATTTTTGGAAAATAATTTTTTTTATTAAAAATTATTAAAATATTGTTTTTTTCGAAATTTGCCTTCAACCAATTGTTAATTGACACTAATTTCGAAGTATTTAGGAGTTTTTGATGAAATGATAATCACATACACTCTAAATGTTATCCATTCAATTTGAATATAGTTGCATTAGTTCAGTCAAACAACGCATAACTTAGGACCTTATACAAAGGAAACCTATTATGTGCACTTCTTTTTTGAGATGTTATGATTTAAAAGTGTATATTAAGGTCTTTTTTAGCAATCCCTGAAGTTTCATTGAATTATTCAACCATTTTCCTGACATTTCCCCATATTTCCCAAAAAGTGCGATAAATTACTCGATACAAACGATATATCCCGTGCGATAACCAATACGTATCTGTATGACTGTATCCCAAGGGTGGGATACCTAACACGATACCGATAATCCGAACCCTACTCCTAGTCATGAAAAAAAAAATTAGTTTACAAATAAGTATGAACGAGTTGGGGAGACGCACACTAATTAAATCTTACCAAGTGTGAGATTTGTGGTCCTAAAAGTCTATGCTAATGTATTTGTCGTTACAAAATTACATTTTAGTTAATTTTTGTTTTAGTATAATGAAATCGTAAGCATGACAAATGTATCTCTCCTGGTCACTGTAAGCTCTCTAGGAATCTACAGCAATCTCCAGCATTCAACACCAATCAACTCTTTTAAAACCTCTAGAAACCATTTTGTTCTCTTTCAGAACTCTTATGACTAGAAAATATTTCTCTTTCTTTTTTAATTTTCTTTTTAAGTTCTTTACAAACGAAGGTCAGGAAAACCGAACTAAAAGGTCAAATGAAGGAATCTTTCTTTCTTTTCAAAGAAACTAATTAACTAGTTTAGCAAGTTACGTTTAAAGTAATGTTTAAGTTAGGAAAACAAAGGGATGAAGACCCATATAAACACAATGTTCAAAATATCACCAATATCATCAATTGATATGTACTGGGATCACACCTCAGCAGTACAGAGGGCAAGAAGGTATCACCAATAATATTGCATCGGTGAAGGCCCTACAAGTACAAAATATTGTCTATACATGAGATATTATTGCATGTATTGACAAAAAATTGGGGGGGGGGGGGTTGGGGGGGGATGGGTTCTCTACGTAGGGTTGTTTTACATCAAATCACAAATATGGGGTAGAAATTGTCGCTAGAGAGCAGAAACAAGTTGGAACACCAAGGTGTGTGTGTATATATATATATATATATATATATATATATATATATATATATATAGAGAGAGAGAGAGAGAGGGGGGGGGGGGGGGGGGGGGGGGGAGTCCTAATTTCCTCCATTTTCACCTGAAAATGATATTTACAAGCATGGTAAATTTATATATTGATGAATGCTGGCCGAAGTACAGATCGGACACACTCTTTCCTTTTACAAAAAAATACTTATAATTACTTAAAAACTAAAAAAAAATTAAAAAATGTTTATCAAATGTGTTGATGAGTGTTGGTAAGTTTATATGTTGATGGGTGTTAGCCGATCTAGGATTGGCCATGCTCTTTAGTTTTTCAAAAAGTAGTTATATTATAAATAAATTAGAAAACAACATATATATAAATACCATTTTTAAATATATTTTAATATATTCTAATTATGTAGCTGATCCTAACTTTCACAAATTTCTTACATGGTTGCATTAATATTGAATGATTAAAATTTATTAGTGTTGTTGTTGTTGTTGAAATTTTGAAAAAAGAATTGAACATCATAAATGTTGTAACTTTCTTATTGTTTTCTATTGTTGTATAGGTAGTCTAAAATGTCATGAACAGGACCAAGGGACATCAGGTGGGAACATGGATAGCCACTTGAGGGAACATATTAAGGTCCAAATGTAATTACGACAGACATGTTTCAAGGAGTGGGGGCTGTCTAGGTTGAAGGAACACTTCATAGGAAGTTACTGTAATAGGAGTACCACAGTGTTCCAAAGGACATGAGAACATAGATGAAGAACTTCTTGTGCTCATGTACGAGGTCTACGGAGATTAGAGAGGAGTTATCATGTCTTTATTATTATTATTTTTTTTTTAAAAGGATTGAACCCTGGATCATTCTCACACACTACAGTCTCTACCAGCTCATTTAACGAGCGGGAGACGAGTTATCACATCTTATACAGGGACTAGGGACTGTAAATAAAGACCAAAGTAATGTGTACGATAACATCACCTATCCGGATGATTTTGTCATGGAACATGACGGTATAGCATTTAGATAGGATGCTCATGCCTCTATGCAGATTGCAAACAGCTTGGGATAGAGAGCGGATTCAGCAATTTGAGGAGACTACGCCCAGGTTTTGAGGGGAACAAACCTAAGGTTTGTGGAAGCAGTGATTCCAGTATTAGTATCGATGTATGTGCACCCTTGGAATACAAACAGTGTTGTCAAAATCCTACGATTTACGATTCACAATTTATGATTTGAGTCAAATCTAAAGCAAAACAATTTTTTTTTTTAGAGGTAATGTTTTTATTGTGTTAGTCATGCAACTCACACACCCTGTTAGTACCGCAACACACCCACCGGTTAATCACACAAAGCACCCACTGATGCCGTTAGCGTGTCTCGAACCTGAGACCTGGCTGGAGAGGCCGTGGCATGTCAACCAGCTTGGATAACAGGCAAAACAATTTGAATCCCATTTTATATGAATCCTACGATTTTATGATTTGAATCCTGTGATTTACAATTCAAATTATACTTGTTTTCTTCCATTTTAAGCTTCACTTGGCTTTCATTTTATGTTTTTAAATTGGTGGGGACTTTAAAAATCATTTAGAAAAAAAATCTTTCAGAAGAAAAAAAAAATTTGCTTAGAAAAGCTAAATTATTTTATTTTGTTGTTTATATGAGACATTAAATGATATATATTCTTTTCAATGTTAAATCATACATTTTTTTTTTTTTATGATTTCTTACTTCTTAACTAGTCGAAACGCCAAAATGTTGTACGACTTATCTAGAATGTTTTTTATGGATGGTTACGGTGGACATACATGTATTGTGGAATGACGGTTAGAAATCAAAATATCTCTTTTAAGTGGTCTACAGAATCAAATGCCGCTTTTCCAATGCAATTCTACATTCGCAAACAGTAACAAGAAAATAAATTATTAAAGGATCCTAGTTTTTTTTTTTTTTAAGGAAAATTTTTCTAAAAGCAAAAAAAAAAAAAAAAGATAAGAATCATTTAATTTTTAAGCAATATCATGTCATGATAGTGTTAAACTTTTTTATTTTTTCTGATTTATTTATATTTTTCATATTTTTAAGAAAATCATAAAAAATCTTATGATTTGTGTTTCGATACGATTCAACTCCTATTACGATTTGCAATATGATAACAATTTTGACAACATTGGATACAAAAACATATTTTTATTGCAAGAGAAATTTGTATTGGGGAATGTACCATTGTCTGGAAAACATTGGAAAATGATGGAATTGTTCAACAAAACTTCAACAAGACGTCAAAACACACAGGATTTTTTTTATGATGACAGGGTGTCCCTACCCCTTTTTTAATGGCACAACTAATCCCTACAGATGACCATACAGAATCGGGTAATCCCTATGGACTCATCCCTGTAGATGCATGCAATCACCCGCAAACCACGTGCATCAAGTAATCCCAGGGAGGGAAATCAAACTCGTGTCTGTGGGGAGCAAACACACTTAGAACTCTACACATTACAAAGAACAAGTATGCATAACAAGTTTCCATAGAATATAGCCATAAACCATGCTTGTCTGACATAAGTGATACCCTTATATCCAAAAAGAGTTCATATAATTCATAAATCATATAAATATATAATACAAGTACCAAAACACAAACAATATTTCCAAAAACTAAAAAAGAAGCAAAAACACATTTGTGCCCACATATATGCCCCAAACCCAAATGAGGTATGAGGTGACTCAAAGTCGACAACTAGTTCTCCACCAATGCTACCATAGTAGTTCTGCTCCATGTATTGCTAGTACTATGACCAAGTTATGTTATAATTATACCGACTTGGGTACTTTCTCAGGTATTGCGGTTACTCATCCTCACCGAACTAGTTAGGTGGCCAATTTGTGCGTAGTGCACAATGGGCTGTCCTGGTGTGGGCAGTGTTTTAAATATCGACGATATCGTCCGATATATCCCACGATATATCTTGTATCCCACCTGTGCGATACAAAACACACAAGTAGTGCCGATATATCCCACCTATTTGATCCGGTGAACATTTTCAATTTTTGGAGCATATCGCATCGGTGATATGAAAAATCATGGATTTGGAGCTTCAATTTCAAGATTTGGGGGTGATGGGCCAAGTTGCAGAAAATTGGGAAAAATCGAAATTTCTCAATTTCTCGCAAATCAGTTGCAATCTTTATATCCTAACACAAACTCAAACATGTATGTAACCTGATCTAGTGATTCTTCTTTTGCTTTTAAATGTATTGCTTGTGTTTCCATACATGTCTTCTTACGTTTATAAATTATATGAATAGACTTTGAATATACTTGCATCAGTTCAGTTGGACAATGCATGTATTAGGACCCCATGCAAAGGAAAGCCCTATTATGTGCACCTTTTTTTGTAATGTTTTGATTTCTAAGTGTGTATTGATGTCTTTTTCAACAATCCTTGAAGTTTCATTGAAAAATTGACCAAATTCCCAATGTTCCCATGTTTCCCAACAATAGCGATACATTACGTGATACAACCGATATATCCCATGCGATAACCGATGTGTATCCATATCCCAAGGGTGCGATACATTACGCGATAACGATATTTAAAACATTGGGTGTGGGTTAGCAGCTAGATACATATTGGGTATTTATGTGACTCAAAATACATCCTACCCGTAATCATATGACTGATATCCCTAGCCATATCTATATCTGTAGGCATACTCCTACCCAATACCCATATCCATAGATCAGCTTGGAAGTAGTGTTCATCATTTTTTAACACCCTACTTGCAATTCAAATGGGTGAAAACAAAATTTTCACAAAATTTTCCATTTCCCCAAATTCAGAAATCAGAGCAAAAAAAAAAATCCATGATTGTACCTGCAAAGCATGCAAAATCATGGATTAATGACTTTTATCGAATACAAACAATAGAAACCACAAACACAGGGTGGGAGGAGCATGGTTAGTAAGGGGTGAGGGAAATGGTATGGGATGATGATGGCAATAGATAGGGGTTGGCGGTTCATGGGAAGGGGGGTTAACCACGTGGCAACCAGACCACTCAAGTGCAAAATGCATTGATAAAGGGTAGGACACAGAAGAGACTTAGAAATGTCTGGCATAAGGGAGTGAGGGGGAAGATGCAGTCATATTGAAATTCTTTAAATTGAATCATGTGCCAACTAATACAACTATCAGCCTACACATGAAGCATATAATTGAAGAAGTGCAGTTCATTAGCCTAAGCAAGAAGCCTCCAACACCCTGGGAGATTATTGGGTGTTACCTAGATAAGTTTTGCATGAGATAGAGGATTACATATCTACCGTTGAGGTCGATGTGGGATATATACAAGGTTACATTGATGTGTGATGAGTGAACGAGGCTAGATTATCAATAATCAACTTCATATTGTACTACAGGAGGAGGATGGTATTCCTTAAGGTTTTTTTTTTTTAACGATGATGATATATTAACGAAAAAAGGCCGTAGCCAAAACAAACAAATATAAAAATATACAAAAACACAACAACCCCCAACCAAAACTCCTGCTAGAGAGCATAAAAACAAGGCTGAACCCTCTATGCTACCACCCAATCCTTCATACTAAGAATTGCCCTATGGAAAACTTACATCGGATCTCTCAATATGTTTCTGAAGAAGCATTGATTCCTTTCCCACCATAAGTCCCAAAAAGTCTCTAACAAACTTAATCGCCACTCCCTTTTCCGTTCTTTCCCTATCCCCCCATCGTGCCAAGCAATGAGAAGTTAGACAATCTTCTTCGGAAACACCCATAGAACCCCGAAGAACTGGAGAAAAAGACCACACACCTCCCTAGCAAAAGTGCAATGAATGAATAAGTGATCCGCCGATTCTGCATCTTTGCAGCACATCAAGCACACGTTTGGGAGACACCTGTTCCGCTTACGAAGATTATCTATTGTTAACGCTTTGTTCCTTCCCACTAGCCAACCAAAGGCCGCCACCTTCAGAGGGCCCCTGTAATGCCATAGAAAAGCCATTGATGCCATCTCAGGATCTTCATCAGATGCACTCAAGAATTGATAGAATGATCGAACTGAGAAAGATCCCACTTTGGATTTGAACCACCTCAAGGAGTCCGCTTCTGAGACCTGTGGTGCTCAAGTCTTCGATAACATCTCAAGCAAAAGAAGCAACTCTTCGAATTCCCCATCCAAAAGATTCCTTCTAAACCTGAGCATCCATGTGACATTCCTCCCCTATAATAGAGTAGCAATTGCTCACCACCTCCCCCTCTTCCCTAGCTAGCCTCGCTAACGAAGGAAACCTCTCACCCAATGTCACCTCTCTCACCCACCTATCCTTCCAAAATCTAATTCTCTTACCATCACCCAGATGAAAGCCTATTCCCTCCCACACTCTCTCTTTTAAGGACGCCACTAACTTCCACAAGAAAGAACAATGATACAAGGATGAAGCCTCTCCCTCTGACCCAAACCTCCATACCCATTTCCCCAATAGAACTAGATTCATTTCTTGATGCAACCAACAACATTAAGGAAGTAACCTACAAATATGAACTAATGAAGGATCTGATATAGAGGTTGGATTGGAGAATGTTGTCCAGATTGTGTTAGTCAAGGGTAGTACATTTATGAAGGATGGGAAGTAGTAGATGAACAAGTATGATTTCTTGCAGACCATGTGCATGGCTCACTGCATAGGCCTGATGTCACAAGAGGGAGAGAGGGAGAGAGAGAGAGAGAGAGAGAGGAGAACCCGACAGTGAATGTGATTGAGAACACCAGAAGTGTTACAAATTTCATACACAGTCACTCTTGGTTATTAGCTACAGCCTGCAGCATACGAGGAGTGTAAATGATACATAAGCCAAGGGCGATGCAATTCACCACAAAACGTCATTGCACTGGAGAGACGAAGAAAGCACAAGGACAAACTGAGAAATCTGTCCAACTCCCCCCCAGTATGCTGATTAAAATCAGAACCGCAACCAGATTGCATGGAGGGTTGAGGAAATAGCGTTCAGCAATGCATTCTAGGATAAAGTACGTGACATGGTTGCCATCATTGAGGGTGGTAGACAAGATTATAAAGGTTGAATCCCCGCAATCATACAAATGGTACTTAAAATCATAAATAATTAATGGTACAAGATCCTTGAGTGCCCACTTCATGCAGCTGGTATATTCTTGCTTGTTATGTTAATTCTTTTTACATATTGCATGGGCATTCACAGTCTTTAATTCTAAGTTGCTAGTTCAATTTTCTTTGAGTTTAAGCATACTTCCTAAACCCAAAGTACCACTACAAGCATAGACTCTATGCCAATAATGTCCTAATGATTGCCATTCTTGAAGTCTACACAAAGCTATTCTCCAAGATGAAGAGGAAAGCACAATTAGGAATAAGGTAATGTATCTTATAGCATCAATGTTTAACACAAAAAATAGTATGTAGATGAGTAATATGTAGTTCTACTTGTACTTGAAAGCTAGCGCAATTCAGAGGTGCTAGAGGCCTATCCTCATCTGATATTGCAAATGCATTGAGGACATTGATGATGCCATTTAGTGTACTTCTCATAGTTAGAAATTAAGGCCAATATTAATAAGTAGCGCACCTATGTTATTGCATTGTAAAACACATATACATGGTAAATTGGCAGGCGAATGGTGGTTGTTGTTCAGCATTAAGGTACCTACCCTACAGTTATTGGTTGTTGGTGTACCAGCCAAATTGTTTCCTCTTCTCCATACGAAAAAAATTGGAGTACATGATTGCTCATACACAGTAATAAGAGGAACAGATTGATATAAGCAAAGCTCTAGAAGTTTGTCTTATGCCACTACAACATGATGCTGCAAGAGAGGCAATTCCAAGCAGATAGTGGCGCAGAACCAGAGCATGGCCCCTTGGACTAGATGTCCATAGGAAGAGATGCATTTGCTGATGATGAGGGTGAGGGAAAGGTCCTACTTTTTTTTTTTTTTTTTTTTTTTTTTTTTTTTGCAAGATGAGAACATTTATTAAAAAGACAAAAGCAGCAACACTACAGAAAAAACAGAGAAGAAGAAAACAACATAAAAACAAAAAAGAGAAAAGAGAAGAAAATACAAAGGCCCAACCCAGGGCAGCCAGAAAGATCAAGGCGCCCAAATCCCTAAAGAAGACGAGGGTCCTAGAGAACACTGCAGCTGACGAAGCAGAAAGGACTGCGAAAAGGAGAACGCTCCATTCTCTTTTTCCTAACACTCCTCCAGGATCCGCATGCCAAGAGTAGAAAAGATTGTCCAACGAAGATGGCATGGACCAGGAAACACCACCAACTGAAGAACACTCCACCAGAGGTCTTTGCAAGTGGATTAAGTCCGTCGACTTAAAAAATTGACGCCCTATTGCGGTTATAGCTAGGGAGGCAGCATCCATAGGCATTAATGCCAATAAGGTTATGACGGAAGAGAGGACTCAGGGCAACTTTGATGTGTTGGTAAGGACCCCGATACCTACGGATGAGGGCAATGAGGCATTTTCACAGAAGGGGTTGTCATATGGCCTGACCTTGAGCGGTGACGTTGATGGCCAGACCTCATCCTTATATCGTGGAAGTGACAGAGACAAAGGCAAAAACGATGGTGGGGGTGATGACAACGGCAATGTACATAAGGCAAATTAAAGTCAAAGATCTATTAGCCAGTTCGCTAAGGATGCGGACTTCGCCTATGCCACCCAAGACCAAGACTATGGTTATCATCCATCAACTTCATGTAGGACAGGTCAGCATTTTGAGCATCGTAAGAATAAGAAAAGGATGGCATGCAACAGGGAGGAAGCTAAACTATCGCATCACCACACCTTGAGTAATAGTGAGCTACTGTAATTTTCCTGGCAACGGATAAGCGGGCTAGTCTTGGGAACTTCTAAAGCGGGCTATCTCCACACCACACATCCCAAAAAAAAAAAGGATGTGTCTCCCATCTCCAATCTAATAGACCACTTCCTAAACTTAGCAGCCACTGAAGAAACAACCTTCCATAAACAAGAAGCCCTATATCTTAAAGATTCCTTTACACCCCATCCTCCTTCCTGAAGCCCGTATTTTTTAACAATTGCTTCTCTCCACATTCTTTTCTCCTCTATACCAAACCGCCACAACCATTTCCTTAGCAATGCCAAATTCACGTCATTCAACACCTTTATCCAAGTTCCTCATATGTCCTAAAACTGTTTGGTCAAAGGAAGACCTTAAAAACAGAATCGGTGTCAGACCTTCTGATGTACTAATGCCAGCTGCCTTAAATGGCTAGCAAACCTGGACCACCCAGTGGAGCACACGTGATGATGTAAACTTGGGACGAGAAAAGAGTGTCGTTGGTTATTGGTGAAGGTCGAAGTGGCACCGTACATTTATGATTGGGGGTCAGAACCCTTGGCTTAGGTTCACCTCAGAGGGTTTTGGCAAGGATCATAAGAGGGCTATGGTTAAAGATAGTTGTAGCAGCATTACTGCTCACCCCTCTTTATCCAAGCTCCTCATTCGACATAAGGCTTACAAACCTCTTCCCACTTAAAGAGATGGAACTTATGCTTCTCCTCTAGCCCCCTCTCTATAGAAAATCATGCCTCAATTTCTCCAGCCTGTCCAACACTGATTGTAGGCATCTAAAGATAGATATAAAGTATAAAGGCATATTTGATAATGCCGCTTTGATGAGCGTCAGTCAATCGGCCTCCCAAGGAGACATCGTGACATATCCAACTAGAGAGCTTCCTCTCAAATTGTTCAATCAACTTATCCCGAAGATGCTTCGCTTGTCTACCAATACATAGGGGAAGCCCCAAATATGACGAAGGGACGGATCCCATACCACACCCGAACACTTCTGCTAACCTCACCACTTCTTTATCTAGGTGAATCCCTAGCATCTCACTCTTTCTTAGGTTTATCTACAAATCCAACACCACCTCCTTATAGTACCTCACAATCTTCTGAAGATTCTCCACCATGATTGTGTCAGCGTCACAAAACAGGATGGTGTCGTGACTGTCGTCAGCGTATTGAAGGTGAGATATATGCAATCCCTCCCTTGCCCCTTGAAGCCTCTAATGAGACCAACCTCTTGCCCTCTTTCTAGCATTATGCTTAGGGCCTCCACAACCACTACAAACAAATAAGAAGAGAGTGAGTCCCCCTGTCTAATGCCCCTAGAAAACTTGAAAAAGCCTTTTGATCACCCCATTGACTAAAACAAAGAAGGCAGTCGATCAAAACTCCTCAAATCCAACTTCTCCATTTCTGCCTACATCCCCAGTGGCCCAGCCTCCCTAAAATATATTCAAGAAAATCCCAGTCAAAATGGTCACAAGCCTTTTCAATATCCAATTTACAAACTACATCCATCTTGCCTTCCCTTTGTTTTGAATCGATACACTCATGGGTTACAAGAGCGTTATCTAGAATCTATCTACCCCCTACAAAAGCCCCCTGGTATTTAGAGATGACGCTAGGGAGGATGGCACTGAATTTGGAGGCTAGAATTTTGGCTATGATCTTATACGGTCTTCCAATAAGACTTATGGGCCTAAACGCTCTTAAGCTCTCCGCTCCTTCTATCTGTAAGACAATTACAATAACCAAAGCCCCCAAGTCTAACAACCTACCTCTCTCAAAGAATACTTTTACAAAATTCACCACGTCCCACTTTACTAGATTCTAGAAAGTCTGAAAAAGGGCCATGGGGTAGTTGTCCAATCTTTGCGCCTTGTCTTGGCCCCAAAGAGTCCACACTGCTCTAATTTCTTTGTCGGAAACGGGTCTTTCAAGAGACTCCATGATGCGAACATCAAGCCCTTTAAGGCTAATCAGCGTAGGAGGCGAGTGACACCTGTATCTTTATGGCTCGATGATGATGGGACTGGATCGTTCGTGATAGCTTGAGGAGCATCGAAGACCTTACACATGTAGTCCGAGACATTTAAGAAGACCCAACCTTGGGAAGACATGTGTAAGTTGCTTGGAGGAAATGATCAGACCATTGGATCGCGACGATAATGTGATCAGACCGTTGGTTCGTCGTGGCTCACTTTCATCGTGCCAGGCCATCGGGCTTCTTAGATTTAATTTTATTTTATGCACTTTTACTTATTTAAGTTTTGGGTCAGTGTGTGCACGTTTTTCATTCGAATGTCTTTTTCTTTTTCTTTTTTTTTTGAAATTTTGTTAGTAGGGGTATTTTGGTAATTGTGTTAATTCCGAATTTTATAAGGGTGTTGCCCTAACCTTGGTTCTCATTATGCTATTCATTATTGAAAAAAAAAAAAAAACCTTTTGTGGCTCCTTCTTCTCTCTTGGTGGATCTCTCTTCCTCTATAATTCTCTTCTTTCTTCTTCCTTCTTCCAAACTTTCTTCTTCTAAGGTATCCTCTCTTTCTTCCTCTTTCTTCCAAACTTATTTTCTCATATTCCCCATAACCCAAAATCTAAAATAACATTCCAAAACCCTTTTCTCAGATTTTGAAATTCCTTTATTTCTTGGACTAGTGAATCATGTTGGTTGTTGGGTGATAACCATGCAAGATCAAGAGGTCCTATTCCTCGTCGGATCCAAACCACGCATGATTTGAATATTGTACTGTGTGATTTGTGATGATGGCCCATCTATTGGATGTCTCTCATGTGATTTTCTTATTTATGATGATGGAAGATGAATGTTTACTTGATTTGTTTACTTTATTCCGCTGAATCTACATATTTTCTCATGCATGCATGTTAGATTAGGCCGTCCTGCATCAAATTTGGTATCAAAACTTAGTGTTTTATATAGTTGTGTCTAAATCGAGTTATCAACCTAGGGTTTCACTTTAGGTCAGTTTTAGAAATTATTCAGATTTAGAAAGTTTCCAAAAATAGAAACTTTCCCTTTTTAGAAAGTTTCCAAATTTGTAAAATTTTCAAATTTGGGTTGTGGTGTGCAGATTTAGTGTTTTCCAGACTAAGAAAGTCTGATTTTCGAAATTTGTAATTTTTATGAATTTTTTCATTTTTTAAAAGTTACCAAATTTAGGAAATTTCCTGAATTAGAAAATTCTGAGTTAGTGAGTCTAGGGTTAGGAAGTGTGTCAGTTTATGCATTGTTTCCAACCTCATATTGAGTGTCCTAGAGTGGTCTATTTCCAATATATGTACTGCCGAATTTTTCTAAGTCAATTTCAGCAATTCAAATTGTTGAAATTCCGGAATTATTAGTTAATTTATCGGTTACATTGCTGGAAAATTAAGAGAGTCGTCCTTTTTGAGCATATAGGTCCATCTAGGGTCATTTGGAGTTGTCTAGGATTATATAGAGTCGTGTAAAGTCATCCCGTAATGAATGGAGTATAGGCGTTGGAGATCTACAGAGCCATTAAGTGTTGTCGTATGACCTTCGAAACCAAATGGAAAGCCGAACTCCAATGAGTTGGCCTATTTTAATGGTCACAGGGACCCACAGACATTCCTTGATTGGCTTGAAGACTTGGACTACTATTTTGATTGGAATAATATGTTGGATAGCCGTCGAGTGAGGTTTGCCAAGTGGAAATTGGTGGGCCAAGCCAAGTCGTTTTGGACAGATTTGGAGGAACGAATTGAGCGAAGAGGTGAGGCCCCGATCTCACAATGGGACGAGATGAAAGAGCGTTTGAAAGAAAAATATCTTCCTATCGCTTACCGTCAAAAGCCATTGGCTCAAGAGAAAGTTGCCCCACCTTCCCATCCAGAAAGAGAGCCCATATGGCCACCGCCTTGTGAGGTGGTCCAACCTGTCATTAAGGAAATCTCGGCTTCTAAACAATTTGATGAGTGTTTAACACCAATTATATTTCCTTGGGAGTGAGATAATACCTGGTGAATGGCCAGTTGGAAGAACCCAAACAAAGAGTTTACAAAGTAGAAGAGTACATACCTAAAATCGATAGTGATGAAGAAGAAGAAATTGAGGCATCACCCACTATTGTTAGGCATGAAGAAGTGTATGCTAGTGATGAAAAGGTCGAAGAGTTTGAGACCACACCACTTCCAGATGTCATGTGTGACTTAATTGATGTAGAGTCCTAATCTAAGTCTCTTACCATGATGACCACGAATGAATTTGAAAAAGAGAGTGAGGATATGATGGTAGACACTCACATAACTTGTGATATCCCACCAGATGATTTACGGGATGAATTTTCACCTAAATGGGACACTCAACACACAATCGATCTTGTCCCTGGGTCAATTTTGTCAAGCTTTCCTTCATACCAAGTGAACCCCGCAGAACATGCAAAAATGCAATGTCAATTTGATAAACTTCTCGCGGAAGAATTCAATCAGGAAAGTTTGAGTTGGAGTTTTATTCTGTGTGTCATGCCTGCCCTTTTCACTTCCAAGAACAATGGCATGTGGCGCACATGTAGGCACATCCTTGCCATCCACAAAATTTCGATCAAGTGTTGGTTCATTTTGCGGCGTATTTACGTCATGGTGGATGTGATGGTCAGAGCCCCTATCTCACGTCTTGATGAGATGTTGAAAATAATGGCTAATGTCAAGATCTATTCAAAACTTGGCATTAAAAGCGTGTGTTCTCAAGTATTAGGATACCTGAACATCATCCTTATTTATAACACTTACTATGAGAAATTATGTGTCACCCACGAGAAGAGTCATTTTGATAGGGTTGTTTATTTTCATATAGTTGTTTATTTCCATAGGGTTGTTTATTTCGAGCCCGTTGCTTCGCTAGAGAGCCCATTAGTTTCATTCATGTCCATCTCCTATAAATTATCAGAGTCAGCCGATGCATTTACCCGTCACATTCATGATTTGCATTCATACAGTAGAAAGCGGATAAATGTAGGCAATGAGAGTTACAAACATTCAGCTGACTTACATTGTAAGGTACAAGAATTTCATGAGGGAAATTATGTAATGGTATGGATAAGGCCAGAGCGGTTTCCTCAGGGTGCCGCCAGAAAATTACAAGCTCACAGTACTGGACCATTCAAAGTATTGCGGAAAATTGGGTCCAATGCGAACCGGATAGACCTTCCACCTGACATGGGGATTAATCCAACAATCAATGTGGAAGATCTAATCCTTTGTCCGAATCCTTTCATAGACCATTCTCTCCATTCATAGCCATATTCTGAGTTTTCTTCCCGGCCCGTTCCACCTATCCCAAGCTTTGTTGAACAAAGAGAAAAAATTGAAGGGATCGTGGATAAGGAGATCGTATCCACTCAAGATGGAGGCTTTCAGCGATATCTTATTAAATGGAAGAACAAGCCATCATCCAATTCTACATGGCTAACAGAGACAGAGCTACAGAAACTAGATTCAGATTTGTTAGAGAAGCACCAAAGCTTTATCTTGCCAAAGTCGAGCTCTTCTCAGACGAGGAGAACGATGCGGACATCGAGCCCTTTCGGATTTATCAGCGTAGGAGGCGAGTGACACCTATATTTTTATGGCTTGATGATGACGGGACTGGATCGTTCGTGACGACTTGAGGAGCATTGAAGACCTTACACATGTAGTCCGAGACATTTAAGAATACCCCACCTTACGAAGACATGTGTAAGTTGCTTGGAGGAGATGATCGGACCGTTTGACGGCGACGATGATGTGATCGGACTGTTGGTTCGTCATAGCCCACTTTCATTGTGCCATCATTAGAGGCCATTGGGCATTCTTAGATTTGATTTGATTTTATGCATTTTTACTTATTTGAGTTTTGGGTCAGTGTGTGCAAGTTTTTTCGTGCAAATGTCTTTTTATTTTAAGTTTGTTAGTAGGGGTATTTTGGTAATTATGTTAATTCCGAATTTTATAAGGGTGTTGTCCTAACCTTGGTTCTCATTATGCTATTGATTATTGAAAAAAAAAACCTGTTGTAGCTCCTTCTCCTCTCTTGGTGGATCTCTCTCTTCCTCTCCAAATCTCTTCTTTCTCCTTCCTTCTTCCAAATTTTCTTTTTTAAGGCATCTTCTCTTTCTTCCTCCTTCTTCCAAACTTATTTTCTCATATTCCCGTTGACCCAAAATTTGAAATTACATTCAAAACTTTTCTCAGATTTTGAAATTCCCTAATCTAGAAATTCCTTGATTTCTTGGACTAGTGAATCATGTTAGTTGTCGGGTGATAACAATACAAGATCGTGAGGTCCTATTCCTCGCCGGATCCAAACCACACATAATTAGAATTTCGTACTATGTGATTTGTGATGACGGCCCATCTATTGCATGTCTCTCATGTGATTTTCTTATTTATGATGATGGAAGATGAATGTTTACTTGATTTGTTTACTTTATTCCGCTGAATCCAAATATTTTCTCATGCATGCATGTTAGATTAGGCCGTCCTGCGTTAAATTTTAATATTCCCTAACCCAGAAATCCTTTGATTTCCTGAACTTGTGAATCCTATGAGTTGTTTGGATGAAACCATGCAACATCGGGAGGTCCTATCACTCACCGGATCCAATCCACGCATGATTTGAACCTAGTATTACGTGATTTGTGATGATGGCCCATCTATTGCATGTTTCCTTATGATTTTCTTATTTATGATGATGAAAGGTGGATGTTTACTTGATTTGCTACATGATTCCGCTAAATTTTACATGTTTCACATGCATATGTTTAGATTAGGCCATTGTCCTACGTCACTCCACTTCCACACTTGCTAGTTACTTGAGCTGGAGATTATCCAACTTTGGTGACCTCCAATTTTCTCCCGTTAGCAAATTCCTATAATACTACAAAATCTCTGCACAAATTTGGGACTTCTCATCCACACTGTATTTTTGTCACCTTTCTTTGACCAAACAGTCATTGAATGTTGTCTCCACCTGATTTCCTCTTCCTCAAGAATATTCACATAATCCAAGGATAGCTTCGCTAGCATCTCTTTATCAACTTCTAACAACACTCCCCCTTCCTCCTTCAAATCAAGGGCATTTATTTCCTTTAAAATACATTCAGCCACTGGCTCCCGATTCCTATGAACCTCTTTCTCCAAGTATTTAATTTTCTTTTTTAGCATTTTCAGCTTCATACACAATTTCAGCGTACCCATTTAATTCAAAAGACTCCCACGAATACTTTATTAACCTCGAAAATCCCTCCACTTCCGGCCACGACAACTCAAATTTGAAAGGTTTCGGGCTCCGGTTCTCCTTGTTGACGTCAAGCATAATCGGCCGGTGATCAGACAAGGGCCTAGGAAGGCCTCACTACTGAACTAGAAGGAATTTTTCTACCCAATCTGAAGAAACGAACTATCAATCAGCAACAAAATAGCCTCTTCCTGCCCATTATTCCACATGAATTTGGCAACCCTCATAGGAATATCCACCAAATCGTTTCTTTGCACCCCACCATCTAAGTCATTCATGCTACAAGTGGTGCGGTTGTCATTCGACTTCTCATCAGTATATCTAATGACATTGAAGTCAATTCCAACACACCAGGAAGCCTCCACCATTTCCTTTATAGTGTTGAGTTACTCATACAGCAACTATCTCTGGTCAGGCTGGCATGGACCATGACTGCTGCAAATAGCCCCCCTAAACCCCGACACAGAATCCTTCAACACCACAGAGACCAAGAAAGAACCACACCATTCCTCCTCTTTCCCCACACCACAGAGTTCCCTCCTGCAGTTTCGATCACATCAAGTAGTACCCAGTCTTTGTTCACCATCCCCCCCCCCCCCCCCCCCCCCCCCCAAAAAAAAAAAAAAAATTCGAATCCAAAACCTTTCAATAAAAAAGCTTCAATTTAGTTTCTTGCAACATAATTAACTGAGCTTTTACTTGCAGCATGCCTTCGATCTGCAACCTTTTAAGCTTGTAGCCCAGCCCCCCTACATTCCAACTCAGAACTTTCATTGAGAAACTGAGCTCACCCCTTTCCTTTCTTACCGTTGTTGGCCTTTGTCCCTGAATCATAATTGATTGAGCACTCCATACTTAGCAGATCTCTCCAACCCTTAGGATGCTTCTTAGGCTTTTGTTGTTGTGTCCTACATTGTTGTCGGATTCCTCTCTCTTCTATGAACTGAAATAAGGCTGTAACGTCCTTATCGCTAGCCCCGTAAGAGACCCTATCAGTTTTCCCACCCTTCCAACATGTCTTTGATCCAGTCCCATATCAGCATCCGTCAAAGCTTCATCTCCAACTGCTCAGACTTGAATCACCATCGGGGAAGCTGAGGAGACACTGGATATTGTCATCCCCTCTCCAGGGCCTTTCGTAACCCGAAACGGGATGACAAAGAGGGTGCCCGGTGCCAATGCATCCATGTTCACATCATCTCCCAATATTAGAGTAACCCTATCTTCTGCTTGATCTAACTTTTTAGAGGCCAATACCAAAGCTCAACCAAACACCGCAATCTCAACTGGCAACTCACCCCACTGAAACTCGAGGTGCACCAACTGAACCTCTATGGCATCTAAAGTCAGCCCTCTCCTTCTCCCTCTCAAGATCGGCAAAGGGGGGACATAGTCTACAAGCCAGAGAATAAAAGATTATTTATCTGTGTATGAAGTGTTACCATGCCTACACTTTTGTAGTTTAATATGCCTAACACTTCAAGACACTTTGACAGATGACACCTGTACCACATTTCCAAGTAATAATAGTGAGCATTGGACCAACATGGCCTCCCACACACCTGATGAGCGTCTGCATGAATGTGTGTATGTTACAATGTGAGGCAGGTCAACTCTGAAACAAACAGTTATCATTTTTATTTTATTTTTGGATGAATAACACAGTTATTGGACTTTATTTTTCTTTCACGTATTTTTTTTGAATCCCCAACAAAACCTAATCGTATTTGCAAGAAAGATACAAATTATTCCAATGACAGAGTTAAAGGAGAAAGGAAAGAAGAGGAAGCCCCAGGGGTGCAGCACATACAGTAGCTTTTGTTGAATCCCACGAGAAGTAGGTGGTGAAGAAACATGGTTCATTCCCTTCTGTCACCTTGTACAAAGGTACATCTGGAGACAACCCTTCTGTTGTTGCGGCCAGTTCTATGTACATCTGGAAAATTCTTTAACACGTTAGTCACATAAGGGAATCATTTGAAAAGGTGATCATGCTCTTTTATCTGCAATAAGAGCAAATTTGTTCTCTAAGCCTTTTTTGTTGGTCAAAGAATACCTGGCCGATCTCAAAAACCTTTTGCTTTTCTTTGGAGTCCACAGACTGACCAACCCAAACAAAAACCTCAGCATGTGTGTCCAGTATCAACATATCCTCAGTCAATAGATCATCTTGAGAGAAGTTGAAAACCTCGGTGACCTGCCACCCAAAAAAAAAAAAAAAAGGAAGAATGCAATGAAATAAGCAACTTGTATAAACAGAGAATATAAGAATTCCACTAAAAGTGAACTGGGAACATACCTCAAATTTTCCTGGGCACCAGCATGGAGTCAAGAATAAAGAGTCAAAAGAGATCAGCTTCATCCAACAGTTTCAAATACTCAAAAGCCAGAACTAGTAATATGGAGAACCAGCACCTTTATTGAATGAAAATGTGTACAAATGGGGATCTCTAACAGTGTCTTGAGCACTCTTTTTGCTAGTGTAACTTTGCTTCCCTCCAAGTGCAAACCAGAATGCAGAGCTCTCTGTTCCCTCCTTGGCATGTTTCAAAGCAACACCGGGCTGACACATTAAAGAGAGTTATAAGCTACATGCAACCAAATTAATAACTGATAGCAGGAGAAAGAACCATCCATGAAATTTGATGTCTCACAGAAGACACCCTGATACTGAAGTTGGTCTTAACAGATTAGCTATAATCTTTTCTTTGGTGATGAAAGATACACATCCTGGTAAGAAATTCAAGACAAGTAAAGCTCTGCACAGACTAACTCCTCCATTACCCAAAGAAAACCATCTAGAACTTCAAACAAACCACAACCGACAGTAGGACAATAGCTCCTAGGCACCCGAGAGTTAAAAACCAGGAAAGAATGAAAGATGCATATACGGGTTACGTTATAAAGAACGTACCTTCAAAAATTCAGCAATTTTTGCTGCCAACTGTTGTTGCTCAAATGTGCTAAAGTTTCCATGCCACGTGAAAATTGAAGAGCCAGATTGCAACACGAAACAATCAGTAGAACTTAAGGATGTTGCGACCTGTATTGGAAAATAAATTGATATCATCAAAACTAAAAACATTTTACAAATAAATAAATATTACTTTCTTTCCTGGCATTGATGCTGCAAGAGACTTGATATCTCAAGCAAATAAAAAATATTCACATAGAAAACTTTGCCACAACAAAAGATAAGAACCACGAGGTCCAAGTAAATTCTAAAGAAGATAAGGATTTAAAGAATCCTTTGTTGTTTATCATATATGAAGAATGTCATGCAATTATACAAAAAACTCACATGTTAAGACCAAGCTATTTGGTAATGATAAGGGCCAGATGTACAACCATTAAGATACGGGCCATAACAGCCATAACGGCCCTGTAATTTAATGGTCAAAAATAATTTAAAAGGAAAAAGATATTGGAGAAATTCAGAAAAATGTGAGGATCTGAAAATTGTTTTCTTTTCTGGTTTCGAACATGTATTTGATGGTGTAACAGGCCATTCTTTGGTAAGAATGCTCTCTCGGCCTCTCGGGATGCCTGATACTACTAACCTGAGACTGACTCTAAAACAGTAGAACTTCATATTTAGGCTTCTAAATATCTAATATCATATATAATAAAGATTATAAAACTATGAATGAATAATGATGAATTGATGGCACAATTATGTCCTTTATGTAAGCACTATTTAGGCTCTAAACACAAGTTAAGCATGAACTTGTGGATTGTTTACCCCTTTCAACATTGCCAATATGGTCCACTCCTCTTCAGTTCATCAAATCCCACTCAATTTTATATTTTGATCCTCAAAATAATCCTACATCTAGTTTAAACTTAGTTTCTAAACTTCCTTCATGTTTGAACGGTGCCGATATGGTCCTACATGGGGCCCATGTTTGTTTTTTCATAAGGGACTGATTCACACCCACATCGTGTAACGGGGGGGGTGACCTTTTCCTTTACATAACAGTCTTTACGGCCGTAACATAACCGCCTTTTAATACCATGGCTGAGACATGACATATGAATTATTCCATTGACTAGAATGTCAAGATGAGAAATACAGTATAAAATGTTGAACTTCAAATGCCAATCAGGCAACATGCTTAAATAGTTAATTAATGAAAAAACATCATATGCTGAGAAATGGCACATACAGGTGCAAGATTTGGCATGCCTAGAGTATCCAAAGTAAAAGAGCTGTACTGTAATTAATACTGAATGGAAAATATAAACTCACTCCTGCTCGACTGTAATCAAATAATTCATGCATCTAATAATAAATGATAATTATAAATTGGAACCTTCTCAACACTAGACATGGAAATTTTAGAAGTACAAAATTTTAATGAAACAACGAACATGAACTACAAAAGTGGCATTGTTGCAACTTTCAAATAATGTACAAAACCATATATACTGTCATATACAGCTACTAGTAGATATCACACATGGAAAGAGAAGAAATGATTTGCAAGATGTGAGAAAGGGGGAAGGAGAATCAGCTGTAACATGCATCTAATAATAAATGATAATTATAAATTGGAACCTTCTCAACACTAGACATATGGAAATTTTAGAAGTACAAAATTTGAATGAAAAAACAAACATGAACTACAAAAGTGGCATTGTTGCAACTTTCAAATAATGTACAAAACCATATATACTGTCATATACAGCTACTAGTAGATATCACACATGGAGAGAGAAGATATGATTTGCAAGATGTGAGAAAGGGGGAAGGAGAATCAGCTGTAACATGCAGGCCTTTTTGATGGATACCTTTGCTTAAGCACAAGGCTTCGTCTAGTAAATTACCTAAAAATGCCCTTTTATATTGGTTGAAAAAACCCTTCCCATGTCCTTCAGTAATGCATACTTTCAGCAAATCATAGAACTAATTGTGTGCAATTTTTGGCCCTGGAAACTCTTGTTATATATTTTAGAGATGAAGTATCCCAAAATATAAATATAAAATAAAATTCTGATCTAATTGTAATTAACAACAGAAAGTCGTATTAGATATTAGTTAATATAGCATAAAAGTCCGAATTATTTGCCATTTTTACCCTGTTCTCTATTTATCTTTGTTTATTTCTCTAGCTATGTATGAATAAGGAACGACTGCATCCCCTTCCATGCCAATGAATCTATTTTGTACTATAATATCAGTGTCAAATGAAGTGTGTCCTGTCTGCATCGACACACATATTCTTGGAAACAGAGATCCCCATGTAGTATGGTTGTCAAAAGTTACAGATAACAAAGAACCAATTTCATCATTGCCCATGACGAGATTAATATTGTTAACTCTTTCAAGAAAAACTAGTTCATAAACAATTACGACAGGCAATAGATAAAGATACAACAGTCAATCAAGATACACACTTAAAACCCTAAAATAAGAAAACAATTGAAGATGCCAATGTAGAAAAGTATCAGTAAAGAATATCACTCACCACATTCAACAATTACAGGATAAAAAAAGGTGAATTCTAGCCATAGTGCAATAAAGAAAACTCTATTACAATGTTTTCATACCGCCTCAACTTGAACTGCTTTATTATTATGCACTGAAGCACCAGAAATTTGGACCAGTGCAACACTATCAGCAGAATAAGTTTCATCATTCAAACCCTTCTCTGCTACAAACTTTTTGTAACCAGAGCTGACTCCACCCTGCAAAAAAGTGGAGCAGTTATCTTAAATAAATAGGTAGACTGCATCAATAAACCTTCAAATTAAACAGCTTCAAATGGCCCTTTCATTACCACATAATATTAGACCAAAAGATAGTACCTTCAAGACGACCATAGGCTGAAAGAGTGCAATAAATTGTGGTGGCTCTTTTCCTTGAAAAATACAGCCCTGCAAGGAGCCCTTGTAAGCCATGCCTTAAAGATAATCACTTCCTTGACTTATTGAAAGATAAAATGAGATGATACCTGAACAGGTCTTCCCTTTAAGGAATTTGACATTGTATTAGCTAATCGAGCAGCCATCAATTGATCCTCCTAGAAGAGAGTAATATAATCACAGTATCCTCATTATGTCTGTGATGGATCATATAAGCAAAACAAGACCGAAAGTAAAAGATATAGAGCAAAAACTCCAACAGAGGAATGTTGAAGTTCAAGGATATTATATGATCAAATCAGTAGGAGAGGAATGCATGATATAATGTGAATAAAAAGACATTGATTGGACAAGGGGTTATGTCAATTATTGTTCCTAGAATATGCATCAGCTGCTTTTGATTCATTTAAGGTGCTATGATAGCATAAAAACCTCAAAGCATGATAGCTGGATAGCTATAGACAGCATATTCTGCACCAACAGTGAAGAAACTCGAGAGCATAAGAACTGCCGACTATCATAGTGGATGATCTAGTAGCATACGCCTGTACAAGTATCAGCTTTTAGATGAAGTTTTAATTAATACTATATATATACACACATACAGAGAATAGAAGAAATAGGATGAAGGGGAGATCTAAGAAAATATTGGAATAGACAACTAAATTACCCTTTATTTCCATGAGGCAACAGAAAGTGAGCGATGCAACTTACACCATTTAGTAAATGGCATCAACCTTGCGGCCTATAAAGTCAGCGTATATATTAGTCAATCCAGATTAGCAAACCGATAAGCAACCTCAGGGATACAAATGGCCAAAAGTTGCAGCAAACGACTGTCTCTAACCATTCAGCCTATATTCTTTTTCCACCCTGAACTTTTCTGACCGTCCAAAAACTGGTGCATTTTTTTTTTTTTCTTTTTTGAAAGGCTATGCTCATCCAAAACTGGTGTATTTGATAGTTAATGAACTTCAAATCAGTGATGAAAATAGGCTATGCTCATCCAAGCGCTGGTCCACTAATTGGAAAGAGTCTGGTATCATCATCAAACTTCATCCATCAAAGGTTTGTAGTTGTAGGATTGATACCATTTGGGGCCACAAAAGGCTCTGATCAAAGTGATATTTATTTTTTCCCTTCATGGAGGTCTATGTGACCTTATGAACAGGTTAGATGGCAAATAAACCTCACTGGTTGGCCCTAGGAAGGTTTTCGTAGTTCATTCAATCCCCACTGCTTTCTATGGTGTGGTCCACTTGAGCTTCGGATGTGCCTCATTTTTGGGATCATGCTCTAGAATGATCTGAAAAAATTGATGGACGGTGTGGATCTAACACATAAATCATGGTGGGGCCCAGAGAATTTCTACACATTAAAAGTTGTGTAGTGTAGTGTGCAATCCATTCGGAACAGAGAAAATCGGCCTATTTTGTGAGCTGGTGTGATTGGTAATGACGTGTACCAATGAGAAGCGACAACACAGGAATTCCATGTGCCTTCAACACAAACAATCCGCACTCCCTAAAATATGATGTAGAAAGAAATCAAAAGAAGACAGATTTCCGACCCTAATTTTTTCTTATGCCAAATGGAGTCAAACCCAGACATATATATAGATGGGAAAATGATCCTGCGGAATCAACACAACCAAAAGTTACCATAGAGATGACCTCTGTGGACCCCCATGATGTGTGCATTAGAGACAGATTGGGTATTGCCCCCACCAGGACCTAGCTAGAGACAGACGGTCCTGGCAGGGGATCTGTGGGGCCCACCGTAATGTATGTGTTTTATCCACTGCCATGCATCCATTTTGACGGATCAGTTTAGGTCATGAGCCCAAAAAGGAGGCAGATCAAAGGCTTGAGTGCACCAGACCACAAGAAACGGTGGTGAAAATGACAATGGTCATTGAAACCTTCCTAGGGTCCACCATGATGTTTATTTGCCATCCAGCCTGTCCAGAAGGTCACATAGACCTGGATGAAGGGAAAACATAACTATCATCTTGATCCAAAACTTTTGTGGCCTCCAAGAGGTTTTCAATTGTAGGCATTCAATTCCCATTGTTTCCTGTAGTGTGGTCCACTTGAGCCTTCAATCTGCCTACTTTTTGGGCTCATGTCCTAATATGATCTATCAAAATGGATGGATGGCGCGGATAAAACACATACATCAAGGTGGGCCCCACAAAGACCCCGCCAGGACTGTCCGTCTTTAGCTAGGTCCTGGTTGGAGTAGTACCCAATCCACGTCTGTGCATCAGATCCACCCCATACATGAAGCATGGCCTTTGATGCTGGGCCATGTGGCCAAAAATCAGCTTAGGGACACCAAAAATCAGGACATTCTGAAACTCAGGTGGGCCACACCAACAGAATATAGAGGTTTTAGACTTTTTTTTCACTTTTCCCTTTGGTGAGGCCCACCCGAGTGTCTAACCAGGCTGATTTTTAGGCACCAAAGCAAACTTGAGGTAAACATGATGAACGGAGAAGATGTCATGCAAACATCATGATGGGACCCACAAAGGTCATCTATACCACAACTAACTTACAGTAGAGTGGCTTGTAGTAGATAGAGACCTATGTGCGCGCGCGTGTGTGTGTGTAATTGATTATTGATAGGGCTTGCCCTAATGTGCTTTTTTTTTTTTGTGAAAGACAGCAACCTTAGTAATAGAACAACAAGCCAAAACAGAAAGCAAGGACAGAAGAGGCTAGGAGTGAAGGTACCACACCAAACAAAGCAAACAAACAAATAGTGTCCCCCTTCATAACTCTGAAAAAGGCCCACCAGATGCTGTGAACTAGCTCGCAAATACTACTAGCCAAAGCTAGAAATGAACAGCTACTCAGCTACGTAAAGGAATCCCGCCAAACCACCAAACCCATGGACCCAGGAGAATTAAGAGTTACCACCATCCATCACCCTTTTCCAATCTCAAACCAACTATGGCACCAATTTCTGGAAGAACAAAGGCCCAATCAAAGAAATCAAAAGTCTTGCAATTTCTCTCCTTCCACATCCACCATAAAATTGCATAAGGCAGTATCAGCCTTGTAAAGATCCCTCTTACCATAAACAGACCTCTCATCCACCCATTAGTAAGATCCATCAACAACTTATTCAAAACCATTCTATGCCAAACATATGAAAAAGTAACACAATATATCAGAGGAATGGAATATTCAAGGAAAGATGATCAACGTAATCCTCGATTTGCCAACACAAAAGCAAACACTTGGGAGGGCAATAATTCTTCAAAGTTTCCCATCCATTGCTTCAACACATCATTTCGAAAATATGTTACGATATGGCCATATCAGTCTTATTGTAAGCATATTGGCCACCACCTTTACGCGATATGGGGGTGAATTGGTCCATTAAGAAAACAAAAGGGTTGGATTGTCCTATATCAGCCAGCAGCCACCGCCGCCGCCGCACCCCCATCAAAAAGTCCAAGCCTACCCCCCTCAAAACCACCCTCTCTACAACAATCTATATTTGCTAGAGAAGGAATTCATACATAAATCATTCAGTTCATTACCATATCTCCACCACTATCCAAGTAGCACCCAGTTTTGTTCATTAATATTACTAATCCCAATCTCCCCTTGTTTCTTCAGCCTTTGAACTTCATCCCAATTCATCTGATGAAATATATGCTCTTCCCCCTCCTTCCCATAAGGAGTTCCATCAGATACACTCCACCTTCTTGGCAATCTTCACTGGCATTGCAAACAAAGAAGAACCATGTCGAATGATCTCCATAATGACACATGCAAACACCCAATCTATTTAATATATTCTTCACTACTTGGATAAAGATTTGGTCCAAGATTCACACTCATCTTAGATGCCCCTAAACTTCGTAATCAGTAGTCTTTTTGTGGACCCATGATGACACCGAAAAGTTAAGCAATTGATTTGAACAATCGGGATAATCAAATTCATGCTATGAACCATTCAGGCGTTGGCCTATTAATTGGACAGTCTACATTTGATACTCATGCACCCTTTGAGCAATAAAAACAAGATGTTATCTGACTTGGCAACAGACATGTGTCAGCGTTGGACAAAGAAAGAACATAGCAGATTGTGGGCCTGTTTGGATTACCAATTACCATGGTAATGTAAAGAAAAGTGTAATGATTACAATTTCTTTTACCTATCTCATAACAACATTTGACCACCGATTCTCGTGTTTGGTTTATCAGCAGTAATATCGTAATGATGATATTTTTTCATTACTTTAAAATGTCAAATGATCAAATTCATACATTGGTGTCACTGTTTGGATTTGAGATTTCCACAGTAATGCTATGAAAAAGTGCAATGATTACAAACTCTTTTACCCATCTCCTGAAAACATCTGCATTTAGCCGACGATTCTCATGTTTGGTTGGCGGTGGTAAAATTATAATGATGACACTTTTCCCTTAGGGCTCGTTTGGGAGCTTGTAAATGGAAGTAAATGGGAAATGGATTTGGAGGTAAATGAATTGAGAGTAAATGGCTTTACATAGTTGTGTTTGGATGGGAGTAAATGAAATGCATTTAAAATCAAAATATTTTGTTTGGATGGGAGTAAATGGGAGGAATTGGAATGCATTTGAATTTTTCAATACATTGACGGGAATATATGTGATATCCCAAGTCAACTTTAATATCCCAACTTAGTGTACCTATGCGATATTTAATAGAATGATTGTAATAAGCCCATTGAAATATATACTTCGGCAAAAAATGAGGAAATTTCAAGCCGCGGATAGGCCACAAACATAAGGATCACAAACAAGCAACTTGTGAATGTTTTTTAACCGTCCCTTTAGAAGGCCATCCTTTGGATGGTATGGATCATTCTTTTGGTGTGATTTTAGTGATGTGGTCAATATTTGGATTGTTGGGGAGTATCATTAGTGCGACACATGTATGGAGGACATGTGCATAGTGGCACCTTTGTTTACACGTGTGACTCTCCAAGAGAACTCAAAAAGGCATTTCACCCCATTTACTTCCAAATTCTCTCTCGTAGAGAGGATTTCATTTACATGCACATTTACTCTCATTAAACTCCATTTACATGCATTTACTTCCATCCAAACACACCCCAAATACCATTTACCTTCATGGACTCCCAATTCCACCCATTTACCTCCAATTACTCCCATCCAAACAGCCCCTTACATTACCATGGTAACTGGGAATCCAAACAAACCCCAAAGGTTTGGGAAAAAAAAAAAAGAGGCACATCTAATCATGTCTATCAAAAATATGGAAATAGTAAAATACTATATCTCACTAGCATATTGTATTATTTGTATGTCAAAAAAGTCTCAATAAATTACTGTTAAAAACTCCCAATAAATAAATTATAATAAAAAAAAACATCATTAATCAATTATACTTAAAAATCCAAAATAAAAGATAATAATGAATTAAACATAAATTAGTTTTTATACGACCTGTTTAACACAAACATGTATCGATATGGCACAACTAAAAACAATGGAATGTCCTTGTTGCCAGTGTTTTAAAACCTCGATTGAACCCTGCAACCAGCCGACAAAGAGGATCAAGACACTAAAAAACTGGTTTGGGCGAGGTACTGTTTCGACCATCAAGGTCAAGTATTTCATCCAGTTGGACCATACGGGTCAAGAGGTCAAATGAATTTTTTGTACACATAAAAGTAGAAGAACACTTGATGATTAGGGTGGAAGAAGAGGAGAGAAGAAAGGGAAGAGAAGAGAGAGAGAGAGAGAGAGAGAGAGAGAGAGAGAGAGAGTTTAGGGTGAATGTTGTGTGTAAGCCACATGCCCTACACACAAAGCTTTATTAGAATAAACATATAGTACACTGCAAGAGAAAAGAAAAGACGTGCACATGCACTTACAATAAAA
The DNA here is from genome assembly GCA_003013855.2 of Liriodendron chinense. Taxonomy (NCBI): domain Eukaryota; kingdom Viridiplantae; phylum Streptophyta; class Magnoliopsida; order Magnoliales; family Magnoliaceae; genus Liriodendron; species Liriodendron chinense. Next base: position 3,987,092 of record ML058552.1, read on the forward strand.
GAGCCGCACACTAACACACATATATACTAATACTCTCTAGACTACCCCTTAAGTTGGAGTATAAATGTTGATCATGCCCAACTTGTCACAAACACGATGAAGAGCATTTCGACTTAAAGGCTTCGTAAGAACATCCACAAGTTGATCCCTGGACCGAACAAAAGGAGTGATGATTTCTTAGAGGCAACTTTCTCTCGAATAAAGTGACAGTCAACCTCAATATGTTTGGTGCGCTCATAGAAAACAGGATTACAAGAAATATGTATGGCTGCTTGATTGTCGCAATAAAGAGGAATAGGGCCCAAAGGAGAATAGCCAAGTTCGTCAAGAAGTGTGCAAAGCCACACGAGCTCACATGTAGCATGAGCCATAGCACGATATTCTACTTTAGCCGAGAAGCGCGCAACAACCGATTGCTTCTTACTTTTCCACGTGACAAGATTACCACCTAGGAAGGTACAGAACCCGGATGTAGATTAACGATCATATATACTACCCGCACAATCGGCATCGAAATAGCCCGAAAGATGAAGATGACCATGAGACTGAAAATGGATGCCAAGGCCCGAGGCTGATTTAAGATACCGGAGTATGCGGTAAACAGCCGTGAGATGTGAAGAACGGGGAGCTTGCATGAACTAGCCGACAACTTCCACCGCAAAGAAGAGATCTGGACGAGTAATAGTAAAATAAATGAGCCGACGGTACATGCCAGGATCAGAGAGAAGAGTACTATCATCTGGCTGAAGCTTATGCAAAGTATCCATAGGGGTGGTAGCCAGTTTGCATCTAACATGCCAGTCTCCATGAGAATATTAAGAGCATATTTTCATTGGGATAAGGCTACCCCAGTTTTGAAGCGAGTAACCTCGATGCCCAGGAAGTAGCGAAAAGGACCAAGGTCCTTGATCTTAAACTTGTTCTTCAGAAATTCTTTGACATCGCCCATGCCAACCAAATCATTGTCTGACAGTACAATATCATCCATATACACAATGAGAACCATGATGCCTGTCGATCGTCGACATATAAAGAGAAAAAGGTAGGCATGACTACGAACAAAGCCAAACTCCATGAGAGCTTGACTGAATTTGTCGAACCAAGCACGCGGGGACTGTTTGAGCCCATAAAGGGCCTTCTTCAACCGACACACAAGCATAGGATTGTGGGAAGCAACAAAGCCTGGAGGTTGGCGCATGTAGACCTCCTCCGCAATATCCTCATGAAGAAATGCATTCTTAACATCTAGTTGAAACAAGGGCCAGGATAAATTAACAGCCAAGGAGATCACCACACGAATAGAATTAAGTTTAGCCACTGGAGAGAATGTCTCTAAGTAATACACGCCCTGAGTCTGCGTATATCCCCGAGCAGCAAGACAGGCCTTGTAGCAATCAATGGAACCATCTGGAAGGAACTTGATAGTGTACACCCATCGACACCCAACAGGTTTGTGCCCTGGAGGAAGAGAAACTAGCTCCAAAGTATGATTCTTCTCAAGAGCAAACATTTCTTCCATCATCGCCTTCATCCAGTCAGGACTTTGAAGAGCATGGGAGAGAGACCGAGGAATAGCCTGTGATGAAATGAAAGCTGCAAACGACTAAAAGGACGGTGAAAGATGATCATATAAAACAAAATTGTTAATGGGGTGTTGAGTACATGATCGTGTCCCTTTGCGCAAGGCAATGGGAAGATCCAGACTTGAGGTAGGAGAATCACCTGAGCCAAATCCAAAGTGAGTGGAAGAGTGGACGGTGGAGCACATGAAGATTTATCTCGACGATGATACACTCGCAAAGGCTTCGGGTCACCTAAATCACCAACAGAGTCAGGAATGGGAGGTGAAAGAGTTTCCCTATAATCACTAGTAACAAGAGGAAGGGGAGAAACATTATGCTCCCCCTGACTTGCAAGAGGATCACAGAGGGATCGACCATGAGGAGGGGAAAAAAAAAAGGAACATCTTCAAAAAAGGATACATCGGCAGATATATATTTCTTGCAAGTCAAGGGGTTATAACACTTATACCCTTTCTGGCTTCGAGTATACCCTAAGACAGCACATTTAGTTGCCCTGGGACTAAGTTTATCATTATGACCATCCAAAATTTTAACGAAGCGTGTGCAACCAAAAACTTTAGGGGGTAAAGGAAATGGATTGTCACGAGGATACAACATATTAAATGAGGATTTAGAAGACAATATATGTGAGGGAATACGATTAATAAGGAAAGTAGCAGTAAGAAGAGCGTCATCCCAAAAATGCTTTGGTAGATGCGTATCAAGAAGGGTACGTGCGACTTCGAGAAGGTGACGGTTCTTTCGTTCTGCGATACCATTTTGTTGTGGGGTGTGAACACATGTCCGAGACAAAATACCATGTTCTTGCAAGAAGGACAAAAAAGTAGTGGACATGTACTCCCCCCATTATCAGAATGGAGGGTTTTGATTGAGCATTGAAATTGAGTGCACACTTCACGATAAAACACTTTAAACACATCAAACACTTCACTCTTTGATTTCAAAAGGTAAACCCAGGTCGTGCGAAAATAATCATCAATAAAGATAACAAAATGTTTAAAACCAAAAGTGGAAGTAACCGAGGCTGGTCCCCAGATGTCTAAGTGAACTAGATCAAAAGATTTAGATTTCCTTCCAGAAACACTTGGAGGAAATGTAGTACAATGATGTTTTGACAATTCACAAATATCACAACACAGATTTAGTAACCGATAAGGAAGGAAACAAAAGTCTCAATCAAGCTAAGGATGTCCTAAGCGGCAATGCCACCGTGTGATGGAGTCTCGATCAAGAGAAGAGGTACGTGAAGTAACAACGGGTGTATCATTGAGAAGATAAACGCCTCATCGCTCATGCCCCCCACCAATCACTCTCTTCGTTTGTAGGTCCTGAAAAAGACAATGAGAAGGGTAGAAGGTAATGGAACAATTCAACGATTTAGTGACGGAGCTAACAGACAGTAAGTTTAATGAAAAACGAGGTACATGCAAGACTAAGGACAATGACAACGAAGGGGAAAGGGAGATTGAACCAATCCCAGAAATGGGGGCATGTATTCCATCTGCGACCGTAACATATTGGGAGTGGGAGAAAGGAGAATAAGAGGAAAAGAGATGTGACTTACCAGTCATGTGAGAGGAAGCTCCAGAGTCAAAATGACCAGGAGGTGGTAGAGGAAGACGCTAGAAAAACGGTACCTGATTGGGCCGAAGCTGCATGAGAAGGCTCAAGAACATCACGAATATGAAGCCGCATCAGGGCATCATACACCGCTCGAGAAACAATAAGAGACTCCCCTGAAGAAGGCTGCTCAGTTGCCAAGGTGGAAGGCTATCCCTCAGGAGTAACGGTAGCTGTAACAGAAGCAACAGCACACGTAGGACAACTATTGAGCTATTAACAGTAATCAATAATGTGATTAGTTTCGCCACAATGCGAACAAATGCGGGAACTATCACGTCATCGTCCACGTCCACCACGACCTCAAAGATGACGACCGCCACATCCCCAATCTCCCTCTCGACCTCTACCACAACCACCATAATCAAAAGTGCGCCCCGAACTCAAGGATGGTGCGCGAGATCCAAGAAAAAGGGAAGACGGATCGCCAACAAGGTGTGTCGAACGCTCTGGTGGTACAAAAGGCTGTGAAAGAGCTGATATAGTAGCACGCTGGCACATGGCATAGACTATTGTCAACGGAGAAAGAAGATCCTTCACAACCACTTGATCCTGAACACTAAGGTAGTCGGAGTTCAACCCTGCGAGGAACTGCATAACACAAATATCATCCTGTTGCTTACGAGCATGCTCATGATCGTCTAGACATTTCGAAGGAAGAGGTTGATACAAGTCCAGCTCATCCCATATGCCTCGAAGTGTCGAATAGTAATCTTTTAATTATCTTGAGTCTTGCTGGAACTAACCAATTTCTTGAATAAGCTGAAATACCAGTGAAAAATTTTTAAACTCGGAGTACATATCATGAAGGGAGTCCCAAATGCCTTTAGCCGAGGGCAAAAATATCACGAAGTAGCTAATCGAAGAATTCATACTATTCAACAACCATGCAATAACTTGATAGTTATCCTTTATCTAAGTCTTGTAGGTGTTATTTGTAGAGCTTGGGAGATCATCCAGAATATAAGACAACTTCTCACAAGCTCCCAAGAACACTTTTACAGATTGTGCCCATTGAAGATAGTTATCACCATTCAACTTAATCAAGGTGATTTAGAGTGGGTTGGGTTCAAGTGAAAACATGCCAAGATGAGATTGCCCTTTGTCCTCCATAAGGATGAGGGGTCCAAGTAAAATGCACTTCAACAAAGTCTCTAATAAGCAATCCTTTAAGGAGATGAGAGACTAACCCCAATGAACCAAAAATCTCTGAAAATACCACCCAAAATACTTAGATCTGACGCAAACAGCCCAAAAACGGCATGGCCGCACCTCTATTTGGGGTTAAAACCCACTCGAATCTCAATATCAGTTCAAAAGTCCTCCAATATTAGCTTAGGTGAGAGATATCAGTCCATCTAGAGGAAAAAAACAAGAGAAAAGCTTACCGATTTGAGAAAAATAGACGAAAAACTTAATCGGAGCCCGATTTTCGAATTTCACTATTTCAGCCAAATCACTATCAAGAAAGCTCTAAAAAATTCTCAAAAAATCATGACAAATCCTCCAAAATGAAGATCTATCAAACCCTTAAACTTTCAGCTCAAACGGGGTCCATTTGACCGTACATTCGTGACGTCAGTCGTACGGCCGCTGACATCAGCAATCTGACGTGTTGCCTCTCAACTCCCTTGATGTGGAATGGCCTGATCTTGGCTCTGATACCAAGTAGAAGAAGACTTGATGATTAGGGTGGAAGAAGAGGAGAGAAGAAAGGGAAGAGAAGAGAGAGGGAGAGAGAGAGAGAGAGAGAGAGAGAGAGTTTTGCCCTACACACAAAGCTTTATTAGAATAAACATATAGTACATTGCAGAAGAAGTGAAAAGACGTGCACATGCACTTACAATAAAAGAGCCACACACTAACACATATATATACTAATACTCTCTATAATAAATACATATGAAATTGATAAAATTCATATATCCATGGTAGGGGTCGAACCTACAAGGTCTTGGATAACCTAAGCATCTAATCCACTCTAACAGCCATTCTTTGATGCCATGTTGTCTGACCTATTATTTTAAGTAAACATCACGGGTCACACTGATTGAACCAGCCATTGGACCAGTTCTGATTGAACTGCTAACAGGAACAGGTCAGGGTGCAATCCAAGTTTTAAAACGTCACTTGTTACATGGCCACAATGTTGCAATGCAAAAGTATATGGTTTGCCACTTCTATACACCAGTCCATAATGTGTAATCAATCCAGACACCTCAACCAATGTGCTGCCCCTCAGATGGGCCACACTACAAAAATGATGCGCTGCATCTTTGATGGACCACATTTACTCATGCACTGCTTGTTAGGGGCTGAACCTACAACCTCCTGCTGAAAGGCAAGCATCTTATCAACTCAACCAGTGGTTCTCTGTAGCATGATGTCTGTCATTTCTATTATTCTACATGTTGGACCAATTTTCGCTTGTTACATTATCACAATCTGTTGCATCACTAAGGTCTATGGTGTGCCACACATGGACCCCATCCATACCCCATTCACAGCCCATGCTGGAGTCAATGATCCAGACTAAACAATTGATGCACTGCTCCTTGAACAGGCGACTTTACATAGATGACAATAAACACAGTAATCCTGAGTGGCAAAACTAAAGGAAATCTTACGGACAACTAACCAAGATCAAGTAGGCAACAGATTGGGTGGTCAGGATGAGTCACTCGGTGAGATTTTTTTTTTTTTTTAATGAAACAGTCACTCAGTGAGATTTTCTCTACAGCCAATCCAAGAAGTGTCAATCTACTGAACAGTCAGATAGGAAAGCAAGTGAACCTATTGAACCTATTGATCTTCAACATGTAGAATAAAAAATAAAAAATAAAAAGTGAACCTATTGAACTTCAACATAGTTCTGCATGGATTGAAAAACCATACAGCTTTAAACCTTGTTGCCAAGTCCTAAATTAGGTTAGCAAACAGGAAACAGGAAAAATAAATAAAAACATAAAGGTGAACGCGGTGAGCCATGAAGCTACTAATGGCTTCCACAGGTAGGAGTCATGGACTTCCTAATAACATATAAAGCATTTGCAACCTCAAACAAAAATGAGAAAGCCCTTTTGTTGATACAATCTGGCATGGACCTTGCCTTGAGTCTGAAAGAGGACTCTTTTTCACATTTTCAAACTATGTTCTGAGCAAGTAATTACCTGAATACTGTCTTTCCCCATCCAACAGCATAGGAAGTAATCTTCTTTCTTATCACCAGAATGATATGTGTAAAGAACAATGTAGCAATCTCCAGCGTAGAATTTGCCAATCTCCTCCTTGGGAACTGGGGTCTTTGCACTGCCATTGATGCGCCATACCTGAAGGAAAAATAGATATCATTCTTCTGGAAACGTTATTAGCTGAGTGGATTGTAAATGTTACATATAAATAAATGAGCAATTCCAATGGAAGAGACTGACAGCATGAAGGTAACATTTTGACCTCAATTTTTCCACCTCCTTCAAGTAACGGGGGGACTTCCTCATTTACAGGAGTACCTTTCGCGATTCCTTTGACATCGACTCCTTGCTGCTTCAGCATAGCTGACATAACCCCAAAATGATTGGTACATTAAAAAATTCCTGAAAAAGATTGATGTTGAGCTCTAACTGATAAAACTCATTACTACCTGCTACTTTTCCTCTTCCTCCATCCTCTGCACCAGAAGTCCCTGAGCCCACGGGCCAAGACTCAAAATTGGACTTGAATGAACGTGTCTCATACCCTTGAATAACCCGGGTTATGCGTGTGGATTTTGGTCGATTTTGACTAGCAATAAATTCCTGAAAAATAAATAAATAAATAAAATTACTGAAGTTGAGAGCATCCACTTGTACAAGCATAAGGAAATTGACATTAAGGCACACCTCAGCAGCTTGGCTTGCAGCTTTTCTTTCCTCCACTTGTGTTACTCGGCCAACCCAGACAAATACTTCAGCTCCACAGTCCAGCAAATAGCATTTGTTGTTTTCCAATGCTGCTTTGGTAAGTGGACCTTCAGCTACCATATTCACCTCACCATCGGCAATGCTACAGGAAGCAGCCATGACAATTTAGTTCCTCATGCAGATTATTTGCACCAGTGACAGTATTATTTCAGCCAAAAACTGATGCATTTCCATAAAACGATAATTGTAATAAATGAACTTCAGGAAACACAATATTGTTCTGTGTCTATTTCTTCCTCAAAAACCGACATTCAGTAACACTTGACTGCAACACATATGGAATCTTTTATATTCCAACAAAATATATATTGAACTTCAAAAACAAACAAGGAAGAAAACAAAATTAAGAGCTCAAAGACAATTACATACAAATGAAGCTGAAGTATTCAAGCATATAGTACAGAGATAAGTACTGGGAGTAAATAAATACACGTAGTGATATTTGAAAACATAACGTACATGTCTTCTGTGCAATCAGCAAAGGAATGCAGTTGTTAAAAGGTCCATTAATGGAATTAAGATATGTTTTTCTGAGTTAATTTTCAGCTAGGAAGTGGGGCAATGTATTTTGTACATTTAGGCACCAGGTCCACTAATAACAAGATGAAGAAAAAAAGTATCTCATAAGTGAAAACAATAAAATTCTTGTTATAATAATATGATTTGACAGATACATTGGTATCATCCTATCTGCGCTAATGAGACATAATGAAATTAAATTACCTATAGAGTATTCCAGGTGTAGTCTCCAGGGTAACATCATCTTCACTTGCAGCCTTTTTCCCAATGGGTGCAAAACCACCAAAAAGGACCCAGAACTCACCTGAATCTGACTCGGCTACAAGCTTTCCATCATCTGGAACACCAAAATCAATCATAAGTAAAAGCAGAAAAGGCAGCAAAAAATACAGACAAGTAGATTAAAAATGAATCAAAATTGTAAAAGATATCCTCACCAATAATTGCAACGTCACACTTTCCCTCATGGTACTTTTCCTTGAAATACTGAATTACTTCCAAAGACTTTGCTCTTTCTTGGATATTGGAGTTTGCACCATTAAATTGATAAATCTTGTGCTCAGTATCCAGGATAAACACATCATCATGATTCAGTGAAGAGCGAGCAAATGGAACCTGCATAACCAAACAAGAAGCATCACTACCCCCTGACAGCTCCTTTTCTTCTGCAAACATAGAGTCGTGTTTTCCTCTACAACATCGAACAATATCCATATGCTCAAATCTAGAACCGGTACCTGCTTCAATTTGACAGCTCGCTTTCCTCTGCAAACATAGAGTCGTGTTTCGAACTTCTCATCCTCACATTTCTTAAATCCAGAAGCAACACCCCCTTCTAGTGGAATGATGCATGGTTTAAAGTACGACAAAAACTTGTCAGATTCATGACTTTGAAGTTCCCTGTGCTGAACTGCACGACCTCCAAGAACTGCATCAAGTTCCACCGTCTTGATTGCCGCAGTTCCAGCTTCATCCTATCATCATTCCATAAGCTAAAATGACAAGAGAGAGCATAACTTGTGCAAGCATTGACTTTGTAAGGAACCAACAAAAGCAGAAACATACCTGACTTGTATCTTTTCCAACCCAATAGTGAATGTCGTAGAGATAACAGCCTCCTTTGCCAGCACTTGTCTGCAGAAAATGTGCAAGCTGATAAAGACCATATGCCAACAGGAACTGATACTGAACCAGTAAGAAACATCTATATCTACCAGAACACAGAGATTATACATGTCTCTTTAAAGAGGTGTCTTTAAAACTATGGGTGGCAATTGGCTCAGATCAGGAGTACAAAAGTACCCATACCATACCCATACAGCGATACCCACCAATGGGCACTGCACCCATACCCATGTCAAGCCTGAAATCAGCACCCTACCCATTAGGGTGTGGGGTACCCATTCATGATTGAAGTTTCCAATTAAAAAGAGTGACGGGTACCAATGTGTACCACCATCACTATAAACTACTACTGTGTGTATCAGTCCATACTTTGCTAGAAATACTTTGCTAGAATATCGAAGTTCTTCTCTTCCAGTCTCCAATTTCCTTTTTTAGGCACTTTGTGTGTGAGGCCATCATGGTGTGTGAGGAACCACCGTGGGGGGCGTGTGTGTGTGTTGCATCTATCCCAAGCATCAAGTGAACCCCACCATGATATTGGGTGCCCCAAAATTCAGGACAATCCAATCATCAGATGGGCCACAACATAGAAAATAGTGAACAATCACTCAAAAAACCTCCAAATTTATTTGGTGGTCCACATGATATGGGATCGGCATGAACTTTGGGGCATCCCACTTACATGGTAAGCTGACCATGTTGGACACACTGTTTGGCTGACATACTGCACACACCACAATGGGCCCCACACGCGAAGTGTTATAGAATAAACTTATCCCACAATGTTTTGGAGGAATCGTCATCTCTTTTTTTATAGTTTTGTGAATTAAAAAAACACTTATTACTATTACTAATTAGTAATTACTATTGTAAATTAATTGAAGTAGTGGTCATATATTTTATATAAATATGAAGAGGTCTTGGAAAATAAGTTACAGTCCACCCAGTGGATTACTTCCAACTGATTAAGCGCATGAAACACCCGACCCTACCAACAGGTTGGCCCAACCATGAGGATCACCTAGTGCAAAATCAGCCCTACCAAGGAATACCAACATCCAGCCCTATTATTAACAGGGTTCAAATTAATACCCAAACCCACACCCATACCTGGGCCGGGTTGGGCCAGGCTCAGGAACCCGTTGGGCATACCCAGCCCATTGCCATTCATATTCAAAACATTACAAACAGAAAACATGTCAAGCCAATTGGTACTGATAACAGTATCAATCAATGTTTTAAATAGCTACGCTATGTAGCGTGTAGCTTACGCTACGTAGCGTAGCTTACGCTACGTAGCGTAGCTTAGCCTAAATGCTACATAGCTTATGAAAATAGCTTAAGTTGCGTGTAGCCTATGCTACATGATTAATTTGGATACACTACACACTTCATAAACTACGCTACATGCTACATAGCTCACATTACAAGTCATTTTTCACTATAACATTAAAATCAATAATGTTTTAATGATTTGTTACATTTTTCTATTTCAATGAAAATCCGTTAGTCTTTTCAATGCCTTTAGTAAAATAATATAAGAAACAGTTTTAAATAAGTTTTGTTGCTCTTTTTTCACTTTTATATTTAATCATTCCCCCTTGCTATTACTTTTAAGTTGCATTTGGTTGCACCAAATATCATGAAATTTTGTTAAATTTTATTATTAATCATCTAATTTGGGGCAAACAAGTGCAACCTTGATTAAAAATCTAAGCAATGTGTAGCTTATGCTACAAGCTATGTAGCTTACACCTCACACTTCGGAGGGGTGAAGGCTACGCTACACGCTATTCGCTATTTAAAACACTGGTATCAATCTTGGGGGGGGGGGGGGGGGGGGGTGCAAGCAACAGCATTAATAAATCAATTGTACCAAAAACCAATTTGTTGAATGCTTTGAAACATGCAAATCTAATGTAGCATTCAAATGGAAGCCATTGTTTTTATTCTTGATGATTGATGGAAGTAAAAAAGATAAGCCTGCCACTCTAAGGGGGCTCTAGATGACTCTAGGAATATGAATATTAATCCATATAAGATCTAATAGACATAAAAGAAGAAGATGATGATGATGATGATGAAACTATTCTGAGGATATTCTAGGTATAAAAAGAGAGAAAGGGCATTGAAATTCAATTTTCAGGAACTTCTACACCATCAAAATACATTCAAGGGGTAAGGAGGTCCTGCAGTGGGAGTGGGGAGGGGAGTCCAAAAACTGCTTCTTGATTAAGATTCTTACTATAGTAGATAAAGTCAGAATGATGCTACATCAACTGTATTTTTCTTTCTTTTCTTGGGAATGACAGAGTGTAGTTGCACAAAGTGTGAAGCAAAGTGGCGATTGAAATTTTTGTTCAGGAGCAGGGCAGCGTTTGTTTCAAAATATTAGCAACCATAAACAGCTAGGAAGCAGAAGCAGGAGCACAAGTCTGAAGCATGATTCGAAGCTGGAGCGGCACCTAGTTAGAAGCAACTAACCCATGGAATAACAATTCTGCACTTGATTTATCATGAAATGTAACCACCCATTGTTAAAAAATAGTCAATCAAAACTTAAAACTCATGGGTTTGGGGAACCTGTGCTGTAAAACTGGTGACCAGTTCTCACTAGCAAAGGGGTTTGATTCCACTGCAGTTTGTAGTCTATAGTCTATATCCGCACTCAGATTTTCATTAGCTGAGGTAATCAGTATCTCTTGTGTTATCATTTCGCCAGGTATTTGATTTGGCAACAAATAAAAATGCTCAGTATACATATAAAGAAGTTCTTATAAGATGTTTCTAATGAATTATCCAAGGTTCCATAGTAACTTAATCTCCCTTCCAGGTTTTATTAGATTAAAACACTCAGTGAGATTTTTGTAACGTAAAACCTCATTAAACGATCAAATATGACCCTAGTTTGATATCTGTGGGCTTCAAGCAGTCAGACAGAGTTAAGTACAATATAAACTTAGTTTAACAAACTGGCATTAAACATATGTCATGTTTGGAAAGTCAAATGATTCCCATTGTATGAAACAGCTGAAATGTATCATCTTAGTGCCCAGTAATATGATACTTATTGCTAGTAACTTGTGTATGATTATTCATGAGACATCGAACAAGGGTATATAATTGAGAACATGAACAAACATAGAAGATCCACCTTACCTGTAAAACAATGTAACAATCCCCCATGTAGAATTTACCATGCTCAGACTTTGGCAAAAGAACTGGCTGAAAGTTCTCAATTCGCCAGATTTCAGTCCCTCTACAACACGTTAAGTATAAAAGCAAGAAAATATGCATATAGGAAGGCCAGCCTAAAAAGTTATACATCCAACTGAAAGAAAAGCAGATGAAATTCTGCATATAATTTAAACTCAGGAAACCAAGAATTCGCCTTACTGAAATTATTTTCTAGGTGAAGCATTTAATATTTAGACTAAGGATACGGTCTTTGGCCAACACCCTGAAATGCAGGATCCAGAATTTTCGTAGAGCTAGCCATCCAAAGAAAGCGTTTATCAATCACCTTGCTTTCAAGCTATAGATTGAGGAGAAGATGTTTCAAACTTCAAGTATCCTGTCTAAACTTTCCACAACTTAATTGTATATGTTGTTGCTGCAAATTAAAAAAGAAAAGAAAATTTGAACAAAATCAGGCAAATAAACTACTTAGAATTACAAGTAATATGGTGAGCCATAAGATTCTAGAAATGCACAGAAGAAAGAGAAGTCTATCCTATTTTTTTCTATAATCTGGGTCGGGCGGTCTCATAGCTAACTAGATACCCAAGACCAGTACCATATGATATTTTCAATGCTTCCATGAGTAACATCAACAAAACTTTACAAATAAAGGATGGCAAATAGGCATACAATGAGTTAAAAGAATGAGGCAATGGCAAGAAAGAAGCAGTCATTCGATTGTGCTTTCTAATAACATGGGTTGTTCATCATTCATGGAACCTAACAATGGAGGTTAGAGCTTTATGACAGTTCACCTTCTCCTTGGATTACCTTATTACTATAGCAGCAGTCTTAGAGCATGCAAAGAGGAATACTTTTATAATCCTAGTGTTTTAGTTGTCTGCCTAGTTGCCTTCAAGGATGGACATTGATCATTGCTATAAACATCCATGCTCATAAAACATCTAAAGAGATGAATGGGGATATGGAAAGTAGATTAACCAATTAAAGTAATCTGACAAATGACACTCAATGTGAAAAGACAAATAACAATGCCTTCGTCGGAGGAGAGGCAAAAGGAAGAAAGCAAAATGCTTATGGGGTCTCAGATAAGAGGTCCAAAATTGACTGTGGGAACCCACTAATAAACCAAAACAATCGAAATGGGTAATGGGTTGTTAAAGAAAAGATGCCCATTGGCATCCACTTTTGTTTTTAATGCATCAGAAGCCCTAAGTTTTACAAGTAAAGGACAATTTTGCATTTATAATAACAAGAAACCTTACTTCAACTTGCATCATGAAATTAAACTGAGATTCCTGTTTGGAATCTGATTCCCAAAAAAGGAACTTATATAGCCAATCCAAAATAATTAAAACAAGGCTGTGATGATGATGATGAACCGGTAAGTGTAAAAAAACACCTGTACGATACCCATGTAACAAAAGTGTATAAAATTGAAACGCTGACAAGGTAAACAAGAAAGAAAGAAAGTTAAAAACAAGAGGAAGCCAAAGATGGTACAACAATCTAACTCGAGGATCAAACTAGATCACCAAATCAATAACCAAACTCGGCTAAAAAAAGTTGAACACATGAAATTATTCCAATCGCAGACCACTCAGAATATTCAAACATTCTGGTATGGAACATGACAATTCACAATTAGGCAATTCTTTGAATGGTCCAAATTGGATTGGGAATGCACTCTTTTGGATGGTCCTACTTGGATTGGAAATACACTTCTTCACGTTTCCAAGAAGAAGCTCTCCTATCCTATCAAATTGGTTCTACTACCTCTCCTTTGGATCCATAATACACGCAATTCCTCAATGATTAAAAAAAAATGAAAGGATCGAAAATGAGAAAGGGTTGATAGCTGAAATAAGTTATCAAGCACTCGATTGCCATACATGGGGGACACATGTATGAGATCCAGAACTTTCTTATGCTGGACCTTACCATGGACAGGACACGCCCCAAAAATAACACCAGATGGATGATCCTCATGGACGATTGGTGTGCACTTTTGATGATTGTAAATGAGATATTACGAGAGAGAGAGAGAGAGAGAGAGAGAGAGAGAGAGAGCTCAAACCAATGATCAGAGCAGAGAAGGAAAAAAATGCACAAATTGGCATCAAGGATCATATGATCAGCGTGAATTTTGACGTATGGCCCATCCATGATAGGTCCAAACAGACGAACATTGACATCATAATGTACACCACATCTTCGTCGACTGCATGCTTGGTAATAAGTCAGATATCGACGTTTACCACAACCCTTTTCTGAAAATGATACAAATCCCAATCAAAGCACTGGAAATACATGACCTATGCACACCGAGCTTCCCCAACTCTAAAACTAGCTGTAGAAAAAGAAAAAAGAAAAACTGCAAGAAATTCCGCAAAAACAATCCACCAAAAAGAAAAGGCGGGATGATCCAATGCCTCAGATCGATTCTGTAACCACACATAAGATCAGCAGAAAATCGACACGAAAGAATCAGGAAATATAGCCGTAAATCCTTCATCTGCATCTTAAGATGAAAAGAATCTGGAGATCTTGCAAAAACTAGGAATTCTGAGATCGTATGGAGAGAGAAAGGAATCGGAAAACGAATAGAAGATCTGGAATATGCGTTGGGATTCTCAGATCTTCAGCAGTATCAGATCAAGATCGAGAGAGAGAGAGAGAACGTACCTGAGATCTCTGCAGAGAGGAAGGCAGAATTTAGGACGAAGAGAGTGCAGTGATGGAAAAGGGCGATTATATACAGAAAAGGAAATGATTGCTCTCTCTCTCTCTCTTCTGTTTTTTAACCTTTTCACGAGAGATTGTATTAATTCTACTTTCTCAGTGAAATTCGAAGAATTAAAAATTAAAAATTAAAATGAAAAACAGAAAAGAGAAAAAGAAAGAAAAACAGAGAGCAAAATGAGGCAAAGATCCGGTCAGCCTGGCACCGTAAGGAATGGTAAGCGTACACGCGCCAATGCACTTTTTTCCTTACTCGCCTTTCATATGTGCTATCTCACCACACTTGTGATAGATCCAAGCCGCTCGCCCTGTTTGCCACTAGTTTGTATTCCTTGGGTAGAAAAACTAGGTAGGTATGTTCGTTGAATTGGACACGCGTTTATGATGAACGTTTCTGGTTTGTTTCACTCGATTCATGCAGTAAGGTATCTGATGATCGTATTGGTACGAATCTATACGAAGGGACGCATCTTTTGAACGGCTTTGATCTTGCACATGTGTTTTAAATATCCGCGCGCGAAGGGCGAGTCCTGAAAAGTGCAACCGGAAGAGATCGCTGGCAGTCCTCACTGGGTCGTCCCGGATGGAAGATTTGCATAAGCTCTTCGGGCCCATTGGTTGTAGTTCTACAGATGGGATGCACGTCGCTTGATTCAGACCGTCTGGAGACCTTAACATGGATGGATCACGCTCCATCCATCTCTCATAATAAAAAATCCTAACCATCCAATGTATCACCTTTTAAGCCCCCTTGAAGCTTTTTTTTTTTTTTTTTTTTTTTTTGGGGTGGGGGGTGTTATTTCTATAGGCAATCGATGGATGGTTAGAACCATCCAATCAAGGAGATTTTGAGCACATGGTCCATCCACAATGAATCACATAAGATCAACGGTCTGGATCACAGAATTATGGGCCCTGCTTGTGTAAAATACAAGCCTCGGATCCAATGATAGTACCCATATCCTTCGGTCAAGGATCATTATAATTCCTCACAAGGGCACACCTGTAAATCTAAAAAAAGAATTAGAAAGAAAAGGAGGAAAGAAGTTCTGCTTCCCAAGAAAGGTAGACCGCAGGCCTACTCGAAATTGTCTGGAAAATTTCCACCACATTCGGAGCATTAGCAAAACTCCATTTTAAACTATATTTTTGAAAAAATCTAATAATGGTCCAAAAACATTTAAAGCTCATAAAGACGAGAAAGAAAACAGTTTTTTTTTTTTTAATGGCAAAACGAATTACACACATCTTTTGTGAAAATTTTCCAATATAGACAATGCAATCCTCACCAATGATATCATTGAGCAGAAGAAGATGAAAACCTCAGTAGAGATTGAATTATAGTTTTCTTGAAAATGGTCCATCTTTGTGGGGCCATCAGATCGATGGCTTCGATAAACCAACCATGGCCCCCGCATAAAAATTCCTTAGACAAATAATGAACACTGCCTCGTGCACATAATAGCTAGTTTTTCACTTGGTGTTTTTAGTTAAACAATTTTAAACATGGGACTTTTTATTCTCCCAACATTTGATATTTCCATATATTTTACTTATATTTTAATGATTCATGCGGAATTAATATGGACATCTTAGTACCGATTTTGGTAACTATGATTTGGAGTGGTCCAGCTTGTTTATCAAGTAAGCCCATTGAAGATCTAAATTGTTTGCGTGGTTTGTGTTTTGCATGGACGGTAAATCAAAAGTTCATTTCATCCTTTATGTTTACACCTAGCTTAAACGTAACCCATATCCAGCATGTGCCAGCACATTCTTAAAAAAACAGAGAGAAACATACTTGCAATTCCTGACCAGCTCAGAAAGACAAATGAGGAGACGACATGTGGCAATGCAAGGCAGTTGTGCAGCACACATGTAATCCGTGGAGGCATGTGAAGCGGATTTTCAAAATGACAGTTGGCACTAGTTAATTGGAGCACGTCATCCAAGAGGTGAACAGTTGAAGCAAATGTTGAAATTTGCAAAACATTGCAAAGAAGAGGAAGAGTCTCAAGGTATTTCTACAATCGTAACAACCAAGTAAAGAGGAGATCCATAAGATTCTTATGAATGGTAGGAAGTCTAGAAGTAGGAGATAAAATTGAGCAAGCAAATAGTCTCACACCAAACAAACAAACAAACTTAATTTATGCTTTCCTTGGCTTATCTTAATGTATTCTGTAATCTAGGAGTAGTTGTAATCTCAGTCCACGCTCGCTGGACAATCTTAGCTGTAATAAAAAAGTCCACACTTGTTGGACGAATCCTTCTCAATATAATCAGTTCTATTTCCTACAAAATTATTTGTCCGACAGCCGATCTCTCAGACCATCTATCGTTATTTTCGATTTTGTATCTAAAAAAGTCTTTTCTGGTGGAAGGCAAGGTGCAACCCATTTTCAGATGACAAACTCTACCCTCTGACAATCATCTGATCATTCTTAGTTAATTCACAAGTGGCTCAATAGGTAACCGACCTCTCCAGGCCTCGGTCATATATGGTCAAGCATGACGTATCTACTTATCTTAGCACTTAGGGTCGAAGTTGAATTGGTTGGAATTGAGCCGCATAGTCAGTTCTAACACGCTCGTGCAACACAATACACGTGCCGGAAGCATTACTCGAGTGTCGAAAACACTGAGAACAGTATCAAGATAGATCGCAAACACCTATCTGATCAGGACACATATCCTGATAAAAGAACAAAACTCATAATCGTACACATGGCCAAAACATAAAAAAGTAATTGATTCTTGTATGACGACTATGAGACGAAGGGCACGCATTACCAGCATATAGAGGAAATTTCACAAAGGACCACCGTTGTTGGATTCTCTATAGCCAACAAATGTATAACATTACTATTTCAGGATTTAGTGTGGATCATTTGTGTTAAAGGTACAGAAAATTTCAGTGTTGTTGCTTCTCATTGGTCCACGTCATTTCCAATGACTACAGCTCATAAACTACGTTGATTTTCTCTCTCTCCAATAGATTGCGTGCTACACTACCCAACTTTTAACGTGTGAAACTTCTCTAGGTCCCACTATGATTTCTGTGTTAGATCCACACCGTCCATAAAATTCTCCAGATCATTATAAGAGCAATAGCCCAAAAATGAGGCACATCCAAAGCTCCAATGAACCACACCACAGAAAGCAATGGGGATTGAATGAACTACCATTCAAACCTTCTTAGGGTCAACCATGAGGCTTATTTGCCCTCTAACCTGCTCATAAGGTCACACATACATGGATGGAGGTAAAACACAAATATCAAATTGATCAAAGCCTTTTGTGGCCCTAAGAAGTTTTCTACGGTAGGCATCCAATTCCCACTATTTCCTATAGTGTGGCCCACTTGAGCCTTTGATTTGCCTTATTTTTTGTCTCATACCCTCAAAGAGTATAGAAAAATGGATTGACAGCGTGGATCTTTTACAAACATCATGATGGGTCCCATAGAACTTCCACTTGTTACAATTTCAGTTTTCTTCTCTCCTTGTAACATGCTGCACAAGCAACGAAATTTCTTGATGTGTGAAAGTTATGTTGACCCACAATGATGTATTTATTAAATCCACATTGTCCATCCATTATTTTAGATTATTCTAGGATACGAGCCCAAAAATAAGGAAGAACCAAAGCTCAAGTGGACCACACCATGGGAAACAGTAGGAATTGATGCTACTGTTGAAAACTTCTTGAGGTCACATAAGGCTCTGATCAAGTTGATATTTGTGTTTTGCCTTCCTATAGGTATGTGTGACCTTATGAATAGGTTAAATGGTAAAGAAACCTCACGGTTGGCGCTAGGAAGGTTTCAATGATAGTTCGTTCAATCCCTGCTACTTTCTATGGTGTGGTCTACTTGAGCTTCAGATGTGCTTATTTTTTAGTGCATGCTCTATAATGATATAAAAAAATTGACGGACAGTGTGGATCTAAGAAAAAAACCATGGTGGGGCTTAGAGAAGTTCCATGCATTAAAAGAATGGTTGTGTAGCACGTAATCTATTGGGGAGAGAGAAAATCAGCGTATTATGTGAGCTAAGTTATCAGAAATGACGTGGACCAATGAGAAGCGACGGCACTAGAAATTCCAGTGCCTTCAACACAGACGATCCACACTCTTTCGGATTTTAATTTAAAGGGAAACTCTTTCGAGGAATATCTGAGATCTTTTTAGAAGTTATGAGAGAGTCAAAACAAATAGCTAGAAGCCATTTGGTGATAAAAATAAATCAATTATGATGGCATAATACAGCAAGGGCTCCATATCCAAATGGGATACGTCCGCTACATAACCAGAAAGCTCTTGTGCAAGTCATGAGATTTTACACATTACCACCACCTCTCATAAAACTATAAAAAAAATAAAAAAAAAAGCGGCACTCGAAGATGAACTCAAGGCCACACGTTAACACAGTCACACACAAAACTTTCAGCTTAGCGTTGCTTATCCCTTTCATCCGTAATGGATATCTATTAGTTTCTTAGTTTCGTATTCTCCACTCTGCCCAACGCCATGCTACAGAAGGCTCAAAGTCCTTATTTAGCCTCTTAATTTAGTTTCGTTACTGTCAAATTCACCATTGCAGTACACCAGTAGTATATTACATCCACGACCACGTAATTGGATTCCTAGATTGATGAATCCTTACGTAGTATATCTCTGGGCACGTCCTGTTAATTTCTCACTATAATCGTCTCACAACCATCTAAGTTTAAAGCACTGTCAAGACCATGACCTTTTTCTCCGGCATAGACTGTTGTAAGTAATTTCCTTTACTTATTTATTTTTCACTTTTTACTGATTATACCTCATTGACATGCTTATTAATAAAATCGTTGATTAAGCCCTTTATTTTTAAATCATTTTTGTATTGCTTTTATTAAGAAACTTTATCTAAGCTATCATTGTTGAAAGAAAAATCATTTCCTTCATGACAAAAAGGACTCAATCGTAAGACTAACCATCCCCTTCACCAATCGCCTAATTGCTATGATAATCCATGGCTAAATAGTTAAGCCAATTTCTACAAATCTAGTCTTAATCTAGCTAATTCGACGCCCGGGGTCACAATCATTAAGTTTGATTTGACTCAAATACAACTCTAGCATAGCCGATACCTAATCTACTCACACACGTTTAATCGAAATCGGGTCATTTGTTATACATGTGGCCACATTTTTTAATTAAATAACAACATTATTTTCTAGCATGTGCCGATTGGACACGGGTTGCTAAATCGTAGCTTCTCAATAGAATGATATGCTAAGTAAATAAAAAATTAGGGCTAATAACCCCCTAAAGTTGTGAAAGACCCACGAGATGAGGGTCAATAAGCAGAACTCATCGATGTAGACACAACATCTTCTTCTCAAGGCAACATTACACTTAACAGCGTTGTAAAGACCCTCTATAATATGTGAGGGCCATATAATGAATAACAGATAATAACAAGGCATAAGTAGAGAACATTGCCAAATTCCTTGAGGTCCTTCTCGAAAGATTCCCGAGAATAACGAATCCCTAAGCTACCGATAATTTCCTAGTGAACTTAGAAGTAGAATGGTTGGTCAAACCCCCAATTACAAGGATCATTTGGGCTGAACCACAAGGTCGTCCTCCACCACTCTTAGTGGCTATGAGGAGACATTAAATCCAACGATCAATAAGATTATAAAGACCCTAAAACGAGTATTTGCCTAAGGGGCAACTCTACGCCAATGTTAATCCACTCGAGGGCAACCACCCTTGCTAACGACGTAGCGTGCATATTATGCTGGAGTTAAGTACCTTAGGGAAAACCCCCTGTTATGCCGACAATCTCACAAGGCTATGATAGGACAAAGACACCCGAGGAGCAACCTCCAATTCCTCATCCCTGCTGACTAGTAATCTAGCAGTATGAAGGCAATACCCTGCACAGCCGTAGCGACCGCTTGGCCATAAGGACCTCATAGGAATCATCCAAGAGTTTGATGGTCGATGTCACGGCTGACAGGTCACTTAGAGGGTCTATCATAAGCCCTACCCTAATTGGATAGTTCAATACCTTGAAGTACCCAAAGGGTTCAAAGTTCACGAATTCACCCTTTTTTTTAGAATGTGATTCAACAATAATCAAACACATTTGTTGTTTTACTATGCAATGTGGTGAGGTTTCGATTGATGATTTCTTCAATCTCAAACTATTCGAAAACTCCCTAATAGGAGCGGCTTTCACGTGGTATATAAATATACCCCTTAACTCGATCGATACCTGGCTAGAGATGAATGAGAGGTTTCATACTGAGCTTCATCGGATGGAACTTAAAGTTTTCATAATTGTTCTCTCCTAACCACAACAGTTGTGAAAAGAAACGATCGAGCGGTTTGTTTCTTAGTTTAAAAAAGTAAAAACTCGATGCTCAATAGCCTCTATCCAAGGCTAGATTTGTCAAACTTGCCTAGGACAGCATGGACATCAAACTTCAAAGACTTCTTCGATATTTATGCTCGTGCCAGTCATTATGATTAGATTCTCAAATAAGAGAATTAAAGAAGAGACTAGTCACAGGGGACCTATTATTAGAACCCTAATCATGAGTTGTCGCCGCTAAGGTGGTGGGCAAAAGGCCATATGAATGTCCAACCCTGACAAGATCGAAAGTACAAACCCCTGCGAGAATCAATCTAAAAAAGAATACATTTAAATTTACCAAATAATATTCTTTCGGCCTTATTAAGGCCGATGAAATTTTCAATCTCCTTCTAGAAGTTAAATTCATCAAGCTACCAGACAAATAAAAAATATCATTGAAAGAATTAAAAAAATGGAGTTCTACAAATAGCATGGAACTAAAACTCACTCAACAAAAAATTATGTCATTTTTAGAATCATTATACACGAGAACATAAAAAATACTTTTTAAAGTTCCCAAAGAAGAAAGGGGACATGGGAATTGATAGAAACCCCTTCCAAAAGACGGCCAAAGCCAATGTCTTCTTGGCCAAATTAAATACACCAAGTCAATTTTTCTAAAAGCAGACGATAGCAGTGCCCCAACCATTTTAGAAGTTGTCCTTGCCTGCTAAGAGGCCTGATGATTCATCCTTGAACCAAGACTTGAAGACTTCAAGGGGCAAGGGTCGCAGTAGAATGACAAAGGAAAGGCCCTAACGGTACATTTGCTTGAGCAACCCATATTATGTGCACAGTGTTCGAGGCAGATCCATGATGACCACAGACAACCGTCTCCAGTTGCCGAGAAGAGCGTTTTGTTATGATCGTCACGGTCATTCGAAGCACACTCTAGAGTCACACGTCAAACGATCGTGGCAACATCCCATGCCACGATTTCAGGCTGAATAGGCTTAAGGAGTATTCTATAATCGCTTCATACACTGGGAAGGAACAAGGAGGTTCCTTCAAACTTGGAACTGGACCCTAAGGAATTATGATCCGATGATCCTGCAACAACCTCGTCAAATCCCAAAAAGACATTTCCTGGAAGGATATGTGTGGACGCTCGCCTTTCTATGCTTCTCCTTTTTTCGAAGATGCGCGAATTGTCGTGGCCATGGGCTCGCATCTTTCTTGGAGGGTTTTTTCGATGTGTGATCGTTTGGGTTTCACTGGATATGTTTGGATAGGTTTGTATAAGACCAGAGTCACCACTCGCCAATTATTTTGAATCTATAGTCGGCTAGACCCTGTAGAAACGTTAGAGAAGGAAATTCGAAGATTCATTCCTCTAAAATGACTCTTTTTTATCTGTGGTCAGAGATTCGAGTTAAGGGATCATGGTTACAGGGTGGGAAGGTGTTAGGCACCCACTTTGCCCGTACCGAAGTACGGTCTTCACTTCACAGAATCTAACTAATACTGGAAAGTTTGAATTAATCTTCGTGCATTCTCATAAATGATATAATGCATGAATATGGATCTGACCAATGAGAGTTTCTGATGGGCAGGTTCCAATTAGATAGGTAAGCCTAGAGCAT
The DNA here is from genome assembly GCA_003013855.2 of Liriodendron chinense. Taxonomy (NCBI): domain Eukaryota; kingdom Viridiplantae; phylum Streptophyta; class Magnoliopsida; order Magnoliales; family Magnoliaceae; genus Liriodendron; species Liriodendron chinense. The sequence continues at coordinate 4,009,837 of ML058552.1, forward strand.
ACACTCGAACTAACAGGTGCTTTATGCAAGACGCATGATGTGTATTTGACCGGTTATAGTTTCTGATGGGCAAGTTCCGAGCAAGTCGGCGAGCCTCAGAGCATACACTAAGACCTAATCAAGTGCTTGTAGTGGAATGATAAGCAGGGGGGTTGGAAGAATAAGAAATGTTGCACTTATACTAAATGTGAATGAGATGATGCTGGTATAAGAGTAGCTAGATGGACGAAGGTTTCGCAAGGGTTTGCTTTAAGTGGCTAAGATGGGGAGTTGGATTGCTTGAGAGGCTTGAACCAAGGTCAAGCTGGCTGGACCAGGGTTAGACTCTTCACTCACTTGGGCTCTCCTTGGTGGAGGAATGGGCTAAGGGGGTGGAGATGCGTCAGAACTCTCGGTCTAGAGAGGTGAGAAGTGGATCCTTTCAGATTTTCTTGGATGTTGATGGATTTTCTTCGATGATGAAAACAAAGGGGAGACGGGGTATTTATAGCTGCAACAAGTGGCAGCTCTCGTAAATATGTTCCGGCGGCACCCAGGGTGCCGCCTATACGGCCGCTCTGCTCCAGCTTCGGAGCATACGAACTCCGAACCTGAAGTAAGAAATCCTCAGGTCCTAGGTTTGGAGTTGCTTCGAAGCTGTGGATCGGAACTAGGTGAGTTGACTGGTTTGAAAGATGGGTTGACAAGGTGAGTCGACTGGGTGTAAGGGTTGGGCTAACCCAGTGAGTTGACTCAGTGATTTGACTCAGCGGGTTGACTCACTTAGTTTGACTTTTTAGGAAATTTTGTACTTATTTTTTTCTATAGATGATTTTACAGACTAATGTTTAAGGGTGAGTTGATTGGGCTTAGGCTTGAGTTAGGCTATGGATTGGGGCTTGCAAGGGTGAGTTTGACTGAGTTTAGACTTAGGGTTTGGGGGTATGGACCTCCATCCATTCAAATATCTCAACCAGGTTTGTAGCCGAAGGTGGGGTGTCTACAATATGACTACTCAGGTAAAAGACCTCCTTATCATTTAACATGGTGAGGCCAACGGTGGTTAAGTCAGATCAATAGACTATCATTGTTAATTGTAAGTTTCCACAGATACCCAATGGTTAACTCGAATGTAGAAGTGTCGATTACAAAGATAAAGGGCCACAGCTAGAGCACTCACTTAGTAAAATATGTTGTTTTAAAAGAAGTCAAGGTTGATAGTCGAACACTTAGGGCCTTGTACTAAAGACTAAAACCCTCAGAAAAGGAATGGTTAGGACACCTTGACACACCCAAACAACACTGCCATAGACGAAGATTTCGGGGAGAACAACTTTACCCCTGAAGGATCCTTTATGGCTGACGGCTCCCTCGAAGGTCCTCCCAAGAGTAGAGACTTTTCAAGAGACGTCAGAGAGGAGGGTGGGTAGCCAGAGTCCATGGAAGAGACCAAGAAGGATGTAGTGTGATTTGGGACCTTATCACCTCTCATGTTGGACTATAATATGGTCTTTATGCTTTCAATGGCGTTCTAAGCGAAACCCGACCAACCTAATCATATGATAGGTGATATGGAAGAAGGAGAAAGTTCGGACCATGCCGAATCATAATCTGCCACTATTGGCCATGGGTATAAAGTCCAACCAACCGTGACAATTGAGCAGGGAGATAAGGTAGAAAAGGTGGTCATTATAAAGTTGTCTTGCCTAATGACAAAGCACCTTAAGCCTCTGTATGTATCAACACATATGGATAGTTGCCCAATCACTCGAAGTTTGGTCAACAATGGTGCAATTATCAATATTATACCTATGACCATGATTCACAAGCTTGACAAGACACCTCAGGATTTGATACCAAAGGAAGTTATGGTCTCTAGCTTCTCCAGTGGAATCACATCAGCCAAAGACGTTCTGCCCGTTGAGCTTATGGTAGGAAGCCAAAAAATTGCAATGACCTTTTTCGTCATTGAGCCTGACCAGTTATAATATTTTTCTTAGCCGTGATTGGATCTTTTCTAACTAGTGCATCTTGTCCTCCCTTCTTTAGTTCCTAATAATGTGGAATAGGAATAAGGTCAAAATTGTTTGTGCCGACAACCAACCCTTCCTAGCTAAATCTAATGTTGTTGAAGCCTACCTTTATGAATTGAAGATTGGACCGCTATAATTTATTAAGCAGGACAAATATGGCCATCTGACAAGGATATATAACTGCCACAATAGATTCTGACTTGTAGCTTGATTCTTTGATCAATAATGTTTTCATCATAATGAAAAAACCACTAAGCAAGTCGAATGCAATCATCCCATATCAACCGTTAGTAAACTATTTCATTGAGGAAGCTTCTTAATAGATTATGAACGAGAGAGTAGAAAGGAAGCCGAAGCTATGACTACCTTATAGAAGATAAGGGATTCCTTAAAGATGTAGAAATTCATACTAATTGTCACATAAATATAACATAATATCTGCAAGAGAAAGATGAAATTGCTGAAGACGGAGTGACATTCCATGAACTTGAGCCAACACCAGCAAAGATGGATGATGTCAAGGCGACATCCATGACCCACGACTAAAGGTGAACCTCATGACTGAAAAAGATCCACAACCGATCCATATTAGTGTAGTGATGGGACCTCAAGCCCAGATGTGAAAGTACGTAGGTAGTCTAACACGACACCTTTGTATGTGCGGAAGCTTAATGAGTAACTAGAATTATGGCTAAGTCCTATGGGGGGGGTAATTTTGGACCTTTTAAAATTATTTTCGCCTACTTACATAATTTAACAAATTAAACTAAGTAAACAAGAACACTTCAGCTTCCAAGCCTAAGTGGGTCCAATCACAAGACTAGCATATGGTTAAGCAATAAACAACCTAGTCTAAGCATGCATAGGTAAACAAATAATTTAACTAATCAAGCTCCTAACCTATGCAACCTATGTAGACTTATGAGAATGGATCAATGAGCTCAAGTCTACACAACTAGTGAAAGTACATCTTGTGTGTGGATGCCTATCTAGTGCCTAGCATACATTCCTATCAAGCATTCAAAATTAAATAATTAAACGTTTAATGTTAAGATTACAATGTGCTCAATTCAATCACAAACATAAGCATGTATAGTGGTTCGACTTTGAGTCTACTCCACTCCCAGTTTAAGTACTCGACTCCTTTGAGCACACCGGCATTCACTATCGGAGGTTTTAAATGAGGTTCACCTCTCAACCTTTAAACGGAGGTTTTAGTGGTTCACCTTTCAACCATAACCGGAGTTTTGGACAAATGGCTAACTCTCAACCCGAACGAGTTTTGGACATAGGCTAACTCTCAACCCGACGCACGTTCACTACCGTGTCAGAGGCTCCCCCTTGGAGACTTTGTTTAGGCCCGACAAATAGGCCAAGGAATGGCCAACGTCCCTAGTTCGAGTTTGACAAACAAACTCTACACTCAACTCCCACAGGGAATTGAGTGGATGGACTCTCAACAAAGACAACCTTACTTGTCGGATAAGCCACTTATTCAGCGTCGGTTCGGGTTGCTTGATCTCCGCTCTCCCGTGCTTCATTCAGCTTCCCTTGCTCCCTTGATCGTGTCGTCATTGCATCACCAATGCCTCAGCTACACTCGATCAATCACCTTGCTTGTGATGCCTTTGAGATGCCTAAAGTGATAGGAGGGTAGGTTTGAGAACTCTACAACTATTAGGAATGGGTTGCCTAGAGTTTTTCTCCTACAACGATCTCATCTTAAAGTTTTTGATAAAGATATGCCTATCAAGGAAGATCCAAACTCTAGAGATCAAGAAGGGATGGAAGTCATCTTCTTCATGAGCTTGGAATGCTCCAATCTTGTGTTAAAGCACAAGGAAGGTGCCTTGCGTAGGTCGGGAATGAGCCTCAAATGATCTCCAACAATGACGGCTTCACCCCTCTCAAAATCCCTCGCCTTGCCCCTCAAAATGAGCTATGCCCCTTTATAAAAGTGGTCCAAACGGACATAAAATGGGCAGAAAATGGCTAGTTTCGACCTTTTTCGACCGGTCTCGACCGGTCGGCCAAAGGCCAGGCAAGACAGTGTACTAACTTTTTAGAGGGGGGGCCTATCCGACCGGTCGAACCAGACCAGCCGACTGGTCAAGACTAGTCAGCCCAAGGGCCTGCACACATGAATGTTGCTGTTTAGACTGGAAGCCAGTCTGACCGGTATCGACCGGTTAGCCCTAGTCCAGCCAACCGGCCGTGACTAGTCGGACAAGCCTAGGTTCAGCCAGTTTGGTTTGCTGAACCCCATTTTCACAAGCCCAATCACATTGGCCAAGGTTTAGATAGTCTTTTGGGACACCTAGGGCCAATCTATGATGACTAAAGGTATTCCTAATATGGTCAAGGTCATTAAAGAGGTTAAGGGTTAGGTTTTGGTTAAGGTTAAGGCGCACCAAGGCATCACTTTTACCTGCTTCTTCTTCCTTGATGCAGCAAGGCCACTTGAGTCTTCGGTCTTCGTCTTCACTAAGCTCAACCGACACTAGACTCACTGACCTAAGTGATTGACAAGCAAGGTGCACTAATATGCCATAAAAAAGTGCACTAACAAGATGGAGATGATCGTGCTGCTCTAGGATTTCCCCGACTGCTTTGCTTGGAACTATTATGAGATGCCTGGCTTGGACAGACTTAGTCAAGCACCGTCTCCCAATAAAAGAAGGATCCAGGTCATTCAAGCAACCAGAAAGGAGAATGACCCCTGAAGTCACCCTAAAAGTAAAGGAAGAAATCAAACGGCTACTGAAGGTCCACTTTATCTAGCTAATCCATTACACTGATTGGATTTCAAACATCGTACCAATCATAAAGAAGAATGAAAAATTGAGGGTTTGTATTAACTTCAGAAATCTTAATCTTGTAACTCTGAAGTATGAGTATTCGTTAATTACAGATCAACTAGTAGATATAGTCGTTAGACATAAGATTATTGCGTATATGGATGGCCATTCAGGGTATAATCATATTTTCTTCGCTACCGAAGACGTCCACAGAAAAGCCTTTAAGTGTCCGAGGACAATCAAGACCTATTGTTGGGTTGTGATGCTTTTTTGCACTAAAATGTCGGTGCAACGTATTAGAGAGCCATGAATGTCATATTCCATGACATGATTGGCAAATTCATAAAAGTCTACGTTGATGATGTGGTGGTTAGATCTATTGACCTAGGTGATCACTTAGCGCATCTAAGGAGACCGTTTGAGTGCATGAGGAGACATATGCTTAAGATGAATTATCTCAAGTGTGCTTTTGGAGTCTTAGCAGGAAACTTTTTGGGATTCCTCATCCATCAGTAGGGAATAAATATAAACTAAAACAAAGTTCAAGCCATTTTGGAAGCGCAACCACCAAAGAACAAGAAAGAGCTTCAGAGATTTATTGGCTAGATTAATTTTCTTCACCGTTTTATCTTGAATTCAACTGGAAAGATCAGCACGTTTCCTCACTAGTTAAACTTAGAAGCAGGAGAAGAATTTGTGTGGCAGGAAGAGCATCAAGTAACCTTTGATCAACTCATCAAATTAAGTACCGGACAAAGTTGTCAGTGTTAATTTCCCCATGAAAAGATAGGTCCTTTCAGTTATATATCACAGTGGCCGTGGAATCTAACAGAGAAATGCTAACCGAGGAATCGTTCGGAGCATTGCTAACCTAAGAAAATGAGGACTGAAAAGGGCAAGCAATTTATTATCTCCCTGAACCCTTCATGGTACCAAGCAATGGTATTTTGTCACAAAGAAACTATGTTTATCTTTATATTTTGTCATAAAAATGGTCCACCTCAGAGGGGCCATCAAATTGATGGCTTCGTTGAACCAACCATGGCCCCGAATATACAACCGATAGTTCCAAATGGAAGATATCCTTAAACGAATAAAGAACACTATCCCTGCACATTATAAGCTAGTTTTTCACTTGGTGTTTTTAGTCAAACCACCTCAAACACGAAACTTCTTATTCTCCCAACTTTTAATATTTCCATATATTTCACTGTATTTTTACTGATCCAAAAGGAATGAACATGGACTTCTTGGTACCCATTTTGCCACTTATGATAATGAGTGGTCCAAATTGTTTTATCAAGTAAGCCCACTAAAGATCCGAACCGTTCCTGTAGTTTGTGTCTTGCATGTACAATGATAAAAAGTTTATCTGCATCCTTTTTGATCTTATCCATCCAATTAGTAGACTGTCCGTCATTGTAGATAAACTATGAGATTATTTTCACTGAACCGTCCATTTGTACACTTATTATTGATCTGCTAGAGTTGTCCAATGGGAGAGTTTTCTATATCATGGCCTATCCATGGTGCAGCCCACCAAATGAACGGCCTAGATCACTAAAAGGATGGAACTCATTTGTACAAAATGCTTATGAGAATGAACACTCCAGTTAGTTGGCATGACCAATGAATAAATCTGTCACCTTTTTTCATTACCATGGATTATCTCTACTAGGGTGCCTCTGGTCAATGTTTCCAATCAGCAGGGTGGGCCCCACATATGGCGATGGTCTCACGAACTACAATTTGATGTACTCCTGCAAGTTACCACTTTTTTTTTTTTTCCCCTAAAGGCGATTATTTCTTTTTTACACGGGATAAGCTCCGATTGCATAGGCAGAGGGAGACAGAGACACGAGCGGATTAGGTGCGGCCCCGGCCTCACCCAACATGGTACGACCCTGATCGTGGGGCCCAGCTTCATGTATGTATTGTATATCCACACCGTCTATCCATTTTTTTGGAGCATTTTAGTACTTTTACAAAGAATAAAGTAGATACAAATCTCAGGTGGACAACGCCACAGGAAACGGTGGAGATTGACCATTAAAAACTTCTTGTTGCCACAAAAGTTTTGGATCAAGCTTATATTTCCTTTTTCCCTTCATCCATATCTTTGTGACCTTATAAACAATTAGGATGGTAGATAAACATTACGGTGGGCCCTGAGAAGTTTTTAATGGTGGGGCGTTCAATCACCACTTTTTCCTATGATATGGTTAACTGGCCCCAGCTGATCGATGGATATGCTTACTTTCATGCAATGGTCCTGATCTTACTCGTGTTCCATTAGGCACCATCTCCATCTCAGTCACGCTATACCCTTTAACAGGTGTCCTTGTACAAAAATGGTATATTTGAGTTCCAAAATTAATTTTAAATTGGTATTGAGATTTTTTTAAGAGAATTTGAATGAGACATTTTATCCTTTTTTACCAAAATAATTTTTTTAAAGTATTTTATCTGAAAATCATTCAGTTATTAATGATTTCCTAAAACATATGAACTTCACAATAGATTTTTTTTTTTTTTTTTTTTTTGGCCCAAATGTACTTCTTTATGCTTCCGTACCCCAATCCATTAACTTTTAGATATGATGGGGATTTTGTTCCTCACTCAACACGCTTTTACATGGTTCATTGTATTGGCCCTTCGTTCTTACAGACATGTCAAGTGGCTCGGTGATATATATCATCCCTCCATGTATCATCCCTCCATATTTGGAATTGTATGTTGTATGCCCCATCCCAAGGTAATGCTGGCTAAATATACGTTTGTGATAACATCCGTTCATATTTCGAATGGCATGCTATTTGGGCCATGCTAAGGAGTTGTGGCTAAATATATGATTTGCCATGATACCTGTTGTTGTCAATTCAGTCAAACTGACCATATGTGTGAACGAGGGCCTGTATTTGGTTTTCGCGTGTGGGTAAGATGTGCATGTGTGCCAGAGTCTATTTGAGCCAAAGTTTGATTTAGGTATTCCCTCATGTTGAGATGGACAGATTGGAGACTGGACACAGCATCCAGTCATCCTTTCTACCACCAATTTGCGCTAAACGTTATGGCGATTTGTCAAAGGCTAAAGGTTAACACTTCCGAATGGATTCCTTTTGCCGTGTGACAATAGACGTGAGTTTATGGACTTAAGGACTTGTTCTTTTACCAATACTTTTAGTTCAATATTTCTCAAATGGATAAGAATGTACAAATAAATTAAAGAACACCAAATAATGCTGTTTTTATTAACATTTAAATATAGGGCCCATTACAATCGACAAAGTGTGAAACAATCAAATAAATAAATGAGAAAGAAAGATAAAAGAATCAAATAAATAAATGAGAAAGATAAATATCTGATGAGTCTATTGAAACAAACGATCGAGGCGGGTGGTCAACAAGATGTGACGAGCTAAATCGGAACTTAATTGATCATGATCCTACAACTTAAGGTAGCTGATATTTACTTCTACTCTTAAAGTACTAGAGCGAAAGTCGGTAAGCATTAGCGATGTAAGTTATAACTAGCCTAGGTTTTGCCTAAGAAAGATAAATTAAAAAGTAGATTGATGTGTTTGTCGTGGGGCTTCGAGCTATTATTCGTGTGTTCTTTTTATAAGCTTCTGGGAGGTGGTGGCCTTACAGTCTTCAACATTGTAAAGAATCTACATGATTAGTTATGAAAATCTCCTTGATTTTTCCACATCAGCGTAGCCTGTCGTATACAAGTGTGTGTACAAGAGAAACTCTCGCTTCTTTGGATCGTGTGTAGGCTGGAGTACTCCATCATTGGATTCTCACATAGGAAAATTGTTAGAGTCCTTACATCACTTAACTTTGGCATCTGTAGAGAGTGCATTGATAGAATTTTAATATTTAATGTTGAGAGAGAGAGAGAGAAACTTACTTTAATGAGACTCTTGCTTTTTACAAAGTGTACTTTTTAATAGAAATCTAGCATTTAATTTTTTTCCTCATGTGCACATCTCCAATCTTTCTCTTGAAGTCATCTACACCACATATAAAACAACTACATGTGGTGCCTTTTGGACCATTTAATCTAGGCATGCCAAACTAAGTGGAAACACTCGATACGCGAGTGGGATTTTGTCCATTATTTAGTACATAGTATTGACATGTGGCAACATCTCATTGGTCGTTGTAGGTGTGCAAAAAATGGGTGTAAACAACATTTATCCATATTTTGAATTGTATGCTATATGAGATATCTTAAGGAACTCTGGCTAAATATATAAATGTGATAACATCTATCTATATTTCTAATTTTATGTTATATGGGTTATCTTAAAGAACTTAGGCTAAACATATTATTTTGACCATTGTTCGAGTTATTGGTATCGCTACAAGTTTCGTTTGCCGGAGATAAAGATATAATATCGTTATCATGGATGATATCGCTGATAACTGAAAATGAAAAAAGGGAGAACATGGGGAAAACGGTGGATTTTTTCAGTGAAATTTTAATACATGCCTAAAAATACATATTTGCATATTTAGAAATTAAAAAATTATAAAAAAAAATGAATTACATAATAAGTTTTCATTAATGAAGGCCCAAAAAGTATGCATTGCCATGAACTAAAAAAGTACACCTTTCTAGCCATCTTTCATCCCCATATGGAATGACAAGGTGGTTTGTAGTCATCGTCTGGATCCCGTTGCGGTCCGGCGTAGTGTTTTTGCCTAATATGTTGGTAGTACTATTCCTAGGTCATCCTCTACGAATACCAATAGAGATACTCTCTTATGTATCTTTGATACTCATCCTCCCCAAATTGTACGAGTACGCCCAGACATGGGTACTGCATAACATACATTGATGGCATTGACTGAGTAAGGTCTTCAGGGAACAGATTGAGTCCAACCCCGACTCCTTGATAGTATTGTTGCTAGTAATATGGGTATGCCAAATATCCTCCTGTCAAAGGGTCATAACTCGAAGAGCTATCTGCCGGCTGCCCGTATCCATGGGTAGACGAGTGTGACTGAATTTTCAAGTCGTCATGCCCATACTCGTGATATCCCCTAAGCGTATAAGGCGGGATGGAGGTGAAGCTCCCTTGCTCTGAACTGATGTCCATAGATGACAAGCTGCGTGAGAGAGTGTCCACCGCAGCATGTCCGGCTTTCTTCTTCGAACGATGCTAAAAAATACATGTGGGCTCTAATGCTCTCATTTTGGATGGTGGATGAAATCCATGGTCCTCGTCCTGAGTGGCATGGTCAAAGTATAGCTCCTTAGTGAATTGGCTAAAGGATCGTTGGCTCTGTCCTATCGTGTATCCCCATCACTACCGCATCCGCCTCCAGTAATACTACCTACATTAGTGTCAGTGGCTCCATCCCCTCTCCACCACTACTATCGTTGTCGTCGTCCCCACAACCAATGTAAAGTGGAGGTTGAGTCTCATCATCATCATTCACTATAACTTGATAATGGGAGGGGGCCATGAAGATGCCTCCTCACCCTCATCAGGACATGTCAAACTCTTCACCAAAGTATCAAAGGAGTCTGTATCTACCCTCTATTGGCTTACTACCTGGTCGACATTGATACCAAAAGACGTTGCTTCCTCGGCTACCTGTGGAGCAGGGCCTCCTTCCGCATTATCTAAATCAGCTGATTTGACTCACTCATAAAGTGTGTCCTTGGCATCGTCACCTATCTGTGCCATGAAACCATCGACGATAGGTCAAGTGGGTCCGAATTTTACTTCATGTCTCGGTTTGCCCACAACTGTCTCTCTCTTAACTTCATATTGTAATGACAGTAAATAAACTTCTACAATTTCTCATATACTAGCATGTTCCTCTTCCTGGTGTGTATGAGTGATCATGTATTCCAATTCCTCTTGCATGGTGAAAAAGATACAATCTGGGTGAGAATACGGACTACTAATAGCTGCAATGCTGGTGTGTCACCTCTCTACATCGCCCACCACTTGCCTATATATCTATGAGGAGCTTGTTTTAGCTTGAAGTTTAAATAAGGAATACAATTACCTAATTCTATACCATACTACTGTAGAAACCCCACTATTAGATAATGGTTAAATTTCGACTATTAACTTCAAATGTACCTTGATCAGATCATGAGTAAAAACATGCTAGGTAGACAACTAATGGGCTAAATTGGGTCATATAAATTAGACAACTTAAAATCCGCCATTAGGTGGCCGATTTTAATCTCACAGCCATTGGATGCCCTTGGCCTGGTTTTGATTAAAATCAGCCACCCAATGGCCGGTTGCAGTCTTTTGTTATATTGGACCAATCACAGCCTCACCACCTAACAATTTTGCTTCAGTTTTTCCAAACCTCACTCAATGCCAAGTTAGTAGTACTCGATTGGAGGTTCGGCAAAATCGAACCAAGCTTCGAGTGTACTTGGACACATATGTGTCACCACCAGAGCATTCTGTTTTACATTTAACCAAGCTTCGAGTGTACTTGGACTATGTGTCACCACCAGAGCATTCTGTTTTACCTATTTAAAGGCATCTTCGCACTTTAGATTAGAGGGAGCAGGGAGGGAAAAATAGAGGATCCAAAGAAAGAAAAAAAATAGAAGGAGAGGCAAAGTTGAGACAGAAAAAAAAAAAAAAAGAAATGAAAAGAAAGAAAGAAATAAAGGAAGGATGAGAGCCAAGGCCAAAGGTAGAGCACTCTACCCCAACCTTTACTTTCAACAACAAGGAAGCTCTGCCTTCTTTTTCTTTCTTAACCTTTTAGCTGAAACCCTCACTAGAAGCCATTTTTCGTCTGTTTTCTCTGTCTTTCCTCTTTCATTGAGAAGCCAAAAGTAACATCTAGCCTAAGTCACCGAGTTGAAGTCAGATCTTAGGACATCCGACTATCTCTTTATTAAATAAAAGGGTGTTTGATTTCCCCAGTTTCCCGCTTACATCTTGGATCAATCCTACTCCACTCCACACATTTCCTACAAAACCTTTGCTTCCTCTTGCTCATTTTTATGTTTGTTTTGCTTCCTTTGCTTAGCATACTTCTGGTAGTAGGTTTTGCTTTGACATTTTGTAGAGTATGCTTTACAGTTGCCTCTTCGGGGGATCTTCTTTATCAGAAAACGTAATTTAAAGGAGTAATAAAAAATTTAGTATTGTTTCTTCTCACATTTTCACCTTGCTTTATTTTCTTTCATTTTACTTCGGTTTCTTTTCTATTTATTTAGGATTTCTAAGCTAGTGTTATACATCTAATCTTTGTATCTAATTAGATGTTCCCCGATTCCCCTTTAAAAATGTACAGCCTGGCAAAGTAGAGACCGTGCATTGAATGAGAGAAAAAGCGTGCTTAACCCATTCCTTTTTTAATAACTGAGGCCCTTAATCAGATTCCATGGCGCAGATCAAATCATGAGTCACTTGAGTCGGGAATTCTTCAATTTTTCCGCTCTCTAGGCGATTCTATGGATTTTAGCTAACCGTGAATTTTGAAGCCTTTTTTTGGCTGATGACGACTCCTTAAGATTTTAGCCAAACGTTCTCAGATGAGCCATTTTGTTAACCTTGAGAAAGGTATTGAACAACTAAGGAAAACAAATCTATCCAAATAAATCAGTCATGCCCTCCTCCAGGGCTCGGTGCCAAAGGACACGAGTGGGGTGCACATGATGCAAGCGGCATTCATGACATCATTACTTCTCTCCTCAACCCCTCTTAACTAGGGATTTTATTGGTTCCGAGCTTTATGACTTTTCAAAAATCTAGATCCTATCTCATCAAAAGATCCTTGGTAGCTTAGTCCCCATTCATTGCATTATAGGTATTCTTTAGACGTATGCTCTTTAGCTTACGAGAATTTTAGATCCTGTCACATCAGAAATCCAAGTGTGCTTAGTCCTATATATATTACCCTATCATATTTCCATCCTCCACACGTGCAACCACAAACGATCCGATGGGGACGCAAGTGATCCGGCCCGATGGGAGGGGGGCAGTCTTCCCTTGAGCGTTCACAAAATGGCAACTCTGTTGGGGAGTGCTAACCATTAGCCAAGGCAAGACTTGAAATGCCGGACTGTAAGTTTTTGGGGATTCTTTTACTTCTAGTCTTTACTTGTAACGACCCGAGATTTTCGACTCTCGTGTATAACACGACGGCCGAATTCCCAAGTAAATCATGGACTAATTGATTTATCAAATAATAAAATATAGCATTCAAGCACAATGGCGGAAACAATTATCATCTTATTCTATCAAACTGACTACGTTGTCATCAATGTTTAAATAAGGGAACCAACCAATATCCATACTGATTAATTAAAATACAAAACTATGTCTTCTCTTGAAGACTTATTACAATTCCATGAATGTATCGACTTACTCAATTTCTTTTATTTAATAAATGATAACATCAATTAAGTTTCTCTAACATCGTCATCCGCCGTGTGATTGTACGAACCATCGAACTCTTTTCCTTGAAAATCGGGTTCATTACCTGGATCTTCACCTGCATCATCTAAATTGTGTTTGGGATAGCGTTAAACGCTATCATAGTGGGGAATATTCCCTCCAAGACTATCAAGAATAACAATGTATAAAACTCAGAGTAACGCAACACAATAATATCTTTATTCAAACAAAACAATCAAGTAAAAATCTTTGTTAATGCGATGCATGGAATGCATGCTCTGGCTAAGGCACCCTGGCTAGAATCACAATACATGAAGTGGGAGACTCCCTGTTACGACTTCACGCTAGCCACTAGTCACCAGAGGTTCCTGGGACGCACAAGCCCATAGTTTTGCCCGACCACGTGAGAAACGGGAAGCTCATAGCCCAAATCTACACGTGACAGTGTACGGGAGAAGTAGGACGCTCTAGCCTATTCTCAATTCCGTACACCCACATGGAGCCAAGTGAATGCATGACTTTAGTTTCACCTTTATTTAAGTGTTTTCGCATACAACCAATTTAAATAAAACTCAATGGTCACTATGGGGAGTCGCAAGCAACCCAGCATAGGCCGACAGCACGGGATTAGTGTCCATAGCACCAACCTCGGCTCATGAGAATTTGTATACCATTAGTGTCCACTCATTGTCCCGTTTTATGATTTCATCATGTCCCAAAAAGCCAATGTTGTACATCATGACTAAATTCATTAAAATACCCATGTACTGTAAATGGATCAAATCAAGCATCATGTACATGTAAGGATCCATTAACAAACAATCACTTCATTCTCTCAGTTAAGTCAAGATATATTCTTCCATCATGGACACCTCTCACGGGTTCCATCTCTCTACATCAAATAATTTTACCAACTTAGGGACAAAGAGTATACAATAATGGGATATCCATATGATGATCTTATACACATATTTCATATCACAATATGAAAACCAATGTTACTTGTAAAACACAGATTAAGGAAATAAGGGCATAGATTTTACAAAGATAGATAACACAAATACACATGCTTCTTAGTAAAAAAATCTAAACAAGGAATCATATCATCATATAATGATATTCATTACAAATCCTACATTAAACTTCATGTTATATGGATAAACAATTCAAAACGAAATAACTTCACATGCCATAAAAGAAACTTATGATAATCATAATATTATTAATGAAAGGCTTGAAGGAAAATCCTCACCTTAGGATGGACTTAGAAGATGGTTGTAGAAGATCCTAGCCGCTGGAAAAATATGAGAAAGAACTCTCTTCTTCTCTCTCTCTCTCTCTCTCTCTCTACGACATGGAGGCTAGGGTTAGGAGAAGGATTTGGAGGTGCGTAGTAGAAATATGGAGAGGGATGTGCACGCGAGGTCTTGTGTAACAACTTCTTGAGGTGGGTTTCTCAAATCTCAATATTCGGATGATCTATGATTAATTCCAATCCGTTCATCTTATCAAGCTCGAAGAGTAGAGTCAGAATACGTAAATTTCTTGATGATCCACATTCTATATTGGCCGATCCTTGAAAATGGCCTAACGGGTGCTAAAATGGGCTAAATCCCAATTAACGGTCTACGCTTGATGATCAGGGCCCAAATTTTGGAAAAATATATGGTCATGATAGGAAAATAATTGTACAAAGTTTAGTGGTTGATTGATGGTGAGAAATGCTTAGATCTGAAATTCCAACTTTTGGCGGAAAAGGAAGGGGCTGGCTTTGTGGTTCAACGGTGCAGGATTATAGATCGGGGTCCAAATTTTGTATAAACTCGTAGTCATATGAGTATAATAAGTGGTCCAAATTTGAGAAGCGATTGATGGTGGGAAGTGGGTGAATCGAAAGGTTCAGTTTTAAAAAGAGTTGGTAACTCGTTAATTTCTAAAACGGGATAACTTCGCGTATAAGAAAGATGCTTATCAAGGTGGGGCATTCAAATCACACTATTGGTCCATGATAAAGACGATCCAAGTCACTCATATGAAGAGAAATATTCGACTAGGACTAACCATCTACTTTCCTCACTCGATGGACATGAAAATCAAGGGTTAAGGGGCTGATTTGACAATCGGACCACTTCTACTATGATTTAAGGGCTGAAATTTGATGTGTATGGTTAATATGTGCCCAAAAGCTTAAATCCAGAGTTTTACGTGAAAGCGATCGTCAGAAACTATAATACTTAAAAATGACATCTTAACTTAAGTTTAACTAATGGCATTTTCGTAATTATCTAAAAAGTGCGTGATTTTTGAAATCTGATCTTTCTACGATGTTTATGGGATCATTCTAAGCAACTTTTGTAAAGGGTCCGCTATCGGATCTCCTACGGATGTCCCGCTATTCGCAAATCAACGGTAAATGTACGATAAATAAAAAAAAATAAATTAAAAATGAATTTTCAAAAAGTTTCAAATAAATCTCGAAAATCTGGGGCGTTACATTACTAGTTTGGTTTTTTTACTTTTCTGGAATCATCCAGCATTCCAATCATGTATTGGTCCAGTTACTTTCTTGTGAGTATCCTGCATTCAACTCTTGTACTGGTTTATTTACTTTCTTGCCTATGTCTTACATTCCAGTGCAAACTGGTCCCTTTACTTTCTTGCGAGCATCCTGCATTCCAATGCATACTAGTCCCATTTACATCTCTACCTATATATTCTGCATTTTACTTTTTATTGTAATTTAAAGAAAAAACACAAAAAATTAGAAAAAGAAAACACAAAAAGGAGCATGCAGTGAACCAAGCTCAGGAAGTAGTAGATCATTTTACAACCACTATGCCCAAATATCGCTTACGATTCCTTTGCCCCTCAAATATAGTTCACGTGTACCAAATCATTATCTGAATTTGCGCACTAGCAGCCATATTGATCTAAGGAGATAGTCCATGATCTCTATTAGAGTCACCCAAACAATGAAACCTCCAGCCCGCGGCCACTCCTTTAATAACCGACGTAGCCCTCAACATGAATAGGCTAGAAAATCGCATGACCAGCTTCCTTCAAAGAAGGGCCACCCCATCAACCCAAAGTGTGCTGGAACAACCAAACAGGCTGTCGATTCAAAGCCTAACTTTGTATATGAATAATCAATTCCATTATTCTCCCCCTAACGGGAGCCAGCCTCATTTCAGTCAACCAAAGCATGTATATTATAATAGTTAGCATCATCTCATCGCTAGGATTTCTTTTCATTTGCAATCTTCCCTCCTAGTTCTAGTTCAACACACTCCCCCTAATGCGATCAGCAGCCAGGTCCCTCTTGGAGGATGAAGCAATGCACACACCGCAGGGGGCAAACCCTTTCCAGTCAGGCCTCTCTAAAATTAATTGACCCCAAGAACATTTCGAGGAGCAAGCTAAGGCCATGAAAAGCGAACTCTAGAAGCAGCATGGGATTATGAACACCGGATTCACGCGGGAGAGTGGCGAATTGTTGGCTTCCACATGATTTGCCTCTTTTGAGGGATTTTTGGGGTTAGATTGTAGATAATTGATTAGACTAGAGTTGCTACTAGCCAGTTATTTCATCTCTATAGTCAATTATACCTTACAAAAATGTTAGAGAAGAGAATCGTAGACTCTTAACTCTAAAATGACTCATTAATCTACAGTCAGAGATTTGAGGTAAGGGACCACGATTACAAAATAGGAAGATGTTAGGCACCCACTTTTCCTGTACAAATGTACGGTCTCTACTTCATCTATTCTTGCTAGTTTTTTAAGGTTAGGATAAGTTCTCGTGTATTCTCAATGGATGGATGTAATATGAATGATGTGCAATGGTGGATCTAATCAGTTAGAGTTTCTGATGGGCAGGATCCAATTAAATTGCTAAGCCATAGAGAATACGCTAAGACTAATCATGTGCTAGAGGTGGTGTAGTGTTATGCTAATGGATGCAATGAGGAGGGGGTTTGGAAAAATAAAAAGTATTGCGCTATGCTAGATAAGAACTGAATGAGGATGATATTAGATGGTAGGATGGATGACTGTGTCGCGTAGGCTAGCTCGAGTGACTTGGATTGTAACTTGGATGGTTTTAGAGGCTTGAACCTTGGTTAGACCGGGCTAGACTAGGGCTAGGCTCTTCTCACTAACTCACACTCTCCTCGGTGGAGGAATGGACTAAGTCTAAAGGGGGAGAAGTCACTACTCATAGAGGAAGGCTGAGATTTGTTGGATTCAATTCGATTGGATAGGGGAATGAGTTGCTTTTCGAGGCAGAGAACTCTGGATTTTTGGATGATGAAAACCGAAAGTGAGGGGGGTATTTATAGCTGCTCCAATTGGCAACTCCCATAATTTAGGGTGGGCGGCCTCGATTGGATGGGGGAATGAGTTGCTACTCGAGGCAGAGAACTCTGGGTTTTTAGATGATGAAAATCGAAAGTGAGGGGGGGTATTTATAGCTGCTCCAAGTGGCAACTCCCATAATTTAGGGCGGGCAACACTCAGGGGGTCGCCCATCCTTTACTAGAGATCCAACTTTAAATTACTGGATTTCGAGCATGTATGCTCCTCCAACCCAAGTTCGGTGCACTTTCCTATCTAGATCGGCTCTGCGGCTAAGGGTTGTACCTAGGCTTGGGTTTAGGTTCAGTTAGGGCTTTAACTAGGTGAGTTGACTGGGTGGAAGGGCTGGGCTGACAGGTGAGTTAACTCACCAGGTTTACCCTTTGGGAAGTTTCGGCTTGGTTTTTCCTAAGGGAAGGTTTTTCGGGGTTTATGGTTCAAGGTTTTTGGTTGGGTGAGTTAACTGGGTATGGCTTTGGGTTTTGAACATGGGTTTTGGATTAGGGTTTGGGACATGGATCGAGGCTTGGATATGGGTTAAGTTTTGGTACGGATCAAGGGTTTAGGACCTAGGCTAGGTTTTGGATGTGGGTTAAGGTTGGGATAAGGGTATGAATCACCATCCATCCTAATCATCCAATCATAATTATCCTTTCGGCCCAGGATAAGGTGTCTACAGATGTCCCTCTTTGGCAGAGGTTGCGTGCAACTGAATGCTAAAGTGAGTGGACATCCCACCCTTAACTTGTTCATTCATAGATCATGGTCTGGAATCATTATTTACCTTTGTGTTTGTGTCAGTTGGTTGTCTGGAAATAGATGACTCGCACATATCACGAGGGTTTGGAGGAAACATTGTGATTGTCCATGCGCTGGCTTCAATATGGGTTACCAATCGTAACATTTTCATTCCCGATCGGTAGTAACATCAGAAGAACATAGTCTAGCAGTGCCCTTGTGCTTTTTTCGGCTTTGTGAGGGTGCTAACTGGGAAATGAATGTCCATTGCTTTCCCGAATCACCCGAGGAATACTTATTTTTCTTGATTGTTAAAGTGGTTAGCTGTCCTGCACTTTTTGCAACCTTACAAGAGATCCACAACGTTAACTTAGACTCGATTAAGTTCTGCAAGCATCCAGGACTGGGTATGTGTGTGTGACCTTTTTTTCCATACAATCTTCTAGTTTTAACACTTAGGTTACAATTCATCATTTCCATTATTCAGATGATTTCTTTTGATCAAGTTCTGGCCTTCATTTCTTTCATACCTTAGCATTTAGTACGACTATCCTAACATTGGAGTTCAGGTTAATCGTACTTTGAGCCCAACGGGATCTGATGATCTCTGGGGAAATCGCGAGATATCAAATCTTATTTGATTTTGCGCCGACGTTCACCCAGAGATATGGAAGGTTTCTTAGTGTCTTAGAAGTCTGACGGTCTACTGGAGAAAATTATTTTGGGTTTTTTTAAAAGATCCACTATGAGGAGTGATATTCCGTGGGGTTTTCATTGCAAATAGGTTTAGAAAAGAGAGTCTGGCTTGTACACACCTCCACTGGGGATGCCCGCGGTATTTCGTCGAATTGGTTTTAATTGAAAACATGTAAAAGGATTGATTCGTCTTCCCGCAGTTGATGGTTACAATTGAGATAATTCATGATGGATGGATGGATTTGATACGATGGATGCATGGATTTGGCTCATTATCCCATGATCCAACAATTACGATTGGGATTGTCACCGTCGAAATTCTCGGGATCCAAGCTCATTGCTTTTTAGGGTCTGCTTCTCTAGGGATTTGTTTTTGAGGCATAGTTTTAACCAGTGGTTTGGTCAAGATCCCGATCTGTGGTCGATCATCCTAAGATGTTGTCGTGTTTTTGCTAGGGATGGAAAGGCAAAATGCGATCCAGTTGGCACTTCATTATGGTGATCCAATTGTCGGTCTTGGTCAAGATTCCAATTTGTGTAGGATTGGATCTGTCATCTCAATATTAGTGAATTGGATGAGGCGCTCCACTAGAGATGGTGTGTATATATTTTTTTGGTAGATTTTTAAAATGATTCTAGTCCATTAGATTGCGACTCAGATGGTTGCGATCAATATCAGTTTTTATTTGAAATATTTTTGTGATTTTGAAAATATTCGAACCGTTGGATAGTGACTCGAGCAGTTGCGATTGACACCGGTTAAAATGTTTTTGCTATTTTTTAAATGATTTGGATCATTGGATCGCAACTCAAACATTCGTAATCGATGTTTGTTTTTATTTAGAAAATATTTTTGATATTTTTTAAAATATCCAGACCATTAGATCACGACTCGAATGGTCGTTATCTATGCCTATTTTTATTTGAAAAATGTTTTTGATATTTTTGAATGATCCAGACCATCGGATCGCGACTCGAATGGTTGTGATCGATGCCGTTTTTTATTTAAAAAATATTTTTCATATTTTTAAATGATCCGGACCATCGGATTGCGACTCGAACGGTCGTGATCGATGCTGGTTTTTATTTGAAAAATGTTTTTGATATTTTTGAAATGATCCAGACCATCGGATCACAACTTGAACTGTTGTGATTGATGCTAGTTTTTATTTGAAATTTTTGTGCTTTTTTAAATTGATCCAGACTATTGGATCGCATCTCGAACGGTTGTGATCGACACTGATTTTTATTGGAAAATGTCTTTTGGACTTTTTTAGAAATTTATGAGATTTTTCTCTCTACTTCACATCCTAGCTTACATTATTGACATATAGGTGCACTAATAGCTTCAAAACAGGAGGCTCGATAATAAAAAGGGTCTTGTCCCCTCACCTGCTTGATCTTGGGGATAAATTCAAACACATTTGGGGTAGCGAGCAAATTTTCAAAGAAGTTCTTTAAGGAGGCGCTTCCCGTCTTACCAACTTGAAAGGTGAAGACTTTCTTGAGCCAGTCAACATCGCTCATGTCAAAATTTATCCCAACCAGCAATCGCAAAAGCAGTCCGAGATTAGTGACTAGAATGAGAAATTCCATCCTTTTCCAAAACATCCCCTAGGTAAAAAGAAAAAAGAAAAGAGATGAAAAAAAGAAGAAGAAAGATATAACCCAACCTTTGGAGAATAATAAGGGTATACAAAAAAAGAAAAAGAAGAAGAAAAGAAAGTGATAAAAATTGGCCCCTCAAGGCAAAACCCTCCATCACCACCATGAAGTTTCTCATACTGGTCTAAAGCCTCGGTTTCTGCTGCTCAAAGTCTCCCGCTCCCTGAAAAGACACAATTCGGCTGGTAGTGAAGGAAATACTGTTATCGATCTCAGCTCTCGAAAAAAGAAAAAAAGCAAGGGAAAAAAGAAAAAGAAAGTGTATCAAAATCAAAATGGGCAAGGTGAAAACCTGAATGGGCACCTCGAGTAAAAACAACAGACACACAACAGACCTGGTGAAAGTCCGAAAGGGAGCTGGGGACAAGAAGGCTCAACTGCCAAGGGGCAGGCAAGATTAAATGCCTGATACGTGGTGAAAACCCAAAAGGGTGCCATGGGAAAAAACGACAAGCTGATCGGACTTGGCGAAAATCCGAAAGGGCACTACGAGTAAAAATGGTTAAAGAAAGAAAAGGAAAAAAAAGAAGAAGAGAAGTAAATCACAGATCTAGGCGTAGTTCAAAGAGAAGCTATGACAGTCACAATGTTTTAAGATCCTTCGACCATGCTCAAAGTTAGGACAGAGTTTCCTTTAAACACTTTTTAAAGATATCGCAACGCCCCAGGAATCAATCAGGAGAATTGTCAAGTGACACATGGCCAAGTTAACATATCTTATCCATACGAGTCAGAGCATCAAAATTCAAACCCCGAATTGTGTAGACGGGCTGGCACAAAAGAACTTTTCATTTCATTTCTTCTACGATAGTTATATTTTCTTTTACTTAAAAAAAACAAAAAGGGTGCACATGCATGTATATAAATAAACACCCAACAAAAAAATCCATCTTTACAAGTTGCATCACTCAAGCTAGGGACGCTTCTCTAAAGTGATCAACCATACAACAATCTTAGCTCAACTGCTTAGGGGAGTCTTGCTTCCTCTACTCCAACTCTCCAATCATTTGATTAAAGCGATCTCTTTTTCTTTACAAGTATGGAAGCATCCTTGATAAAAAAGAAAAGATCATTTCGTTGACCCAAAACATGCCTGAAGTTGGACGCTAAGAAGCAAATTCCATTAACATAATCCAAGTACCACCATCCTGTTCAACCATACATTGATCAACCCTGATCTTGATCGTCCAAATTCCAATCGGAACACTTTGGATGCCGTACAATGGATCAGGTCCATTCCATTTCATCTAGTCAATCTAATCTTGATCGTCTAAAGTTTCGATCAAGACCATTGGATGTCGTATGACAGATTAGATCTGCTAACCATATCGGTCACCCCTCATCTTGATCGTCTAAGTTCCAATCAAAATAATTGGAACATCGAACGATGGATCAGATCCATTTCATTTCATCTGGTCTATTCGATCTTAACCATAAAAAATCCTAATCAAGGAAAATTGGACGTTGTATGATAGATCGGATCCGCTCAATCACATCGATCAAATTTGATCTTGATCGTCGAAAGTCCCAATCAAGGCAATTAGACACAATATGACGGATCAAATCCTCTTAATCACAAATTCAATCTTGATCGTCTAAAGTCCCGATTGAGACCATTGGATGTTGTATGATGGATCGGATCCGTCCATCACATCGATCATCTCCGATCTTAACTATCCAATGACTCGATTGAGGCAAATTGGATGTCATATGATGGATCAGATTTGCCAACCACATCGATCTCCCCTGATCTTGATCATCCAAGTTCCAATTAGAATAATTTGGATGTCGGATGATGAATCAGGTCAATTCCATTTCATCCAGTCTATCCAATCTTGACTATCCAAAGTTTCAATTGAGACCATTAGTTGTCGTATGATGGATCGGATCCACCCATCACATTGATCATCTCAGATCTTGACCATTTAAAGTTTCGATCAAAACCATTGGACTTTGTATGATGGATCAGATCCGCCAATCACATTGATCACCGCTAATCTTAATTGTCTAAGTTCCAATCGAAACAATTTGGATGCCAAACGATGGATCAAGTCCATTCCATTTCATCCAGTCTATCCAATCTTGACCATCCAAACTTCCAATCCAGACCATTGGACACCATATGGCAGATCAGATCTGCCATCACATCGATTATCTCCGGTGTTGACCATCCAAAGTCCCGATCGAGGCAAATTGGACGCTGTATGACAGATTAAATCTGCCAACCACATCAATCACCCATGATCTTGACCATCCAAGTTCTAATCAAAACAATTTGAACTTCGAACGATGGATCAAGTCCATTCTATTTCATCTAGTCCTCTGATCTTGACCATCCAAAGTTTTGATCGAGACCATCGGACGCCTTATGACGGATCATATCTGTCAGCCACATTGATCACCCCTGATCTTAACCATCTAAGTTTCAATCAAAACACTTTAGATGCCGACGATGGATCAGGTCCATTCCATTTCATCCAGTCTATCCTATCTTGACCATCCAAAGTCCCATTTGAGACAATTAGATGCGGTATGATGGATTGAATCTACCCCAAGCCTTACCACAAGAACAAACTTTGTAGAGCGTAACACCAATCAAATTCATACGTCCACCAAATGGTAGGTAAGTCTTATAAAAAAATACAAAAAAGAATTCCGTCTTCTTACATTTCTGTAATAAAAATCCCATAGAATAATGTTCTACAGGTGGAGAATTTTAATAGGATTTGGTGTGCGTGTTGTGATAAATCGGGCTTGGCTCGATACAACTTTCTTGTAATCTCGAAACCTAACAAACCCGGATCAAACCTAGGTATTAAAAATTCAGATATAATACTACCATCAATTCGTGCACTTTATGAAAGCACGCTCAACGAAAATAGAATAATTAAAATAATTGGAATAATTAAAACAATCAAGCAGGCAAATACAGAACACATCAATCTTACGTGGAAAAACCCTTAAGGAAAAAAATCATGGCACAAAGCGACAAAGATCTCCATTATAATAAAAAAAGGCTTAGAGTTTACACCACTCACCTTCTTTGATTACAGAAGCACTCGATCTCCCCTTACGATACGCAACACTAGGAAAACCCTAGTCCCTTAATAAAATCCCTTCCCAAGCCCTCACAAGTGTTTAAAACCCTCTCACCTTACAAAACCCTTGCCCTTAGAGAGAAAACACTCGTATTGGAGAGAAAACCCTCTGCTCACCAAGTCCTAATCTGAATTAGGACTTAAAGACCCCGGCTTACATTAATCTGCATAATGCTATTGGTCGGACCGACGCACTACTAATCGAACTGGCAAACCAACAAAACACTCTCGTACGCCATCGGCCGGACCGACCCTGATTCCTGTGTAGAGATTTCATCTCCTCCACCATGGCCGACATCCACTTGTCGCTATCCTTTCTAGACTTAGCCTCTTGAAAGGTGGAGGGATGTCCACTCCTTGAACACTCAAGGGTGGATTTTCTCCCCTTTCAGGATGCTCACGAGGCATCCAAATCGTAGTTAGGACCGTTAGATGGTTGCACTAAGTCGAACGATGGATATTTATGATAGAGTAATAATTATAGAACAAAAATCGCTCGAGTTTCTAATGTGATAGGATTCGAGTCTTAGAAAGTCACAGAGCATACATCCTTCATAAATTTAGAATGTGTATGCATATAATGCTAAGCTATCATGGATCGTTAATTATTTAAGCTCAAAATCCAATTGAACCCAGAGCTAAAGCCTCCACGAAAAGCCTAGCGTAGGGGTTAAGAAGAGAAATAATAATGTTTGCAAATGTGATTGACTTGATTGACTCGGCTTGATTACCTTGGCTGTGTAATACCTTTTACAAGGTTTTCATAGAATGGCTCATCTAAGCATTTTATGAAGTCACCACTAGCCTAAAAATGTTCCAGAATCCACAGTTGGCTAGAATTCGTGAATCTCTTAGAGATCATGAAAATTGAAGAATTCCCGACTCAAGTGACTTCTGGTATGATCTGCACCATGGATTTTGGGTAAGGGCCACAGTTACGACTCGAGTGACTCTTGGTTTGATCTTCGCCCATGTAGAACATGGTCTCTACTTTTCTAGGTTGTACGCTTTCAAATAAGATTCAAGAAAACTTCCAGTAAAATACTAAAATTTACATGTATAAAAGAGATAGCCTATCAACTCTTAAATAAACTAAAATCGAAACAAAATGAAAGAAAGTAAAGCTTTTGATCAAAGTATTGAAAGAAAATAACACTAAAATTTCAGCTACTCCTTTAAGTCACATTTTCTTTATACAAAAGATCCTCAAGAGAGGGTACAACATACTTTACGCGATCTCATAGCAGAGCCTACAGTAAAGTGTTGAAAATAGAAATAACAAGAATAATAAGAAAAAGGGAGTTATAAAGAGTTTTGTTGGGGATGTACGGACTAATAAAAGGGATAGGTTGGTAATATAACTTGAGTTTTGAAAGGGAAAGAGAATAGAGGAGATCGAAGAAAATAAGAAGAGAGAGAGAGAAAGAGAGAAGGGAAGTTGGGCTCCATGGCTTCCTTCTTTGTCTCAAACTCTATGTGTAGAAGGCTATTTTCTTTCCTTTCACCCTCTTCTTTCCCTTTTTCACCTACTTTTATTTTTTCAGTATGGAGTCCCTTTAAATAAGCATTCGGAGAGAGATAAGTAAGGCAAATTTGGCAGGTTCAGTTTTTTTTCTGAGCTTGAGTTTTATCACGCTAACTCATCATGTAAGTTTATGCTTGGATGAACCGAAACACAACTGAAGGGATTGGAACAAACGAGCTACAATTAGAGAATTGTGACTGGGCCAGCACATGAAACTCGTAACCAGTTGCTTAGCAGCCGACTTTGTGTTAGTGTGATTATTTGTCAATAACGTGTGTCTTGAGTCGCTTGAGACTCCATTAGAAGACATTGGAAGACCAAAGAATTAAAGACTTATAGCATCAAGGCTTGAAAACACAAATAAACTTAAAGTGCCTTGGTGATACTAGTTTTAAAACCCTTAGGTTCCAAAACAACCTACGCATTTCATATAGGAAAACCTTGACTCAATCATCACTAACTTTAGGTCTTAAAATGAACAACATAAGATAGGCTTTCTAAGGTTCAGAGTTGCTGTTAAACAGAAACCCAAAATAGCAGAACACTGAAAATTGTCAATCGAATCAATAGTCCATTGATCGGAGTCTATCAATCGTTGATTGATCAACAACCCCTGATCGATCGAAGTCGGCTATGAAATTGCTTCGGATTGTTTAACACGACACCCTACACTATGCACGGAAGCTTGACAAAACTACTAGAATTATGGCTAAGTCACAAAACTACTAGAATTATGGCTAAGTCCTAGAGGGGGGTGATTGGGATCTTTTTGAAAAAAAATTCGCCTATTTAAATTATTCTACAATTTAAACTAAGTAAGCACGAACACTTCGGCTTCCAAGCCTAAGTGGGTCCAATCATATAGATTAGCATATGATTAAACAAGTAAGCAACCTAGTCTACATGCATAGATTAACAATTGATTTAACTAATCAAGCCCTAAATCTATGCAACCTATGTAGACTATATGAGAATGAATCATATAAGCTCATGTCTACACTAACTAGTGAAAACACATCTTTATGTGTGAATTTGCGTATCTAGTGCCTAGCATACATTCCTATTAAGTATTCATAATTAGGCAATTAAACATACAATGCTAGATTAACAATATGCTTAAATACATCACAAACATAAACATGTATAGTGGTTCGACTACGTGTCTACTCCACTCCCGGTTCAAGTACTCACCCCTTAAACACACCGAATTTTACTAGGGAGTTTAAATAAGGTTCCTTCCAACCTAGGTGTTTTAAATTGGTTCCACCCTATCGAGGTGTTTATGGGTTCCACCCAACCTAAGTGTTTACGGGTTCCACCCAACCTTGCGGTCCTACACAAGAACTTATCTTTAGGCTCAACACTTAAGCTAAGGTCCTACAACAGAACCTGAATTTAAGCTTACTCATTCCAAAGTCCTACAACCGAACCTCAATTTAGGCTCTACAACCGAGCCAAGGTACTACAACCAAACCTAGTGTATACTCCCGCAGGAGGCTCCCCACTTGGAGACTTGATCGGCTCTACAACCGGTCCGAGGTCTTTCAACCGAAACTAGCGAGTTTGGCAGTCAAACTTTACACTCAATTCCCCATGGGAAGAGAGTGGTTAGACTCAACACAAATGATAACCTTACTTGTCAGATTTGAACCCCATTTGTACTCCACTTGAGTTGCTTGATCTCAGCTCTCCTGTGCTTCAATCAGCTCCTTTTGCTCCTCCGATGTTTTTGCGATGTGTCGCCAATGCTCCAGCTCCAACGGTGCAAACACCATGCATGAGATGCTCTGTAGAGATGCCCAAAGGAATAGGAGGTAGGTTTGCGATCTCTACAGCTAATGAGAAGTGTTTGCCTAGAGAATCTCACCTACAAAGATCTCTCTATAGAGTTTAGACGAGGATTTAACTATCGAGTTTAAGTTCTAAACTCTAAAGATTAAGAGGGACAAGTTCATTTTTTAAATGAACTTTAAATGCTCCATTTTTATGATGAATCAAAAGGAAGATGACTTGAATGGGTTAGGATTAGAGCGCCTAATAGTTTGCAACAATGGTGGCTTCTATATCACTAAACTTCATCTCCTTATGCCTAAAAATGAACTCCCCGCTTTTATAGATAAATCTCCAACGATAAAAAAATGGGCAGATTCGTATATCTTCGATTGATTGAAATACCTTCTGATTGATCGAAGGTATCTTCAATGGATCGAAAATCCTACTTTGATGGATCAAAAAACTGTTTAGAGAGTTTATGCAGTTGCTGGACATCCGGTTCAATTGAACAAAACATTCTCCGATTGATCGAAATCTCCACTCCGATGGATCGAAGTGTTTGGTTCAATGGATTAGAAATCTGTCCAGAGAGTTCACAATGTTGCTGGACTAATTTTCGATGGATTAAACTTGTTTTCGATGGATCGAAGTCCCATCGGAACTGAACTTCAATGGCTCGAAGTCTCATCGAAAACTGTTGTTTGGGCTGGTTTAATTACAGTAGGTTGCATCTCTTTTATTAGCCTAACTTATCATGTTTTTCTAAGTGTTCTAAGGCTAATGATGATGACTAAAGGTTTTACGATTAGGTCCAAGTGATCGAGAAGTTTAGGTTATTTTGGTTCTGAGGGTTAGGGTCACCGAGGCATCTCATTTACCTATTTTTTCTTCGTTGATGATGCTTGTCCACTTGAATCTTCGGTCTTCAACTTGCGAAGGCTCAACCGACATTACAATACATGAACGCACATGATTGACAAATAAGGTCCACTAGCATGCCTCAGAATAGTGTACTAACAGGCTAAATGTATCCGACTGAGCTTTACCATTAAATTCGGTCGATCTCGATTGATCAATGGACTAGCCGTTATAAATCCGTTGGAGCTTTTTCTCTATGTATTTAGCGTCCAAATCTTTTTGCTTCTTTAGAAACCCTGGTGTATTCTAAGCTTTCCCAACACTCCTAAGCTATCACTCAAAGAGATCCATATCTTCTTCCTTATGATTTGTTACTCTAAAGAGCTTTTCAAGCTCCATTTGAGGAAGAATATTATATCTTGCACTATCCAGAGAATGGACATTAAACTTATAGGTAAATTCTTTGTCTATCATCATCTAAAATGCCCATCTAGGTGAATCCCCATTTAGAACCAACGAAGTCATTAGTTGTAGGAGATTCAACCAAACCATCTCTCATATTACCATGACATTTTATAGATACATCCTCAAGGTAGTCGGTCGTTTGAAGTCGAAGAAGACCGACATCAAAGTTCGGGGGAGCAAAAGAGAAGCTGATTCAAGTGTGTATAAGCATTGATCAAGCATCTCAAGAAGCTGCATCAGTGGGGCTCAATCATACAAGTAAGGTTGTTATAATAGAGTTTGCCGAGTTTTTAACCCAAACTCAAATAGGTCTGTAACGCCCCGGTTTTCATTACTCGGATGTTGAGCCTGAGTTCTGAAAACCCGAGTGTAAACATTCAAAGATCCACTTTACAGTATAATTTATTTATTTTAAATTTAAAACGCAATGGAAGCAAATCAAGACATGTAACATCCAATATAAATCAAACTTTACAAGTGGCGCCCATAGGGCTTATACAAATCAATTGTCTCCATATTACATTAATTAAAAATGAAACCAATGGAAAGAAACACTGCAAGTAGACTTAAGTTGCACCACCTTCCAACTTTTCATCCATAGACACCTGCATCAACTGTTATGGTTCGATAGAGTTAAAACGCTATCATAGTGAGGTAAAAACCTTCCAAAATTACCAGGCATGATCGCAGTTAAGTAAAAACCAACTAAAGATAATATATTGCACAATAAGCAATTTATACAATTCCAAAAGAAATGACATTTAAAACAATCAAATGTAACAATTTACTCCTATTACAAATACCAACAAATTATAACCTTCAATCCATACATTCCAACTTTAATCTAGTTTACATGAATGTGTGCATGCACATGTTCTTCAGCCTGGGGATGTACATCCAGCTGGTGAAGTTCAAATCGACAGTAACATGGCTCGTCACCAATGTTACCCGCAATGCAATGCACATCAAACCGACAGTAATGTGGCTCGTCACCAATATTACCCGCAAATGCCATGTATGTATGCTTAACCAGCTTTTATTAGTCCAATTTACAAAACAAGCAATTAAAAGCTCACGGTTACTATGGGGGGTGCGCAACCCAGCATAAGCCGACGGCTCAGGCATAGCATCCCATAATACCATCCCCGGCCTATGAGACGTCCAACAAAATATACTATAGTACAAATTTTATGATTATCTACAATTAGACAATTAACATTACTATTTTGTGTGTGTTCCAAAGTTTCGAATAAAAGGATACTCTTGTTCGTCCAAGCCACCTGAAAACAAGTCTATTGATAGACACCAACAAGGAAGTATCTTCCCAAACAAAGCCACATGGGCATCAAGTCCAATTCAGGACACCACAAGATAAATTTCACTAAATGGCAACAAGTCATCCTCTCAAACATAACAATTAACATTTCACAACCACTTTTCCAACTGTTATCCAAATAGCATAGAAACAGTTCCATTCACTAATTAAATTACATCAACAATTAACAACTTAGATGTAAGCCATTCCATAAACAGTTAATATCACAAAACAATCATTACGAGACAATTATTTGAAAATAAATATTTATATGAACAACATAATTATCGTAAGCAAATAATGAAGATAGAGAAACATATAAATAAGAGAATGGAAAGTTTGAAGGGTGAGAACCTCACCTCAACTCAACTTGAATGAATCTAAGAGTGGAATTTATGAGAAATGTATTTTCCCTACACTTTAATTGAGATTTCAGGATTAATTAATCCAGCTAAGTAATTTTAATTAGAATTCAAATGAAAGCAAAAGAGATTGACTCACTTCAGATGATATCTTGATGTAACTTTGAATCTCTACTCGAGGAGGTTACACTAAGAAACTAAACAGTCTACAACACAACACCATCTAGGATTTAGTATGAACCAACTTCATTGATTCAAATTCAAATGGTAATTTCCCCAAAACAACTAAGGTAGCATAATTACCTCAACTGGACAACCACAAGACAACCAATGGTGGAATTGAAATTTGGAGAAATCAATTTCCTTGTAACTTATTAAAACTCGGGATCTCTTAAATCAAAATTGAATCGGCATATGTCGAGGAGAATTAAAACCAACTCATCGACTTGACTTGATCCCCGACTCTACTCATTCTAAGGTCCAAATAAGATGACGAGTTGAGCTTTACTCAATTGAACTTGACTAGGCAACTCAACTTGATGCTAGACTAATCCTTCATTTGATATTGCCCACCAATCACAACCCCCTGATATATGTGAATTGAAACAGCCCCAACATAATTCTACCAGCTCTAGACTCATCGAGTTACACCGAGTCAACCCGGCACATGAAATGTGAACTTGATCTGACTCAAATACAAACTCATGCTTCAATGGTGGTTTACAACACCACTCTAACTAAAACTAGACCCAAATCAGCTTCTACATATGAACCACCAGGTCTAAGTGACTGAATTTAGTCCACCCAACCTAGACTCAGCAGCAAACCGCTGAGTTAACTCGGCAACAACCCAAAAATGCAAAGACTTCCTTCTCTCTCCTTCTACTTCTATCTCATTCCTTCTTTTTTTTCCGGACTTGACCAGCAACATAACTGGATTTGATCCAAACCCGATTACCAAACAACTGACTCATCAAATAGCTTTCACAATGGAATAGCCAGATCCGATTCATCAGCAACCACTACCCATTGGATCCTTAAAAAAACAGTCATCTGAAATTCTTGAATCAAGGAAATACAACTCTGATTTATTCGAACTGAGTTAGTCCCATTACCTATTTTTGGTTGGGACTCAGGAACAGATCTTGAGATCTGACTCAAAACTGACATTGCTGAAAGTATGAAGTTCGTATGGCCTACCTGATGAGCATCATGGATCTCAATTTAACAGTCGAATAGCTTTGAACGGCGGTTGTTTTCCGCCGAGGAAGAGGCTACCGCCACCAATGGCGGATTTGCAGAGAAGACCTCTTCGATCCGACACTATCAGAAGGTTGGAATCAGTTCCAGGAAGACCATAGAGATGAGAAAATGCAGTCGCAGAGGCTGACCACAGCTGGGTTGGGATTTCAAGAATCCGACCCCATTTGGAAGAAGCACCGTGGAATTGAGGGAGGAACTCAATCCGATGGCTGGGATGAACTCCTGGCTTTCTAGAACGGCCGGGAAGATGAGAGGGAGGGCCTGAAATCTCTAGATCTAGGGTTTCCATATTCAAGTACAAGCAGTCCGAAATGAAAGACATCACTTCCTATTTATATCGTGAAGCCAATCCGCGTGAGAATGAGTGGAGAGCTGAGATTCCTCTAGAAGAGGGCTTCTAGAGTTCCCATGGACGGTTGGGATGATAGGAGGTGGAATCACAAGGATTGCCATCGTGGCAGCAAAACAAACAGAATCTGTTTCCGTTTTTAAAGAAACGACTGTATAAACTGACTTTTGGGTCGTAATCCACACACGGATGATGGTCTCTACTCGAGGAAACTATCTTTTATAGGTGGAGCACCTGATTCTCAACAAGATGGATGGTTTGGATCTCCCAAAGGTGGCCCACTATGATCACGATCTGGAGAATACATGGCTGCTGGAAACACCTTTGCGATTTCAACAGTTGGACTTCAGCTCCACATTACGTGTTGTACAAAGAACAACCACAGGGACCACTGACTAGGATTTGTTCTACAAAACAACCTAAACACAATGAACGGTCTGGATTAGGCGAATCGAGGCTCAAAGGTGGGCCGCAAGCTATCACAAAACGGACAGCCATCCTTCTGTTCAAAACAACGCTGGTGGAAAGAAAGGAAGGAAGAAAGAGACTTCCTTCTTTTGAAAATCACGGTCAAACCAAGTTTGACCAGCAACATGGTTCTGTGCACTGGGTGTGCACCTCCATTGATGCACATGCACAATGAATGTGAGGCCTACGATGATGTTTGAGAGAAATCCACTCCGACAATTCCCTTCCATTGGCCATTATAAAGCTAATGGCCCATTGATAAGTCGGATCTTTGAGTCAAGTGGGTCATACATCGTAACTTGGCCAACAACAATGGTGTCATATACAATCCAACGGTTGGATTGTTACTATATTAAAAATTCAACAGTTGAAAAGTCTTATGTACTGATATAGTCCATATCATGAAGTGTAATTGCAACTATTAGCCATTAATTTTTATTTTATTGCACATTAATAATAATATCATCATCCTTATTATTATTATTATTATTATTATTATTATTATTTTTATATATATAAATAGTAAAATTCACCATCAACTAATACTTGGTCACACAAATAAATCCAACCCATGTACCATACACAATAATCTTAAGTGATTTATTAATTAGTGATTCGATTTTTCATTAATTAATGTGCCGACACATAAAATTTGTAAATTCTGGAAAACTTGATTATCATAATCCTAAAGACTTCACAATTAATTGCCTGTCTTAACTTAATAGTAACACCTAAGTACTGAGAAGTACGGGGTGTTACAATGTCCTTATGTAGGACTAACACCGGACACAGGTATATACGTGTTAGGCTTCGTGGGAGCCTCCGGCTGGACAATACATAGGTCCTTAAATTAGGACCGTAGTGGTTATTGGTTAACCTATAGAAAACCTTTGTCAGTCTCCGAGGGAGCCACCGACATGGGTACGTACGTATAGGTTTGTGATGAACCTATGAAAAACCATTGTAAAGGTTTTTGGTGAACCTATAGAAAACCAATTAAGATAGTGACATTTGGTACACTTAAGTTTGAGTGCGTTAGTAGATAGTGGAGTAAGATTAAGCTGAACCACTATACATCCTTGTTGTTGCGATTGATTTATGTATGCTAATCTAATCATGCTTGTGAGTTAAATTGTTGTCTATGAATGCTTAATTAGATTATATGCTAGGAGCTTAACTCATTGCACTCGCACATGCTAGATATATGTCTTACCCATATAGATTATTGTGCTCATATAGTTGTATCTTTTTTAGTCTATGATCTAGGATTCATTTAATTGACTATAATTGGTAATTGGTAAATAATTTAAGTGGTCCTATTGCCCCCCCCCAATAGGACTTAGCCATAATTCTAACCTTCCATGGTGTTGGTATTGTATTAAATAACCACGCAATTTCACTTTGATCATAATCGACTTTAAGGCAGCCTGCTTTGGTCAGAACCAACTGAGGGATAGTCTACTTGGACCAAAGCGGTGACCACATTCATGCTATTGTGTTGGCTCAATCCAACCTATCACTTCTCTACCTAGAGTGTTTTCAACTGTATACCTGCTCTAATCAGGGGCCCACCAAAATTACAAAGCTTAATTAGACAATGTTTTAATAGTGGGGTGTTTACAAATGCCCCTCTTTGGCAAATGTTGGAATACTATCAAATGCTAAAGTGAGTGGACACCCCACCCCAGATTAGATGAAAAGGCGATTCGCCCTTCTGCTTGCCAGAGTGTCGTGATCGAGAAGCTTTCTTAATTAGAAGCTTAACTCAGACAACTCATGAGGGTTGGGGAAAACGTTGCAATATCTGATTGTAAGCCTTTTACGTTGTTGATTGGTGTATGCATTGAAGAAGTTTGTTGTTCAAAACCCCAAGTGCAGAGGCACGATGTAGTAATAAAACCCGGTGAGACCGAGATCGTTCTTCAAGGATCATACAAGGTAACAATTCTAAACACTAGTAACTAAAACTGATTAAAAGTAAATTGAAGTAGGGGAATTCAGAATCATGAACTAACAACTAAAATTTAAGGAAAAATCAGTAAATTTAAATACTAAGGATCCCAATGATACACTCATAATCATTCACAAATGCTAAATTTATCAATTCAAGTTGATAATTCAATTGGAATCAAAGTCACATCCTATCCAATCAAATAATAGATTCAGTCAAACCATAATTCATAAACAAAAGGAAGACTTGAACCTCAATAGATTAGTTCTATTTCAAAATCTGAGAATTTAACTTATAAAGAACTCGAAGCATTCACCATATCCGGAGATCATCTGAACTAGAAATTTAGGACTTCTACAATTCAAACCTTATAAAACTACTTAAATCAATATTAGAAACTCAAAAGCATCGCATGTAACCACGATCACAAGAGATCTCAGAATTACCTTAAACTATCAACTTTATTCAAACTAGTCTCTAAAATTCAACATTAAATCTCTAAAATACTTGAATAAAATAAGTTTAAGCATTATAAATGACTATAAGTTTCCCCTCTTAGCCCTAGCAAAGAGGTTTAACCAATTATAAACATAGTTGAACAAAAATCTCTTAAAAAAAGAAAAGAAAACTAAAAAACTAGAAAAATTGAAAAAAAAAATCAACGTAAAATGGCTCCACCCTCGAGCTTCTCTCCTTCTTCACATTTTATGATGCCCTAGATGTGTAAAGAACACCTCTTTAAATAGGAAAATTAAGCACCACCTCTTAATTTGCATAAGAAAATGTGCACCATCACCGCCCATTGTTCGATCGAAATTGAGTGTCGACTAGTCTATCCTTCAGCTCAACTGTCCAACAACGAACTTTTAAAATTCATGAGTCGGTTTGACCAGACTAGTTGACTTGTCAAAATGCTCCAAAACAGTATAGAGAGTTTTAGCCTAAAATTAATAATTATGGTACGTTTTCGACTTTCGACCTGTCGAGCTCAGCTGTTGACCGGTCGAATGCAACTGTCGACCAGTCGAAATCCCATTCGACCTGTTGATTTTTGCTGAAATTTTGCATTTTAAATGTTTGCCTTCCAATCTTCAGTTACTTGATTCCTCATCATCTTGGCTTGCTTCGGCTTGTTCTCCTACGCATCTTAATTTATCTCAATTAACTTGATTTCTTTGGTTCTCTCTTAATTACCTGCAAACATGGAAACATACTTAATTCAGTTGATTTAACAGTAGAATCCATGTAAGACTAGTGTGAAATTGGGGATAAATATGCACAGTTCAACACTCAACACACCCCCTAACCAGAATTTTACTAGTCCCGAGCAAAACATACAAAAAAAACTTTCAAATTCCAAATTTCAAACTTCTCTCAGAAGACCAAATTCTTTACAATCCAAAGTATTACGATTAATGGAATTCAAAGACACGAGTAAGGAGATGTTTGTTAGCCTAGATTCTTAGTATAATTAGCAAATAATCAAACTAAGTTTCAATTCATCAAGTGATTAATAGAATGAATTCAAGCATCAAGTATCTAGTATCCTTCATGATCTCTAACTCAACATCAATAAGGATTAGGCTT
This sequence comes from Liriodendron chinense, assembly GCA_003013855.2. Taxonomy (NCBI): domain Eukaryota; kingdom Viridiplantae; phylum Streptophyta; class Magnoliopsida; order Magnoliales; family Magnoliaceae; genus Liriodendron; species Liriodendron chinense. The sequence goes on from ML058552.1 coordinate 4,045,512, forward strand.
CCATAATAAAATTAACTATGATAATTACCCAAAAAATGGTCAGATCAATACAAGACACTAATTTCGAACTCAGCTCATTTTTTTCTTATTCTTCCAACTTCGATTTTTCCATCGACGACTTTTACACTACTGTTTTACTTCTTTTTCTTTTTCTTTTTTTCCTTTGGATACCTTCTTTTAAGCTCTTTTCTCATTCTAACACATATAATAGGTAGCCTTTTTCGATTTGATTGCTTTTTGGCTGGTTTTAACATTTTTCTCTTCGTTTATATAAGGTAGAAGGGATCCACAGGCTTGATTCCTATCACTTCTGAATAATCATTAAGCAAACCTTAAAGTTTAACGCTTAACCTTAAAGAATATAAGTCAGATGTGATTTGTGAACTAGATTTAATTAACGTTTAAAGTTTTCCATCAACCAATTTTTGAAATGAAATTTATTTCAAAACTACTAATCAATTAGACTTTGGGCTTTCAAAAATCGCATCACTATGTATCTCATCATCTCATATCTTAATACACATAAAATCAAACTTCCAAAAGTGTTTTGAAATTTTAAAGTGTAAATTTTTCTTGAAAATTTTGCTCAAAAATCGTCAAAATACTAGTAATTCTATGGGAATCGCACCCCCAATTTTAAATCTACATTGTCCTCAATTGAAATTAGAGGTTCACCCTTGGTGTCAAATCAAATCAGGTATGACCGAGCCAGAGTCGACTCGAACGCGTTGCACGTACTTGTCCGAGTCTTAAAGCCATGGGGAGCTTATGTAACTTTCTCAAGCCTTGTGGGCAGAAAATATTGCGTGACAGCTCTTCAGGGGTAATTTCAACGTTTCCAAGTAACATACCTCATCACGATAGCTGAGAGCGGGTGTATCATAAGTTACGGTACGACCATTAATTTCCTTTCAACATGTCACACGTGTAAAATATTCAATCCATACAAGACGGGAGCTGCACCATGATGATCATCTGAATGAAAACCAGGCATATCCACTAATCGAGTGGGACTCGACCTCAAAACCAATGAGCAACCAATGATATGACTCAGTTTACTGGTGTGGCCCACCCAATGGCTCCATCTGCCTGATTTAATAATAGTTGATCAAACATGGTTGGGACCACCTTTTGCATGGATTGGATTTCAACCCACATGAAGCTTTGGTGGGAAAGATTGATGCATCATAACTTATGATACAACGGTTTTATCTGATCCTTTCCCTTTGATGAAATTCTTTGGAAGCGACAGGTGTCGTCTTATTAGAAGAGATGCTGACATGGAAACTAACCCATTTACTTCCAATTTCACTGACTTAACTGTTCTAACCATGACTTAATAGGGAGCGGATTAGGAGCGCCCCGGACCTTACCCAACACAATGCGGCCCTGACTGTGGGGTCCACCTTTATGAATGTTTGGTATATCCACGCCGTCCATCCTCTTTTTCAACTTATTTTTGAGAAGGTATCAAAATTTAAGCAGATAAAAATCTTAGGTGAACCACACTAAAAGAAGCAGTGATGATTGAACACCCACCATTAACAATTTCCTAGGGCCCAACGTAATATTTATTTTCCATCCAATCTGTTGATAAGGTTACAAAGACATGGATGAAGGAAAAACAATAAATATCACCTTTGATCCGAAACTTTTGTGGTATGTTTTTAATAGTCAATCACCACTGCTTCTTGTAGTATGGTGCATCTTAGACTTACGTCTACTTCATTTTTTATCTAATGCCCTAAAATGAGCTACCAAAACGGATGGACGGTGTGGATATACCAAACATACATCAAGGTGGGCTCCACAGTCAGTGACGCACTGTGCTGATGAGGCCGGGGCAGCACATAATCCGCTCACGACTTGTAGGGTCTTGCCGCATCAAAATGTAAGTGGTATCTGATACATCCATTTTGCGAGATCCGACCCATGGTTCGAAGATCCAGACCATTGAGTCGATTGACCACTCTGTGGATAGTTGCAGATGTTCTAACAAAGTCGATATTGATGATTTTGCCTATCCGGTTTAGGGCTCTTCGTTTGTACTGTTTCTTTCCCAACTTTTAATAGTTAGGTCCCCTATCCGAGTGCTAGAGACGTCTGATCTGGCTAAATTTTTAGGCATCGCCCATCCATTGTGGGTTCCTTCGGATCAATGGTCGGGATCACAAAAACCGTTGGCCCCACATGTACAATCAGAGTATGAGGAGACTACCAATGTTTTGATGCATGAAGACCCTATAATTCCATTAAATAATATACATTATCACTAAAAGGACGTTGTTCTAAGCTTGTCATATGGTGGGTCCTACCATGGATAGGCCGTAGGTCGGTTGGACGTTTATTTTCTTCCCTCCAAAGTATTCCCATTTGTTTGGATCTGGGACTAGCCCATCCTTGATAGCGACTGCAAATGAATGGCTTGGATCTCGTACAGCGTGCGACGGGCATGAGAATAGCGACATTGATGCCGGGCATGAGAATAGCGACATTGATGCACTCAGATTGGGACTGCATGCAGGGCTCTCAATGAGTAGGTCAGATTCGAGATCTGATTTACTTCGAATATGTATAATGTGGATTTGGATCTTAAAACAGGTTCAATTATTTAAATAGACTGGATTTGGATCTTAAAATAAGTCTGATTACTTAAATGGAACAGGATTTGGATTCACATAAACATATCCAAGCTCGATCTAAATCTGATCCACATCCAACTCATTGTCACCTTGCTGTATATGTTATATTCATGCTGTTCATCCGTTATTCAGATTATTTTAGGCCATATTTCAAAAATGAAACATGCCACTCTTAGGTCAGTAAATAGAGGAATTTGCATCATTTTGCTACTAAATTAAATATATTATATTATATATATTTTTAGATTTGTAATGGGGTGGATTCGTACTTAGACCTGGCTAAGATTCGACTTAAATATAACCATTGGACTTAAATCTGATGGTTATATGAATTTTGGATCAAAATGGATCTAACTATTTATAAATGGATCGAATATGGATATCACCTTTTGGATTTGAGTTGGATCCAAATCCGTCTAGAGATATTTGGAGCCAGATCCAGCTGGATTTGCTCCAGATCCGATCCATTGTGAGCCTTAACTACATGTTACTGGAAAAGCTCTATGAGCCCCACTAAGATGTATGTATCTCATCACACCGTCCATCCATTTTGCCAGCATATTTAAAGGCATTAGCCAAAAAATGAGGCAGATCCAAAATTCAAATGGACCACACCACAGGAAATGGAGGTCATTGAACAGCCACCATTAAAACCTTATTAGGGCCCACTGTAATGTTTATTTTCCATCCAACCTATTGATTAGGTCACACAGATATCTGGTTGAAGGGGAAAACGTACACATCAGAAAAAACTTTCGCAGCCCCAAAGAAGTTTTTAATGGTGGGAGGTCAATCACCACTGTTTCCTATAGTGTGGTCCACCAGATATTTTGATTTACCTGATTTTTGAAATCATGCATTAAAATTATCTGAAAAAAATAGATGGACGGAGTGGATAAAACACATACATCGTGGTGGGCCCCACAGATCTTCTCCAGTAGCACGCTGCATGGACGTCGGTGCCATGTGCTCCACTACGAAAAAAAAAGAGTTGTTGATGATTTTGGTACGTACATTCTACTGAAATTAGGACATTAGCACCAAACAAACGGTCTGCTGTTAATAGGGGGTTTCTAGGACCAGTTAAGTAGCTTGTCAAACCTCATCAAATCGCAGGTTACATAAGTGGGACAGTCCATCGGTACGTTCAATCATGGATGGGTCCTGATTCAAAAAACCACGCTAGTCAGACAATCCGTGTGGGGTCCAGCACATCATAGTCGTCTTGACTGCCTGTTTGCACGCAATGGGGGTCACAGAATTTTTGGATGCTTATATCTGTGTCCTCCCTTCATCAAGGTATGTGTGACCTTATTACAAGGTTGGATAGAAAATAAAACATCACGGTGGGCCTAGGAATTTTTCAACAGTGGGTGTTCAATTCCCACTTTTTTTTTTTTTTTTTCTGTGGTGTGGTCTACTTTATCTTTGGATCTGCGTCATTTTTGGGATCATGCCCTAAAATGATCTGGAAAAATGTATGGACGGCGTGGATAAAACACATACATCAAGGTGGACCCCACAGAACTTGGGCAGCATCGTGTCATGGGCAATCCGCTTCCTTCTAAGACATCTGTTGAGAGTCTACTGGGAGACAGCGAAAAGATGTGGCCATTCCAAAACTCAGGTGGGCCCCATCACATGCTTTTATAGATTCAGTACATCACGCTTGGGATCTACACACCACCGCAATATAGACTGTAGAACGTTGCAGAAATGGGTCAATGCAGGGGCTCTGTGTGGCCCACCGTGATATATGGGTTTGATCCACGCCGTTAATCCATTTTTTCAAATCGTTTTTGGTCATGATCCGAAAAGCGAGGTAGAACCAATGCTTAAGTGGACCACACCACTGAATGCAGTGGTGATAATGATGCCCACTGTGAAACCTTTCTAGGGCCCACCGTGATTTTTATTTACCATATCCAACCTGTTCATAAGGTCACATAGACCTGGACGAAGAGAAAACACAAATGTCAACTTGATCCAAGTCTTCTGTGGCCAACAAGAAGTTTGTAATGGTGACCGTTCAATCCCCACTGTGTGGTCCACTTGGGCCTTGGATCTGTTTCATTTTTAGGGTCATTTCATACAATGATTTGAAAAAATGGATGAACGGTGTGGATAAAACTCATACATCATTGTGGGCTCCACAGACCCTGCCTGGACGCAATCCGCTTTCGAACTGGGTAGCATGGCATTAAACTAATGCGCATCAATCTCATCATCCAATCCAATCCAACAGCTTTAACCATTGACCCCACATCCCATGACCTTGATTGTTATACGAGGAAATGCGAAGAGTTTTGCTAAGTACACACGCTTGTGCAATATAGCACATGTATACACCACACATTCGCCACGATGGCAGGTAGGTCCAGATCCAATCCATCCAGAAGAAAGGCACCACTGTATTGATGCCCTAACTCAAGAACCAGGTTGATCCACTCGTCAGTTGAGCAACATTTTGCCTAAGAAAATGTACGGATGGATTGGATCTGCCACCTGTGCACATGCCTTGCATCTGTGTGGCACGTACATGAGCCGTATTGCACACGCGTGTGGGCTTAGCAAACGGTGCTAACGTGGGACACGTGTGTGAAAACCAAGCTGCTCATCTTGTGGGCTTCACCACGTAGGTACTCTGGTTAAAAAAGTAAGGCTGATCTGCTCATCGGTGGGCTGAAAATGTCACTATGGTCAATTTATTTAACCGTCCACTTCTTCTGCAATACTAAGATCCAGTTGGGGATCATAGCAATAACTTCTTCTGTGAAGATCGGTCGACTCTCTACCTTATCGGTTGTATAGAATTAAGCGATTTATTAAAGGAATGGTTCATCCTTTTGAAGATTGCTTTTTATCATTGGAGAAAGAACTCCAAATTAAGTGATAAGACAGGTTCAATGGTAAGTGAATATAAGTTAAAAAATAAAATTAGGTTGAAGCTGATCAATTAAATAAATAAGTTTAACTACAATCAATTGAAAAAGTAAATAATAAAATGAGAAAGGAAAAATGGTAACTAATGACAATTTGTAAATATTGAGAAAGTCATTGGTAATGGCTATTTATTCATACCAAGAAAGTTATTGGGTACGAAAGTTGACTTGCCTGCTCAGCCAACTTTATAGTTGGATGGTCATCGCAAATGACAAATTTGTTCGTCGCGAGCTAGGCTTTGTTATGTAAGACAATTGTGATTCGTGAGAAGGGGTAGATGTCTGTTTGTCGCACAACTGACTTCGTGGATGGACAATCGTTGTGACGACTGTCTGTTGTCACGTAGGATCGAGTTCCGTAGCAAGATGGCAAATTGCAAGTGAATCTTCAATGGTCCATTTATTATACGATTGAACTTCATGGTAAGAAAGACATTGGAAAATGATAGCATGTTCGTCATCCCGCACGGCTAAACTTCGTAGACAAATTGATCATTGTTTAGACGATTGATCATTCATCACTTAACCACATACTTTGTGACAAGAAGGTCGGTAGAGTGACAACTAGTTCATCACTTTGAGCCCTCACTTTATAATAAGATAATCGTAAAAACGACTATCCATTCTTTACTTAGAACTTGACTTCAGGGGCAAGACTATTATAAAACGACCACTTATTATTCTTTCAAACCGAGTTTCATGGCAATGCAACAATAGTTAAATGACAACTTATTCGTAGCTTCGATCGAACTTCATAGTAAGGCAACCATAATAAAATGGTGACCTTTGATTGAACTTAATGATGAAATGGTTAAGCAAAATCTCTAAGCACGAGGTATGATGGCTCCGTTAGCCATCAATTTAAGACCTAGAGATCTTTTTAGATCCAATGATGTAATTGTGGATATAGGGTGCTCAGTTATTATATTCTAATCTGATTGATCTGGGCTAATTTACAGTATTGTGTTGGCTGATAATGGATGATTTATATTAATAATAATAATGATGATAATTGTCGATGACAGACGAAGGATAGGCAGCGTTGCACGGAAAGAATAGCATTGTGTTGTATTGGAGAGGTATGGGCCTCGAGCTCTTCATTCTTCATTGAATTTATAGATGTGTAAAGCGGTTTATTAGAGACTTATATTGCAATTGACCTCTGGGATCTTTTCTTGATTGATTGGCCAATTAGCAAACATGATCAATTATACTTCTAATTCAAAATGAGTTTGTGAGATCTTCTTCTAATCGACCAATCGTTTACCAAGTGTAACTAATTGTATTTCAATTTCAAGATATGTCTTTGTGATCTTCGCATAATCAACTTACTTCTGAATACACGTGGTCAATCATGTTAAGCCATGTGTTGTTGTCAGTCACTGCCTTAGCTAAGCATATGTATAAGAGCATTCCACTTATGGCTTTACGTACATATAACCACTTGATTTTCATCATATGTTATGAGAAGAATCATTGCCCGCTAAAACAATAGCCGTGAATACCCTTTATTGGTCATTATGGAACATATAGCATTTTTCATTTTGCCACATGTCATCCAATCGATTTTTGTTAGCTGCGAGGACACGTTTTGTGCCGACAACTTTTCTTATACCTAACTGTCATGCCCTGAAATCTAAATATCCGAGTAAGCTACTCGAAACCTAAATCCCAAACTAGTGAACTATGAATTTTTTAAAATGCAATGTTCATAGTCATCCTTATCTAAATACTATTATCATAAGATAAATGAAAATTAAATTCCAATCAAATGTCCACAATCTCTAACTATAATGATAACAAGAATGAATTATTCTTTTGCACTAAATAATTTAATATAACTTCTTCATTGTACCAGTGACTGAAATTAAACTAACCCAATATATATGAAGAATAAATGAGAGAGACTACATGCTTGAGAAACTCCATCTTTGGTACCTGAAATGGTTAATTAAATGGGGTGAGCATAACAACCTAGTGGAATTATTTCATTCCTAATTTGAAAATTACAAGTTTGTACCATATCACATGACCATTCGACATATCAATACAAGAATTAAATTAATAAATTAATTGAACTTATGACATTCATAATTTCACAAAAATAGAGATTGATCGATAATGGTTCTTAATGATCTTTTTAGAGCACATTAGGACAGAGCACCCATATGATTAATTTTCTAAGGAATGACCTAAGGAAGAGTACTTATGCATATTTTTTAAGGAATAACTCGAAGCAGTGCATTTGTGTTAATCTTTTAAAAAATAACTCAAGACAGAGCACCTATGTGTGTTAATCTTTTTGGGAATAACTCAGGGAAGAGCACCCGTGATAATCTTTCGAGAGTGACCTTGGACAGAGCACCTATGTGTCCTAATCTTTTAAAGAATAACCCAGAATAGAGCATGTATGATAATATTTCAGGAATGATCTTGGGTAGAGCATTTGTGTATCACTTTAATTACCATTCTAATGCAACATTCAACATGGAATTCTATCCTAGCAGTTATAGTAATCAGTAATTTATTGTTTCTAAAAGTTCAACATGTAAATAAGATATAGACACATCTACATTCATTCCAAAATAAGTTATACAATGAAGAATAGGAAGCCATAATTTAATTAGCATGCTAATGCAAACTAAAACCAAATCATTTCCAAACATCATGTGAGAAAGCAATGATAATGATAATTAAGCTTAACATATAATATAAATATAAAATTTACAAGTTAGGAAAGATCACTCACCTGAAAAGGTGTGAAACGGTTTAATCTATTATTGAAATTTATGTGTATTTCAAACGAGTTCATTTCCACTTTCACACTGTTGGAGTTAATCGTACTTGAGACTGATTCGGTAGGTTTTTCAACACTATTTGATAGAAATTCTTTATGAAAGTACTCATGCTAATATTATAGGTCTTACTTTAGGGTTTCTAGTATCTTAGACCCAAAATACAACTAATCAACAATAATCAATTTAGTGAGTTAACTCACTGAATCGCGGTGTTCAAAACTATAATCAACGATTTATTTGGAATCTAAAGGGTTTAATGAAGAAATTTCTTGACAAATGGTGCATATAGAGTCTAACTAAGCTTCGAGAATTAGTCTTTGGTTAGACAGCGGGTCGACTTGCTGAGTCAACTCAACAATGAGACCTTGTGAACACTGGAAATAGAACTCACATGTTTTTGTCTTCACTTCAGGCGTGAGAGTTGACTTGTATTGTTAATACAGTAGACTTTGAGTCTCCACTAACCAATTAGCTCAAAATTTCGCAGTTGGCTAAACCTTACATAATCTATGAAAGCTAGAGAATCTAGAGACTCTCTTGCTTTAAAGTGATTCCTGATTTGTGGCCTTAGATTCTGAGTAATGGACCTTAGTTATAGAGATGGAAGGTATTAGATACCTTCTCTGCCCATACAAACATGCGGTCTCTACTTCGTGTGGTTAATAGTTTTTCAGGGGATATGATGATTTTATTCTAAATGCGGAAGTATCCAAATTAGGATTAAGCAAACTCAGATTTCTGATGTGATAGAATCTAAGATTCCAACAAGCCACAAGGCATACGTTTAGAGAGAGCCTAGAAAAGAAATGAGCTAAGAAGAGATGTGGTGATGTTAGAATGACATGTAAAAGGACTAGACGACATAAGTTTCCGATATGACAGGATTCAGAATTCCGACAAGTTACAGAGCATACACCCAATGGGAGCCCAGAGAAGCAGGGTGGTTGAGAAAGGAAGTGATGATGAGATTAATAAAGTATGAATGATAGTGGCTCGATCCTTAGCTTGCTACATTAAATGGTGTGAACTTGTAGCTTCGGGTGCGCTTAAGCTCAAATGGGTAGTTTTAAAAGGCTAGAAGGCTAGTAGAAGGCTGAAGTAGGCTGAAGAGGGGGCTAGGAGGGATGAGGGCTTGAATGCTCAAGCTCTTCCTCTCACTCTCACCCACTTTACTCTCTCTTTCTCTATGTGAGTTGTGTCTTAAAATGAAAAGAGGAAGGAGGTATTTATAGCCCTCTTTGATGACATTCTAATAACTGTAGGGACTTTGAGGGGTAAAGGGTGAAGTGTGGGCTTGTGGTTGGTGGAGAGAAATAAGGTGCCACATGACACTCTCATATGGGTTGGAATGGATGGTAAAATAGTAATTAAAGGAAAGTTTTGGAGGCATCGATAGTTCTAATGCAGTTGTCTCATCCAGAGGAGCAACAACTGATTGATTTGAGCTTATTATATATTAGAGTGGTACTTTAAGTATCATCACCTCCTCAATTTTCTTTGAAATTTGGCCAACTGGCTCAGTTTGGTTTTACAATCTCTAAAACGACTATAGTTTAGGTTTAGGGTGGCCTCTGGTGAGTGCTATTTTTATTTTTATTTTTTCAGTTTTTCCGCATTTGGCTTGCATTTTATTTGACTTTGTCTTTGATTTAGCCAGATTTTGAAATGTTGGCTTAGGTTTAGTTGGAAAGTAGCTAAGACTTAAGTAAGGTTAAGGCTTAACTAATGGCTTAAGTAATAGTTAGGCTTTGGTAGTCGCTTGGGTAAGGCTAAGGCTTGAGTGGTGGCTTAAGTATGACTAATGCTTAGGTAATGGCTTGGGTATTGGCTTGGGTAGGGGTATGGCTTAAGGAATGACTAATGTCTTAGGAGTTTAGGTAATGGCTATTTAAATGTCATTTATACCTCATCAAGTTGCTAGCCTGGGTGGGGTCTCTATAGACCTCTACTCTTTTTCTTTCTCGTTTCTTCCTTCCTTCCTTCCTTCCTTCTTCTTCTTCTTCTTCTTTTCTTCTCTTCACCTATAATCTTCCAATTCCACTACCAACATGTCTAGAAATGGACGTTGGAAATGACCATGCAATGAGTTAGCGACTCGCTGACTCTAACCTCTCTCTCACAATCTCGCTTGATTCTTTTCTCTCTCTCACTCTCGAATTTCTCTCTTATTTTTATACATCTAATTTTTTCGTCAAATAGTTTTTTTATAACTTTCTCCTGGTTCCAGAACCCAGATTATAGAAGGATTTGCAAGAAAAATGATTTGAAGGCTTACGAAGCATTTCTAGCTTTCGTGACTTTATTCAAGACATTACTTGTTTCCAGCCGCTGCATGGCTACTAATAAAAACTTGGCGATCTAACGTCCATCCAAATTGAAGAAGATAACAATGACCTTAATGGCAGACTTTGATCCAGGTATATCGTAAAGGAAAACTTTGATCCGGGGTATATCATGTCATTCCGCTTGTTGTGGATGGTTAAGATGAGTGCTAGGGAGCTTGTAAGGTGCATATTTCGAAGGCCTGGATCAGTTTGATTCGTGGGTTTGTATATACAAGGATTCGGGTTGTTACACACTATTTGTGAGATAACAATGAGAATTCAATGTTTAATTTCGGTTCTTCGAACGATTACCATTATTGGAGTGTAACAAGGACATTTGGGATTAAAAACGGATGGTTGAGGCAGAGCATCTGATTGTGATAAGTTTCCGAAAAGAGAAGAAGGAGAAGATTGTGAGGAAGCATTGCTAGCGTTGTGAATGTGGAAGCTTTCGCGGATTGCTTGCAAGGCTAGGTGGGGTCCACCGTGATGTTATGAAAAAATCCACTCTCTTCACTTGGTGCGCTAAATCATGATATGGCATGGGTCGAAACATGGGGCAAATTTGAAAGGTGGGCCACTCTCTTTACTTGGTGCGCTGGATCATGATATGGTATGGGTCGAAATATGGGGCAAATTTGAAAGGTGGGTTGTACAATAAAAAGAGTGGGGGATTGATTATTGGCCATAGAAGGCTTCTGACTGGCTGATGAGTGGTCTAGATTAATGGTGGGTCCCACAAGGATTGATGGTTGGAGAGATAGGGAAAGAGAAGTTGAACAAGAGAGGGGAATGGATTCCAGTTCTCATTGTAACGTGCGCTCATGCAGTGCATGTTGAGAATCTCTCCTTTTTAAATAGATGGGGATCCGTGGTCCCATTAAGATGCTCGTGACATATCAACACCATTCACTAGTTTTTCAGATCTTGCTAGGAAATTATTCCAAAAATGAGACAATCCAAGGCTTAAGTGGGGTGAAAGATAAGAAACAGTGGCGAGGAATGTCTACCATTGAAAACTCCTTGGGGGACTATTGTGAAGAATGATTACGATCAAATGTTGGATGGTTGAGATTGTTGCTGAATTGGTTCCAAGATTTGATAAAAATATAAGAAGAGAGTAGGAGATGGTTCTGGTTGTATTCTTGACAGCGTCCGTATGATTTGCACAAGAGTCATGAAATAAGCGAATGTATGACTAGATTGGAAGGGAGTAAGGTGGACAGTTGATGGATGGATCGGGAGCTTGAATGAATAGTTGAGTGTTTTGGTGGTGGGGTAGATGTTTTCAAAGTTGGATGGGTGAATGGTTAGTTTTGCAGATGATCAAATGTAAATGCTCATATTAGGTCTTTGTCAATCTTATAATAATACAATAATCTAAATTGAAATCGGACCATTGGATAACTTATCGGTTCATGAACAGTATCCTCCACAGTTTAGATGGATAATGGACCAAGTGTGAAATGATATGAAAGCTTGGGATGTATAAAAGTGTATGTACATGTAAGCATCTGGTGGTGGGGTCATTAGATGTCAATCTCAACGGTTAGATAAGCTTATATCAGGGTGGAAGATAAGATGGACTGGTTAGAATTACGGATGAAGATGTACACAAGCGGATGTGATGATCTCGAAGTTGGTTTATTATGATCGAGCGGTCTGAAAGAGATATAAATGGACGGATGTCTTTTCCCTAACAATGAATAACTATTTTAACAATTGGTTTGACAACTAATTGAATATATGTAGATATAACGGGTCTCAATGATGATTACGAGGTGTACGAGGGTCTAAGTGTGTGTTCATATATGCGAGTCCAATTGTCATTCTCTTAAAAGCAAGAATTCAAAGCACACGTGTACCTACACTAGCGTGAGAATTTTTTGGAGTATTATATTCTACCCACATTAACAAAAATTTCTTCCCTAAAATTTAACATACATACAACTACGTTTTAATTGGGTGGTCTAGCGATTATAGGTATTGAGAGTGCAAGTGCACGTACTTATACACATACCCACCAAAATCATATAATTATTAACCACATACAACAATAGTTCGCACACTAAACAGACAAATCACATATATCAATTGTCACTACTTGCACAAATTAATAGATATATGCATATGGATGCAAATGGATGCATGAATGCTTTAAAAAATGTAAGGAAACACGTGCATATGTATGTATGTGCATCGAAATTTTGAGTTATTACATTCTACCACCCCTACAAAAATTTTGTCTTTGAAATTCAATCATACCCACTATGTGGACCCTCTTACCCAAGAGTGTGTACAAGTGTCTATTAAGTTCGATGTATCGTAGGTTTGTCTGCACACAAGTTAGTGTAAATCACCTACTTGAGTTAAGGTTATCACACTCACAAACTCTTCTTGCTGCTTACATTAGCCAGGATGATCTTCTCTTGATCTTCTACATGTCACCTTACAAGTCCTCTATATCCAACACAGTCATACCGGGTGTTAACAAAATCTTTAACGTAAGAGCCACACATGAGTGGTGAGTACACAAAAGGGTGCACCTTGTCAAGACGAGGGTATGTGGTGGGCCACACATGTCGTCAGGATCCGATCATGCAAGGCAAACACTTTAACTTAAGCCCATGATATTCCAAATCAAAAAAAAAAAAAAAAAAAAAAGAAGAGAAAAGAAAAGAAAAGAACATAATTTTATAGTATTGCTGGAGCCGGTAGCTTCACAAGTCACTGTAGAATAATACAAGTGCCCGGCAGGTCAGTATTGCATCCAGCCGTGCATTGCGTTGTCATGTGGGTCATCATGTAAATTTGAAGGTTTTTATGGTGGTCCATTATTTTATTTTTTGTCCACTATGTAACCCTTGCACTATATGATGAGCTCCATGACAATGGATGACTAAAAAAATCAGGCCCATACAATTATTAGGTGGGCCACAAATCTGGAAAACAATCGACTACCATCCATAAATATCCAAATGTACGTTGTCCACATGATCATCACATGGGCATGATTTTTTGGGCATTCAACTTTCACATGGGACCCTCCAGGAAGGGCTAATGTTACACACATTCCTGTGGCCCACATGAGAAGTCCTTGTAGAGTAACATATTCAACGGCTCTCTTTTTAGCTGATACAGTATACTCGAAAGCATATTCTTTTTGGGGAATTACATGGAGAGCAGATTGTTTGAGGAAGTGTATGGTTGTGTGGGGTTAACAGTGATGTCCACGACAAATCCACTCCGTCCATCTGTTTTGAAAGACCACAATAAGGCAGTCCTGTCTTGGCTCCAAGTAGGAAAATCCTACTCGGAATCTTTTTATTGGTTCACGTCATCACATAGGTCTGCAACCATGACACATCCTTAGTGCAACCTGATCCGACGCCTGCAAAAGCCTTTCGGAAGTTCCTACATGCTAGTGATCTAGGAGGGGCCTACTGTGATGTTTGTGAGAAATGCACGCTGCCCAATTGATTTGTGAGCTCATTTTATGATGTGAGACCAAAGCGGATGACTTAAGTGGGCCGCACTAAAGCAAAAGGTGGGTAGGAAAATTTCTACCATTGAAACCTCTTTGGGTCCACAGTGATGTTTATATGCCATTCATACTGTTTATAATATCATTCCTACTGGATGAACTAAAAACACAAATATTAGCCTGATTCAAAACCTCTATGGCCATACGAATATTTCAACTGTGGACGTTCAATACTCACCCTTTTAGCCCACTTGAGTCTTGGATCAGTTTATTTTTTGTCCCACATCCTAAAATGAGCTCACAAAACGGTGGACTGCATGGATTTCTTGCAAACATCATGGTGGGCCCACCTCGATTCCCAGCTCAGGAGCTTCCAACAAAAAGCTGTCTGTGTTGAAATGTCAGTGTGATGTGGACTAATAAAAAGCCTATGTGATTTCCTGCTTCGCAGCCACAGAGGATCCGGGCTCGAATTCTAAAAACCAGAAATATCCAAAACTCCTGTGGGCCACACCAACAAAACAGTGGGAACAACAACGTCTGCCATTGAAACCTTTCCGGAGCTGACCATGATGTTTATACGCAATCCAAACCGTTGGTAGAATTATTTACACTCAGATAAACTGTAAAAACAAATACCATCCTGATACAAAAAATGATTTCACCGCCAAGCGTTCAATCCCCACTTTTTCGTGTGGTATGGCCCACATGGTGGTCAAGTGTGGTGTCATCATGTTCCTATTGCTATATAAGTGGGCACCACGTTCCGTGATCCAGACCGTTGATCTAATTGTACCCATTGCTTAATGTGGATGATCCGAACATCCAGACCAGAAGATAGATATCCATTGTTTGGGCTTTTTTGTTAGCCGTTGCAGTATTGTTTTTTCTCAACCATCTTTTCTAGGCCATTAATCTCAGGTCTAGGGAGGCTTTATCTTGGAGATTTTTTCAGAACCCTAGTCCACGCTACGGCTAAGATGAAGTGTCTGGGTTACTGAAGCATGGCAAGGCCCCATACATTTCGGTGCATCAGGAATGATTCACGTGATTGCGTATATTAGTTTTACACCATTTGAAAATGGTGGTGACTCTTCGAATGTAAAACCTGGCATGGTTGTACTGCTTTCAAGAGCTTCCAAATATCTGATCCAACTTTAGATGGATCATCAACTGAAAAATTGGACAGAAAATGATTTTAACCAACTGATTTTTCCCTTCGATTTTGGACCATTCATTATTTTGTTTGTAACCATTAATTTGATAGTTATTAACTGGATAGATAGGATTTCTTAATCAATCTTATGTTAGTTACATTCCCCATCTACAATGTGACCCACAATTTGGATGGTCTGGATGGATGTGCTTCAGTGCCACACGTGAGGACTAAGACTCACCACCATTTTCTTAAACGTTACAAAACTAACATAGGAGGCAATCTCATGAAAGAGGTGTTGTATGATACGCGCCGCATGTTGGCACAGTATACACGTGCTTTTAATAGAACAAATGGAGCCACGCTTCTGTAATCCAGACCATTGGTCTCTTGTTTTCCGAGCGTGGATGATCTACCTCTCAAAAATTATCATTGAAAGGAAAATCTAACCATCCAATTTATGACCTTCGGATAAACGGTCAAGAATAAAAACAAGACAACCGTCCACATTCAACTGAAAATAGTCTTAAGATCGACCGTCGGGATCATCCAATTTGATAGACTTTTGGGCTATTCTCCGTCCACTAGAAGATTCGAAAGAAAGACGGTTGGGATTGCCTGCAGGCCACGCATGATAGAGTACCATCTGAAAATGACCACTAGCTCCTGTCATTTTCATGAAACAGCGCGTTGGTGACTTTTGCCATCCAACGGCCGCCCAAAATATATTATTTTATTTTTTCTCTTTCTTTTCGGCCAGGCCGGTTCCACGCGGCTTCTCTGGATCCCCGGATTCACCGAGGTCGGTGGATCTCTGATTGTCTATATCCACGCCGTCCATCCGTTTATACAGATCATTTTAGGTTATGAGCCCAAAGTGCGGCAGATCCAAATCTCACGCGGACCATACCACAGTAACCAGTGGTGATTAAATCAGGGCCGTCGGAATGTTTATTTGTAGAGCTGCACACGAGCCGAACTAGCTCGAAAAGCTCTCGGCTTGGCCCGTTTAAGCTCGGCTTGGCTTGACTCGTCAGCCAGTTAGACCAAGCTCAAGATTAATTTTAAAAGCTTGTTTGAAAACGAGCCAAGCTCGAGCAAGAGAGAGCTTGGCTCGAAGCTTGTAGCTCGAAAAAAGGCTCGATAGCTCGAGCTCGTTTAATATATATATATATATATATATATATATATATATATATATATATATATATATATATATATATATATATATATATATATAACTAAAAAGTAAAAACCCTAAAACCGAACCTGACCCCACTCTTTTCATTTCCCCCTCTCCAAAATATAAAAATTTCTAGCTCGCCGCGCCCCCTGCTCAGTTGTCCATTCGGAGTCCGGCCGTCCTTCCTCCACCTCTCTCTCTCTCTCTCTCTCTCTCTCTCTCTCTCTCTGGCTTCCTTCCTCCACCCTCCACTCTAGCGGGCAGCTGAACGCCCGAGTCAGAAGACCGCACGGCCACACCTCACCCGAGCGACCAGGCATTTGCACGGCCCGCACGGCCGCACCACACTGCACCTGGCATTTGCCCCAGCGAGGCAGCGAGCGACCAGGTAGGGTTCGTTTTAATTTTTTTTTCTTATTTAGTTTTTTTTTTTTTTTTTTTTGAAATAGAGAATAGTATTGGGGTTTTTTTTTGTTGGGCCTTCGAATTCATTGAGGTAGCCGTCGGGTTGGGTTGGGTTGGGTTGGGTAAGGATTGGGTCGAGTCTCGAGTGGGTTGGGTTGGGTTGAGTTGGGTAGGGTAGGTTGGGTCGGTGGGTCGGGTAGGGTTGGGCTGAGTGGGTTGGGTCGGTGGGTCGGGTAGGGTTGGGTCGAGTGGGTCGGGTAGGGTTGGGCTGAGTCAGTGGGTTGAGTGGGTTGGGTAGGATTGGGCTGAGTGAGTGGGTCCAGTGGATTGGGTCGAGTGGGTAGTGTAGGGTTGAGTTAGTGGGTTGAGTTGGGTATTGATTAATGAATTGTTTATAATTGTTTAAATAGTTGTGATTTACTGATTTATGAATTGTTCATAATTGTTTAAATATTGTGAATTGGTTATATTTGTTTAAATAGTTATGAATTGTTTCCTATTGTTTAAATGATTATGATTTGTTGGGAATTGTTTATAATTGTTTAAATAGTTATGAATTGTTGCCTAATTAGTTATCTATTTAAACTTAGTTGCCTATTTAATTTAACAATTTATCCACCCGTTTAAGAATGCATGTAGAACTACATTGTATTATCCTAGAACTATAACTCTCATTATAGTTATTGGTTAATAATGTTTGTGCTATATGTATTCTTAAATTGTCCAGATCAATTATATCATGTACTTAAGTTGCTTGCACGTTTTACATACATTTGAAAATTCGATACGTCTCCTAATTTATTTTCCGAATATATGGTTCTATATTGATTGAATGCCTCGTCTGTGAATAACAGATGGTGTTGATGGCACCAAATCAATATAAAATTTTGCATATATTTGGAGAATTAGGAGAGATGCTGCCGAATTTTCGACTCGCATGTAAATCATGCGAGTACAGTACATGATATATTACTGAATGGGATAAAAAGTGGAACTAAATTCATAGAGACCCTGAGACATTAAAACTTTAGCCTTTAGGAAATGTCCGCATACAAATTAGAATGACATTGTTTTCTATTTTTCTAATTATAGATGACTAGTGAGGAAGTACTAAGTACCGTTGGTGCGTCAGCCACGTCTCCTCTACATGTAGAGGGAGATGATGAAAATGTCGGGTCTGCTCCGACTGGATCAACAATTAAAGTAAAGAAAAGATCATCTATTTGGGATGATTTCGACGAAGATACGAAAGGTGGTGAAACGAAAGTGATATGTAGGCATTGTAAGGCAGCGTTCAAAAAACATAAAGGCTCGGCAACAACACATTACGCTAGACATCTTTCACAGTGTCCTAAGCGACCAAGAACTGCGAAAGGAGGCCAGCAAATGCTTTCATTTTCTCCGTCCGTAGGTGATTCTCAAGCAAGTATTACGACGCATAAATTTGAGAAAGAGAAGGTTAAAAAGTTGATTGCTCGGTTAGTTATAGTCAAAGAAAAACCCTTCAGATTCGTCGAGAGCAAGTCATTCAACGAATTATGCAGATACCTTAATCCTAAAGTTGAAAAGATGTCACATACGACGGTGAAGAGAGAATGTATGAAGATGTATGAAGTTGAAAAAGCAAAGCTAAAAGAAGTGTTGAAATTGGTATCACGTATAAGTTTGACGTCAGATTTGTGAACGGCGTCGAATCAGAGGAAGGGGTACATGTCACTGATCGCACATTATGTAGATGCAAAATGGAAGATGTGTAAGTCAATCATAAATTTCTGTCATCATCCTCCCCCATAATGGCTGGGCAATTTCAGACCGCATTTATAATTGCCTTTTGGAATGGGGCATCGATGATAAGATTTCTGCCATAACATTAGACAATGCATCCGCAAATGATAGTACCATTTTTCACTTGCGAAATCAATTCAAGATGACCGAGAAGTTATTCTTTGGTGGAAGAATATTCCAGGTTCGATGCTGTGCACATATTCTAAATATAATTGTGCAAGAAGGGCTTAAATCAATTGACTCCACGATTGAGAATATAAGAGAGAGTATTAAATTTATAAGGGGGTCGCCTTCTAGACTTTGTATCTGGAATGAGATACTACACTGTTTGAATGTTAAGTCGCAGAAATCATTGAAATTAGATGTATGCACGCGATGAAATTTGACATTTGAAATGTTGGATTCTGCTATGGAGTTGAAAATTGCTTTTTCCGAATACAAGGCACGTGAAAAATCATACACCTGGTGCCCTACAGAAGATGATTGGATACGAGCAGAGCAAGTTCACAACTTTCTGAAGGCTTTTTATGAATCGACGAAGATTTTTTTCTGAAAATGAATACCCTACAACAAATCTATTTCTTCCATCACTTTGGAAGATTAAAGAAAGCCTAAATAGATTTGCCAGCACAGGTTCGAATTTTCTGCAGGCGATGGTTGAAGGCATGAAAGAAAAGTTTGATAAGTACTGGACTGAATGCCATTTGTTAATGGCGATGGCCGCTGTTCTTGACCCTTGAGGTAAGATTGCGATGCTTAGTTTCATGTTCAAGAAGATTTTTTCGGCTGAAAAAGCAGCAGTAGAAACCGCATGTGTTCGTGAAGCGGTCGTAGAATTGTACAACATATATGTTGCTAAAATGACAAAAGGACAAGACACAGATCAAGCTAAACAACCTCAAGCTGGTTGTAGCTCAAGTGCAGTTGGTTCTAATCCGTTCGATGAATTTTTATCGGCGTATGAGGAAGAAAAATTATCTGAGAATACCACTAAGTCAGAAATAGATTCATACCTCAGTGAATCTATTGTGAAGGTGGGGACCCAAGATTTTGATGTGTTAGATTGGTGGAAGGCAAGAAATCTTGAAGGAAAATACCATATCCTGTCGATAATGGCATGTGATATCTTATCTATTCCGATTACAACAGTGGTATCAGAATCAGTATTTGGCACGGGAAGTAGGGTTGTCAGCAAACATCGAAGCTCTCTTACATAAAAAACAATTGAAGCACTCATATGTACACAAGATTGGTTGCGGTCGATTTGGGGCGGTAGCAGTTTTGACGTTGATGATGAAGAGTAGGATGTCGTAAAGGGTAGGGCTGTAAATGGGTCAGCGGACCTGATGGGGTACCCAGACCCAACCCATTTAGACCCGACCCAGACCCAACCCATTTGTTAAATGGTACGGGTCTGGGTCCAAGAATAGACCCATTTGTTAAACGGGTCTGGGTCTAGTTTCCTTTATATTAGGCCCGACCCGACCCGACCCGACTCGACCCTACCCGAACCCATTTAGTAAGTGGGCGGGTTTGGTCTATGTTTCAAGGGACCTGTCCAGCCCAGACCCGTCCAGACCCGGTTTTAAGCCTTGTAAAATGCTTGCATACTTGATCCAGACCCGGACCCATTAGACCCGACCCCTTTATAAATGGGTCTAGGTGGATCTCCCTCTACCAGACCCGGACCCATTTATAAATGGGTCTAATGGGTTGACTCGAACCCGACCCGGACCCGCCCATTTAGTAAAAGGGTCTGGGTCTAAAATTTGGACCCAGACCCGTTTAGTAAATGGGCGGGTCTGGTTTTGGCTAAACCCGCCCCGAACCCGACCATTTACAGCCCTAGTCAAGGGTCTAGGAGAGATTATTCCTCTATCTGTTTAAAGAAGGTTCACTTTTCAATTTTCATATTATCTTTTAAAATGTTGAACAATTTTGTTTAAAGGTTATGAATTATGATTCGTGGAAGATATTATAGATTATATTATGACTTTTGAATTTACTAAATTACTGTTCTTCTAAATTCTAAACATATGTCATTCATATAATGTTTTCATCCATGTCATTAAATTTGTGTAATTCTATTTTTAGATTTATTGTTTTTTATTATTCAAAATATTTCTCTTACAACACTAAGGTGTGCAGCAATGTCTTCAGATGATTCATCCACTGACATCTGGGATTACGGTTTCCAAGTCCACTCCCCAGACTCTGGAAGAATGAAAATTCAATGCAATTTGTGTGGGGCCAGATTTGTGAACAAAACAAATCGGCTTAGACTACACTTATCATGTTGGGGGGAGATGCAAAACCGTGTCCCAAAGCATCTCGGGAGGTGCAAGAATTATTTCAAG
Source organism: Liriodendron chinense (assembly GCA_003013855.2). Classification (NCBI taxonomy): domain Eukaryota; kingdom Viridiplantae; phylum Streptophyta; class Magnoliopsida; order Magnoliales; family Magnoliaceae; genus Liriodendron; species Liriodendron chinense. Next base: position 4,066,588 of record ML058552.1, read on the forward strand.
CTCTCATAAACTCCAATAGGAAGTCTTCTACCGCATCTCCAAGACCGAATACAACTAGCCATAAGATATACCATGACAGGCCCGTTGTAATAGATGAAGAGTTTGAAATGGAGAAAGTGAAGAGAATCAGTAGGGAAGAGGAAGAGGAAAGGGAAGGTAGAATGAGGGCTATGGAGGCAGAACAAATAAAAATTGCCTTGAAGTTAAGTAAAAAAGAGGCAAATGCGTTTAGATATCAACGATGTCCTCCTTCTCGACAACATGACACTGAAGCAGGGTCGAGCACAGGAAGCAAGAAGCCATCGAAGTTTGTATCCAGACTCGCCTCGCTCTATAAGATAGTGGGTATTAAGTATAGATCAGGTCATAAAAAAAGTTTGAAAGAACTAGCTGAATCTATACAAGAACATGATGGAAAAGTCTCCCCACCTTCTGATTCAGGTGAGGATAATGAGCAACTTGGAGAAGATACCAACTCGGGCATGGATAGATCTGATGGAGGGGATGAGTATTATGGACATAGGCTTTCATCCTATGGAGTATTTTAAGATATTAAGGTTGGTACTTTGACTTTGTAGTCTACAAGTAGTTAAATACAATCACTAGTCACTAACTTTTAGTATATTTGTAATTGTTTTAGTTTGTAGTTATACACTCATATAAAAAAAAAAAGACAAAGCTCGGCTTGGCTCGATGAGCTCGATCGGCTTGGCTCGAACAAAGCTCAATCGGCTCGACCAGCAAGCCAAGCTCGAGCGGCTGTTTTGAGCCTGATGCTCAAGCCAAGCCAAACTCAAGCTCAATGGGCCACTGATCAAGCCAAGCTCAAGCTTTGTAAAGCTCAGCTTGAGCTCGGCTCGTGTGCAGCTCTATTTATTTGCCATCAGGAAGCTGATGGTAAGGTAAAAAAGCCATGGATGAATGATCACACAAATATCAGCCTGATCCAAAACTTTTGTTGTCCCCAACAAGTTTTTAATGGTCAATCACCACTGTTTCCTGCCATGTGGTACATCTGAAATTTCGATCTGATGCTGTTTTTTTTTTGTGGTAATATTCAAAAATGATCTTGGAAAAACTGATGGACGGTGTGGATATAAGACAAATACAACATGGTGGGGCCCACAGTCAGGGATCCACCGATGAATCCGGGGATCCACCGAAGCAGCGTCCGTTGGACACTGGAATTTTGTCCTAGTAGTTGTACGTGGGGCTCATCCTGATTGCTGTATGGCATCCAAACAGTCCAGCAGGATCAACCAACAATGAAAATGGGAAGCCCGAAAAATATTCCGATCTCAATATTAGGTGGGCCACCTAATGAATTTTGGGGGTTTTAGTTGGTCCTTCATTTTTTCTCCATGGCGTGGGCCACCTATTGAATTTTGGGGTTTTTAGGTGGTCGTTCATTTTTTTTCTCTATGGTGTTGTGAATGGTCAACCTGATTTTGATGGTAGGCGACCCTGGTTGACAGATTGGATGGAATACACTCACCAACGTGCCCCGCAAGCAGCTAGTTGCACAAAATTCTCACCTGCAACGGTTGCGGAGGAACTGGCTTCTTTGGCCGGTTTCAAAGGGAGCGAATTAGCTGTCACCCCGGTAACACCCACCCTGGTAACACCTTAGTGGGTGTTACCCCCACCGTGTGGGGCCTACCTTGATATATTTTTTGTATATCCATGTCGTTCATCTGTTGTTATGCCTAATTATAGGACAAGATCCAAAATTATAAGAAATACAAAAACTCAGGTGGACAATACCAATAGAAAGAGTGATGAATAATCATTAAAAGCATTTTGCGGGCTACAAAAGTTTTAGATCAAGCTGATCTCATCCAGACCTTCTTGACAACATGAATAGCTTTGATTGCAAATAAACATTACCAAAAGCTTACGATGGGCTCTTTGGAATTTTTAATGGTGGGCACTCAATCACAACTATTTCCAGTGGTATGGTCCACTTTGAGATTTGGATTTACATAATTTTTGGAAGACCATCCTAAAATGGGCTGGATAAACGGATGGATGGCGTGGATATACAAAATACTATCCAAGTAGGCCACCTGGTATGGGTAACACCCACTAAGTTGTTTCGCGGGATAACACCTAATTCAGGTAACACCTAATTCGCTTTCCCGTTTTCAACGGGGAACACCTAATTCAACGGGGAAGCGAATTAGGTGTTACCCCGGGAACAGCTTAGTGGGTGTTACACCTACCGTGTGGCCCACATGGACAATATTTTGTATATCCACGCCGTCCATCCATCCATTTATCCCGCCCATTTTAGGATGGTATTCCAAATTTTATGCAAATCCAAATCTCAAGTGGACCATACCACTAGAAATAGTGCTGATTGAGTGTCCATCATTAAAAATTCCAAAGAGCCCACCGTAAGGTTTTTGATAATTTTTTTTGCAATCCAAGCTCTTCATAATGTCAAGAAGGTCTAGATGAAGGGAAAATTTAAATATCAGATTGATCTAAAACTTTTGTGGCCCGCAAAATGATTTTAATGATTATTCATCACTCTTTCTATTGGTATGGTCCACATGAGATTTGGATATTCTTATAATTTTGGATCGCGTCCTAAAATTAGTCTTATCAACATATGGACGACATGGGTATACAAAAAATACATCAAGGTAGGCCCCACACAATAGGGGTAACAGGGTAACAGCTAATTCACTCCCATTTCAAAGTGCCCCACCTTTCTGATAAAGCCTACTCATGTTGGGAGAGGATTAGGTGCGACCTTGACTGTGGTGCCCACCTTAATGTACATGCCGTCCATCCGTTTTACCAGCTCATTTTAGGGCATAAGCCCAAAAATGAGGTAGATTCAAATCTCTGGTGGACCATTTTATGAACGACCAATTTAGGTATAATCATATCTATATTGTCACGAAAGATGTTTATAAGACGGTATTCTGTTGCCCAGGCAATAGGCACCTACTATTAGGTTGATACACCTTTCAAGTTGAAGAATGCGGTGCTATGTATCAAAGAACCATGAACACCATTTTTTATGAAATGATCAGCAAGTTTATAAAGGACTATATGGATGCTATTATAATCAAGTCAATCGACTTTAGTGATCATATCAAGTATTTAAGGAGGTCGTTTAAGCAAATAAGGTTGCATAATTAAAAATGAACCACCTCAAGTGTGCCTTCGAAGTCTTATCGAAAAACTTTTTAAGATTTCTAGTTCACCATAGAAGGATTAAGGTTGACTAAAGCAAGGTCTGAGCAATCCTTGAGGCACAATTGTCCAAAGAACAAGGAGTTATAAAGATTTATCAACAAATCAATTTTCATTGTTGATTTATCTCAAACTTGGCCAACAAGACTAGTATCTTCTCTTCGCTAATCAAGTTAAAAGCAGGAGAAGAATTCAAATGGGTGGAGAAATATTAGGTAGCCTTAAAACAAATCGAGTACTTGACAAAGCCATCGGTGCTCATAACACCACGAAAAGACCGTCCATTCTGGTTGTACATTTCACAGCTGAGAAATCAGTCAGCACGTTGCTCACCCAGGAAAATGATGACCGGAAGGAGCAATCAGTGTATTATCTCTCCCAAACTCTCCATGACACTAAACAACAGTATTCCTCTATTGAGAAACTAGTTTTATCCTCAGACACTATTTACTAACCAGTACAGTCTATGTCATTACTTTGACCAACCTAACAAAATATATACTGACACGGCTTATCCTTAAAGGTAGGATCAAAAATTGGATTTTAGTGCTATCTGAGTTTTGCTTTAACTATGTATCACAAAAGGCTGTGAAAGGTCTAGCCCTAGCAAATTTCTTAGCCGACCATCTCTCAGGGATAGACGATCAAATCCCCCTGGATATTCTCGAGATATATATGGCTCACTTAACTCCATGGAGGTGATATTTGGCAATTTACAAACTAACTGATTTTCAGGAGTCAGAATCATTATAATGTCCCCAAATGAAAGAATGGAAAAATATGCCTTTTAACTAGTGTTCAAGTGTACTAATAATCAGGTAGAATATGAGGCCTAGATTATCGAACTCAAAATATTGTCAAAACTCTAGGCAATTACCTTGGAAATAATCAGGGATTCCTAATTAGTGGTCAATCAGTGAGCAGGGACCTACAAATGTTCGAGTTGGGCTCTGATGCCGTATTATAGAGCAACAATCCAATTAATAGTAGAAGTTGATGATGTGGTCTTGAAATATGTTATGCGAGATCTAAATGCCAATGGAATTGAAATGACATAAATAACCATAGGACTATGGCTACCAGAAGAATAACTAAAAAACTACTCATGGTCTAGAGAAGATTGCTTCCATCCATCCAGCGAAAGAATTTTTCCATAGAGCTCTATTCCCTTGAAGTTTCTCAAGATGACTGGAGATTCCCAATCATCCAATATTTGATCAGGCCAATGTCAAAGCTGACAGATCTTGTGCCACATTATCTCCTCCTCGACAATGACCTTTATTGGAAGGGAGCTAACTGATGGGAAAACTGGCAGCGGAAAGCGGAAGTCGAAACGCGCAGAGTAATGCGAGATCAAACGAGAAACAATATGAAATCAATCACACACAAGCATTCACCACAAGAGAATCTGATTTTACGTGGAAAAACCCCTCAATGGGTAAAAAACCACGGCACAAAGCGATCCACTATGAATAACAGAAGATTAGAAAGATTGACAGCCCACAAGCAAGGAATAAACAGAGAAAACCCCAAGTTCTCTCTCACACACACCTCCCCCCTCTTCCTAACATGATTAGGAAACCTTGAACACCTTAGGATACTATCTAAATCCGAATTACCAGCCTTTAAATAGGCAAAAGACCCAAAATAGAAAAATCTTGTGCGCTACGGCGAGCTGCGCTAGAAATCCGCACACACTTCCGAACAGTCGGCCAATTCACCAAACAATCCAGAGAGTTAACGCCCGTCTCTGCGTCACTGCCGACCAGTCACCCGACCGGTCAGAGCCCCCTGCAGATCGATCGGCCGACCGGTCTAGGGCAACACAGAGACATGTCCAGGGGACCTCCACATGCATCAGGGCCACAACGTCAGACCGGTCGCCCAACCAGTATGAGCACCATGTCTGTGCACTAGTTTGAAGGCTACCCCAATACTAACAACCTTTTTTCAAATTGCTTAGGAAAAGGTAAAACAATGATTGTAATAGCAAAGTCCATGAAGGTATTTATAGAGCTCATCAGGCATGACAAAAAATACGATAGCTAATATGTTGACACAACTACTATTAGCTAACAATATTAAAAGACTATATGAAATATGCTAAAGGGTGTCAATCTTGTAAGAAGCGTGAACCACTCTAGCACGATCCAGGCATCATACTCCATCCCATAGTCAAATCATGGCCTTTTTGAGGATGCTCATCGACCGAATTGGAAGATATTTCCTTCGTCAAATCAGCATAGCTTCATAGTCTTTGCAGCTGATTACTTCACCAAATGGATTGAAATAAGATCAATGAAATGAGTGGGACATGTGGAAGTAATTGACTTCATAAAAGAGCACATTATTAATAGATTTGACATTTTAGAGATGATTACAATTGATAAGGGAACTACATTTTCCGGTAATTGGGTAAAGGCGTTCGTTGAAGCCTACAAATTCAAATTCCTTAATTTCACTCCATATTATGCTTAGGCCACTGGTCAGGCCGAGTTAACTAATAAAATTTTAAAGAGTATGCTAAAATGCATGGTGGAAGATAATCCCCGATCATGAAGTAAGACTTTGTTAAAAGTCCATCGAGGCTACCAGATGTCTCAAATGACTAATACTAGGGTAAATACATTCTCTTTAATCTATTGGCATTATGTCATTTTGCCCATGAAAATGAATGCTCTCTCTCTCTCTCTCTCTCTCTCTCTCTCTCTCTCTGGGTAGCTTTCCAGCATCAGCTTACTCCAAAAGAGTTCATAGAATCCATGATATAATTGAATTGGAGAAGCTAGATGAAATAAGACTACAAGCCCTGGATTCATTAAAAATTCATAAGGCTAAGGTGGCCAAGGCCTATAACAAAAGAGTGAAGGAAAATTCATTTAGCAAAGATACACTAGTATGGAAGACTATACTTCTTATCGGCAGAAACAGCCCCAAGTATGGAAAGTGCTCCTCGACTTAGAAAGGACCATTTAAAGTCAAAAGAGAATTATGTGGTGGTGCTTATTTATTAAAAAATCTTGATGGACAAGAAAGTAAGATGGCTATTAACGATTATTATTTAAAAAGACCATACTCTGTGGAATCCATGCAAAAAATAAGCTGAAACGATCGAAACATTGGCCGAATGAACATATAAAAGAGGCTCCTCAACGGCCAAGGGCTCGACCTTAAAGTATATGATTTACATCTAATATATATATATATATATATATATATATATATATATATATATATATATATATATATATATATATATATATATATATATATATATATATATATATATATATCTTTCATTACAAAAAGATTTGGTGGGATGACCTCCATTACAACCTCCAGATACTCAAAGTGTGCAAGAAGAAAGCCTTTATAAACAACATTATCTACTATCATCTCCTAATCCATCATATGGCAAAACAAGTTATTCTACTAAAAGCGGGCAGAAATTTTGATGCGTGTGCGTACACATGCATGCATGTACACTTACATTAATCTAAATACATACATAGATCCATTCATTCATCCATGCATCCATCGGCTTGTGCAAATTGTGACCATTAAGATGCGTGATCGATAAGTTTAGTGTGAACCATTAATTTATGTAATTATCAATTATATGATTTTGTATGCATATATGTATATATGTATATCTACACTTGCACTCTCACCTCTTACACTCATAAGACCACCCGTTTATTTATAAACCAGAATCTAACCATAGAACTTACCCTAAAGCAATTCCATCTTGATTCTCGACCTGTGTGTTAAAACCACTCCATTAGAACCTTCTAACTACATTAAAAATGTGCTCAAATAGATGGACCACTTGTACATCAAATTAGTGTAATTTAAATCATATAATCTCGGGTTACACCAACCTATAATAAACCCGTAAATTTAGAGTTCAATTCGCCTGTGTTTGACTCTCAATCTCCACCCTAGACTTGCATCACTAGTGACTGTTAAACCCACAACTTAGATCAGCCTTCTGAGATATGTGGTAATGTACCTAAATCGTCAACAATAATCTTATTGAGAAGATGGATCAATCCCTTAATTCTTACCCTAAATCAACATGTACAAATCCTCCAATTCTATCATTAACCATAGACCAGTCATTCATTAACCTTCGTGTTAACTCATATACTTGATCATTCACCAAATCAACCATGGAGATACCTAAGTATCCTTAGATATAACAATCTAACCATTCATATCATCATCAGACCTTCCCATCATAATGAACTTTTCCTGAGACTGTTTAAATCATACTTACACTTGTCCATCCTTAGATATAACAATCTAACCATTCATATCATCATCAGACCTTCCCATCATAATGAACTTTTCTTGAGACTGTTTAAATCATACTTACACTTGTCCATTCGTGAATTTAAATCATTAAATTATAAAACTGACCATATATCTATACCTTAGACACCCTGAAGACTCCATGGACTATCGATCTACGATTAGAGAAGCGATCTGACCATTAATTATAAATTCGACATTGTATAGCTATCTAATTTAGAATAGTTTATTGAAAACATTTTTCAACTATCCAACTTGGTTCATTAGATGGACTACCTAGCCACCTCTTGAACATATCACAACCTCCTATGATTAACCATCTCAACCACCCATTCTCTAAACGACCTATTCATCAAAACCATCCATTCATCAAAGAGTTCACTACAACTATCAACATCTATCAAACCCCAGTCGTTCGGTGTGCTTACCTAACCCATCAGGATCCCAATCTAGACCAACCAAGCTGTGGAGCCAATGATCCAAACCATTCATTAGGTGAACCCCAAGGAAGTTTCAATGGTATACATTTCCCTACATAATTTCCTCTCATGCGGCCCACTTAAGTTTTGGATCTGCCTCATTTTTAGCCCATGTCCTAACATGATTTAGCAAACTAGATGGATGGAGTGGATTTCTCATAACCATCACAGTGGACGCCACCTAACTCCCTGACACAAGAAGTCCCAGTACACCTGTCTGGACCAATAGTTGGAGAGTCATATGAGAATTGGTGCATCAACTACTGGTGGCGCATTAGCGAGCGCACCCGGTGGGACATGCACTTGTGTGACTTAGACTTATTCATACTGATCATGTGCACTTGTTTGGCTAAGCCAGCGCATTTGGTACAACAGTAAGCCAGGCTTCTTTTAAACTAAGCTAAGCGACCCAGCGCACCCGTTCTACACAACGAGCAGCTGGGGAGATGATGGGAAGACTTCCTATTTCTCCTATTTATGGGCCCCATTTGGGGTTGCGGGCCCATGCGCCGGATTCACTACCTAGGCCAAGTGCATGCCCATGAGCCTAGTGGATGTCCAATATGATGCATCATCATGTGGGCCCTACTTGTGGCTTAAACGGATTCAGTGCACCTTGATGCGATGGGACACACTTTTCTTTATTTTCATGTGTTGCTTTTCATCCTCCTGTTCGTTTCTCCATGTGGCAGTTCAACTTCTCTTGAATTATTCTGTCTTCTTGCGCATCATGTAAATTTGGACTCCAACAGCACGAAAACAACTTTTGCCACAAAACTGGCTCTTCAGTTCATCTTCACCAAAGTTTAGAAATCAATTTAGGCGTACAATATCAGTCACCACTAAAACCAATACATATTGGACAGTACGGGTCTTCTATGATCCATTTTGTCCAAATAAGATAGTTAAGATTTCTTGATTATTATAATGTTTAAGATATGCTCTTATCCTAATTTGTCCCACAATTTTGATAGTTCAAATGGTGTTAGTTGTTGATGTTGAAAATTGTCAACATATGATGAGGATGAAAATAGAGGTATCTGGCGATAAGCCTCCTGACAGATGGCGTAGATCACAACTGACAGACAACAAGCCTTCTGAAGGAAGGCATAGATCTGGGACCTGCAACCACAATGTGTCATGCTCCAAACCCGGGGACCGGGCTCACTAATTCCCGATCGCCGACCTTGGTGCCAACAGCCTCCGTAGTACCCCATTCTCGGCTCCTAGCTCTCAAGTGCCAGGTTCCGATCCTGGGATCCTACCAGGAGGATTTTCAGGGTAAAATTTTTCTTTTGTACAGGAGCGTAATCAAACCATAAAACATCATCAAATATCCACTAATAAGTTTGTTGAGTACAGTGCTGGAAAGGGAAATACAACATGAATCAGAAGTCCAAAATATCAGGTACATAAACCGCGCTCAACGCTGCTGATAGGCTCTAGTACCTGCAGTGTAAACAAACGCGCATGAGCTTCCTACGAAGCCCAGTAGAGTGCGTGTGTGCGCGTGTGATGCATATGACAAGTATACAGATATCAGAGTAAGCGAAAGTAGTAGAGGGCTGTAACGACCCGAGATTTTCGACTCTCGTGTATAACACGACGGTCGAATTCCCAAGTAAATCATGGACTAATTGATTTGTTAAAATAATAAAATATAGCATTCAATCACAATGACGGAAATAATTGTCATCTTATTCTATCAAACTTACTACGTCATCATCAATGTTTAAATAAGGGAACCAACCAATATCCATACTGAGTAATTAAAATACAAAACCATGTCTTCTCTTGAAGACTTATTACAATTCCATAAATGTATCAACTACTCAAAAGAAATATTTAATAAATGAAAACATTAACTAAGTTTCTCTAACATCGTCATCCGCCATGTGATTGTACGAACATCGAACTCGTTTCCTTAAAAATCGGGTTCAATACCTGGATCTTCACCTGCATCACCTAAATTGTGTTTGGGATAGCGTTAAACGCTATCATAGTGGGGAATATTTCCTCCAAGACAATCAATAATAATAATAACAGTACAGAGTAAACGTAAGCAGTATATTATCATTTAATCAAATCAAAACAACCAACTAAAAATCTTTGTTAATGCGATGCATGGAATGCATGCTCTGGCTAAGGCACCCTGGCTAGAATCACAATACATGAAGTGGGAGACTCCCTGTTACGACTTCATGCTAGCCACTAGTCACCAGAGGTTCCTGGGACACACAAGCCCATAGTTTTGCCCAACCACATGAGAAACGGGACGCTCATAGCCCAAATCTACACGTGACAGTGTACGGGAGAAGTAGGACGCTCTAGCCTATTCTCAATTCCGTACACCCACATGGAGCCAAGTGAATGCATGACTTTAGTTTCACCTTTATTTAAGTGTTTTCGCATACAACTAATTTAAATAAAACTCAATGGTCACTATGGGGAGTCGCAAGCAACCCAGCATAGGCCGACAGCACGAGATTAGTGTCCATAGCACCAACCCCGGCTCATGAGAATTTGTATACCATTAGTGTCCACTCATTGTCCCGTTTTATGATTTCATCATGTCCCAAAAAGCCAATGTTGTACATCATGACCAAATTCATTAAAATACCCATGTACTGTAAATGGATCAAATCAAGCATCATGTACATGTAAGGATCCATTAACAAGCAATCACTTCATTCTCTCAGTTAAGTCAAGATATATTCTTCCAGTCATGGACACCTCTCATGGGTTCCATCTCTCTATATCGAATAATTTTACCAACTTAGGGACAAAGAGTATACAATAATGGGATGTCCATATGATGATCTTATATACATATTTCATATCACAATATGAAAATCAATGTTACTTGTAATACATGGACTAGGAAAATAAGGGCATAGATTTCAAAAAAATAACACAAATACACATGCTTCTTAGTAAAAATTTAAACAAGGAATCACATCACCATACAATGATATTCATTACAAATCTCACATCGAACTTCATGTTATATGGATAAGAAATTCAAAACAAAATAACTTCACATGCCACAAAAGAAACTTATGATAATTATAATATTATTAATAAAAGGCTTGAAGGAAAATCCTCACCTTAGGATGGACTTAGAAGAAGAGAATTGTAGAAGATCTTAGCCGCTGGAAAAATTATGAGAAAGAACTCTCTTCTCTTCTCTCTCTCTCTCTCTCTCTCTCTCTCTCTCTCTCTCTCTCTCTTTCTCTAAGGCATGGAGGCTAGGGTTAAGAGAAGGATTTGGAGGTGCGTAGTAGAAATATGGAGAGGGATGTGCACGCGAGGTCTTGTGTAACAACCTCTTGAGGTGGGTTTCTCAAATCTCAATATTCGGATGATCTATGATCAATTCTAATCCGTTCATCTTATCAAGCTCGAAGAGTAGAGTCAGAATACGTAAATTTCTTGATGATCCACATTATAGATTGGCCGATCCTTGAAAATGGCCTAACGGGTGCTGAAATGGGCTAGATCTCAATTAACGGTCTACGCTTGATGATCAGGGCCCAAATTTTGGAAAAATATATGGTCATGATAGGCAAACAATTGTACAAAATTTAGTAGTTGATTGATGGTGAGAAATGCCTAGATCTGAAATTTCAATTTTTAGCGGAAAAGGAAGGTGCTGGCTTTGTGGTTCAACGGTGTAGGATTATAGATCGAGGTCCAAACTTTGTGTAAACTCGTAGTCATATGAGTATAATAAGTAGTCCAAATTTGAGAAGCGATTGATGGTGAGAAGTGGGTAAATTGAAAGGTTCAAATTTGAGAAGAGTTGGTAACTCGTTAATTTCTAGAATGGGATAACTTCACGCATAAGAAAGAGGCTTATCAAGGTGGGGCACTCAAACCACACTATTGGTCCATGATAAAGACGATCCAAGTCATTTATATGAAGAGAAATATTCGACTACGACTAATCATCTACTTTTCTCACTCGATGGACATGAAAATCAAGGGTTAAGGGGTTGATTTGACAATCGGACCACTTCTACTATGATTTAAGGGTTGAAATTTGATGTGTATGGTTAATATGTACCCAAAAGCTTAAATCCAGAGTTTTGCGTCAAAGTGATCGTCAGAAACTATAATACTTAAAAATGGCATCTTAACTTAAGTTTAACTAATGGCATTTTCGTAATTATCTAAAAAGTGCGTGATTTTTGAAATCTGATCTTTCTACGATGTTTATGGGATCATTCTAAGCAACTTTTGTAAAGGGTCCCCTATTGGATCTCCTACGGATGTCCCCCTATTCGCAAATCAACGGTAAATGTACGATAATTAAAAAAAAAATTAAAAATGAATTTTCAAAAAGTTTCAAATAAATCTCGAAAATCTGGGGCGTTACAAGGGCTAAGTTACTAAGTTTATGAATGCTATCAGCCATCCCAAGGCTATGCGATGCAAGGGCCTACATGGCCGAGTGTTACATGCTAGAGATGTAATGCAAACACGTCAATCCTCAACTGATCCACATATCAAAATAGTTATCATCTGGGACATCACCGGGGTCTAGTATACTCTAATATTGGCCGCCGCACATCGCGCGCGTAACCAAGCGAATAGAAAAGACCTCACTATCCGCCTCGTCAGTGGTATGCCAATGCCCACCCGGCTCGCCGATAGTGGACCCATTCCATGAGCTGGTCAACTCGACCTAGCTTACAGCCCACTTCACCCGGGCGAATAAGGTCACACCCCTTTCCAACCGACCTCGACACAGTGGGAGACGCGGCCTACTGGTATTTGGCACACGGGCGCTCATGTTATCCACTCGGTCTCGACGCTGGAGCATCCTACTGGTACCACAGGGTTTAGGGACTTTCACTCAAGGACATCCATAGTGCCTACGTACTAGAACAAGTTTCCGGTGTCCAATACTGCCAACCATGATGTGACTATGGTGGCCACCACCCTGATGCTGCTAGGGTGTGAAAGCGATCGTGACATACATAATGCGAAATGCATGAGTCATACAATCCAAGTCATGCACCAAACTTACGCATACTGCGCAATCATATGGGGCGACCCTGTCTCGCACGGGTCCCCTAAGTATAACAAGCCAACTAGCATATGCTATGGTTAATCATGATCCATAACAGGCATACAAATGATGCGTATGGGCATATGAATGAGCAGTGGTATTCATTATACTAAGCATGTTATCAGTGTGACATATCAAGCTAATCATACTAGCATGTTACCAAACATATCATGTAACATTGGCCTTAAAAGGCCCAATATATATATAGAGAGTGGGACCCGGACTGTGGGTCCCATTGGAAATGTAAAAGTCCTCGTGGCATAGCCCACTTGAGACCACATCGGCCCCATACTTGGGCCTGCACCTACAAGGTAGGTCGACAAAATGTATGTACGGCATGGATAAATCATATACATCATGGTGGAGCTAAAAGATACATCACGTTGGGACCCATAGGGTGGGCCACCTACTGGGCAGCGTGGTACCCATCTGGTCCCAATAAATTTTGAATCAAGCAGGTATTTGTGTTTTCTCCTTCATCCATATCCATGTGATCTTATGAACCGATTGGATAGCAAATAAACATCATTGTAGAACCTGAAAGGGTTTCGACATTTGAAATCATCATCCCCACTATGGCATGGTCCACTTGACATTAGGATATGCTTAAATTTTTGGGGCTAGCCACTTATGAATAGGTTGGGTGACAAATAAACATGATTGTAGGACGAAAAAGGTTTCAATGGTGGAGATCATTATTTCCACTGTTGAACCATGGCATGGCCCACTTGCCATTGGGATATGCTTAAATTTTTGGGCTTAGCCACTAAAGTGATCTGGGAAAAACATATGGAAGGAATAGATAAGGCACATATATTCTAGGTGGGCCCAACGAGTGGGGCCCATGGGGGTGACGTTAGGTGGGCCCAACGAGTGGGGCCCATGGGAGTGACGTCCAGAGACCACGCTGCTGGGCAGCAGCGTCCCCTGGACGCTGTCTGTCCAGCAAGCACATTTTTGTTATTTATTTATTTATTTATTTGTTATCTCAACAAGTGGGGCCCACAGAAGTTTCCGATCAAGCCGATATTTTTGTTTTTCCTTCTTCCATGCAGGTGTGAACTTATGAACAGGTTGGATCTCAAATAAACATCACGGTGGGCCATAAGAAGGTTTCAACGGTAGGGCCACTGTCCCTAATGTTTTCTGTGGTGGGGCCCCCTCGAGACTTGGATCTGACTCATTCTTGGGGTCATGCCCTAAAATGATCTCCCCAACTGGATGGACGGTGTGGATACAGCACATGCATCATGGTGGGACCCACGAGTGGGCCACCGACTGGCCGAGCCAGCGTGCAAGGACGCTGGTACGCCTAGCGTTAGAGGCTCTGCCTCCTCTTTCCGTTTTCTTTTCTTTTTTTTTATATCCATGCTTTTCATCGAGTGGGGCCCACATGGGTCTGATCCACTCCGTTCATTAGGTTCCCCATCTCATGGGGGACCCAATAAGCCCAATGTTGGGTATATAAATCAGTTTAGAAACATCAAAGTGGGCCGAAGAATTTCTGGCAGTAGAAGTCATTATTTCCACTGTTTTACACGGTGCGGTCCACTGCAGATTTGGATCGACGTCATATTTGGGCCCTGGCCCTAAAATGATCTGAGAAAACAGATGGACGGCGCGAATGGAACACAAACATCAAGGTGGGTCCCATGAGTGGGGACCCCAGTACGGCGTCCAAGTGACGCTGGACGTTCCAGCTTCAGAACGTCCAGACGCTGGACGTCCATTGTCCTTTTTTTTTTCTTTTTTTTTTATTCTGGGGTTATTTCCAGTGGGGCCCACATAGGTGTGATCCAATCCGTCCATCAGGTCCCCCAACTCGTGGGGAGCCCAGTAAGCCTAATATTGGGCGGCTGATTCGGTCCCCAAACATCACAGTGAGCCATGGAAGTTTCAATAGTGGACGTCCTTGCCTCCATTGTTTTCCATGGTGTGGTCCACCTGAGATCTGGATCTTCTTCATTTTTAGCGTCCAGCCCTAAAATGGGCTGGAGAAACAAACGGACGGTGTGGATCGAATACATACATCAAGGTGGGTCCCACGTGTGGGGACCTGTCCACGCCCAAAAGGGGCTGTAGCCCACGAGTTGCTGGGTAGCAGCGTCCCCTGGACGCTGACTGTCCAGCGGCCCCCCTTTCCTTCTCTTCTTATTTATTTATTTATTTATTTATTATTATTATTATTATTATTATAAGGTGGGTCCCATTCATGGATGATCCAGTCCATCCATCTCATTGCCCATCACAAGGTGGGCCCAAAAGAAAAGGAAAGTGGAAAGAAATTAAGAAAATGGACGGTTTTGTCCCTTGCACTCACCTTGATGGATGGACGGTTGGATTGGATCGGGATGACGATCGGATGATCCGGATGGTGTGGATGATGGTTGGGGCCCTCCAAGCTTGGATCTACACCCTCAATCTCTCTAATCTCTCTCTACTTCTCTCAAATCTCCCTCTTTCTCTCAAATCTTTCTCTTTCTCTCTCCTCTCAAATCTCTTTCTCTCTTCTCAAATCTCTTTCTTGCAAAATGGGAAGGTGAGGAAGCCTCCTCTCCCCTACGTATGGTATTGTATGGGGGGAGAGAGAGAGAAGGAATCATGGGGAGTGATGATGGTGCATGGGAGGGGTTGTGGGAGGTATGGGCTATAGTTGACTTTTGGAGGAGAGAGAGGGATAGGGGGTATGGGTAGAGTGATGGTGAGAATGATGGTGATGGATTAGATTGATATGACATGGTCTTGAAATTTGTGCAAGTGGGGCCCACGACACACGCACGTTGCGCGGCCCACCTCGGATTACGCGATTGATCATAACTTTCACACTGGGTATAGCAATGGGGCGTGCCGCGCGGCGTTGGAATCGCAGCGCCTACGCAGGTCGCCGGGGTATAGGTCTTGGGTCGATGCGGTACTAAAACAGGGTCGCGATCAAGGCTCGCTAATCTGATCCGTCTGGGATGTACCGGTACCGAAAATTAAGCGTATGGAGGGCAAATAAGGGTACGGGTCTTACACAATGGCAAAGTGAGGAGGCCACCAGTCATGCTGGCTAATGGCCCTCCGATGCTTAAGTCAATCAAGGAATCCAGAAATCTTAATGACCGATAGATTGTAGCAGATGCTGTATACCTAGGATGTAGATGGATCCCTCTATTTATAGAATCATCGGAGAGTTTGAGATAGAGTCGTATAAGAGCGTGATGCCCAAATTTTATGGGATAAAGCCTATCCCGTATGGATCTGGAGGACTGGATCTTAAGTTATACAAGATCAATCTGAAATTGCGTCGGGTAGTCTAACACGACACCCTATGCATACACGTGCGGAAGCTTAAAGAGCAACTAGAATTATGGCTAAACCTATAGGAGGGGGGTGATTAGGACCTTTTAAAACTCTTTTCACCTACTTAAACAATTCAACAAATTACGTAAGCGATTAACACTTCGGCTTCCAAGCCTAAGTGGGTCCAATCAAGAGACTAGCAAACGATAAGTGCAATCAGCAACCTAGTCTAAACAACTCATGTGAACTATAGAGGATGTATCAAGAAATGCTCAAGTCAACATGAGGTAGTGAAAGTACATCTTGTGAGTGTGGATGTGCCTATCGAGTGCCTAGCATGCATTCCTAACTAAGCATTCATAATTTACCAATTAAACACAATGCATAAAGAGAAATGTGCTCAAGAACAATCACAAACACAAGGATGTATAGTGGTTCGACTACTTGTCTACTCCACTCCTGATTCAAGTACTCAATCCCTTTGAGCACACCGGCATTCACTGGGGAGTTTAAATCTGGTTCCTCCCAACCAAGGTGTTTTAAATCGGATCCACCCAACCGGGGAGTTTATAGGTTCCTCCCAACCTACACGTTTGCACCCGTGTTGGTGGCTCCCCCTTGGAGACTTTGTTTAAGCCCGACAAACGTGCCAAGGAACGGCTAACGTCCCTAGATTTTAGGCCCAACTAATAAGCCAAGGATCGGCTAACGACCCTAGTTCGAGTTTATCAAACAAACTCTACACTCAACCCCCACAGGGAATTGAGTGGATGGACTCCTAACAAGACAACCTTACTTGTCGGATTGAGCCCCTTTGTAGCACTGCTTTGGGTTGCTTCTTCTCGCTCTCCCGTGCTTGAATCAGCTCCCCTTGTGCTTCCCCGATCTTTGACGCCGCTTGCTTTGCCAAGGCTTCAGCTCCAAGATCAGCTACCTTGCATGTGATGCTCCATTGGAGATGCCCAAGGTGCTAAGGAGGGTAGGTTTGAGATCTCTACAACTTATGGGAATGGGTTACCTAGAGAGTCTCACCTACAATGATCTCATCATAGAGTATTGGATAGGAATATGACTATCAAGATCAATCCAATCTCTAGAGATCAAAAGAGGGACAAGTGCATCTTTTTCTTGAGCTTTGAATGCTCCATATTTGTGACGAATCGCAAGGAAGATCACTTATTTGGGTTAGGAATAGGGCTCTTAATGATCTTCAACAATGCTGACTCCTATCTCCTCAAAAACCCCTCTATTAGCTCAAAAACAAATCCCCCTCTTTAAATAGATTTTATTCCAACGGTAAAAAAACGAGCAGATTCGCGCATCTCTGATTGATCGAAAAAAGGGTCCAACTGATCGGAGACCAGTCGATTGATCGGAAATCTATCCAGTGAAGTCTCTGGAAGATTTTTCGATTGATCAGAACACTATCCGATTGATCGAACGGAGCCCTTCCGATGGATCGGAAGACTGTCCGATTGATCGAAAATATGTCTAGTGGATTTTCGAAGTTTGCTGGAACAATTTCCGATTGATCGGAACTTCTGTCCGATTGATCGGAACTTCTGTCCGATTGATCGGAGTCCTATCGGAGCCAACGTCCGATTGATCAGAGATCAATCGAAAACTACTGTTTGAGCTGTGTTGATGACAGCAGCTTCCACCTCTTTAATTAGTCTAACTTATCATGTTTTTCATGGAGTTCTAAGACTAATGATGATGACTAAGGGTATACCTAGTTGGTCCAAGTCATCTAAGAGGTTATGGGTTAGGTTTTGGTCAAGGCAAGGCACACCAAGGCATCACTTTTACCTGTTTCTTCTTCCTTGATGTATCTAATCCGTCTTGAGTCTTGAGTCTTCGTCTTTGTTAAGCTCAACCGACACTAGACCCACTGACCTAAGTGATTGACAAACAAGGTGCACTAGTATGCCTCAGAAAAGTGCACTAACACAATCTCCCTCCTCTACGTCACTATAATAGTGGTGAGGAAAGTGTTCGAGTCTGAAGACGTTGGGTGGTGAACACAACATTTGGAAATGAAGGCATATAAGAGCATATTGCTCAGAACGGAGAGCTTTAACCGAGCGCAGTGCTTGGTGAAAATGGTCAGATATACCTGCTTTGATAAAACGACTGTCTTTCGGAGGCCTGAAGACTTGTATTGCTCGGGTGGTCATATAAGCATCGTGGTTAGGTTTGAAATGCTTTTAACCGAGCGCTAACGAAGGCTAAACATTACCACTACCGAGCACCCAGACCTTTTCGGGTGAGGCGCACATCGATGGCTATGCTCGATCCACGTCATGATTAGAGACTTTCTCAAATTTTCCTATAATAGCAGCCCCTTAAGTTTTATGTTCAGGAATTCTGAGCGCGAAACTTTATATAAATTAATGCGTAGCCATTGGGGTGCAGATATTGAAGCATTGCGCTCACACATGATTAGATGGAGAATGGAAAGGTCGTCACTTTTCACACGAAATGTCAGACGTCATTAATGCATTATACTATTTCGGAATGTCGGGGTGGACAGGGAGCGAACGCGTGTCCCATATTAAATGGGCGTGCCTTTTTTGCTTTCAAAATGAACAGGGAAATGCCATGCATTACTTCACCTTGTGGGGGTATGATTGTTATAAATCCCTATTTTCTTCTTCTTTAAGGCACTGAATTTCAAAATACTAAACCCTCTGTCTTTCTGAAAAAAATCATTCTTCCACCTTAGAAAAAATCGAAGCATGCGATTCACTGTCTGGGGTAAGTTACTTCTTCCTTCATCCCTTTCATTTCTTTGTTTTTCTTGATCTTCATCTATGGCCGAATCGGACTCAGAGGTTGTTCCTCTCAGAGATGATACTCCTTATTCAATTTCTTCAAATACCCTCCACCGAATGCAAAGCAAATCTTCAACCTCAAGGGAGGTTTTTGCACAGAAAATTATTCATTTACCCTCACAAAGAGGAAATTAGAGAAAATTTGGGCCAAGTATTCATCATGAAATCTGTAATCATGAGGGCTCCCAAGGAAGGTGAATTCGCCCATCTGCCACCAATGGGAGAGGTAGCGATATATAAATATCTCTTTCCCATCGGTTTTAAGCTTCCCTTACATCTGATGGTAAGGGAAGTACTAATTAAATTCAATCTTTCCCCCAACCAGCTTATGTTGAATGGGTGGAGGGTGTTATTTGGCACCTATGTCCTTTGGAAGGAAGTTGGCAATGACGAACTTAGCCTTGATCCATTTATCAGGCTATTCAGTCTGAGAAAAAATTCCAACTACAATGGATCGTATTGCCTATCCCATTGGTACGGAAAGAACTTCATACTTGGGAACCCCATTATAAACAAACATTAGAAGACCGAGTGGTTCTTTGCTTCTGGATCCTCGAAATTCGAGAACGAAATTCCCCGAGAGTAGGACTCGGTTCCTCTGGCTTTCCACCAGGTGAGATTAATCCTGGAAATCTTCCTTGTAAATATTACATTTGTGCTCGATCTTAATTCCTTGACGTGCTTATTTTTCAGGCTTGACGCATGAGAAGACTGACCTAAAAGCGGTATCTTCTAAAAACTTGTGAAGATGAAGAAAGCGAGTGAAGACGCTCGAGACATCAAAGTTTTGCTGCACCCTTCCGTTCTCTACAGAATCAGAGTCATTCCCTGTCTTCCTGGTAGTTATCTGAAATCTCTTGTCTTTATAATGATTAATCCTTATCCATTTTCTGACATGAAAGTTGGCATTTGCAGAAATGACAAGTGAAGGCACTGGGAAAAAATGTGATCTTCTTCTTCCCTGAAGGGAAAAAGTCCGAAGAGACAGAAGAAGAATGGATCCTAATCTGGGCAACCATCTGCCCAAACTGCTAGAGTGCCGACCGCACCCTCTCAACCTACTTAGGTCCTGAGTGCTCCTGCCCAGCCCTGAGCAGGCCAAACTTCTCATCCTACGGCTGAGCCCTCAGCTGCTCGGCCTCTAACCGCCCCCCAACAAGATGCCCCGCTAACAATTGCTCCTTGTTGGGAAGGATCAAGACATGGGTCCTCTTCTTCCATACCAAAAGAGCAAGAAAGGGCTTTAGTACTCGCCCCCACACCTGGATATTCAGACAACTTCACAGTTCTGGGCCATCTGGTTTGGATTTGTAAGTATTTATTTGATAGAGTGGGGCCCAACATATTGGAGCCTGTAAGTAGGGCCTAAAGATGTCGTAGAACGTGCGGTAATGAGGAGCATTCAGGTAAAAGATCTCGAATTTTTGCTTGATTGACAATTTGTTTGTTCCTGACTTCACTTTACTATTTATTATTGATCACACCCAGGGACTGGATGCGATCTTGAAAACTCGTCGGGATATTCACGACACCCGACAACTTCTCATCGAAGGGAGGTGGGCGATTGTTGAGGCTGAGGAGAAAATAAAAACCATGGAAACCAGCGATCGCGAAAAGGATAAGCTAATCTAGGCCTAGGATGGGCATATACAAGATCTGGAGGATGAAGTCCGGACCTCCATTGGTCAAGCTCAACAATTTCAGTCTCGACACGAGGCCTTGGAGTAGGAGCACCTTCAACTCAAGAAGTCCAGAGACGAGTTGGAGTCGGAGAACAATTCACTCCAGGCTAAGCTTGACCAACAGGCCGAGGACTGGAAGAAGGAGAAGGCGGCTCTGGAGGAAAAAATTGTGTCCTTGGAGGGACCTTAAGGAGGAAGGGCCAAAAGTCGTGGAAGCTTATAAGAAGTCTGACAAGAGTGCCGATGACCACTTCATGGCCTATGAGGCCGCATGTGCTTGGACCCACAAGGTGATTAAAAGGCTGCATCCTGACATAGACTTGTCAGGATTTGATAGCCTAGAGCTCAAAGTTGCTACAGAGGAAAAGAATGCCCCTGCAGTGACGGAAGTAACTACAACAGAGGGGCAAGAAGAGGTCAGCATAGAGATCTCCAGTCATGTTAAGACTCCTGTTCCACAGACCGAGGCCTCCGTCCCTAAAGCTCCTGAGGATGCAACTATTGTAATGCCTCTAGAAAAAAAGGCTTAAATATTTTTCTTTCTCCAGAATATATGTTGTATCTTTTCTTTAAATGAATGAAAGACTTTATTTTTTCCCCTCTTATGCATCTTTAGCTTTGTATGGGTGGTCATCGAATGACTTATGATTTGTGGTTTCATGTAGGAGTCTGTCTGGCAGACAATGCTTGGTCGAGGAATGCCATAGTTGGTTTTTTCCTACCTTAGGCAGCTTAAGTAGCCGACTAAGTCTTTGGACTTTATGCTGTTTAAGAGCAAAGTACTCAGCAGGGAAACATCACGTATTTCCCTTAGGGCCTCGTATCCTCTAGGGGTAAGGGCTATTGAGCATTTCAAATTTAGAATCCAGTGAGTAAAGAGAAGATAAAATTGTTGTTATTATCTTCGATTGGATGCAAAGGCCTGTTTACAGTTCCAACCATTTATAAGACGAATGACTTGGCCTTCCATAGTTTCGAGGTGGTAAGTGCCGGGTCGGATAACCTCTGTTATCTTGTAAGGCCCTTCCCAATTCTGCCTGAAGACTCATGGACCCGGGTCCTTAGTGCTCGGGATAACTCTGTGAAGGACGAGATCGTCGAGGCGGAGTGGTCTGGCTTTTACCCGGGAATTGAAATGACATGATACTCTTTGTTAATACCCTGCTGTTGAGCCTCTAATTTATACATATTCTAACCCTTATCATCGCACATTATGCATGGTTTACGTGTTTAAAGTCTAAACTAATACATGTTTTTGTATTTACAGGAATAAGATGGAGATTTCACTAATTCAAGGCTTAAGAGAGCACTTTACATATATTGAAGATCAAGGAACCAAATGCTAAAGGATGAAGGAAAGAAGCAAAAAGAAGAGGAAAAGAAAAGAAGAAGACTCACCCTGGCCGATTGATCGGTTGGCCTGACCAATTGATCGCCAAGGTGGTCAATTGATCTATTGGCCTAACCGATTGATCAGTTGCACTGCATACATCACTGGACAAAAGGATGGACCAACGATTCATCGCTCAGCCCTGGCGACCAATTGCCCAAATTCAGGATTTTATGCTGAAGTCTCTGGACACTTTTTGTCTCTTTCGATCCATCTCCCAGCACCACCGATTGATCGCTCAGCGCAAGCGATCAATCGCTCAGCTCCAGAGATCAATCGCCCAAATCATTAAAATTCCTGGAATTTCTGCTGAACTCTCTGGACACTTTTTGGCCTGTACGATCCATCGCTCACCACCTACGATCCATCGCCCAGCACAAGCGATCAATCGACCACCCCAGTCGATCAATCACCCGTGCGGCCAAGTCCAGAAACTTCTATTTCTGGTCCAATTTTCTTTGCACAATTGCATAAGCTTACACGAATTCTGAAATATTCTGCAATGCTGAGGCTAGAAGGCTATAAAAGAACTCTAATTCGATTTAAAGGCATCCTAAAAGGGATCAGAAGTCATAGAAGTCGAAGGAAAGCTCCATGAAGAGTCTGCAATTCTGGTTTTTCTAGTTTTAATGTTTTTCTTTAGTTTTTCTTTTAATTCTAGTTATAGTATGACAATGCTCGGCTAGAACCTCTTAGCTAGGGCTGAGAGGTGAAGCTTGTAGCTAATTTCATGTTTAATTCAGTTTAATTCAAGTACCTTTACTTCAAGTTGGATTTTTTGAATGTTCTAGTTTGAATAAAGTTGATATTTTTAGAAGTCTTATGAGAGTTCATGTGCTTCGGACATGGATTCCTTGCAATTCTCTGAGATTATCATGTTTGGCTTGATTAGATTCGAATTATGGTAACCCTTGAGTATGCCATAGTCCATAGGCATTGCTGTTACTCCGAAGGCCATGATTTTGAATGCTATGCACTTGAATATGACTAGAACTTGAATTCCTAGAACTTGAATTCCTAACTTAAGTGGGATTGAATGTGCTTCATTGCTTTATCTTTCAATTAGATGAGAGATAGAACTTCGAATCTAGTTGTGTTTTATGCTTGGATTGAATGGATTAACATGAGATTGCTATGAGTGGATCCTTCAGGCCTTAGTCTCCCTTCTCATATTAATAAGATTTTATTGTTTAAGTTACTGTTTTGTTTAAGTTCATACAATTGAAATCTTAAATTATTTTAATCAAAGTTGTTGGAATACTTTAGAGTTGTTTACATAATTCCCTGTGGATTGAGCCTCGGTCTTATCGAGATTTATTACTACATCGTAGCCTTGCACTATAGACAAGCGAACAAGTTTTTGGCACCGTTGCCGAGGAACTTTAGATAAATGGTTTTAAATTATTTTAGTGGATGTAGAAGTAGATAGTTTCTCTGATTTTTCTTAGGACTAACAAGTTTTTATATTTTGTAGAAACTCTTCTTTAGTTCAAGCGAATCGAGTACTTCCATTCTAACCTAGCACTTTTTCAGATTTTTAGTTTCAGATTTATATTTATTTCTGAATTTTTAGGACTTAAGATTAGATTAGATCTTTGTGGTTTATGTCCCGTTGGGAACGTGGCCACAACAGTCGTCTCCAATCCGAAGGTGGTTTAGTTGGACCACTCTCCGTTCATAGATGAGTCCAAAAGTCTATAAAACATCGTGAAAATTTGGGAAGTATGGATCAAATTTTATTAGGGAATCCTCTCCACCCTACTCCAACCACAAATGCAAATCATGAAGGAGTAGGAGAGAATGAGGTGCACAATGCTCCTCCAATGAGATCTTTACAAGATTACCTACAACCGGCTCGTACAACAACACCTGCATGTGTGATTCTCCCAACAACCTGGGGAAACATCGATATAAAGCCGGGTGTAATTCAACTCTTACCAAAGTTCCATGGGCTAGACTCTGAGAGCCTATACCTATACTTAAAGGAATTTGAAGAAGTGGTGGCTACTTTGCAATATGCGAATGTCTCAGAAGATGCCATCAAACTTAAACTTTTTTCCTTTTCATTGAAAGAAAGAGCCAAGAGTTGGCTCCACTCTCTTATACCACACTCAATAGGGTCATGGAATAAGATGACTTGGGAATTCTTGAAAAAGTTCTTCCCGGCTCATAAAATGAATACCATTCAAAGAGCTATAATGAATTTTTCAGTTACAAAGAATGAATCATTCTTCCAATGTTGGGAAAGTTTTAAGGATTTCCTACTTACTTGCCCACATCATGGCTACGAAAGATGGTGAATTATAAACTTCTTCAATGATGGATTAAGTTCCAACATGCACCAATTCATAGAAATGATGTGCAACGGTGAGTTTATAAGAAAAAATTCAGATGAAGCTTGGAGTTATTTGGATATGTTGGCCGAAAATGCCCAATCATGGGATACCTCGGACAAATCTAGTAATCTCAAGCCTCCTCAACGAAAGGAAAAAGGAGTCATCTACATTCTTAAAGAAGAAGATGATGTTAATGCAATGCTAGCTAACCTCACAAGGAAAGTCGAGGCTATGGAACTTAGCAAGAGTGAAGTTACGAAGCCCACTGAAGCTATTGAAAACATATGTGGAATTTGTGCCACTGATATACACGCTATGCTAGATTGTCCTACAATTCCTGCGTTTCAAGAGGTGTTACAAGAACAAGCAAATGCCAAATATATATATCAACGGCCTTTCAATAGACCAGTAGATAACACGTATAACTCTACTTGGAAGAATCATCCTAACTTTAGTTGGAGAAATGGTCCTACAGCCAATCCTACCAACTCTCAAGGAGGGCCACCCATGCAAAACATGACCCCACCTCAATTCTCAATGGAGGATACCCTAAAGGCGTTTATGCAAGGGCAAACGCAAATCAATCAATCAAATCAGCAAATGTTCCAAGTGCTTAAAGTCTCGGTTAATGAGATTAAGGGACTCTTGAATGCTAGGGAAGGGACCTTTCTAGCCCAACCTCAGCCCAAAGCAAGTACATGAAGTAAGCATCCCTAATCTCCCCAACCAATATGTGGAGCAAGCCAAATCCATTACCACTCTTAGAAGTGGTAAGAAAATTGACAAATCTATTCCAGTGAAGGCCGACAAGCCTAATGATCCGGTAAATTTTGAGGATGAGGACGGATCTAACTTAGCCCCACAAGAAACGGAACGCGTTTATAAGCCCATAACACTATTCCCTTCGAGATTGGCTACTCCAAAATCTCTTCCAAACTCTCATGATATTTAAGAGATTTTCAAACAAGTCAAGATAAACATTCATTTGCTTGATGCCACTAAACAAATCCCCTCTTATGCCAAGTTTCTAAAGGACTTATGCACAACCAAATGCAAATATAATGTGCAACAAAAGGCCTTTTTGAATGAGCAAGTGAGTGTCATTCTCACTCAAAAGAACCCCCCCCCCCCCCCCCCCCCCCCCCCAAATTCAAGGATCTCGGTAGTCCCACAATTTTATGCATCATTGGTGACTACCGGATTGAATGTGCATTGCTAGACTTGGGGGCAAGTGTAAATTTAATCTCATACTCGGTATATGAGCAATTGGGTCTTGGTGAATTAAAACTCACCACAACCACGTTGCAACTCGCTGATAGATCCATCCGTGTACCGAGAGGGATTGTTGAGGATGTCTTGGTCTAAGTTGATAAATTCTACTATCCGGTAGATTTCATTGTTTTAGACACACAACTGGTATTGGATGCTAGCACTTAAATATCGGTGATTCTAGGCCGCCCCTTCCTTGCTACATCAAATGCAATAATAAATTGCCGAAATGAATTAATGCAATTGTCCTTTGGAAGCATGACATTAGAGGTGAATGTGTTCCACTTTGGCAAAAGTCATAGGGATGTTGACGATGATGAGCTCTTCGAGGTAAACATGCTCGAATCTTTTGAAGAAGAAGAACTTCTCCAACTTGAACTACTGAAAAGCTTGGAGACATACTTGGCACATTTCGAGGACTCAAAAGACCCCATCATTAGTGAAATTGTGCAAGCATTGAATATTGAGAAACCGGTAGTTGGTACTAGCCGGTGAAGGCCCCATTTTGAAAGATTGCCACCAACCACATCAAGGCCTCTACTGTTTAACATCAAACCGCTGAAGCTTGACCTTAAACCATTGACTGAAATATGTATATTTGGGTCAAGAAGAAACATTCCTGATTGTCATTGCCTCTCACCTAGGAAAAGACCAAGAGCTCAAGTTGATTGAGCTACTCAAAGAACATAGGAGAGTCATAGGTTAGACAATAGCGGACCTCAAGGGGATAGACTCTTCGGTTTGTACTCACCATATACACCTCGAGGAAAATGCAAAAATGACTAGACAACCTCAAAGAAGGCTAAATCCAAACATGATGGAGGTTGTCAAAGCTGAGGTGTTAAAACTACTAGATGTGGGTATCATCTACCCCATTTCGGATAGCCAATGGGTGTGTCCTACCCAAGTTGTCCCTAAGAAGTCCGGTATTACCATCATAGAAAGTGCCAACAATGAGCTTATACTGACTAGAGTGACCACCGGTTAGCGTATGTGCATAGATTATCGGAAGCTAAACATGGTCACTAGGAAGGACCACTTCCCTCTCCCATTCATGGATCAAATTTTGGAGAGCTTAGCGGGTCACTCCTATTATTGCTTCCTCGATGGCTATTCCGGTTACAACCAAATTGAGATAGCCTGGGAAGACCAAGAGAAGACCACCTTTACATGCCTGTTTGGAACCTTCGCATACCGAAGGATGCTATTCGAGCTATGTAATGCACCCGCCACATTCCAACGTTACATGTTGAGTATTTTCTCAGACATGGTGGGTGAATTTCTCAAAGTTTTCATGGACGATTTTTCTGTTTTTTTGTTGTACTTTTGAGGAGTGCCTTAATCACTTGAAGTTGGTCTTGACAAGGTGTGAGGAGAAGAACCTTATTTTAAACTGGGAGAAGTGTCATTTTATGGTACGAAGAGGAATAGTCCTTGGACATATCATCTCATCCAATGGAATAGAGGTAGACCGGGCTAAAATTGATATTATTTCCAATCTACCACCACCCAAGAGCATACGCGATGTGCGGTCCTTCGTTGGACACGTCGGTTTTTACAGAAGGTTCATAAAGGATTTCAATTATATCTCTATACCCTTTTGCAACCTTCTCCAAAAGGAGAACCAATTTGAGTGGAGTGCCGATTGTCAATTAGTTTTTTCAAAGCTAAAAGACATGTTGACAACCGCTCCTATCATGCAACCATTGGATTGGTCCATTCCTTTTGAGTTGATGTGCCATGCAAGCAATTATGCTATTGGGGCGGTGTTAGGGCAAAGGAAAGACAAGAAGCCCCACGTTATCTACTATGTGAGTAGGACCTTGAACCCCGCCCAAGTCAATTACTCGACTACGGAGAAGGAGTTCTTAACCATTATTTTTGCCTTGGATAAGTTCAGGGCGTACTTGATAGGATCCAAAGTCATAGTTTACATGGATCAGTGGTGCTGAAATACCTTCTTTCTAAGAAGGATGCTAAGCCTTGTTTACTTAGATGGATCCTACTCCTTCAAGAATTCGACTTAGAGATTAAGGATAAGAAAGGAGTAGAGAACATGGTGGCGGACCATCTATCTCGCCTAGTTTTACCATGTTCCATTGACGAGTCATCTATTGAGGACTCATTCCCTGATGAGCAACTCTTCGTTACTATGCATCCACCATGGTATGCTGATATTGCAAACTATCTTTCCACAGGTGCGATGCCGGCTCATTGAACTGCGTAGAATAAACGAAAATTTCTAAGAGAAGTGTACAGATTTTTCTGAGGTGAACCTTTACTTTTTAAATATTGCTCAGATCAAATAATTAGGAGATGTGTCCCTGATGATGAACATAATTCTATCATCTCCTTTTACCATGATCAAGCATGTGGGGGTCATTTTTTCGCCAAGAAAACCACTGCTAAAATTCTGCAGTGTGGATTTTATTAGCCCACTCTATTTAAGGATACCCACAAGTTTTGCAAAGCATGCGAGCCCTACCAAAAGCTAGGAGGGTTGTCTCATAGGAATATGATGCCTCTTGCCCCAATTCGGCATCTTGAAGTCTTCGATTGTTGGGGCATCGATTTCATGGGAACATTCCCCTCATCTTTTGTACATGTCTATATATTGCTCGCCGTAGACTATGTGTCCAAGTGGATAGAGGTTATTCCATGTAGAATCAACAATCATCGTACGGTTCTAAAGTTCCTTAAAGAAAATATATTATCTAGATTTGGAACGCCTCGAGCCATCATAAGTGATGGCGGTTCTCACTTTTGCAATAGGCCTTTAGAGGCCTTAATGAAGAAATACGGCATTAGACACCATACCACATCTTCAGAAAGTGAGTACCCCATACCACCCATAGACAAGTGGGCAAGCTGAAATTTTCAATCGAAAAATCAAACAAATTTTAGAAAAGACAGTGAGACCGGATCGCAAAGATTGGTCACAGAGATTAGACGATGCTCTTTGGGCTTACCGTACCGCTTACAAGACCCCCATTGGAATGTCCCCCTATAAACTTGTCTATGGGAAAGCTTGTTACTTGCCTGTGGAGATTGAACACAAAGCCTATTGGGCAATTCAGACATTGAACTTCGACATTGACAAGGCTCGCTCGCTTCGCAAACTTCAAATGAATGAGCTTAATGAAATCCGGAATGATGCGTATGAGAATTCGAGGATTTACAAGAGTAGGATGAAGGCCTTTCATGACAAACACATCTTTAAAAAATCTTTCCATGAAGGCCAGAAAGTACTCTTGTACAATTCTCGACTTCACATTTTTTCAAAAAAATTGAGATCTCGATGGACCGGCCCATATATTGTTAAAGAAATTTTTCCTCATGGGGCTGTCGAGATAGAGAATGCGGCAAATGGTAACTGTTTTAAAGTGAATAGACACCGCCTTAAACCATTTGTTGAAAAATTTGATTCAGAGGACATGTCCATCACTTTGAATGATCCTGTGTATCAGGATAATTGATCTCCTAGTCTGACGGAGGTATAGAGTAGATTAGGTTTAGTTGTTTTTCTGTTTTTAGATGCTTTAGTAGATTTTGATACTAGAGGTAGACTTACATAATCGACTCTCTCAGGTACTATAGTTCTCACTCTCTTATTTTACCATTGCTCTCATATTCATGCTCATTACATATCTTTTTGCATTGAGGAAAATGCAAGATTTGGTTTGGGGGTGAGATGAGATTCCTCATCTAGTAGTTTGTGGACATTTCGAGCAAAGTTGGTAGAAAATTTTTAATTTTTGAAACATCAAAACTCGTTTGGAAAACTTTGTTTTTATGCACTCGTATGAAAGAATGAAAGATGAACTGATATGATTTTGAAATCTCTAAAGTGATTTAAACATAATAGATTTATATGTGAATCCCCATATTTATTTGAGTGATAGAACACTTGAACAATTTTGAGTCTAGATCACATTACACAATTCTCATGATTCAAAGGGATTAGTAGATTGTGGATTGGTTAGAGTGAGATCCGAGGTGTTGAGGAACCAAGTCGGGTACTTTGTCCATCTTTGTCCATAGAAAAATAACGAAAGATATGGATTTCTAAAAATCCTATCTAATGTGTATGAAAAGAAAAAGAGGAAAGGAAATATGGGTATGATTGAAAAAATGGTGGAAATTTTTGAAAAGGGCTACCTATTACCAACCGGGTGATGGTCTACTCGTAACCAAAGCCGGAAATAGGATGTAGTGTGAAAGTCGTCGGAAGGACGGTAAGGCAAATTTCTGTCATAGGCAATTAGTTGATCTAGTACACCTCTGGATCTTTGTTTGGCTAAGTCATGAGGAAGGTAATCCTGTAAAGCTATGGGATGTATTTGCACAATGCACACTATACCTTACATGTTCGGATTTGTCTATTTATCAATAAATCGGTGGCGATTTTATGTAAACACTTATCATGTTTGGAAAATTTAAGACTTTAATTTCTTATCATGTAGTTTTTCTGAATTTTGCACTTATATATCTTAGAGTTTATAGAAGCATGGTTTCCAAGAGAGAGTTGAATTTTCAAAAAGGTGGATTATTTCACGCTTGTTTTGCTTGGGACTAGCAAAATGCTGGTTGGGGGGTGTGTTGAGCCTTTAATTTATACATATTCTAACCCTTATCATTGCACATTATGCATGGTTTACGTGTTTAAAGTCTCAACTAATATATGTTTTTGTGTTTACAGGAATAAGATGGAGATTTCACTAATTCAAGACTTAAGAGAGCACTTTAAATACATTGAAGTTAAGGAACCAAATGCCAAAGGATGAAGGAAAGAAGAAAAAAAGAAGAGGAAAAGAAAAGAAGAAGACTCACCCTGGCCGATTGATCGGTTAGCCTGATCGATTGATCGTCAGGGTGGTCAATTGATCTACTAGCCCAACCAATTGATCAGTTACACTACATACGTCACTAGATAGAAGGAAGGACCAGCGATTGATCGCTTAGCCCGGGCGATCAATCGCCCAAATTCAAGATTTTATGTTGAAGTCTCTAGACACTTTTTGTCCCTTCTGATCTATCGCCCAGCATCACCGATTGATCGCTCACCGGAAGTTATCAATCGCTCAACTCCAGAGATCAATCGCCCAAATCATTAAAATTCTGGAATTTCTGCTGAACTCTCTGGACACTTTTTGTCCTGTGCGATCCATCGCCCACCACCTACGATCCATCGCCCAGCACAAGTGATCAATCGACCACCCAAGTCGATCAATCACCAATGCGGCCAAGTCCAAAAACTTCTATTTTTGGTCCGATTTTCTCTGCGCAATTGCGTAACCTTACGCAAATTCTGAAATATTTTGCGATAATGAGGCTAGAATGCTATAAAAGGACTCCTCTAATTTGATCTAAAGGCATCCTAG
This sequence comes from Liriodendron chinense, assembly GCA_003013855.2. Classification (NCBI taxonomy): domain Eukaryota; kingdom Viridiplantae; phylum Streptophyta; class Magnoliopsida; order Magnoliales; family Magnoliaceae; genus Liriodendron; species Liriodendron chinense. The sequence continues at coordinate 4,097,839 of ML058552.1, forward strand.
AAGAGATCGGAAATCATAGAAGACGAAGGAAAGCTCCGTGAAGTGTCTGTAATTCTGATTTTTCTAGTTTTAATGTTTTTCTTTAGTTTTTCTTTTAATTTTAGTTGTAGTATGACAATGCTTGGCTAGAGCCTCTTAGCTAGGGCTGAGAGGTGAAGCTTGTAGCTAATTTCATGTTCAATTCAGTTTAATTCAAGTACCTTTACTTCAAGTTAGATTTTTTGAATGTTCTAGTTTGAATAAAATTGATATTTTTAGAAGTCTTATTAGAGTTCATGTGCTTTAGACATGGATTCCTTGCAATTCTCTGAGATTATCATGTTTGGCTTGATTATATTCGAATTATGGTAACCCTTGAGCATGCCATAGTCCATAGGCATGGCTGTTACTCCGAAGGCCATGATTTTGAATGCTATGCACTTGAATAGGACTAGAACTTGAATTCCTAACTTAAGTGGGATTGAATGTGCTTCATTGCTTTATCTTCCAACTAGATGAGAGATAGAACTTCGAATCTAGTTGTTTTTTTATGCTTGGATTGAATGGATTAACATGAGATTGCTATGAGTGGATCCTTCAGGCCTTAGTCTCCCTTCTCATATTAATAAGCTTTTATTGTTTAAGTTACTGTTTTGTTTAAGTTCATACAATTGAAATCCTACATTGTTTTAATCAAAGTTGCTGGAATACTTTAGAGTTGTTTATATAATTCCCTGTGGATCGACCTCAGTCTTACCGAGATTTATTACTACATCGCAGCCTTACACTTGAGGCGAGCGTACACCTGCTAATCGGAGCTATGCATCATCCCTTCGTTCTTCAAGCATATCCAATTGAAAATTCAACTGGATGGAAATGCTCTGTATAAAAAGATGGCATCCCAATTTCCACAGGGACCACCGCCTTAGCCCCAAAGGACAAAGAAAATGGAGCTTCACCTGTGGAAGTACGTGTGGTTATCCTATATGCCCACAAGACCTCGGGCAAACATTTTGGCCAGTCATCCTTAGGTTCTTCAAGCTTCATCTTCAGATGATGCTTGATGATTTTATTTATAGCTTTGACTTAGCCATTCGCCCAAGAATGGTAGGGCGCAATCATCACGTGACATATCTTCAAGTCTTTAGAGAGCTCTCTAAGTTTTTTGCTATCGAATTGACACCCATTATTGGTCACTATTGTGTGTGGGATTCCAAAACGATAGATGATTGATTTCCATATGAACTTGGTGACTTGCTTCTCTATGATTGTTGCCAGTGGCTCTGCCTTTGCCCACTTTGTGAAGTAGTCCACTGCCATAATGGTGAATTTCACTTGTCCATTTGCCAATGGCAAAGGGCCAAAGGCCAATGATATCGATTCCCCATTGAGCAAACGACCATGGACCTACCATAGGAGTGATATTCTCAGGAGCTTTCTAAGGAATTTTAGCAAAGCTCTGACATCTATCGCATTCCTTTAAAAAAATTTCCGCATCCGCTATCATCGTCGGCCAATAATAACCCTACCTAACTATGTTGTGGGCCATTGACCATCTAGCTAAATGATTGCCACATACTCCTCCATGAATTTCCCTGAGGACATAGTCAGCTTCTTCTGGGTGGAGACACCTTAGATGTGGCAATGAGTATCCTCATTTGTAAAGAGTTCCTTCCTTTAGAAAATACCTGGGAGCATGGAACTTTAGCTTTTGCACCTCCTTTTTATCTTCGGGTAAAAGTCCGTTTTGCAGATATTGGACTATTGGGTCCATCCATCATGGAGTCTGGTGGATTGGGAGAGCTTTAGTTGCTTTGCTCTACGTAATGTTCGGCTTGGCCAAATGTTCGATAGGAATTGACCGAGCGAGTTCTCCTTCTGAGGCCGAGCCCAACTTGGGGAGCGAGTCGGTCATCCTGTTTTGCTCCCTCGGGATTTGAAGAAGCTCATATCTTTTAAAACCCCTTAGCATTTCTAGGGAACCGTGCTCGGTATGTAACCATCTTGTCTTCCGTTGCTTCGAACTCGTCCGTAACTTGGTTTGGCACGAGCTGGGAATTGCTGTAAATTCGCAAATTGGGGGTGGCCATCGTCTTGGCCAAACGGAGCCTTGCTAAAAGTGCTTCGTAATCGGCTTCATTGTTTGATGCTTGAAAATCGAAATGGAGTTCATATTCAAACTTCAGCTTGTCAGGCAAGATTAAGATCAAACCAGCCTCACTTCCTTGGGAAGAGGCTGACCCATCCACAAATAAGGTCCATAGCGGATGGTCCTAAGCAGGATGTGCAGCTTACGGTGTAGGAACCTAAGACTGGTATAGAGAACAAGGGTATGTGAATTCCTCAATAAAGTCTGTTACGGCTCCACTCGCAGCTTGAAAAATGGCAGGCACTTGTTAGATGCCCTTGATAAAAATATGTTGAGAGACACCACTTGCCCTGCCAGTTGCTGAATGTCTTTTACTGTTTTTGGGGAACTCATATCGAGAAGGGCCTGGATCTTCTCTGGATTAGCTTCAATCCCACGCTATCCCACCATGAATCCAAGAAACTTACCAGAAGCGACTCCAAAGGCACACTTCATCGAGTTCAACTCCATCTTGTGTTTGCGCAGTATTTGAAACATTTCCTCAAGATCAGCTAGATGATCTTCCACTTTCATGCTCTTGACAAGCATATCGTCAACGCAGACCTCCATGCTCTTTCCAATCTGATCAGCGAACATTCTATTCACCAGGCGCTGGTAAGTAGCTCATGCGTTCTTAAGGCCGAAGGGCATGAATTTGTAACAATATAGGCCCTTGTCTGTGATGAATGAAGTATTCTCTCTATCCGACGGATGCATAACTATTTGGTTATAACCCGAGTATGCATCGATAAAGCTAAGGAGTGCATACCCGGACGTTGCATCAACGGGCTGATCAATTCTGGGCATAGGGAAGCTATCCTTTGGACATGCTTTATTCAGATCTATGTAATCAACACACATTCACCATTTGTTGTTAGCCTTCTTCACCAGGACCACATTTATGACCCACTCTAGATAATTTTCTTCCTTGATGAATCCAACCTTGAGGAGTTTGTCGACTTCTTCTTTGACTGTTATCTATCTTTCTTTATTAAAGGCGCGTCTTCTTTGTTGCATATGCTTGAACTTGGGGTCCACCTTGAACCGGTGGACAATGACATTGGGGTCGATACCAGGCATGTCCACGTGAAGACATCCTGGTGCTAGCTAAGGAACTCTATGAATTATACTTACATTACGGGTTCCAGGGCCAAGCCGACCTGCACATGTCTGGAGGAATTTTCAAGCAAGATCTGGACAGAGACCAAGTCTTCAGCTGGGGAACCTCTTCAGATGTCACCGTCTCTAGGGTCCAGAGGCGACCTGTCTTTGGAGCTAGGGCGCTGAGAAAGAACCTTCAACATCATTATAGGGGCCACGTGCTTTGCTTTTTACTTCTTAAGTACCATTTCGTAGCACGCACGCGCCTCAGCTTGATTTCCTTGGACCAAGCCTACCCCATTAAGTGTGGGAAACTTGATGCAGAGGTATCACAGAGTGAGGACTGCCTTAAGGTCGATCATGGATGGTCGGTCTAAAATAGCGTTATAGGTCGACTTGCGATCCATGACGAAGAAATTAACCATCAGATTGATTTTATTTGGAGACTCACCGAAGAAGACAAGGAGGTCGACACTTCCTTCTAGCTGGACCATTTTCCCTCCGAAATTTACTAGCGAAGTCTCGACTGGCTTCAAAAGACTCCTTGGTAAATTCATAGTGTCATAAGCAGACATGTATAAAATGTCATCCGAGCTTACAGTATTTAACATGATTCTATGAGTCTTGTGGTTTGAGATACTCAGTGTGACCATAATCGCATCGTCATGGGAAAAATGAATCTCCTTAGCGTCCTCTTTTGAAAAAGTGATGGGTTGATGTTCCAACCGAGGCTGTTTATCAGGTCTGACCGTTGATAGTACCGACTGAGGGGATCTTGAGCCTTTTTGGTATGAGCCTTACGGGCTCAGTTCGAATCTCCACCACCGCGAAGACCACCGAAGATTGTGTGAATTTCTCCGGCGGGCTCATATGGTTTGGGACATGATTCTGGTTGGCAGTCTTGCCGCTATTGCACTCTTTGCTGCCGAGGGTGATCTTGTTAACTTGGAGACCTGTCATGCTTCTGTAGACACCCCACCTTCGGCTACACTGTTGGTAGAGATAGCTGGTTGAATGGAGGACCATACCCCCAAATCCCAAGTCCAAACTCAGCCAAACTCACCCTTGTAAGCCCCATTCCATAGCCTAGTTCAAGCCTGAACCCAGTCAACCCAGTCCTAAACATCAGCCTGAAAAACTCCCCATAAGAAAAGCCAGTCAAAAAATCCTAAAAAAGTCAAACTCACTGAGTCAACCCACCGAGTCAACTCGCTGAGTCAACTCGTCGAGTCAAAACACCGAGTCAACCCGTCGAGTCAACCCGCTGAGTCAAATCACCAAGTCGACCCGCTGAGTCAACTCACTGAGTCAACCCACCGAGTCAAACAGCAGCCCCGAGGGAGCGACCGTACCTAGCTGGAAATCGAGGAACGGCCGTACGGGTGACCCATAGCAGGCCGCCCAAAAATAATTACGCAAAATGCCACTGCCCGCTGCTATAAATACCCCCCTCCCCTTCTCATTTCAGCATCCCTTCGAGTCCAGTGAAATTCTAGTCTGTTCCGAATCCCTCTCCAATCCTTAGCCCATTCCTCCACCAAGGAGAGCCCGAGTGAGGAGAGCCTAGCCCTGGTCCAGCCCAGCCTGACCACTGGTCCAAGTCTCCTAAGCCATCCAAGTCTTGATCCAGCCACTCGAAGCCAACCCTTGCGACACCTCCGTTCATCCAGCTACTCTTTTTCCAGCATCATCTCATTTGCATCTAGCATAAGTGCAACATTTACTTTTCTTCCAACCCCCCTGCTTCACTGCAAGCACCTTGATTCTTCAAGCACACTGCATATGTCTTAAATTAAGCACCTGTCAGTTCGAGCGTATGCTCTGGGCTTGCCCGTTGTTGGAACCTGCCCATCAGAAACTCTTACTGTTCAGACCTGCATTCATGCTTCACTACAAAGCACCTTGATTATTCAAGCACACTGCATTCGTCTTAAATTAAGCACCTGTCAGTTCGAGCGTATGCTCTGGGCTTGCCCGTTGTTGGAACCTGCCCATCAGAAACTCTTACTGTTCAGACCCGCATTCATGCATCATGTCATCCATGAGAATGTACGAGGATTAAAATAGACTTTCTAGTATTAGTTCGATTCTATGAAGTAGAGACCGTACTTCGGTACGGGCAGTGTGTGGGGTGCTTAACCTCTTCCCACCCTGTAACCGTGATCCCTTACCTTGAATCTCTGGCCGCAGATCAAAAGGAGTCATTTTAGAGGAAGGAATCTTCAAATCCCCTTCTCTAACGTTTCTACGGGGTCTAGCCGACTGTAGATTCGAAGTAATTGGCTAGTGGCGACTCTGATCTTATATAAACTCACTTAAACACATCCAGCTTAAACACGACAACCAAACAAAGCCCTCGAGAACGAGGCAAGCCAGTGGCACAAACGGCGATTCGCACTCACGCATCCTCCTCTCCTTCATTTCCGAAAAGGGGAAGGGACGAGAACGTCGTGTGAGAGCGCGGAAACGGCGAGGGTCCATAGAATGGCGACTCCACTGGGGATGAACTAGTCCCACTAGTCGTGATCCAACTTGAAAAACAGAATCCTTCCCGTACTTGAAAGTCACTAATCCTCATACAATCTCATCTGCATAGTATGCTACCCAAAACCCAAAACCAAAAAAATAGAAAATTCCAAAACCTAAAAAGAATAGAGTATAGTCCTCACCATTGCGCCTCCTCGGGCTCAACGTGTTTGGAGACAACTTCCCTACCGTAGCATAATCCACACTCGGGCTCGACAAGCCATGTCTGAACATGAAGAAGAAACTCATCTCCTCCCTGCTCTTGAGATGACCGAAGCGCAACCTCCAGCGCAACAGTCAATTGAGAATACGCCAATCATACAAGAGTTGGCACAAGGAGTGAGAGCAATGTAAGAAATGCTCTTGCAATTCATGCAAGCACAAGCCACCGCAGCAGCCAACAATCAAGTTGGCCCAGTTCAGCAGTCTCAGCAACCATGCCGGGTCCTTCCGGCCTCCAGTCCAAATCAAGCACAACCATCGGAGTCTGCCCAAGACTACCGACAGCAGCCATCTCAGCCCTTCGCTATGGGGCATCCTTCTCAATATCTTCCTGCGACGACAAGGCCATCTCAGAGCACTTCCGTTGCAGGAACATCCAGTCAGCTTCCAGTTAGTCTTGCAAACAATCATCTCAGTAGGTTTCAGCATGTCCCCGCCGATGGGACCCCTTTTCCTTCTCAGCATGTCCACGCCGATGGGACACCTTTTCAATTTCAGCACATCCCCGCCGAGGGGATTTCAATTCAATTTCCAGCAACAGGGACAGCACTGGCGAATGCCCACAATGGGGGTCAGTGTCAAGCCCACATCAATCAGCGGATAGTGGCGAATACCCAACAAGGGGGTCACTTCCCAGCATCTCAGCCTCCTGCAAACAGGAGCACTTTTCAATTCCAGCACATCCCCGCCGATGGGATTCCAGTTAATTTCCAGCAATCTTCAATTCAGCAAAATCCAGTTAATTTCCAGCAATCTTCAATTCAGCAAGCTCCAGTTAATTTCCAGCAATCTTCAATTCAGCAATCTCCAGTTAATTTCCAGCAAGTTCCAGTTCAACCTTCAGTACAATCTCCAGTTCAATTGCAATCCTTTCAAGCACAAGTTCATCAGAATCCAGTTCAGTCATCAAATCAATTTCAGCAACCTGCGGTTGCTTTTCAGCAAGCACATAGGGTCGAAGACATCGACCACTATGCCGAAGAAGAAAGTGCCTTACTCCAAGAGGCACCAGTCGCTCAAACAGATCATTCAGGACTGGACGAGTTGCGGGAGCAGTTCCAGATCTTGCAAAATCAGCTTCAGCGACAACAAGGAATCGATCTACCTTCGACCAAGTTCAGAGACTTGTGTCCTTTCCCAGATGCTCAAGTACCTCAAAACTTTGAGGTTCCAAAATTCAAAAGATACTACGGCAGCGGTTGTCCTACAGCACATCTCAAAGCCTTCTGTGGAGAGCTGAGTGCAATCTCAGGAAATGAAGGGGCCCTTATTCGCTTGTTCCAAAAATTTCTGAAGGGCAATGCCCTAGATTGGTACACTTCATTGGAGTGCCACCGCATCAGGACATGGGAACAACTTTCCCAGGCTTTCATCGACAGATTCGCGTATAATCTCAACATGGCACCCAGAAGAGACGACCTCGCAGCTCTCAGGCAAAAGAGTGATGAGACACTATCAGCTTATGTGGGACGTTGGCGAGCTATGGCAGCTCGAATGCGAACGCCTATCGACGACGAAGAACAAATCTCCATGATTGTTCATTCAACATATCCAGGCATATCCAGGTATCTCATCTCGCATCCATATGCGAATTTCTCACAATTGATCCGTGCTGGAGAGCAAGTCGAAGCAGGAATCCGTGCCGGGACAATCTCCCCATGGCCTCATCAAGCCACTCCAATCAAAAGGAACAGAGAGGAAGGAAGACCTATCGGGCACGGGAATGGAAACCGCAGTGGTTCTCCTCCCCGCCCAACAGAGGTAAACAACATCAACACCACTGCTCAAGGAAATCAACATGCTCCCCCACAGGGACGTCAACAGTGTCAGCAGAATCAAGTTCAGCATCAGCCTCAGCGGTATCAGCCACAACCGAATCCTCAGCCACAACCACCTCGACAACAGCAGCAGTTCAGAGGAAACGGTCAATACTCATATCAAAATAGGCAAAACTACAGGGAGTTCAGGAAATTTACTCCCCTCTCTCAACCACTCAGTCAAGTCATGGCTACGCTGGTACAGAAGTAGTTACTAACTCTAATGGCACCTCGGCCTCCGCCTCATCCTCTGCCACCAAACTACCGAGAAAATGAGTATTGTGCCTATCATCAAGGGTGTGGCCACACCACTGATCGATGCTATACCTTGAAGAATGCCATACAAGACCTGATTGATGACCGCAAGATCGTCATCTCGGTCCCTGGAACTTCTCCAGCAGCTTCCACCAACATCGTTCAGAATCCTCTGCCTCAGCATCCAACGAACCCCAGTTCGTCTCGTGGCCCTGCAGTCAATAGTATAGAAGAAGGGAACCATCTCGATCGCTTCTTCTCCCCTATCCAGTCCATTCATGCTTACACTTACGGGCCTACAAATCCTCCTCCAATCTTGCAAGGGGCAAGTCCCTTTCTTCCTTCAGTCTCCGAACCAGTAGCAATCGAAGGAGCGCTTGCATATGATGTACCAGTTGTTCAAGGGGCACCTTACAACCATTCATGCTAGGAACCAGTCATCTTGGAAGGAGCACAATCATACATCGAGCCCACATACGAACCTGTCGTCTTGCAAGGGGCAATTTCAGCACAAGAACACTCCAATCCGCAATGGAAGGATTATACTCATTAGTAGTAAGAACCTATTGTACTAGAAGGAGCTCCTCCAGTTGAGCCAGTCATATTGCAAGGGGCAAACCCCGGAGGCCGTGTCAATCACACTACGGCAGCTGGGACGAACAGAGAAACCCCCTGCCATATCAAGAGGACCAGCATTCATTCCATGGGAGCCTCCTACTCCAGGAACAGTCAAGCCAAGACCACGACCTTATGTGGTCTATGAAGACAAGCCTCGATATTACCCCTTCAACACAGGCAACAATGTAGTCCTCAAGGCAAAAGCTCCATACGAGGAAGATCTGGTACCCACACCAGCACCGTCGCAAGAACCGGTGATCCTAGAAGGCAAAGGTGAGGAAAGTTATAAAGAGGTCCCATGGCACTATCCAGAATGTGCGGAAGTAGGGAACATGAATCCCAACGGGCGTTGCATCCGAAGAGATAATCAGAACAGAGGAGATCCCAAAGGCGCTCTTTCAAGCCTCGGTAACAAAAATAAAGCCGCATACGATGTGACGACTCAGCTCAAGTCAATCCCTGCTCAAATCTCAGTATGGGAGCTACTCTACACATCTCGCATACACCGAGAAATGTTTGCCAAAACCTTGAGCGATGCTCACGTCTCCTCCGATACGGCACCAGAGATGATAGCATTGATGATTGGACAGCTCTTGGCTCCGCGTGCCATCACCTTCACAGATAATGAGTTGCCACCAGAAGGACGCGATCATGGGCGATCCCTCAACATAGCCTCACGATATAAAGACCTCTGTGTCCCGCTGGTCCTTATCGATAATGGCTCAAGCTTAAACGTCTGCCCACTCAAGACTGCGGAACGTCTGGGAATCAGTCCTTCTTCATTCCGACCCAGCACCATATGTGTCAGAGCATTCGACAACACCCGCCGATCAATGGAAGGGGAGGTCGACATAGAGGTACAGATAGGTCCAGAAATCTCTACCATCACATTCCAAATCCTGGATATATCAGCCTCTTTCAACATGTTGCTCGGGCGACCATGGCTGCACAAGGTTGGAGCTGTGCCATCAACCCTGCATCAACGAGTGAAGTACATCTGTGAAAATCAAGTGATCTCTATTCATGCAGAGAAGGAACTCATCATTCCTTCCAATACTGCTGCCACTGAACTAGACATCCCTGTCATCGATATCCAGCACTCTGAAGAAGACATCCCGTTTCATAGTTTCGAATTCGAGACTGTGAACTCTATCCCCAATCCAGAACCGATAAGGGTGGACCGTGTCTTTTCACCAGCAGAACGTCTGAGTCTCAAATACCGAATGAAGAATCATTTCAAGTCTAGAAAGGTACTGCTGGTATATAACCAACGCAAATGGGGACTCGAATACAAGACAGTCTTCATGGACAAAAGAAGGAAGAAATTTCGGTGCTCACCCATCCAGTTCGTCAAGCCAGGAGAACCTTGCAAAGATACAGGAGGGAATCAACCAACTGCACTACACAAAGGCCTCCCGATGAGCCTAGTTTGGGCCACGTGGCCCCCCATTCGATGGGATCAGATTCTCGAACCATCTAAGCCTTCAGAAGAAGAAGGGAATGATGAAGACGAAGAAGGAAGTCAAACATAGCAGCTTCAGGACCAGGTTACTCTGATACCTGCTCCCAACCAGGGGCCCACTTCAGCATCAATCAACCAGGGGCACAACCTGCCCACTTCAATTCCAGCCAGTCAGGGACACAACTTGCCCATCTCAGCACCAATCAGCAAGGGGCACGACTTGCCCATCTCTGCAAAGTCAACATCATCAATCATCAGCCAGGGTCAGAAGCAGCCCTTCCATTGGACCAAGAAAGGGAAGTGGCCAGCCCTGGATTGGTCCGATGTCCAGATTCCAAACTTGTGTCTCACTGTGGAACCAGATGGACTGCAATGCGAGGTAAGTGACCCGGGAGGGACTGAGTATGACTCAGATCTCAAACCCGACCAGCAAGAAATCATGGTCATTGGGCCAAACTGTGATTCTTCGCCCAAATCATCAACCCCCACCTCTTCAGGGGAGGAAGTGTGGGGTCCTGAATGGTCATCCGTTCCCCTAACTTTTGAATCAGCCAAAGAGCCATCTGAGGGCTCTGGCTTAAAAAAATGCCTGTTTAAGCAGCGACCGGAACTTTGGAACAAGTTGGGCTCAATCATGGTCTGCAATGCCCACTTGTTCAAAGTCCCATGAATTTTGAAAATCCAAAAAAATTAAAAACTTTCAAAAGCCAAAAACATCTAGCATTTCTATTTCAGAAAAAATCTCAAAAACCAAAAAACATTTCTTTTCCTGCATTCAATAGTGTGCCAAGTTCGTCTAAAGAGTCACATGAGTTTGAAGTCGAATCATATGATTTCGACATCGAATTAGACTTCGAGCTCATGGGTCTAGACGAAGCTCGGGACAAGGAAGATGATGATCCAGCTCCCGAACTTGAGGATCTCCTCAAAAAGTTCTAATCTAAAGCCAATGTTGTAGCCGATGATTTCGAGATAGTAAACTTGGGGACACCTGAGATCCCTAGGGAAGTACGCATTGGAAAATCGTTGCCACCTGAGATGAAACAGAAAATGATAGAGTTCCTAACTCCAAGATTGTCCAACTTCGCGTTCTCATATGAAGACATGCCGGGGCTCGATGAAGAGCTCGTTGTACACCATCTGCCAACCAAGGCAGATATGAAGCCAGTAAAGTAAAAACTTCGAAGAATGAAGCCAGAATGGGCTTTGAAAGTCCGAGATGAAGTCATCAAGCAGTACAACGCGGGATTCTTGGTAGTCTCCAACTACCCTGAATGGCTCGCCAACATCGTACCAATATCGAAGAAGGATGGCAAGGTTCGAATGTGCATCGACTTCCGAGATCTCAACAAAGCCAGTCCTAAAGATGACTTCCCTTTGCCACATATCGACACTCTGGTCGACAACACTGTTGGATACAAGATCTTCTCATTCATGGACGGGTTCTCAGGTTACAATCAGATCAAGATGGCCGTCGAAGATCGCAAGAAGACATCATTTATCACTCCATGGGGAACCTTCTTTTACAAGGTGATGCCGTTCGGTCTGAAGAACGCAGGAGCAACATATCAGCGAGCAATGACAGCATTATTCCATGACATGATGAACAAAGAGCTTGAAGTATATATGGACGACATGATCGTCAAATCTCGCACAATTGAAGGACACTTTGAAGATCTGAAGAAGTTATTCGACAGATTAGAAAAGTACAAGCTCCGCCTCAACCCTCAGAAAGGTGTTTTCGGTGCAATGGGAGGAAAGCTCCTCGGCTTTATGGTGAGTGAGGATGGCATCAGGGTCGACGAGACCAAAACCAGAGCAATCATCGAGATGCCCCCTCCTAGAACAGAGAAGGAAATTCGTGGCTTCCTCGGTAAAATTCAATACATCAGTCGCTTCATCGCACAGCTCACACCTATTTGCGAGCCCATTTTCAAGCTCCTTCGGAAGAATGTTCCAAAAGAATGGAATGATGATTGCCAAGTCGCTTTCGATCGCATCAAGAAATATCTCATGAATCCTCCAGTCCTAGTGCCACCAACTCCTGGACGACCACTATTGTTATACATCTCGGTAGCAGCAGAAGCCATTGGCTGTGTCCTCGGCCAGCACGACGAGACCGGGAAGAAGGAACAAGCAATATATTATTTGAACGAAAAGTTCACTGACTACGAGACCAAGTATTCCCCGATCGAGAAGACCTGCCTCACCCTAGTCTGGGCAACTCAGCGACTCCGTCAATACATGATTGCATTCTCTATTCTCCTCCTCGCTCACATGGATCTGCTCAAGTACCTGTTCGAGAAGCCGGCACTCACTGGAAGGATAGCTAAATAGCAGCTACTCTTGTCTGAGTTCGACATCACCTATGTCACTCAGAAGGTAATCAAGGGACAGGCCCTCGCCGATCATCTTGCCGCCCACTCCCTCCTGGATTATCAACCGCTCAAGACATTCTTCCCTGATGAAGATCTCTTGTTTATTGAAGAAGAAGAAAAGAAAAGAGATGAGTGGACGTTATTCTTCGACAGCGCAGCAAATTCTAAAGGGAGTGGTATTGGAGCAATCCTCTACTCTCCAGATGACGTCCCTATTCCTATCTCGAGGCGCATAGCATTCAAGTGCACCAACAACATGGCAGAGTACGAAGCATGCATCGCTGGCTTAAGGGAAGCCATAATCTTGGGCGTCAAGAAGCTACGAGTATTTGGAGACTCACAGCTTATCATCAACCAGACCAAGGGCGAATGGAAAACCAAGGACGAGAAGTTGATACCATATCATGTGTATCTTGACAATCTGATCGAGGAGTTTAAAGAAGTCTCCTTCTCATACATGCCCAGAGCCAAGAACCAGTTTGCAGATGCTCTCGCCACACTTGCATCAATGCTCGAGATACCAAAAGGAGCTTCAGAATGGGAGCTCACAGTCGAAATTCAAGAAGAACCTGCTTTTTGCCTGTAAATAGAAGAAGCCGAAGCTGTCCCTGACAAACCCTGGTATGCCGACATCAAGCAATATCTCGAAACCCAGGAGTATCCAGAGTCAGCAACAGCAACAGATCGCCGAACCATTCAGCGTTTGGCCGGCCGGTTCACCATCAGTGGCGAAGTTCTTTACAAGCGATCCTATAATCACATCCTCCTTCGATGCGTCGATGAAACAGAAGCTGCAAAGATCATGAAAGAAATACACGAAGGAATCTGTGGCCCACACATGAATGGGCACATGATGGCAAAGAAGATTCTACGACTCGGCTACTATTGGCTCACCATGGAGACAGACTGTTGCCAGCACATCAGAAAATGCTTCAAGTGTCAGGAGCATGCGAATCAAATCCATGCCCCATCATCAGAGTTATACAACCTGACCACCCCCTGGCCCTTCTCCATGTGGGGACTCGACATTATCGGCAAGATCAGTCCCAAAGCATCAAACGGTCATGAGTACATACTTGTGGCAGTCGAGTACTTCACCAAGTGGGTAGAGGCAGCCTCCTACACCACGATTGCAGCATCTCAAGTGATCAAATTCATGAAGAACAACATCATATGCCGGTATGGAATCCCTAATGTTATCATCACAGATAATGGGACCCCGTTCGTCAACAAGAAGATGGATGACTTCCTCAGCAAATTCAAGATCCAACGTCATCGATCAAGCCCCTACCATCCCCAAATGAATGGTGGGGTAGAAGCCGCAAACAAGACAATTGTCAGGATACTTGAGAAGATGGTCGTGACCTATTGAGATTGGTCAGATATGCTCCCATATGCGCTTTGGGCCTATCGAACGTCTGTACGGTCTGCCAAGGGCGTTACTCCTTTCAAGCTTACCTACGGAATGAAGCAGTCCTACCAGTCGAGGTGGAAATACCATCATTACGGGTGTTACTAGAAAGCGGAATTGAAGAAGGAGAATGGCAACGGGCCAGATTCGATCAGTTGCAGCTAGCAGATGAAAAGCGCATGCGTGCACTAAGTCATTCACAGTGCTATCAAAAAAGGATCGCTCGGGCTTACAACAAGAGAGTCCGAAAAAGAAGTTTCAAGGTAGGCGACATGGTCATGAAGAAGATTCTACCGTCGCACCTTCCGGATCCCAGAGGAAAGTTCAAACCCTCGTGGGACGGGCCGCTGATCATCAGAGAAGTACTTCCTGGAGGCGCCCTCAGACTCACCAGCATGAGAGGAGTGGATCTTCCTGAGCTAACCAACGCCGACAACATGAAGACCTTTCACGGATAAGTTATTCTGACCTTATCAAGAGTTACTTTAATAGAGCTGAAATCAAGATGTCAAAGCTGAGACCTCTGAGAAATCATTTCCGTCCACCAACAAGTGTTTCAAATAAGGGGATTCAAAAAGAGAAAAATACAAAAAAAGGGGATTCAAAAGGAAAAGACAAAAAAAAGAGAGAGAAAAAGAATACAAAAGAAAAAGAAAAAAAAAAGAAAAGAGAAAGAAAAAGGGAAGCCAAAACAAGACACCCAAGAAAAAATCAGTCCAAGAAGAAACACAGTCATCCATCCATTCATCTCAGAAGGGTCTCTAGCTAAGACCAATAGCTCTGTCATCGTAACTCAGGATAAGGGCTGAAAGACTGCCATCGGCCGGCAACGACGGATTCCCGACCTCTAACCGCCGCAGTTATCCAAAGATTCAGAAAAAGAAAAAAAAAGAAAATGAAAATGTGTGCCTAAACAAAGAGGGCGGAGTGAAAACCCGAAAGGGCGTTCCGAGTAAAAACAGTGGGCATACAGCGGACTTGGTGAAAACCCGAAAGGGCACTGAGGGTAAAAACAGCATAGCTGCCAAGGGGCAGGCAAGATCAAATACCCGGGACGTGGTGAAAACCCGAAAGGACGCCACGGGCAAAAACGACGGGAAAAAGCCGGCTGTGGTGAAAACTCGAAAGAGCACTGCAGGCAAAAATGGCTCAAATGAAAAAAAAAAGAAAAAATAAAAGTGCAGGTACCAAGAGATCAGACAGTCCAGATCGGTTCAAGCAGTTACAGTTCAAGAACAAGAAGAAGTGCAGTCAGGAGCGAAGAGCTCTACAAATTCTGACAATCTCAAGAGGCAACAGTTTCCATTGCCTACACCTCTAGGGAACCAAAGGAGCACACAAGTCAAATCTCGAGACATCGGTCAAAGCATTGACCGAGCCCCAGTTCTGATTCCTATATCCCGACACAAAATCCAGACACACTCACAAGACCACTCATGGCACAATAGATTTTCAAACAGTTTTTTCTTTTCAAGAAAATGCATCATATTTCTTTTACACGTATCATATCATCTTTTTCAAAAAAAAAAAAAATACAAAAAAAATTTTCATCATCATCAATCATATATGCAGAAAAGGATGTGCAGGTGGCCAACACAATCAATCTCTACCCTCCTCCTCGGCCACATCAGGCAAGTCCTCTGACTCATAAAAAGATAGCCTCTCTCTCAACCTGCTCACCTCCATACGCAGGTAATGCACCTCATCGCGCTCAAGGGTACGGATCGCTGTCTCCTCATCAGACAATCTCTGATCGGCAGCCAATCTCCTCGACATCATCTCACAATGATACCGAAGTGCAGAGATCTCAGACAGCAGATGGCCATGAGTGGCCAAAAGGAAGCAAGGATCAATGAATGGGCGCTCCTCAAAAGGTTCATATAAACCAGATGAAGAGCCTGCATCTCCAAGGATATCCTGCTCATCCTCATCAGCAGTCTGGTGCCAGCAAGGGATACGTCGGTACAAAGACTGCTCAGCAACCCAGTACTGATATGGGGCGGTCGCCATCGGAAAAGTCCGCAGCTCAAAACCCAGCAAATCAGCAGTCAGGTAACTCGCCCAAGAACAATCAATCCGGGTCCTGAAGTCAGAGGATCTAGAGGGAAGTGCTCGACGCCCGATACCCGTGAAAGCGAAAAGAGGAACATCCTGCTCATATCCAAACTGCCGCAGGAACCGAATGAGATGATAAGAAAAGTAGGATCGAAAGCCTACCAACATCAGAGGAAGGCGGTGTGCATCACAAAGCACTGGAGGAAGTGAAAGCCAAGATGACTCCCAACGAACGTTCCAGTCACGAAGATCAGCGAACATCCTGCGATACAAGGGCTCGCTCATCCTGGCTGTATGAGGAAGGAACTCCATGATATAACGCATGATGTCAGAGCTAGGAATGCCAGGAAGGGGTACAGGAACAGTCAAAGAAAGATGCTCCCATAGCCAGACCTGATCACAAAAAGGAAAAGAAGTTCAGCTAGAGCAAAGCAATTCCTAACAAAGTAAGAAAAAAAAGGGGGTGTAGAAAAGATACCTGCAGAAAAGCACAGCAGCCGCGAAGGACACGAGTGCGGCCCAGGGCGCAGTCAGTCAGCCCATTAAATAGCTCGGCCAAGATGAGAGAAACGATCCCCTGCCGTCGGATAGCTCGGCTCACCACCTCAAAGAGCAAAGGAGTCTGGGACCTGCGCCATCCCGAGAACAGCACCTCAGCTATCAAACAGAACATCAGTGCGTTCCGAGCAAAGGTAGAATCGGCCACACTCCGAAGACCCGAGAAAAGATCATACAGTAAATCCAAGGAGAACACTACAGCATCCTGGCCAGCGGCTGCAGGCCGAACAAGATAGGGGATCCCGAACCAGTTCTGCGGTGTAGCAGTCTTCGGTGATGTCTTCGGCGAGAAATACTGAGTATAATCCCAGGGTAGGCCTGTCAAGCGCGCAAGCTCCTCCAAAGAGGGTCCCATCTCCATATCGTTGAACGTGAATAAGTTCAACGAAGGGACCCAGTCAATCAAAGCAGCTCCAAGCATCCTCCAATCAATATCAACCCTAGCCATATGGATCAGACTGCCGAAGCCATAAGACTCCAAATCTCGAATCTCATAAGCTGACAAGCTGTCAAGCCAAGCAAGCAGTCGTGGCGAACAAGAAGGACGAGGAAGCAGCTGACAAGTCCTCACTGGTACCCCTTCCAGAACAAAAGGCCCAAAAGTCAATGATGGCTCATCAAGGATCGGAAGGTCAACGGGCGAAGGAGAAGGAAAAGCTGGAACCTCTGCAGACTCGATAGCCCCTGACCTGCCCTCAGTAATGACTATGTCTGATATAGTCGTGTCACTGTCCGAAACTATCATAACCTCAGCCGCATGGGAAGACTCGCCCACCTCATGAACAGAGTGCGCAAAAGACTGACGATCAAAAGAAGGACGATACTCCCCATCAAAAGGGCTACCAGTAAAAATCACACCACACATCGTGGCACCCTGGCCAATCTGACCATCGAAAAATGCATCTGAACCATCAAGAATGGTCCCGGCAACCCCGATCGAAGAATCAATGGTCAGATCTGGACCTGCGGCTCTCTCCAACAGGAAATCATGAATCCAGTCATCATCCTGGCTGATCAAAGGGATCATCGAGGCATCCACACCGTCCATCATCAGGGGGACATCATCAATGATCACATCAAGTCCACCCAAACAAGTATGCCGCACATCTCGGCCCTCATCAAGAGCATCCAAACCGTCAAAGGTATCAACTGAACCATCCATACCATCCAAGCATGAGATCAGCCCATCTATGTCCATCATACCCCCATCACCACCATCCATCACATCATCCATGTGGCCCACATTCAAGGGAAGCATAGCCTCACCTATGTCCCATCCCATCATCCTATCTATACCATCCATTCCTCCCATAATGAAGGCCCCATTCAAATCAGAAATTCCAGCCATCCCACCATTAATGGGGCCATTCAAAGCTCCACCAACCACCAAGCTTAAGTCTTCATCAATGCCCCTCTCTTAATGCCCCATCTACCCCATCCATTAAAGGCATCTCCCCATTATCAAAACTCAGTTGAAAATCTGAAGTGTGGGACCCACCTTGGACAGTCCCCACAGCCCCTAAATCTCCACCATCCATTGCCCAAGAAAGGACAAACCAAGAAAAAGACAAAAGGAGAATGAAAGAAGAGACAAGGAAGAGATTCATGGCTGAACTGAAGAATCGGATGCAGGTGATGAGGGAGACAGCAGCCAGAGGAATATGCTCACTGTCCGAATCAGAGCCAGCCCAGGCCGCTCAAGAGGCGAGCCTTGGGCGGCCTGCTCTGGGCCGCCCATACGGACGCGCTCCTTCTCTCTCCGCGGGATTGGCTCTAGGGTTCTTGGTAGGTGAGGCTGACAGTCCACGTCAGCAGATGGCACTCCGTGGGCCGCCCAAGGCTCCGGTCCACTCCAGATTTCGATTAAGACTGATCAGGATCATATAAAAGGTGCCCCACCGGTCCAATCACGAAGCAATGCGGCCAGAACATGGTTGATCAAGTCAAAGAGAAGGAAAAGCGATTAAGTGGGGGCCACAAGCAATCCAAGTCATTCAAAGACTAGATCATCATGATCTAAACCATTGAAGAACCTGCATGAGCCATCAAACAACAAGATCGAAGGATTGATCATCAAAAGAAGGGCCAGAATCCAAGATCCAACCATCAAGTGGGCCCACAAAGACAAGTCAAGCAATCTGAGACGTCCAAGCCATCATCTACACCATGAGAAGCCTTCTTAGCCCCACAAATCATCAAAAGAGGTGCCCCAAAGGAAAGCCAAGGTCTCAAGTGGGCCCACAGGGCCGAATCTATCAATCTGAACCATTCAAGGGCTAGGTCATCAGAATCCAAACCATTGGAAAGCTTACCCAAGTCATGAAGCAGCAAGATCAAAGGTTTGATCATCAAAAGAAGGGCCAGAATCCAAGATCTAATCATCAAGTGGGCCCACAAGGCCTAATCAAGCAATCTGAACCGTTCAAGTCATCATCCATGCAGTTAAGAAGTCTCATCTTCCACAAATCATTAAGGAACAAGTCAAAGGTCAAAACATCCAGACATCATCAAAGAATTTGAGACAAGTCAAAGATTGTATATTCATTCAAAAGAGCTTGATACAAAAGAAGACAAAAGCAAAAGTACAAGGCCATACAAAGCAGAATACCCAAGCAGGCTACAAGTCGCCAACATAGTCGTCATCGTCCCTCCTCTCGTCCCGCTCCCGACGATAAAGATCCATCAAAGGAGCTGTCACTGATCCTCCAGCGTACCTGCGACGACCCCCTGGAACATAGAGCGAAGGAAGCAGAGGCCCCTGGCCGTACAGCAAATACCACTCATCATAGTCACGATCCGGGATCGTGAAACGAAATCCGGGCTGGCCCACGAGAGCCTCAGCTCTCTCATCAGCTGGGATCCGAGCAGCTGGAGGAGGTGCAGAACAAGGGACCCGAGCCACCCCAGTGACTTGCCGAAGCAACCTCTCACCCAGATACCACTGAAAAGATTCAGCGTCGGAAAGCATGATACGGAGACATGAAGCATCATATGCCTCCACACGCTGGGGGGTATAATAGAGAGGGAAGCTGGCATACGACATCCGAGCAAGCTGCAGCAAATGAGGTCACCACAATCAGTCACAGTACAGCACGGGGGGTAAGGAAAGCAAGATACTTACGTCCTCAACAGTCAACCCGTCTATGTCAGCACGCCAATTGTCCCCAGAAACTCGGGAGTTCCACTGACGGTTTTGCTGGTGCCAGTACATGTGGCGATACAGAGAGGGCTTGATATCATCCCGCATCCTCGGCGCAAGGTGGGGAAAATGGTCATAAAAGCAGGTCTGGGCAAAAGCGCATCTAATGATCAGAGAAAGAAAGAAGGCGAAAGCCCTTCAAGAAAGATGAAAGAAGAGGTACCTCAACGACAGGCCAAAAACCTGTGAAGGACCGGCTATGCCGACAAGTCTTGTCCAGACCTTGGAAGATATGGGTCAAGATAGCCCCGTTCCAGTTATAGGGATGATGAAGATCCTCGACTAAACGAAGAAATTTAGGATCAACCCTCTCATTCGCGTGGCAGAGAAGGAAGGACCCGAATGCATAAGTGATCATGGCCCGTGCTTTGTGGAGGGCCTCTTGCTCGGTGGTGGGGATGACGGAGGCAAAAGTGTTGTAGAACCATCGCATCTTTACTTGATGGCCTTGGAATTCACCCTCGGGTGGGACATCACCGACGAGCCATAGCCAGTCAGTGGAAGTGAGGGGAGCCAGAGAGCTGACTGGAGGAACTACTGTCCCATGAAACGGAAAGCCTACTTGCATATAAATGTCCAAGGGGGTTATTCCCCATTCACCACAAGGGAGCTGGAAGGTGTGGGTCTCATCCCGCACCTCTCGCAAAGGGCCGCGAGCATCATGCGGTTAGCATCGTTATTACGGAAACGTAAGGTGAGGAGGCCAGCAAAAGGAGTACCATCCAGTACTCGTTCAAGCAAGGGCTGTGGATCCTTCACCCAGTTGTCCCAGCGATCCCTGGTACCTCGACCCTTGATAGCGGGAAGAGGTTGATGCTCCATAGCAAAGGAACACATGCGGTCCCCTCGGCGGATGATGAAGGCAGGATCATCTTCATCAATCACTCGGCGACATCTGGTACCATCCGCCATTGAATCCTACAAGCTTGGCAAGGTAAGTCCCTATCCCTTACCCGTTAAAATCCAAATTATTATCTAGGAAACCCATGGGATTGGACTCACATTCAAATGCAAGATCTAAAGTCCAACTCCATATGTCACCTAGGATATGTGTTGGGCCCATTGGAAAAAGTAAAGCCCACCTTAAAGAAGGTTACATGGCATGCCTTAGGCAAGAAAAGTCTATCATCCAAGGACACATTTTGGACAACAAATGCACTCAAGTGTCACGAGATCAACAAGGGATAAGAATCCTACTTCACATGAGAAATCCCTTTTCAAAGTCTATATGTGGCCAAGGATTGGTCCACTTTTATGCCAAGGCCATGATTCTCATTTAAGGTGTTTCCACCTTTTTACACATGTACATGGACAAGTGGAGAATAGGAGGGAAGTGGGCCCCCAAGAGCAACCCAAATGACTCATCTCAATGGATTGGAGAAAGCACATAGCCCACTTTGAAGAACATGAGGACCCATTCATGGGTTAACCATGGGCAACCTTATGTGCCTCATCTTGATGAAAGTTTTGACCATGAGAATACAACAAGGAGGTCTACCCACAAACATATGAATCAAAGAAGCCAATGGTAAAAATTTTGATGCACATAGCCCACATGAGGAGTCAAAGTTGGAAATGCCCATGAAAAGGAAAGTTTGGGCAACTTATGTGCACCAATTTCTTTACAAAACAAGGAGACCATTTGAGCACACAAGGGCATGGCTTGATGAGTCACCCAACCATCATGAAAATGGATAAGAATGGTACACATAGCTCACTTGAAGATCAAAATCCAAAATGTCCCAAAGCATGGGACAAAAATGGGCAACTTATGGGTATCATTCTTTCTCACAAATTGAAGAAGAAATCACTCATACTTGAGAATGATGGTGGATGACCCACCAAGCCCCCAAAGAAAAGATCAAGGAGCCATGGTTGTATGGATGGCTCACTTGAGGATCATCCATTTGAGATTGATAACATTAAGGGGAAACTCTTGAGAACCACATCCCTACCACAAGGAAAAACCATTTGAACTTAGTGAGATTGTTGGAACAACTCACTCATGGGACTTGTAGATGATCAAGTAACTCAAGTCCTCCACCCATCAAGAGAAAAAGCATGAAAGGAAAAAAGCCTACAATGGACAAAGTGTAGTGGTGCACACATGGTCCAAAGAAATCCAAGCTTCAATGAAGGCCCAAAAGCCCATCCACATGGAAAAACTCCAAGGGTCCCACCACACTTTGTACAAGGATGTACATCATAATCAAGAGATGGTGGAAGGCTTGGGCCATTTGTCAATAAAGGCCCAACTAGGAAATCTAGCCCACTTGAGATCCAAATGAAGAATGGGCTAGCCATCTTGGTCCATACATATGTGAAGAAAGATGGGGTCAGCCAAAGTGAGCCCCATGAGCCCAAACTTGAAATGGGCCCTACCATGTCCATGAGCCCAAAATCTTGAAAAGAAGATGGAAAAGAAAGGAAGAGCTTCAAGGAAAAATAACAAGGGCAAGGAAACATGAGGGAGCCCAAAATGAAGCATTGGGCCCACCAAATACACCAAGGGCCATGACTTCACTTTGAACCCATTTGATACATATGAAGAGAGGCCCAACTCCCATGAAAAAGATAGAGTATTTTGCCATGCACACTTGATGACATGGCAAAATTACCCTTTACATACACATGAAGGGAGTGTGAAAAGAAGAAAGAAAAAATGAAGTGGAGAGCTTGCAATGTCCTTCTCCATGCACCACCTTTGAAAAAGACTTGAGATTTAGAAAATGGCCAAAAACACTTGGGCCCACCCTCACTCTTTTTGGAATAACTGCACGGAAAAAGAAAAGAGTCATGAGAAGAGATAATGAAGAAGGAAAAGGACAAGAAAAGGGAAAGGGAGTGGTCCATACCTTTACCACTCACCAAAGAGGGACCACCTTGCTGTCCCAAAACTTCTCTAAGGCCCACCACTTGAGAGAAAGCAAAGAACCACCAAGAGGAGAGAGAAAACTTGAAGAAAGAAAGAGTATGAGAGAAAGAAGAGAGAGATGGCATGGTGGAGGGGGCAAGGGTGCACCATGTTATATAGAAGAAGGGGGTGCACCCTTTTACCCAGCCCACCGAAGAAACCGGGGGTCAGAGACCGTCCGGGCGGCCCATAGGAGGCCGTCCTACCCCCTACCTAGGTGAAACGATTTCTCCTCCCCTCTCCTTGGGAAGAACTCCTCCTTGGGAATGGTGGTTGCAAGTGAATCTTGTACCTCCATGTAAGAATGAAGTGATGGAAGAGAATGGTGAGAAAAAAGAAGAGATCTCACCAAAATCTCGTCTTGTGAGAAATTGGGGAGAAATTGGCTTGATGATGTGGAAAAGTTCCATGGAATTTTCAAGGAAAAGAAAGAAAAAGATTGACTTGGTCAAACAGTGATCTCAACCATCCAAGGGTATGACCTGATGATCTGAACCATTCCAAGAAGAATTCCAGTAGTCTCTAACCTGGATTGCTGCTCTCTTGTACATAGTTTCGGGTCCGAAGACCTTAAACTATGTCGGGATCAAGATCCCGAGGGACTTTTTAATAAAAACCGGTAGCAGTCTGGATCATCGAATCAAGATCCGCTGATACCGGATATTTTTCAAAAAAAGAACAAAAAATAGGTTTTCCCTGTCATGCACAGTTTTTGGTCCGAAGACCTTAAACTACGTCGGGATCAACGTCCCGAGAGATTTTTAATAAAAACCAGCATCGATCATTTCGAAAAACAAAAATGTGTTTGCCCCCTTTTGTACAGTTTTGGGGTCCGAAGACCTTAAACTACGTCGGGAACAAAATCCCGAGGGATTTCCAATAAAAACCAGTGTTAATCTTGACCATTCAAAATTGAGATTTAACAGCCTGGAACGTTTTTCGAAAAATCACAAGAAAGCGTGTTTGCCCCTTTTGTACAGTTTCTGGTCCGAAGACCTTAAACTACGTCGGGATCGATATCCCGAGAGATTTTCAATAAAAACCGGCATCGATCTTCATTAAGGCCTGATGACTCCGGACATTTTCTAAAAAATAAAAAAATGTGATTTCCAGCATCGTTTGTACAAAGTTTTGGTCCGAAGACCTTAAACTACGTCGGGATCAACGTCCCGAGAGATTTTTAATAAAAACCAACATCGATCCCAGCCTTTCAGGCCAAGATCTGATGATCTGGATCATTTCGAAAAATAAAAATGTGTTTGTCCCCTTTTGTACAGTTTTGGGGTCCGAAGACCTTAAACTACGTCGGGAACAAAATCCCGAGAGATTTCCAATAAAAACCATTGTTAATCTTGATTGTTCAAATTGAGATTCAACAGCTTGGATCATTTCAAAAAAAAAAAGAGCACAAAAAGAATGTATTTTCAGCATGTACAGATTTTGGTTTGAAGACCTTAAACTACACTGGGATTAATTTCTCGGGGGACCTTTTCCTGCTTTCAACTAAAAACCGGCATTGGCCTCGACCGTTGGGATCAAGGTTTGATAACCCGGATCATTTCTAAAAATACCAAAAAAGATTTCAAGTTTACCATAAAAACCAGCATCAACCTCGGTTACCCGAGTTAAAATCTAGAACTTTTTCATATATATATAATATATATATATATATATATATATATATATATATATATATATATATATATATATATATATATATATAAATGAAAAAAATTTTGCCATCAATTTCAACTGCACAAATTCATCTTTAGCGGTCCGAAGACCTAAAATTACACTGGGATTAACTTCTCGGGGGCTTTCTTTCCTAACCTGTTCCAGACATGGCTGACACTTGATCGTACGGGTGTCTGGAATCTTTTAAACAGGTAAGGGCTGAGGCGGGCAGAACTCCGCAATCCTGTTCGTGTTGAACGCACCGTGATAGACAACCTTGATTTGGAAGTCGCTGTTGAATCTGACGGATGTTCCCTGTTCCTAAAACTCATGAAGGGGATTAAGGCTGTTGGGAGGTGAAGCGCACCCTCACGGAATTGTGAGCAACGTAAGGCCCCAAACTGGATTGACTAAGGGAAATGTGAGGATGTGGCTCATTTTGTGGCCGAAGGAGTCCGTCGGACGATACGTGGTCTATGTGCATTGCACATGAGGAACAGGCAACTTTGTGGGTGTGTTGACTGAAAACCCTCAAAATCCCCTCATCCGAAGATGTAAAACTACGGCACTTAACTGTGTGAGACTCGTCTTGCTCGCTGACGTAAAATGGATCGGGTGCCTTACCAGCAGTAGAAG
This sequence comes from Liriodendron chinense, assembly GCA_003013855.2. NCBI lineage: Eukaryota > Viridiplantae > Streptophyta > Magnoliopsida > Magnoliales > Magnoliaceae > Liriodendron > Liriodendron chinense. The sequence continues at coordinate 4,122,772 of ML058552.1, forward strand.
CTGGAAATTGATGAAAATTCCATACTTTTTCCTGCATTTCAGAAAAATCACAAAATACAAAAACATTGCAAAATCACCTCTTCAAAAATCACAAAAATATTTTCCTTGCTTTCAAATCAAATATTTCAAAAAATCACAAAAATATTTCCCTTGCTTTCAAATCAAATATTTCAAAAAATCACAAAATATTTCCCTTACTTTCGAACAAAATGTTATAAAAAATCACAAAAATATTTCTCTCGCTTTCAAAGAAAATACTTCGAAAAACACAAAAATATTTCCTTTGCTTTCAAGTCAAATATCCTCAAAATCACAAAAAAAAATATTTTCTTTGTTTTCAATAACCAATCTCTATCCTGACCACTCAGGTAAGAATTCGGACCACATATTTACAAAAATCACAAAAAAAAATTGTCACTATCCCCCAGCACTACACTTCAGGAGTCTTGAACTCCACTCTCTTCACAATATGGGATGACGGATCCAATCGCCCGCAAATTGGAATCTTGACCAAAACGGGCAACTAAACACCATCTCAATCACACGCATGCCCACAAGAACATCTTGAAGTCGGATAGCATCCTCGTATATTCTCATTCGCAAAGAAACAGCATCTTGGGACGATGGACCTGATCGACCATGGGTCGGGATCTTGACCAACCCGCTGACCAAACATCCGCATTAAAAAGAAAATCCCCAGGGAGCACAACCCTGCAAGCAATAAGCTCAAAATTCTCTGCATCCCGGCAAAAGCAAAATCATCAAACTAAAAGAGAATGAGCCAAGCCATGCATTCATCATGCATCTCCACGCATAAGCATCCATCGCATTAATCATCATGTTTACCTGCTTTCAAAATAAAAGTCGGTTAGCCAAAGACCCCACAGGCATCCCTAGTGGAGGCGCATGCAAACCAGATTTTCATTTCAAAAAGACAAAAAATATTTCTATTTGCAAATAAAAACCCCACGGAGTATCACTCCCCAGAGTGGGTATCTTTTCAAAAATCCAAAAATATTTTTCCAGTAGAGCGTTCTGCCTCCAAAACACCAGGAGATCTTCCATATCTCTGGGTAGGAGCCGACGCAAAAATCAAATAAGATCCGATGTCTCGCGGTTTCCCCGGAGACCATCGGATCCAATGCACTCAAAGTACGGTCAAACTGAACTCCAGTGTCAGTGCGGTCATACCACATGCCAAGATACAAAAGATGAAAGCCAAAAGGCTCGGTCACAGAAACCATTTGAACAGGTGGAAACGATGAATTGTAACCCAAGTATCAAAATCAGCAGATTGGGTGGAAAGAGTTCACCCGCACATACCTAGGCGTGGATGCCTGAAGTACCTTGACTGAGTCCAAGTCGGCGTAGTAGAATCCCGTAAGACTATCTGACGGAGGGCGTCTAACCACTTTGACAGTCAAGCGAAACAAGTACTCCTAGAGTGATCTGGGAAAACATCAAACATCACACAATCAGTCTCAGGGTCAGCATCCTCGTAAGACTAGCGACGCAGAGGCTCTGCTGTACATTTTCGATGTTAGTACCGATCGGGAATGGAAGGGTTGCTATTGGGTACCTAGGTTGCAGCAAACTGCAGGGACAATCGCAACGTTTTCTCCAAACTCCCGCGGTATGTGCGAGTTATCAATTTCCAAACAATCATCTTACTCAGATACAAAGGACAACAAAGATTCCAGACCACAATCAAGGAAAGAATGAATTGCAAACTAAGCATCGAAACCAGCAGATCGGGTGGAAAGAGCCCACCCGCACATACCTAGGCGTGGATGCCTGAAGTACCTTGACTGAGTCCAAGTCGGCGTAGTAGAATCCCATAAGACTATCTGACGCAGGGTGTCTAACCACTTTGACAGTCAAGCGAAACAAGTACTCCTGGAGTGATCTGGGAAAACATCAAACATCACACAATCAGTCTCAGGGTCAGCATCCTCGTAAGACTAGCGACGCAGAGGCTCTGCTGTACCTTTTCGATGTTAGTACCGATCGGGAATGGAAGGGTTGCGATTGGGTACCCAGGTTGCAACAAACTGCAGGGACAATCGCAACGTTTTCTCCAAACTCCCGCGGTATGTGCGAGTGATCGGTTTCTAAACGATCAACTGACACAGATGCAAAGGCAAGCAAAGATTTCAGACCATGATCTATGAATGACCGGGTCAGAAGTGGGGTGTCCACTCGCTTTGGCATTCGGTTGCACGTAACCTCTGCCAAAGAGGGGCATTTGTAGACACCCCACCTTCGGCTACACTGTTGGTAAAGATAGCTGGTTGAATGGAGGACCATACCCCCAAATTCCAAGTCCAAACTCAGCCAAACTCACCCTTGTAAGCCCCATTCCATAACCTAGTTCAAGCCTAAACCCAGTCAACCCAGTCCTAAACATCAGCCTGAAAAACCCCCCATAAGAAAAGCCAGTCAAAAAATCCTAAAAAAGTTAAACTCACTGAGTCAACCCACCGAGTCAACCCGCTGAGTCAACCCGCTGAGTCAACTCGTCGAGTCAAAACACCGAGTCAACCCGTCGAGTCAAATCACCGAGTCGACCCGCTGAGTCAACTCACTGAGTCAACCCACCAAGTTAAACAGAAGCCCCGAGGGAGCGACCGTACCTCGCTGGAAATCGAGGAACGGCCATACGGGCGGCCCATAGCAGGCCGCCCAAAAATAATTACGCAAAATGCCACTGCCCGCTGCTATAAATACCCCCCTCCCCTTCTCATTTCAGCATCCCTTCGAGTCCAATGAAATTCTGTCTGTTCCGAATCCCTCTCCAATCCTTAGCCCATTCCTCCACCAAGGAGAGCCCGAGTGAGGAGAGCCTAGCCCTGGTCCATCCCAGCCTGACCACTGGTCCAAGTCTCCTAAGCTATCCAAGTCTTGATCCAGCCACTCGAAGCCAACCCTTGCGACGCCTCCGTCCATCCAGCTACTCTTTTTCCAGCATCATCTCATTTACATCTAGCATAAGTGCAACATTTACTTTTCTTCCAACCCCCCTGCTTCACTGCAAGCACCTTGATTCTTCAAGCACACTGCATATGTCTTAAATTAAGCACCTGTCAGTTCGAGCGTATGCTCTGGGCTTGCCCGTTGTTGGAACCTGCCCATCAGAAACTCTTACTGTTCAGACCTGCATTCATGCTTCACTACAAAGCACCTTGATTATTCAAGCACACTACATACGTCTTAAATTAAGCACCTGTCAATTCGAGCGTATGCTCTGGGCTTGCCCGTTGTTGGAACCTGCCCATCAGAAACTCTTACTGTTCAGACCCGCATTCATGCATCATGTCATCCATGAGAATGTACGAGGATTAAAATAGACTTTCAAGTATTAGTTCGATTATGTGAAGTAGAGACCGTACTTCGGTACGGGCAATGTGTGGGGTGCTTAACCTCTTCCCACCCTGTAACCATGATCCCTTACCTTGAATCTCTGGCCGCAGATCAAAAGGAGTCATTTTAGAGGAAAGAATCTTTGGATCCCCTTCTCTAACGTTTCTACGGGGTCTAGCCGACTGTAGATTCGAAGTAATTGGCTAGTGGCGACTCTGGTCTTATATAAACTCACTTAAACACATCCAGCTTAAACACGACAACCAAACAAAGCCCTCGAGAACGAGGCAAGCCAGTGGCACAAACGGCGATTCGCACTCACGCATCCTCCTCTCCTTCTTTTCCCGAAAAAGGGAAGGGACGAGAACGTCGTGTGGGAGTGCGGAAACGGCAAGGGTCCACAGCTTCCTAGGAGACTAACCTCTGCTATCAATGAAAGCACGCAGATGTCCCCGATGGATTAGCGCTTCGAGCTTGTCCTTTAAAGCCACACAGTTCCGAGTGTTGTGGTTGTGATCCTGATGAAAGTCACAGTACTTACATTTGTCTCTCTACTCGGGATCCGTTCTCAACTTGGGTGGCCACTCGTGTATTTTTTATCCTTGATGTGCATAAGGATCTGTTCCCGAGTAGTATTAAGGGGATTGTATTCTGAATTCCTCCCTTCTGGGGGGACCCCTTCTCGGCAATCTATCCCTCCTTGGGGACCAACCATGCCTATCACCTCTTCTCTTCTTTTTGTCTGAGGCAGTTGCCTCGTCAGGCTTTTTCTTTTTCTCACTGGGGCCAGCCTCAGCTTCCTGTCTTGCTCTTACTCCCTCCTCGTCTTTGATATATTTTTGTGCCTTGGCTCAGAGTTCAACCATTGTCCGGGGGGTGGATTTGTCAAGGGAAAAACAAAACTCTTTGTTCCTGACCCCACCGAGTAATGCGGTTAATCCGACCTCATCGGTATAACCGTTAGTCTGGACCGCCTTAGACGTAAAGCGGACCATGAAGTCCTTCGGAGACTCATCAGACTTTTGTTTTATTGTGCCTAAATGAGCCGTTGGTTTCTTCATCTTCCTACTTCTAAAGAATTGAGATACAAAAGAGTACACAACTCTGAGAAGGAATTAATTGAATGGGGTTTAAGGTTGCTATACCATGTTTAGGATGCATCCTTAAGAGTGAGTGAGAATGCTCGGCACATAATTGCTAGAGTTTCACCCTCCAACTCCATATACGACCTAAAGATTTCAATGTGCTCAACGGGGTCTCCAATCTCGATGTAATGCAAGATGTTGTTGGGTACTTGGAACCTTTCTGGACGTGGCGCTTTCATAATTTCTACTGAGAATGGTGGATCGGCTTGATCCACTAGTACCTAAATGGATGGCATCGCGTTAGGCATATATCGTTGCTCCACGAAGGCGAGTTTATCTTTTAGTTCTTGTATATCTTGTTCCAATGCCTGTGTACGATGGGTGCTAGAAATTTCAGGAACTTCGATGTCCTCTCCATGATTTTGATGTTGAACTTGATGCCTAGCATCGAGGGTATAGCGTAAATCTCCGGTAGAGAGGTGAGTTACTGCCGAGCGAGGTGGAGTCCGAGCTGCAGGCCTCACTTGGCTCGCGGGCGGTGGATCACGCTTGTCTCGCAAACAAGGATGAGTTGAATGTGAAGCCGTATGATAATGTGACCGCACCTGTTGTTCATGATGCCTTACTAGTGCTTCTACCGGTTGGCTTTGCCCCTGGCAAGGGGAAGATTGAGCAGAGTGAGGAGGTGCATAAGACTGTCACTGAGGTTGTAACTGGTGATCCGAGGGGATCATTTGTTCCATGCGCCTTGTCCAGGTAGCAAATTCTGCTCGCAATACCCGCATATTCTCCAGTTCTAGTGCATCCTTCTCAGCTTGGAGACTACTATATTCGTCAAGAGGGACCGTTGGCGATTGAGTAGGAAGTAATGGAGGAATTTGGGCATGACCTTGAGGGTGTTCTTCATGGGGAACAGATTCTGGTGTTCCTGTTGTCGGGTGGATTCAGTCGGTCCCGAGATCTGTGTGGCGGCGGATCCTCCGACTCCTCCTTGAGACTTCTTAGGAAACATTGAGATTGCAGGATGGAGGAGAACGTCAAGAGAGCTAAGGTAAGAATGGAAATGATGTCGTCATTTTTCATAGACAGCGCCAATCTATTAATGCTGGAAACTATCAACATATGATGAGGATGAAAATGGAGCTATCAGGCAATAAGCCTCCTGACGGATGGCGTAGATCACAACTGACAGGTAGCAAGCCTTCCGACGGATGTCATAGATCTAGGACCTGCAACCACAATGGCATAGTGAGGGAGCCGTCGGTCATGCCGGCTAGTAGCCCTCCGATGCTTAAGTCAATCAAGGAATCCAGAAATCTTAATGACTGATAAATTGTAGCAGATGTTGTGTACCTTATGATGTAAATGGATCTCTCTATTTATAGAATCATCGGAGAGTTTGAGATAGAGTCATATACGAGCTGATGCCCGAATTTCATGGGATAAAGCCTATCCTGTATGGATCTAGTGGATTGGATCCTGAGTTATATGGGATCAATCATTATTCTCTACATCACTATAATAGCGGTGAGGAAAGTGCTCAAGTCTGAAGACATTGGGTGGTGAACACAGCGTTCGGGAACGAAGGCATATAAAAGCATAGCGCTCAGAACCGAGAGCTTTGACCGAGCATAGCGCTCGGTGGAAACGGTCCTATACACATGCTCTGATAAAACGACTATCTTTCGAAGGCCTGAAGACTTGTATTGCCCGGGCGGTTGTATAATCATCGTGGTTAGGTTTGAAATGCTTTTGACTGAGCATTAACGAAGGCTAAACATTACCAAGGTTGAGTGCTAATGAGCGCCCGGATCTTTTCGGGTGAGGTGTACATCGACGGTTGTGCTCGATCCACGTCATGATTAGAGACTTGCTCGAATTTCCTCATAACATTAGTGTTTGTAATTTTTGAAGGACAAAAAACATAAAGTTTAGAAAACTCTATATTTTTAAAAAAATTTATGATCTTCATGTAAAGGCAACAAGATTCTTAAAAAAAAAAAAAAAGGTAGAGATCTTAACTTGTTTTTGTGTTTCTTTAATCACTTGATATTTACTGATATCGATTCTCCAAGGTAAAGAGATCTCTCCCCATCTATCCCGAAGAAATAGAGAACAAGGACACTACATACACCCACTATAGGATTGGGTGTGCACACCGTGAGAGTTGTTCACAAGGTAGCTCGACACGTCACACATGTGATGTAAGGATGAGAGAGATGTTCTCTCTTCTTCCATTCTTCTCCCTCCTCGATTTTTTAAAGAGCGGAATTTTAGAATGATGCAGTTGTTATGGTGCTCCTCAACTCATTAGACTTTAGTAAACCCTACAACATCAAAAGCAAGTATTAATACATATCCATGTAGCAGAATTAACCAAAATTCCTCAATTACCAGTGGCATCCACCCTTGTCATAAATCTCATGTTGGTCTAAGAGATGGACATTAAGATGTTAACCATTAGATATTTATCAAGTTTAATAAAATCATTTTAAAATTGAAAATAAAAGATCAACGGCTAAAAACTTTTAATAAAATATTTAAATCCTTTGAAAGCCACTAGATGATAATTCAATCCCCAACACCTAAGCTATTAAAGAGTTTTTGGGTTAACTAGTGGATCCAATATTGGAGCATATGGGCTTCAACAGCATCCTAATGCATGTGCCTGACCACACTTATATGTCAGCCATTCATGTAACCTTACTAGGTGAATTAAGCACAAAATACTAGAACCATATGGAGTCCCCATGACCTCATGTCTTAGAATTAGTCAAAGCTATTGTATGATCAAATCAATCGGATCTAGACATGCTGGGTCTCCCGAGGTAGAGATTTGATGTGATTTTTGTTTCCTCTCAGACCTAAACGCAAGAACTTGCACGCATAATGAACACCCATGCTCTCATGTGGGGTTGGCTAAGGCAGTAGGAGCTCCATGGTGGTGACTATCCATCTCAACTCCTCATTGGTTCCCAACACGGAGGATGACCATGTCACAAGATTACAGCTTCCATAATCTTGCTATAGTGGTCATAGACATATAGGATACTGAAATCCATGAGTAACAATTCTCCCATGGTGAACTGACATTAGGTCCAAATTCATTTTCTTTCAAGATAGCCAAAGGAATCCCTTCGGGTAATTCACGTATTCATAATCAACTGAAGTTTTCCACACAGTTGATTATGGCATCCATGGTATATACTAAATGTAGGTGGTCATGTGGGTCCATAATCAAAGTCATTTACACATGTAATGATCGGAGTGGATTTCACATATGCATCATGGTGAGCTTCATAAAAATTAATGGTGGTCGTCCCATGAAATTTTATTTTTTAATTTATTGGCAAGAATTTTTTTTTTCTTCTTCTTCTAATAGTTGCAAAAGGGATTCCCACCCTTGATATTCTACCAGACTCACTGCAATCTGTATGTGAAATTCACCCAACCGTTAGATGTGTATTCCCACGATAGGTCTAGAACTAAAAAATAAGCTTACCTATGATTAGGTGGGCCATGCCAATGGAAAATAATTCAGAGAGTCACATCCACCCTTGATTTTTACAAACCCCACTGTGATGATTACATGAAATCCACTCCAACCATTAGATGCTACACCAAAATCTAGATGTGGGGCCCACCCAAGGTGTAACCCTTTGCTTGCACAGCATGCCAACCACTGAGAAATGTAATTGAAGGTACTATGATGATAATTAGTTAGGGCCTATTTGTTTCGCCAATTAACCGATCATGTATAGTAAAAGGGTTATAATTGTGAATTTACCGCTTCCAAACCAAACATTGGAAATCGTCGATCGAATATAGAAGAATCCACCATCATATGGAAGTGTTGTTAGAAGAAAGGTAAAGGAATTTATTATCGTTGCACATTTCGACCTTTAGATTAATGAAGTGGCTTATTGAAAACCTTTTCAAAAAAGGTATCAAAATGTAAATTCTAAATTAAGTAGGTAATCTTTATAAAATTGCCTTAGAAATTTTCATATAATTTTCAGCTTATAAAAGAGGAATTATACAATGTGGGCTAGCATCTTTGCGCAATATACACAAAATTTTCAACTCAAACAAGTGGGATCCATGATTCAGTGATCATCACACTGATATCATATGTCTTGTCCCCCGTTTAGCAACTAACAATACTAAGACATTGTTGTATTTCTCTTCTTAACAGCTATCCATAGCCCACAATTGAAAATAACTTATTGCATCATCCCAGTTGAGACCCAATAGATCAATGGTCTGGATTACCCTATTTTGAGCCCCACTTAACAGAAATGAAAATCCCTCCATTCTATGCAAATATATAGAAACCATGGGCCCCACTTGCCACCGAACCATCCGTGTATCATAAAATACCACCCGTCTGAAAGAAAAAGGTAAAAATCAGACGCTCCTTTGATGGGTCGTCCAAATACACAAAACAGCATACATCATGCAATGTCGTTTCCCTTTTATTCTGGGGTCCACAAAGCCGACCCATAAAGGGATGTCTGGTTCTTGGTAGACGGGTCTGGCCGCACCTCTCCTTTTTAATTACTCTTAAAGAACCTAAAAGGGATTTTAAGGACACAGCATGTCATGAGAGGCCACACCATAACATGCGTTTGCCACATTTTACTGAATTGTGGGCCCCACAGCAAAAACTTGTACCGATTGTCCAATCGCAGCCATCCAATTCTTCGGTCAGAACAAGGACCGCTCGATGACCGCCGATTAAGATCGAATACAATCAGTGTGATTTTTTTATCTGCGGCCCACCCAGGATTTGGATGGTGTGGATTGGTGTGTCCACACCTTTGTGGCGGATGAGTTGGTACAATTCATTGAGTTGTGATTGTAGTCTACCCCATCTCTGAGATATGGATAGAAAGAAAGAAATAAATAAAAATAAAGTGAGGGAGAAATCCTAAGGCTGAGGTTACATCAGGTGGACGACTTTTGGTGGCAAAGGGACCTTAGCCAGCAGTGAAAAGTCCCCAACGTGCGTGCCACTTTGGCTGCCTTTCATGTGTTGGGTTGGTAAATGATACTCATAGTCTCTATCATATTTGTGTTGCACTGATATATCCCAACCTTACGTTCGTACACGTGGCAATGGGATCAGTTAATCGGGACCGTTCACCGAGTGGGGTCTTCCATGGATGGTCCATTGTTGAAAAGATTACATCAATCGGATAAACTTTGACCATGGCTTTCACTCATTTCTCACCGTTGGATGTCAACTGTTACATTTTTGCTATTTGCCGTCGATTTGTAGACTGTCTATCTGATGCTTATGATCTTCCAATTTGTGTAATCTTTGAACTGGGATTTCTAAATTGTAGGCGATCCATCATGGGACCGACTAGATGAACAGCCATGATCCACTCTCCCCAGTGGCCACATGTCTGGTGGAAAGGAAGGCTCTATCACGAGGGTAGAGACGTCTCCATCATATCATTTCATGGGCCTCTTGTGAGACCCTCTCCTTCTTACCGTAGGAATGGATGGCTTCCACTCTTCTTCAGTCCACGTCTCTCTCTCTCTCTCTCTCTCTCTCTCTCTCTCTCAACCCCCACTCAAAAAGAAATTTGGGAAACCATCATAATTCAACATAAAAGCTGCCAACTCCATGGTTCTAAAAACTAGGTTCCATCTCCTTTATGGCCTCTCATTTCTGGTGTGGCCCACACTAGATTTTAGCTTTAAATCCATCTTCAACTCATCATATACAGTGCTCCCACTAAGGACCCTCATGGATGTATGTCCAGACAATCTGAGCAGTCCATCAGTCAGCACCATTGCTAATGGTCCACAGTCCCATATGCACGATTGGGCATCCTAGTCCATGATTTTTCACCCCCTTGTTTGCCATTAAATGGCTTCATTTTCAACTGTCCATTTGAATGTGATCAATCTGATAGTCAGATCATCAATGGTGTATTTTTTTTTTTTCTTTAAGTGGGCCATCAGGATCATGGACTTAAAGTTGAGAAGTAGAACCCAACATGTTAAGATGTCCGTTTATGTGCTTTTTCACCCTCTTATATGATGATGTCTTCTTGATATGAGTACTGCAGAGGCAATCCGAGAGAATTTATTGAAGAGAGAATTGTGGGCACACATGCCAAAGCTAAGATTCAGTCTCTAGCGGGCCCCCCTTCATCATTTTTTTAGGTCATTTAATGAATGGACCAGGCAGATTTTGCACCAGGGCATGTTCATGGCCCCCACATGATGAATGGCCTGGATCATGCATGTGTGCACGTACTGCCACCTCTCAAATCCCCCTGCTAGCATCCACATTTCACTTCCTTTGAAGTTTCTATCGTAATTAGGGGCGGCAATGGGTCCAATCGGTGCATAGATCAATGGCCCAGCCTGCTCTCGAGGGACATTGGGGCCAAGGTACAAGGGCAGTGGGTCAGGTTCAGGCTAAATATGTGGGCGTTTTCAAGTAAATGTGTTGGGCTTGAGTTGAACCCCACCTAACTCGATCCACCCATATTGGTTATGTCTCTCTTCTTAAATATGAGACTGACCCAATTACAAATTGAATGGGTTGGGTCTGGTTGGGTTTGGGCTTGATGAATTTTAACTGCGTTGGGTCTACAGGGTAATGGATCACCAGGTTGTGTCTAGGCCAAAGTAAGTCCTTGATCCATTTAGAAAAGGGTCAAGCTTGGGCTGGAGCCTAACGCCACCTGAACCTAACCTGTTGCCACCCGTAACAACAATCAGGTTATCAATTTCCATGCTAACCCGAAAGTGTAGTAAGGTCCATTAATCATCTATTCTGCCAAAATATTTAAACATCGATAGCCCCAAACGCGCTCGCAACATAAACCTGCCAGCGAAATCCATGTTTTTTTACCATGACGGCTTCATTGTAAAGCCCGTGGCAATTCGGCAGTCATGTTTTATTAGTGTCTTGGGCTACCATCTCCACCATGATGGCAGCCCCAGTCAGATATGCTTGAATGCCCTCATGGAGCACCCTAAGGCCCATTGAGGACCCACATGGCTCATGTTAATCATGTTGCCTGTCATTATGCCCATACACATCTTCATTTAAGCCGCAACCGTGAGGCACTCTTCCATAATGCAACGTAAAAGGCTTCTGAATCCAGCACGCATATGATCAGTCCTCTATGGCACGGGAGTAGACAATTCCGTGGCTCGGGTCTTACAAATTTTAAGCTCAAGGAGTCAGTTTGAATTATCTTTGAATGATAAGCCAGCAAGATTCTTAACCATGCATGTGTATCATCTTTGCTTTTGTGCACAACTGTCATAAAATGCCTCAGAAAATGTCGTATTGGAACGAACCATGAAGGTGGACTCGAGGCCCCATCATTACTTTATTCTACATGGGCCCCAAGATATGTGGATCCCATCATTATTTAATTCTACATTGGCCCCAAGATTTGTGTGCCATAAGGAACCTAGGAGCAGTGCCGATAGGGGTGGAAATAGATATTTCAGCCCAAGGCCCAAGCCTGGACCAAAAATTGACAAAATCCATATTTCCCACTGGAATGTTCCTAATCCATCGCTTGGTCAAGTGGGCCACAAGTGCACCCAAAAAAAAAAAAAAAAGATATTTTAGAGGAATGAAACCAACAGTCTCCATCAAGATGGATGGGTTGCCTTGACGAGGATTGGAATGGCATGTTTGTGGGATGATGAGTTCAATGATACTCAGGCACTCATAGCACAAAAATTCAAATAAAACTGACACGATTGTGCAGCCCACTTTGGCCCAGTTAATCCCAAGATAAAATTGGCTGAACAATTCTAGTCTGTTATTCACAGAATTGTTTGTGGAAATAAGACTCTTGGATATTTTTCATTTTTAACCATCCAATAAATGACCACCAACTTTCTATTTTTTATTTTCCAGTCCGGCAATCAAATAAACTAACATTCAATTTATTATCCATCTACAATTGTAACGTGATTTGGACGGTTCAGATTGACTACTTGTGTACCACGTGAGAATTTCCTAAGTAATTTTTCTAGGTGCCTGCATATCATCCTCACACTCTACCGGAGTATCAAAGTTTTCCTCTTGTAGGACATAAAACCATACATATAAAGTCATGTCGGGCCAGGCTAAAATTGCTTCAGCCCAAACCCAACCTGTCATTGGGCCATGCAAGGCCCATCTCAAGGACAGAGCTAGTAGACGGTAGACCCAAGCTCTGCCCAAAGATGAGCCGAGCTTGTCAAATGGGCAGGCTACCCAGCCCATTTCCACCCTCATGTGCCGACGGTGCTCCTTGGCCATAAGAAACTCTGTGTCCCAGGCGTGGAATGGAGCTCCCTGTGGAAGAAAGAGAGATCAACTCCAAACCTAACAGGCACCAAACTCACCTTGCCTGGGGCACAAGGATAACTTTGGGACAACCCTCTGCTGAAACTGAGGACAAACAACCCAATTCCTGGTAATGGTTTGTGCATTTCGGTTTCCCAGTTTCCTCGGTCATAAAGGGACTGGCATGTTTTGTATCATCAATGTCCTCCCCAATCAAAGAGTGGTGATTGGTCATTCAAATTTGAGGCCCCCACAGAAATGTTCAATGAAAAATTCATTTTTGAAATTTGAGATATGACTCCCATAAACATTTGTGGTGCTTACCTGTCAATTACTCACCGTGGACACCTTGGGTTACATTATTTCCCTGGCCCTTCAACCATGAGGAACAGTTCAGTGTTTTACTTACAATGTAATTACGTGAACGTGTCCAAATAATCATGGTGAAGGCATATCAGAGAAAGGGCACTTAGGAGAATAGAAAGAAGGTTTAATGTTAGTCCATAAACATTACAAAACTCAGACGAATAGGAGACATCAAAACTCAGACGAATGGGAGACATCGAAAGCAAGACAGCAAGAATAGTGCCTTAGGCGCAACAAGTCTACTTGATCGTTCCTGACCTAGGTACACATTCAATGGGTGTTTGGGTTCGTGTAGAACTCTGGAAAGAAAGTCGTCGTCGTTGTCATCGTCTAAGCCTTTTTCCCAACTACTTGGTCGGCTACACAAATCCCGTTCTGCCATTCCCCTCTATCAAGGACCATATCCTCGGTTAAACCATGGTCATCGAAATGTCGGATTGAAAATAAAAATTAGTTTCCATGAAAAAACCTTTTGAGGAAAAAAAAAAGGCTTCAAAGCTGAATTCTGTTTACCAGTTTTTTATTTTTTATTTTTCTCAAAAATGTGGACAATCAATTCCCAAAAGAAGATAGTAAATGGTTTTCAATGGCAGAGAAGACGTGCGAGGTAATCATTGAGGTGACCATACATGGAATACAAAACAAACAATCCAAGGAAAACTGGGATCCATGGTTTTCCATTTCCTTAGGATCCAACTTATTTTTCCATATCCACATCTTTGTTTTCCTCTATCAAAACATAACATTAGGGTTTTGCACAGAGTTGAGCAATAGCAGAGCATTTTGACAGTTGAGGCAGACAAACTGTTGTGTGATTGAGATCACAAAACTAGAGAAGAAGATTGCAAGAAGAAGATTTGAAAGAGAAATGGATGGTTTATTCTCTCAAGAGAGGTATAAGTACAAAAATAGAAGTCTATATCCTATTTTAAGATTTACAGGATAACTGTTAACATAAACGAGAATCTATACAACATATGGCACATTGAAAGAGCACCTAGCAATAAGTGCATGAAATACTAGTGAATGGTACTCCTGCAAGATACTACTACATCACAAACAAAAATCTTCCTATGCAGCTCCCAATTAGATTGAAGTGTTTCTTTAGGGCACAGGTCATGATTAGAAAGGCAAGATTGTCCACAATTTCATCAAATGTGAGAGGGGAGTTCTATCAGGTGAGCTGACCAATATTTGCATAAGGTTGCAATCACCGGCATACAGAGGGAGGGAGGGACGGAGGGAGGGAGAGAAGGTTGCAATGACCAAAGGCACCCTTCACATTTCAATCAAGATTTATTCTGTGATTGGGTTCCTCCATGCAAAAATTTTCTGTACTTGGAAGTGAAGCAAACAAGGTATGTTAGGTAATACATCTCTTTTGCAGCTTCTTTTCGTGGTGCAGATTCAGGTTCACCTAAACACAGCTTACCACAAAGAAACATAAAAGAAATGTCCCAAACATCGGATAGGAAACTTCGAATCTCTGAAGAATTCTTAGGATGCATGCATAGATGAAGATCCAAAGGTCAAAAGTATTATGGCAAGAAGCAGGACTTTACTGTCAAAACAAATCTAGGCGTGCCCACACTACAAATAGCTGTGGCAAGGCGGCAAGGCTATTATGAAGATGCTGATGATAATGAATCATATGACACCTTTTAGTATAGATTCAATGTTTGCATGGAATATATATATATATATATATATATATATATAACTGATGGATGCTAGGTGACAATCTCTACCCAAATTGCAAACAACACTTCAATACCCTCACTTTCTACATAATTTCAACTTTTCATTGTCATCTATCATTTCCAGAAGTAGCATAAGATCTGGAACACATAATTCAAAGAAAGAAGAGCGACTCTAGAGGGAATTGCTCCAAGGGTCATGCTTGCATCACATAGAAACCAGATAACCATATCTTAACTACAACACTTTTATGACCATACAAGCTTACAGTACAAAGATTAAATCGTCCCTGCGATTTGCATTGATCTCTATACCAATGCTATGTCAAAGTTTTTTTTTTTTTTTTTTTTTTTTTTTTGGGGGGGGGGGGGGGGGGGGGTGGTTAGTACACATCCCACTGTTAGTACACACACCCAATGTTTCAAAGAGTATAATGATTAGAGAAGAGAATTCTGAGTCGCTACAGACTGTTTTGGGCTGAGCTTGGGCTGTACAAATAAGCATCCCGAGTCTTGAAATGATATTTTAGGCCCATATGATGAGCCTGGGCTTAGATACAAAAAACTGAACAAATTTGGGCTGAGCTTGAGCTGTATGGTTTTGCTAACGTTCCCACCTTCATGGGGACATAAGCAACGTCTCCAAACCTTTTAAATGGCACACGAGGTGACTTATCGTCGATCTAAACCATTCATTCACACAAGTAGGAGCAAGACATGGTGCAAGAATCACATCAATCAGATGATCCTAACCCTTTAAATGAGGCCAACTTGTTACAACCATACGTTGTATACAAGCCATAAATCACATGGTTCGAATCATCAAATCGAAGTGTTATTTTAGAATCATAAGAAATACAATGTGAAATCTATCAACAAGATGTTTCAAGATGATGACTGGACCTATTTTGTTTATCCCGTCAATCTTGATTGTCCATTTTCATGCTATTGATCAGAAGCTTAGGATCACCAATTGGCATGATTTTTGTACCATGGCTTGCTCCTGGTTGTATGAATGAATGAACAGCCCAGATAGGTCACCCTGTGTGCCATATAAAAGTCTTGGAGACGTTGCTAACGTTCCCATGAAGGTGGGGACATTAGCAAAACCCACCTTCATGGGGACATTAGCAACATCCCCAAACCTTTTGAATGCCACATGGTGCCACAGCCTAGTTATCGAGTCAATGAGAGCACAACACCTGAATCGCAACGAAATGGACAAGAGTACAGCCACAAGAATATTTTAGTAGAGAGGGAGAAATAGCTTTATTGATATCTAGCTTCTTCTTACAATACTTGAGAAAACTCGGACAGAAAATTTCGAATTCCTACCTCCCCCCCTTATAGACCCTAAATGAATCTTTAATGGAAATCCCCAAACAATTAGATTGATTACAAATCAGTCTGAACTATCTAAGATGGCAATAAGCCTAATAATAGTAAAAACAAATCTGAAAATAATTATCAAAATCTTCCCCCACCCCCCATATCTCCAATTATAGCTTTAAATCGGCCCTCATATCTTCCACATACAGTAAATTACAGTTCTTGACATTTAGGGCCCAAATATATCAATAAACAGTCCAAAATAAGCACATTTGGGCCTTATAGTGGGGCAGTGGACCTGCATCATTCCCCCAAATTGGAAAGAAATAAACTCTAGTGTTGGATGCTTCATACAAATAGTAGAAGTTCGGACCCAATCTTTTCAATTCATCACTTGTGATCCATGTGAATTCATAATAGAGTTTGCTCTTTCATTTCGCCAAGTATTGCTTGTATTGGCCCCGTCGAGTGTCAATAGTCTTCATACGCAACACATGTTCAACATCTTCCTTTTTTTCTTCAAGAGTTGTTTATCCATATCAATAATGATTACATCTTGCACGTTGGACACCTTGCCATGGTACTTGAACAAATCTGCCTCATTGAAAGTTGGCGAGATATCTAAGCCATCTAGCAACTCAATCATATAAACACCGTCACCCAACTTCCTCTTGAGTTGGAATAGACCAATCTTATTAGTGTTGAGCTTGTTGAAAGTTCCCCTCAAAATACTTTTCTTTGTGGAGATAAACCATAACTAAGTTACCTTCTTTATATACCGTTTCTCGACAATGCTCATTTCCAGCTTCTTGATGCCTGGTGTTGCTCTCTTCAATCTTCTTCTTCATCTAAGCTTACAAGTCTTGGATGTGCTTGCCAAAAGCACTAGCATCTTCATTCACCTGATCTTGTACCGATAATGGTACTAAGTCAAGTACATTATGTGGACTTCTTCCATTTACGATCTCAAATAAGTATTTTTTTTCTAATTGGTACGATTTACTAAGTTGTTATAAGAAAACTCGCTTGGGGTAGAGCTAAGTCCCACTGAGATACATTGTCACCCACGATACTCCTAAAAGAGGTTACCAAGTCTCCTATTGACTACCTCGGTTTGACCATTTGTTTGAGGATGACATGTGCTACAGAATTGAAGCTTAGTCCCCAACTGCTTCCATAATGTGTGGTAAAAGTGCCCACAAACTTTGAATTGTAGTCCAAAGTAATTATTTTCAGTACCCGATGAAGTTGCACAATTTTTGTGAAGAATATGTTGGTGATGTATGTTGCGCTCATCATCCTTTTGCATCGAATGAAGTGGACCATCTTTGAAAAATGGTCCACCACAATAAAAATTGAATATGCTCCTCTTTGAGTTTTACGAAGTTCTAGAATAAAGTCCATAGAAATGTCCACACATGGATTGACTAGAATGGAAAGTAGAGTATAAAGGACGGTATTCTATATGTGACATTTGGAGACCTAGCGTCAACGACATCCTTCTATGAACCATTCAACATCAGTGCATACAAGCATTGTTGTCAAATAGTATAAGCAATTGTATGTGACCTAAGGGGGTCGTGCACATATGCGATCGCATAATCGTATATGCCATCAAACAGCCACCTAAAACATTTACATCTTTTAATCACATAAGCAATCACATAAGCGATGGAATAATCGCATAAGCCATCACGTAATCGCATATTACATGGCATAATGCCCAATGGTCATAAAACCGCATATGCAACTAGGATATATGCAGCATATGCTCCCAAAATGGTATAGGCAATCGCATAAGTGCCTATGTGATCACATGTGACAACACTACATACGAGGCCAGTAGTATTTTTCCTCCACCATAGTCAATGTTTTATCTCTTCCAAAGTGTCCGCCCAATCCTCCTCCGTGTAGCTCAGATAGGATCTTATCATACAACAATTCTTTGGAAATGCATAAATGAGAACCCTTGAATAAATATCCATCGCATTAGATGAATTCATACTTTGGATCTCTGCCATCCACACATCTATCAAGCATTTTGCCAAAAATGGGGTCCTCCTTGTATTGTTCTTTTAATGCGCCGAATCCCACTGACTTTCATGGCGAGTGTTCGTAGTAGAACCACCCTCCAAGTCAAAGTGCCTACCGCGTTGCTTTGACTTCCAGCTTTGTGATGCAAAAGGAAGGTATATTCTTGTAGAAAAGCTATCCACTTTGAATGTTGAACACTCGGCTTCTTTTGGAAATTAAGATATCTTAACGCTACATGGTCTGAGTATAAAATGAATTCCCAATAAATCCAGTAATGCCTCAAATGTCATAGCGCTTGGATCACTACATAGAACTTAAGATCATACGTGGAATACTTTTTCTAAGAATCATTAAGCTTCTCAATAAAAAGTTATCACCTTTCCTTCTGGACTGATAAGCTTTCCTTCTAGACTCAACACCACACCAATGTCAACATTTGAAGTGTCATTTTCCACTTCAAAGATTTTATTAATGTTGTGAAGTGCAAGAATCAGAGCCTTTATCATCTTCTTTTTTATGGTCTTGAAGCTTCAGTTCATTGCTTTAATCCATTCGAACTTGACTTCATGCATGCAATCAATGACATGTGCGATGAAATTCCAAACAAATCTCCAATAAAATGTCACCAAGCCATAGAAAAAATGAGCCTTTGAAAGGATTCATGAGGTGGGCCACTCCGCAATGGCCTTGATTTTCTCTTGGTCAACCTTGATTCCTTCTACAGGCAAAATACACTCCGAAAACACAACGCTATCAACAACGAATCGGCACTTTCTTAAGTTAAAAAACAATGACTCCCTTCGAGTACGTTTAATACTTGTCGTAAGTGATCAAGGTGAATAGATGAATCAAGACTAAAAACAAGAATATTATCAAAATAAATAATTAAGACCTTTTCCATAAAGGAGTGGAGTACCTCTGTCATCAGCCTCATGAAAGTGCTCAGTGCATTTGAAAGGTCGAATGGCATGACGAGCCACTCGTATGGTCTGCCTCAAGTCTTAAATGTAGTCTTCCACTCGTCCCCAGGCCGATATATATTTGATGATATCCGCTCCTCAAGTTGATCTTTAAAAAGACCTTTGCTCTGTGCAGTATGCCCAACGCATCATCTAAGCGAGCAATAGGAAACTTGTTTCTTTAGTAATCTAGTTGATCGCACGACTATTCACACACATCCTCCACGATCCATCTCTCTTAGGGGTTAATGATGCAAGAACAACAAATGGTGACATGCTTTCTCAAATTAAATCCCTCTATAGTAATTGGGTAACTTACCTATGGAGCTCAACATGTTTAGTTGGACTCATTCGGCAGTGCACAAGATTCAGTAGACTCAAACCCTACATTAAATTAATGCAGTGTTTAACGTTCCTCGTAGCCATAGGAGGAAGTCTAGCTGGGAGTTAATTTGGCACCAAACCTACATATTTATGAAGGGGCACTTGTATAAGCGGCGGAACATCTGATTGGTTTGTGTCTTCTTTAACAACCAACTACCAAGACATAAATGATGTCAGTCTCATTGCATTCCTCTTCAAACTTTTCTAACATTGAGCGATTTCTGACCCTCACCCTTATTAGATTTGGGTGTTGTAAGATGTTTCATTGAGTGCAATGTGATATTAGCACAATCATTGATGGAGAGTGTTAGCCAAAGTCAAATGCACCATATCTTAGTCCCACAACCACAGTCTCCCCAACAAAATGTGACAAGTATCCATAGGGGACTACATCACAACACACCACATTCTTGTACTTAAATCCAATACAGAATGAAACTAAGCTACTAGAGTTAACAAAAACTTCTCCTCGTTTCTTAAATCAACGAATCCAGTATGGGCGTGAATGCTTATGTTCTTTGAGTTTAATTTATCCACAATTTCCTATGAGACAATGTTATCACTATTCCCCCATCTACCAACATCATGCATGTCTTCTCATCAAAAGTGCACGTGGTGTGGAAGATATTATGTTGTAACCATCTGCCCTCATCAATCACCCAAGGCATTGATAACATAATCCGTTGGATAACCAACAACTCGCGCCTATCATCATACACATCTGCTACATCTTCCTCAACATGCATGTCATATTCATATGCACATTCTTCATATTTTATGTCATATTCAACTGTCATTTCCATGTAGTTAGGAGTGTCTTCAACATATTCTCCTTCCTCGGCCAAATTTACTTTCATTGTGGATTGATGTTTAGGACAGTGAAAAGAATAATGTCCTGGTTGCCCACATTTAAAGTACGTGAAAATAGTGTTGTGTTGGCCCATCTTGGCCATAATAGACACCCCCCTATCAATAACCGACCTCCTCCCGAGTTGGGTTTTGGCTTCATTCTTAGGTGTCGGTCAATAGTCCGTCAACCAATGGAAGGCCATATGGTCGCCTTCCATGGGAAGTTAGCATGCTGGCCCAATGTTGATGACAATCCTCATAGGGCACCAAATCTTCTCCCAAGTCCTTAATTAATTATCTCATTGTCTTTTAATGCAAGCATGTATGCATCAAACATCTTAAATACATTTTTGGAAGATAGTTCATTTTTATGCCTAGTTTAAGAACATTAAGATATCTTGAAATCTTTTGGTCTTTATACTCACAGAACCCTGCCCGTGATGTCAATGTATAGAACTCCTTGTATCAATTTACTGATTTATTCTCTCTACTTAGATTGTGGCATATTTAATAGAGGTCATGGGCACAAGTCATAGGTAAGAACTTTCTTTTTTAACTTCTTTTTCATCTTTTCCTAAAAATTTAGGTTCTCTTTACCTTAAGAGCTTGGAGATCATCCAATTATGTTAAAGCATGATCGAAAAACTTCATATCTACTATCTTAACCTTCTGATTGTTTGCTATTTTCTTGTACTCAAACACATTTTCCACCTTACTTAGCTAATCAATGAAGTCATCAACATGCAACTAACCATGGAATTACGAAATTTTTAGCTTAATTCTAGGCTCTCTGTCACAAGCCTGGGCCGCCCATTGTTGGTTAGGACCTTGGTGATCCCCCCCCTTCCACGTGTCCATATGCTATAATTTTAGTCACCAAATTCCCTCAACACCAGAGCTCTACCAGTTGAGTAGTGAAATTGTCTTACCATAGTCCATATGCATGAGTTGATCTACTCACTTTATGACTATGTGGATCAATTGAATTACTTGTGCAAACTCTTCCCATGTCACCCCTTTAGAAGCCACTAGGAGATGATATAAGTAAAAAAAATCCCCAAAGATGGCCCACTCTGATACCAAAATGGTACAACCCGGTTATTGAGTCAATGAAATCTCGACGTCCAAATCGCAAGAAAATGGACAAAAGTACACCCACAAGATTATTTGAGTAGAGAGGGCAAAATAACTTTATTCATATCAAGCTTGTTTTTACAATACTTAAAAAAACTCACAGAAAATTTCAAATGACTACCTCCTACCCCTCTCATAGACCCCAAATGAATCTTTAATGAAAATCTCCCAAACTCTACCTAAGATGGTAACAAGCCTAATAATAGTAAAAAGCAAATTTAGAAATAATCTTCAAAATCTTCAATCACATCTTTAAAGTAGCCCCCATATCTTCAATCACATCCCCCATATCTCCAACCACATCTTTAAATCAACCCCCATATCTTCCATAAATAGTAAATTACGGCTCTTGATATTTAGGCCCTAAATATGTCAAGAAACAGTCCAAAATTAGCACATATTGGACCCTACAGTGGGCGGTGGGCCTACACCACGTGGGATGCCTGGTCATCAATTAGGACAGTTAATTCAACAGTACCGTTGGGAGAAAGCCACGGTGCATGGGTAACGCTTGAGCACCCCAGGAAACAAGCTGTTGTGGTGGGCTCTCGCCCACAAGAAATTAATTTAATATCATCTAATCCGATCAACCCACTGACGCAAGTGAGGAGGCTACCGCCGTGGAACCCTTTTTGACACCTAATCCCACTGAACTAAAGAAAGTAGGCGTTAAGCCTCTTGATACAAAAGACACCTTAAACATAGTTGCAACATGGTACTCCTGAATTTTTAGGCTTCATTTCAAAAGGCAACTATGGGACTTGCAAAGTTAACACTTCAAAGATCCTACAAAGTAGGAGAAAATGCCTACTTAACAAATGAAGGTTTAGCCTATGGCGCTTAACCAACACAAATGGACAGTCCCACTAGAATAGGTTAAAAGGCCTAACGATTCAACTTTGAACTTGTTCTGATTTCCCAGTCCTTGGCCTCATTTGATCCAGGTATATCTTCGGCTGCATCATGAACAACTGGTAAGGAACCACATGATGTACAAGTGCACATGTGGTCGACACCTATCGATGTAAAACATATGTACAAGTGCACATGTGGTCGACACCTATCGATGTAGAACATATGTAGAAGAGCCAAGCTGTTCAACATGTAGGCCTACTGTGTATTTGTTGTGACCAAAATTACAATGATAGATGTTGGCACACTTGCATGAATGAAGACACAATTGATATCCATTAATGATAGAAGAAGGGAACATCTTGCATCTGATTTCAGGCTGATTAGAGGTGCAACACTCTATTAAGATGATCTAGGCCAAACATCAAGCAAGCCTACTTATTTGGTAGTACCAGTGTCACATGTGTCTCAAGTTGGAATGTCTACCCATATAGTTAGAAACAATTCCCTGACTAGTCCATTGGATCACTGGAACAATATTCTATACATCCCAAATAATTGTTACCACGGTTCTTTAGTGGAAAAAAATAAATAAAGAGAAACATGGAAGAGCAGAGAGAGCTGCCACGTAGGCAGCCCATGTCAGAAAGGTCCATAGATTTCTCATATTAGATTGAATTGAACAGCAGCAATTAATCCAATGCCACGTAGGCAGCCCATGTCAGAAGGTCCCTAGCTTTCTTATCTTAGATTGAACTGAACTGCAGTAATTATTTCAGTCACATGGAAGTAACCAAATTGCAGTTACACCTTCTTTAGAATTCACACTTGGGCACTGTTAAAGGATTCTTCTCATTTTATTGTTATCGTAAGGGCATTTTTGTAAATGGGGAATTTTTTGTAATTTTATCTTCACTTGGTGGGTCCCATTTCTTGGGTCATTTTTGGTGGGGAAGGAGTCCATGCACGTCTGTCAAACTCTCTCTCACACATTGCTCAAGTGTAAAGTTGGCATTTAGAAACTTATCAATGGAAAAAGCCGTGCACATTTATTTTGCATAGGTGAGAACTTGCATTTTTCTTGTTTTCTCTCACTTTTCTTGGTGCAGGGCTTTGCAACTTCAACCATAATCAATTCATTTCATTCCTCATGAGCAATTCAAATTCAAATTCAAATTTGGGGAAAATATCACATTTGGAGGTGCCTTTTCGAGGTCCACAAAACATGAAGCACCCTATTTGGATACACACTTCTTCACCACCACAGGACCTTTTAGAGAAATTTTCAGCAACTTTGAAGGAGTCAAAAATATTTTTTTAGCCCTTGAAAGTCCTTTTATATTTTTCAGCAACTTTGAAGGAGTTAAAAAATTTCCAGCCTTTGTAAGTCTTTTTTTTATTCTTATACTTTGTAGTCCAATCCTGTAAATAATTCAATTGGTGAAATACAATTGTTCTTTGCTTGGTTTGTAGTCCTCCCTCTCTCCCTCTTAAAGTACAAGATCAGCATAACCATGCTATCTTGGGATAGGAATTGGTGTAATTCCACTCCTCTTAAAATAGCCTATTGTTACCTTCAAGTTGGACATGAAAGGAATGTAACTACAGGTTGAGGTCTACTCTCTAATGATGAATAATATAGGGAACTAATTATAATGTCATTAATACCTAGAGTTTTTTATTTTATTTTTAAAGGGCATGTTTCCATGGTAACGTAACATAAATAAGCCATCATTACTATTTCACAATGTTTATTTAAACAAGTATTATGGCACATAATTCGAAGGTCAAATGCAAATGTAATAGGAGATCAATAAACATATTTGTATTCATTACAATTTTATATTGTAAAATTGCAATCTTTACAATTTTACATGGATAAAACAAACAATGCAAGCAATGCCACATCACAGTCAATTGCAACTAATGTCACCAGATAAGTAAAGCAATTTGTAGTCACTACCCATTTCCTTTACTTTATTGATGTAATTGGTGAAACAAACAAACCCTAAATAGGTAAACTAGGCTTCAACCCAAGACTTCAGCGTTAAAATACACCCTGTCTCCCACTGATCTATGGGCTCAACCCTATTATTCCTTATAGCTGAATTGAATGTTCACATGTCAATGCAGTTGTACATCCAAATGCATCCCTAGTTCCAACAAAATTCAAAAGAAGTGGTCATAAGAATTCCCCTAATTCGATATCGATATCTATAAAGATACATTTAATGCAGTAACAACATGATGAATTGGCATCTTTCCTTCAAGAATGCCGACATATATTTCTTTGGACAATTTCCTCAATTATAGTGAAAATACAAAATTGTATCTCACTCAAATCATCGATCCAATGATTCAAGTTCACTGTCCTTCTTATTCGTATTCTGTTTAGCCTTCTTTAACAACTTCGGCCTCAGCTTCACAGGCTTGAAATGACAAGCCTGGAACTGAGCCACAGCTCGAAGCACTGAAAGAAGCCGTTCCTCAATCTCGACCCCGTCGACCTCGAGAACTCTCAACACCCGAGCGACAGCCTCGATCGTGCTAACGCACCCAAGGAACGGCTCCTTCCTCAGAACAAGATCCGAATCGAAAGCGCTCTCACCATCAGCCGCCACATCATACTTCAAAGAAACTTGAATTGCAAACTTAGACAGGAAAGGAAGGCTGGCACTCACCATCTCCTTTGCATGCTTCCACGTCCCGTCGAAGACGATCAGAACCAGATCACGGGCTCGGTCGACGGGGTGTGAGGCGGCCCAGTCGTGAAGATCGACGGACGGGGAAGAGTCCGTACCAGGGAAGAGGAAAAGGGCATGGGGACGATGTGAGGAGGAGGAGGAGTGGTACAGGGAATCAAGGAGAGGAGAGAGGCCGAGGCGGAGACGGCGACCGATTAGGGTTTGGGAATTGAGGAGGCATTTGGAGAGGAGAGGGACGGTGGAGAGCTTGTGGCGGAGCTCATGGGGGTGGTGTAGGATAAGGACTCGGGTGTAGGTTAAGAGAGGTGAGGGAGGGAGGTGTGCGCAGATGCACACGGAGGATGGTCTGCCGCAGCCGGACGAACAGATCTGTCGAGTACTGGTAGCAATGTTGTTATTGTCGTCCTCGCTCGAGTATTCGAAATTAAAAGCTACGGTAGTTTCTTCTTCTTCTTCGTTTTCTTCCATTGCAAGCTGGGTCGACTGCGCGCCTGCGTTTCGGTTTTAAACGATGAAAGGGAAATTAAATGGTAACCGGACTGCATTTTTTAACAGTATAAACGAATTTTCAGTTGTGAGAAGTGGGACCCATGGTTCGTTGATCAAGACCATTCGTCTGGTGCACCCTGCTGTGTATGGACTATGTTATGGAAATATCTTCCAACATAGTGATTTTGGTGGGGAGAAAAAAAAAAAAGGAATTTGGAGAAATGAAATCCTGAGGGAAAAGAAAAAAAGAAATTGAATAATAAACTTTATAAAGATGATTTCAATCCGACAAAGATGCCCTTACGGGATAGTTGCTAGTTTGTCTTTTACATGGATTGGCAATTACATAAAATTCATATGAATTGGAATCACTAAGGGTGCGTTTAGTAAAACTTAATTCCACGACTTATCACTGAAAAATGATATTTCAGTGATTTTAGTAATTCAGACCGTTTGGTAACTAAAAAAATTTAAGTGCTTAATTGGAAAAATCACTTAAATTAAGTGGATTATTTTAAGTCATGCCAACCTGACTTAAAGCTTGTAGTTGAATGCGGTAAGTGGTTTCTCTTTAAATTTTTAGATAAAAATTGACAAAAGTATCCTATTAACATTTAAAAATGGACAATATTACCCTTCTTTGTTTACTTTCTCATTCATGACACCATCCCACGCAAGTACTTGAAGTCACCAAATTCTATAAGCCCCAGCATAATATATGTAGTTTATCTACATAGTTTATCCATTTGGAGAGATGATTTTAAGGCATGAGCCCAAAAATGAGACAGGTCCAAACCTCAGGTGGACCACACCACTGAAAGTAATGGGGACAATGATGCCCACCATTGAAACCTTACTAGGGCCCAACATGATGTTTATTTACCATCAACCTTGTTCATAGGAACACAAAGACCTAGATTAAGGGAAAACACAAATATTAGCTTGATCCGAAACTTTTGTGGCCGTGACAAGTTTTCAATGGTAGTTTTCAGATAAATTATCAAACAGATTTTTCAGTTCTTATAAGTACTTAAATTCAGCACTTTAAGTTTTCAGTACTTAATTAATTTTCAGGCTTAATTTTTCAGTTTACCAAACAGCACCTAATTGTATTTGACAGTGTAATTGGAATCTAGCTATCACCAAATTATCACGGGAGTGGATTGCCTCTAACCCGGGCATAAAGGTATCTCTGTGCACGGAGCTGTGTGGAGCCACAGAGATGTCCGTGACAACTAACTTCGTCCATCTGTTTTGGAAGACCACGATAGGACAGGATAATAAAAATCAAGCAGATCCAAAACTCAGGTGGGCCATACCACCTGAAACGGTGGGTATTGAACACTTAGCCATTGCAAAAGTTTTGCATCAAGATGGTATTTTTCCTACCACTTATCTGAGTGTTAATAATTTTATGAACGGTTTAGATGGAATATAAACATCATGGTCAGCTTCTGGAAGGTTTCAATGGTGGACATTGGTGTTCCCACTGTTTTGTGGTGTGGGCTATGTGAGTTTTGAATTTGCCTGATTTTTAGAATCCTGACCTATTCTTGTCTTTAAAATCATATGAGCTTAGTGGATTTGTCACATCCATATCTGTGGACCCCACACAGCCCCAAGCACAACGATATCTCTGCCTAGTGTCACAGGCAATCCGCTCTCAGTTGTCACCCCGCTTCGCCCCTTGGATTTGGTAGTAAATGGGTGTATTTTAAATTCAAATAACTACTTTTTGTGTTTGGCAACCTTAGATTTGGAGGCAAATGGAACTCAAGGTATTTCAAATCTATCTTTTTTATATGTTTTGAAATCCCATCAAAATGTTGAAATTCCGATGCAATCCAAGGGAAATGTCCTTTTTACCTCTTTTTAAGGACAGGAGAGTCACACATGTAAAAGGTGTCTCTACGCTGCTAATCCATTGGATACATGGCACGCTGATGATACCCCAAAACAACTTAATTATCGGCTACAATACTAAAATCATATCAATAGAATGATCTGAACCATCCAAACATTGGACATTTAAATGGACGGTCAAAAAATGCCAATGAGCCGCCTATTTGTGATCCTTACATTTGTGGCCAACCCAAGGCTTAGAATTTCCTCTTTCTTTTTTTTCTTTTTTTTGTAAAGTATATATTTTAATGGGCTTATTATGATCATTCCATCAAATATAACATAAATGAAATTGCGCATGCAAAAGCTTTGAGTGGAGCTTAGAATTATAGTGAAGTCTAGAGCTGAGCACGAATTGAGCTGGCTCAATTCGGCTTGATTCGGATGGAGGTTTCGAATAGAGCAGAGCGCCTTACCCTAGCTCGTTTCAAATTTCGAGCCGCACACGAGCTTACCCAAGCTCGGCTTGATTCGGCTTGAAGCTCGATTCAGCTCAATACACACACACACACACACACACACACACACACACTTTTTTAAGTTAAAACTAAACGCTAACATCCCCAAACATTTCCTTCGAACGAACGAGCGCCCCTTCCCTCCTCAAAACCCTAACTTCCCCACTGCTCGACTGTCCGTCCGGCCACCCACCGGCCACCGCTCATCTCTCTCTCTCTCTCTCTCTCTCTCTCTCTCTCACCCCCTCTCTCTCTCCAGTTTCCAGTCTGTTTCACCACCCTTGCAGCCTTGCCCGTCGGCCGGCCCCGGCTCCTCTCTCTCTCTCTCTCTCTCTCTCTCTCTCTCTCCAGTCCGACCCCGACAGGTCATTTCTACAGTCCAAGCACCCTACCCTGCCCGACCACTGCCTTAGTCCAAGAGGTCAGTCCTGCCCGGCCACTGCCTCAGTCCGAGCACCCTACCCTGCCAAGCCGGTGGCCACTGTTGCAGTCGCTGCCCGACTGGCGACCCTCAACAACTGCCCAACGTCCGACCAGTCACTCCGTCAAATTTTGCCCCAAGCTCGAATTCAGCTCGAATTCAGCTTGAAGGGCTCGAGCTCGAACTCGGCTTAAAGCTCGAACATAAAAGTCCAACTCGATGGCCGAGCTAAGCCGAATACGAGTCAGGCCACTCAGTGACCAAGCCTAGCTCGAACATGGCTGAGCTCAGCTCAGCTCGACTCGTGCTCAGCTCTAGTTAAGTCTTAGAGAGGATGAATATGACCACTTAAAATTATTTATCAATTAATTCAATTAAGCATGTCCAAGATCATAGATTAATTAAGATACAACTATACGTGCAATGAGTCTATGAAGTGAGATGTGATTATCAATTGTGTGTGCACTAAACTAAGCACTTACCATACAATCTATTCATGCGTCCATATACAATAAATAAATCAAATCACAATCATAAATAGAATTGCATACACATCGATCAATTGCAAACACAATGATATATAGTGGTTTAGGTAAATCCCTACTCCACTCCCGGATGACGAACTCAAACTCGACTCAAACTCGAATTTTTCGAATTTCATTATATCAATGGTTTTCTATATGTTCATCATTAACCTTTACAATGGTTTTAAACATATTCACCACTAACCCTCGATTAATCCTACACAAGAACTAATCTACGTACACTTCCGTTAGAGACAGTTTTACACAAGAACTTACGTACGCTCCCGTCGGAGGCTTCCTCGGAGACTTCCAAAGGTTTCTATTGGCTCATCAATAACTTATACGGTCTTACGCAAGGACCTATGTACACTCTCGTCGAAGCTCCCTTGAAGACTTCAAGGGTTTTCTATAAGCTTACCAATAACCTATGTGGTCTTACACAATGACCTACGTACACTCTCATCAGGGGCGGTCCTACACAAGGACCTACGTATACTCCCGTCGAAGGTGGTCTTGCATAAGGATTTATCTAAGTTTGGGTTGCAAACTCAATAGACTATTAAATTAAACTCTTATAAGTTTAGATGAGCCCTATTAATAATGCCTTCTTGATATGCTCGATCAATTTTGATGCGACTTCTCTTTTGCTCCCCCGATCTTTAATGTAGATCTTCTTTAGCTTCTTTGATTGATTACCCTGCAATGATGTACCTATGAGGATGCCAAGGTAATGGGAGAGTAGATTGGTCGAATCTCCTACAACTATTGGTATAGTTGGTCTTCAAATGGGGATTCACACAAATGAACATTCTAGAGGATGATAGATAAAGGATTTACCTATAGGATTAGTGTCTAGCCTCCAGAGAATGGAAGAGAACATGTTCATCTTCAAACGGAGCTTGGAATACTAATTAGAGTGATGAATCATAAGGAAGATGGTATGAATATCTTTGAATTGGAGCCCAGGAGTAATGAAAATGAGTTGTAAGCATAAAGGCTCTAAAACCATGAAAACCCCATCTATTTTGCTAAGGTATAGGGTGCCCAATTTATAACAAAAAAGCTCCAACAAATCTATAACGGTTAGTTCTTTGGTCGGATCAAAATAGGTTTGGTTCAACCGAAACTGGCAGGGCAAGGTCAGTTCAGTCGAAACTGGTAGGGTAGAGTCATTCCTGCAATTTTTAAACTGTAAGTTCGAACCGAAGTTCCTTCGGTCGAACTGAATTGAACCGAAAATGTCCAGAATTTGCTAATTTGGTTGTTGGACACTTTGGGTCATTTTCAGTCAAACCAAATATGGTCTCAGTTACACCTGACAATCCCTGGAAAAGCTCTAAAATCCTATTAAAAAGTTTAAATGTATTTTTAAGGCTTGGGATGATAAAACTAATGTTTTCCTGATGAATTGTATCACCTAGAGGTAAGTTCTTTTGGAACTAAAGAGGTTTAGGGTTAGTTTCACCAAGGCACCTCAATTTACTTGTGTCTTCAAACCTTGATGCTACAAGTCTTCGAGTCTTCATTTGTCTTTGTCTTCCAATGGGGGTTCAACCAACTCAAGACACATAGACACACGTTATTAACAAACAAGTGCACTTATAATAAATATATTAATTTAGGATGTGAAATCTGATTTAGTTAATCAAATCTAAGTCCTCTGAATATACCGAAGAATTCTAATGCCCTCCAAATACAAGCTCCCAAGCAAAAGATTTGGATTCCAGTGCATTTCAGCCAAACACAAATGAGAATTTAGAATCACCTTGATTCTAATGTAGTTGTGATTTGGATTCTAATGCATTCCAAATCCAAGCTCCCAAGCGAGCCCTATGCTTCATATCCTGTATATGGAAGAGAGAGAGAGAGAGAGAGAGAGAG
Source organism: Liriodendron chinense (assembly GCA_003013855.2). NCBI lineage: Eukaryota > Viridiplantae > Streptophyta > Magnoliopsida > Magnoliales > Magnoliaceae > Liriodendron > Liriodendron chinense. The sequence continues at coordinate 4,153,521 of ML058552.1, forward strand.
AGAGAGAGAGAGATGCTTTTAACTTGTGAGTCAATGGCTATTAGATTTTGTAATTACTTGGGGTAATCTAACACAACACTAACACGCTATGCGTTGCAGAAGCTCGGTAGAGCTTAGAATCACGATTAAATCTTAGAGAGTGGGGGTGAATAGGACCACTTAAAAATTCACACCTAATTAATTAATTTACAATTAAATCTAATTAATCAAGTAACACTTAGGCTTTCAAACTAAGTGGGTCAAATCACATAGGCAATTTGCACAATCGCACCCGAAACTAAAATCTACCATTCCGGAGCCAATTTGGACATGCACTTTGTTGTCAAATGGTCCGGAATGCCCAAAAATCCTTAACCCTTGAATTCATATGCTAAGTGATTTGTACTTTTTCCTACACACCTTTAAGTATGTTATTCTCCAGCTGGAGTCGACCGAAGGGGTCCAAATTAGAAAAGATCTATTAAAATTAGTAGCCACCAAGCTTTGCTTGCCAGCTTGTGCATTAAGTAACATGATTAAAGGTTGAAAGAACCTAAGTGCATGTGTGGGCGGTCTCGAAAAGTATAGTTGTACACTAGGAGTACATACGCCCAAACTCTGAAATTTTCTAAGTGTTGGAGGTTGTCCCCTCTCACATGCCCCAAATCTTGGATTTTTTCTAAGTCTGGAAGCTGTCCTAGGGGAACATATGCCTACCACATGCACCTGGGGCAGGTGCCAAGGCAACATGCACCTGAGGTTGTCCCCCTCCTTAGAAACCATCGATTTTTGTCAATTCTTCTAAGTACCAGCCTCAAAATCTATCTCCCAGAGGCACATCCACCTGGGGTAGGGTGCACATGCGTCTGGCAGCTCCCTCAAGTGCATATGCAGGTCCACATGCACCCAAGGTGTCCACTCTAGTGAGTTTTTTCCCCTCCAGCAGGCAGAAAAAATTAGTGTTGAGCTAGAATTCGCCCCTAATAGTGACATGCGCATAGGGGGTGGACATGTGCCTGACCCCTCTCCTATACCATGTCCACCCTAACATGCGCCTGACAAAGACATGCGTCCGGTGCTGATTGGCTCCGTACCCGAAAAATTCGGCTATAAATAGCCTGAACCCCGTATGACATGAAGACGGCACGATCACAGAGCTACGTGAGCACGATGCAAGATAACATTCGCCTGGCCCAAAATAACATGCACTTACCCCCCAGAAAACTCCACCGAAGGACCGAAATCCCTCGCCGGAATGACATTCTTTCACCTGAGCAAAAGTGCAGAGAGAGAGAGAGGGAGAAATTCCCTGAATTTGGCTAAGTATGGGAGGCCACATGCGCCTGGCCTCCCTTGAGATATCTAACATGCGCCTGCCCTCTCTGGCGCAGGTAGATTTGGCTAAGTCCAAAGTGACATGCGCCTGGCCTCCCCTGAGATATCCAACATGCGCCTACCCTCTATAGGTCAAGTAGATTTGGCTAAGTCCAAAGTAACATGCGCCTCTCTCTCTCTCTCTATATATATATATATATATATATATATATTTGACATGCGCCTGGCCATTTGGATTATGTAAATAAGGAAGTACCCTCTATTTGGATTCAATAAAAAATACTAAAAAATTAAATTTCTAATAATAAAGATTTTAATTTTCCATCCCAAGTATAAATTGCAACTTTTTTACATTCCTTGAAAAGTTTATCTTTTTAACGGATGAGTTTTCTTTGAATCTAAACTATTCAAAAAATCTGAAATACCCAAATTGGGCTAAAACACCAAAGAACGGTAAAATATTCATGATTAATTATGACCGATCAGTGAATAGATCAGTAATCCAGGTTTTTACTTAGAATTTTCAGGCAGCAATATGACCAAAACATTACTTTAATGAAAATCCATACAGAAAATGAATCTATGATTAGATGATATTGCTTGCTTCGTGCATCAACGTTCATCTATGCTTAATCCAACATTTATCTATACTTAATCCAGCATTCATCTTTGCTTAATCTAGCATTCATCTTACTTAATCTAGCATCACCTTACTTAATTCAACATACACTCAACTTAATTTAGCTTAATATGGCATGCATTTTACTGTATTCTCATATATAGTTAACCTCATACAGTTTACTTTCTACTGTATTCTCATATACATTCAATCTCATACAACATACATTCTACTATATTCTTATATACATTTAACCTCATATGGCATACATTCTATTGTATTCGTCATATGCATTTAATCTTATATGGCATATGCTCTATCATTTTTATCATACATTAGAGATCCCTTGCCTTGTTACAATATCTCACGCATTTATGCGCATATAAGCAGGTCCTCTACTTAATCTTTATCATGTATCAGCTATCAACAGATATATAGGATCGGGATTGCTTCCGAAGACAAGTCAACAGACTTCAGCATAATTCGACAACTGATTACATGAACTTTATATTGATTATGTTCATTGCACAATTAGAGTTTAGCCCGAATTGAGGCTCCAGACTAACTGAAAGGGACCATGGTTACCACTAGAAATTATGACCAAAGAGTTCCAAATTACTACAAACACTTGTTATGAATTGCTATTCCAAAACTGGTCGATGTACTACCCATCCAGACGGGATCCACTGGTTGAGTTGTTCAGGGTAAAAACAGTCATAATGCGTGTCTTCCTGAAGTCTCCCGTCCACGCTGTCGGTCGCTAACTCTGCGTTGCACGACTCAATAAAAAACTCCAAATGTCTCTCAACTCAGACAACCCAAAAGGGCATGAGACATAGGCATTCGACTTGTCCAAACGATGACTTAGTCCATAACAAAACTATACAGGTCTCTACGACCGTGAACTCAAAGACCATAGTCCACGATGAGTAAGTCACTTGCTCGATCTATCCGAGCCTTTTCTCGAATACTCCATCTATTGTATAACTATCATTCATAGTGGAGCTTTGTAGCTTTGTGCTGTGGTTTTCTCCCGCAGGGGTTTTCATGTAAAAATCTTTGTGTTCTCTGTGGTGTGCATGATTTATATTTATGTTTCCTTGTTTGATTTATTTAATTTATCTACGACGCGTGTATACATTTACTTTTGCCTTTTAATCAAAGGTGATCATCCATTGATGTAATTAAGGGCTTGTGCCAGATCGCGGCCTGAAATGTACAAGATCTTAGAATCTTTGGAATAAAATTTGTCTTATGATACCTTATCTTTTGTGTACTTTTATAAATGCTTGTGATTGTCTATGAATGAATCGGGTTGTTCGCATTTTCTATTTTTAACAACAAGCATCATGGATGAGGAGTGTGCATAGTGTGCATAGTGTGATCATGCAGAGATCATATGCATTTGATAGGAGATGTTGGTGTGTGGTGCATATGATAAAGTACGTGCAAATGTTTTTCGATCTAAGAGACCATGGACTACTTTCATTTTAGGGCATGTTGTGTCATGTGAGTGTTACTTGTGCCATCCAAGCCATTATAGACATATTGTGATGATTATTTGCAATTTAACCTATTGGCATCCCACTTGGAAGTGGAGCCCATTGCATTGTATGAGTTTTATCGGTGTCGTCCATCATGCGGCCCACTTGTTATATGGTATATCTATGACGTCCATCTCAAGGCCACTTGATGCGTGTATTGTATATCACTGCCGCTCATAACCATTCGACCTAAGTATGGTAAAGCCTTGTGAACCCAATAGCAGAAAATTGTGTTAGGCCAAAGCTGCTAACGAAATTTTGTCTTGTTATGAATGAGATGTGATTATGAACGCTAATAGTGCGTGTGATTGTGATAGTTATTTATAATGGTAATGGTGTTGATGATTATAAATTGGTAGAGGTATGTGATATGATGCCTTGATTAACATTGTTCTACTACATGCTAAATTGTTTACTTAAATATATTGATGTTGATCACGCTCATGCATGCATCATGAAGTATGATATATTATATGTGCAGTATTGATCATGGCATGATCATATGCATGCACACTTTTAGCATTCACATAAGTAGATTGGTGAGATATGAAGATGGAGATTTGGGCACCACAATTATATTCATAGTCGCATGGGATGAATATTACAATTGTGATTATGGTAATAATTTGGATACCCCAAACATTTATAGGGTTGTGGAACACCGAAAATGTGAAAATAGTTGGGGAGAGAAAGGGCCCCATGGGTTGATAGTCACTAAACTCCGATGGTACCTAGGAATGCCTCACTGTCGGGCTGAGTGGATATGTCACGACCCGAAATCCAATGCCCGAATAAATAACCCGAGGAATGATTCCTAATGTGATAATATAGCGGGAATATAATCAATACTAAAAAATAACATCATTATCATCATCAAATATTTATAAATCAAATCAATCAGAAGCATCCACATAATAAAATCTGCTAGTCCAACTCATAATAACTCAAACTGAATAATACTATCTGCTAACTACCCTATCTAGAATAAATCAAAAGAAAATGAATTCTTTTTCCTTAACTGCACCACCATCCTCGTCTTGAAACGTCGTCATTTCTGTCACTGGTAGTCTTTTTCCAACCATTTGGTCATCACCTTCAACACCTACAGTTCTCTAAGAAGGGTGAGCAAAACTATGCACAGTGAAAGGATACAGCTCCACCACAGTTCATGGTATAACAATTAAATGAACAGTATAAAATAACACAAATAAAGCAGATAAATTCACATGGAATAACGTGTGGATGTTCAAGCACTTAATGCTCACATGTTCTCCAACAAACCATGATGCTGACACAAGGACTCGTCATAGGGCAAGTACACATCCAAGACACACTGACCATCATAACTCAAAGTTCATACTCACATACCACAAGCACAATAACATCTCTCAAGATCTACATACGAATCAGAGACTCAGACCAACATCACTTGTAATTCGTCATACATGATGCTCCCAGGCTTGCTCTCTATAATTATAAGCAAACCCACTATCCTATAAATTAGAGACCTGAGTTCCCATCCTCGTAATTCAACCATACAGGATGCGTTAGCCCACTCTCTACAGATATGTATAGCTACACAACCCATAAGTTGAACGAATGGGGAAACATCCTACTAACTCAACCATACTGCATGCAACCACCCGTGCTCCACAAATATGCGCTCTCACAATTCCCGAAGTATCCCACACATAGGTACAGAAGTAAGGGCCTGGGTTTCCTAGCTCTGTAGATAGGTGCGTACACAAACCAAGTACAACAATTCCAAAGATAACCCCCTTGGCAAGGACTATCTCACATGCCCCTACCCAAACTCAATCTCATAAGGACACCTCACCATGCACATGCACTCTCTATGGCTATATACATGACGATATCAACATGCATGCATGTCTTATATGGGAATAAATACTTACAAAAGCAGGATTTATACAAAGGTAATCTCAACCATCAAACAGGTTCTTGATTAATATGTGTTCTCATGTTAAGCATGTGATAGTTAAATTAACATAGATCAATCAAATAGAGGTCTATATCATCAGAGACATTCTTATATATTCGGATCCACATATTTAACCATGGATTTACATATATATTTAATCAAGAATCTACAATTTTATCTAATCATGAATCTAAAAAAAACTGGCTAAAACATAAGTGAAAATGGGATTAGTATCCCAACTCACCGGATCAGCAATAAATCTAACTTGTTTTAATTAGAACGACGAACTTCTGCCTCCGATTGCGATCTCACGAGCACAACTGCTCAATGCGGCCACATGATCACCCTCGCCTTCACTTCTACGATCAGGATCAACGAACTCTTCTTCCACCAATGACTATGATTGCTAGGACCAAATTGATGAATGGAAATGATGTGAAGACCGATTAGGGTTAGGGCTTTCTTTTATATGATATGCCGTAAGCTCACTCTTAAAGAGGAATGAGAGAGGTTTTCTCCAGAGATTGGTTATACAACCATCTAAGCTTAGATATACATACAACTTTGTAACATAGGTCAGTTTCATTCCACCTGACCATGATAGGGATCTCTCCAATGATTAGGGACGTCTAACATACTAAAGACATCAATGATAACTCTGGCCATGATTTTCAAATCGAACACCTAAGGATTATACACACATGTTAACTACACGCTGATCGCTAAAATGAACTATGCAAATTACCTTGGTCATAGGTCACTTTTTAGGCTTCGATCCTATGGCCGAAACCTATCCTTGGGATGATATTACAAAGACATAAGGGCACAGGGGTTTAGATGGAATTGAGAAGGGTCCACTCACTATATTTAATACGATCAAAGAGATTATAAATGATGGTGAACTCCACACTCTAACTTGTCATGCATTTAAATCACCGGAGGATTTTAAAAAGGCTAAAACATCCATTTTGAGTCGTGATTACATCGCAACCACTGATCGTTGATCTGATTGGTCCGTACATTAGGTTGGGGCTAACGTGAATTACCTAATAAACCATTAATTTTTTAAATCTCTAACCAGATTGGGACAATAGATCCAAATACATGATGTATGGTAAAAATACCAAATTTTAGAATTCCAAGATTATAAGGTTGTAGGTCCTCATACATAAGTTAAGGTCCCTAAGTTCAGATACATTCTGATGATCGGTTGAAAAGATGGACGATTTAGAATCATTACAAGAATCTCTTTCATTCTATCCTATGTAACTAACCATATAAATCGGTATGTCGTATCTCACTAAGGTTTGGTACATCTAAACTGATATGGGTCAATCTAAGACCCTACGATGAAATTTGGTCCAACACAAAGTTCAAGTATACTATCTTAGGTGTCCATAAACTGTTTCACCTTGATTAGTCGTCCACAACGGCGCCTTAACTCATCATTATTCGATTTCACGATTATGGGAACTGATCTAAAGGTAATATTTCACATTAACGGTGAAAATACTATACTAGAAATATATGAAAAGTTTCGTGATCCAAACATGTACAATTTAAGATAAATCACAAGAGTTGTCCATCACCATTGGTTGATTTATTAAACTTAGTTTAACGATCCGATTAGAAGTTCAATGGTCAAAATGATTCATTTGTGGTTAATCTTTAGTATTAGCGGCTTAGAATTAGATTTAGTTATAACAGGGGCCACAGTTATCAAATTATGATTAGATGACTACGATTGAATGATTTATAGTTGGATTTAGGTCTATCAAACTACACCATTACGTTTTATACTTCAGAATTTATCATTCTATGGTTCAGATTTGATTTATAACTAATTCAATGAATTATTAAGGCTTATGATTGTATGATGACCTAGAAAAATTATTATTATTATTATTATTTTTTATTTATTCAAGTGGTAATTTCTTCAAACAAGTTTTACACACTTCATACTTTAGGGTTTTATTATTTAGAATAGAAATTTCTTATTCGGGTTTTTAATTCATTTAAAATAACATTTTAAAATTTACGAATATTACATCCTATCCCCCTTAAAGAAATTTCGTCCTCGAAATTTAAAACGTACCTACTAGGCAAACAATTTTGGATATTTCTCTCGAATTTTATACTCTTGCTCCTAAGAAGCTTCTTCCTGACTATGATTGCTCCATTGAACCTTTACCAACGGAATTTCCTTCGAACGAAGAATCTTCTCCTTCCGGTCTAGAGTATAAATCGGTTGCTCTATATATGACGCATCATTATTAATCTCCACTGACTGCCATTGAATCACACACGAAGGCTCACCCTCAAATCGCCTCAACATCGCTGCATGGAACACATCATGAATTGTCGACAAGTTGACAGGTAAAGCGAGACGATAAACTACTGCTCCAATCTTCTCATTAACCTGAAAATGTCCAATATAATGGGGTGCTAACTTTTCATTATTCCCAAAGCGCATAACCCCTTTCATAGGAGATATCTTCAAGTACACGTGCTCTCCCACGTTGAAACTTACCTCCTTACGCTTTTGGTCGGTATAACTCTTCTGGCGACTCTGCGCGGCCTTCATTCTAGCACGAATCATATCAATCTTCTCCCGAAGTATCTTGAATATAATCTGGGCCTAGCAATCTCTTCTCGCCCACTTCTGTCCAACAACCAGGAGATCTGCATGGCCTACCATACAATGCCTCATACGGTGCCATGCCAATACTTGCCTGGTAACTGTTGTTATAGGCGAACTCAATCAGGTGCAAATAGTCCTCCTAATTGTCGTTATTGAACTCCAGAACACAAGATCTCAACATATCTTCTAATATCTGAATCACTCTCTTCGTTCGCCCATCGGTCTGGGGATGAAATAACATGCTGAAATTGAGTTGTGTCCCCAAAGCATTTTGAAGACTCTTCCAAAATCTAGAAGTGAATCTGGGATCGCGATCAGATACTGGTACTCCATGCAAAGCAACTATCCTCTGAACATATAATTTGGATAAATCATCTAACGAAGACTTCTTCTTCACAGCAACAAAATGTGCTGACTTTGTTAAGCGATTAACTACCACCCAAACTGTATCATTCCATTTCCTTGACTTTGGGAATCCTGACACAAAATCCATCGAAATGTGCTCCCACTTCCACTCAAGGATCTCCAATGGCTGAAGTTTTCCTGACAGCCTCTGATGCTCAATTTTTACCTGCTGACACACCATACATTTGGTCACATAAGCTGCCACATCTGACTTCATATTATTCCACCAGTATACTCTCCTTAAATCCTGGTACATCTTATTACCACTTGGGTGAACTGATAGTTTAGAACGATGTGCCACATCCAACACCTGCTTCTTCAAATTTACATCATCCGAAACACATAGGCGGCCCTGAAATCGAATGCCACCATCATTTCCAATAGTCCATTCGGACTGCTGCTTCTTAACTGCCTTAGCCAATTTGGCCTACAACCACACATCTTTCTTCTGAGCTTCAATGATCTCATCCACCAACACGGGTTGAACTACGACACTAAGCAATGTAGCCCTCTACGATCTGTGCTTCTGAAACTCCTTCAACTCACTGAGGAAACTAGGCATCTTCCTCTTCTAAAATGCAACACAAGCTAAAGTTCCCTTTGATTTCCTTCTCAATGCATCTACCACTACATTGGTCTTCCCCGGGTGATATTGGAGCTCGAAGTCATAATCTTTCAAGAACTCCATCCACCTATGCTACCTCATATTAAGCTCCTTTTGCTTAAACAGATACTTCAAACTCTTATGGTCTCAGAACAACTCAAACTTCTCTCCATGCAAATAGTATATCCAAATCTTTAAGGCAAAAATGATCGTTGCAAGCTCCAAGTCATGTGTCGGATAATTCTGCTCATGAGACTTCAACTGTCACGAAGCATAGGCAATCACTTTGCCCTGCTGCATCAAAACGCAACCAAGGCCTCTATAAGACACATCACTGAACACTACAAAATTCTCTCCTATTACCGGAATAAAAAGAATTGGAGCGAATGTCAAACGAGTCTTCAACTCTAAAAGGGCCTGCTCACACTCCTCACTCCACACGAATTTCATGCCTTTATGGGTAAGACGAGTCAATGGTGTCGCGATACGAGAAAATCCCTCAATAAAGCGTCGATAATAACCTGGTAAACCCAAAAAAACTGCGGATATCAGAAGCATTAGCTGGCTGCTCCCAATTCAACACTGCTTCTACATTCGCTGGATCCACTAAGATTCCCCTTCGCGAAACAATATGGCCCAGAAATTTCACCTCAGACTTCCAGAAGTCACATTTAGACAGTTTAGCATACAACCGATGTTCTTCCAACGTCTTTAATGTGATTCGGAGGTGCTCCTCATGCTCTTCCTTCATCTTTGAATATATCAAGATATCATCGATAAAGACCACCACGAACTGGTCTAAATAAGGCTTGAACACTCTATTCATTAAATTCATAAATATGGTTTGAGCATTCATCAATCCAAATGGCATTACCAAGAATTCATAGTGCCCATTTCTCGTGCTGAACACTGTCTTCGGAATATCTGACTCCTTAATCCTCAGCTGATGGTACCCGGATCTTAGATCGATCTTGGAGAAATATTGAGCACCACCTAGCTGATCAAATAGATCATCAATATGGGGGAGGGGATATTTATTCTTGATCGTTGCTGCATTCAGTCAACGATAGTTTATACACGACCTCATCGATCCATCCTTCTTCTTCACAAACAGGACCGGTGCTCCCTAAGGAGACACACTAAGGCGGATAAATCCACGCCTCAACAACTCTTCGATCTGATCCTTAAGCTCCTTCATTTCCACTGAGGCCATATGATATGGAGATATGGATATCGAAGTTGTTCCTGGTATCAAATCAATGGGGAACTCTAGCTCATGAACGAGCGGCAATCCTGGAACCTCGCGGAATACTTCTAGAAACTCGCAGACCACTGCAATATTGGCAACTTCTAACTCTTGAACTTCTACTTCTAGCATAAAAAAAGCTCCACATAAGAGCTCTCCTCTACGACTTCTCTCAATTTGCAAACGAAGCTCTCTGGGTAGGATAAAAGAAACTACTTTCTTCTTGCAGTCTATCTTGGCACTAAACTTAGCCAACCAATCCATCCCTAGGATAATATCGAAATCTTCCATCTCTAAGACCACTAGGTCTGTTGGCATTTTATGCCCATCAATCTTCATAGGACATCCTCTATAGTTACAACTCAACGGTGCAGATTAACTAAAAGGCGTCCCTACGACTAACCCATCTTCTATAAGCGAAGGGTCTTAGCCCAAATCTCAAGCTAAACTAGTCGATATAAATGAATGGGATGCACCTGAATTAAACAATACACGAGCAGATAAAGATAAAATTTCGAACATACCCTCAATGACCTGATCATCCACATCTTGCTTTGGCTGTTGTTGAGTCCCATATACTTCTAATCCTGCGACTGCATATACCCTACCTTGAGCTGGTTATCATGGAAGTTGTCCCTGTCACTGCTGCTAGGGTTGAGTCCTCTGCTGGTTAGACTGCTGAATAAACTGATGCGGTCTCTGATTATTCTGATGCGGCTGCGGGCGTTGCTAAATTGACTGAGCGGACTGCTGTTGTTGCTGCGTGGGTCTCCAAACACCAAACTGTTGTGACTGCAAATCATGGGAATGGGTGTTGTACAAATCCTGGCGATGTGACCTTTCTGTCTGCATCTATAACAATGTCCGCCAAATGCTGACGAAGGCTGACGGGGTCTGGCTTGCATATTAAAATTGGATCGAGGTCTCTTCATTAGCTGCGCTCCCTGAGAAGAACTGGGACGTTGCTTCTCTGCCGATGTTGTTTTCCTTTTCTCGATCGCTTTCTTGGCAGATTCGTACTCTTGCTCCACCACATACGCCTTACTGACTACTTATGAATAGATTGTCAGTTCAAACATCCAACTCTCTCTCTCTGACAGGCTGCTTAAGGCCTTGCTCAAAGTGCTTAGCCTTAGCTAACTCCTCGGCTATAACGTGAGGCGCAAATTTAGATAATGCGATGAACTTGGCCTCATATTCAGTTACTGTATGATTTTTCTACTCTATACGCGTAAATTTTGCCACCCTTTGATTCTTCAGGTTCTGAGAAAAGAATCAGTCATAAAATTTCTCCACAAACCTATCCCATGTCCAAACAGTGCCTACAGGGGCTATCCTTTCTTCTAACTCCTACCACCTATTAACTTCTCATTCTAACTTAAAAATGCCTAACTCTACTTTCTCTACGTCAGTGCAACCAGTAACTCTGAAAATCTTTTGTATTCTTTCAATCCAGTCTTCTACTACAGTTGGGTTAATCCCTCATTCGAACGTCGGTATTTTGATTCCCTTCAATCTCTCAAAAATGGTATAGTTACGACCCAAACCACCCCTCTGATAAGTTTGGATTGTTGGTACTGGTACATGCTGATTACGGGCCTGCTGCCGCACCATCCCTGCTAATTCTCCCATAATGCGATACAGATCCTGAACTGGGTCTTCCCCATGTTGCTTGTTGGCCTGGGAGGTCTGTGCGTTACGAGTAAGCGGGGCCATCCTACACCAAGCATTTCAAGTTATAATGAGGTCCACAGAGTAAACGAAAGTTGTGCAGTTCCATAACCTAGGCATACTTAGAATTCTAATCTCTCTGATACCATTCTGTCATGACCTGAGATCCGACGCCTGAATAAATAACTCAAGGACGGATTCCTAGTGTGATAATATAGCGGGAATATAATCAATGCTAAAAAAATAACATTGTTATCATCATCAAAGATTTATATATCAAATCAATGACAAGCATCCATATAATAAAATATGCTAGTCCAACTCATAATAACTCAAACTGAATAGTATTATCTACTAACTATCCTATCTAAAATAAATCAAAAGAAAATGAATTCTTCTTCCTCAACTGCACCAACATCCTCCTCTTGCAACGTCGTCATTTATGTCACTGGTAGTCCTTCTCCGACCATTTGGTCATCACCTTTAACACCTAAAATTTTCTAAAAAGGGTGAGCAAAACTATGCCCTAGTGAAAGGATACAGCTCCACCACAGCTCATGGTATAACAATTAAATGAACAATATAGAATAACACAAATAAAGCAGATAAATTCACATGGAATAACGTATGGATGTTTAAGCACTCAATGCTCACACGTTCTCCAACAAACCATGATGTTGACATAAGGACTCGTCATACGGCAAGTACACATCCAAGACACATTGAGCATCATAACTCAAAGTTCATACTCACATACCACAAGCATAACATCTCTCAAGATCTATATACGAATCAGATACTCAGACCCACATCACTCGTAATTCGGCATACAGGATGCTCCCAGACCTGCTCTCTGCAATTATATGTAGACTCACTATCCCATAAATCAGAGACTTGAGTTCCCATCCTCGTAATTCAATCATACAGGATGCGTTAACCCACTCTTTATAGATATGTATAGCCACGTAGCCCATAAGTTGGACAGACGGGGAAAAATTCCAGTAACTCAACCATACTGCATGCAACCACCCGTGTTCCACAAATATGCGCTCTTACAATTCTCCAAGTGGCTCACACATAGGTACAGAGGCAAGGGCCCGGGTTCCCTAGCTTTGTAGATAGGTGCGTACACAAACTATGTACAATAATTCCAAAGATAACTCCCTGAGCAAGGACTATCTCACATGCCCCTACCCGAACTCAATCCCATAAGGACATCTCACCATACACATGCACTCTCTATACACTATATACATAATGATCAATAGTAATAACATGCATGCATGGCTTACATGAGAACAAACACTTACAAAAGCAGGGTTTATACAAAAGTAATCTCAACCATTAAATAGGTTCTTGATTAACATGTGTTCTCATGTTAAGCATGTGATACTTAAATTAACATAGATCAATCAAACAGAGGTCTATATCATCAAAGACATTCTTATATATTCGGATCAACATATTTAACCATGGATTTACATACATATCTAATAAAAAATCAACAATTTTATCTATTCATGAATCTAAAAAAAAAAACTGGCTAAAACGTAAGTAAGAATGGGGTTAGTATCCCAACTCACCAGATCAACGATGAATCTAGCTTCTTCTAATTAAAACGATGAACGTTTGCCTCCGATTGTGATCTCACGAGCACAACTGCTCAATGCAGCCACACGAATGGGAGAGGTTTTCTCCAGAGATTGGCTATACAATCATCTAAACTTATATATACATACAATTTTGTAGCATAAGTCGGTTTCATTCCACCATGACCATGATAGGGATCTCTCCAATAATCAGGGACATCTAACATACTAAGGACATTAATAACAACTCTGGCCATGATTTTCAAATCAAACGGCTAAGGATTATGCATACATAGTTGACTACACGCTAATTGCTAGAATGAACTGTATAGGTTACCTTGGTCATAGGTCACTTTTTAGGCTTGGATCCTATGGTCAGAACATATCTTTAGGATGATATTACAAAGACATAAGGGCATAAGGGTTTAGATGGAATTGAGAAGGGTCCACTCACTATACTTAATACGATCAAAGAGACTCTAAATAATTGTGAACTTCATACTTTAACTTGTCATGCATTTAAATCACCGGAGGATTCTAAGAAGGTTAAAACGTCTATTTTCGATCGTGATTACATCGCAACCACTGATCGTTGATCTGATTGGTCCGTACATCAGGTTGGGGCTAACGTGGATTACCTAATGAATGGTTAATTTTCTAAATCTCTAACCAAATTGGGACAATAGATCCAAATACATGATGGATGGTAGAAATACCAAATTTTAGAATTTCAAGATCATAGGGTTGTAAGTTCTTATACATAAGTTAAGGTCCCTAAGTTCAGATATATTTTGATGATCGGTCGAAAAGATGGACGGTTCAGAATCATTATAAGAATATCTTTCATTATATCCTACGTAACTAACCCTATAAATTGGTACGTCAGATCTCTCTAAGGTTTGGTACATCTCAACTGATATGGGTCAATCTAGAACCCTACGATGGAATTTGGTCCAACACAAAGTTTAAGTATACTATCTTAGGTGTCCATGAACTGTTTCACCTTGATCGGTGGTCCATAACGCCTTAAATCATCATTATTCGATTTAACGATTCTAGAAACTGATCTAAAGGTAATATTTCACATGAATGGTCAAAATACTATATTAGAAAGATATGAAAAGTTTCGTGATCCAAACATGTACAATTTAAGATAAATCACAAGGGTTGTCCATCACCATTGATTGATTTATTAAGACTTAGTTTAACGGTCTGATTGAAAGTTCAATGGTCAAAATGATTCATTTGTAGTTAATCTTTAGTATTAGTGGCTTATAATTAAATTTAATTCTAATAGCGGGCTTCGGTGATCAAATTGTGATTAGATGGCTGTGATTGAATGATTTATAGTTGGATTTAGGTCTATCAAACTACACCATTACGTTTTATACTTTAGAATTTATCATTCCATGGTTCAGGTTTGATTTATAACTAATTCAACGAATTACTAAGGCTTATGATCGTATGATGACTTAGAAAAATTATTATTATTGTTATTATTTTTAT
This sequence comes from Liriodendron chinense, assembly GCA_003013855.2. Classification (NCBI taxonomy): domain Eukaryota; kingdom Viridiplantae; phylum Streptophyta; class Magnoliopsida; order Magnoliales; family Magnoliaceae; genus Liriodendron; species Liriodendron chinense. The sequence goes on from ML058552.1 coordinate 4,168,602, forward strand.
TTATTCAAGTGGTAATTTCATCAAACAAGTTTTACACACTTCACACTTTAGGATTTTATTATTTAGAATAAAAATTTATTGTCCTGGTTTTTAATTCATTTAAAATAACATTTTAAAGTTTACGGATATTACAGGATAACATGGGTCATGGTACGTTTGACTCCCACTGACAAGGTCGAGTGAGAAGAGGTGGGTCAAACATGCTTAAGGGTTTAGGCGCGAACATGGACCAGTTTGACCCGCCAACGAGGAGAAGTGCGAATGTGGTCCGCTGTTTCTTTCCTTACTATTATTCTTTTAAATTTTAATACTTGCCCCTTGCTATTATATCTATGATTCTTCATTTTTAAAATATTTTACTATTATTCATTATAACCTCTTGATAGATTAGCCAAGCATATTATCTTGAATCGAGCCACTCAATTCATGGCCTAAATCAATGAAATTTGGATCACAGTATGAGTTGGAAATTTGAGTCACATTTTTTGAGGTCATTACACAAGGTGTTCGGTTCAATTTGGGTCACATTTGGCTTTGGCACACCCATACATGCATGCACCCTCGCAATTGAATCTTGGCTTGCCACTACATGTGTAGGCGCACGATTGAATCCCGGCTAGCCATTATATGTGTGGCCATGTGTCTAAATTGAAGCCCAATGAATCTAGCTTTTTAACACATACCAGATGACACTTAAACGGATGGCCTCTGTTGAAAATATTTTGTCTACCACTAAGCCACAGGTTGGAACATAACGAAACTATACTGGGATTCTCTATATCGCACCCATCTTATCATTTGTCCAGATCTCGGACATGTGTGCGACTTCATCTTCTTCCACAATGTAGCTTTGCTAATCCCAAACACATGCACACTACGAATGTGGTAGCTAGTGTTTTTGTTGGCTTCTGCTTGATAAATATTTCTGATCTTGCTCTTCTTTCTGAACTTGTCTCTTAAATCTCTCTGGTAACATTGGTCAATTGCATGACGTTTTGTCCGACTGTGGATGGATTGTTTTCAGCATTCTTCTCAATGGGACCATCCCAACCTTTCAATCTAGTAGCCTATTAAATAAACGACTGAGAAGAGAAATACAATAATGGTCCACATACACTTAAAAATGTCCCAAGATTCGCATAAAAATTCTTCTAATCTATGAGGTTCTTTTCGGAGGAAGTACATCCAAGGTGGGTTCTGTTTACACTCATTTGTAGCACACTTACATGGACCAATGAGATGTCGCCACATGTTAGCACAGATCAAATAATTCAAAAGACGCAGCGTGACAGCCATGCCATGTGTGGTTTAGATGACTTTAAAGAGAAATTAGCGACGTGCATAAGAGAGAGCATTAAATGATATAAAAAAATACCCATTGCCAAAAGCAAGAGTCTCATTAAAGCAGGTCTCTCTCTCTCTCTCTCTCTCTCTCTCTCTCTCTCTCTCTTTCTCTCTTAAAGCATTAAATGCTAGTATCCTATAAAGAGGATCTATATCTAGCATTAAATGCTAAATCCTTTCCAAAAGCAACTCCCCACATATTGCAAAGCTAAGTAATGTAAGGACTCCAATAACCTTCTAATATGGGAATTCAAAGATGCGAGGGATTACGACCAACGCACGATCCGAAGTAAGAGCCTCTCTTGTACATGTGGCAAAATGCGATAAGCTACCCCGACGTGGAAGAATCAATGATATTTGCATAGCAGGATGTCCAGATCTCACGATGTTGAAGGCTGCGTAAGGTCACTACATCTCTGAAGCCTATAAAAGTAATAATCGAAGAAGAGCTCGAGGCCTCATGCCAATATAAACTGTCTTTACTTTCCCGTCCACCATGGACATTTGTCTTTTTATTTTAGTTTAGTTTAGCCTCATTTCTGCTCTCAACATGGGGTCCTTAGTTTGTAATCCTTAGTTTAGCTCTCCACCCTTCATCCACGATATCATGTTGGATCTCAAGGTAGATCGCTTAGTTTTGAATGAAAGGCTGTGGAGCTTTCCTACTACATGCTAGGTGATTCCGCTGACCATCTCGCCACGAAGTTTGTCCTATGCTAGATGACGAATAGATAGTCGAACTGTAACCATCTCGTCACATGCTTGGTTTCGACTAAGACCACGAACATGATATCACCTCACCAGCCATCTCGCTACAAAGCGTAGTTCTGATTGAGCTATGAATAGATTGTCAAAGATCTGCCCTCCATCAGTCATCTCGTCACTAAGGCTCAGTTCTAATTGAGCAACGAACAGATGGCCATCCCGCACATCATGACTGTCCTATTGCGAAGCTCAATCCTGATTGGGCAACAAACGACTCTCATCCCTTAAGTGATCGTGAGTGCTATTATTGTAAAAATCATTAATAAAATAATAATTTCTGGTTGTATCTTCTTTCTCAATTTTACTGTTGAACTTTGGTAGTAAATCATGTTGAAAGAACTCATTAAGTCCGTAGACTCACGTCCATTGTCACAAGGTAAAAAGAACTCATTCAGGACGGATTAGCCTCCTTTCATTCACAAATCGCCTGAACGCAGTGCAATATTGGTGCCGAGAAGACTCTGTATCTTTGATCCTAGTCTCCAATCTGTCTGTCTCGGTGAAGAGGACACTAACAATTTAATCAACCCTTGAGTTAGACAGACTCTGGAATGCCCATGCATCTTACTCACACACGAAAATCAAATCCAGACCCTCGTTCACACGTGTGGCCAGACTTAGTTGAATTAAGAGCAAAAATAGGTTCCACAAACCAATGGTCCGGATGGATTACAGAACCATGAGACTCACTTGCCATAATAGAATAGCTGCATATACTGTTTAAAACGGAGCGCAGATTACATACTGACATTACCAATAACGACTCGCTACTGGACGGTGCTCTATGGGCCCCCACCATGATGTATGTGTTTTATCCACGCCATCCATCTAGTATGCCAGCTCATTTTAGGGCATGAGCATAAAAATGAGACAAATGCAAATCTCAGGTGGACTACATCATAGGAAAGAGTGGTGATTAAACACCCACCACTAAAAACTTCTTAGGGCCATAAGAGTTTTGAATCAAAATAATATTTGTGTTTTCCCTTCATCCAGGTCTCTGTGACTTAATCAAAAAGTTGGATGAAAAATAAACATTATAGTGGACCTTAGGAAGTTTTTATTGGTGGGCGTTCAATCACCATCGTTTTCCTGTGGTGTGGTCCACCTGAGATTTGGATCCACCTCATTTTTGGGCTCAAGCCCTAACATTATGATCTAAAATGGATAGACAGCGTGGATAAAATATATACATCATGGTAGGGCCCACAGAGCATAGTGCAGTAGTGACTATTGCTACTGGTAGTAAAGTCTTCAATTCGAGTCTATTCATGAGAGGTCCAGTTGATTAATAGACTAGATTGATATAATATATTGCCGTGTATACCATAGATTGATGGCCATTATAGACAAATTTATTCCAAGTAGACATTGTGGGTGTTGAAATTGGGACATCCATCTAGTGACCTAGTTTGAACAACAAATGATTCAAAATACATGCACGTCAAACAATTGTAGCTGTCGAATGAATGGCCTTTGAGGCGATTAATTAAAATAACCCCTAATTATCATGTAATTAAGGCATTGACACCACTTCCCAAACACCTTTTTTTAGCCCTGTGGGCATTGTTGGCATTTCGAAGGATGAATATGCTTCTCTGCCAATTGTATCCCCTTACCGCGTCAGCTTGTCGTAGAAGTCGAGAGGGTCTTTTGAGAGTAGGATGTGGGTCCCACTAAATCAACAATTGAGGCCACCTCTTGGTTGATCTGATCCGTTCAATGTAATCGGACAACTATGAACCCATAGTAATGTCATTTTTAAAAAAAATGTTGTCTATGGCCCACAACTACATAGCAGTGTGCGTTAATTTTGGATTGTTTCCTTCGGGGTGGATCATCTATGATGAGTTTTGCCCTTAAACTTGGGTATATGGCATGAAATTAAAACCTCTTTCAAGTGGATGACTTGGATCTGCTACAAGACTATTTAGTGGGCCCCGCATAAGATATGGGATATGTTGAAAAGGGGGGCTCTTAATGCAAGAAGGCCATTTGGCATTTTCCTTCTTTTCTTCTTCATTTTTTTCACAGGAGGGAACTACATGATAAGCTGAAGCCTCTTTGACAATTGGTATTTGTACAGATGGACATAGTACACTCTCTGGCGATGATGAAAAACTCCGGCCAACCTCACTCTGGGCATGAAAAAAAGGCTTTTTTTAATTCTCTGGTCACAATTTCTGAAGTAGAAGCTATAATGGCCAAAGGCAGGTTCTTTTGTGTGTCATGTTTGTTTTTGTTGGTGAGTATTAATGGTGGGAGTTTGTGAAAGGGAGGAGGGTGTGGTGGTTCCCTTTGTAGTTATTTTTTTTATTTGGTTGAGTATGAATGGTGAGAGTTTGTGAAAGGGAGGAAGGGTGTGGAAGAATTTTCTAATGGATTAATTTTTGTAATGGAAAATATTGTGATGGTTAAATTTTGTAATGGAAGAATGTTGTAATGGATAAATATGATGAATATTGTAATAGATGACTATTGTTATGGATGAATGTTGTAATGGATGATTTTTTTTTAATTTTATAATGAAAGAATTTTGTATTTTGGATCGTCTAATACACATTGTGGTTTGACGATCCACAATAAATGTCGAAATTTGGGCCTACTTTCTGGGCAATTAAAGGTATCCAAATGAGATGACTCTAAAGCCATTTGAAAGTTTATCAAATTTTCTTTCCAACAAATACAAGCTCACCCAAACCAAACATGTGACGAGGGGGTTATGATCATTTTTATGAGGTTCGCCGATACTCACTATGGTTTGCCATTACCCACTGTGGTATTAGCGAACCATAGTCGGTATCGACAAACCATACAAAAGGCCATAACTCTCTTGTTAGATGTCCAATTTGGGTGATTTTATACTCGTTGGAAAGATAATTTGATGAATTTTCAAATGACTTTGGAATCATCTCATTTGGGTACCAGTTGATTACCCAAAAGTGGGCCTAAAATTCATTAAGGATTGTGGATCACCGATCCGACGAAAATGGTCATAACATGTCCAATTTGGGTGATCTTGTACTTGTTGGAAAGATAATTTGATAAACTTTCAAATGACTTTGGAAATATCTTATTTGAACACCATTTTATTGCCCAAAGGGTATCGGTGATCCACAATACAACATTCTTTCATCTTAACATCTTCCATTACAAAAATTCATCAATTACAATAGTCATCCATTTAACAATCATCAATTCCAACATTCATCACATTTATCCATTACAAAAATTCATCAATTACAACATTCTTCTACACCCTCCTCCATTTCACAAACTTTCACCATTTATACCCAACCAAATAAAAAACTAGAAAGGGAACCACCACACTCCACCCTTTCACAAACTTCTACCATTAATACCCACCAACAAAAACAAATACAGCACATAAAAAACCCACCTTTCGCCGCCATAGCTTCTACATCTGAGATAGTGGCTGGAGAACTTTAAAAACCCCTTTTTCATGCCTGGAGCAAGGTTGGCCGGAGTTTTTTGTTGTTGTCAAAGAGTGTAGTGTCCGTCCGTACAACTCTCAATCGTCGAAGAGGCTTTAGCTCTTCATGTGGTCCCCTCCTGTGAAGAAAATAAAAAAGAAAGGAAGGAAAATGCCAAATAGTTTTTCTACATCAAGCGCTCCCCTGTTGAACCCATCTGACATCTTATGTGGGGCCCACTGAATAGTCTTGTGGCAAATCCAAGTTGTCCAAATGAAAGGAGTTTTAATTTCATGTCATATGCCCAAGTTTAGGGGCAAAACTCATCACGAATGGACTACACCAAAGGAAACAGTCTAGAATTAATGTACAACGCTTATGCAATTGTAGGATGCAAACAACTCCATTTTTTTAAAATAACCCTACTGTGGGTTCATGGTTGTCCGATTACAGTGAACGAATTGGGTCGCCTGAGGGGTAGCCTTAATCGTTGATTTAGTGGGGGTCATACCCCCATTCTCAAAAGGCCCTCTCGACTTTCGCGGTAAGCTAACGTCGTATGAGGGATAGCTAGCAGAGGGGCATTTTGGTAATTTAAAAAGCCAGAAAGTGTCCAAAAGGCTAAAAAAGATATGAATTCAGCATCTACTGTCAACACCTTAATTACATAATACTTAGGGGCTATTTTAATTAATCACCCTAGCCTTTGGAGCAGAGAGCCGAGTAAGGTGCCACAGTCTCGCCCAAGTCGATATGACCTGTATTGTGGGGCCCATCTTGATGTATGTATTCGGTATTCATGTTGTCCATATGTTTTTCGAGATTATTTTAGGGCATGATCTAAAAATTGAAGAAGATCTAAATCTAAGGTGGATCATACTATAGGAAATAATGGTGATTGTCATACCATTAAAAATATTTCCAGGGCCCACCGTAAGGTTCCAAAACGTTTATTTTCCATCCAAACTATTGATAAGGTTACATAATTCTTGATAAAGTGATAAAACAAATATCAGCTTGATCTAAAACTATTTTGGCCCATTAATGGTCAATCGCCACTATTTCTCATGTTACGATCTACTTGAGAATTGGATCTACTTAATTTTTGGTCTCATGCCCTAAAACGATATGTAAAAATGGATGGACAACGTAGATATAGAATACATACATCAAGGTGGGCCCCACGATAAGGGCAACACCGTCTTGAGTGAGGCTGGGGCTGCACTTAATTTGCTCCCTTTAGAGCAACGGTCGGAAACAGATGGGAAGTGAAGGTCGTAGGAGGTTTTCGGTCAAAATAGCACTGACCTTTTATGAAATGAAAAAAATGCCACTGCCCTCAATCTCAGTAATTGTAGCCCTCGACACCTTTTTAGATATTCTTTGGACCGTTTTGCCCTTGACAATATACACCAACGAGTTTCTCAAAATTTAAAGGGCCATGTGTCTCATCGACGAGCCGTGACTTTCAGGTCAGCGAACCATGTGTTCCAAGTTGTAATAATGTGTCTCATCGGTGTGGCTCATCGGCAAGCCACAAAGGCCATCAACGAGCCCTGTGTTTCTTCGGTGAGTCATGTGTTCTATTGGAATTTATGTTTCTCATCAGCGAGTCATGTGTCTTATCGGCGAGCCATGACTTCCAGGTGGGAACCTTGTGTTCCAGATTGGAACAATGTGTCTTCGGCGAGCTATGTGTTACTTTGGCAAGCCATGTGTTCCATTGGAATTTATGTGTCTCATCGGCAAGTTAAGAGGACCCTTTATTTTTCATAAACTTGTTGGCAATATATGGTTAGGGGCAAAATGGTCCAAAGAAAATCTAGAAAGGTGTTAGGGGGCTACAATTACTGAATTAAGAGCAAGGGCTAATGTCGTCATCTCATAAAAGGTCAATGTTATTTTGACCGAAAACCGAAGATCGTAGATATAGTGGCCTGATTGACATGCCGTTCTGTCGGGTCTGTTGTTGCCAATTTCTGGGCAATAGATAAGGTGGGACGGATGTCCACTTAGGTGAGAATCGTGACTTGCTTTTTGGCGTGATGAACGACTTGGATCCTTAAGGAAGATCATGCACAACACAACAAGGGCTAAGAGGTGGCTGGGGACTGACTGTTAGTCCTCTGATGCCTAAGTCAGATAGGAGATTCTGAGAGAGAGAGAGAGGTGGCCGGGGACTGACTGTTAGTCCTCTGATGCCTAAGTCAGATAGGAGATTCTGAGAGAGAGAGAGAGAGGAGAGAGAGAGAGTAGCTTTTAGGTACAGGTATTGCGTATCTTTCAATGGAGATTGTGTTCTCTTTTTATATTCATCGAAGGAGTGATTGTGGACTCCGCTAGACGCTGTCCTGAAGCTTACGTGAGGCGGTTTATCCTCCACTAATGATCGAGGACGCACATGAGGTCGGGTCGTTTGAATATAAGGCTCAGCAATAATAGCGCCGAGATACCGAACTAAACCCGTTCCCAAAACTAATTCATCGCTGGCTTAACTTTTGTCCTCGGCTCGGCCTCTCTTATTCAGCTCGTGAGGGCGGCTATGAGAGGCTGACCTTGAGAACCTTCACCATAGCCTGCCTTCACTGGGCCCGTGGGCTCATAATGTCGACAGGCTGAAGCTCCCTGAGCCTCGGGAGGTCAGCTCAGGTTTGACCCATAACAGGGTCATCTCCCATGATCCAGACCGTTTAGATGGCGGCTTCCCTAAGATGGCCCCGTAAACCAAAAGTCTCAACAGATTGTAGATATAGATTATTGCCCTTCTTGGGTTGAATGTGGCCACCTATTGGAGGGCTGTGATTGTTTTTCTTGGGAAATGTTTGAATCATTGAACCATGACCCCATTTGATCAAGCACAAGGGAGAGACGAACTAGAATTCTACGGAGCTGACCCTCCATTTGGGGAGCGGATTAGGTGAGACCCCGGATCCACCGAGGTGGGTGGGACCCCTGAATATGGGGCCACTGATGTATGTGACTACATCCACGCCATCCATCCGTATTGAAATTACATTTTAGGGCATGATCCAAAAAATGAAGCAGTTCCAAATCCCAGATGGGCCATAGTATAGAAAACAATGCTGATTGACCATTAAAAACTCCCTATGGGCCACAAAAGCTTTTGATCAATATGATATTTTTGTGGTCTCGTTATCTAGGTGTTTGTGACCTTATCAACAGATTGGATGGAAAATAAACATTTCGGTGGAATCCATTGAAAATCCATGAAGTTTTCAATGGTAGAGATTCAATCACGATTGTTTCTGTGGTGTGGTCCACCTAAGATTTAAGTCAGCTTAATTTTTGGTATCATACCCTAAAATGAGCTTTCAAAATGGTTGGACGGTGTGGATTTAAGACACATACATCACTGTGAGCCCCACAGTCAGGGGTCCCACCCACCTAAGTGGATCCGAGGTCTCACCTAATCCGCTCCCTTTGCTTTTCTCCCATGAATGTCTCCAGAGACCTCCCTAACCGTCTAACTAGTGGGCCTCATTATTTTATGGATGTACAATGTAAAATCATTATTGTCAGACTACCATCCCGTCCCTTATTTTACTTCAAGATTTGAAGGTAGCTGTTTAGATAGCTAGTATCATCCAATAGATGGAGAATCCTTTTTGACAGATAACCCACGTGTAAATTCAGCTCTACCATATACTGTTGCAGCTCTACGGTATCATCTACCTATATGAGCGTATACCAATACTTAGAGGTGGGCACTGAGTCGAGTCGGACCGAGTTTGGGCTGACCCGATTCGATCCGGCTAAGGAATAGGCCTGAACCATGTCGGATCAGATACGGTACCGAGTTAGTCAAGCCTGAATCGATCTGAACTGTTCATGGCCTAGTCTAATCCGATTCGAGTCCGACCCGATCATAGGGACCGAGTTGGATCGAGCCAGAACTAAGTTGGATTGAGTTCATCTATAAATTAAAAAATAATCTAAAAAATGGCAATGATTGAGTTGGATTGAGTTCGTCTTTGCATTTTCTAGAGTTGGTCACACTACTAAATGGTCTGGATCTAGGACTGTCAATCGTTTGGATCATGCTTTGAATCCGCTTAATATTCGGATCATTAATCAGATCAACAGATTGGATTTGGATAGGAATTTTTGATCCGTTTAATAATCGGATTGGATTCGGATCGACCCGATCCGATTCGGCAACGATCCGATCGTTTAAGTCATGCAACGCAACCACAGTTTTAGTCACATGATGCACCATGGTGCTCACGTCTTCCTCTCTCTCCCTCCCTCAACCTTCTTCACAATGCTAGTCACCCGACACACCACCAATCCTCACATCTCCCTCTCTTAACCTTCTTCTTCACAGTTAGTCACCCGACGCACCACCGGTCATCACATCTCCCTCTCTTAACCCTTCTTCTTCACAGGGTTGGTAACACGGTGCACCGCTGGGCCACACCACACTGTTTGATGCACCCGATCAGATTTCGATTGGAAACGGAGTGGATTCAGATTTCAAAAACGCTAAACGAATCAGAGTCGGATTAGGCATTTGGTGATCCAATCGGATTCGAATCGAAGTCGGATAAAGCCACTTCCTTGATCAGATCAGATTCGAATCAACACTTATCCGGTCCGAATCCGACCTGTTTATAGCCCTATCTGGATTGACTCAAATGTGCTCCACGTGTGCAATGATGGTGTGCATGCATGTGGATACAGATGCTCACCTAACATATAAAGTGGATGTTCGCTTCCCATACACATAGCCATGCTGCCTCTTGCATTGGCATTTTATAGCATATACCCATTTCCCCAAATTCAATTATAAATTTAGGGAAGTTCCTTATATAATACATGACCCGCATCATAGTACAGTTTGCATGCATTTAGTTATGGCAAGTGGGGTCTATGTTTTTTGGTAATCCACACCATTGTATAGACCTTGCCTTATAATATATTGGCTATAAAAATCTTATCATTTCTATTTATAATCTTCAGATGAGACAAGAGGAGAAACTCATCAATTTCTACATTCAAATGAAAAGGATTTTAATATTGATGCCTCGGATTTTTTTTTAAATCAGGCATATTTTAGGAAATGCTCCATCCAAGTCGGGAATATAAAAGCACGATCATGATCACCAAAGCATGGGACCCACCTGTTATTAGAGCTTAGAAGTAGAAACATGTGTATACTAATTAAAGATGAGGTTGTATATGTCAAGTCCTTTGTTGTGCCGGTGAGGTCATATGTACACTGCTTCAAGTTGTGCACGTTTCCCCAAATTAAGAGTGGTATCTTGGTCAATAAGCTCCTTCCTTGGTTATGGTATCCCCGAGTCAAGTCGAGTTAAAATCGAGTTGAGTATGTTCGAGTCAATTTTTGGTTCGAGTCGAGTCAAGTCGATTTTCGATCCAAGACAAGTCGAGTCATTGATTGATCCAGACTCCGTCTCGGTTTGAGTTCGGATTGGCTCAATTGTACTCGATTTGGGTCGACTCACCCACTCGATTCGGATCAAGTCGGATCTAAATCGAGTTGGCTCAATTGTACTCGGTTCGGATTGACTCACCCATTCGATTAGGATCGAGTCGGATCTAAACCGGGTCCGATGAGTCGAGTTACCGAGTTACCTAGATTGACGCCAAGTAATAGGGATGGGGCGGCCAAGATGGCTTATATTTAAAACATTATGCCTATTTAGATAATCCCATCCACTTAATGCCTAAAGTTGCCGTTGAATATTTCATTTCCTACCGTCAATTAGAGGGGCTACGGATCAGATGGATAAGAACAGTCGATCAAACAGTATTTTTTAGAGAGATGTACATCTACCGTCGGATAAATAAATGGACGGATCCGATTGATATGACTCTCCCCACGTGTGTTGTAATTCTACCGTGTTATCTCAAAACCCGAACGAAATTCACAAAACCGTCGGGCCGAGCAGTGTATAACTTCGCTCCGAAGAGAGGGAAGAAGATGCGCAGAAGAAAATGGGAAGCAGCAGCAGCAGCAGCAGCACTATTCCTTTTGAGATCTCCTCCTTCACTCACACCCCTTTCTACTGGTAATTACCATTTTGCCTTTCTTCTTCTTCTTTTCGAGAAATTATCATATACAGTGCTTCTTCCCTGTTGACTTGTATGTGTAAGATATCAGATGCGTGCAAAAGGTGGGCCACACCATGAAGATCACTTGATATTAAAATCAGGACGATTGACTTATTCGGTGGACCACACCAGTACATTGAGTCGTACCATTGGCTGTCCAATGATTTTGACTCTGTGTCCCTCTTGATGAGTGGATCAGTCTGATTTTCTTACCAGGTGTTCATCTTGGTGTGACCCACCTTTTGCATTAATCGAATATTCTGCACAAGGGAAGTATTGGCGGGAAATTAATGGCCTGTGTTTAAAGTTCACATACAGCCTCCGTATGTACGGTGAAGATATCTGATTGGTGAAATTGTTCCTTTGTGGCCCATATATGGTGGGGGCTTCTTGATGAATGGACTGGAGGGTCATGTGCTTGGGTAGAAGCCTTGAACCACTTCAAAATGTGTGGTTATTTGATACTCTGGCAGATTGTGATGGTTGATACATCTATGCTTGGAGATTTACATGCGGCATACATTAACTTAAATAAACACTCCAAATTGTGGAACCTACTGTCGATGGGCCATCATCCAAAAATCAGATCAGTTGAAAGATCCTAACCCCTGAATTGTAGACACTTGTTTACTGAATTTGTACCATTAGCTATTTTCATTTCAACCATTCAGTAGATGCCCACCAATTGACCATTTAAGTATATAAAAATTATTTTAACTTTTGGGAAATGATCGATCTAATCTCTAAAGTGGGTCTCACCATTTGGATGGTTTAATTTGAGTTTCTTGTATGCCGCTTTTTATAGTTTCTTAGTGCTTGGGTATCAACCATCACACTGCCAGAATATGAAAGTTTTTCTCCTTAGGAATTATTTTTGGCAGAATGGAGAAAATGATGATAATACTATTGCTATTCCAAAAATTAGGTATTTCATGGGCTCCCTCTGGTGGCAATGACTGGACCCACCTATCAAACAGCGGGACTCAACTGTGTATTCTACAGTCCTATACTGATATTTTCTTCTGTCTGGCCATCAGTCTGAATATGATAAGCACAGTTATATTGCAGATTAGTTCCCATTTTCTTCTACAATGTGTGAAAATTTGTTTGGTTGTATCGAAAGGAACAATGTATTGGGGTTTCCCTATTGGGCCAGGTCATTTCGGCGCAAGTGGATCTTCTGTCATAAAGAAGATGAGCTTTAAGAGGATGATTCAGAGTTCTCTCTAGCAATGGTGCATGAATTTAGTATCCGGAGACAAAATGGCTATCTTTGGAACTCCATGTAACTTCACCAGACTCACTACTTTGAAATAAAAGGAAGCAATATGTGCAGCTCATGCGTGTGCTTAAACAATGATGGTGTCTTCTTTGCAATCTAAATATGCACAACAATATTCATTGCTACCCAAAATTTTAAGTTATGTTTGGTTGTAGGAACATCTGCTTCAAATGTGCAATTATTGCACTTCTTTCCTTATGCTTTTCCATGTAGCTGGAAAACCTTCCTATGAAAAAACTTCTACAAATTGTGCAATTTTTTCCCTTGACAATTTTATAGCTTCAATACTTAAAATGAAACAAAAGGAAAAAGTGCAACCATTGCCCCTTGCAGTAGATGTCACAGTATATTTTGCATTATACCAAACAGACCCTTAGTTGCATGCTCTATTAATGTTTTTCATTTTTTTCCCGTGCAAACCTTTGTTGCCTACTTTGCCAAACTAGTCATGAACCTTATGAAGATTCATCATACATACGATTTGAAGTTATTGGGTCCAAATAAGTGGGCTTTGTCTCATTGTCGCCATTTTCTCGCAACTAATTGGGGTCACCTATCACCATAGGTCATCAAGCCTTTTCTTACTACCTCCACTCACATCCTTTTGGGCCTTCCCCTTGCCTTTTTAGAGCCTTCAACTTGAACTAACTCACTTTGAACCACTGTAGTTCTTGGTCTCTGTCGCACATGGCCAAACCATCTAAAGTCTACTTTCCCTCATCTTATTACCACCCATTGGTGCTACTTCTAAGTTCATTGAATGCATTTCTTTCTAATTTTATCCTTACTCGTCTTGCCACTCATCCATCTCAACATCCTCATTTCAGCTAAAATCATCCTATGAACATGCAATTCCTTGACTGGCCAGCATTCTGTCCTATAAAGGAAGGTGGAGTTTGGGATCACTTCCTCCTCATCTTCCATATCTCATCGGTGATGCCGGAGTCAGTCGACCATCTTCTGTGGGCCTGTCATGGAGTGGCCGTTGATAAATCTCGTAGAGCAGTCTGGAGACTGGTTGCAATGGCAATATTTTGGTTTATGTGGGAGTCTCAAAATGGTCAATGTTTTGAGAACAATGACTTTTCAGTTCAAGAGGTCATCTTCTTCGTTAAAGCAGCAACTTTAGAATGGGCCGCTTATGTAAAGGCAGTTAATACTGCCGATCTTTCCTTTTTGCATTTTTCTTAGCTTTCTTGTTCCTCTTTCTCGTCTTCTGGCAGGATCTTTAATATATTTCAGTTATCCTTCAAAAAAAATAAAAAAATAAAAAATGAAGGGAGGCGGATCTTATAGCTATCCCATAAAATCTCCCCATTTGTTTGTCTATGTAAATATATTCTAGATGTGATCTTGTTAGGTCATGGGGCCGTAAACTCAAAAGCATATTAAAGTCGTTAAACAAAGAGGTGGTGATGAGGACACAAGACCATTTCAAGTGTACCAACGAAGAAAGCGCTACCCACAAGTACCATCCTTGTGGTTAGGCGATGATTGAGGAGCATTGAAGACCCTACGCACGTGATTTGGCACATAGAAGACACGTGTGTAGGATGGAAGAAGACCCGACTGAAAGTATAGAAAAATGCTTTTCTGAAGGTGGTCGGGCGCTCGGCCAAATTTGGCACCGGGCGCCCGAAATTCAGCAAATTTTCAGTTTTCCTTGCTGGATAGTTTCTGTCTTAGCCGGGCGCCCGGCCAAATTGGTCACGGGGCGCCCGACCAACGTACGAACTATTTTTTTTAAGTTGTTTTTTTGAGATATTTCAGGGGTATTTTGGTACTTTTATGTTTTCTTCTTGCTTATTTAAGTGGGCTAAGCCCTAATGTCGTGATTAATTGATTATTAATGAAAAGACAAACCTCTTTGGTGGCTTCTCTCTTCTCTCTCTCATGGTGCTTGTTCTCTCTCCTTGATCTTCTTCTTCTGATTTCTTCTGGTGCCCCCTCCAAATTCTTTCAGGTATTTTATCTCCTATTGTTATCCTTCTAAACTTCTGTTTTGCTATTCCCCACGATCTAAACCTTGAGAATCGATCCAAACCCTAAACCCCAAATTCTCAAATCCCTAATCCGAGAAACCTCCTGGTTCTTCGGACTAGTGATCATCATTGATCGATTGGGTAACGCCATGCAAGATCGGGAGGTTCCATCCCTCGCCGGATCCAACCTAGGCACTAATTGAATCCCATACTCCATGGTTGTGAAGATGGCTCGTCCCATTGCATGTTTCCTTTCTGGTTTTCTTAGTTTATGATGATTAATGCTAGATTTCATTATTATTATTGCTTTTACTTCCGCTGGATAATTGTGATCATGAGCATGCATCATATTTAGGGATGTCCTGCATCAAATTTGGTATCAGAGAATAGGCTTGCATGGTTTGTGTCTAGATCGAGTCATCAAATTAGGGTTTTGATTTTTAGGTTTGTTTTAGGAAAGTTCCAGATTTAGAAAGTTTCCGATTTTAGAAACTTTCCAATTTTAGAAAGTTTCCTAATTTGGAAAATTTTCAGATTTGAGTTGTTTTCTGTTTTAGTTTAATTGTGTCAGTTCATATTAGTTTTGCATTCATCGCATTCATCTTGTGAGTCAAAACACCTAGTGTCTAGTTAGGGTAGAGTTTTGGTCCAAGTCTTATTTGTATGCCCAGTAGGAGAGGTAGAGGTTTCGGACTTCAGCCTATCATGAGTAATGAGCAGTTATCTGAGCAACTTGCTCAATTGATACAAAAGATAACCGCCCTAGAAGCAAGTCACAAGCGTGATTTTGCCCGTCTTGAGAACCAGATCACCACTACCAGGACCAAGGTCGAGCAACTAGAGGCATCCCAAATGGAAAACCTCGCTGTTGGGGATGATGCGCACTCCCAAGTGGGAGGAATTGTAGAGGAACGCACTGCCATACGTGGAGGTAGTGAAGATGGAGATCGTGGTAACGATCGTGGTGTTGTGCGAGAAGCACGAGCCACATATGATCATCAAGACCGCTATGATCCAGATGAGCATGCGATGAAGAGTGTTAGAGTTGAGGCCCCAAGTTTTGATGGGCGCTTGGACCCCAAGGCATTCCTTGATTGGGTTGCTGACATGGACCACTACTTTGAGTGGTATGGCATGTCAGAAAACCTTCAAATGCGTTTTGCTAAGATGAAGCTTGTGGGTCAAGCCAAGCTCTTTTGGACCAACACCGAGCGTAGGATAGAAAGAGTTGGTAGAGCCCCTATCACACATTGGTATGAGATGAAAGAGAAGTTGAAGGAGAAGTACCTTCCTCTCTCATACCGTCAGAAGCTCCTTGACCAATGGCAGTCTTTACGTCAAGGGTCAATGTCTGCCGCTGACTACATCGCTAAATTTGAAGAATATGTGATGCGATGTGATATCCAAGAAGACCCTCTAGTGACGCTCTCGCGTTTCAAGACGGGCCTTCGTACGGATCTTCAGCGCGAGCTTATGACTCGGCTCTTGAAGAACTTGGATGAAGCATATCAAGTTGTGCAGGAGTTAGAACAATACCTAAAGACTCCTATCGTCCGTCGTTTCGAGTCCCGAGACTCCAGTGCTAGATCTAGTTCCCAGGGAGCGAGACCTAATGTTGGCAGTCAACCTAGGACACAGGCGACCATTCCGCCTAGGCCTAGGGAGGACAAGGGCAAAGGGGTTCTGGGTGCAGGTCCTAGTGGAGGTAGCCAAGTGAGATGCTACGAGTGTGGCAATTTGGGCCACATATCTAATCAGTGTCCTACGAAGAGCCGTAGGAAAACCTTAGTTATAGGCGAGTCCCACGAGGGTGGAGATGAGCAGGGTGATTATGAAGTTGAAGAGTATCACCCTGAAGGAGGACTTACTGATGATGAAGAGTTAGATGGAGAAGCAATGCTTGCAGTAGTCAGGCGTGTGCTAGCTCAGTCTAGGAGTAGTGCTGACTGACGTCGAAGCACTATCTTCTACACTATTGCCAAGTGTGGTGAAAAGAATTGTAAGGTGATAGTGGACAGTGGAAGTTGTCAGAATGTGATTTCCACTAACACCTTAGAGCGATTGAAACTGAAACCCACACCTCATCCAGACCCATATAAAGTCTCTTGGGTTGACAAGACATCCCTACCTGTCACCCATCAATGTCTAGTCCCCATCGAGTTTGGGTCATACAAGGAGTCCCTGTGGTATGATGTCTTACCTATGGATGTGGGACATGTTATCCTAGGTAGACCGTGGCTATTCGATAATGATGTCACGATCTTTAGGCCGTTCCAATGCGTGTACCTTCATGCATAACGGTAAAAAGATCAAACTTAACCCTATGCCACCTGAGAGCACACTAGGGAAGAAAAAGGATGAGAAGGCAAGTGAGCCTAAAGGAGTGGGAAAATCCAAGCCTAAGTCTCTACATATAATCAATGCAAGAGAGTTTGAAAAGGAGACTAAGGAGGATTCTATGGTGTATGCCCTTGTGGCTAGAGAGATTACACCTGAGGTTCCATTAGAGTTACCCCTGTGAGGTGACTTCGGTCCTGAAGGAATACAGTTATGTATTTCCTCAAGACTTACCGAATGAGTTGCCACCTATGAGGGACATACAGCATGCCATTGATCTTGTCCCAGGGTCTACTCTACCGAACCTTCCTCACTACAGGATGAATCCTGCAGAACATGCAGAATTGAAGAGGCAAGTTGATGAGCTTCTGCAAAAGGGTTTCATCCAAGAGAGTATGAGCCTGTGTGCCGTGCCTGCATTGTTGACGCCAAAGAAAGATGGCACGTGGCGCATGTGTGTGGACAGCCGTGCCATAAATAAAATTACTGTCAAGTATAGGTTTCCCATACCTAGACTTGATGATATGCTTGACATGATGGCGAGGTCCACTATATTCTCTAAGATAGACCTCAAGAGTGGATATCACCAAATCCGTATACGCCCAGGGGATGAGTGGAAAACTGCGTTTAAAACAAAAGATGGTTTGTATGAGTGGTTGGTCATGCCCTTCGGCTTGACTAATGCACCCAGTACGTTCATGCGGGTGATGACACAAGCTTTGAGGCCGTTCATGGAAAAGTTCCTAGTGGTGGACTTTGATGACATTCTTATTTATAGTACCACTAAGGAATCACACCTTGAACATTTAAAGGCGGTCTGTAGCGTCCTTAGGAAGGAGAAGTTGTACGCTAATCTTAAGAAATGTGCATTCATGTCTAGCCAAGTTGTGTTCTTAGGATTTATAGTGTTATCTGAAGGGATGCGTGAAGACCCTGAAAAGGTCAGGGCCATAGTTGAATGACTAGAACCGAGGAACATTCATGAAGTGCGAAGCTTTCACGGCCTAGCAACTTTCTATCGTCGGTTCATTAGGAGTTTTAGCACGATCATGGCTCCCATTACAGAATGCATGAAAAAGGGAGAGTTCGTGTGGTCCAAAGCCGCAGTCAAGGCTTTTAAGGAGATTAAGGGCAAAATGGTAGAAGCTCCTGTCATGCATCTACCTGACTTTTCTAAAGTCTTTGAAATAGCGTGTGATGCGTCTGGTGTCGGTATAGGTGGAGTGTTGAGTCAAGAAGGACACCCAGTGGCCTATTTCAGTGAGAAGCTGAATGAAGCAAAACAAAAATACTCCACTTACGACAAAGAATTTTATGCGGTAGTGCAATCCCTGAGACATTGGCGACACTATCTCCTACCGCAAGAATTCGTTTTGTTTTCTGACCATGAGGCTTTGAGATATTTGCATTCTCAGAAGAAACTCAACCCAAGGCATGCCAAGTGGGTAGCATTTCTTCAGGAATATTCGTTTGTTTTGAAACACAAAGCCGGGGTTGAAAACAAACCAGCGGATGCCCTTAGTAGAAGAGTGGTGTTGCTCAACTCCCTGAGTGTAGAGGTAGTCGGGTTTGAGCAACTGAAAGATGAATACCCCATATGTCCTGATTTTGGGGGTACTTACCCGTCGCTCTCTAGTGACCAGCGTATTATGGGTGAATATGTTCTTAAAGATGGCTTCCTTTTCAAGGGAGACAGACTTTGTATTCCCCGTATGTCCCTTCGTGAATTCCTCATCTGGGAGCTTCATTTAGGAGGGATAGCTGGCCATTTTGGTCGTGACAAGACCATTGCCCTTGTGGAAGATCGTTTCTATTGGCCAAGTCTCAAGCGAGACGTAGCCAAAGTTTTAGGGCAGTGTCGTACATGTCAACTGGCAAAGCAGAAAAAGCAAAATACCGGGCTGTATACTCCATTGCCAGTGCCACATGCTCCGTGGCAGGACATTGGTATGGACTTCGTGCTTGGGCTTCCCAAAACAATCAAGAAGCACGATTCCATTTTTGTCGTGGTGGACCGTTTTTCTAAAATGGCTCATTTTCTCCCATGTTCGAAAACGTCGGATGCGTCTCATGTCGCTCGTATCTTTTTTGATGGTGTGGTGCGTCTCCATGGGTTACCTAAAACCATAGTGTTTGATCGTGATGTTCGATTTACTAGCTATTTTTGGAAGACACTGTGGCACATTATGAGAACTCGTTTGCAATTCTCTACTGCTTACCACCCACAAACAGACGGTCAAACTGAAGTGGTAAACCGTAGTCTTGGAAATCTTCTACGTTGTCTAGTGGGTGATCATGTTAAGACTTAGGACCTAATTTTACCAACTGCTGAATTTGCTTATAATAGGTCAGTAAATCGATCTACAGGGATGAGTCCATTTGAAGTTGTTAGTGGGTATAAACCTAGAATGCCAATAGATCTCTTACCCATGTCTGTCACCCAAAGGTCTTCTGAATCAGCCGATGCATTTGCACGACATACACATGAATTGCATACGCATATTAGACAGCGGATAAGTAAGAGTAATGATAATTATAAAATTTCAGCTGATTCTCATCGTAGACTGCAAGATTTTCAAGAAGGAGACTATGTAATGGTGAGGGTAAGGCCAGAGCAGTTCTCACAGGGTTCCGCTAAGAAATTACAAGCACGTAGTGCTGGACCATTCAAGATAGTGCAGAAAATTGGGTCCAATGCGTATCGGATTGACCTTCCATCTGACATGGGCATTAACCCGACTTTTAATGTAGAAGATCTAGTCCGTTCCCCTGACCCGACCATTGATCCATCATTTCATCATGGCCCTATTCTGATTTTGCTTCACAACCCCTTCCACCCCTCTCTTCACCTATTGTCCGTAAAGAAGAAATTGAAGAGATCTTGGATGATGAGATAGTTTCCATGCGAGATGGAGGTTTCCAGAGGTATCTTGTCAAATGGAGGAACAAACCACCTTCTGAATCTACGTGGTTGACTGAAGTGGAAGTGCAGCGTGTTGATCCAGACTTACTAGAGCGCCACAAGAGTTTTAACTCGTCGGAGTCGAGTTTTTCTCACCTGAGGGGAGTTGATGAGGACACAAGACCATTTCAAGTGTACCAACGAAGAAAGCGCCACCCACAAGTACCATCCTTGTGGTTAGGCGATGATTGAGGAGCATTGAAGACCCTACGCACGTGATTTGGCACATAGAAGACACGTGTGTAGGATGGAAGAAGACCCGACTGAAAGTATAGAAAAATGCTTTTCTGAAGGTGATCGGGCGCCCGGCCAAATTTGGCACCGGGCGCCCGAAATTCAGCAAATTTTCAGTTTTCCTTGCTGGATAGTTTCTGTCTTAGCCGGGCGCCCGGCCAAATTGGTCACGGGGCGCCCGACCAACGTACGAACTATTTTTTTTAAGTTGTTTTTTTGAGATATTTCAGGGGTATTTTGGTACTTTTATGTTTTCTTCTTGCTTATTTAAGTGGGCTAAGCCCCAATGACGTGATTAATTGATTATTAATGAAAAGACAAACCTCTTTGGTGGCTTCTCTCTTCTCTCTCTCTCATGGTGCTTCTTCTCTCTCCTTGATCTTCTTCTTCTGATTTCTTCTGGTGCCCTCTCCAAATTCTTCCAGGTATTTTATCTCCTATTGTTATCCTTCTAAACTTCTGTTTTGCTATTCCCCACGATCTAAACCTTGAGAATCGATCCAAACCCTAAACCCCAAATTCTCAAATCCCTAATCCGAGAAACCTCCTGGTTCTTCGGACTAGTGATCATCATTGATCGATTGGGTAACGCCATGCAAGATCGGGAGGTTCCATCCCTCGCCGGATCCAACCTAGGCACTAATTGAATCCCATACTCCATGGTTGTGATAATGGCCCGTCCCATTGCATGTTTCCTTTCTGGTTTTCTTAGTTTATGATGATTAATGCTAGATTTCATTATTATTATTGCTTTTACTTCCGCTGGATAATTGTGATCATGAGCATGCATCATATTTAGGGATGTCCTACATCAGGTGGCCTCTATGTAAATGAATCAAGAGGATTAGAGAGGAACTATTGGGTGTGGTTGGTACCCCGACTGCCCATTCTGTACAAGTGTGTCATGGTTTCTTATCCAGGTTGTTGATCTGATCAAGAAGACCCTATTCATGTCTTAATATATAAGGTGGTTTGAAGGTTCAGTAACAACATTCTTTTCACAAAATGCAGTTGAATGTTTGTCATTTATGACCTTCAGAAGTTTGAAGCTGGGCTATCCATTGTTCTTGGACAAACCTTTAGGACGAGCTGAGCTTCCGAAAAAGTACTACGATTCAGCTTCTGTTTGACAAGTCGTAGATCATATTGCCCCCAATATGTTGGTCATGTAAATGAATAATGCCTACTACTAGAATTCATTACTTTTCCATCTATTTGGATGAATTCTGAAGTGAATATCTGTGTTCAGGCTGTGTTTTTGCCAATTTCACATCTACATCTGTCAGTGCTTCTAGCAATGTTTAAAGACCTTTAATCTAGATCCTGTATTTTTGTGACAGTGAGGAGAATGTGTATTTTCTTTGCAAGAAACTATGTATGATGGGGTTGGCTAATTCAGAGGGGCTCGATCTTTTTGTTGTCTTCATATCCAATGAGGACAAACAGGCAAGTATGTTTTCATTTTCTTTCATGAAATTACCTTATTGATAGGTTTTGTTTCATTCTGTGTATTTCTGAAATAACACTTTTTCCAACTGCACATCAGTTTTGGTTTAATGCTAATCATGACTTCGAAGGCTTCAAAAAGCCTTTATGGGTGATTAGAGTGAGAAGAAATGCAATATCAAAACTAAGGGCACCGATATGTTTTTAATTGATATGTTTATTTTCTTAGCATTCAATATATATAGCATATTATTTCAGAATGAAGACAACTGTCAATGCAAATATTAATGAGATTATTCCACTATTTTTAGTATCATACAGGTAACAAATCATGGTAGCAGTTGTCA
Source organism: Liriodendron chinense (assembly GCA_003013855.2). Lineage (NCBI taxonomy): Eukaryota > Viridiplantae > Streptophyta > Magnoliopsida > Magnoliales > Magnoliaceae > Liriodendron > Liriodendron chinense. The sequence continues at coordinate 4,190,831 of ML058552.1, forward strand.
CCAATCATCTTTAAGATTACAACAATCTTAAGCTAGCTAAGTCTACTGTAATGGCGTCACCAATCATCTTTAAGATTATAACATTTGTTCTTAATCTTTTCCTAAATGTAGAAAGATGTTTGTAGTGATGCATGTACTATTTATTTTTATTTTTTATATTTTGTTTGTAGTCATGTGGAGCACTATAGTGGTCTCCTTTTATAAATATCATTTATCATGTTTTTGTATGGAAGATAGATGTACCTTTGCCCCTGTCATCGCCGTAGCACAATGGTCCCATTGGGAAAAAACCAAACATCAGATCTGATTTTAGAAGCTTTATGGTTATTTTTAATGAGATTTGATAGGTGTTTTCTCAACCATAAAGAAAAACTTTGAAAAAAAATTCTGGTTCTAATTTCTGACACAGGCATTTTCCCTGGAGATTTTTGAGAAGATTTGAGGCTTCTATTTGGTGCGTAAGATAATATCCAATCCTCAGAAGTTGTTTTATTTGGTGTGTAAGATAATATCCAATTCTCAGAAGTTGTTTCGTGGCAATCCTTTGATATTTGAGGAGTCTGATGACAAAGCTGAATGAGACAATAACTAACGAGAAGACAACTGAGAACTGGTTGCACACTAGTGTTTTTCAGACGTAAGGTACATGTGAACGAAAGCCAATTAAGGCCAACCATCAACAATGGCAACATCTATTACATTGTTTTGCAGAAAGTAGTAGATCAGCTGCAGCTGCATGTGGAAAAGTACTGGCAACCTCATTGAGCCACTGTGATAAGTGGTGAGCCAATGTGGGTGGCTCATTGATGCCTAGTGACTTATTAATTAGCAGAACATTATGTTGAGTTGGTATGGTATGATGTTGTCTCAATAAGACTTTTCACCTCCCACTTGTCCGACCTTGGATGTTTGATCGTTGTGAAAAGTGTTGTGAGTTCACCAACACCCACAACCATGTGCATGATGGAAAAGATACCACTCTCCACCCAATGAAGGATGATCCTCCATGGAGAGATGACGAGATGAAGATTGTCACGATGACGACCAAGGATTTCATAGGCGATGGCATGATGACATGAAGCGACTATCAGGTGTAATGGAGAAGAAGAAATTAACTATGCACCAAAAACCAATGTTAGAAGTATCGGTATCTCACTATGTATCACACCTGTGGGATACAAAAATATTGTCGAAAACAAGGTTTGTTGTAACGGCTGTTGCGTAATGGTAACGTTTGCAACCGTTACATGTTTTAGGGTTGTAATGGCTGTAACGGCTGTTACGGAAAAAATGACCCATAACGGCTCTCATAATGGCCTGTTCCGGGACTGATACAGTTTTTTTTTTTTTGTTTTTTTGTTTTTCCTAGAAGAAAAAAGAAAAAGAGACCATAACAGCCGTTAGTTACTGCCCATGTTGTAATGGTAATGGTGGTGATCATCATGGCCACCAATGCCATGGTGAGAAACATTAGGAAATATCACATGTATTGTGTGAGGGAAACATTAGGGAACTTTAGGAAAATGGTAGTCCGCATGGTATGGATCGATACTTTGAATTAAAGTAAAAGGTTTTTGCTGATATAGCTCGATATGAAGGAACTTTTGATGATATTATGGTCAGTACCAAGTATTTTTTGTATTACCCATAGTTTCATATCATTGACCTATTGTATCGAACTGTTTGTTGATACATTCAATACATTAAACACTGCTGAAAATGAGAACATCGAGTACAATGGAGATCACCACCATTTGTAAAGTAGATAGGGAACGGTTAAGAGATAAGTCGTGTTCAGGAATAAAAGTGGAATTGAAGACATGCTCTAGATTTTGGAGTACGCTGCCAACCAAAAAGAATCTGCCAACACTGGCCAATGCTGGGGAATAACAATCAATGTGATAAGGCAGGGAATTAGAAGTTCCCTCCTGATCTAGTAACTTGAGGTCAAGTTCTTGAAGATGAGGAAATCGATGCAAGAAGATTTATAGTCCCACGTGTGGGGCCTATAAGCTTACAGATGTGGAGCCCACATGCTCACACGTGTGACTCCACATGAACACATGAATGTCCCCATGATCACAGGCATGTTAAGCTTCGTATTTTGTTTTTGTTCGAAGTTTATTGAGGCTTTGGATTGACCAAAAGACCCTCCTAGTTATTATATGTGAATAACTTTTTAAGGACATTTTAGCATTTTCCCTCCTTTTTTTCTTTTGTTAAGCCATAAAAGGCTAGTGTTGCCTGTTGGACATTTAGAGCATGAGTTTATGAAAGTCTTTTCTCTCATTGAAAACTTCCTTTATCTTGCAGTGTTGCTTTATGGCTTATGTGGCCTAGTATCTTTGCATGTGTTGCCTTTGATTTTTGATAGACTTCACATCTGAGGCTGTGTCATACATTTTCTCTAGACAAGGACAGGGATTCCATCTCTAGCTGGATACTAGAATTTTAGCCTAACATTTTATTTTCCTTTTTTTTTTCTTTGCCCACCTCATCAAAGTTTATTATTTTGATTACTGAGGCTTCTTAGTAATGCTATTTTATGTCTTGATTTCTCAATATCCAGATTCCACTATGGCATCAAAAGGCTAGCAAAATGGGCGGGTTGGTGTTATGGGACTATCATGTAATCTGCATTCAGGTGAGGGCTGAAGTCATTTAGATGCTTTAAGTACAAGTTGGAATAGTCAAGTAAAGGATCTACTTTATTGTTGATATAAACCCATAATAATAAAACAAAAACAGAAATGTTTATTGATAAATTGGCACTTCGAGGGGGTAAACAACTTGATGATTCTTCTGCCTTCAACAACATCGATCATACTATCCTATTTATTTCTTACCCTAATCAAGATTAATAAACATAGCTTATTCAGATAAGAAAGTACTAATCATATCCTTATCATTATCATGAAGCTAACCATGTCAAACCAAATATAGTAAGCGAATCTAATATAAAAGTATCCTATCTCTGCCAAATAATCTTCTTATATCTGTAATATTAGAATGCAATCATCGTGTACCACTCAAACTGAAAGGGAAATTTTGTAGGATGGCTATAAGACAAGCCATGCTTTATGGGACAGAATGTTGGGCTGTTAAGGAACAACATGTCCATAGGATGGTTGTAGCTGAAATGTGGATGTTGAGATGGATGAGTGGCAAGATAAGGATAGAATTAGAAATGAATGCATTTGGGGGAATTTAGAAGCATCATCAATAGGTAACAAGATGAGGGAAAGTAGACTTAGATAGTTTGGTCATGCACAATGGAGATGAAGAATTGCATCGGTTAGGAGTGAGTTCATACAAGTCAAAGGCTCTAAAAGGGCAAGGGGAAGGCCCAAAAGGACGCGGATGGAGGTAGTAAGAAAAGACTTGATGACCTAGGGTCTAATGAAGTTATGGCCCTTGATAGAGTGGAATGGCAGAAAAGGATTCATGTATCTGACTGACCCCAGTTAGTACGGGATGTCATGGTCATGATATCTATAATATTAGAAGGATCATAATATTCTACCCTCTTAAAAGAAACCTTGATTTCAAGGTTGCATAAGTTTAGACATCTCTGTTGTAGTGAATCTCTACCTTACCATATGGACTCATCCAGTGTATATGTGTTATGTGGACCCATTGCGTGAAAAGTTCTATATAGCATTGTTTGTTTCTTTTTCCCTTGGTTTCCTCATCTTCATGTCCTTCCAAGATTTCCAGTCTAGCATTGCAGCATTGTGTATCTCTCGTCACAATTATAGTATGGCCCCCTTTTCTTCTCCCCAGCATCTCAGTGGCGAATAATGTCTTCACAGGCATAATGCCTCTCTTGGGCCAGACCCTGTGAGAGGAATGGATCCATTAGTAAACAACAATTTTACTTGTATGCTGGATAAATTCACATTCTCTTCTTGAAAGTGTGCAAGCTTGAATGCTTGCTTAAGGGAAATAGATTTGAGGAGTTGCACCCCTATCCTTGTTTCATTGTTGAGCTTCGCAATCAGAACTCCACAAAGGAGAATCTGGTAGCCTTTCAAATTCAGTTAGACCACCTCTCAAACTGCTTCCGGAAATTGAACACTATTAGGTTTGTCATAGCTTAGCCAAAGCACCATAGGATTAGCTTATTCACAGCTGCCAAACCTAGTGCACAATGCCTCAATGACTTGAGCCCATGTCATGTTGCTTTTATTTTATTTTTAATTGGTAATCACATTCTGCAAAACTAATTGTTACCATGGCACAACATTGCTTCCGAGATGGACTGTGGCCAGCTCCACAATTTCACAATCCAGAATAGAGTTGTATCCAATGTTGTCAAATCATAAATCATATCGTAAATCGTTTTCTTGTCTGAATCGTATTGTATCGTAAATCGTAAGATTTTTTTAGATTTTCATAAAAATATCATAAAAAATAACAAATAATTATACATAGATAAGAAAAATTAAAAAACATATCAATCATCCATTTAGCAACACGGTCCATAATTTAATTAATTAATTTTGAGTTAATATATGCCTCATGAACAATTTTTTAAGGCAATGTACATGGGTCCACCTCGATGTATGTATTATATATCTATGTCGTTCATCCGTTTTACCAACTCATTTTACGACATGGTCCAAAAATAAGGTAGATCCATATCTCAGGTGGGCCACTAGTGGGTGAGGCCCTAAATGTGGGGCCCATCTCAATTATTTTGCCAACTCATTTTAAGGGTGGGTATTAAAAATCAGACATATCTAAATCTTAGGTAGACCATAGTGAGTGATAGCTTGAATGTGGGGCCCACCTCTAACATTTATTGTATTAGACCTCTAAGTGCCCCCGACAGGGGGGGGGGGGGGGGGGGGTTGGGGGGGGGCGGCGTAAAATCCCGTAAAATTGCAGTTGTAAAATTGCCCAGTTGTCTAACACATGAACAAGATATGAACTGATGCATATTTTACCCAAAAAATGGAAGAAAAGAAAAAAGGAAAGATTAAAGAACTAATTTATATGTTTTCATACCTATTTTAATGTAGAAAACCAACGAAACAAGCGGTGTTTGATTCCGTTGAATGACAAAAAGGATAGGGTGGGGCCTAAATACCTTTTAAAAGAGAAAGCCCTAAAAAAAATTGCAAAAAAAAAAGAAGAAAAAAAAAGAAGATTTTCTGCACAAATTAATTGAATCCCACGATTCACGATATAATCGTATTGTGATTCAGCCATACGATTTGTATCATACAATGGTACGATACGATACAAATCATACGATTTGAATTGAAAATCGTACGATTTTGACAACACTGGTTGTATCTTTTATATTCATCAACCCTAAAGGTCCACCCCAATGGATCTTCCCATTGAGCTGTGGGAGCTCGATTTCAAGATGCTTAGTCCATCTGGCTGGTCCTCCATAATTCTGATTACTTGCAACAACATGAATTCCTGTTTGTGGGTGAAATAGTAACTTAGTCTCTCCAACCTTCTAAGTAGGCTCGACGGGTAATGAGATGGGAGAGGAGTCTTTCCCCTCAATAGCTGAGCCGTGGGAGCTTGATTTCAAGATGCCTAGTCAATCTGGCTGGTCCTCCATAATTCTGATTACCTGCAACAACAGAAATTCCTGTTTGTGGGCAAAATAGTAACTTACATTGCTTGCCCCATGATAACTACTGGATAAGGTCGATGTCTCTCCAACCTTCTAAGTAGGCTCGACGGGTAATGAGATGGGAGAGGAGTCTTTCCCCTCAATAGCTGATCTACTTTAGCCTCAATGCTTGATGCAATTTTCCGTTGCTTCTGCTGCTGCAAGCAACTGTTTGGATTGTTGGAGTTTCTACATTGCATTTTCGTAGCACATTCATCTCGGCTTCCAACTGATTGATTTGTGTTCGATTTGCCGTGTATGTGAGATGACGTGAACCTGAAATAATAAGATAAAGAAATATTTATTAATAGATAGCAACTTTAAGGGGACAAAGCCCTATACAATACTTAGATGATTCCTCTCCTCACAATAATGACCCTACTATTGCTTCCTACCCTATTCAAGATTAAGAAACACATCTTATTCGTATATCGAATTACTAACTGTATCCTTATCATAAGGCTAATCATATCAAATCAAATACAGAAAATAAATCTAATATCAGAGTATCCTACCTATAGTTGCAGGAATTGTGAAGCAAAGTGCAAAAAATTTGAGGAGGAGGGGGGGGGGGGGGGGGGGGGGGGGGGGGAGTCTGTTTAAAAATCTTAGCAAGTATAAATGGCTAGGAAGCAGGAATGTGATTCTGAAGTGTGATAATCCTTGAAAGATCATAACATTTGAGATGCTAGAATACCTGAAAATATCTTAGGGAATTCCTTTATGATTATCGTACAATCTATCACCTCATCAATTGTTTTCTGAAATATATTCTAACAAATTACAGTGTAAAGGAAAAGGCAATGCTCTTCATCAAGTATGGGATTTAGATTCGACTCTACCTCTTCCTTCTCCCCTAAACCAGTATGTTGCTGATGCTATTCGGCCATCATTTCCTCTCAACTCTAAATATTCAAGGTGAGTTTTTATCTACTGCTTTACTAGTTGTTCTCTGTGCAAGCCCATGCTTTCTTCTAGCAGTACTGTAGAAAGGGGGGGGGGGGGGGGGGGGGGGGGGAGCAAAAAGGGGGGGAGCATAATAGGCTGGTGCAACTGGCCCAGTTGGATCAGTATGAAATCCGGGCCCAAATGAACCCCAGGTCTGGCTTGTTGACTGGCCCAGTACTGCAAGAACCAATCTTTTACGTGCAAAATTGCTCATCAGGCCTTTGAAAAATTGAGTAGCAGTGGCAGCATAATGATTCTTATGTAGTAGTCATTTTATAATTGCTTTTGCACACGGTTGAGTTGTACTTTGGCTCACCCTGTGATGTTACATTAGTAACTGACAAATGGGTGTAGTTGGGTACATGTATCAAGGTTGCGGCCATTGTCTATATGTTCCAACATGGGAGCTGGTTCCCTGGAAACTTATTAGTGGCTTAGAGCTTAGTGATCGGACAGTCCATTAAGTGGTTTTCTAACTGTGCTCGATAATTAAAATGTTTTGAATGATTAATCGAACGATTTTAACCGTTGATCTTTTTTTTATCTGTTAAAAAGTGCTTTAACATGCTTGATGGATATCCGATGGTTGAGATCTTGTGGTCCACCTCTTAGGCTGGCATGGGATTATGGTCAAGAGTGGATGCCACTGGACAGTAGAGGGATTGGGTTAATTTGGGTACATGAGGCAGGCTTACAAACTTTTTATGTAATGGGGCATACTGAAGTCTGTGGGGGATGGGGAGCATCATTCTAGTTTTTCCCCTTTGAAACCTGGACTCTTCCTCATAAATAGATCTCTATACCAAGGCAGAAAGATAGAGAGAAGAGAAGAAGAGAAGAAAAGGGAAAGAGAGAAAAACTTATCCATCTCCTTCATTACACATGTGAATGTGTGGGGGTCCACATGTGATGGCTCTTAGTTGCGCACACCTCAGCCATAGCTTGGGATGTGTACTGGCCTCTCCACGCTCTGCTTACTAGGATAGATTAGGAAGAGACCTCTTGTGTTGGAGGATTGATCATAGGACACAAAACTGAAGTAACATCCTTGCCATTGCTTTGTGTGTTTTTGGAACTTGATTGTATTTAGATGGGAATCCTAAATTAAATTCTAAAATCTGGAATTTTCAAAGTTTTACACTTACCGTGTCTTTTGAAATTCACCAACTAGTACATGCATTGATAAGGATACTGTGAACACTGGTGCCAATACTCTGCATGATGATATTGTTTAATAGGTTATATGTTTTGAACAATCCTTCTTAGACTAATGTATCATTTTGTTGTTAAAAATTATTTTGCAACTGATTCCTTTGGAAAGCTGCATTGTATTTGTACATGCCTTCAAACATATTTCAGTCCATACAGTAGCTTGAACAACTCAGTTTTTTTGGAAGGTATTTTTTTTGAAGCAACTCAATTTGCCACCTAATGTTTTGTTGTTTCAGATTTTCAGCACAACTTGTTTCACTATACGCAGGCTTTTCCGGGTGGTACATGCTCCAATTTTCCTTCGTTGCTTTGCATCTGATAGACGACACATGAAGAATCCTGATGGAAACTGGATTTCTCCACCTCCTGCATATGAACCGATTGTTGCTGATGGTAAGTGCTTGGAAGCATTTTTCTTTTTATCCTGTAGTTGCAAATGCATGTCTTTCCAATTTAGATTTCAATTTGTTACTTTTTTGCAGTTAATATATCCATTGAAAGAAGTGAAATGACTTAGTTCGATATTGTTGTGTCTAAGGCTTGTTTTACTGTAATTACAATTTGTATGTATGACTTACTGTTAGAAGTGTTTAATTAGAAACTGGTAAAAAATATTCATTTGATTGATAAAAAAACAGTTCTTTTAAGAAGGAACACTGTCAAGAATGAATAAACAACCTGAAGAACAAAACCTAGATGCTAATTTTTTTGTGAGGAATTTTCGGAGTGTGATGCTTCAGGACGTGAAGTCTCCCGATGTGGGAGTCTATAGAAGTGGGCTCCATAGTTTGATGATATGGGCTCACTGTTGATGGACATGCACCCAAATCTCCTAGATTGGAAATTCCTAGCCCTTTTATCTGCCTTCAAATAAAGGCTAGAGAAGAACACTGCAACAGATTGGAAAAACGGTGGAAGATCAGAAGGTTATGATAATCTGCAACCAACTGTTGCATTGTCAATGACAGTTGATATTTTGATCCAACTGATAGATTCCAGTGAGTTAATCTTCCCAAGATATAGTTTCTGATCTTCACAAGATGTAGTTTCTGATCTTCGCTGCAACTTTCTTATGCAGTATGAAGAAAAAAGAGACCTCTATAAATGCGTGATTGGATGAAGGTTAATTGCTAAGACACAAGAAGATGGTTATTGCCTCCTTTCCATCATGTTTTGGAGGAGTGAAATAGAGGTAGAAATCTTTGCTTCAGCCTCACTTCCATTTCCTCCCAGTTGCCCACAGGAGGAAGGCCACAACTGCAAGTCTTCTTCAAGAATGTACCGCCAATCTTGCTTCACCCTTGAGTTTCAAGGCTTCAAAATGCAACTTGAAGGCTTCATTGATGACTTCAGCCAATTGCTGAAAGTCTTGGGATCCAGGATAGCATAATAATCTAGGATCTCAATCTTCACACGCTTGGTGGGATCATCGGTGTGAAGACTTCGTCCTTCCTCAGGATATTTGAATAATCTTGTCGAGGGGGAATTGGTTCCCTTGGACCCAATTGCATTTGCTGCTAATGAGGTTGTTGGACTCCTAGGTTTATTTTATGTTCGTCATTGTAGACTGTAGTCCTTATTTAATCCAAATTGCATGGAGAGGACATTCCCTGATTTCATATTTACCTCAGGGTTGTTGCTAGATGATTGAGGGTCAGTGTTATTCCTCTTACTGACCTCTTCTATAATGGTCACCCAACTCGCTAGAGCATTACACTGATCTTGTTAATGCTACTAATTTATTTGATTCACATATTACTCTTTGTAAATTTCCTGACATATCATTCAGGTCCTCCTGTCATCGCACTACTATAGATGGTCCTGCTTCTCATGCACATGCACTGGGAGTTTTGAATGCAGATAGCGAATCTGTCTGTCAAGTGGTTATGGATTGCCAATCTTTCCCAAAGATTGCAGAAAAAAAAACACCAATCTAAACTTTGGGGCAGATCTGACCCGCAATTTAATCATATGGATCTATTGATCCGCTATATGGACCGCATGAATATTGATCTTCAAGTCGGGACAAATCTCACCATCGATTTGGTCATGGATAAATGGATTCACTATATGGGCATCATATGAATGCTTATCTTTAATTAGGGACAGACTCGACTTATAAGGACAACATATGAATGCTGATCTTTGATCTGGGGCATCTGACTGTCGATTTGATACACGAAAATAGATTTGCTATATGGACAAACTATGGATGATGATCTTCAATCCAGGATAGATCCAACTGTCAATTGGATAATGGGATGGACTGAGGATCAATGGGCACACGCATTGTGGTTTAAGAGGGTTGGATGGGCTGGATTTAGAGTTAGGGATCTAGATCTGAAAACTTAAATGTGAACCAGATTTTTAAGACTCCTGAGTCGACCTCGACTCTGGAGTCTTAACCATGATCTTCAATCCAGTGAGCCTAACTCAGCAAATACTAGCTACGATGTGAACAGTGAAGATTGGTGTTTTAAACAGCTTACGATATGTAGAGTGTAGCTATATTCTTGACAGCTTATGCTATGTAGAGGGTAGCTTACGCTACGTAGCGTAGCTTAGCTTTAATGCTAGCTTGAGTCACATGTAGCCTATATTACACACTAATTTGCATGCGCTACACACTACATAGCCTATGCTTAAAATTTCTATTTCAATAAAAATTAGTTAATCTTTTCATTGATTTTAGTAAAATAATACAAGTAGCAATATTAAATCAATTTCGCTGCCCTTTCTTTATCATTAATCTTTGCCAATTTTTCTATTATTTTAGGTTGTTTGGTTGCGTTGAATATCATGAAATTTCATTATTAATCAGTTTAATTTGGTGCAAAATATCATGAAGTTTCACGATTTGTTGCAACCAAGTGCAACCTTAATTAAACATCTAGTAGCATGTCATGTAAGCTACACACTATGTAGCTTATGCCTCATGTTACACCTCATGATTTAGAGGGGTGAATGTTTGATACATTCTATTTGCTATTTAAAACATTGGTGAATATCTAAGTTGGATTGTTTCTGGAGTGGGGGAAGTGGGTCACTATGGTTTTCTTTTGGGAAACTACAGCTAGTGTCATTTGGTAATAGGAAGAGGGAAGGTGAAGGATAGGGTTTTGTGGATGGATTTTGAAATGACAATTGGAGCGATGAGGGTTTGATGGATTTTGGGTTTGGGAATGGATGGGCTAGTGTTTTTTTTATTGATTTGGGTTTTGGATGGGATTTGAGAGTGGAGCGAGGGATGGAATAATTAGAAAAAGAACAGAAGAAGAAAAAGAGAAGATTAAGGGAGATGCCCAAGTTCATAAGGAACTTGCTCTGACACCACTTTGGGACAGCCTAAGCATTTTTGGGTATCAAGTATTTCATGGAAATCAATCCAAATGGAAAAAAAGGTTTCCTTTTAATGTGATAGTCTGAGATGTTTGGATAGTCATAAAAATGGTGGATTCAATAAAGCAATCATTGGACTTTTTCATAGGATTTTCTGGCACAAGAAACTAGGTGACTCTTGTCTAATGGATATGAGAATTCCAGTTGTTATTGATATAGTATCCTAAATTTTTTTTGAGAGGTGACAATAATTTATTAAAATGCATGCCAAGCACGCAAAAGAATACAAGCTAACTATAAACCAAAAAAGGAAAAGAGATTTATAGAATTGGCTTCTTTGACAATAGAAGCCCAACCCACCATAGACCAGTTAATTTACCTGATGGCCTCTAGGATGGAAGAGATTTTATTATGAAAGCCCTTCTATTTCAATGACCCCAAATAGTCCAAAAAATCCCCAAAATAAGCATCCTCCACAACACTTTGCCACTTTTTCCAACCCCAACGTTATGCCATGCCCACATGAGATCAATGACCGGTTCTGGCATCACCCAATTCATATGGAAAAAACCCAAGAAATGCTCCCAAACCTTATGAAAAAACGAGCAACGAATAAATAGGTGGTTCACAGACTCTATCGCTTCCATACACATAAAATAGATATTGGGCAAGATAAGAGATCTTCTTTACAAGTTATTGATAGTGAGCACTCTCTTATTCCCCACCAACTGGTCAAATGCCACCACTCGAGGATGAACTCCATACGACCAACAAAAATATGGGAATGAATAAATAGAAGGCTTCTCATGGAGTAAACGATAAAAGGAACTGATCGAGAAACGACCTGAGCTGTGGGCATGCCAAATCAAAGAGTTTGACAAATGAGCTGCTAGGATTTTGTCCCTCAAAAGTCCATGGAGTTCTGCCTTCTCCACAATCTCAACATCTAATAAATTCCTCCTACAATGAAGAGACCACACCACTGAACTGCCACAAAGGGAATAGCAATCGTTCACCAGAATATCTCTATTCGAGGCAATATGAGTTGAAGCGGGGAAAGAATGGACAAAGGCGCAGTCTTTGCACCAAATGTCCATCCAGAAACGAATTCGGCTACCATCCCCTAAAGAAAAGGAAATGCCTTTGCAAAAGTAGTGCTCAACCAAAGCAATTGCCTTCTGTATAGCAGAGGCTTGATATAAAGACGATCGCTTGAATCTCCAAACTTCTGAACTAAGCCCGTATTTTGCCACTACTATTTCTCTCCAAAGCCTTCCCTCAGCTCCAAAACTCCAAAGTTATTTCCCAAGAAGGGCCAAGTTCATGGATTCAAGGTCCTTGATGCCCACTCCACCTTCCGTAATTGGCTTGCAAACCTTTTTCCATCTAAGATGATGAAACTTGCTTTTATCTTCCAAGCCTTGCCACAAAAAGTCGCGTCTCATCTTTCCAGTCTATGAAGCATAGACTTCAGAGATTTGAATAGAGACATGAAATACACCAACATATTAGAAAAAGCGGCCTTGATAAGAGTTATTCTGCTGCCCAATGAAAGATATCTTTTCTTCCAAGTAGAAAACTTTCTTTTGATCCTCTCAATCACCTTATCCCAAAGGTGCCTAGCTGGTTTCTTGATACACAGAGAGATCGAGATAAAAAGAAGGTACCTGTCCGGTTTCTTGATACATAGAGAGATCGAGATAAAAAGAAGGGAACACCCAGTCTTGCATCCGAATAATTCCTCTACCTGGAAAGCTCCTCGTTGCCCAATTGTATTCCGAGCATTTTGCTTTTAGCAATATTGATATTAAGGCCTGAAGCAACCTCAAAACATACAATCACTTTCCGAAGGTTATCCACCTATTTCACATCCGCAGTCGCAAAATAAAATGTTGTCATCTGCATAGAGAAGATGGCTAATGCGAGGTCCCCCTCAGAAGCAACTTCAAAAACTTTAATCAAGCCAACTTCCTCGCCTTTATTGAGCAACCTAATCAATGCCTCCCTAATCACCATGAACAAATAAAGGGATAACGGATCACCTCGACAAAGACCTCTTGAAGCTTTAAAGTACCTATTTGGAGACCCGTTAATGAGGAGAGAGAACAAGGCCAATTGAACATAAGCTGGCATCCAACCTCTCCATTTCTGATCGAACCTCATTTTGTCGAGCAAATAGTTAAGGAAATCCCAATCGACATGATCATAGGCTTTCTCAATATCAAGTTTGCAAATCACCCCACGTTTCTTTGCTCTATGTCTAGACTTGATACATTCGTGCGTTATTAGAGCACTATTTAGAATTTGTCTTCCCATCACGAAAGCCCCTTAGTTCTCGGAAATGATGTTGCCCAACACTTTGCAAAATTGGAGAGCCCAAAATTTTAGCTAGAATTTTGTATGGACTTCCAATCAAACTTATAGGTCTGAAGTCTTTAATTAATTTTCTGCTTCCTAGTTTAGGGTTAAGGGCGTTAAACGTTGCCCCAAGCTCTGTAGAGAGACTGCCCGCTGATGAAACTCAAATATGAAGGCCATTACATTTTGTTTAACTATTTCCCAATATTTTTTGAAAAAAATCAAAGGGAAGCCATCTGAACCTGGTGCCTTATCCCATCAAATCCATAGCTATTCTAACCTCATCCTCCAAAAAAAAGTCTCAAGGGAAGTAGACGTCTCCTCCTCCAAATGAAAGAACACCAAATGATCCAACTGTGGCCGATTCCAAGAATCTGATATTAAGAGATCTTTGTAGGAGGGCACTATTGCTTCACAAATAACCCCTTTATCGGAAGAGGATTGGCTGTTAACCACGATGTTGCTAATACAATTGTTCTGAGCTCTTGCGCTTGCTATACTATGAAAATACGGTGTATTTTTGTCCCCCTCCCTAAGTCATAACGCTCTCTATCTCTGCTGCCAACAAATTTCTACGTTAATCCGAATGGCATATTTTGAAATCAACAAAGCTCTTCTATTTTGATCTTCTAAAGGAAGAGGCCCGGGTTCCTCTTTGCATGAATCTCATTTAGCATCTCATCAAACTCTGCTTCCCTGGCACCCAGAAACCTTTGATTTTTTCTTTTTTTGAAAGTCCGAAGCCTGCATAACCTTCCACTGAAAAGGATCCCTACCATTCCTCAATCAACTGTCGGAAGCCCTCCACCTACATCCAAGCAATCTCGAATATGAAAGGTTTTGGGCTCCAAGCTTCTTGTGGAATCTCGAGGATAATGAGGCAATGATTTAAGATGGGCTTTGGTAAACCCCATTGAGCTACAGGTGGGAATTTGGCCATCCAATCCGAAAAGACTAAATCTGGGATGTTCCTACCATTTGATCAAGTAAATTTTGCACCTTCTAACAGTAAGTTAATCAACTCGTGCTTGTCGGTTCAGATAGAAATTCTTCATGCTGATAGTGATACAGTTACCATTAGATTTTTCGTCACTGAAACGCACCATGCTGAAGTCCCCTCCGATGCACCAACAGAGAGACCAACGCTGTCTGACCCTATCTAGCTCAGCCCAGAATTCATCACGCTGACCAGAGATACAAGGGCCATAGACGGAAGTGAACAACCATTGTCAGCCAGAACTGATATTGCAGATGATCACCTAGAGAGTGATTCCTCATCATACTGTCCAATTTCTTCCAGATGGCTGCATTCCAAGCCACTAAGATACCTCCAGCCGTACCTGCAGCATTGACTGTAATCCATTCTTTGTTTTTAATCCCCCAAACTACGTCCACTGTGCTTGTAATCCCTATTATGAATCTTCGATTCTTGCAACGTGACAATATCAACATTCACTTTTTTGCATAGCTTTCTAATCTGAACTCCTCTCTTGAGCTTGCGCCCCAAACCTCGAATGTTCCAAGATAAGATGATCATCGATAAGCAGACTTACCTGTTCTAGCCCTTTTGCCTCCGTTAGACTTAGAAGCTGTATCGCAATTGATGGAACATTCCAAGCCGAGATGTTCACACGAACCTTTCGGAGACTTTTTCGATTTTAAATTTTGAATGTCACAAAGCCTCTGTTCCCCCTGCGCTGCATGAACTGGAATCAAATTATCAATAGTGCTCACTTATGTTACAACCTCGAAGGTTTTTATTTTTATTTTTTATGTTTTCTTCTTCTTCATCCTCCTCCTTTTCCATTACCTGACTCAAATGAATAAACAAATGAAGAAAAAAAAAGGTATTTCAACCAAACTCCAAAGGTTATCATGCATGTGATGTGGGTTCCCACAAGTGTGTGCAGGCCCACACATGCGTTCAAAAGATCCCAGGCTTAGTGTCTCGTGAGAAATGCTTGGTTGCAGCAGTTCTCCGACATGCTTTTGTTAACAATTAGGTTTACACGAATTAATTGGTGTGATTATCTTAGAACTATTCTTTGACTTCTTAAACTTCCCCTATGGATTATTTGGTATTATGATATATCTTTCAGTCCTTACATGTTAAGGGCCTTTTGTATTGCACAAATCCACATGGATTTCAATCGCCCAGTTTCTGATCATTTAGTGGTCATTGCTCCATGTCATTGGGAATCTCTACTGGTGGTTGAAAATCATATGGATTTCCGAAATACAAGCAGGCCTAAGTATCAGATGTTACAAAGTCGTCGTCCATTTTTCTGCTCTCTTCACTTGTCTGGTTCTGTAGATGGGACTGTGAACAACCTGGATGAGTATATTCAGATGCATGCCAGAGACGTGACTACAAATATGGGAGATTTGGTCCAGAGGCTTTTCTCTGAGAAATTGGGTGTGGTGGTAAATGAAGCACAATTGCTCGACTTGTTTTCCCATGTTCCTTGATGATTGGCCTTCATCCAATCCATGAAGATTGTTATTTTTCATTTTCTAACCAACTAGACTTAAAAAGGACCATTTAGTTGTGTTGCTGATTGATAAAATCTGTTGAGGAGATGATTAATATGTTCAGGTAGATAATTATTTTCTGTTCTTATTCTGTATGTTACCTAGGTAGTGTGCCATGGGTATGGCATTTACACTGTAAAATGAAGTTTCAGACAGGAGTCCAACATCCATTTCACTCTATCGGATATAAAATGTACTAATTGCAGGGTAGCTTTGCATCTTCTTCTATTGAACATTTTTTTTAACACTAGTCCTTTTCCAGATGCTTGCGAGGATTTTCTCTATAGAGGGAGAATATTGTTCATAGCTTTGACTGGATCTAGGAAGAAACAATGGCAATCTTTGAGATAGCTGTATTTATTATTGTTGGTATGTAAATATTTCCTATAATTATTATTTATAAGAAGCATGCATGCATGTTTATCCATGCTACCTGTAAAGAGAAAGTGCGCAAATTTGTCACTAACCCAGTGTTTTAAATAGCAAGTAGTGTGTTACGTAGCGTTTATCCCTTTGTAGCGTATAGTGTAAATAGCGTAGTGTGTGCTACACAATACTTCTATTTTTAATTTAAAAATAGGAAAAATATGATAAGTAGTAAGAAAAAAATATATATGCCTAAAAGTTAATTCATTTTTCAAGTATAAGCATGTTCAAAAAGTTATCGATTAGCACTTATCAAAAGCCAATCCAAATATATAAAGTTATAAACCAAATCACATAATTATTACATCAACAACTTTCTAAGCAAACCACTTGAATTAATAATGTCTAATTAAAACTACAAGTCACAACTCGCAGGTATGAAAAAGAAATAAAAATTCTACATGTTAAGAGTATTAAGTACAATATAGATGTCGTCAATACAAAGAAGGGTTTTTGAAAACCTACTTTCGAAACCCTTTTTCTTTTAAGTTTAGTTTTAAAGGTTTTTTAATGTGTGAGTTTCATACCAACTTTAACAAAGGATCACCATCATTTTAAGTGAAGGTAAACAAAGAAAGTTTTGATTTTAACTTTACATTCGTTTTTCATTATTTGAGTTTTACACCATTTTTAACAAACAAAGCCAAAAAAAAAAAAAACGGGAAAACAAAAATAACGTTGTAGTGTATGCTACAAACGCTACACGCTATGTAGCTATAGCTGTAGCATACGCTACAAGGGATTTACGCTATTTAGCTACGCTACGTAGCGTATGCTATCGTATGATACGAGCGTTATTTGAAACGTAGCGTACTGTACGTAGCGTACTGATGCAGACATTAGTGGTTCACCCTTTAGAGTGTACCAGAGGAGGCGACATCGCAGATCGAGTGTTGGAGCAGATGAGCTAATGTGGATAGACGCCAAGTCCTATTAGACCCATTTTCTGACGCGTTGTGAGTACGCGAGCTGCAAGATCGCGCATGAGTATCATGACCGCAGGATCGTGGAGCGGATTTACTTTTATGTGTTTTTTTGTTTATTTTCTTTTTCTAGGCGTTTTAGTGTCATTGTTTAGTTCTAGGTATTTTTATGTTATTTTTGCAGGCATTTTAGTGCATTTTTTATTTTCGTAAGCTTATATATACTGTGAGAAACCCAATTTCGAAATTAATTGAATAAATAAAAATTTTGGCTGCTTGTCTTCCTCTTATTTCAAGAGATTAGGGTTTTAGGATTGGCCCTCGGGTGTTGAGGATTCCACCCCGGTTTTCATTTTTTTCTTGTCTCTAGTTCTTCAAAGTGCAGGAAAGGTACAATTTTTCTATTTTCATAATCTGTGCTATCTTTCATCTCGAACCTGTTGCTTCCCTATCACATTCGTTCTTCCCTGAATTTACCCCTTTTGGTACGATCGGAAAAGAGGGATGCCTAGCCATGAGAGCTAGATCCAAACTTAACTGTGGACTAGTCTATGCTAGATCTGGGATATCCTCATATCCCTAGATCCTCCCTATTTTATAGTTTTACGTGATTCTTATGCTAAGGGGCATGATCCAAACGGATGAATCTCATCTTCGTGTTGAGATTTGTTAGTTTCCTCTGATTGATAACTGTTAGCTGTTAATTTTATTATCTGATCTTCACTGATATACATGCATCTAGGGTTAGGTTATCACATGCCCCTGCATCACGTACGCTATCGCTACACTACCGTACGCTACGAGCGCTATTTGAAACACCACACTGACCATAGGGTGTGCTCCATGTAAGCCTAAAGTTATCAAAGAAGTGCCCAAAAATGGCCTTTTCCTTGGTTTGGTTCAATAATTCATCAAAGTAGAGAGATTGGGAAGGATTTGCTCATAGAATTAGGGCTCATTGGATGAAATGAAGACTGCTTATGGAGTTTTATGTTATCGTCGCATAACAATTAAACTGAAGGATGATTTTATAGGATTGGCATTAGACTAGCCGTGCTTTTTGGGACTGAATGTTAGATAGTCAAGGAACAACATATTTGTAGGATGAGTTTAGCCGAAATGAGGATGTTGAGATGGATAAATAGCAAGGAAGGGTAGATTGGAAATGAATGCATGTGAGGGAACTTAGGTGTAGCACCCCCAGTTAATAAGATGATAGAAAGTAGACTTGGATGGTTTGGCCATGTGCAATGGTGCCCAACAACTGCATTGGTTAGAAGGAATGAGTTGGTTCAAGTTGGAGATTCTAAAAGGGCAAGGGGAAGGCCCAAAAGGACGTGAGTGGAGATAGTAAGAAAAGATTCTTAAGATTTAACTGAAGATATGATCAGTGATAGAGTGCAATGGTGGAATGCTAGTGGGTGGAGAGAGAAAACATTTGATGGCCTATGGTTTAACTATGGTCCTTGGTAGATAGGAATGTCCGAACAACATTCATGTAGCTGACTCAGTTTAGACAACACTCAAATGATGATGAAGATGAAATTGAATGCAACCTCTATCCAATTCAGGAATGAAGCTTCATATGCAAGTCAGGATCTAATAAAGAACCAATCATCCTACATGCAAGGTACCATACCATGTTTCCTGTCAGCATGCCACCATGAAGATCCTCTGGCACAAAAATCAGGCCGGTCTGCTCCTCAGGTGGGCCACACCGTTGGAATCAATGGACGGTCATCGATCTGACTCATTGTATTGGTGTGGCCCAGCTAGTGATCTGATCAACTTGATTTTTGAGACAGATGATCATGATGTTGGGGCCTATATTTTCATGGTATTGATTTTCCTAACAAGTGGCATGTTGGTAGGAAAGATGTTAAAGTAGCACAAGTTGGGGTGCCGTTGCCTGTTGGTGATAGTTCTCAATCCAATAATGATATGTTAAAAGGAAAAAGTTGGAAGCTGGTTGGTAATACCCCCTCCAATTGAGAAAGAACAATTTCAGAATTTGACATAGTTATGAAACATCTTTGATTGCAAGCCTTTGTGACCCAAAAATGTTGGTGGTGCTTTTCCACTGAAATTATTATATCCATGGTTGGGTTGGAACTTAAACACAAGGGAATTTGGTTTTGTCTGTAAAAGGGGGTCCTGAACTGTACAATAAAGACCGTTCTACTAAGGTATTTGCATTGAGTTGTGACTTGGCTACATTGGACAGCATTTCAAAAAAATCTGTCACTTGGGGCTTATAAACTGATAGGTATAGAAATGATTTAGATATGAAATTTTCAGTAAACATGATTGAGTGTTTTGGTGTTAGAACTAGGGCTGTACATCGAGCCGAGTCGAGTCGAGGTGGGCCAAGCTTGGCTTGACTCGTTTGTGCTCTCCTCGAGTTCGAGCTCGAGCTCACCCTCGAGCTTACCATTGGAGCTTGCCTTGTTTGCTAAAACTTTCGAGGCGAGCTCGAGGCGAGCTAGTGGATCGAGTCGAGGCGAGCTTACCTCGAGTCGAGTCGAGGTTGCTCCCACCTCAATTTATTATATTTTTTACTACAAAATACAAATTAAAAGTCAACAACATTAAGTTCAAGAAGTCATAGATATATTGGGAGAATAGTATTTCTACAGGTGGGACCCCACCATTAAAATGACTTAGCTCTAATAGGTTTTTTCTTTGGCCAGGTCACACATTCATTGAATGCAGACCACTAGTAATATTTTCCGAACCATAATTAACACAGTACATGCATAGCTCACCACATGAATGGACTGCCCTGATTTTTGTGTGGACCATCTTCATGATGAGGCTCAGCAGATTCATGGATCAGATGCACCACCTCCCTTCGTAAAATTGCAATCAATAACTGCATATGTTATTTGGTCTTACCATAGCCCTGTTTTGTAGATATGTATGGTGTGTGGTCTCACTGTAGCACTTGTGTTTGCGTAGCTTGTAAAGCACACAACCACTGTGTGCTCACCATGTTTTGTACTTGAAATTACTCAATCCATCATATATGCTCAACAAGGAATGTTCTTACCTGAACAAAATAGTAGGATTAAGAAACCCCCCCAACGTGTGAGGGTTTTATATGTCCTAAGCTTGGACCCCAATGTGTGTGGGGGGAGGGGGGAGAAAGAACCAAGAAATAAGAAGATTAGGGTTTTTTTTTTTATAACAAATATCTATACGAAACGAGTCGAGCTCGAGCTCGAGCCGAGTCGAGCTTGAACGAGTCGAGTTTCGAGACGAGTTGAATCGAGTGACCCAATGGTTGAACTTGACTCGATTTCTGACTCGAGCTCCTAAATGAAGCTTGGCTTGACTTGTTCTATTGAGTCGAGTCGAGCCGAGGCGAGCTTTTTCGAGTCGAGTCGATCGAGTTTCTCGAGCTGACTCGGCTCATGACCAGCCCTAGTTAGAACTCTCTGAATTTATATAGGCTAATATATAGGCTAAATACCAGAAAATTTCATAATATTTGGTGCAACCAATCACCCTTACTTAGAAATAGGAAATATAGCCAACGGCCTGAATTGGGCAAAAAAGTATCCACGATGTTAGTCTTGTTTTGATTATTCTGATTTTTGTTTTGATTATCTATCTACAGTGGTCCACATTTGCAGAATTTCATTTGGATTTTGGTTGATAGGCACGTCTCTTTTGGCTAGCGTTTGCCTGCACAATCGAGTTCCGAAAGTTATCATTTTTAAAGAGGAAATGACAAATGAACATGGTTTCTTTTATTATTAATAATAACGTGAAAGTAGCCCCAATTTTTTTTTTTAGAAAAGCAAGAAAGAATAGACTCTTATTACTAATGCAGGGCAAAGCCATAAAGAAATACAAATAAAGGAGAAAGGACCAAACCCTAAAAAAAGAAAAAAAAAGGAGACCACACCTTGGGCTAGGGACAACCGCCCCACACCTTCGGCCAAGGAGAGAGAAAAGAAGAGAAGTAGAGGAAGAGCCCACAACCCGGGCTAGGGAGGGAAAGAAAAGAAGAGAAGCAGAGGAAGAGCTCACACCATGGGCTAGGGCGGGAAATCCACACACCAGGGCTAGGGTATGAAGAAAAAGAAAAGGAAAAATCAAATAAGGCAAGGTAATTGTCTACCAGGGATAATGCGATTGGGAGCATGCAAGGGAGCATTAGCTAACTTCAGAACAATAGTCTTATGGTGCCATTTAATAGTACCAATACAACACCCAAGATGAGCTATCAAGGAGTGCGCCCAGTGAGCAAATAGACTCATTGCATGAGGATGAGCTCAGGTTGGATAAACTAGAAAGCACTTCCTTATCATGAACTTCAATAAGGGCAGATGAAATATAAGTGGAATCAAGTTTAGAGATGCCAAGAAAAATAGTTTAGAGGCTTTTATCTCTCAGTCCATGCATGTCTTTTGTCGAGATAACTCCCCAAATGGCTTTTGAGGAGGACAGGAAGCTAATGAGACCAATCTTAGACTCATCAATTTCGGAACAAGCTACGGTCCAGCAGGGTTCCATATCTCTTTGGTTGCAATTGAAGCACAGGAACCCTCACTCTGATGCACAATGTAAGAAGGTCCTAGGCTGTAGAGATAGAGTCGGAGTGATGGCAACAATAGTTGGGCATAAGGTAAAGATGACTCCAGATCCCAAGTTGCTAATAACATGTCCGCGGACAATTTCTTTTGGGAGGGATTTAGAATTGAAGATGTTGTTATTTTTTTTTTCTCTCCGAACTTTCCATGCTAGGGTCAAGAAACAAAGCCTACTCAGCAGCATAGATCCATCATTCAGGGGATCTCGCAATGTAGATGCCTTGGTCCAAGAATCAAATCGGTCTACTGAGCAGCTAAACGAATGTAGGTTTGAAGAAAACTTGCTTTAGTCATTCTCCACCAATGCCGGACCTCTGTAGTCATATGTAAAGGGTGCATATGGACGGACGGTGTGGATAAAACACATGCATCAACGTGAGGCCTATAGATGTGGTGGATTTTGAAATCCATTAGAAATTTCGTTGCATCTCCTATTGGGATTAGAAAGTCAAGTAATTGGATTAATTCAATCATTTTCACCCATTTCAAATGCTGGATAGAATTTATATCCCACCAAATGCAATTTCGTACCTTAATTCTGCTAATCAAACGCACCCATCAACCCAAAGTTGGATCCACCTAGTGGATGGTTCGGATATTACATCCATATGCCACCTTGGCACATGTGGTGGTATGTAGTAGATGGTGTCCCTTGCCACTAGTGTTGGCTAAGCAAGGCCTTTATAATACCATAGTAAATGTATTCATCTCATGCAAGCAAATGATATAGGGACTGTTTGGATGTAGGAGATAAAAGCAAGTTTATCATTTTGAAAATTTATTAATTGCCATCTCCATGAAATTGGAAACTCATTATTAGCAAATTGTTGTCTGAGGTTCTACTTATCAAAATCATAGTTTTCTAGATTTGTTGTTTGGTTGGGCCTAATAATTTTTTCATTTTAAGAGAACGGTTCAAATCCTTTTAATTTAGTGAATTTAGCAGTTAAGGTTAACACATTAATTACATAATTCATGAGTTTGACAATTAAAAATTTATCAAATTCGTGAATTTAGAGCCCATCCAAACAAGCCCACAAATGATAAAAATCAAACGAAACTATGTTGATGGATAGTGAAATTACCGTCAATAGAGCTTGTTAAGGGGAGCGTGTCATGTATGTACGGGGACGCAGATGAGGTGTGAGGCCCTCATGACCATTGCCAATGGTGTGGTGATGTGGCAAGATGTGATTGGTGGTCATATAGAGTGGGCCGTATGCGAATTGCCTGTAAGTTCCTGTGGTCGGAAGCTGTGTGGGCCCCCCAGAAATTCTCGTGATAAATCCATTCTGTCCATCAGTTTCTAAACATCACAATATAACAGGAAATCAAAAATCAGATCCATAACTCAGGTGGGCCACACCATAGAAACAGTGAGAACGGGAACATCCACCGTTGAAACCTTCCTGGAGCCGACCATGATATTTATATGCCATCCAAACCGTTCATAGGTTTATTAGCACTCAGATAAGCTGTAGGAACAAGTATCATCCTGATAAAAAAACTGCTGTGGCCCCCACAGTTTCTAATGGTAGGCGTTCAATCCTCGCTATTTCGTATGGTGTGGCCCACCTGAAGTTTCGATTCCTGTCTTATTGTGATCTTGAGAAACTGATGGACGGAGTGGATTTCGGCATCTCTGTGGGCTCCACTTCGACTGTTGACGGCCCCACCAATCAAATCTCGCTACGTCACCACACGACCCTCATAGAGCGATGAACTCCTGACCATCCAATCCGCGTAGGTTTGTACAGCATCCCAGCTGCCAATGAAGATGGGGTCCACCAGTTCAGATGATGCATACTCGTGGCATGGGGTGGACCCTTGGTGGGCCAGGTGACATAGAGAGAGATTTTGAGAGATCTAAGAGGCTTTTTCCTGCCACGTGTCACCATGACTGTGGTTCGGAGGGTTTTGGTGGTTCATCTGGTACACGCAACCACAGGCATGCGATCTCAAGCATCTAGACGGTCTATTCATCGTGAGGGTGCAAATAGAAACCATTCCTCATCTTTGTTTGTTAACCGTTGATTCTTACTGTACTAATGTGACCCACTTGATGAGTAGACTGGTTTGAATTTTGTGCCAGGTCATCTTCATTGTAGCCTCCACGTTGTGAATGGCCTAGATACTACACAAGTGTGCCACGTTGGCACATCTACCGTAAATCGCCTCTTCAGTTTAGCCACGCGCGAGTCGCCTTACCAATTCTTGGCCAAAAGCGAACGTGCTAGCGAATGACGTGAGTCGATCAACATTATTTTATTCATGATCGGATGGATGGGCCCAATTACTGTTTCCATATGCTACACGGAAGTGTATTGCGTAGCGTACTGATTAAACTCTGTGGGGCCCACTGTGATTTAGGTATTTTATCCACTCCGTCCATCCATCTTCACAGATAATTTTAGGGCTGGAGCTAAAAAATGAAGCATATTGAAAGCTTAAGTGGACCATACCATAGGAAAAGTGTGAACTGAATGTCTACAGTTGAAATTTTTTTGGGGGCCGCATAAGTTTTGGATCAAGCTGATATTTGTGTTTTCCCTTCATCCATGTCTATGTTATCTTATGAACGGTTTGAATGACAAATAAACATCATTGTGTGCCCTAAGAAGGTTTCAACGGTGGGAGTCATTATTCCCACTGTTTCTTATGGTGTAGTCCACTTGAGGTTTGGATATGCTTCGATGTTGAACTCAACTCCTAAAATGAGCTGGAAAAACGGATGGACGGAGTGGATAAACCAGATACATTCATGGTGGGCCCAACAGAGTTTACTCAGTACGATAAGAGCGTACTGAGTAACTCAGTACGCAATTCGATTCCACGACATACGAAGACCAAAAATCATCAGCCGTCCAATTGATGGCGAGAAAATAACCACACAGAATAGGGTTCAGAATTTGCGTAGTGTAGCCAACAACACAGACGTGGGTACTGTGTGCTGCTGCAAAAAGCTCTGTGGGCTGTATGTGTTATATAGGCCGTCCATCCATCTTGCCATCTTATTTTAATCATGTGATAAAAAAATGAGGCAGATCCAAATCTCAGGTGGACCACACCACAGGAAACGTTGGTGATTGAACTGCCACCATTAAAATCTTCCAACCCCACTATAATATTTATTTGCCATCCAAGCTGTTGATTAGCTCACACATAGAAGGAAAACACAAATATCAGCTTGATCCAAAACTTTTCTAGCTCAGGAGCTTTTATTGGTATACGTTCAATCACTACTGTTTCCTATGGTGTGGTCCACCTGAGATTCGTATCTGCCTTGTTTTTGAACTCAAGTCATAAAATGAGCTGAAAAATCAATGGACGGTGTGGATAAAACACATACATCATAGTCGGCACCACATGGTTTTTTCAGCATCACGCGGTACGAACCTCGGTCTTTGTGCTACACTACGCAATCTGAATCGCGAAAGTCACCAATCAGACAGCTATCATTTCCATTTCCCATAATTCCGAAAAACATAGTTCTAAAACTCGATGACCAGGCTCAAAACTGGTCGGACTCAACTCGACTCAACTAGATTTCCAGTGTGAGTCCCGTCCGCTGAGTCAGTTGGTCAAGTGTTTTCTTCTTCATCTTCTTCAAAAGAAAATCTGCATACCGAATTGAGTCAAATGTCAAGTAAAGACTCCATCGAGTCATTGAGTTGACCTGACCCAGCTAGATATAGAGTCGAGTCGAGTTACTGAGTTATTAAAACTGTGATGCTGACAAATTGTCCATCCATGTGGTGGGGCACGGCGCACGGCGCACCAAGTCATGGTGCAACATGACTCGATTCAAAATAGATATGGACATGATTTGAGGTGTTGATGGGTGGGTAGCACACTCGGATAAGGACATCCCCACCGAATGATTATGATTGCATTGAATAATTTTCCACGATTGGTACCACCAATCAAGATCCAAAAGGCGACAACAGAAGTGTTGTGAGACTGAGAGTCGCTATGGTGGTATGTTCTTCCTAACATTTTATTTATTTATTTTTTATTTTTTTGGGATTTTCTTTATGTATTTCAAGTATATTGCAATGGGGTTGCGGCTCCATGACTTAGTCGTGGTGAGATCATGGGATCGAGTGCCCATGTGGTGTGGGTGTGTGTCTTTATGGGTGTCAAAAAAGAAAAAAGAGTATTTTGCAATGGAGTTGTTTATCTCCTTTATAGACTCCAATCTATACTTCTAATATATAGTTGGATCTTCAGTGCCTTAGAGACAAACACTCCCCTCATGCTTTAAAAATACTTATTTACGTTAACCTTTGATTAATCCAACCATTTGACAGTGAAAGCCGAATATAACATAAGGTTTTGCTCTCCCTATTTGTGGATTTATCCTTCATGTATGTAATTACTATTATGAGATTTTTTCATGCTCTTGTACATGTGTTAACCATAGCCCAGCAGGAACAGGCCTAGGCATTTCAACAGCAGGTCTCAGGGTTCAAGTGCTAAAGGAGACACACTAACTCACTAGTGGGTAGGTGCATTGTGTGACTAACCAAGTGGGTGCGTTGCCCAGCTAACAGGGTGGGTGCGTTGCATGACTAACTAAACAAAAAAAAAAAAAAAAAAAAAAAAAACCATAGCCTCTCTTTTTCATTTTTTTTTCACCGACTTCTTGTTCTTAAGACTTGTTAGTCATATGTGCTTTGCAAACAATTCCGCACTTATAGCTGTTGTCAATGGATCAATAATCATATTACCTAAAGGCACATAGCTTACAATTACTTTCCCCCTCTCAACAATATATTTTAGGGATTTATATAGAGAATTCCTAATTAGTGCTTTTTGGCAAGGAAAATTATTAAAATATCCTCATTATTATTTTCCTTAAAAGTGTTAGAGTTGGTGCATTGTTGGGCTCACATAACGTGTGTATTACATCCAAGTTATCCAACTGATGCATCTTACAACTATGATCATGTAAACAAAAATTAGCGCAACCAACTATAAGGTGGGTGACACCATAGAGAACAATATACATCGCTTGATGCTGTTCAAAATTTATATATGGCCTACTTAACGATTAGATTGGCTTGATTATGAGTCTAGAAGTACATCATAGTGGGATGAACATGTTGGATGGGTTGGATGTCATTCACACACTATGGCACAATGCTAGGTTTTATCACTTTCTTTTGGAAAAATAATAGTGTGGGCATCTTAGTTTTTTCACTGGCCTAGAAGCACTCAACTTTGCAGTAGAAACCCTATATTATATATAATGATAGTGTACTACTATTATCTAAAACATGCACTTGCAGAATCACACCGATACTTTTGACTTGAGTTTAGTTTTAACCGGCCTGCTTTAATCAAGCATGTTTACCCTATCTAAATTGCACCCACTTCCATTTGAGAATTTTACAAATAACTCTCTAATTAATGTAAAATTTACTAATAACTCTTTAGATTTTCCAAGTATCTTGCAATGGGGTTGTTTATCTTCTTGATACACTCCCATCTATATTTCTAATGGTTGGATCTTCAATACCATAGAGACAAACACTCCCCTCATCCTTTGGAAATGCTAATCCACATTAGCCTTTTATTGAATGATTGAAAACTGATTTCAGAAGATAAATATTATGTTATAATATTAATAGTATTAAAACAAGGTTTAAAACATCTTGAATAACAAACTAATGTGGGGATTAACCAATTGTCCACAAAAAATGGTCAGAGGATCAGAGGGGTGTCATGGCCATTGATCCAACATTTCCCATTTGACATTGAAAGGCGAATATATCATAAGGTTTCACTTCCACTATTTGTAGATTTATCTTTCATATATTACGAGATTTTTCATGCCCTTGTGTGGATATGTAAATTATGGCTTCTCTTTTTCATTTTTTTTCGACTTCTCGTTCCCAAGTCTCATTAGGCTTATGTACTTTGCAAACAATTCCACAGTTATAGCTTTTGTCAATGGATCAATAATCATATTAATTAAAGGAAAGTAACTTAAAATTACTTCCCCCTTCTGGACAATTATTTTAGGAGAAATCTTCCTCTGTAGACCTCAGTTTTGACCGACCATCCAAAATAAACCTCAACCTCAGTTTTGACCGACCATCCAAAATTAACCTCCAAAAACTTTACTTTCCCATTTTAAACTTTAGTTGTACGGATGTATTTTTGGGACAAAAATACCCTTGTGGATTTTTATAGAGGGAAATATCTCTTATTTTAGGGATTTTTACAGAAAATTCTTATATAGTGTTTTTTGGCTAGTAAAATGACTAAAACACCCTCATTATTATTTTTCTTAAAAGTGTTACAGTATGTACATTATAGGGCTCACATGATGCGCATATGACATCCAAGCTATTCAATTGATGCATACCACAACTAGGATTGTATAAATAAAAAAAATGAGCGTAATCCAACTATAAGGCGGGTGACACCATAGAGAACAATCTATACAGCTCGATATCCTTTAAAATGTAGGTATGGCCTACGTAATGATTAGATAGGCTTGATTATGAGTATATAAGTATATCATGGTGGGATGAGCATATTAGATGGATTAGATGTGGCGTCTTGCAATGGGGTTGTTTATCTCATTTCAATCTATATTCCTAACGGTTAGATCTTCAATTCTTTAAAGACAAACACTCCCCTCTTGCTTTGGAAATGCTAATCCACATCATCCTTTAATTTAATGATTGAAAATTAATTTTAGTAAATAAATATTATGTTATAATATTAATAGTGTTAAAATAAGGTTTAAAAACATCTTGAATAACTAACTAACGTGGGCATTAATCAATTGTCCACCATAAATGCTTAGTATTAAAAGGGCGTTATGGCCATTGATCTAACATTTTCAATTGACACCGAAAGACGAATATATCATAAGGTTTTGCTCCCATTATTTATAAATTTATCCTTTATGTATGAATTATTATTATGAGATTTTTCATGCTCTTGTGAATGTGTTAATCATGACTTCTCTTTTTCATTTTTTACTCACCAACTTCTTGTCCCGAAGTCCCATTGGGCCCACTTGCTTTGCAAACAATTTCACACTTCTAGCTTTTGTCAATGGATTCATGATCATATTACCTAAAGGTAAGTAACTTACAATCACTTCCCTCTCTACAATATATTTTAGGTTTTTTTATAGAAAAATTCTACATAGTAATTTTTGGCTAGTAAAATGACTAAAACCTTCATTATTATTTTCCTTAAAAGTATTAGATTCTGTACACTATAGGGCTCACATGGTGTGTGTATGGCATCCAACGTATCCAATTGATGCATCCCACAACTATGATTATCTAAATAAAAAATGAGCGCAATCCAACTACAAGGTGGGTGACACTATAGAGAACAATCTACGCAGCTTGATACCATTCAAAATCTAAGTATGGCTTACTTAACGATTAAATCAATTTGATAATGATTCTCTAAGTATGTCATGGTGGGATGAATATGTTGGATGGGTTGGATGTTATTAACCCACCATGTCACTTGCAATGCTAGGCTTTATCATTTTCTTTTCTGAAAATAGTAAGAGGGCATCTTAGTTATTTCACTTGCCTAAAAGCACTCAACTTTGCAGCAAAAACCCTATATTATATATAATGATAGTGTACTACAATTATCTAACTCGTGCACTGTAGAATTGTGCTAGTAGTAATTTGACTTAAGACACATTTCATTTTCACGATGATGAATGATCAGCCTACTTTATTCAAGCATGTTTACCCTATTTAAAATGCAACCACTTAAAAAAAAACTCTCTAATTAACATGGAATTTACATTTTGGGACCTTTATGAAAAAGCTACCTCATTGATTAATATAATTCCACTACTTATTGTGATAGCCCATAGAGTAAATGGGTGGGTGGCTCAGGTGGACCCCACTGTGATGTTTATGTGAAATCTATTCTGACTACCAGGTGAGTCACACAATGGTAGGTCAAAAGCTTAAAAATCAACTCAATCTGTGATTCAGGTGGACCACATGATTGTAAATAGCGCACACGGCAATGCTCACCCTCCAAACTATTTCTGTAAGTATGGCCCACGTGAATCACAAACGAGTATGATTTATGGGATATAGGCCTAAATGTTTGTGTGAAATCTAATTATTGAAATGAATTTCATATAATTATCATGATGGGCCCTATGAAAATCAAAGGTGGACATCTCTCTTAATTGTTTTCTTTGGCATGGTCCACCCAAAATTAGGCTGACTTGTGGTTTAGGCGGGCCACACCAAAGAAAACAGTTGGGAGAGACATTCACCCTTGATTTTCATAGAGCCCACTATGATGATCCATTAGATGTAGGCCTGATAATAGGTAGTGTTAAACCGTGTTCGTGTTGTGTTAAAAATGCTCTCACCCAAACTTGACCCGTTAATTAACAGGTCAAAATTTAGAAAGCCAAACCCATTCATTAATTTAACGAGTTACCGACAACCTAACCCCTTCAACTTGTTAAATAAATGGGTCATGCTTTCGTGGGCAGAGAGATGGGAAAGGGGCTTGATTCGACAGAGATTTTGGAGCGTGGCCATGTGGGTGTAGACACCTCACCTTCGGCTACACTGTTGGTAGAGATAGCTGGATGAATGGAGGACCATACCCCCAAATCTCATGTCCAAACTCAGCCAAACTCACCCTTGTAAGCCCCAATCCATAGCCCAACTCACCCCTAAACATTAGCCTGAAAACCCCACCATAAGAAAAACCAGTCAAAAAATTCTAAAAAAGTCAAACTCACTGAGTTAACCCGCTGAGTCAAATCACCGAGTCAACCCGCCGAGTCAAATCGCCAAGTCAAAACACCGAGTCAAATCACTGAGTCAACCCACCGAGTCAAATCACCGAGTCAACCTGCTGAGTCGACCCACCGAGTCAACTCACTGAGTTCCAAGCAGCAGCCCCAAGGCATGTCCGTACTGCCCGCGGGATCCCGAGAGCGTCTGTACGGGCGGCCCCCTGGGTGCCGCCCAAACATATTTACGGGAACTGCCACTGCCCGCTGCTATAAATACCCCCCGCCCCTTCTCATTTCAACAAGCCTTTAAGCCCAGGGAGATCCCGTCCGTCCGAGTCCTTCTCCACCCTTTTAGCCCATTTTTCCACCAAGGAGAGCCCAAGTGAGAAGAGCCTAGCCCTGGTCCAGCCCAGCCTGACCCTGGTCTAAGTCTCCCAAGCCATCCAAGTCTTGATTCAGCCACTCGAAGCCAACCTTGCGACACTTCCGTCCATCTAGCTACTCTTTTTCCAGCATCATCTCATTCGCATCTAACATAAGTGCAACATTTACTTTTCTTCCAACCCCCCTGCTTCACTACAAGCACTTTGATTAATCAAACACACTGCATGCATCTTGCATAAAGCACCTGTCAGTTCGAGCGTATGCTCTGGGCTTGCCTGTTAGTGGAACCTGCCCATCAGAAACTCTTATTGTTTAGACCTGCATTCATGTACATATCACTACAAGTACTTTGATCATTCAAACACACAACATGCATTCCGCATAAAGCACCTGTCAGTTCGAGCGTATGCTCTGGGCTTGCCTGTTAATGGAACCTGCCCATCAGAAACTCTTACTGTTCAGACTTGCATTCATGCATCATGTCATCTATGAGAATGTACGAGGATTAAAACAAACTTTCAAGTGTTAGTTCGATTCTGTGAAGTAGAGACCGTACTTCGGTACTGGCAGTGTGTGGGGTGCTTAAACTCTTCCCACCCTGTAACCGTGATCCCTTACCTCGAATCTCTGGCCACAGATCAAAAGGAGTCATTTTAGAGAAAGGAATCTTCGGATCCCCTTCTCTAACGTTTCTACGGGGTCTAGCCGACTGTCGATTCGAAGTAACTGGCTAGTGGCGACTCTGGTCTTATATAAACTCATTTAAACACATCCAGCTTAACACGACAACCAAACAAAGCCCTCGAGAACGAGGTAAGCCAGTGGCATAAACGACGATTCGCACGCACGCACCTCTTCTTCTTTTTCCGAAAGGAAAGGGAGAACGACGTCGTCGGGAGCGCGGAACGGCGAGGGTCCACAGAATGGCGACTCCACTGGGGATAAGCTAGTCCTACTAGTCGTGATCCGACTTGAAAAACAGAATCATTCCCGTACTTGAAAGTCATTAGTCCTTATACAATCTCATCTGCATAGCATTCTACCCAAAAAAAAATATATATAGAAAGTCCCAAAACCCAAAAAAAAGAGAGTAGAGTATAGTCCTCACCATTGCGCCTCCTCGGGCTCAACGTGTTCGGAAACAACTTCCCTTTCGCAGCATAATTTGCACTCGGGCTCAGCAAGCCATGTCTAACCACGAAGAGGAAACTCACCTCTTCCCCGCTCTTGAAATGAGTGAAGCGCAACCTCCAGCGCAACAGCCAATTGAGAATACGCCAATCATG
Source organism: Liriodendron chinense (assembly GCA_003013855.2). NCBI lineage: Eukaryota > Viridiplantae > Streptophyta > Magnoliopsida > Magnoliales > Magnoliaceae > Liriodendron > Liriodendron chinense. The sequence continues at coordinate 4,223,233 of ML058552.1, forward strand.
CAAGAATTGGCACAAGGAATGAGAGCAATGCAAGAAATTCTCTTGCAATTCATGCAAGCACAAGTTACCGCAGCAACCAACAATCAGGTTGGCCCAGTTCAGCAATCTCAGCAGCCATGCCGGGTCCCTCTGGTCTCCAGTTCAAATCAAGCACAACCATCGGAGTCTGCCCAAGACTACCGACAGCAGTCGTCTCAGCCCTTTGCTATGGGGCATCCTCCTCAATACCTGTAACACACCAAGATTTCGGCTCCGTGTACATCACGATGGCCGAATTCTCAAGGTTATTTAGAATGTGTGAGGGTTATACCCCTTACATAGTTTTCACACAAACATGCACATTTCATACTATTTGGAAAATCATGAGCAAGACGGTGAAACCAAACTTATATATTATTTCATTAACTAAACTAAATCATCAAACCATGTAACCATCATTCAATAAAACACCATGTTCATAACTACGTCCTCCCATTGGGACTTATTACAATTTCAAATACTAAATAAATGTTTGAACTATGAATGATTATGTGGTCTCGTCTTCCACCATCTGCTCCCATGAGCCATCATAATCGTCTCCTTGAGGCTCGGGCTCCTAAGGATCGTTACCTACATGTTCTAAATTATTTCCACAAAACACCTGTCAAAAGCGGCATAGTGAAGAACTACTTTAAGGTTAGAAATAATAATTGCATAAAAATCATAACAAAACATCCATTACTCTTTCTTAATGCAACGCATGATAATGCATGACCCAGCGTAGGAATCTTTAGACATGCCGCCAGGGGTTTTGGGACACGCAAGCCCATAATTTTGCCCGACCACAGTGAGAAACGGGACGCTCATAGCCCAAATCCACACGTGACAGTGTATGGGAGAAGTAGGACGCTCTAGCCTATTCTCAATTCCATACACCCACATGGAGCCACGTGCATGCATGAGTTAGCCATTCTTTATTATTATTACCAATTTACACCAAGCCACTTATCGTCTAACCAACCTTTAGTACCACCACATCCTTTCTTATGGTTCATTACTCATCAAAATAGTCGTAACCGACGCATCACATCCCAGGATGGCGACCCGTACTACTAAGCTTCATAGCAACCATACTCAACTATCGTCTTATGGAGATCCTTAACAACTTTAGGAATAATAATAATAATAGTAAATATAATAATAATAGTAGTAATAAATGGATTTAACAACCACTTAATCGGGCGATCTTTATACCACCACCACAGATCAGGGTGGCCACTTAACCGGACAAGCTAAAAGCATCGTCTCAGGTTAGGGCAACCTCTTAACCGGGTGTTCTGATATTCATCACCACAGATCAGGGTCCATCCATATATATAAAAGGAATATACCAATATAAGAATCTCCATTAAACATTCACAACTATTCTTTATACAGTATAGAAAGAAAGGTGGTCCCTTTAAAGATGATTACACAAATCTCATATGTGCAACAAACATAATTCTATTCCTTACTAGTTCTCTAAGTCCAATGAATATCCTCATCACCATGAGATGGAAAAAAAAGTATTTAAAAGCATTCATATATAGCTAGCTAAGGAGAGAATAAATAAACACATGTAAACAAAAAAACACATAAGAATTATCAACCTACAAAACATGAAATTATTAATCCAATCTTAAAGGAGTTCTCACCTTATGATCTTCGACTTATTAGAGATATAAGATGATGAAATAATAGCAAGATGGTACTCTTTGATCAATTCCAATCCGTTCATCTTATCAAGCTCGAAGAGTAGAGTCAGAATACGTAAATTTCTTAATGATCCATATTCTAGATTGGCCGATCCTTAAAAATGGCTTAACGGGTGCTAAAATGGGCTATATCTCAATTAACGGTCTACGCTTTATGAATTTTGAAAAAATATGTAGTCATGATAGGCAAACAATTGTACAAAGTTTAGTGGTTGATTGATGGTGAGGAATGCCTAGATCTGAAATTCCAACTTTTGGCGGAAAAGGAAGGGGCTGGCTTTGTGGTTCAACGGTGTAGGATTGTAGATCGGGGTCCAAATTTTGTGTAAACTCATAGTCATATGAGTATAATGGGTGGTCCAAATTTGAGAAGCGATTGATGGTGAGAAGTAGGTAAATTGAAAGGTTCAAATTTGAGAAGAGTTGGTAACTCGTTAATTTCTAGAACGGGATAACTTTGCGCGTAAGAAAGAGGCTTATCAATGTGGGGCTATCAAATCACACTATTGGTCCATGATAAAGACGATCCAAGTCATTTATATGAAGAGAAATATTTGACTACGACTAACCATCTACTTTCCTCACTCGATGGACATGAAAATCAAGGGTTAAGGGCTGATTTGACAATTTGACCACTTCTACTATGATTTAAGGGCTGAAATTTGATGTGTATGGTTAATGTGCCCAAAAGCTCAAATCCAGGATTTCGCGTGAAAGTGATCGTCAGAAACTATAATACTTAAAAATGACATCTTAACTTAAGTTTAACTAATGGCATTTTTATAATTTTTGCAAATATTTGAGTTTAACGAAATCTAACTCTTCTACATTGTTAATGAGGTCATTCTAAGCAACTTTAATAAAGGGTACTCCATATGATCTCCTACGGATGTCCCGTTATTTGAATTTTAATATCAATGGCCGGTATTTAATATATATAAAAAATAGAAATAAATTTCAGAAAATTTTAAAATAATTACGGTAAATTCGGGGCGTTACAATACCTTCCCGCGACGACAAGGCCGTCTCAGAGCACTCCCGTCGCAGGGACTTCTAGTCAGCTTCCAGTCAATCTTACAAACAACAGTCTCAGTAGATTCCTGCATGTCCCCGCCGATGGGACTCCTTTTCTTTCTCAGCATGTCCCCGCCGATGGGACCCCTTTTCAATTTCAGCACATCCCCACCGAGGAGATTTCAATTCAATTTCCAGCAACAGGGACAGCACTGGCGAATGCCCACAATGGGGGTCAGTGTCAAGCCCACATCAATCAGCGGACAGTGGCGAATAGCTAACAAGGGGGTCACTTCCCAGCATCTCAGCCTCCTGCAAATAGGAGCACTTTTCAATTCCAGCACATCCCCGCCGATGAGATTCCAATTAATTTCCAGCAATCTTCAATTCGGCAAACTCCAGTTAATTTCCAGCAATCTTCAATTCAGCAGTCTCCAGTCAATTTCCGCAAGTTCCAGTTCAACCTTCAGTACAATCCCCAGTTCAGTTATAATCCTTTCAAGCACAAGTTCATCAGAATCCAGTTCAGTCATTAAATTAATTTCAGTAACCCGCGATTGCTTTTCAGCAAGCCCATAGGGTCGAAGACATCGACCACTATGCCGAAGAAGAACGTGCCTTACTCCAAGAGGCACCAGTCGCTCAAACGGATCACTCAGGACTGGACGAGTTGCGGGAGCAGTTCCAGATCTTGCAAAATCAGCTTTAGCGACAACAATGAATCGATCTACCTTCGACCAAGTTCAGAGACTTGTGTCCTTTCCCAAATGCTCAAGTACCTCAAAACTTTGAGGTACCAAAATTCAAAAGATACAATGGCAGCGGTTGTCCCACAGCATATCTCAAGGCCTTCTGTGGAGAGCTGAGTGCAATCTCAGGAAATGAAGGGGCCCTCATTCGCTTGTTCCAAAAATCCCTGAAAGGCGATGCCCTAAATTGGTACACCTCATTGGACTGCCACCGCATTAGGACGTGGGAACAACTTTTTCAAACTTTCGTCGACAGATTCGCATACAATCTCAACATAGCACCCAAAAGAGCTGACCTCACGGCTCTCAGGCAAAGGAGTGATGAAACACTATCAGCTTATGCGGGACGTTGGCGAGCTATGGCAGCCAGAATGCGGACACCTATCGACGATGAAGAACAAATTTCCATGATTGTTCATTCAACATATCCTGGCATATCTGGATATCTCATCTCGCATCCATATGCGAATTTCTCACAGTTGATTTGTGTTGGAGAGCAAGTCGAAGCAGGAATCTGTGCCAGGACGATCTCCCCATGGCCTCATCAAGCCACTTCCAGTCAAGAGGAACAGAGTGGAGGGAAGACCCATCGGATATGGGAATGAAAACCGCAGCGGTTTTCCTCCCCGCCCGACAGAGGTAAACAATATCAGCACCACTGCCTAGGGTAATCAATATGCTCCCCCACAGGGACGTCAACAGTATCAGCAGAGTCAGGTTCAGCACCAACCTCAGTGGTGTCGGCCGCAACCGAATCCTCAACCATAGCCACAACCACCTCGACAATAGCAGCAGTTTAGAGGGAACGGTCAATACTCATACCAGAATAGGCAGAATTACAGGGAGCTCAGGAAGTTCACTCCACTCACTCAACCACTTAGTCAAGTTATGACTATGCTGGTATAAAAGCAGTTACTCACTCTGATGACACCCAGGCCTCCTCCAAATCCTCTACCTCCAAACTACCGAGAAAATGAGTATTGTGCTTACCATCAAGGATGTGGCCACACCACTGATCGATGCTTTACTTTGAAGAATGCCATACAAGATCTGATCGACGATCGAAAGATCGTCATCTCGGTCCCTGGAACTCCTGCAGCAGCTTCCACCAACATTCTTCAGAATCCTCTGCCTCAACATCCGACGGATCCCAGTTCATCTCGTGGCCCCACTGTCAACAGCATAGAAGAAGGAGAGCGCCTCGATCGATTCTTCTCCCCCATCCAGTCCATTCATGCCTACACCTATGGGATAGCAAATCCTCCTCCGATCCTGCAAGGGGCAAGTCCCTTTCCTCCTTCAGTCTCCGAGCTAGTAGTACTCGAAGGAACACTTCCATATGATGTGCCAGTTGTTCAAGGGGCACCTTACAGCCATTCATGTTGGGAGCCAGTCATTCTGGAAGAAGCACAATCATACATCGAGCCCGCATACGAACCTGTCATCTTGCAAGGGGCAATTTCAGCACAGGAACAATACAATCCGCAATGGAGGAACCATACTCATCAGCAGCAAGAGCCCATTGTCTTGGAAGGAGCTCCTCCAGATGAGCCAGTCATATTGCAAGGGGCAAATCCTGGAGGCGTGTCAATCACACTACGACAGCTGGGACGAACAGAGAAACCCCCTGCCATATCAAGGGGACCAGTATTCATTCCATGGGAGCCTCCTGCTCTAGGAACGGTCAAGCTAGGACCGCGACCTTATGTGATCTATGAAGACAAGCCTCGATATTTTCCCTTCAGCACAGGCAACAATGTAGTCCTCAAGGCAAAAGCTCCATACGAGGAAGATCTGGTACCCACACCAACACCGTTGCAAGAACCGGTGGTCCTAAAAGGCAAAGGTGAGGAAAATTATAAAGAGGTCCCATGGCACTATCCAGAATGTGCGGAAGTGGGAAACATGAATCCCAATGGGCGTTGCATCCGAAGAGATAATCAGAAAAGAGGAGATCCCAAAGGCACTCTCTAAAGACTCGGCAACAAAAATGAAGTCGCATACGATATGGCGACTCATCTCAAGTCAATCCCTGCACAAATCTCGGTATGGGAGCTACTTTGCACATCTCACATACACTGAGAAATGTTTGCCAAAACCTTGAGCGATGCTCACGTCTCCTCCGATACAGCACCAGAGATGATAGCATTGATGATTGGACAACTCCTGGTTCCACGCGCCATCACCTTCACCGATAATGAGTTGCCACCAGGAAGGACGCGATCATGGGCGATCCCTCAACATAGCCTTACGATACAAAGACCTCTGTGTCCCGCTGGTCCTTATCGATAATGGCTTAAGCTTAAACGTCTGCCCACTCAAGACTGCGGAACGTCTGGGAATCAGTCCTTCTTCATTTCGACCCAGCACCATATGCAGTCAGAGCATTCGACAACACTCGCCGATCAGTGGAAGGGGAAGTCGACATAGACGTACAGATAGGTCTGGAAATCTCCACTATCACATTCCAAATTCTGGATATATCAGCCTCTTTCAACATGTTTCTTGGACGACCTTGGCTGCACAAGGTGGGGGCTGTGCCATCAACCCTGCATCAACGAGTGAAATACATCTGTGGAAATCAAGTGATCTCTATCCATGCAGAGAAGGAGCTCATCATTCCTTCCAATGCTGCTGCCAGTGAACCAGTCATCGATATCCATCACTCTGAAGAAGACGTCCCTGTTTCATAGTTTCGAATTCGAGACTGTGAACTCTATCGCCAATCTGGAACCGATAAGGGTGGACCGTGTCTTTTCACCAGCAGAACGTCTGAGCCTCAAATACCGAATGAAGAATCATTTCAAGTCCAGAAAGATACCGTTGGTATATAACAACGCAAATGGGGACTCGGATACAGGGCAATCTTCATGGACAAAAGAAGGAAGAAATTTCGGTGCTCACCCATACAATTCGTCAAGCCAGGAGAACCTTGCAAAGTTCCAGGAGGGAATCAACTGACTGCACTACACAAAGGCCTCCCGATGAGCCTAACTTGGGCCACATGGCCCCCCTATTAGATGGGATCAGATTCTCGAACCGTCTAAGCGTCCAGAAGAAGAAGGAAATGATGAAGATGAAGAAGAAAGTCATATACAACAGCTTCAGGACCAGGGTACTCTGATACCTGCTCCCAACCAGGGGCACAACCTGTGCACTTCAACTCTAATCAACCAGGGACACAACCTGCCCACTCCAGCATCAATCATCCAGGGGCACAACTTGCCCATCTTGACATTAGTCAGCAAGGGGCACGACTCGCCCATCTCTGCAGAATCAACATCATCAATCATCAGCCAGGGGCAGAAGCAGCCCATTCATTGGACCAAGAAAGGGAAATGGCCAACCCTGGATTGGTCCGATGTCCAGATTCTGAACTTGTATCTCGTTGTGGAACCAAACGAACTGCAATGCGAGGTAAGTGATCTAGGAGGGACTGAGTACGACTCAGATCTCGAACCCAACCAGCGAGAAATCATGGTCATTGGGCCAGACTTGTGATTCTTGGCCCGAATCATCAACCCCCACCTCTTCAGGGGAGGAAGTGTGGGGTCCTGAATGGTCATCTGTTCCCCTAACTTCTGAATTAGCCAGAGAGTCATTTAAGGGCTCTGGCTTAAAAAAAAATGCATGTTTAAGCAGCGATCGGAACTTTGGAACAAGCTGGGATCAATCATGGTCTGCAATGCTCGCTTGTTTAAAGTCCCATGAATTTCAAAAATCTAAAAAAATCGAAAACTTTCAAAAGCCAAAAACATTTAGCATCTCAATTTCAGAAAATGCTCAAAAACAAAAAAAATTTCTTTTCCTGCATTCAATAGTGTGCCAAGTCCGTCTAAATAGTCGCATGTGTTTGAAGTCGAATCATATGATTTTGACATCGAATTAGACTTCGAGCTCATGGGTCTGGATGAAGCTCGGGATGAGGAAGATGATGATCCGGCTCCCGAACTAGAGGATCTCCTTAAAAAGTTCGAATCTAAAGCCAATGTTGTAGCTGATGATTTCGAAATAGTAAACTTGGGGACACCTGAGATCCCTAGGGAAGTACGCATTGGGAAATTGTTGCCACCAGAGATGAAGCAGAGAATGATAGAGTTCCTAGCTCCAAGATTGTCCAACTTCGCGTTCTCATATGAAGACATGCCGGGGCTCGATGAAGAGCTCGTTGTACACCATCTGCCAACCAAGGCAGATATGAAGCCAGTGAAACAGAAACTTCGAAGAATGAAGCCAGAATGGGCTCTGAAAGTCCGAGATGAAGTCATCAAGCAGTACGATGCGGGATTCTTGGTAGTCTCTAACTACCCTGAATGGCTCGCCAACATCGTACCGGTACCAAAGAAGGATGGCAAGGTTCGAATGTGCATCGACTTCCGAGATCTCAACAAGGCCAGTCCTAAAGACGACTTCCCTTTGCCACATATCGACACTCTGGTCGACAACACTGCTGGGTACAAGGTCTTCTCATTCATGGACATGTTCTCAGGTTACAATCAGATCAAGATGGCCGTCGAAGATCGCGAGAAGACATCGTTCATCACTCCCTGGGGAACTTTCTGTTACAGGGTAATGCTGTTCGGTCTGAAGAACGCAGGAGCAACATATCAGAGAGCAATGACAACACTATTCCAAGACATGATGAATAAGGAGCTTGAAGTATATGTGGACGATATGATCGTCAAATCTCGCACAATTGAAGGACACTTTGAAGATCTGAAGAAGTTATTCAGCAGATTAGAAAAGTACAAGCTCCGTCTCAACCCTCAGAAATGTGTCTTCGGTGCAATGGCAGGTAAGCTCCTTGGCTTTATGGTGAGCGAGGATGGCATCAGGGTCGACGAGACCAAAACCAGAGCAATCATCGAGATGTCCCTCTCCTAGAACAGAGAAAGAAATTCATGGCTTCCTCGGCAAAATTCAATACATCAGTCGCTTCATCGCACAGCTCACACCTATTTGTGAGCCCATTTTCAAGCTCCTTCGGAAGAACGTTCCAAAAGAATGAATGATGATTGCCAAGTCGCCTTCGAACGCATCAAGAAATATCTCATGAATCCTCCAGTTCTAGTGCCACCCACTCCCAGACAACCACTATTGTTATACATCTCGGTAGCAGCAGAAGCCATTGGCTGTGTCCTCGGCCAGCACGACGAGACTGGGAAGAAGGAACAAGCAATATATTATTTGAGCCGAAAGTTCACTGACTACGAGACCAGGTATTCCCCGATCGAGAAGACTTTCCTCGCCCTAGTCTGGGCAACTCAGCGACTCCGTCAATACATGATTGCATTCCCTATTGTTCTACTCGCTCACATGGATCCGTTCAAGTACCTGTTCGAGAAATCGGCACTCACTGGAAGGATAGCTAAATGGCAGCTACTCCTGTCTGAATTCGACATCACCTATGTCACTCAGAAGGCAATCAGGGGGCAGGCCCTCACTGATCATCTTGCCGCCCACTCCCTCCTGGATTATCAACCGCTCAAGACATTCTTCCCTGATGAAGATCTCTTGCTTATCGAAGGGGAAGAAAAGAAGAAAAAAGATGAGTGGACATTATTCTTCGACGGCGCAGCAAATTCTAAAGGGAGTGGTATTGGAGCGATCTTCTGCTCTCCAGATGATGTCCCTATTCCTATCTCAAGGCGCATAGCATTCGAGTGCACCAACAACATGGCAGAGTACGAAGCATGCATCGCTGGCTTAAGGGAAGCCATAATCTTGGGTGTCAAGAAGCTACGAGTATTTGGAGACTCACAGCTTATCATCAATCAGACCAATGGCGAATGAAAAACCAAGGACGAGAAGTTGATACCATATCATGTGTATCTTGAAAATCTGATCGAAGAATTCAAAGAAATCACCTTCTCATACATGCCGAAGAGCCAAGAATCAGTTTGCAGATGCTCTCGCCACACTCGTGTCAATGCTCGAGATCCCGAAAGGAGCTTCAGAGTGGGAGCTCACAGTCGAAATTCAAGATAAACCTGCTTCTGCCATGCAAATAGAAAAAGCCAAAGCTGTCCCTGACAAACCCTGGTATGACGACATCAAGTAATATCTCAAAACCCAAGAGTATCTGGAGACAGCAATGGCAACAGATCGCCGAACCATCCAGCGTTTGGCCGGCCAGTTCACCATCAGTGGTGAAGTTCTTTACAAGCGATCCTATAATCACATCCTCCTTCGATGCGTTGATGAAACAGAAGTTGCAAAGATCATGAAAGAAATACACGAAGGAATCTGTGGCCCACACATGAACGGGCACATGATGGCAAAGAAGATTCTACGACTTGGCTACTATTAGCTCACCATGGAGACAGACTGCTGCCAGCACGTCAGAAAGTGCTTCAAGTGTCAGGAGCATGCGCATCAGATTCATGCCCCATCATCAGAATTATACAACCTGACCACCCCCTGGCCCTTCTCCATGTGGGGACTCGACATCATTGACAAAATTAGTCCCAAAGCATCAAACGGTCATGAGTACATACTTGTGGCAGTCGACTACTTCACTAAGTGGGTAAAAGCAGCCTCCTACACCACGATTGCAGCACCCCAGGTGATCAAATTCATGAAGAACAACATCATATGCTGGTAAGGAATCCCCAATGCTATCATCACAGATAATGGGACCCTGTTCGTCAACAAGAAGATGGATGACTTCCTCAGCAAATTCAAGATTCAACGCCATCGATCAAGCCCCTACCGTCCTCAGATGAATGGTGGGGTAGAAGCCGCAAACAAGACAATCGTCAGGATACTTGAGAAGATGGTCGTAACCTATCGAGATTGGTCATATATGCTCCCATATGCACTTTGGGCTTATCAAACGTCTGTACGGTCTGCTACGGGGGTTACTCCTTTCGAGCTTACTTATGGAATGGAAGCAGTTCTGCCAGTCGAGGTGGAAATACCGTCACTACGGGTGTTACTAGAAAGCGGAGTTGAAGAAGGAGAGTGGCAATGGGCCAGATTCGATCAGTTGCAGCTAGCAGATGAGAAGCGCATATGTGCGCTAAGTCATTCTCAGTGCTATCAGAAAGGATTGCTCGGGCTTACAACAAGAGAGTCCGAAAAAGAAGTTTCGAGGTAGGCGACATGGTCATGAAGAAGATTCTACCGTCGCACCTTCCGGATCCCATAGGAAAGTTCAAACCCTCGTGGGATGGGCCGCTGATTATCAGAGAAGTACTTCCCGGAGGCGCCCTCAGACTCAACAGCATGAGAGGGGTGGATCTTCCTGAGCCAATCAACGCCGACAAAGTGAAGATCTTTCACGGGTAAGTCATCCTGACCTTATTAAGAGTTACTTTAATAGAGCTGAAGTCAAGAGGTCGAAGCTAAAACCTCTGAGAAATCATTTCCGTCCACCAACAAGTGTTTCAAATAAGGGAATTAAAAAAAAAGAAGAGAAAAAAAAAGAATACAAAAAAAAAGAAAAGAGAAAGAAAAAGAGAAGCCAAAGCAAGGCACTCGAGAAAAATCAACCCAAGAAGAAATACAGTCATCCATCCATTCATCTCAGAAGGGTCTTTAGCTAAGACCAACAACTCTATCATCGTAACCTAGGATAAGGGCTGAAAGACTGCCATCGGCCAGCAATGACGAATTCCCGACCTCTAGCCGCCGCAGTTATCCAAAGATTCAAAAAAAGAAAAAAGAAGAAAAAGAAAATGTGTGCCTAAACAAAGAGGGCAGAGTGAAAATCCGAAAGGGCGCTCCGAGTAAAAGCAGTGGGCATACAGCGGACTTGGTGAAAACCCGAAAGGGCGCCGAGGGTAAAAACAGCATAGCTGCCAAGGGGCAGACAAGATCAAACACCCGGGACGTGGTGAAAACCCAAAAGGGCGCCACAGGCAAAAATGACGGGAAAAGGCCGGCTGTAATGAAAACTCGAAAGAGAGCTGCAGGCAAAAATGGCTTAAATAGAAAAAGAAAAATGAAAAGTGCAGGTACTAAGAAATCAGACAGTCCAGATCGGTTCAAGCAGTCACAGTTCAAGAACAAGAAGAAGTGCAGTCAGGAACGAAGAGCTCTACAAACTCTGACAATCTCAGGAAGCAACAGTTTCCATTGCCTACACCTTTAGGGAACCAAAGGAGCACACAAGTCAAATCTCGAGACATCGGTTAAAGCATTGGCCGAGCCCCAGTTCTGATTCCTATATCCCGACACAAAATCCAGACACACACTCACAAGGCAACTCATGACAGGAAACTCATGGCGCAATAGATTTTCAAATAGTTTTCCCTTTTTTTCATTAAATGCAGTATATTTCTTTTACATACATCATGTCATCTTTTTCAAAAAAAAAATACAAAAAAATGCATCATCATCAATCATATACTATGCAAAAAGGAATGTGCAGGTGGCCAATACAATTAATCTCTACCCTCCTCCTCGGCCATATCAGGTAAGTCCTCGACTCATAATGAAATAGTCTCGCTCTCAACCTGCTCACCTCCATACGCAGGTAATGTACCTCATCGCGCTCAAGGTTGCGGATCGTTGTCTCCTCATCAGATAACTTCTGATCGGCAGCCAATCTCCTCGACATCATCTCACAATGATACCGAAGTGCGAAAATCTCAGACAGCAAATGGCCATGAGTGGCCAAAAGGAAACCAGGATCGATGAATGGGCGCTCCTCAAAGGGTTCATCTGAACCAGATGAAGAGCCGGCATCTCCAAGGATATCCTGCTCATCCTCATCAGCAGTCTGGTGCCAGCAAGGGATACGTCGATATAGAGACTGCTCAGCAACCTAGTACTGATATGGGGCGGTCGCCATCGGAAAAGCCCGCAGCTCAAAACTAAGCAAATCGGCAGTCAAGTAACTCGCCCAGGATCCATCGACCCGAGTCCTAAAGTCAGAGGTTCTAGATGGAAGTGCTTGACACCCGATACCCGTGAAAGCAAAAAGAGGAACATCCTGCTCGTACTCAAACTGCCGCAGGAACCGGATAGGATGATAAGAAAAGTAAGATCGAACAACATCAGAGGAAGGCGGTGCGCATCACAAAGCACTGGAGGAAGTGAAAGCCAAGATGACTCCCAATGAACATTCCAGTCACGAAGATCAGCGAACATCCTGCGATACAAGGGCTCACTCATCCTAGCCGTATGAGGAAGAAATTCCATGATGTGTCGCATAAGGTCTGGGCGACGGGTGCCAGGAAATGGTACAGGAACAGTCAGCGAAAGACGCTCCCATAGCCAGACCTGATCACAAGAAGGAAAAGGAGTTCAGCTAGAGCAAAGCAATTCCTAAAAAAAAAAAAGCAAGAAGGGAAAGGTGCAGAAAAGATACATGAAGAAATGCACAGCAGCCGCGAAGGACACGAGTGCGGCCCAGGGCACAGTCAGTCAGCCCGTTAAACAGCTCGGCCAGGACGAGAGAAATGATCCCCTATCGTCAGATAGCTCGGCTCATCACCTCAAAAAGCAAAGGAGTCTGGGACTTGTGCCATCCCGAGAATAGTACCTCAGCTATCAAGCAGAACATCAGTGCATTCCGAGCAAGAATAGATCCGGCCACACTCCGAGGACCTGAAAAAAGATCATACAACAAGTCCAAGGAGAACACTACAACATCCTGGCCGGCAGCTGCAGGCTGAACCAGATAAGGGATCCCGAACCAGTTCTGCGGTGTGGCAGTCTTTGGCAATGTCTTCGGCGAAAAATACTGAGTATAATCCCAAGGAAGGCCGGTCAAGTGCGCAAGCTCCTCCAAAGAGGGTCCCATCTCCATGTCGTTGAAAGCGAACAAGTTCAACGAGGGGACCCAGTCAATCAGTGCAGCTCCGAGCATCCTCCAGTCAATGTCAACTCTAGCCATATGGATCAGATTGCCAAAGCCATAGGACTCCAAATCTCGAATCTCATAAGCTGACAAGCTGTCAAGCCAAGCAAGCAGTCGTGGCGAGCAAGAAGGACGAGGAAGCAGCTGACAAGTCCTCACGGGTTCCCCCTCCAGAACAAAAGGCCCAGAAATCAATGACAGCTCATCGAGAATTGGAAGATCAACGGGCGAAGGAGAAGGAAAAGCCGGAATCTCTGTAGACTCAACAGCCCCTGACCTTCCCTCAGTAATGGCTATATCTGATATAGTCGCATCACTGTCTGAAACTGTCATGACCTCAGCCGCATGAGAAGACTCGCCCACCTCATGAACAGAGTATGCAAAGGACCGACGATCAGGAGAAGGACGATACTCTCCATCAAAAGGACTATCAGCAAAGATCACACCACACATTGTGACACCCTGACCAATCTGACAGTCGAAAAATGCATCTGAACCATCAAGAAGAGTCCCGGCAACCTCGATCGAAGAATCCACGGTCAGATCTGGACCTGCGGCCCTCTCCAACATAAAGTCGTGAATCCAGTCATCATCCTGACCAATCAAAGGGATCATCGAGGCATCCACACCGTCCATCATCAGGGGGACATCATCAATGATCACATCAAGTCCACCCAAACAAGTATGCCGCACATCTTGGCCATCATCGAGAGCATCCAAACCATTAAAGGTATCATCTAAACCATCCATACCATCCAGACATGAGATCAGCCCATCTATGTCCATCATACTCCCATCACCTCCATCAATCACATCATCCAGGTGGCCCACACTCAAGGGATGCATAGCCTCACCTATGTCCCATCTTCCCATCTCATCCATACCATCCATTTCTCCCATAATGAAGGCCCCATTCAAATCAGAAATTTCAGCATGGTTGCCATTAATGGGGCCATTCAAAGCTCCACCAACCACCATCCCTAGCTCCTCATCAATGCCCCCATTCAATGCTCCATCTCCACCATCTATTAAAGAAATCCCTCCATCATTAAAGCCTTCAACACTTTTTGAAGTGTGGGACCCACCATGGACAGCCCCCACAGCCCCTAAATTTCCACCATTCATTGCTTGAGAAAAGACAAACCAAGAGGAAGACAAAAGGAGAAGGGAAGATGAGACAAAGAGAATATTCATGGCTGCAATCGAACCTGGACGTGTAGGGAATATGGGACAAGGATAGTGGACTGTGAAGAATGTCCGAGCACGAGCCAGCCCAGGCCGCACAAGAGGCGAGTCCTGGGCGGCCCGCTGTGGGCCGCTTGTACGGACGCGTTCCCTCTCTCTCCATGGGATTGGTTCCATGGTCGTTGGTAGGTGAGGCTGACAGTCCACATCAGCAGATGGCACCTGAGGGCCGCCCAAGGCCCCAATCCACTCCAGATTTCGTTTAAGGTTGATCAGAATCATTTGGAAGGTACCCCACCTATCCAATCAGAAAGTCATGCGGCCAACATGGGCCTGATCAAGTCAAAGAGAAGAAAAATCGATCAAGAGGGGCCCACAAACAATCTGAGCCATCCAAAGACTAGATCATTATGATCTAAACCATGGAAAAGCTTACATGAGCCATCGAATAGCAAGATCAAAGGCTTGATCATCAAGAAAGAGGGCCAGAACCCAAGATCTGATTATCAAGTGGGCCCACAAGACCAAATCAAACGATCTGAGCCGTTCCAGTCATCATCCACACCATGAGAAGCCTTCTTAGCCTCACAAAACATCAAGAAAAGGTGCTCTAAAGCAAAGCTGAGGTCTGGAAGGGGCCCACAGGGCCAAATCAAGCATTCTGAGCTGTTCAAGTCATCATCCATGTAGTTAAAAAGTCTCGTCTTCCACGAATTATTCAGAACGAGTAGGCATCATCAAGTAATTTGAGACAAGTCAGAGATTGTATATTCATTCAGAAGATTTTGATACAGAAGAGGGTAAAAGCAAATAGAAGAAGGTCATACATCAAGTAAGCTGAATACAAAAGCAGGCTACAGGTCACCAACATAGTCGTCATCATCCCTCCTCTCGTCCCGCTCTCTACGATGAAGATCCATCAAAGGAGCTGTCACTGAGCCTCCAGCGTATCTACGACGGCCCCCAAGAACATAGAGCGGAGGAAGCAAAGGCCCCTGGCCGTACAACAAGTACCACTCGTCATAGTCGCGATCCGGGATCGTGAAACGAAACCTGGGCTGGCCCACAAGAGCATCAGCTACCTCATCATCTGGGATCAGAGTAGCCAGAGGAGGTGCAGAACAAGGGACTCGAGCCACCCCAGTAATCTGTCGAAGCAGCCTCTCACCCAAATACCACTGAAATGATTCAGCGTCAGAAAGTATGATTCAGAGGCATGAAGAATCATATGCCTCCACACGCTGAGGGGTGTAGTAGAGAGGAAAGTTGGCGTATGACATCCGAGCAAGCTACAGCAAATGACGTCATCACAATCAGTTACAGCGCAGCACAAGGGATAAGGAAAGCAAGATACTTACATCTTCAACGGTCAATCCGTCTATGTCAGTGTTGAGCTCTTAATTATGCATATTCTAACCCCAATTCATCACTCATTGTGCAAGGTTTGTATGGTTTGGAAGCTAATTCAATGCATGTTGTGTGACTATAGGATTGAGGATGGACTCTACTCAATTGAAGATATAATGAGCTCATTTGGAACCATTCTAATAAAGAAAGAAAGAACTAAAGAAGAAAAGGAAGCAGAAGGAAGAAAAAATGCAAGAAGAAAAGAGGGCTGACCGGTCGTGACCGGTCGGCCAAGGAAGCTAGACCGGTCAGTGACCGGTCAGCCATGCACATTGGGAATCTACTGAAGACATCCGACCGGTCATGACCGGTCGGACATGACTACTGGAACAGGAGTGAGGACGTCCGACCGGTCATGACTGGTCGGACATGATTGCTGGACCAATATTGAATGAGGCCGACCGGTCATGACCGGTCGGCCATACTTGCTGGAACGTCAATGTAGACGTCCGACCGGTCATGACCGGTCGGCCATGCTTGCTGGAATGAATGTGTATTGAGGCCGACCGGTCGTGACCGGTCGGCCATGCGTACTGAGTTAGAAATTTCTAATTTCATCCCGATTTTCTCTGCGCTGCGTAAGTGTTACGCAAGTTCTCGATTCTTCCGAAGTTGTGGAGCTTCCAGACTATAAAAGGACACCTAGGGATCGTTCCTAGGGCATCCTAGAAGGGTTCAAGCGAGGTTGGAGGCTGTGGAAGTGAAGATTGGAGTTTCACAACTCCTTTTGGTTTGCTTTGCTGTTTTCATGTTTTTTAGAGTTGTTTCATGTTTCCTTGGATCATGAGCAGCTAAACCTCTTAGCTAGGGCTAAGAGGTGAAGCTTGTAGTGTATCCAAGATGTTTTAATTCGTAGTTAAGTGGTTTTCAGTTTGGAATTCATGATTATGAACTAAGGTTTGAAGTTTATACAAGTTTTTAAGTAATTTCTCTTAGTCTTGTGATGACTCATGGATGTTTGGATGAATTACTTATCTTCTTAATTTGTTTGCAACGGTCTAGACCTGTATGATCCGAGGAATTGGAGTGCGCTCTAGTACCAAGCTCTTCATAAAGGGACTTCATGCCAAAGTTCTAGTTTTGGTTGATTATCTGAAATATGTATGGACTGTGCATATAATTTGAATCCAGTTCAAATCATGATCTAGCCTTGTCTTGTGAGAAGACTTGAGGATGGTTATGATTGGGAATTGGACCTATAGAAAAGGTGAATGACCTATGCAATGAGCATGCTCAGATCAGCCTAGAGTTGAGTGAACTTTATGCACAGAACTTACATGTTACAGACTTCTGGTTTAACAGTTCTATCATCCGATTAGATAGACCTGACTGGTGATTCTAATTGAGAGAATGGGAAATCACAGCGGATTGAACATCGAGGATTGCTACAAGTGAATCCTCGAACCCCTAGTGCCTTCTTATAATTGTTTACATTCAATTTAGCTTAAACTGTTAATCACACACATTCTATTCAAACTTTGATTGTTAGCTTCAATAGAAACTTGTGGATGAGTTTGTGACATCCTACATAAGTCCCTGTGGATCGACCTCGGTATTACCGAGTTTATTACTACATCGCAACCCTACACTTGGGGAAGCGAACAAGTTTTTGGCGCCGCTGCCGGGGACCTTGACGGTTTTCACAAATTTCTGAAATTAGTATCTATTTAGGACTCTTTTAGATTATTAGAACTAACTTAGTTTGTTTATTTGATTTTTTTTCAAGGATTTCTAGGAAGCTGGAGAAGATTCAAGGATTTCAAGTGCGAATCAGGTTCTATCCTTCTAAAACCTTACTCTTCTCCTTCTCATAGTCATTCTTATTTTATTCATCTCTTGTAGAGTGGGTGGAGACTCCTTTTGGATCTCTGAAAGGTCGGCCTTTTTGCCACCTGGATTCCTATTGGTCAGCTCTGCCGTCTTGGATCACCTTGTGCTCAGGGATTTCTTTTCTCATCTCTACTCCTCTTTCTCCTTTTTCTGTGCCTTTTCTCAAAAGATTCAAAGAGTGGGTGGGGTGTTCTCTGAACCCCTATTGACCAGGAGAAATCGGTCTCTATCTTTGTTTTTGGCCTAGCCATTGCAAGACACCTTGTGCTTCGGTCTTAGAGAAGAGTAAAGAAAAAGAAGGAAGAATTCTTTTTCCTTTCTTTTGTTTCTTATTTTTGATTTTGCATGCCACATTGGGCTCGGGATTCCAATAACCGACTCATAAGTAAAGGGGGGATAGTAGAAGGGATTGATAGAGAGCCACGTGCTAGGAGACATCTAAATTCTCCAATTTTATCTGAAAGTATGGCTACAAATCAACCTAACCCGGTTCAAAACCAAACCGAAACAGGGGAGAATGTGGTTGAGAATGTTCCTCGACCTAGGACTTTACGTGATTTCTTGCAACCTGCAAGAACAAGCACTCCCTCATGCATAGTATTTCCACCAAATGCAGGGAATGTGGATTTGAAACCGGGAGTGATCAATCTTCTCCCTAAATTTCATGGTTTAGACAGTGAAAGTGCCTATCAACACTTTAGGGAGTTTGATGAGGTAATCACCACCATGCACTTTGCAAATGTGACTGAAGATGTAGTAAGACTTAAATTCTTCCCTTTCACTCTTAAGGATAAAGCCAAAGGTTGGCTGTATGCATTAAGGCCAAGATCAATCGAGTCATGGAACGACATGCACAGAGAATTTATAAAAAAATTCTTCCCTACTCACAAAACGAACATGCTTAAGCGCCTTATCATGAACTTTGCCCAAAAGGAGGATGAAACCTTTTCCCAATGTTGGGAGAGATTCAAGGACCTATTAAATGCATGCCCACATCATGGCTATGAAAATTGGCGGATTATAAGTTTTTTCTATGAAGGACTGATTCCATCCATGCGCCAATTTATAGAGATGATGTGTAATGGGGAGTTCATGAATAAGGAAGCTGATGAAGCATGGGATTATCTGGAAGAATTGGCTGAAAGTGCACAATCTTGGGACACACCTAAACCAACAAATTCCAAGATTGGCCAACAAAAGGAAAAGGGAGGAATGTATGTCCTATCAGAAGAAGATAGCATAAGTGCACGGTTGGCTAGCCTTACAAGAAAGGTCGAAGCCATGGAATTAAGAAAAGGGGAAACAATCAACTCCACTGAGGTTGAAACTGTTTGTGGAATTTGTGCTGGAAATCAACATGCTACACCCGATTGTCCCACAATTTCAGCAGTCCAAGGCATTTTACAGGAACAAACAAATGCCATAAACAGTTATCAGCAGCAATATGGTGCTCCAAACTCAAACACGTATAATCCTAATTGGAAGAACCATCCCAACTTCAGTTGGAAGAATGGGCCCAATGCAAATACAAACAACACTCCAAAAGTATCACTAGAAGAGATGTTGGGTGCATTTGTATCAGTCCAGAATGAGCAAAACAAGACAAACTCTCTAAAAATAGATGGGTTCATGCAAGAGCAATTGAAATTCAATCAAAACTCAAACCAAGCCATCAATGAATTGAAAACATCTTTGGCTAGAGTTGAAGCTCACCTTAGTGTTAGAGAGAAGGGCACACTCCCTGCCCAACCTCTTCCTAATCCAAGGACCCAATATGAGATACAAGATGCGAGCTCATCCTCCCATCATACGGAACATGTCCAAGCTATCACCACTTTGAGAAGTGGGAAAGAAATTGATAAATCCAATCCGGTGAAGGCCCCCAAGCCTAAGGATTCGGAAATTCCCAAAGAGGATGATAGCCCAAACAATATTCCACAAGAGAAAGAACCGGAAAGACAATACAAGCCAGTTGCCCCATTTCCACAAAGGTTGATTTCACCTAAACCTTTAGATAAAAATCTGGAGATTCTGGAAGTTTTCAAGCAGGTGAAGATCAACATTCCGCTGTTGGATGCAATAAAACAAATACCATCTTACGCCAAATTTTTAAAGGAATTGTGTACAATCAAAAGGAAACATAATGTTCACAACAAAGTGCTTTTGGCTGAGAATTTGAGTGCCATCATCAAACAAGAGGTGCCCCAAAAATACAAAGATCCGGGTAGTCCAACCATATCATGCATCATAGGAGACTACCAGATTAAACAAGCCCTACTCGACTTGGGGGCAAGTGTGAATCTCATTCCATACTCGGTCTACGAACAACTTGGGTTAGGTGAATTGAAACCCACCAAAACCACACTCCAACTTGCTGATAGATCCATCCGGATACCGAGAGGAATGGTAGAGGATGTCCTAGTTCAAGTTGATAAATTCTACTATCCAGTAGATTTTATTGTCTTGGACACACATCCCGTGATAGGCACCGGTACTCAAATTCCTGTCATACTTGGAAGGCCGTTTCTAGCTACCTCAAACGCCATTATCAATTGTAGAAACGGACTGGTACAAATGTCCTTTGGAAATATGACTCTTGAGCTTAATATATTTGAGTTATGCAAACAACCGCGGGAAGTTGATGATGATATCCACGAACTAAACATGATCGAATCATTCGTGGAAGATACAATCCCCTTGTCACTATTTTCCGACCCTTTAGAGGCATGTGTGGCCCATCTCCATGATATGATTGATAATACAACACAAGAGATGGATGCCATTCTAGATGTGATGCTGGTGCGTGAAAATAAAAGATGGAGGGCCCCAACTGAACCTTTGCCTATAAATGAGAACAAGGCCCTCCCATCTAACATTAAGGCACCAAAACTCGACCTAAAACCATTGCCAAGTGAGCTAAAATATGTCTATTTAGGTCGAGATGAGACATATCCAGTGGTGATTTCTTCCCACTTGGATGAGGAACAAGAGAGTAGGCTAATAGCCACTCTATTAGAGCACAAGAGTGCCATCGGATGGACAATTGCGGATCTCAAAGGCATAGACCCACTGATTTGCACTCACCGCATACATCTTGAGGAAAATGCAAAGACATCCCGGCAACCACAAAGACGACTAAATCCAAATATGAAGGATGTGGTTAAGGCCGAAGTGGTGAAACTATTGGATGTAGGTATCATTTACCCAATATCTGATAGCCAATGGGTGAGCCCAACTCAAGTGGTGCCAAAGAAATCCGGAATAACCATCATAGCCAATGCCAATAATGAACTCGTACCAACTAGAGTCACTACCGGTTGGAGAATGTGCATTGACTACAGGAAGCTAAACACTGTCACGAGGAAAGACCACTTCCCCCTACCGTTTGTTGATCAGATTTT
This sequence comes from Liriodendron chinense, assembly GCA_003013855.2. Lineage (NCBI taxonomy): Eukaryota > Viridiplantae > Streptophyta > Magnoliopsida > Magnoliales > Magnoliaceae > Liriodendron > Liriodendron chinense. The sequence continues at coordinate 4,244,360 of ML058552.1, forward strand.
AGAACGGTTGGCGGGTCATTCCCACTTTTGCTTTCTTGATGGCTATTCAGGGTACAACCAAATAGAAATTGCCCGTGAAGATCAAGAAAAGACTACATTCACATGTCCATTCGGTACTTTCGCCTATCGACGAATGCCGTTTGGACTATGTAATGCCCCTGCCACCTTTCAGCGTTGCATGATGAGCATCTTTTCTGACATGGTGGGGACCATTCTTGAAGTCTTCATGGATGATTTTTCTGTATTTGGTTGTAACTTTGATGAGTGCCTCAAACACTTGAAATCTGTGCTAAAAAGATGTGAAGAAAAGAACCTTGTACTCAATTGGGAAAAGTGTCACTTCATGGTTCAAAAGGGAATTGTACTTGGTCACATCGTTTCACAAAATGGAATTGAGGTGGACAAGGCGAAAATTGATCTTATCTCTAACCTCCCACCACCCAAAAGCATACGAGATATACGGTCCTTTTTAGGACACGCAGGATTTTATAGACGGTTCATAAAGGATTTCAGTTCACTCTCTCGTCCTTTATGCAACCTACTTCAAAAGGAAAATTCATTTGAGTGGAGTGAAGAATGTCAAAAGGCCTTTACCACCCTTAAAGGCATGTTGACATGCGCCCCAATAATGCAACCACCTGATTGGAGCCTTCCTTTTGAGATTATGTGCGATGCTAGCGACTATGCTATTGGGGCCGTGTTAGGCCAAAGAAAAGATAAAAAGCCATGTGTTATCTACTATGCAAGTAGAACCCTAAACTCAGCCCAGGCAAACTACACCACTACTGAAAAGGAACTTTTAGCAGTAGTTTTTGCCTTGGAAAAGTTTAGATCCTACTTGATTGGATCCAAGATCATCGTATTCACCGACCATGCCGCGCTTAAGTATCTTCTCTCTAAGAAGGATGCTAAACCACGGTTATTAAGATGGATCCTCCTACTCCAAGAATTCGACTTAGAAATACGTGATAAGAAAGGAGTAGAGAATGTAGTAGCTGACCACCTCTCTCGACTTGTCCTCACTGATTCCCCTGAAACGACTGCAATCAATGACATGTTTCCTGATGAACAACTTTTTGCTGTTTCCCAATTGCCATGGTATGCGGACATTGCTAATTATCTTGCTACAGGTACAATTCCTACATATTGGAAAAAGCAAGATAAGGATAGATTCTTCTCAGAGGTACGGAAATTTCTATGGGACGACCCATACTTGTTCAAGTATTGTCCCGACCAAATCATAAGGAGATGTGTCCCAGATAATGATCAACAAAGTATCATCTCCTTCTGTCATTCTCAAGCCTGTGGTGGCCATTTTTCAGCCAAAAAGACCACAGCGAAAATTCTGCAATGTGGGTTTTATTGGCCCACCATGTTCAAAGACACACATGAGTTTTGCAAAGCATGTGAACCTTGTCAGAAACTAGGAGGAATCTCCCGTAGAAATATGATGCCACTTAATCCCATTTTAATTATCGAAATTTTTGATTGTTGGGGCATCGATTTCATGGGCCCATTCCCATCTTCTTTTGGAAATTTATACATCTTACTTGCTGTTGATTATGTCTCCAAATGGGTCGAGGCCATTCCTTGCCGGAATAATGACCATAAAACGGTCATTCGATTTTTAAAAGAAAATATTCTTTCCCGGTTTGGAACACCTCGAGTCATCATAAGTGATGGAGGGTCTCACTTTTGCAATCGCCCTTTTGCAGCCTTAATGAAGAAATATGGCGTTACACACAAAGTGAGCACTCCCTATCACCCACAAACTAGTGGACAAGCTGAGATATCCAATAGGGAGATTAAACACATTTTGGAGAAAACGGTGAATCCCGATCGCAAGGATTGGTCACTTCGACTTACCGATGCGCTTTGGGCTTACCGTACTGCCTTTAAAACCCCTATTGGAATGTCTCCCTATAGACTTGTCTATGGGAAGGCTTGTCACCTACCTGTGGAATTGGAACATAAGGCATATTGGGCTATTAAGAAGATGAATTTCAATTCTGACAAGGCAAGCTCGTTACGCAAACTACAATTGAATGAACTTGCAGAAATCCGGAATGACGCTTATGAGAATGCGAGAATTTACAAGGACAAGACAAAGATATTCCATGATAAGAATATTCTTCGCAAGACATTCACAATCAACCAAAAAGTCCTTATGTACAATTCTCGCTTACATCTATTTTCGGGAAAACTAAAATCTCGATGGACCGGTCCCTACATTGTGCAAACTGTCTATCCGTATGGGACTGTCGAGCTGTTGAATCCGAGGAACGGCAACATTTTCAAAGCAAATGGGCAGCGATTAAAGCCGTTCTTTGAGAATTTTCCTTCAGAAGGTATGTCCTTACCCCTGAATGATCCTGTGTATCAGGATGATTGATCTCCTAGTCTGATGGAGGTATAGAGTAGTTAGGATTAGGACTTTGCTGCTTTTGTTTTCGTTTTCATAGGTTTGTTAGAAGGAGGAAGATTTCCAATGTTCACTCTCTCAGGTAATATCATTCCTCACTCCCTTTTATTTTCAAATTGCTCTCATGTTTTGCTCATTGCGCATCTTTTACATTGAGGACAATGCACGATTTGGTTGGGGGGTGTAGGACCGCTTGGATGAATCCAGCATTTTGCAACATCTCAAGCAATTATGTGGAAATTTTTCGATTTTTTTTCAAAAATTCGAAACTCTTTTGGAAAACATTGGTTCTATGCATTCGAGTTGATATGAGCATAAGAGGAGGAGATATGAAGTGTATAAGGCTGGATGTCTGGAATCTCTCATTGCATAATGGTTTTATATGAGAACTCCCCTATTTTTGTGATTGATAGAAAATCTGAACACTTTTACACCTAGTTCACATTACACGATTTTCATGAGTTGAAGGGATTATGTGATTTAGGGATGAGTTAGACTTTGAATTAAGGTATTGAGAAATCAGGCCGGGGTACTTTGTCCATCCTTGTCCATGGGAAAATAATGAAAGATATGGATTTCTAAAAATCCTATCTAATTTAAAAAGAAAAAGGAAAAGGAAGGATGAAATTGGGAATGTGGAAAAACGGTGGAAAATTCCGATTAGGGCTACCTACTACCAGCCGGGGGATGGTCTACCCGTAACCAAAGCCGGAAATGGGACGTAGTGTGAAAGTCGTCGGAAGGACGGTAAGGCAATTTCCTGTCATTGGCTTGATGTGGCTCTATGTACCTTGAGTTCTATAGTCTAGTTAATCTATGAAGAAGATAATCCTAGAAACTCGTGGAATGAATTTTCACTACCCACACTAGGATGAATTTGTTCAATTTCCTCTATTTATCAACCAATTAGTGGGAATCTCATATGAATGCCTATCATGTCTTGAGGATTTATGGTGTCAACCTTTGACGCCTAATTTCTCTGAATCTTACACTTATGAACCCTGGAATGTATAGAAGGATGGTTTCTGAAAGAGAGTTGAGTTTAGAAGAATGAGATTAGCTTCACGCATGTTTTGCTCGGGACTAGCAAAATGCTGGTTGGGGGGTGTGTTGAGCTCTTAATTATGCATATTCTAACCCCAATTCATCACTCATTGTGCAAGGTTTGTATGGTTTGGAAGCTAATTCAATGCATGTTGTGTGACTACAGGATTGAGGATGGACTCTACTCAATTGAAGATATAATGAGCTCATTTGGAACCATTCTAATAAAGAAAGAAAGAACTAAAGAAGAAAAGGAAGCAGAAGGAAGAAAAAATGCAAGAAGAAAAGAGGGCTGACCGGTCGTGACCGGTCGGCCAAGGAAGCTAGACCGGTCAGTGACCGGTCAGCCATGCACATTGGGAATCTACTGAAGACATCCGACCGGTCATGACCGGTCGGACATGACTACTGGAACAGGAGTGAGGACGTCCGACCGGTCATGACCGGTCGGACATGATTGCTGGACCAATATTGAATGAGGCCGACCGGTCATGACCGGTCGGCCATACTTGCTGGAACGTCAATGTAGACGTCCGACCGGTCATGACCGGTCGGCCATGCTTGCTGGAATGAATGTGTATTGAGGCCGACCGGTCGTGACCGGTCGGCCATGCGTACTGAGTTAGAAATTTCTAATTTCATCCCGATTTTCTCTGCGCTGCGTAAGTGTTACGCAAGTTCTCGATTCTTCCGAAGTTGTGGAGCTTTCAGACTATAAAAGGACACCTAGGGATCGTTCCTAGGGCATCCTAGAAGGGTTCAAGCGAGGTTGGAGGCTGTGGAAGTGAAGATTGGAGTTTCACAACTCCTTTTGGTTTGCTTTGCTGTTTTCATGTTTTTTAGAGTTGTTTCATGTTTCCTTGGATCATGAGCAGCTAAACCTCTTAGCTAGGGCTAAGAGGTGAAGCTTGTAGTGTATCCAAGATGTTTTAATTCGTAGTTAAGTGGTTTTCAGTTTGGAATTCATGATTATGAACTAAGGTTTGAAGTTTATACAAGTTTTTAAGTAATTTCTCTTAGTCTTGTGATGACTCATGGATGTTTGGATGAATTACTTATCTTCTTAATTTGTTTGCAACGGTCTAGACCTGTATGATCCGAGGAATTGGAGTGCGCTCTAGTACCAAGCTCTTCATAAAGGGACTTCATGCCAAAGTTCTAGTTTTGGTTGATTATCTGAAATATGTATGGACTGTGCATATAATTTGAATCCAGTTCAAATCATGATCTAGCCTTGTCTTGTGAGAAGACTTGAGGATGGTTATGATTGGGAATTGGACCTATAGAAAAGGTGAATGACCTATGCAATGAGCATGCTCAGATCAGCCTAGAGTTGAGTGAACTTTATGCACAGAACTTACATGTTACAGACTTCTGGTTTAACAGTTCTATCATCCGATTAGATAGACCTGACTGGTGATTCTAATTGAGAGAATGGGAAATCACAGCGGATTGAACATCGAGGATTGCTACAAGTGAATCCTCGAACCCCTAGTGCCTTCTTATAATTGTTTACATTCAATTTAGCTTAAACTGTTAATCACACACATTCTATTCAAACTTTGATTGTTAGCTTCAATAGAAACTTGTGGATGAGTTTGTGACATCCTACATAAGTCCCTGTGGATCGACCTCGGTATTACCGAGTTTATTACTACATCGCAACCCTACACTTGGGGAAGCGAACAGTCAGCACGCCAGTTGTCCCCAGAAACACGAGAGTTCCGCTGACGATTTTGCTGATGCCAGTACATGTGGCGATACAAAGGCGGCTCAATGTCATCCCGTATCCTTGGCGCGAGGTGGGCAAAATGGTCATAAAAGCAAGTCTGGGCAAGGGCACACCTAACGATCAGAGAAAGAAAGAAGACAAATGTCTCCAAGGAAGGTTAAAGAAGAGTACCTCAATGACAGGCCAGAAACCTATCAAGGACCGGCTATTCTGAGAGGTCTTATCCAAATCTTAGAAAACATGAGTCAAGATAGCCCCGTTCCAATTGTAGGGATGATGAAGATCCTTAACCAAACGAAGAAATTTAGGATCGATCCTCTCGTTCGCGTGACAGAAAAGGAAGGACCCGAAGGCGTAAGCAATCATGGCCTGTGCTTTGTGGAGAGCCTCTAGCTCGGTAGTAGGGGTGACGGTAGCAAAGGTGTTGTAGAACCATCGCATTTTTACTTGATGGCCCTGGAATTCATCTTCAGGTGGGACGTCACCGACAAGCCGTAGCCAGTCAGTAGAAATGATGGGAGCAAGAGAGCCAACTTGGGGAATAACTGCCCCATGAAATGGAAAGCCGATTTGCATATATATATATATATATCCAGGGGAGTTATTCCCCACTAGCCACAAGGGAGTTGAAAGGTGTGGGTCTCATCCCGCCACCTCTCGCAAAGAGCCGCAAGCAACATGCAATTGGCACTATTATTATGGAAGCGCAAGGTAAGGAGGCCAGCAAAAGGAGTGTCAGCCAGAACTCGTTCAAGCAAAGGCTGTGGGTGTTTCACCCAGTTATCCCAATGATCTCTGGTACCTTGACCCTTGATGGAGGGAAGAGGTTGGTGCTCCTGAGCCAAGGAACACATATGGGTCCCTCGGCAGATAATGAAGGCTGGATCATCCTCATCAATCACCCGACGTCCTCTTGTACTGTCCGCTATTGAATCTTACAAGCTTGGCAAGGTAAGTCCCTATCCTTTATCCGTTAAAATCCAAATTATCATCCAGGAAACCCATGGGATTGGGCTCACATTCAAATACAAAATTCAAAGTCCGACTCCATGTGTTACCTAGGATATGTGTTGGGCCCATTAAAGAAAGCAAGGCCCACCTTAAAGAAGGTTGCATGTCATGCCTTAGGCAAGGAAAGTCCATCATCCAAGGACACACTTTGGACAACAAATGCACTCAAGTGCCATGAGATCAACAAGGGATAAGAATCCTACTTCACATGAGAAGTCCCTCTTCAAAGTCCATATGTGGCCAAGGATTGATCCACTTTTTATACCAAGGCCATGATTCTCATTTAAGATGTTTCCATCTTTTTACACATGTACATGGACAAGTGGGGAATAGGAAGGAAATGGGCCCCCAAGAGCAACCTAAATGCCTCATCTCAATGGATTGAAGGGAGCACATAGCCCACTTAAAGAACATGAGGACCCATTCAATGGGTTAGCCATGGGCACCCCTATGTGCATCATCTTGATGAACGTTTTGACTATGAGAGTACAACATGACGGTCTACCCACAAACATATGAATCAAAGAAGCTAATGGTAAAAAATTTGATGCACATAGCCCACATGAAGAATCAAAGTTAGAAATGCCCATGAAAGGACAAGTTTGGGCAACTTATGTGCACCAATTTCTTTACAAAAAAGGGGGACCATTTGAGCACAAGAGGGCATGGCTTGATGAGTCACCCAACCATCATGAAAATGGCTAAGAATGATATACATAGCCCACTTGAAGATCAAAATCCAAAATGCCCCAAAGCATGGGACAAAATTGGGCAACTTATGGGTATCATTCTTTCTCACAAAAAAAAATCACTCATCTTTGAGAATGATAGTGGATGACCCACCAAACACTCCAAGAGAAGTTCGAGAAGCTATGGTTGCATGGATAACTCACTTGAAGAAGAATCATCCATTTGAGATTGATAACATTAAAGGAAACTCTTGGAAACCACTTTCCTACTACAAGAAAAAAACCATTTGAATTTAGTGAGATTGTTGAAACAACTCACTCATGGGACTTGTAGATGATCAAATAACTCAAGTCCTCCATCCATCAAAAGAAAAAGCATGAAAAGAAAAAATCCTACATGAACAAAGTGTAGTGGTGCACACATGGTCCAAAGAAATCTAAGTTTCAATGAGGGCCCAAAAGCCCATCCATATGGAAAAATTCTAAGGAACCCACCACACTTTGTGAACAAGGATGTACATTATAATCAAGAAATGGTGGAAGATTTGGGCTAATTGACCACAAGGGCCCAATTAAGAAATCTAGCCCACTTGAAGATCCAAGTGAAGAATGGGCTAGTCACCTTTGTCCATACACATGTGAAGAAAGATGGGGCCACCCAAAGTGAGCCCCATGAGCCCAAAACTTGAGGTGGGCCCTACCATTCCCATGGGCCCAAACCTTGAAAAGAAGATGGGAAAGAAAAGAAAAAGTTCTAAGGAAAAATGACAAGGGCAAGAAAGCATGAGGGAACCCAAAACGAAGTGTTGGGCCCATCAAGTACACCAAGGGCCATGACTTCACTTTGAGCCCATTTGATACATATGAAAAGAGGCCCAACTCTCATGAAGAAAGATAGGATATTTTGCCATGCACACTTGATGGACATGACAAAATTACCCTTTACATACACATGAAGGGAGTGTGAAAGAAGAAAAGAAAGAATGAAATGGAAGCTTGCAATGTCCTTCTCCATGCACCACCTTTAAAAGAGATTGGAGATCTAGAAAAATGCCAAAAATACTTGGTCCCACCTTCACTTCTTTTGGAATAGCTACATGGAGAAAAGAAAAGAGTCATGAGAAGAGACAATGAAGAAGGAAAAAGACAAGAGAGAAAGGGAATGGTCCATACCTTTACCACTCACCAAAGGGGACCACCTTGCTGTCCCAAAGCTTCACTAAGGCCCACCACTTGAAAAGAGCAAAGAACCACCAAAAGAGAGAGAAAAACTTGAAGAAAGAGAGAGTATGAGAGAGAGAAAAGAGAGATTGCACGTTGGAGGGGCCAAGGGTACCCCATGTTATATAGAAAAGGGGAGTGCACCCCTTTACTCGACCCTTTGGAAAGACCAGTGGGTAGAGACGGTCCGGGCGGCACCCAGGGGGCCGTCCTCCCTCCCACCTACTTGAAACGACTCCTCACCCTCTCTCCTTGGGAAGAACTCCTCCTTGGGAAGGGTGGTTGTAAGTGAATCTTGTACCTCCATGTAAGAATGAAGTGATGGAAGAGAAGGATGAGAAAAAGTAAGGAATCTCACCAAAACCTCAAAGATGAGATTTTGGTGAGAAATTGGCTTGATGATGTGGAAAAGGTTCCATGGAATTTTCAAGAAAAAGAAAAAAAATTGACTTGGTCAAATAATGATCTCAACCATCCAAAGTCATGATCTGATGATCTGAACCATTCTAAGAAGAATCCCCGGAATCTCCAACCTTGATTGCTGCTTGCTTGTACAGTTTTGTGGTCCGAAGACCTTAAACTACGTCGGGATCAAGATCCTAAGGGATTTTTAATAAAAATGGGCATCGATCTCAACCATTAAAATCAGAATTGATGACTCAGAACACTTTTCAAAATCACAAAAATATATCACCAGTCTCACTACATAAGTTGTGGTCCGAAGACCTTAAACTACGTCGGGATCAAGATCCCGAGGGACTCTTTAAATAAAAATCGGTAATAGTCTAGATCGTTCGAATCAAGATCTGCTGACACCAGACATTTTCCAAAAATAAAAAAATGTGTTGCCCTATTCTGTACAAAGTTTTGGTCCGAAGACCTTAAACTACATCAGGAACGACATCCCGAGAGATTTCCAATAAAAACCAGTGTTAATCTTGATCGCTCAAATTGAGATTTAATAGCCTAGAACATTTCAAAAAATCACAAAAAGAATGTATTTTCACCATGTACATATTTTTTGGTCCGAAGACCTTAAACTACATTGGGATTAGTTTCTCGAGGGACCTCTCTCGCTTTCAATAAAAACTGGCATCGGCCTCGACCGCTCGGATCAAGGTTCGATAACCTGGATCATTTTCAAAATACCAAAAAGATTTTGAGCTTTCCATAAAAACCAGTATCAATCTCAATCACTTGAGTTGAAGTCTGGAACCTTTTAAAAAAAAAAAAATTTTAGCATCAATTTCAACTGCACAAATTCATCCCCAGCGGTCCGAAGACCTAAAAATACACTGGGATTAACTTCTCGGAGCTTTCTTTCCCAACCTGTTCCGGACATGGCTGACAGTTGATCGTACGGGTGTCCATAATCTTTTAAACAGGTAAAAGCTGAGGCGGGTAGAACCCCGTAATCCTGTTCATGTTGAACGCACCGTGATAGACAACCTTGATTTGGAGGTCGCTGTTGAATCTGACGGATGTTCCCTGTTCCTAAAACTCATGAATGGGATTAAGGCAGTTGGGAGGTGGAGCGCACCCTCACGGAATTGTGAGCAACGTAAGGCCCCAAACTGGATTGACAAAGGGAAATGTGAGGATGTGGCTCATTTTGTGGCCAAAGGAGTCCGTCGAACGATATGTGGTCTATGTGCATTGCACATGAGGAACAGGTGAAATTGCGGTTTCACCGCTTGTAGAGACACTTGGAGATATGGCTATGGATATGACCTTTTTAAAATTCTTTTCGCCTACTTATGCAATTCAACAAGTTTAAGCTAGGTAAGCAAGGACACCTTGGCTTCCAAGCCTTGGTGGGTCCAATCACAAGACTAGCAAGAGTTAAGCAATAACCAAACCTAGTCTAAGCATGCATAGGTAAGAAAATGATTCAACTAATTAAGCTACTAACCTATGCACCTTGTGTAGACTTATGAGATTGGATCAATGAGCTCAAGTCTACACAAGTAGTGAAGGTACATCTGTGCAAGGATGCCTAAAAAGTGCCTAGCATGCATTCATATCAATCATTCATAATTAAGCAATTAAACTAACAATGCAAAGATATCAATGTGCTCAATTAACAATCACAAACACAAGGATGTATAGTGGTTCGACTACGTGTCTACTCCACTCCCGGTTCAAGTACTCAACCCCTTTGAGCACACCGGCATTCACTATCGGAGGTTTTAAATGAGGTTCACCTCTCAACCTTTACACACGGAGGTTTTATCGGTTCACCTCTCAACCGTCACCGGAGTTTTGAACCAAGGGCTAACTCTCAACCCAATCGCACGTTCACTCCCGTGTCGGAGGCTCCCCCTTGGAGACTTAGTTTAAGCCCGGCTGACGGGCCAAGGAACGACTAACGTCCCTAGGTCGAGTTCGAAAACAAACTCTAAAGTGGACTCTCAAATAAGACAACTTACTTGTCGGATGAGCCCCTTGATTAGCGCCGGATTGGGTTGCTTGATCTCCGCTCTCCCGTGCTTCAATCAGCTTCCCTTTACTCCCTCGATCGTGCCGCCGTTGCGTCGCCAATGCCTCAGCCACATTCGATCAAACACCTTGCATGCGATGCCTTGAAAAGCCCAAGGTGCTAGGAGAATGGGTGAATCTCATACATGGGATGTGTAGGTTGTTCCAACTAGGAGATTCACCTAGAGAGTCTTCTAGAGGTCTTGGACAAAGGATATACCTATGTGGAATAGTGTCACACCTCTAGATTTGAGAGAGGAATCAAGTCATCTCTTGATAGCATTTGAATGCCCATACTTGTGTTTGAAACACAAGGGATATGACTTGAAAACCTCCTCTTTGAGGCCCCAAATGATGTACAAGACAAGTGTGGAATGGGCTCTCAAAAACTTCTCTTCAAATGCCCAAGAATGGAGCTCCTTATGTAGAAAAAGAGAACCCCAACGGTCATAAAACGGGCATAAAACGGTCATAAAACGACCTGTCCCGACCGGTCACGACCGGTCGGACCCCTCTGCTGTAGGATGAAAACAGCCTAGGCCAAATACACTGGCCGACCGGTCATGACCGGTCGGCCACCCTCACTGGACTGCCTTAACATGCCAGGCCGACCGGTCAAGACCGGTCGGCCCCTCTTGCTGGAGGGCTGATCAATGCAGGACGCCAATAACTGGCCGACCGGTCATGACCGGTCGGCCCACCTTGCTGTTTCCCTTCTATTGTGAAGGCCGACCGGTCATGACCGGTCGGCTGGTCTTTGTAATTCCAGCAGGAATGCTGGCCGACCAGTCTTGACCGGTCGGACCAGCCTTGGTCCCCTCTATGCTGAGCTGAGTTCTTCTTTCTCCAGCTGGTTCATATAGAACTAGGTAGAGTTGATCAAATGGGACACCTAGGGCCTATCTATGATGACTAAAGGGTTCTAAATATGGTCAAGGTCATCAAGGATACAAAGGGGATAGGTTTTGGTCGAGGTTAAGGCACCAAGGCATCTCATATACCTGAATCTTCTTCCTTGATGTGGCTGGACGTCTTGAGTCTTCGGTCTTCGTCTTCATTGGGCTCAACCGACACAAGACTCACAGCTGTAAGTGATTGACAAACAAGGTGCACTAGTATGCCACGAAAAAGTGCACTAACAATCTCCCCCTTTGTCAATTACTTACAAAAACTTAACCTACCAAAACAAATTACATGTTCAAGATATTACAATGATAAAGCATAAATTACAGGACTCTTGACATGTCTAAACTATGCTGCTCCGTTTCAGTTTGCTCCCCCACAACCTGTCAATCCCTGCATCACAAAACATAGCAAACTAGTTTTGGTGGGATTTGATCTTTCTCCCCCTTTTTGTTAGCAATTGACAAACTATTCTCTCCCCCTTAATGATATGCCAATAAGTTAAGGTAAGAGGAGATAGTGTGTCGCAGTTATAACTATAAGCATATGCTAGAAGGAGAGTGTAGGGTGCATGAATCATAAGTACATGGAGCATGCTAAGAAAAACATGATTAACAGGAAGATATAACTATCTAAGCGTAGGTAATCATGCAATATTGGTCAAGGACATACATTTGCAATGAAGCACAAAGGGCTTATAGCCCAATCAACCAACCTCCCCTAGTGGTATATCAAGACCAATACTAGGCAAAGATTAGCATACATGAAGCATAAAACTCAAGATGTTTAGCTAATCTAAGCAGGATGACAATCCAGCAAGCAAATATATTAATTAAAAACAAGGCTAAATCATAAAAAATTGGACGATTGAGGCTGGAATCCTCTGATTTGCCCATTAATACATAAATGAGGCTGAAATCCTCAGATTTACCAATAAAAGCATAACTAGCTACCCTCTCTAACCATGTTAAGTTTAAAAAGCCAAAGGGTAGCAAAGTTCCACAACACCCTCATAGAATGTAGCATGAGGTGAGGGGTTGGGAACACCTTCACCTAGAAGGGATAGCGGTTGGGATCCCCTCTTAGATAATCTGGTAAAGGGGTCGTGATGGAGGCCGAGAGAGCAAGATCATTATGTTGGCTCACATCATCAGATTCGGACTCCTCCGTATCATCCCAAGTGGCAGCCATTGCCTTTTTACCTTTCGGTTTAGGCCCTTCCGGACATTCCGGGGCAATATGGCCACGACGACCGCAACCGTAACAACGGACGGATGAAGGTATGGATGATTTTCCTGTACGTTTATCACCCTTCTTGTCCTTCTTGTCACGGCTATTCCCTCTATCAAATTTGAGGAATCTCTTAAATTTTTTGTTCAATTGTTCTTCCTCATCATCCTCATCATCGCTATCATCCTCCGTCTCACTTTTGCTTTTCTTGTGTCTGTGAGAGGACTTGAAAGCGATGTTTTTCTTTCTAGAGGGGGCTTTAACTAGCTCAAAGGTTTGTAGGGAACCTATGAGTTCTTCAACTTTCATGGTATTAAGATCCCTACACTCTTAAATTACAGGACTCTTGACATGTCTAAACTATGCTGCTCCGTTTCAGTTTGCTCCCCCACAACCTGTCAATCCCTGCATCACAAAACATAGCAAACTAGTTTTGGTGGGATTTGATCTTTCTCCCCCTTTTTGTTAGCAATTGACAAACTATTCTCTCCCCCTTAATGATATGCCAATAAGTTAAGGTAAGAGGAGATAGTGTGTCGCAGTTATAACTATAAGCATATGCTAGAAGGAGAGTGTAGGGTGCATGAATCATAAGTACATGGAGCATGCTAAGAAAAACATGATTAACAGGAAGATATAACTATCTAAGCGTAGGTAATCATGCAATATTGGTCAAGGACATACATTTGCAATGAAGCACAAAGGGCTTATAGCCCAATCAACCAACCTCCCCTAGTGGTATATCAAGACCAATACTAGGCAAAGATTAGCATACATGAAGCATAAAACTCAAGATGTTTAGCTAATCTAAGCAGGATGACAATCCAGCAAGCAAATATATTAATTAAAAACAAGGCTAAATCATAAAAAATTGGACGATTGAGGCTGGAATCCTCTGATTTGCCCATTAATACATAAATGAGGCTGAAATCCTCAGATTTACCAATAAAAGCATAACTAGCTACCCTCTCTAACCATGTTAAGTTTAAAAAGCCAAAGGGTAGCAAAGTTCCACAACACCCTCATAGAATGTAGCATGAGGTGAGGGGTTGGGAACACCTTCACCTAGAAGGGATAGCGGTTGGGATCCCCTCTTAGATAATCTGGTAAAGGGGTCGTGATGGAGGCCGAGAGAGCAAGATCATTATGTTGGCTCACATCATCAGATTCGGACTCCTCCGTATCATCCCAAGTGGCAGCCATTGCCTTTTTACCTTTCGGTTTAGGCCCTTCCGGACATTCCGGGGCAATATGGCCACGACGACCGCAACCGTAACAACGGACGGATGAAGGTATGGATGATTTTCCTGTACGTTTATCACCCTTCTTGTCCTTCTTGTCACGGCTATTCCCTCTATCAAATTTGAGGAATCTCTTAAATTTTTTGTTCAATTGTTCTTCCTCATCATCCTCATCATCGCTATCATCCTCCGTCTCACTTTTGCTTTTCTTGTGTCTGTGAGAGGACTTGAAAGCGATGTTTTTCTTTCTAGAGGGGGCTTTAAAGCCTAGCTCAAAGGTTTGTAGGGAACCTATGAGTTCTTCAACTTTCATGGTATTAAGATCCCTACACTCTTAAATTACAGGACTCTTGACATGTCTAAACTATGCTGCTCCGTTTCAGTTTGCTCCCCCACAACCTGTCAATCCCTGCATCACAAAACATAGCAAACTAGTTTTGGTGGGATTTGATCTTTCTCCCCCTTTTTGTTAGCAATTGACAAACTATTCTCTCCCCCTTAATGATATGCCAATAAGTTAAGGTAAGAGGAGATAGTGTGTCGCAGTTATAACTATAAGCATATGCTAGAAGGAGAGTGTAGGGTGCATGAATCATAAGTACATGGAGCATGCTAAGAAAAACATGATTAACAGGAAGATATAACTATCTAAGCGTAGGTAATCATGCAATATTGGTCAAGGACATACATTTGCAATGAAGCACAAAGGGCTTATAGCCCAATCAACCAACCTCCCCTAGTGGTATATCAAGACCAATACTAGGCAAAGATTAGCATACATGAAGCATAAAACTCAAGATGTTTAGCTAATCTAAGCAGGATGACAATCCAGCAAGCAAATATATTAATTAAAAACAAGGCTAAATCATAAAAAATTGGACGATTGAGGCTGGAATCCTCTGATTTGCCCATTAATACATAAATGAGGCTGAAATCCTCAGATTTACCAATAAAAGCATAACTAGCTACCCTCTCTAACCATGTTAAGTTTAAAAAGCCAAAGGGTAGCAAAGTTCCACAACACCCTCATAGAATGTAGCATGAGGTGAGGGGTTGGGAACACCTTCACCTAGAAGGGATAGCGGTTGGGATCCCCTCTTAGATAATCTGGTAAAGGGGTCGTGATGGAGGCCGAGAGAGCAAGATCATTATGTTGGCTCACATCATCAGATTCGGACTCCTCCGTATCATCCCAAGTGGCAGCCATTGCCTTTTTACCTTTCGGTTTAGGCCCTTCCGGACATTCCGGGGCAATATGGCCACGACGACCGCAACCGTAACAACGGACGGATGAAGGTATGGATGATTTTCCTGTACGTTTATCACCTTTCTTGTCCTTCTTGTCACGGCTATTCCCTCTATCAAATTTGAGGAATCTCTTAAATTTTTTGTTCAATTGTTCTTCCTCATCATCCTCATCATCGCTATCATCCTCCGTCTCACTTTTGCTTTTCTTGTGTCTGTGAGAGGACTTGAAAGCGATGTTTTTCTTTCTAGAGGGGGCTTTAAAGCCTAGCTCAAAGGTTTGTAGGGAACCTATGAGTTCTTCAACTTTCATGGTATTAAGATCCCTACACTCTTCAATGGTGGTGACTTTAGAGGAGAACCGTTCCGGAAGAGATCTCAGAATTTTCCTACAAAGCCTATGTTCCGGAACCGGATCCCCTAAGCCCCACATATCATTTGTGATTTTGTTCAGTTTGGTATAAAATTCAGTAAACGTTTCATCCTCCTCCATAGTAATATTTTCAAAGAGAGTGGAGAGGCGCTGGAGTTTAGAATTTTTAACAACATTTGTTCCTTCATGGGTAACTTCCAGAATATCCCATGCTTGTTTACTGGTAGTGCAGTTTTGGATCCGACCAAATTCTTCTCTTGATACTGAACAAAATATGGCATTCAGGCCTTTGGCATTATTAATACGTTGAGCTTTTTCATGAGCAGTCCACAATGCCTTGTCTTTTGGCCTGAGAACATCCGGCTCACCCTCCTTAGAAATAGTAACCATTGGGGGTTCATATCCAAAGTCAACCATGTCCCTCACATCCGAATCAATGGATTCCAAGAAGATGCGCATTCGGGCTTTCCAGTATGGATAATTTGACCCATCAAAGAAAGGAGGCTTAGTGACGGATGAAGAGTCCTCTCTAGACATATTTTCAAGTTTCTCTTTAGGATCTATCTCTAGGCAATTAAGCCCTTAAAGAGGAACCCGGCTCTGATACCAATTGAAATTGCGGTTTCACCGCTTGTAGAGACACTTGGAGATATGGCTATGGACCTAGAGGGGGGGGGGGGATAGGACCTTTTTAAAATTCTTTTCGCCTACTTATGCAATTCAACAAGTTTAAGCTAGGTAAGCAAGGACACCTTGGCTTCCAAGCCTTGGTGGGTCCAATCACAAGACTAGCAAGAGTTAAGCAATAACCAAACCTAGTCTAAGCATGCATAGGTAAGAAAATGATTCAACTAATTAAGCTACTAACCTATGCACCTTGTGTAGACTTATGAGATTGGATCAATGAGCTCAAGTCTACACAAGTAGTGAAGGTACATCTTGTGCAAGGATGCCTAAAAAGTGCCTAGCATGCATTCATATCAATCATTCATAATTAAGCAATTAAACTAACAATGCAAAGATATCAATGTGCTCAATTAACAATCACAAACACAAGGATGTATAGTGGTTCGACTACGTGTCTACTCCACTCCCAGTTCAAGTACTCAACCCCTTTGAGCACACCGGCATTCACTATCGGAGGTTTTAAATGAGGTTCACCTCTCAACCTTTACACACGGAGGTTTTATCGGTTCACCTCTCAACCGTCACCGGAGTTTTGAACCAAGGGCTAACTCTCAACCCAATCGCACGTTCACTCCCGTGTCGGAGGCTCCCCCTTGGAGACTTAGTTTAGGCCCGGCTGACAGGCCAAGGAACGACTAACGTCCCTAGGTCGAGTTCGAAAACAAACTCTAAAGTGGACTCTCAAATAAGACAACTTACTTGTCGGATGAGCCCCTTGATTAGCGCCGGATTGGGTTGCTTGATCTCCGCTCTCCCGTGCTTCAATCAGCTTCCCTTTGCTCCCTCGATCGTGCCGCCGTTGCGTCGCCAATGCCTCAGCCACATTCGATCAAACACCTTGCATGCGATGCCTTGAAAAGCCCAAGGTGCTAGGAGAATGGGTGAATCTCATACATGGGATGTGTAGGTTGTTCCAACTAAGAGATTCACCTAGAGAGTCTTCTAGAGGTCTTGGACAAAGGATATACCTATGTGGAATAGTGTCACACCTCTAGATTTGAGAGAGGAATCAAGTCATCTCTTGATAGCATTTGAATGCCCATACTTGTGTTTGAAACACAAGGGATATGACTTGAAAACCTCCTCTTTGAGGCCCCAAATGATGTACAAGACAAGTGTGGAATGGGCTCTCAAAAACTTCTCTTCAAATGCCCAAGAATGGAGCTCCTTATGTAGAAAAAGAGAACCCCAACGGTCATAAAACGGGCATAAAACGGTCATAAAACGACCTGTCCCGATCGGTCACGACCGGTCGGACCCCTCTGCTGTAGGATGAAAACAGCCTAGGCCAAATACACTGGCCGACCGGTCATGACCGGTCGGCCACCCTCACTGGACTGCCTTAACATGCCAGGCCGACCGGTCAAGACCGGTCGGCCCCTCTTGCTGGAGGGCTGATCAATGCAGGACGCCAATAACTGGCCGACCGGTCATGACCGGTCGGCCCACCTTGCTGTTTCCCTTCTATTGTGAAGGCCGACCGGTCATGACCGGTCGACTGGTCTTTGTAATTCCAGCAGGAATGCTGGCCGACCGGTCTTGACCGGTCGGACCAGCCTTGGTCCCCTCTATGCTGAGCTGAGTTCTTCTTTCTCCAGCTGGTTCATATAGACCTAGGTAGAGTTGATCAAATGGGACACCTAGGGCCTATCTATGATGACTAAAGGGTTCTAAATATGGTCAAGGTCATCAAGGATACAAAGGGGATAGGTTTTGGTCGAGGTTAAGGCACCAAGGCATCTCATATACCTGAATCTTCTTCCTTGATGTGGCTGGACGTCTTGAGTCTTCGGTCTTCGTCTTCATTGGGCTCAACTGACACAAGACTCACAGCTGTAAGTGATTGACAAACAAGGTGCACTAGTATGCCAAGAAAAAGTGCACTAACAACAGGCAACTTTGTAGGTGTGTTGACTGAAAACCCTCAAAATCCCCTCATCCGAAGATGTAAAACTACGGCACTTAACTGTGTGAGACTCGTCTTGCTCGCTGACGTAAAATGGATCGGGTGCCTTACCAGCAGTAGAAGATGGAAATGGATGAAAATTCCATACCTTTTCCCTGTATTTCAGAAAAATCCAACAAAATACCAAAACATTGCAAAATATTTTCAAAAATCACAAAATATTTCCCTTGCTTTCAAACCAAATATTTTTAAAACCACAAAAAATATTTCCTTTGTTTTCAATAACCGATCTCTATCCTGACCACTCAGGTAAAGATTCAGACAAAATGTTTGCAAAAATCACAAAAATTGTCACTACCCCCAGCACTGCATTTCAGGAGTATCGAATTCCGCTCACTCATTTCGCAGTTTGGGATGACGGATCCGATCGCCCGCAAATTGGAATCTTGACCAAAATAAGCGACCAAGCATCGTCTCAATCGCATCCATTCACAGAAGAACATCTTAAAGTCTGATAACATTCTTCGTCCATTCCCATTAGCAAAGAAACAGCATCTTGGGATGATGGACCTGATCGACCACGGGTCGGGATCTTGACCAACCCGCTGACCAAACACCCGTATAAAAAAGAAAAACCCCAGGGAAGCACAACCCTGCAAGCAATAAGCTCAAAGTTCTCTGCATCTCCAGCAAAAGTAAAATCATCGAATGGAAAGAGAATGAGCCAAACCATGCATTCATCATCAAATATGCATCTCCATGCATCCCCATGCATCGCATCAATCATCATGTTTACCCGCTTTCAAAATAAAAGTCGGTTAGCCAAAGACCCCACAGGCACCCCTAGTGGAGGCACGTGCAAGCCAGATTTCCTTTTCAAAAATACAAAAAATGTTTCTATTTGCAAATAAAAACCCCACGGAGTATCGCTCCCCAGAGTGGGTACCTTTTCAAAATCTAAAAATATTTTTCCAGTGGGGCGTTTTGCCTCCAAAACACCAGGAGATCTTCCATATCTTTGGGTAGGAGCTGACGCAAAAAAAAAAAAAATCAAATAAGATCCGATGTCTCGCGGTTTCCCCGAAGACCATCGGATCAAATGCACTCAAAGTACGGTCGAACTGAACTCCAGTGCCAGTGCGGTCGTACCACATGCTAAGATACGAAAAGATGAAGGCCAAAAAGGCTCGGTCAAAGAAACCATTTGAATAGGTGGGAACGATGAATTGTAACCCAAGTATCAAAATCAGCAGATCGGGTGGAAATAATTCACCCGCACATACCTAGGCGTGGATGCTTGAAGTACCTTGACTGAGTCCAAGTCGGCATAGTAGAATCCCATAAGACTACATGATGCAGGGCATCTAACCACTTTGACAGTCAAGCGAAACAAGTACTCCTGGAGTGATCTGGGAAAACATCACACAATCAATCTCAGGGTCAGCAACCTCGTAAGACTACGACGCAGAGGTTTGCTGTACCTTTTCGATGTTAGTACCGATCGGGAATGGAAGGGTTGTGATTGGGTACCCAGGTTGCAGCAAACTGCAGGGACAATCGCAACGTTTTCTCCAAACTCCCCTGGTATGTGCGAGTTATCAATTTCCAAATAATCAATTGACTCAGATACAAAGGACAACAAAGATTCTAGACTACAATCGAGGAAAGAATGAATTACAAACCAATCATTAAAACCAGCAGATCGGGTGGAAAAAGTCCACCCGCACATACCTAGGCATGGATGCCTGAAGTACCTTAACTGATTCTAAGTCGGCGTAGTAGAATCCCGTAAGACTACGACGCAGGGCATCTAACCACTTTGACAGTCAAGCGAAACAAGTACTCCTGGAGTGATCCGGGAAAACATTGAACATACAATCAATCATAGGGTCATTAACCTCGTAAGACTACGACACAGAGGCTCTGCTGTACCTTTCCGATGTTAGTACCGATCGGGAATGGAAGGGTTGCGATTGGGTACCCAGGTTGCAGCAAACTGCAGGGACAATCGCAACGTTTTCTCCAAACTTCCGCGGTATGTGCAAGTGATCGATTTCCAGACGATCAACTGGCACAGATGCAAAGGCAAGCAAAGATTTCAGACCATGATCTATGAATGACTGGGTCAGAAGTGGGGTGTCCACTCGATTTGGCATGCGGTTGCAAGCAACCTCTGCCAAAGAGGGGCATCTGTAGACACCCCACCTTCGGCTACACTGTTGGTAGAGATAGTTGGATGAATGGAGGACCATACCCCCAAATCCCATGTCCAAACTTAGCCAAACTCACCCTTGTAAGCCCCAATCCATAGCCCAACTCACCCCTAAACATTAGCCTGAAAACCCCCCATAAGAAAAACCAGTCAAAAAATCCTAAAAAAGTCAAACTCACTGAGTCAACCCGCTGAGTCAACTCGCCGAATCAAACCGCCGAGTCAAAACACCGAGTCAATCCACCGAGTCAAATCACCGAGTCAAATCATCAAGTCAACTCACTGAGTTCCAAGCAGCAGCCCCGAGGCATGTCCGTACTGCCCGCGGGATCTCGAGAGCGTCCGTATGGGCTGCCCCGTGGGTGCCGCCCAAACATATTTACGGGAACTGCCACTGCCCGCTGCTATAAATACCCCCCGCCCCTTCTCATTTCAACAAGCCTTTAAGCCCAGGGAGATCCCGTCCGTCCGAATCCTTCTCCACCCGTTTAGCCCATTTTTCCACCATGGAGAGCCCGAGTGAGAAGAGCCTAGCCCTGGTCCAGCCCAGCCTGACCCTGGTCTAAGTCTCCCAAGCCATCCAAGTCTTGATCCAGCCACTCGAAGCCAACCTTGCAACACCTCCGTCCATCTAGCTACTCTTTTTCCAGCATCATCTCATTCGCATCTAACATAAGTGCAACATTTACTTTTCTTCCAACCCCCCTGCTTCACTATAAGCACTATGATTATTCAAACACACTGCATGCATCTTGCATAAAGCACTTGTCAGTTCGAGCGTATGCTCTGGGCTTGCCTGTTAGTGGAACCTGCCCATCACAAACTCTTACTGTTCAGACCTGCATTCATGTACATATCACTACAAGCACTTTGATCATTCAAACACACAGCATGCATTCTGCATAAAGCACCCGTCAGTTCGAGCGTATGCTCTGGGCTTGCCTGTTAGTGGAACCTGCCCATCAGAAACTCTTACTGTTCAGACCTGCATTCATGCATCATGTCATCTATGAGAATGTACGAGGATTAAAATAGACTTTCAAGTGTTAGTTCGATTCTGTGAAGTAGAGACCGTACTTCGGTACGGGCAGTGTGTGGGGTGCTTAACCTCTTCCCACCCTGTAATCGTGATCCCTTACCTCGAATCTCTGGCCGCAGATCAAAAGGAGTCATTTTAGAGAAATGAATCTTCGGATCCCCTTCTCTAACGTTTCTACGGGGTCTAGCCGACTGTAGATTCGAAGTAACTGGCTAGTGGCGACTCTGGTCTTATATAAACTCGTCTAAACACATCCAGCTTAACACGACAACCAAACAAAGCCCTCGAGAACGAGGCAAGCCAGTGGCACAAACAGTGATTCGCACGCACGCACCTCTTCTTCTTTTTCCGAAAGGAAAGGGAGAACGACGTCGTCGGGAGCGCGGAACGGCGAGGGTCCACAGTGGGGATGTGGGCAGAAAGATGGAGAAAGCTCCCAAGAGAGAGAGAGAGAGAGAGAGAGAGAGAGAGAGTCTTATTGACTATCTTAGCTTCTTAGAGATTTCTCACCACATTAAAAATAATTATAAAAAAAACCTCACTAACGGGTTAAATGGGTTTCGCAGATGAAACACTAACCCGACTCGCTATCTTAACGGGTCTTGATGGGCCAACCCGTTAGTTACCTGACATGATAAGGCCGGACCCGAACACTAAATTTTTTGTGCGGGTTTTGTGCAGGTTGGCGAGTCGTGTGGAATGTTGCTAGGCCTAATTAGATGCCTATAGACACCCCACCTTGAAGATAATAGACTATTGATTGCATTCGACCCCTGGTTAGACCTTTAAGTGTTCGACCTCATTTGTGTGGGGTCTCACCGTGATGTATTTGTTTATCCAAGCCGTCCTTTTTCTAAGATCATATTATGGCATGAGCCCAAAATTGAGGTAGATCTAACACTGTAGTGGACTTAAGTCTCTCAATGGGTCGGATTTAGATCGGATCTAGTTGGATCTGGCTCCAAGTTCGAAAATCTATAGCCGGATTCAGATCAGATTCGGATCTGACTCTGATCCAAAAGGTGATCTCCATATCTGATCCACTTATAAATAGCCAGATCCATTTTTGATAAAAAAATCCATATAGCCACCAGATTTGAGTCGGATCTAGGTCTGAATCCACCCCATCACAAATCTAAAAAATATATAATATAATATATTTAATTTACAAGTAAAATGATGCAAATCCTAGTGTTTACTGTGATATGGTCGACCTGAGATTGGCATATAACTCATTTTTAAGTGTGGCCTAAAGTAATTTGGAAAATTAGATGGCCGACGTGTCCTAAAATAATCTGGAAAATCCCAGTGTTTACTGTGATATGGTTGATCCAAAAATCCATATAGCCACCAGATTTGGGTCGGATTTAGGTCCGAATCCACCTCATCACAAATCTAAAAAATATATAATATAATATATTTAATTTATCAGCAAAATTATGCAAATCCCAGTGTTTACAATGTTTACCGTGATATATATGGTCGACCTGAGATTGGCATATAACTCATTTTTAGTACGTTGCCTAAAATAATCTGGAAAATTAGATGCCCGGCGTGGATATAACATATACATCAAGGTGGGTCACCCTCATTCATGCTAAAAAAGGGCGTACGCAGTACTCTCTGCTCACGTACACCTCTCTACTTAGGGATGCTTATTGTTCCAACATCTCAACCTCTCTCTCTCTCTCTCTCTCTCTCTCTCCCACTCTCCCATTCTTTGGCCAAGTAGGGTCCAGGTACGGATGATCCACTCTGTTCATTAACTCGGCCCGCCCATGAAGGGCCCAAAGAGACTTATATTGGGTAGCTTTTAGTGGCATATACACATCACAGTGGGCTTGGAACGGTTTCAATGGTGGACATACAATTTCACTGTTCCTTGTATATGGTCTACCTAAGATCTGGATCTTCTCTATATTCAGGTCCATGGCCTTAAATGATCTATCAGGATAGATGGACGGTATGGATGTAACATATACATCATAATGGGTCCTACGAGTGGGCCTTGGACCACTTTTGTCAAAAAAAGTTCGATTAAAGCCTTGAACCCTGCAATAGTGGGGATTCGATCGGATCTCACTACTAGCTCTGGATCTGACTTGAATATGATTCAGATTTATTTCTCTTAATCCGAATGCGGTCCATTTAATCAATTAGACCTATTTTAAGATCCAACTCCACATTATATGGGTTCAGAGCAAATCGGATGTCGGATATGTGGACTACACCAAATAGTGAGCTTGGGTTGCATTAAATGCACATTAAATGCCCAGAGCATTAAATGCAAGAGCCATCTTTGGTGTGGTCCACTACAACGTTGGATCTACCTTATTTTTGAGCTTATGCATTAACATGATATTAAAAGAAAGGGATCGGCAGCTTGGATAAGCAAATACATCATGGTGGGACTCCACACAGATATGGTCGGACACTTAAAGGTCCGACCCCTGCAATCCGCGTCCGTTCGGATAGCATCAGACCCATCTACGAGGTTCGCCGCCACACGATTTACAACCATAGCGAAAATCAGGCCAATCATATCATCACGTGCACTACAGCATATGCAATGAATGCGGATTAGGTGAGGCCCGGCCTCACCCAAGACGACCCTTACCATGGGGTTACCATGGGGCCATCTTGATATATGTATTATCTATCCATGCCGTCCATCCGTTTTTTCAGATCATTTCACGACATTATCAGAAAAATGAAACAGATCCAATCATCAAGTGGAACATGCCATAAGAAACAGTGTTGATTGACCATTAATGAGCCATGAAAGTTTTCAATCAAGCTGATATTTGTTTTTTCCCTTCATCCAGGCTTATGTGACCTTATCAATAGATTGGATAGTAAATAAGCACTACAGAAACATTAGGTGCGCCCTAAGAAGTTTTTAATGGTAGGACAGTCAATCACCACTGTTTCTTGTAGTATGGTCCACCCGATAATGAGATCTGCTTCATTTTTTGGATATTGTCTAAAATGATCTGCAAAAATGGCTGGACAGTATGGATACATATTTACATGCATCAAAGTGGAACCCACCGTCCCCTAATCCGCTTTCATATACAACAATGCAAAAACCAAAAATCAAGTGGTGGGACCCACTCTATACTTTTCAGGCATCCAATCCGTCAAAAAGGTGAGCTCCACCCTGATGATGGGACGCATGGGCTTTTGGGCTTTTTTGTTCATCATTATCTACAACGTGGCCCACCTGATAGTTGGATTGGCACGATCTTTAGGGTTTAAGACTATCATGTTGGGGCTCACCTCTTGGACGGTTTAGATGTCATACATGGCCCCACTACAAGCTTGTGCTGCCGTTTCTCACCATGACCTCGGGAGGGTTCCCTGCCTATGGCAAGAGGACACCAAGGCCAGGCCACCATCCCACTTTCCACAAAAGAAAAAGCCTAAAAAAGCAAATGCTCTTGTTCTGCCTTTACTTTTCAAACGGTTTCTGTACAAATTTCAACGGTGGAAAATGTGTGACCAAAAGCCCAACCCAAACCTTTTTAATTAGGCCCAGCCCAAAAGCCCAACCCAAACCTTTTTAAAATCGGGCCTACAGGCAGCCCAAAGCCCATTGACAGCCCCATTTACTTTTATCGAGAGTTTCACCTCTCATTTCTTTACTCACTTTCAATGCAGGATTAAAACATAAACTTTTCCAATTGAGTCAGCCGAGTCAAGCTGAATCGAGCTCCTATCGAGCCGAACTTCAAGTTGAGCCGAATCGAGCTTGGGTTAGCTCGAGCTTGATCGGCTTGAAAATCATTTCAAGCTTGGAAAAATGGCTCGGTCTGGTTCGAACTCAGCCTTCGAATCGAGCTGAATTGAGCTGGTTCGAGCCAAGTCGAGCGAGCTAACCGACCTAGCTTGGCTTGTATACAGCTCTAGAAATGAATCTCAGGTGGACCACACTACTGGAAAAAGTACTGGTGATTGAAGGCCCACAGTTAAAAACTTCTTGGAGGCTGTAAAAGCTTTGGATCAAGCTGATATTTGCTTTGCCCCTTCATTAGGTCTCTGTGACCTTCTAATGAGGTTGGATGACAAATAAACAATATGGTGGCCACACTTGATTTTCCTAAATCTATGTGGGAGAATATATTACCAAAGCATTTTTGCTACTCCTAGGATTCAAACACTTGTCCTTCGGCTCTAATACTATGTCAATCAACCACTTGCTGTAAAAGTTTGAACAGTTAGAGGATGGTGTATCAATGCATATCAAGAGACTTTAACAAGGCAAGCCACACCCTGGGAAGCTTAGTGGTTTTGGGAGCTGTTTTACCATGTTTCCATTGACGTGGCTCACATGGGTTCTTTTAATCGGGTTTATCTTCTCTATGTACAGACCTCATCATCTATTTGATGGGGTGGATTTTGCATATAAACACCCCATAGAGTTTGGGTGTTTTATGCACCATGTAAAACGATTGTTTTAAGCGATTGACTCTAATAAAGAACCCTGCCCACCTAGCATTTCAAGCAGATAGCTAACATTAATGGAATCTATCTTTCTTGGGATCAGATTCTATCCCTCTCAGTTCAGCTCTCGTTAACCTAACGCATCTATCACCTCCTCAATAAGAAAATGTTAGAAATAAGTTGACAGGTTAGAAAGCTTGGGCTGATTTTTTTCACAACTATACATATGTTTCATGGCCTGGTTGACTAATGGAACAACTTGATTCTTGGGATGGGAATCTACATAACGACACCTTTCTGATCGATGGCTTGGATATTGCACATTGGCCAAGCTGGCATATTTTGTAGTGTGTGTATTAACTGACTTATACATGTTTGTGAGCTTAGCAAATCTGTACATGTTCATATAATGTATGTATATGTATGTATGCATTCACTAATTAAGTTGTGCTGGACAAACTTCTAGCTTGTATTTCATTCTTAAACAGAAAATTTGCTGATCGGATTGGGTTAGTCAATAAAGAGACGGGTCAAGAAAAGAAAATCATTTAAAAGCAATGCTTTTAGTTGTTCCTCTACTTCCAAGTAGCATCGGTTCAAATTACGACAGCAGAAATTCCATGCCCATACATGGGAAAGTGCTTAAAGTGAGCCAACCACTTCAATAGCACATGCACATGCAGAACATGCTTTGGAGGGTAAGAAATCAATCGGATCCGTCCATCTAGTTTATTCTACTTTGGATGGATAGTGTTTCTCTAACTATAAAAATGTGATATTTTCTTATCTATATGAAATATGGATTTTAAAACAAATTTTTGATATGAAATTGAGTGGATTTTGCATATAAACATGGTAGACCCCATGGAGATTGGGTGTTTTATGCACCATGTAAAGCAATTGTTTTAAAAGATTGAGTCGAATAAAGAAACCCTGACCACCTAGCATTTCAGACAATAGCTAACATTGGGATCCATCTTTCCTGGGATCGTATTTTCTATCCCTCCCAGTTGATCTCTCATTAACCTAACGCATCTATTACCTCCCCAATTGAAAAATGTAAGAAATAAGTTGACAAGTTAGAAAGCTTGGACTGATTTTTTCACCACTATACATATGTTACGTGGCCTGTTTGACTATTGGAACAACATGATTCTTGAGATGGGAATCTACATAGTGACACCTTTCCCATCGATGGCTTCGATATTGCACATCAGCCATGCTGGCATATTTTGTAGTGTGTATTAACTGACTTCTGTGTGAGCTTAGCAAATCTATACATGTGCATATAATGTATGTATATGTACATATGCATTCACTAATTAAGTTGGGCTGGACAAACTTCTAGCTTGTATTTCATTTTTAAAAGGAAAATTCGCCAATCAGATTGGGTTAGTCAGTAAAGAGATGGGTTAAGAAAAGAAAATCATTTAAAAGCAATGCTTTTAGTTGTTCTTCTACTTTTAAGCAGCATCGGTTCAGATTCTGACAGCAGAAATTCCATACCCATATATGGGAAAGTGCTTAAAGTGAGCCAACCACTCCAATAGCACATGCACGTGCAGAACATGCTTAGGAGGGTAACAAATCAATTGGATTCGTCCATCTAGTTTATTTTACTTTGGATGGATAGTATTTCTCTAACTATAAAAATGTGATATTTTCCTATCTATATGAAATATGGCTTCTAATGAGGTTGGATGACAAATAAACAATATGGTGGCCACACTTGATTTTCCTAAATCTATGTGGGAGAATACATTACCGAAGCATTTTTGCTACTCCTAGGATTCAAACACTTGTCCTTCGGCTCTAATACTATGTCAATCAACCACTTGCTGTAAAAGTTTGAACAGTTAGAGGACGGTGTATCAATGCATATCAAGAGACTTTAACAAGGCAAGCCACACCCTGGGAACTTAGTGGTTTTGGGAGCTGTTTTACCATGTTTCCATTGACGTGGCTCACATGGGTTCTTTTAATCGGGCTTATCTTCTCTATGTACGGACCTCATCATCTGTTTGATGGGGTGGATTTTGCATATAAACACCCCAATAGAGTTTGGGTGTTTTATGGACCATGTAAAACGATTGTTTTAAGCAATTGACTCTAATAAAGAACCCTGCCCACCTAGCATTTCAAGCAGATAGCTAACATTAATGGAATCTTTCTTTCTTGGGATCGGATTCTATCCCTCTTAGTTCAGCTCTCGTTAACCTAACGCATCTATCACCTCCTCAATAAGAAAATGTTAGAAATAAGTTGACAGGTTAGAAAGCTTGGGCTGATTTTTTCACAACTATACATATGTTTCATGGCCTGGTTGACTAATGGAACAACTTGATTCTTGGGATGGGAATCTACATAACGACACCTTTCTGATTGATGGCTTGGATATTGCACATTGGCCAAGCTGGCATATTTTGTAGTGTGTGTATTAACTGACTTATACATGTTTGTGAGCTTAGCAAATCTGTACATGTTCAAATTCTGACAGCAGAAATTCCATACCCATAAGTAACAGTTGTAGGGGAGTTGTGGGCCCACCTGCTGTCCGGATGGTATCAGATCCATCTAAGAGGTGTGCAAAGATTAGGCCAATCATATCATCAGGTGCACTACAGCATAGACAACAATGTAGGACCCGACCATGATATATGTGTTTTATCCATGCTGTCCATCCATTTTCCATATCATTTTAGGGTATGATCCAAAAAATGAGACATATTCGAATCTCAGGTGAACCACACCACAGGAAAGAGTGGTGATTGAATGTCCACCATTAAAAACTTCTTGGGGGCTTCAAAGTTTTGGCTCGAGCAGATATTTGTGTTTTCCCTTCATCTAGGTTTCAATGACCCAATCAACAAGTTGGATGGTAAATAAACATTATAATGGGTCTACGAAGTTTTTAACGGTGGGTATTCAATCACTACTATTTCCTATGGTGTGGCCCACCTGAAATTGATATTTACTTCAGTTTTGAGCTCATGCCCTAGAATGATCTAACAAAATGATGGACAGCATGGATAAAAACCTATACATCAAGGTGGGGTTTATAGAGCATGACCAACATCGACCAGTACCAACCTTGGTCCTGGAGGGGTCACTACCCAATCCGACTCCACACCTGGGTTGCGAATCCGGATCCTCTGTTGGCTCAAGCATTGGTCGTCGTCACATGTGCTTGCAACCTAGTCACATCCACTGTGTAACCTGGTCACATGTCAATGCAACCTGATCACACTGACATCATGCAGTGTGACGTGGACCAATCAAAAGGCTCAAAGCAGAGATTTCCTGCTGACTGTGGGTTGCATACTGACAGTGCCAGCAGCTACCTCTACTAAACTGTGCTCCTTGGGCCCTACCACGATGTATGTGTTTTATCAATGCCA
This sequence comes from Liriodendron chinense, assembly GCA_003013855.2. NCBI lineage: Eukaryota > Viridiplantae > Streptophyta > Magnoliopsida > Magnoliales > Magnoliaceae > Liriodendron > Liriodendron chinense. Next base: position 4,273,634 of record ML058552.1, read on the forward strand.
TTCATTCATTTTTCCATATCACTTCAGGGCACGAGACAAAAATGGGGTGGTTCCAAATCTCAGGTGGACCATATAATGGGAAATAATGGTGATTGAATGTTCACTACTTGAGGGGCAACAAAAGTTTTGAATTAATATAATATGTGTTTTCCCTTTATCTAAGTCACGTGTGACCTAATTAATAGATTGAATGGCAAATAAACATTACAGTGAGCCTTAGGAAATTTTTATGGTGGGTGTTCAATCACCAGTATTTTCCTCTAGTGGCCCACATGAGACAAAGATCTGCCTCATTTTTGGGATCATGCCCTGAAATAATAATCCAAAATTGCTAGATGGTGTGGATAAAACACATACATTATGGGTAGGCCCACAGAACACCGTCCCTACTCGCAGCGACCGCGTCCAACAGTCTACAGCTGCTCCATAAACCCAAAATCAAGTGGTGGGACCCACTATATTTTCCTGGCGTACAATCCATCAGAAAGGTGAATTCCACTCTGATGATGGGATGCATGCTGTCATCAAGTGAATCTAGTGGTTTTTGGGCTTTTTTTTCATCATCGTTATCTACAATGCGGCCCACCTGACCGTCCAATTGGCACGATTTTTGGGGTTTTAGACCATCATATTGGGGCTCACCTCTTGGACGGGTTGGATGTCATACAAAAATCAAATGGGCCCACTACAAACCGGTGTTGCCGTTTCACACGAGGACCACTGGAGAGTTCTCTATCAATGGCAAGAGGAGCCCAAGGCAAGGCCACGGTCCAACTTTCCAGAAAAGAAAAGCCCCAAAAAGCAATGCTCTTATTCTGTCTTTATTTTTAAATGGTCTCTTTTCAAACTTCAACGGTGGAAAATGTGCTGCCACATGTGGGAAAGGGAGTAAAAAATTTCAATACCGCATGCAAAGCATGTCCACTGCCACCTAGAGAATCCACTGTGACCTGAATGAAGGGAAAATACAATTATCAGCTTCATCAGAGCCTTTTGTGTCCCAAGAAGTTTTCAACGGTAGGCATCCAAGTCTCACTGTTTTTATAGCATGGCCCACTCGAGCCATGGATCTGCCTAGTTTTTGCCCTCATGCCCTGAAAGTTATGGAAAAATGGATGGACGGTGTGGATCTAATAAATACAACATGTGGGCCCATGGAAGTTTCATAGGTAAACCTGCCGGCTTTCTTTTCTCACTGGCAAGCAACGAAATTTCTTCCCGTATGAAATTTATGTGGGCCCTATGATGATGCATTTGTTAGATCCACACCATCTATCCATTTTTTTTAAAACAATTCTAGGATATGAGCATAAAAAAAACAAGTCATATCCAAAGTTCAAAAGGACCACACAATAGGAAACAATAGGAATTGATGCTCCCGTTGAAAAGTTCTTAGGGCCACAGATCAAACTGATATTTGTGTTTTACCTTCATCTAGGTATGGGTGACTTTATAAACAGGTTAGATGGCAAATAAGCCTCACGGTTCGCCCAAGCAAGGTTTTTATGGCAGTTTGTTCAATTCCCACTGTGGTGTGGTCCACTTGAGTTTTGGATGTAACTCATTTTCAGGCTCATGTTCTAAAGCTGTGTTTTGTAGCACATAATCTATAATTGGGAAAGAAATTCTGCTTACTTGTGAAATGGAATAATAGGTGGACCAATGAGAAGCGCCAATACTGAAATTTCCCATGCTTTAACATAGACTATCCACACTCAAGTGAAGTAGATCTAAATGTCAAGTGGAGTACACTATAGAAAAAAGTAGTGATTGGATGCCCACCATTAGAAACTTCCTAGGACTCACTGTAATGATTATTTGCCATTCAACCTGTTGATAAGTTCACATAGCTTCATGACTAACAGCAGGTCTCAGGTTCAAAATGCTAAGGAGACACACTAACCCCACCGCATGGGTGGGACATCGTGTGACTAACCGTGTGGGTGTGTTGTATGACTAACAAAAAAAAAAAGTTCACACATATCTAGACATGATAAGAGATTTGAGGTTCAAGATCGAAATGTACTTAAAGTAATGGTTTAAAGCTCAAAAGATGATTAATCTGAAAAAATGGACGTTTAAAGATTTATATTGAAGAATTGAAGACCAAAGGAACCAAAGAAACCAAGTAAAAAAAGGTGGTAAACAAATCTGAAAAATCAAGAACTCAAAAAAAGAATTTTTAGTCCCACCGAAGTCAGGTTTGGTGTGTCCAGAACCGGTAAAAAGTGTCCAGCAACTAATAGAAGAATTTAAAGTTAATTTGGCTCGACCAAATCACAATTCTATGTGACCGAAGCGACATTCGGTGCGATCGAATTGAGAACAAAGTGGATAGCGAGTTTAGAGAATTTAGAGAAATTCGATTCGTTTCAGTCAGACCGATGATTCATGTAAATTGCAAAATTGTGGAAATTCTAAAGTCGGTGGGAAGTTGATGCGAAATTTTCGTTTTTAAAGAGTTATTTTAAGTCATTTTAAACAAGAATTAGGGCTTAAGAGAAAGAACAAGAGACGACAAAGTTTCCACCAAGCTGTTTTTCCTTTTCAAATATTTAGTTCTAGTTTATGTTTCATGTTTTCTTTTGTTTTTCTTTTGAGAAATTAGCCATGACAGGCTAATCTCTTAGCAAAGGTCAAGGGGTAAAGCTTATAGTTAATTACAATGTTTTAGTTTATGGATTCATAGTTTTAAGATTTCATGATGACATTTTAATTGAATATATTTAAATTTACTTTGTAAGTCTTTGGGTTATTTATTTCTAGATCCGTTGTGAACTCTAATTACATTGGATGCTTGATTTAGCAATTGCTTAGCTTTATCAGAGAATGAATCAATCTGTGAAATTCCTTGATCTATGTAGACTCTAATTACTTAGATGCTTGAATTCCCTGCGATTAATGTCCAAGTGCATCATGATGGAATTCTTCAACTGAATTCATACCTTATTGGATATTTATGATTTATTTAACAGAATTATCTTCCGATTGGATATAATAGAGTTTTGATTCCAATTGAATTATAGAAGTTGAATCGATGAACTAGACATTGTCATTGCTATAAGTGGATCATTGGATCCTTAGTACTTTGGTATTATTATTTTAAATCCCTTTTAAATCGTTGGAGCCCTTTTAAACTTATAGTTCAAGTTTAGTTCTTATTGTTTTCTCACCCACACTTCCCTGTGGATAGATTTCGATCTCATCGAGTAAAACTACATCGCAGCCCTACACTTAGGGTTGTCATTTTTTGGTTCGATCATCAATTACCACTTTTCCTGTATCAGAATCCACCTCAGTTTTGTATCTACATAATTTTTTTTTTGTCTCGATGATATAAAATGATTTGGAAAAATAGATGGACAATGTGCATATATTACACATACATCAAGGTGAGTCCCACGGCCAGGACATCACTGTGTTGGGTGAGGCTGGGGCTACACCTGATCCGCTCCCCTTCATCAAACCTTTATTAGGTGTAAGTCAATAGAACAGAGAAAAAATCAGCTTGAGAAAAATTCAGGAAAACCTCACCCTATGAACTTAGTGGTTTTGAGTGTTGTTTTACTGTATTTACATTGGTGTGGTTCACATGAGTTTTTAACAGGGCTTGTCTTCTTTTATGTATAGGAGTTTCTATGCACTGCATAAAATAAGTGTTTTATACTATTAAAGCATCATATAAAAGTCATTATTGGTACTTGGCTGGATTGGGCCGCCTATAATCTAGCAAAACAGCTTCTAAAGATGGTTCTAAGTTAGAAATGGGCAGCAAGTTGAACACAGGTACACCCCAGGATCCATCAAATGTGTTCGGCTTTATGTCCCAAAATTAGGCTAATCCAAAACTCAGCTGGACCACACTAGAGGGAACGATTCAAGAGGAACCCTCATCATTGATTTGTGTGGGGTTTACTCTGTTGTGTGTATACCTTCCAATCTATTCATCTGCTAAGCCCACAAGTACTGCGGTAACTAGTGGTGCTACTTGGGCCCTCATGATGCGTGCATGACATGCAATTTGCTCATTAAATATGTCTCCACTTATTTGGCTTTATGCACCAAAATCATGCCAATCTAAAATACAGTTGGACCACACTAAAGGGATCAATTGGAGAAGGACTCTCATCATTGATTTGTGTGGGGTCTATTATTTTGTGTGTATGCCTTCCAATCTATTCAACTTCTAAGCCCACCAATATTGCCCGAACTAGTGGTGGTGCTTGGGCTATTGTGGGCCCTCTTATGCATGCAGGGCATGCAATCCGTCCATCAAATATGTCCCCACTTGTTTGGCTTTATGCACCAAAATCATGCCAATCTAAAACGAAGTTGGACCACACTAAAGGGAACAATTGGAGAGGGACACTTATCATTGATTTGTGTGGGGTCTATTATTTTGTGTGTATGCCTTCCAATCTATTTAACTTCTAAGCCCACCAATATTGCCAAAACTAGTAGTGGTGTCGCCTAGCATAGACGGGTGAGGGATCGATCACCGTCTCTCCACTTGGATAACTACTCCGAATCCACGGAGCTATCGGGAATCCTTAACCGATCTTCTTTGATTTCTCGAAGGATTGCTTGAATCCACAAGCAAGAGATGAAAATTCAAGAGAACTTTGATAAAAGATGATTAATTGTCTTTCTACTATGAAAATGAAAGAGTATTTAAAGGTCTAACTACGAAATAGAAACCCTAATTGTGAAATATTAAGTATCCTAAATGAACTAGGAAAGAAATAAACTCAAATTGGAAAGTTTTCGCAAAACTGCTGCAACTGGTTCGCGCATGGTCGGGTGCCCGGTCAGGACTGGTTGGGCGCCCGATGGAGCAAAAACTCGTCCAGAGGGTTTGGACAATAATTAGACCAATTTTGGGTGCCCGGTCAAAGTTGGTCGGGCGCCCGATATTCAAGAGTTCAGTCCAGTAACTCTCTTGACGATCGGGCTCATGGTCGGGCACCCGGTGATGTGCGGTCGAGCGTCCGACTGGGTGGAATTTTCTGAAGTTTGGTCATCGACTTGTCGCTTCACTTGGACCCCTTCTGATGGTCCAGATTCTTTATGTAGGCTTCAGTGACCACCTCTACATCAATCCCCTCCACTTGAAAAGAACTCGACCTTGAGTTCTCGTTCGGCTCTGGTTCATGGTATTCGAACAAGTCCGCTATATTGAACGTTCGTGAGATTTCATATTCTTCCGGGAGGTCCACCACATAGGCATTATCACCTAACTTTTTGAGAATCGGAACCGGCCCAATCTTCTTCTGTTTGAGCTTGTTGTAAGTGCTGGTGGGGAAACGTTCTTTGCGCAAATGGACTATAACTTGGTCTCCGACCTCAAACACCTTGGCGCGTCGATGTTTGTTAGCGTTCCTAGCGTAACTATCATTGGACTCGATGAGCTTATCCTGAACTTTCGTATGTAACTCGATTATTCGTTCGGCCATGTGTTTCACAACCATGCTCTTGCCCGGAATCTTCGGCAACGGGACTAGGTCGTGGGTGTGTCGGGGAGTCCATCCGTAAACGATCTGAAATGGTGACTTTCCTGTGGATCGGTTCACCATATTATTGAAGGCAAACTCGGCTTGTGACAGCGCTAAGTCTCATTGCTTGGGCTTATATTTGGAAATGCATCACGATTCACTACTTTAGTCTGACCATCTGTTTGTGGGTGATACGCGCTACTGAACTGAAGGTGCGTATCAAACCGATTCTACAAAGTTCGCCAAAAGTGGCTCACGAACTTCGTGTCCCTGTTGGAGGTGATGGTCTTAGGAATGCCATGTAATCGCACGACCTCTCGGAAGAAGAGATTAGCTATGCCCGTCGCATCGTACGTCTTTTTACAAGGGATGAAATGAGCCATCTTAGAAAACCTGTTTACCACCACGAACACGAAGTCCATATCGCGTTGTGTCCGTGGGAGACCTAGGACAAAGTTCATGGAGATATCCTCCCATGGGCCTTCCGGTACGGGCAATGGAGTATAGAGGCCAATGTTTTGTGCATGACCCTTAGAGGATTGACAAATGTGGCATCGCTGAACCATCCGACCAACGTCACAGCCTAGATGAGGTCAATAATACCGCTCCTCGACTAGAGCCTTCTTCTTCTCGACCAAAGTAGCCTCCAAGGCCTCCTCCATGTAAGTTGAGGATGATCTTCTCTCGGAGGGATCATTGCGGAATGCATAGTCGATTCCCAAAGAAGAGAAAATTGTCTTGTATGAGGAAATCACTTGGTCTACCTTCGTTGATACTCTGCCATATGCCCTTGAAATCCTCGTCTTCAGCGTAAAGCTCCTTGAGGTAGTCGAATCCGACAACTTCCGTGTTCATAACGATGAGAAGGTCGGCACGGCGGCTTAAGGCGTCAACAACCTTGTTTTGTTGACCGGACTTATGTTTCAAAATAAATGTGAATTCCTGTAAAAACGAAATCCACCTAGCATGTGCACGGGTAACATTAGTCTGGCTATTAATAAACTTTAAAGCTTGATGGTCAGTAAAAAGAATAAACTCTCTCTGAATGAGGTAGTGTCGCCAATGCCGGAGAGCCTGTATCACCGCGTACAGCTCTATTTCATACGTGGACCACTTCTTGCGGGCCTCACTAAGCTTCTTACTGTAGAAGGCTATGGGTCTGCCTTCTTGAGATAAAACTGCTCCAATACCCACATAGGACGCATCGCAGTCCACTTCGAAGACCTTGTTGAAGCTAGGTAAAACAAGAACCGGTGTGGATGATAATTTGTGCTTGATTTCTGCAAAGCTGCGATCAACTTTTTCCGTCCACTGAAACAGTCCTTTCTTCATACGGTATGTGATCGGTGCTACGATTGTACTAAAATTCTTGACAAAGCAGCAATAAAACGTGGCCAACCCATGAAAACTGCGAACCTCATGGATGTTGGTGGGGTTGGCCACTCACGGATGGCCTTCACTTTGTCTTCATCGACCCGGATGTCGGTGGATGATACTACGAACCCCAAGAATAACAGATGGTCCGTCATAAAGCTGCACTTCTTCAAATTCAGATATAACTTGTTTTCTTATAGCGCTTGAAGGACTTGCCTGAGGTGTTCAACATGCTCTGCCTCTCCCTGACTATATATCAGTATGTCGTCAAAGTACACCACGATGAATTTTCCTATGAATGGTTTTAGGACTTGATTCATGAGGCGCATGAAAGTACTTGGGACGTTCGACTGCCCAAATGGCATCACCAACCACTCGTACAACCCATCCTTGGTTTTAAAAGCTATTTTCCATTCATCACCAGGGCGAATACGGATTTGATGATACCCACTACGTAAGTCCAGCTTTGAGAATACCATAGATCCCTCAAGTATATCTAGCATGTCATCGAGTCAGGGAATAAGGAATCGGTACTTGATGGTGATCTTGTTCATAGCCCTGCTATCAATACACATACGCCACCTTCCATCGTTCTTTGGCGTTGATAAAGTTGGGACTGCACAAGGACCCATACTTTCCCTGAGTAGACCCTTGTTCAACAACTCCTCCACCTGACCTTAGAGGGTCTCACATTCTTTTAGGCTCATTCGGTAATGCGGTCGGTTGGGTAAACTAGCACCCGGGATAAAATTGATGTGGTGTTAAATATCCCACATCGGAGGTAGCCCATAAGGAAGGTCTTCGGGCCAAATCTCTAAAAATTCATTCAACAATGGTTGTAGGGCTGGTGGAATATTTGATCCTTTTTGAATTTCACCTTTAACTACTACGGCAAAGATTTCACCCGTCTCCTTAGTTTCATTTACGAATTCTCATAGGGCGAGGAGGGAACTCCCCTCCACTTTAGAAGCTTCGGGTTGGCCCTCCGACGCTCTAGGAGCTAGGATCCTTTTTCTTCCATCTTTAATGAATGTGTAAGTGTTATCACACCCACGATAGATTGCATCTCGGTCCGATTGCCACGGACGACCAAGAAGCATGTGGCATGCCTCCATGTCTACGACATCGTATAAGATTTCATCTTTATAACTTCTACCAATTGAAAAGGAGATGAGGCATTGTTCAATTACCTTAGTGTCTCAGACCTTCTTGATCCACCCAATGGAATACGGAGCTGGATGCTTCGTAGTTGGAAGACGGAGCTTGTCCACCATAACCTTGGACACTATGTTCTCGCTACTATCACCGTCGTTGATGACGTCACACACCTTCCCATTCATATGCAATAGGTGCGAAATATGTTGTGGCGCTGGGGGTGTACTTCTTGTCGTGGCGTATAACATAATCGCCTCACAACCAATGACTCACCTCGGTCCTCTGATAACCATTCCATGTATCCTTCCTCTTCGTCAGTGACTAGGTCGACTTCTTCACCGACGCCCCCTTCTTCTACATAGTCCTCTTCCTAACCACCTTCATTAGTGGCCAAGTTGGCGGTGGGGCGCTGGGGGCACACGTTGGACAAGTGACCCGGTTGGCCACAACGGAAGCAATTGCCAGGCCTCGGTCGAGCATAAGGATTCGGGGCTCGACTCGGGCCCATTGTCGTAGGGGCGGTTCTCTGTGGTCTACTTAGATCACTTCTCGCATTGCGGCTCGCGGTTGGGGGCGGTTGTGCACGTCCACCCACCGGTCCTTTTCCTTCGGCCAGGGTTGTATCCTGTGCTGAACCCGTCGAAGGTGCACAGGTCGTGGGATATGTACGGGCAGGAATTCGGGCGAGTTTTGTTTCAACCTAGACAGCCATTTAGGACGCATCCCCAACGGTCCAGATTGGGAGAAGATGGATTCGATCCTGGATCGCGGGTCATAGGCCACTTATGAACCTAGCGGTCCTCTGAGACTCTATTTCAGACAACTCGTTTCGAACTGTTAACCGGTTGAACTCAGCCTGATATTCGGCGATGGTCCTAGACCCTTGTTTGCAATTCTGATATTGCTGGAACAAGATTTGGTCATAGTTGCTAGGTAAAAACTGAGATTTCGTTAACCGCTTCATCCTTAGCCAAGTTTGGATTGGTAACTTGTTCTGTAGGATGCGGGATTGTTTCCACCATTCAGAAGCTTCGGATTTTAGCTTGTAGGCTACGAGCTTCAATTGCTTATCTTCTGGGACACCAAAATAATCGAAGAACCTTTCGACTTCCGCAAGCCAATCAATAAAAGCTTCGATGCTTAATGAACCATTGAAGGAGGAAAGCTCACCTTTGCCCGGGAAGCCTCTGCCATTGTGATCTGAGTGAGCATTCCCCTGTGCGGCTTGTTGAACAATGATGTTCTCGACGTCTTCGTCGCTTCGTTCCTCGTCATCATGTCCGGCTCTTCGAAGCGCTAGTTGCGGTGCTTGGCGGAACACATGATTGTCCCGAACTGCAATCGCTGGTTGTGGCGCATTGCCCTGGGATTGTGGCTGGGGTAGAGCCTGCAAAACCCTATCTAATGCAGCAATCATCCTCTCCATTTGCGCCCTATTCGCTTCCTGAAGATTGTCGATCTTCTCTGCCAATAACTGAAACCCTTGATCAACGTCAGAGGGTTGATTGTCCCGGCTACCGCTAGAAGCCATCCTCCCGAGGTTATTCCTCGCTTTGATACCAACTTGGCGCAGTGTAGACGGGTGAGGGATTGATCACCGTCTCTCCACTCGGATAACTACACCGAATCTACGAAGCTATTGGGAATCCTCAACCGATCTTCTTCGATTTCTCGAAGGATTGCTTGAATCCACAAGCAAGAGATGAAAACTCAAGAGAACTTTGATAAAAGATGATTAATTGTCCTTCTACTATGAAAATAAAAGAGTATTTAAATGTCTAACTACGAAATAGAAACCCTAATTGCAAAATATTAAGTATCCTAAACGAACTAGGAAAGTAATAAACTTAAATTGGAAAGTTCCTGCAAAATTACGTAACTGGTTCGCGCATGGTTGGGTGCCCGGTCAGGACTGGTCGGGCGCCTAATGGAGCAAAAACTCGTCCAGAGGGTTTGGACAATAATCAGACCAATTTCGCGTGCCTGGTCAAAGTTGGTTGGTCGCCCGATGACATGGTCGGGTGCTCGATGACCTGATGGTCGGGCGCCCGATATTCAAGAATTCAGTCTAGTAACTCTCTGGACGATCGGGCTCATGGTTAGGCGCCCGGCTGGGTGGAATTTTCTGAAGTTTGGCCATCGACTTGTTGCTTCACTTGGACCCCTTCCAATGGTCCAGATTCTTCATGTAGGCTTCGGTGACCCCCTCTACATCATGGTGCTTGAGCTATTGTGGGGCCCTCTAATGCATGCATGACATGCAATCCATCCATTAAATATGTCCCTACTAGTTTGGCTTATGCACCAAAATCAAGCCAATCCAAAATTCAGTTGGACCACACCAGAGGGAACAATTTAAGAAGGACGCTCATCATTGATTTGTGTAGGGTCTATCATGTTGTGTGTATGCCTTCCATTCTATTCAACTACTAAGCCCACTAGTATTGCCATAACTAGTGGTGGTACTTGGGCTATTATGGTTTCTCATGATGATTGCATGACATGCATCCGTCCATTAAATGTGTCCCCACTTGTTTAGCCTTATGCACCAAAATGATCAGGCTAATCCAAAACTTAGTTGGACTGCACTAGAGGGAACAGTTCGAGAGGGGCACTCATCATTGATTTGTGTGGGGTCTGCCCCATTGTGTGTATAACTTCCAATCTATTCTTATACTAAACCCACAATACCGCTATAACTAGTGACCCTTATGATGCATGCATGACATGTAATCTGTCCATCAAATGTGCCCCCACTTGTTTGGCTTTATGCTCCAAAATTAGGCCAATCCAAAACTCAGTTGGACCACGTTAGAGGGAACAATTGAAGAGGGACACCCATCATTGATTTGTGTGGGGTCAACCATGTTGTGTGTATGTCTTCCAATCTATTCATCTACTAAACCCACAGTACCCCTACAACTAGTGATGGTACTTGGGCTATCGAGGGTCCCTCATGATGCGTGCATGACATGCCCCTCATGATGTGTGCATGACATGTAATCCGTCCATCAAATGTGTCCCCACTTCTTTGCTTTATGCTCCAAAATCAGGCCAATCCAAAACTCAGTTGGACCACGTTAGAGGGAACAATTGAAGAGGGACACCCATCATTGATTTGTGTGGGGTCTACCATGTTGTGTGTATGCCTTCCAATATATTCATCTAAGTTATCCACATCAGGTGCAGGGATACTATAGAGATCAGGCCCTTCTAAAACTCAGGTGTGCCCCATACTAAAGAAAAAGTGACAACTCCCCTCTCAATCATTATTGCTAGTATAGCCCGACCTGATTTTTGAACCCCCAGCCAAAGGTGGGGGTACACACCTAATTAATGAGTTGGATGTCATTCATACATCATGTGGGCCTAGAGCGTTCCTCTTTAAGTGAATGGTTCACTACACGAAAAAGGCAAATTTGTGACGGATTTTGCGACGAACATGGTTCGTCGCCAAAATGCTTAATTTAACGACGGATTTAGTTCGTCGTAATTTAGAAAATCAGCGCTATTGTGATACAGGCCCTTTTTGGGGCGGGATTTAGCGACGACCCGTGTTCGTCGCAAAATTTTAATTCACGACGAACTTAGTTCGTCGCTAGTTCACAACAGAATCCGTCGCAAAATAAACTTTAACGACGGACTTGGTTCGTCGCTAAATCGCACCCCGAAAAATCCACCATACAGATTAGCGACAGATTACTTCCTTAAACGACGGACTATAAAAGTTAGGAAAATTGAAACTGAAAAAAAGAGTTTTAAAAAATTGGAAAATTTGAGATGTAAAAAAAGCAGATTTTGTAATTTGAAAAAAGTTGAGAGGCTTAAAAACAAATTTGAGAAGTTTGAATAAAATTAATAAGTTTGAAATTTCTTTTCAAATTTTCACAAAATTAAACACTTTGAAAAAGAAAATTGTGAAGTTAAAAAAAAATTGTGATTTTGTAAATAAAATGTTGAGAGGTTTGAAAATCAATTGACAATGTTTGAGTGAAATTGAGATTTTGAAAAATAATAAGATTTAAAAAACTAAGATGTTGAAAAAAAAAAGGCCTTGTGAAAAAAATTGAGAAGTTCGAATAAAATTGATTAGTTTGTAAAAAATTTGAAATTTTTATAAAGAAATTAAGATTTTGTATTTTGCAAAAATTAGGAAGTTTGATAAAAAAAAAAAAAAGATTTTGAAAACAAATTGAGAGGCTTTAAAAATTGACATTTTGAAAAGTTGAAGAAGTTTGAAATAAAATTGAGATTTTGAAAAAAAAAATGTGATTTAAAAAATTAAGATTTTGATAAAAACAAATTTCAAAATTTTGAAAATGAAAATTGTCAAGTTTAAAAAAATTGTGATTTCAAAAAAAAAGGTTGAGAAGTTGGAAAGAAATCGATAATGTTTAAGAAAAATTGAGATTTAAAAAAGAATTAGAATTTTGAAAAAAAACAACATTTTTTTTTTGTTATTTTGAAAAAAAAATTGAAAAGTTTGAATAAAATTAATAAGCTTTAAAAAATTAAATTTTGAAAAAAAATAATATTTTTATAAAATTGACATTTTGAAAAAATATTGGCATAAAGATATTAGTATTTTGAAAGAAACAACAACGTCTTTGAAAAGGTTCGGAAAAAAAAAAGATTTGAAAAAGAAATGGAGATTTGAAATTTAAAAAAAATTGAGATTTTGTGTTTTGAATAAAAAAAGTTGAGAAGTTCGATAGAAAAAAAGAAGAAGAGATATTGGAAAAAAAAAATTGAGATTTAAAAAAAAAGTGAGAAATTTGAAATGAGTGGGCCAAATTTATTGGTGGACATTTGTTGGAAAGTTGAAAAATGAAAAATTACACATTTAGCTGGTGATCAAATTGGTATATGCATACACACGAGTTCATTGGTGCAAAAAATGATGCCCTAGTATAATGATGTTAATTGCAAGGAAAACTTGTAATGATGAGATTGATCAAATTCACCATCCTAAACTTGATCTGAATGGTCATATATGTTCAGAACGTGCTAATTATTATTGAGAACAAAATTCAGCCCAATCCAACCTTAAACGAATCAGATCTATCCAAAAGACTCTTTAAATGTGCATGATTAGTTTGTCTAGATCTAGACAAATTTTGGACAATCTGATTGGTCCAAATTGAAAAGTAAATGACTTTAGATGTTTAGATTAAATTTCACTCAAATCTAATCGTTGGGTCACAAGATATGGCCCATCATATTATCGATCAATTTTGTCAATCCAATATCTTTCTCATCTGAAACTCGATCGGGGCAAGTGACTAGTCAAATCGAAGTTATTGATGAATAGAATAAAGCGAATGGATTAGATTTCCAAATTGGGCCAAATTTTTAGGTCAAAATTGCGCTGCAACTTACTGACCTCGTGAAAACCCAATAAATGTATAGTCATTGGACCCCAAACTCTAATCCAGCCATTAAGAATTAGATATTCCTAAGGTTTGCTATTGCATCCTAAAATGATATAAAAGAACAAATGGATGGGATAAATATACATAGACTACATCAACTTGGGCTCATACGAGTAGAGTAACGGATGCGGATTGGCTAGTGACCTTGCCACCAGCCAATGCCTAGTGATCTGTGCTCTGTGGGCCCCACCACAATGTACATGTTTCATCTACACCATCCATATATTTTTTAAGATCATTTTATGGTATGAGCCCAAATTTGAGGTAGATCCAAATCTCAAGTGGACCATATCACAAGAAACAATGTTAATTGAACACCCACTATTAAAAACTTCTTGGGGGCCACAGAAGTTTTGGAACAAGCTGATAATTGTTTTTTCCCTACATCCAGGTCTGTATGACCTAATCAAGAGGTTGGATGTCAAATAATCAATATAGTGGGCCCTATGAGGTTTTTAATGATGGACATTCAATCAATACTATTTCATGTGGTGTGTTCCACCTGAGATTTAGATTTGGCTCTTTTTTTTGGATAAAGAACTAAAATGATCTTTAGAAATGGGTGGACAGTGTGGATAAAACACATACGTCATGGTGGGGTCCATAGAGCACTGACCACTAGCCAAGCATCAATAGCCAAGCCTCGTTAGATTGCCTGCGAAAGCCTTTCGTTAGCATCTACTGTGCTCGGAATCTAGGTGGAGCCCACCGTGATGTTTGTGAGAAATCTACACTGTCCAACCATTTTGTGAGATCATTTTAGGCATTGCGACAAAAAATGAATGCGTTCCAAGACTCACGTGGGCCGAAAACATGACGTTGTACTTCCACAATTAAAATATTCGTGAGGCCACAGAAGTTTCAAATTAGGATAATATTTTTGTTTTCAATTCATCTCAGTAGTAATGACATTATGAACGGTATGGATGGCATATAAACATCACTGTGGACCACATATAGGTTTCAACGGTAGGAATTTCCCTACCCACCTTTTGCTTTAGTGTGGCCCACTTGAGTCTTGGATCCCATTCATTTTTTGTCACAATGCCTAAAATGATCTCACAAAACGTTTGGGCGACGTAGATTTCTAACAAACATGATGGAGGGCCCCAACTAGATTCCAAGCGCAGGAGATGCTCCGCATCCAAATTTTCAATCCGCGTCTAGATTTCCCATTTTAAAGAAAACTCCAAAATTCTGCATTCCCTCTCACTCTCTACCGTCTCCCGCCCTTCCTCGCTCCCTCTGTCTCTCTTTGTCTCAAAAAATCCACACCTCCCATCTCGCTCCCGTGGCCATTGCAGCTTCCAAGCTTCCATGCCTGCCATCCCGCTCCCGTGGCCATTACAGTTTCTGATGAGGACACAAGACCCTTCCAAGTTTATCAACGAAGAAAGTGCATGCCCCAAGCATCTTCTTTGTGGCTTGACGGCTATTAAAGGGGCATTGAAGACCTTACACATATGGTTTGGGGACATTTAAGAAGGCCTCACCATGGGAAGACATGTGTAAGAGGAACAAGAAAGACAGAAATTCCCGACGGCTTTCCTGACACTTCTAGGCTGTCGGCAGGAAAAAAAAGGAATTCCATATTCCCGACAGTTTTTCTCGACGTTTCTGGGCTGTCAGCAATCCCGACGGTTCTAGACCGTCGGGCGCCCGAAGTTCGTCCATTTTCACCTTTAACTCGCTGGACATTTTTCATCTTCGTCGGGCGCTGACCAAGTGTCACTGGGCGCCTGGGCCGTCGGCAATCCGGACAGTTTTGGACCATCGGGCGCCCGACCACTACGTGAACTGTCTTTTTTAGGCCTATTTTTTACTTAATTTTTAGGGATATTTTGGTACTTTTATGTTTTCTTATTGCTAATTTAAGTAGGCTAAGCCCTAAAAACGAAGTAGTTGATTATTATTGAATGAAAGCCTCTTTGGTTGCCTCCCTTCTTTCTCTCTCTCATGAAACATCATCTTCTTCTCCAATCTTCTTCTATTTTCTTCTTGTGCCTCTACAATATTCCTCTAAGGTAAGATTTTCTTCCTTCTCTCTCTCTATCTCCATTATCCCCAATCTTTGAAATCCTAAATTTGAGAATCGAATCAAAATCCCAAATTCTCAAGTTTTCAAATCCTTAATATGAGAAACTTTTTGATTCCTTGGACTAGTGATCCCCTTTGATCGATTGGGTTATGACCACGCAAGATCGGGAGGTTCCATCCCTCGCCAGATCCAACTATAGCAATAATTGAATTTCATACTTCGTGGTTATGATGAATGGCCCGCTCCATTGCATGTCTCTTTATGATCTTCTTAAGTTATGATGATTATCTCTGAATTTTATATTATTATTGTCTTTTATTTTCCACTGATTTAATTGTGCTCATGAGCATGCATCATAATTAGGGCATCCTACATCAGTTTCCAAGCTTCCAAGCTCAAGGGCCGTTGCCTTCTGGTATGAAATCTCTCTCTCTCTCTCTCTCTCTCTCTCTCTCTCTCTCTCTCTCCAACATTGAATTCTGAAACCCTAATCAGGGTTTTGCAAGCCCTAATTCCAAGCTTCGAAGCTCAAGGACTGGAATCATCTAGAGCATACGGAGCGCTTGTTTTACAATAATCCAAGGGTCCCACCTGTACCAGTGAAAATATACAATGGGCTGTATGTTTCTCAAAAACCATGTATCATGCATGTAGGTGATCTGAGCTGTGTGCAAGTGGGGCCCACCATGAAGATCTCTTCGGGGAAATAAGGCAGGTCCCACATGCATGTTGAAACAGACCTTGGTTGGTCTGATGCAAGCCAATTATGTCCTCATTTTCATATAGTGTCCCACCTGATTGAAGGGACTAGCCTATATTTGGGCCTTGCATGTAACTCCCGGTTACTGGAATCCCATTAAATGGACCTGTTTGGTGCGTAGGCGAAGTTGGGATGGTATTGCATTTAGTCCCATGCAAATTTTCAAAGCCCATTTTGAAATAACTGTTAATATTCATGGGCATTGTTATTGGATGGTTGAGGAATATGTGTGCATGGACTCTCGACACGCACACTGACTTTTCCCATTGTGGTGTGCATAAACAATATAAATAGAAAAGTAACAACACTAAACGAAAGGGTTAGATGCTTCATATTGCCAAAAGAATAAAAAACTAAAAAGCAGAATGCATGTCTCCTGCAATAGCTGGAATAGGCTATAAAATCAATTTGTTCTTAAGATTATAAAAATGATACTCAAGGGTTCTTGAGAATACTTCGTAAAAGACTAACGTTCTACTTAATCAAGGAATAGTAAGCTGAGAAATATAACAACCAACAAACAAATGCTCCTTTGATGAATGAACCAAACCAAATTTAATATTTCAATAAGAAATTCCTTATATGCATGTTGTTGTTCATCCTTATATGCACATCATCGCTTTCCTACTATCTAGGACATCTTTGTAATATATGAACAGATCGCAGTCCCTCATAGACTGCCACATGTTCTGATGTGGCACAGGTGTATGAGATCGCAGTCTCCTATATACTCAATGGTTGAGACACAGGTTTGAATTTCTGTATTCCATTACCTTGACTATCTCTTTAGTAACCACCCCTTCATTTCCTTGTGGAGAGGAGATTTCCACTAGGAAGGTTAATGTCTTTAATTTCTTTGTCTTGAAACAGGAGAATTGAAATGGGAAGACAGAGTGTTTGATTTACCTTGACATTTAGCATCTAATATTTCAAAGCTTCTTTATTTTACAGGATTCCTCTATGCTAGCTCAGTTGAGATGGCCTGATGTGCGGCTGCCAATTCTTTACACTTTATCTTGGCTTGACAGAATTTTCTGCTCCAAAGTTTACCTAGCCTCAGCTTGATCTTTGCAAGTAGAGATCTCGTCCCTATGCTTCTTCTGCTAATTATGAAATACATGCACAGGTGGTTTGAGTCTATAGCTCAATGGTGGATAACATTCATTTCAAAGTTGAGGTATTAGGTTTGATGTGTATTATGTTGGCATGTGGGGTTTTTTCTATTCTATAATATGGTTTAAATGAAAAAATACCTTCTCCTCACTGTTTGAAATGATTATAGCATGAACAGAGAGTTCAACTTGTATGTTAGATGAGTAAACGCATCTAATGTTTCATGCAGAACTCAGTCTATTCTCTAAATAGTTTGGTATTCTTTGAAAGGAAGGAGAATTATACAATGTGTGGCATGCTTATTCACAACATGCATGGGAGCATGAAGACAAGTGTGGCTGTGGTTTGGTAATTTAGACCATTGTTCTGTAGTTGTATTTCTCTTCTTGATCATCTATGTCTAGGCTAAAAATCAAAAGGTTAAGAATGTTCTATTGTGAAGATTGGGTTGGAAACGTGCTTTTGTTGTGGGTTTTGATGATTTTTATATACTTTTTTTATTGAAGTAACTGGAAAGATATTGATGTGTGGGACTCATGAGTTTGTTTTCTTTAGAAATTTTTGTTTCTTTGGAAATGATTTGCTGATTTTTCTGGCTATCTGTAGGCTCAGATCATGGTGCAAAGGCCCTTCCTGACCTGTAAATCTCTTTCTTTTTCATTTTCTGAGTTTAGATTTTCTTTCTTTCCCGTTTTTCAGTCTTCTTGTTTTACTGTCTTTGGGTGATTGATCAATCTGATTTTTTTCCAGATCAGGCCAAAGAAACCTCAGTGTCCTTCCAGATAATTGTATAAAATCTCCTCCCACTGGTAGGTTTTAGAGTATCTTTTCAAAACTTTTGTTAAATCTTTTTCCTTCTAGGGTGACTAATTGATCCAAGTTATTTGGGTCTTGTTTCAAAGCAAATGCAAGAGACCAAATCAAAGAAAAGAGTATGCTTAATAGTTTGATTGCATTGATACAGTTACTATTTTCCCTCACCCGGCCATTGGAATGAATTGGTTCTTGCCTATTAAGGAGTAATTGTTGCCGATGTTGTCATTGTGAAATCTGTCAAAGTTCTAGTTTTAATTGATTCGTAATCTTTAACTGATGGAGCATAATACTTTCGGTAGGGTTGATGAATTTGTAGGGACGAAATCAGATCCATTGGTAGAAGGCAAGCACTTGTATTTTCACTTCTGTTTCTTTGCCGGACAACCATTGAAAGGTTCAATATTTTCTGACTTGTTCCTGTATTGGTTGAAATCTGATTTGCTTGCTTCTTTTAATTATGAATTAGAAAGATTCCTTGGTTAGATATGTGGGGTATATGTTCAATTTTGTAGAGAATGGTCCCATGTTCTCAATGAGTTCTAGAAAACTGTAGCCGCATCCATGCCAAAGTAGTCTATGCACTACCAAACCTTGAACTGAAGTTTGACATTGAGGTATACAAATGCAAATACATATAAAAACCCATTAATTTATAGAGTAGATAGAGTAGAATCTGGAGATTGATACAGTCATGTTTATTTGTTTCCCAAGTACTTTATCCATTTTTAATTAATTGTTGAGGGAATATTTCTGTCCAATCCATTTGATTTTTTTCCTTTTTGTCATTTAAGTCCCCTTTCTGAAAAAATCACGCCCATCCATTGAAATCTGAATGGTGGGACAACCTTAGTAGAAATCTGAACTGTAGATTGATTTTCCCAACAAGTGCTGACATATTTGTCGCACCCATTGTGGAGAAACGAGTTGGAATGGTTTTTCTTCGTCATCCAAATAGGCCTGTAATGTTTTATGTCATCGAAAAATGTGGCTTCTTTGCTTGTGTGGAAATTAGTTTTCTATTCCATTTCTACTTCATTTATTTTGCTATATATATGTAGGAAATATGGGGGCTAACATTGTGGAAATGGTGATGAACAAAGAGCTGTAGGTTGCACTGATGACGAGATGAGCTATGATTTTGGTGATAAAATGCAGAGGTATGCAGTCCTTTTAGTTCTAGTGACGTAAGTTTTATTATGAATAAGTTCCCAAACTATAAAATAGGAGCCAATGATTGCCTAGGTTGCTTTTTTTTCTTTTCTTCTTGTTATTCTTTCAGAGTGTTATGTGAATAGTTGATTTTCTCAAGTAAATTTACTAATTTTAGGCCAATTTCAGTTTATAGAAGTAGGGTCCATGGTTCTTTGATCGTAGCCATTGATATGATGGACCAAGTAGTGGATTGATCCATTTAGGAGAAAATTTTCATGATTTAGAGATCCTAGCTGATGAATATTTGGTCTCATGTGTTTTTGGTTGAATGTGGACTATTCCAATGTAGAGGCTGAGAGTTTCTAGGATTTCAGTTTGTATAAGGGGGCTGCATGGTTCTGTGATCCAGACCATTGGTATGATGGACCACATGGTGGATTTGCTTCATTCATGACAAATAAGATTATATTGGCCACCCATGACAAAGCAGGTCCTACTAAGTGGATCTTACACACATGCAAAGACAAATAACCAGCAAGTAGATTAGTTCTATGAAAAGTTTGAAAGCATTTTGAAATAAGGGATAGGTACCTTCCCAATTGAACCATCACCCATAACCCATCTATTCCTGAAATTTACTCTCATGTTTCCTCTAAAATGTAAAAAGAGAAGCTTATGCCATGTGGCATATAATATAGGAGTACACGTGGTTCATCACCATCCACGTGGATTGCATAATAGTTATCTTGTTTTTTCTTTGTTGTTCTTAGATTATAAAACTGATAATCTTGTGTTTTATATTGTGGATTTTGCAGGTGGGCCAGTTGATAGATTTGCTAACGTATGAGGTGGAAGCAGTTATAAAGGAAAGAGTAGAAATGAAGGCTTCACATATTGGTCTCAATATTGGGGACAAAATAAAGCCTAGTTGCTCATTCTACGGAGAATGGTTCACTTCAATGTGTAGATTTGTAACAAATATTAATATTATTTTCCACTAGAAATGTAAAGATTTTTAAGTTTCATATATGATATAATGATGATTTGTGAGGGTTTTATTTTTATTTATTTATTATCATTATTTTTTTTTTATAATTTGGATGACTATCAAATGCAACAGATTCAAGAAACAATTGGGGCATTAGGACTCTTATTTAGAAAATTTAGCGACGGAACAAACCCGTCGCTAACATTCCTAATAAATGCAATCGTTCCGTCGCCCATAAATTTAACGACGGACCAATATCCGTGGCAACAATTTTGTACGATGAACAAAATCCGTGGCTAAATACGTCGCTTTACATAATTTAGCGACGGACGTAATTCGTCGTTTAAAAACGCGGACATAATCCGTCGCTTAAAATTTTCCACATAGTAACGTGCGACGGATTAAGTTCGTCACTAATCAGGTCTTGCGACGAACTTGGTTCGTCGCAAAAAAGTGAGCGTGGCGTAGTGGTTGGAACTTGGATTGAACCTTATATAATCAATTCATCCGTCCAAACACCTGAAACAAACGGACACGGGATAATTATAAAGATCTTCCCTTCGGTTTGGATTATTGGAATTACCTCCCTGCTTCGATATAAATTCTTGGCAAATTCCTCCACAACATCTATTAGGCCATCGATCATATCCCCTCACAAGATTGTGATACTTGCATTAGTTCAAACTAGAGGAGAGGTGTATCTAATTGTCTCAAATTAGAGGGGAGGTGCATCCAATTATCCTAAATAATATACATTGAACTTTGTCAAGTTCACACACTTATACAGGTCATCTAAGGGCACACCTTCGGTGGATCCCCAGGTCCATCGGGGTGGATGGGACCCTGATTGTGATGTGCATGTGACTGCATTAACATTGTCCATTCATATTGACATCTCATTTTTGGGCATGATTCAAAAAATGAAGCAAATCTAAATCCCAGATGGACCATAGTATAGGAAATAGTGGTGATTGACCATTAAAAAAAATTCTTGTGGGCCACAAAGCTTTAGATTAAGATGATATTTGAGTGGTCTCTTCATCTAAGGTGTTTGTGATCTTGTCATCAGGTTGGATGGAAAATAAATATTTCAGTGGAATCCATGAAGCTTTTAATGGTGTGGATTCAATCATGACTGTTTCATGTGGTGTGGTCCACCTAAGATTTGAGTCAGCTTCATTTTTAGGACCATTCCTTAAAATAAGCTGTCAAAACGGTTGGACGGTGTGGATTTAAGGCACATAGATATCACTATGAGTCCCACAGTTAGGGTCCCTCCCACATCGGTGGATCCAAAGTCTTACCTAATCCGCTCCCCTCGTCTAATGCACACACTAGCACATATGGTAGTGTGGTGGGTAGGTGAAATATCCAAGCCATCCATTAGTGGACCACATAATGTAAATATTGCTGTGAAGAGATAAAGGTGGTACATTTAGTAGGTGAAAGATGATACTAAAAGAAAAAAATGACGGCTAGAAAGTTTGGGCTGATTTTTTTCACAACTGTACATTTATTCCATTAATTGTGGACTAATTGACTAGTGTAAAATCTTGATTCTTGGGATGGAATGAGAATCTACATAGTTATGCCTTTCTAATGGATGTTCATTGTGGCTGGAATGAATGTACAGTTATGACTAGGCTTTGTGGCTGGACAGTCATTGTAGTGATTGCTTGTTTGTTACATAGGATCGGATTCTGTGGATAGCAGATAGATCTTCAATATGGTTGGGTTTCATGGCGAGGCAGTCATTGGAAAATGGCAATTCGTTCGTTACCTTACATGATTGAGCTTCGTGGACAAGTCAACTATTTGGAAAATAATCAACCATTTGATATTCAATCATGTACTTTGTAGCAGAAAGGTTAGTGGGGTGACAACCTGTTCGTCACTTCGGGTTCTCACTTTGTGGCGAGATAGTCATTGGGATAATTATCTGTTCATTGCTTAGATCCTTAGTGAGCAAGGCTATCGTGGAATGACCACCTGTTTGTCACTCGACTAGACTTTGTGGCAAACGAACTATAGTTAAATGATGACCTGTTCATAATTTAGTCAAACTTCACAGCGAGATGATCGAGTGGCAAGGCAACATTAATGAACCACTGATGTATTAATGTGTACATTTGTCATCGGCTTTGAATGTGCTACTGTATAGCTTTGACCATCTCACATGTGCCACATTTGTGGCCATCGATTTTCGACCCTCTGATATGTAACATATTTTACAATGTACCACATGTGTCAATGTGTGAGTGTGCACATGTGCATTTAAGCATCCACATGTGCCGAATGTTTAAAATGAAACTTCTTATGCTTGTGTAAAATTTTTAAATCACTTCAAAGTGAAAATGATGACACGCCACATCATGAATGCACTACCTTTCGAGGAGTAATGTAGATGGTTCTAACATCTTTTTCTCAATCCATTGACATGTTTTTCATTTTAATCATATTTCCAAAAATCTAAACTTAGGAAGAAAAAAAATTAAAAAATTGAAAGAATTAATTGAGCCTTTTCTTCCCAAAATTTCTTGAAATTTATAGATGTGTTTCAACATTTTTATTTTTAGGGTTTTTCACACAGGGCCAGTCATCAGAATTGATCACTAATTTATATACATCGAATTCAAGTATTGCTGAGTAAGAATTCTAGATTTCTAGCACTAATTTGTATATTTCTGCAATTCGAACATCATTGTATAATTCTCGGAAATTCTAGGATTTCCTTTTTATTTTCTACAATTCTAGCATTGAACTATACTTGTTTTGAAATATAAGGGTTTATTGTATAGTATTTCAGATTTTCAAATTTGACTCCATACATTATACATTCATATTCCTTTAAAATCTTTGATAATGAAGGGATTGCTTATGATGATTAGAATTTAAAATCATGGTTGGTTGGATTTATATATGTTGCATGTACTATGGTTCTGATTGAGGAAAAATGTTCATGGAATGCTTATGAAGACATTGATTTTTGAAAGAAAATCTCATATCATGTACGTTGTGAAAATTATTATTATGTTGAGGCACTAGAAAATAGGTGGGGTGATTGAGTCCTCTTGGTTGAAAGCCCTTGAAGCATAAATAGGTGGGGTGATTGAGACCCTAGGGTTGAGAGTCCTAAAAGCCCAATTGATAGCACTTAAAACCTCTATTGACTTAGCCAAGTGGGCGAGCATGGTTGAATTACAACAGGTTTCCACCAATATGTGACTAGATGGAGCAAGGGTTTGACTAGCCTACGGAATAGAAATTGGTTACCTGTTCTCTAGGCTGGGTTGGTGAGCATGGTTAAATTGTAACAGGTTTCCACTAGTGTCGGATGGGATTTGGGGTAGAGTGTTGGCCAACTAGTGTAAATTAGTCATTTCAAAAGGATAAACGATATAGAATATTGTGGATTACTTAATTCATGCATGGCTTATATATATATATATATATATATATATATATATATATATATATATATATATATATATATATATATATATATATATATATATATATCTATTTATTCATGATTTGTCCCATATCAATTTGCATTGAAAACTTGGTTTATTTAGTCTTTGATAATCAAGTTATGCATGAGAATTTGCATTGTTTGGATAAATACGTTTATTCAGGTTGGATATATTTTCTTTTAAAACTTATGTAATATATACTCACTAGGCTGTCTAGCTTACACGTTATTGTGGATGTTGAATTTTAGAAATAGGATCACACCATAGTGAATGAGGAGTAGATTATTGGTTATCTTATTTTTATTTAAATTAATTTTTTTAAGTTTTGAATTTAATTGTAATGGACTTAAAGTAAATGTTGTATATAACTTTGGATTATGGTGGTGATGATTTAATATTTTAAGAAAACATATGTTTTATGGTTTGGTATTATGTGATGATGTGTAGGTTATGAAATGTGAATATGTATAATTTGAGTTATGCCCTTGAGAGCAGGATCGAGGTCAAGCATTCTTAGGTGCCAGATTTTGAGGTATGATGCTGTCTCAAAGAAGTGGCCCTGTTGGAAATACTTCTGTAAATTTAGTACACGGCGGAGTATAGAAGAATAAAGAATGAGAAAGTCAGATCTATCGGGTTCAAGGCTTAACTTGAATAGTCAATTTCTCAAGACAGATTTGCTGCCATTTTTCTGCTAATTCCAGCAAGTACAAACAAAGGAAATCTGCAAATTGTCTTCAGGATACAATGAACTCTCAATTCGAATTTTAATACAAAAATTTACACATTTAAGTGTTAAACAGATCTTTAATTATAACACCAATATGTCTTCAAAACGTCCAGAATAAAAACACATCAAGAGGTCAGATATGAGAGGATTGAACAATGGATGGCTTAATCAGGAAAATTGATAGAATCATTGATTCTTTTGCATTATGATATCCAGGATATATAGCAATTGAAGGGTCATGGTTTTTTTTCCTGGAGAGACACTCATGTGCCTCTTCAAGACATCCACACCCTTTCATATACAAGAGACATTTTGCCATGAAAGGACATGACCATTTTTCTTGTGGCAGTTATTTCTGTTTCTTTTCAAACAAAATGGTTATGCAACACCCCAAAACTGTTGTCATAGGAGATCCAAATCCTAGTTAGCATAACTATCGCTACATGTATGACACGTGGCAAAAATGCCACATGTATAGAATGTCTTAATCACTCTCTTAATCAACATTCTGGTTAAATATTACATGTCAGTGGATGAGACCTCTGACCTAACCCAGGTTCACTCCTTATTGCACCTAGTGCCGCTTAATAAAGCTCCAAAAAGTACCCAAGCAGCCCTGTAGTCTACATCGCACGTGCGTGGACAGTGCTTCGCACCGTCCTTGTGGAGATTCGAACCTTGGTTCCAATAGCAAAACCCCCTCCTCTTACCAACTGGCTATATAAACTTTTATGAAAAGTTTTAATAATAAGTATATTTATTTATTTATTAAAAAAAACTTTTATTTTTTAAATTAATTTTTTATTATAAAAAAAAACACAACAGGCCCATGGGTCTCTACCTCAATGTTTTGCTAATCTCCCTACCTATCCTACAAATCTTAGGAAAGGGAAAGGTGTTGCTCTAAATCTTTGGTTCAGATCTTTCGTGAATTACATGAATTGAAAATGAA
This sequence comes from Liriodendron chinense, assembly GCA_003013855.2. Lineage (NCBI taxonomy): Eukaryota > Viridiplantae > Streptophyta > Magnoliopsida > Magnoliales > Magnoliaceae > Liriodendron > Liriodendron chinense. The sequence continues at coordinate 4,299,109 of ML058552.1, forward strand.
TTATGAGCCTCACAAATGAATCACCCCCTCTCTGATCCTCAATTGATGGGAGGGTTTCATGAATCTTGGATGGCTTCCTAGCATCTCGAATGGGATCAGTTTTTCCCACTGAATGGCTTCCTTGTTTCTAATCTCTTGGGCTTGATCATGGTGATCAAGAATTGGGTCCTTTCATAGGTATCTCCTTTCAGGGCCTTTCTCTTGGCAAAATTGGATATGAAGCATCACACTGTCAGATAATGTACTTTGCTTCACCCAAATGCAGCTTACATGGTACAACATATTCATCACCAAGCATACATGCGGCGCGCACACATGCTAAGAGGAAGCTTTAAGAATTAGGGATTGAGAGAGTTCTAGGGCAAGAGAAAGAGCTAGGAGGAAGCTGGGAGTTCTCTGAGATAAGAGAAAGGGATGTGTTTGTCCTCATGTGACATTTAGCTTTGTTAGCTTGGGATTTCTCTTATGGGCTATGATTCGGGTTGTGTTTCTTTTATCTCTTGTAACTACTGATATCATGTGGATTGGTGTATCTTTGTACCGTGGTTTTTTTACCTGTGGGGGAGTTTTTCCACGTAAAATTCAGATTGTCTTCTTGTGTGTGTCAATTTGTTTGTGTGATTGCTATTGTGGGTTGTTCCTCGCCGCTTTGATTGCTTCCGCTGCGGGACTCTTAACCTCAACAAGTGGTATCAGAGCTAAAGTTGGGAAGGAGGCAGAGAGGATCTGAGGCGAGGCATCAATGGCGTTTTCTAGCATGATATTCGATGTGGAGAATGATTCCGTGAAAGAAAAATATGAAAAGCGATTTGCATCTATGAAAGAAGAAGAGTTGAAGAAGGTGGATTGGTACGCCAATATCTCAATCAGGTTCATCGACTGCGATCGGGTTTGATTGGGAGCGTTATTCATGGTGGAGCTGCGAGATCAGTAGCGGGATCCACGGTTGCTCATGTGTGGCGTGCACACAAGGGCCACAAAAGAAAGTAGGTGGTGAAGGTGTAAGGATGAAGTCGATGAGGCATGGGAAGCAATGGAGCTATGATAATGACGGAGTAGAGATTGAAGATGGTGCGTGATAAGGTGTTGCATGAAGATTAGAGTCGTGATGGAGTTTGTTGGGATTAGACGCCTCAAATCTCCATGTATAGAGGCCACCAACCGGTCGGTCATGGTGGAGAACAAGATAGCGAGTTTCGGGACTATTTTTGTGCATTGTCGACCGGTTGGCAGAGGCCCTTGATCGGTCGACGGTGAGCTTCAACCGGTCGATAGGTTTCTTTGTTGGAGTTGGTTTCTTACGCAGTTTTGCGTAAGAAGTTTCTAATCTCGGCTTTCTCCTATTTAAGGGGATGTAATACGGGATTAGGGTTGCCGCCAATGGGGCCAAGGTTTCCTAGAGAGATAAAGAGAGTTCTAGGGCAAGAGAAAGAGCTAGGAGGAAGCTTGGAGTTCTCTGGGATGAGGGAAAGGATTGTGTTTGTCCTTCTCATGTGAGAATTAGCTTTGTTAGCTTGGGATTTCTCTTGTGGGCTGTGATCCGGGTTTTGTTTCTTCTATCTCTTGTCACGTGAGCTGTGATCCGGGTTTTGTTTCTTCTATCTCTTGTCACTTTTGAGATCATAGTGGATTGGTGTCGCTTTGTGCCGTGGTTTTTTTACCTATGAGGGTTTTTTTCACGTAAAATTCAAATTGCCACTTGTGTGTGTTGATTTGCTTATATGATTGCTATTGTGGTGTGTTCCTCCTTACTTGCTTCCACTGCAGGGCTCCTAATCCCAACAGTGCGCACACATGCTCATCCAACTTATCCAAATGGATACACTTTAATTTTCCCAGGAAAATCACACTAATTAAAACACCCTCTTATTCATGTTTCACCAGTTGAATTTGGACCACAAACAGTTTCTTTGACCATCCCAACAGGCCCATATTGGTTTAGTGCATCCGGGCTCGATGGAACACGCTAGAGAAATTTTAATAGCTGAGGCACTTTGCTCTAGGATGGTTAAAGAGGCAACCTAGAATGTTAGTGAAATATCCTGTAGCCATTCATTCGCCAAGTGAAGCACATTGTGAACTAGCCTGGACTAAGAATAATGGCGGTCCACTCATTATGCGACCACACATGTTTGAAAAAAGGGATGGTTATATATAAAAAGCGTATTAATGTTCAACATATATATGTGGCCCCACCTGATGGGTAGACTAGCCTTATTTTTTACTCCAGGGTGGGTTCATGGAGGTCCCCATCTGGAGAATGAACCAAGTCTTGCACATGACCTGCATGTGTCACATTTTTCAATGTACCACAACGTACCACATGTGTCAATGTGTGATACGCACGTCCCACTATAATACTTTCCACCTCTGCAAAACGTTTAAAATGGAACTTCTGTTTAGCTTCATGTAAAATCTTCCAAACATTAAAAATAAAAATTATAACATGCCATCATTATGAACGCACCACTTTTAAAGAGGAATAGAAATGGTTCCATACATCTTTTTCTCAATCCATTGTGGTGTATTCATTTTATTTATTTTATTTTAAAAGACAAACTTTTAGTCCCTATTTGGATTAATGGAAAGCATAGAACAGTAGGTACTGTTTTCTGGGAACCTCATTTCTAGGAAACTATAGGAAAAGAAATATCATTTCATATTTCCTTCTATGTTTTATCAATAAGATTTCCTAAAGATTTAGGAACTACTTTCAAATTTTGTTGTTATGCAAAAGAGGCTTTTTTGTTCGAAAAAAATTTAGTCGCTAGCACGTGCTAGATAGCATGGAGTAATGTGGGATGCTTAAAGTGCTAGATAGCATGGAGTAATGTGGGATGCTTAAGGCTAGATAGTGGCACATGTGGCATACACGATATATGTGGACACTTAGAAGTTAAAGCTGTACGGTGACACATGTGGTATAAGACATGTATTCTTGACAGGTGGACACTTGAAGTTTGATGGCAGCCCTTGGCACCATTTGCACAAGTGGCATTGAAAATGGCATATGTAACACGTGGCACATTGGCGCATGTGGAGTGCTTTGCACATGTAGGGCTTTTTACACAAGTCAGGCACGAGAAGATGGGTAGTGGCACATGTGACGTAGTGTCACACATAACCAAAGATGGACAATGTCTTATTTGGCACATTAGCATATATGTCACAATGAGGCGATTGGAGATAGATGGTGGGACATTTGGACTTAACATATGAGAAACCTATTTTCCTTCCATCCTAAGAAAATGATTTTCATAAGGGTGAAGATAGGAAAATAAATTTGTTTATTTCCAACAAAGAAAGTTAGAAATAATGTTTCCTACAAATTTCCACAAAGAAAGGCTCGACAAAGAGTAGAAAGTGTGTTTAGTGGGAAACAATGTTTCCCTTTCATAAACCCACACAAACCCTTCCTCTTGGTATGTGGGCTTAGGAGGGATTAAGTGAGATTGAATTGCATTTAGTTCTGTGCAAATTCTATGGGACATTTGGAGACATGGGAAGGAATGGGATTAGGTAGAATGTAATTGCATTTGGTCCCATGTGAGAATCTCGGTGGAATTGCATTCGGTCTATCTATATGCATTCTTTACACTTGACATTTGAGTTGTATATGTGTACAAGTGACCCACATCAATTATGAATCTCGTCTGTTGATTACAAATCCATCGTCCACCAAACAAGATTTTGCTTAATACGGTGTTTTTGCTTGAGGAAGAATCTAATCCCAAACATGGGGATTGGATGGTAAAAAACACATTCCAGAGATGCAATCATTGTACAATAATGGTGTTAATCTCATCTACAACTCCATACAATTTAATCCCACGGGCCAAACAGGCCCTTAGGAGAGAAAACAAACTTTTCGAAGAATCCAAATGATATGTATGAAATTTTTTCAAACATGATTTCTAGGAAATTATAGATGGGTTCGCACGTTTTTACTTTTATGTTTATACGCAGGGCCTACCATAGAACCATGCGCAATTATTCCAATGTCCACATACATTTTAAATTTTTGTTTCCACTTTTGCAATTAGAAATGTTGGATATTTTATGAGGCAATACGCTTGTAAACATGGGTGGTAAGTTAATCTAACCTATGAAGGTTGGTAGGTGATCATTTTGTAAAGAGATATTGCTGCAACAGAAAACTTAAAGAGTCAATTGCAGCAGAAACGCTATTGTAGGGCTAAGCAGTCCTTGATGAGAAAATCATGTTAGCTCGCTCATTAGGTGAGATGCATGCTAGTCATGGGTTATAGGTGAGTTTCTAACTATATATCCATTTCCCTATATAATAGTTTGTTACCTACCTTTCGAGTGGATCGGTCTGATTTATGGTTGCATGCGTTCCATACATTTCCTTCTCTCTTTTGTCACCTTTGTTGCGGATCACAAATGTCAGAGATTTTGGTTACAAATCAGGTAGGATATAATTCGAAGATGCCATGCCATGGAAAAAAATTAATGCCCTCCTACTGACCTTACATGTTGAACTTGTACAAGGAAGACAACAGCTGTTGGCTTACGTAATGTGTACTATCCTGTTTTTGATAAAGAGAAAATTCAGAGTGTACTACCTATTGATATGGGAAAGACACCCCACGTTGGAGTTGTCACACCGGGCCACATTCCATTAAATGAGAGAGAGAGAGAGAGAGAGAGAGAGAGAGACCATTGTTAAAACTGGTATCCCAAATTTTAGGGGCTACTTGGATAAGAGCAAATGAAGGAATTGGAGGTAAATTAAGGAAAATGGCCATTGAGGTGTGTTCAGATAAAAGTAAATGCATTGTAGTGAAAAAAAATGAGAGTGAATTGGCCTATAAATGAAATGGGGTGAAATGCTTTTTTGGGCTCCATTGAAAAGTCGCACGAGTAAACAAAGGTGTCACTACACATGTTTGCTGTACATATGAACCGTTGATGATACTTCGAAACAATTCAAATATCGGATACATCACTAAAATTATACCGATAGAATGAGCCACATCATCCAAAGGTTGGTCATCTAAATGTACGGTTTAAAATGTTGGCTAGTTGCTTCTTTGTGATCCTTACACTTGTTGCCTACATGGGGCTTGGAAGTTCCTTATTTTTGCTAAAGTATATTTTTCAATGGGCTTATTACAATCATATTGTCAAATATCACATATGTACACTAATTTGAAATATTAGTTGATTTAGGATATCACATGTTTCTATGAATAGTTGAAAACTTCTAATGCATTTCAATTTCTCCTATTTACTCTCAGCCAAGCAAAGTGAATTTCAAATGTATTTCATTTACTCTTATCCAAGTACAACTAATTAAGTCATTTACTCTCAATTCATATACCTCCAATTTCATTTCCAATAATTACCACCATTTACAAGCTCCTAAAGGAGCGCCAAATGGCCAACATGGTAAAATGATAAGCAGGATGTTTCACTTCTGTGGCCTTTTAAAACAATCAATGAGTACCCTGATTTGTGTGTATTTGAGGGACTTAGTTTTAATCCATATCTGATTCACTTTTCAAATTTGTTTAATAAAATAGTTTCAGGAGTGAAGCCACCACCTTAGACCTATTTGAAAAATTGCCGCCGGATAGGTAGTTAATTAAGTAGACATGAGGTACCTAGTCAGTTTATATATATATATATATATGTGTGTGTGTGTGTGTGTGTGTGTGTGTGTGTGTGTGTGTTTTAATTAATATAAGTGATAGTCATCATATGTCGTAATAAAATAACAATTAACATATATATGCCTTGGACGCGAACCTCGTACCGGATGGGTACCAAAACCTAATGCAAGATTAGGGAGGGTCTAGTACCTTGAATATGGTAGAACAAGATTCTTGTAGTTGAATCCAACTGAATCCAATTAATTTGGGACTAGGTTTAGAGGACGATGACAATGACCTAGAATAAGGTGTCTGAACCCAGCCCATTTCCCTTAATTAATGGGGTCTGTGGAAATTTTGGCATGCATTAATTGCGCGGTCTGTCATAACCCTAATCAATGACGATTGTAAAACTTTAATTTTTAAACCACACTGTTTCAAATCTAAACTGGTGGGTCCAAATTCCTCAAGGCCAAGTACCCTAAATGCATTGGTGGATCGTCTAAACATTTGTGATAATTCATGCATCATCATGTATTTTAAGTTAATTGATACTTTGGTGGAGAGTGTGATTCTCATATGAATGGAGATGGATATCATATATTCAGAATAAATTCACCACAGAATTAAACCACCCAAATCGTGGGACATAGGCCCTAATCAGATGAGTGGAACGACCGAGACTTCTGACTAATGGCCATTTCTTTATGGATTTTGGACTGGAGAGTATTTTTCATCTTGACCATTCATTTGGTGTCCAATATTCAGCACGTTAGGCTTATCTTTTCAGTATAACTTTTTGGGTTATCACACATCTATAATGGGGGTACGTTTGTATCCATGCGTACAATTGAATATGGCGCATCACATCTTGCCAGAGCATTAATGTTGGTTGGTGCACTTAAATGCAATTGCATGGTACAACATACCCGAACTGGGCATACGTGTGGTACGCACAGATGCTCAATAATGCTACCAAACGACGGACCACTCCTTCAAAACAACACTGATGAAAGTTATCTTAATAGTCACATTTCACCGGTTGATTTTGGACCACTAACAGTTTCTTGAAATGTCCACATCAGGCCCATGATTAGGGCATCTGGGTTAGTTGTAGCACACCAGAGAAATCTGGGTTACTGGTAGCACACCATTTCAAAATTTTTACTTTGAAAAATGGTAAAGCAGATTGCTCGAGGATGGTTGAAGAGGCAACCTAACGTGGTAGTGAACCTACCCATTCCTCAGGTGGAGCATATGGTTAACTAGCCCTGGCCTAGAAATAAGGCCGGTACATGCAACCACCTATGTTCCATGGAAAAAGTGCCGGTTAGGAAAAGACCATCAACACATCCACACATGTAACATGAATGGGCCACCTTTTAAGGAGCAAAAAAGAATTAATGGTTCTAACATCTTTTTCTCAATCCAATACTGTTTTTTTTTTGGAAATTATAGATGGGTTTTGCATTTTTATTTTTGAGGTTTCATGCTAGGGTTGTGAGGAGAACTAATCCCGTACAACCACCGAGTTATTCCATTTTTTACCAGCCTTACATGAATTTTTGTTTCCACTTCTGCAATTAGAGATGTTGTAAGGCGGTAGACGAGACGGAGTATGTGACTCGTCCTTCGTGTAGACGACTTTAACATTTTACCTCTCATGTATTTCCTTGTGTACGTACCTATGCATGTATAGAGCTGGTACAATGAAGCCTAGTCCCTTTACAACCATCACGTGCGCTCTTTTAAGTTTTGTCAGCATCAAGTCAACATAGGTAGAGAAGTATTTTTGTTATATTATGAGATATTTCTTAGTTGGTAGTTCTTGTATAGTAAGAGAGAGGTGAGTCTTCTATTGCGTTTATCTTGTTTTAATGTAGAAGAAATTTATGTATTGTTGCCCTATGGAGTAGACATGCTGCTGAATTACATAAATTTTTATGCATCTTGTCTCTTGTTTTGGTTTAGTCTTTTAGATTTTTATTTGACCGTTTGCTTTTGTGACTTTGGCTCGGCTTATATTGATCATCGTGTGGGTGTTTTTTTGCAATAATCGGTATCAAAGCTAAAGGTTGAGAAATCTTTTAGCACAAGATTAGTGTTTATGTTTGTATTTTAATTGCGTTTCATATGGCTGGATCAAGTTTTACCAGATCTGAGGTGTCGAAGTTTGACGGATGCAATTGCATGTTTTGGAAACTCATGATGAATGTGGTGTTGGTGAAGGAAGGATGTATAATTACGATACAAGGAAAAAAGAAACATGTAGAGATGAAATGGGTATTTGAAGAAAAATGCAATTCTTCTTTTTGTACTTGTTCGCTCGCCTCAAGTGCAAGGCTGCGATGTAGTAATAAATCTTGGTAAGACCGAGGTCAATCCACAGGGAATTAGAAAACCAATTCTAAACTATTCCAGCAACTTGAATTGAAACAATTTGGAATTATGATTTAAGAGAACTACTTAAATAGTAATTTACGAAAATCAGTATTTAAAGGAATTAAGGCTTTCAAGGATCCACTTGTAGTAATCCCATGTCAATCCAATCAATCCAATCATAAAACACAACTAGATTTGAAGTTCTATCTCTCATTTAGTTGGAAGATAAAACATTGAACCACATTCAATCCTACTTAAGTTGAACTTCCAAGTTCTAGTCCTATTCAATCACATAGCATTCGAAATCATAGCCTTCGGAGTAACAGCTATGCCTATGGACCATGGCATGCTCAAGGGTTACCATAATTCGAATCTAGTCAACCAAAACATAATAATCTCAGAGAATTGCAAGGAATCCATGTTTGGAGCATATGAACTCTCATAAAACTTCTAAAAATATTAACTTTATATGAACTAGAACATTTAAAATTTAAACTTAAAGTGAAAGTACTTGAATCAAACTGAATTAAACATGAAATTAGCTACAAGCTTCACCTCTCAGCCCTAGCTGAGAGATTCTAGTTGAGCATTGTCATACTACAACTAGAACTCAATAAAAAAAAACTAAAAAGTATAAAAACCCGGATGCGGGAGAGTTGCAGACGCTCCACGGCGGCTCTCTTCACCTCCCACGAAGTTCCTCAGCTTATATGATGCCCTAGGAAGAGACCCTAGGTGTCCTTTTATAATGGGGAGGCTTTACCGTCTCAGAAACTTCCAAATTTATGTAGCCCTTACGCACTTGCGCGAAAAAAACTCGGAGCTTCAAATAGAAGCTACTGTTTAAGCATGGCTGACCGGTTGTGACCGGTCGGATTGGGTTGGCCGACAGGTCTTGACTGGTCATATTGGTCCTTACATAGTCCAAAGAGTGTACAGAGGTGGCCGACTAGTCAAGACCGGTCGGGCCTATCTGGACCTTAGTCCAGTGAGTTTTCAAGGTGGGCAGCGGGGTGGCCGACTGGTCAGGACCGGTCATGGCTCCCTTGGCCGACCGGTCAGACTGGTCGGACCTCTATTTTTCACAATTTCTTTCTTTATTTTCTCTTCTCTCTCTTCTACTTTCTTTCTTCTTTCTTTGTCCTCCTTCAATCATCAATAAAAGTCCTCTAATTGGGTCTTTAAAGCATCAATTGGGCGAAGTCGCTCTCATTCCTACAATCACAAAACACGCATTGGATGGGTCTTTTAAACATGCAAACCATGCGTGTAATGTGATGTAATGGGCTAGAAAATGTATAAAATGGAAGCTCAACACACCTCCCAACCAGCTTTTTGCTAGTCCTGAGCAAAACATGCGTGAAATAAGTTCAATCTTCCAAAATCCAACTCTCCTTCAGAAACAATACTTCTATTCATTCCAAGACATACAAGTACAAAAATTAAAGAAACTGGGTGATATAGATTGCAACCTTAAACTCTCAAAACATAAAAAGTATTCATATGGAATTCCCGCTGATTGATTGATAGATAGAAGAGCTTTGAACAAAATTCAACCTAATGTGCATAGTGATATCTCATCTCATGAGTTTTTAGGATCATCTTCTTCCTAGATTGACTAAACTATAGATCTCAAGGTGTACAGATCAACAACAAGCCTATGACAGGAATTTGCCGTACCGTCCTTCCGACGGCTTTCACACTACGTCCCATTTTCGGCTTTGGTTACGGGTAGACCATCCCCGGTTGGTAATAAGTAGCCATTTTTGAAATTTTCCACCATTTTCTCCATCATTCCCATATTTTCATCCTTCCTTTTCCTTTTTCTTTTACATTAGATAGGATTTTTAGAAATCCATATCTTTCGTTATTTTTCCATTGACAAGGTTGGACAAAGTACCCCGGCTTGGTTCCTCAACACCTCAAATCTGAGTTTAGCCAATCCACAAATCACATAATCCTTTTAAATCATGAAAATCATGTAATATGAACTAGGTGTAAAAGTGTTCAAATTTTCTATCAATCACATAAATTGGGGAATTCATGTATAAAACCATTATAGTAAAAGTAGTTCAAGACTTGCAACATTCATCACTTCATATCTCCTTTTTGTATACTTGTATCATCTCGAATGCATAGAAATAAGGTTTTCTAAAAGAGTTTTGAATTTTTAGAAAATTCAAAAAAATTTGTACATAATATGATGCTCGAAATGTTGCAAACTGCTAGATGAGAAATCTCATCTCACCCCCCAACCAAATCTTGCAATGTCCTCAATGTAAAAAGATATGCAATGAGCATGAACATGAGAGCAATGGTAAAATACAAGAGAGTGAAAACAATAGTACCTGAGAGAGTCGATCATGGGAGTCTACAACAATGACAACTAAATCCACTAAAGCAGTAGAACTAAAATAGAAAAAATAACTAAACCTAATCTACGCTATACCTCCGTCAGACTAGTAGATCAATCATCCTGATACATAGGATCATTCAGAGTGATGGACATGTCCTTTGAATCAAATTTCTCAACAAATGGTTGAAGGCGTTGTCCATTCACTTTAAAACAGTTACCATTTGGGCATTCTCTATCTCGACAGCCCCATGAGGAAAAACTTCTTTAATAATATATGGGCCGGTCCATCGAGATCGCAATTTTCCTAGAAAGAGATGAAGCTGAAAATTATACAAGAGCACTTTCTGACCTTCATGAAAGATTTTCTGAAGATGTGCTTGTCATGAAAGGCCTTCATTCTACTCTTGTAAATTCTCGAGTTTTAGTAGGCATCGTTCTGGATCTCGTCAAGCTCATTCATTTGGAGTTTGCGAAGTGAGCTAGCCTTGTCAACATTAAAGTTTAATGCCCGAATTGCCCAATAGGCTTTGTGTTCAATCTCCATAGGCAAGCGACAAGCTTTCCCATACACAAGTCTATAGGGGGACATTCTAATGGGGGTCTTGTAGGCGGTACAGTGAGCCCAAAAAGCATCAACTAATCTAAGTGACCAATCTTTGCGATCTGGCTTCACCGTCTTTTTCAAAATTTGTTTAATTTCCCGATTGAAAATTTCAGCTTGCCTACTTGTCTGTGGGTGGTATGGGGTACTCACTTTATGTCTAATACCATACTTCTTCATTAAGGCTTCAAATGGCCTATTGCAAAAGTGAGAACCGCCATCACTAATGATGGCTCGAGCCGTTCCAAATCTGAAAAGTATGTTTTCTTTTAGGAACTTTAGAATCGTACAATGATCGTTAGTTCTACATGGAATGGCCTCTATCCACTTGGACACATAGTCTACGGCGAGCAATATGTAGACATATCTAAAAGATGAGGGGAGCAGTCCCAAGAAATCTATGCCCAAACAATCGAAGACTTCAAGATGTTGAATAGGGGTAAGAGGTATCATGTTTCGGTGGGACAATCCTCCTAGCTTTTGACAGCGCTTGCATGCTTTGCAAAAATCATGGGTGTTCTTAAATAGAGTGAGCCAATAAAAACCACACTATAAAATTTTTGCAATGGTTTTCTTGGCAGAAAAATGACCCCCACATGCTTGATCATGGCAAAAGGAGATGATGGAATTATGTTAATCATCAGGGACACATCTCCTAATAATTTGATCTGGCCAATATTTAAAAAGTAAAGGTTCATCCTAGAAAAATCTGCGCACTTCCCTTAGAAATTTTCGTTTATCCTGCGCAGTCCAATGAGTCGGCATCGCACTTATGGAAAGATAATTGGCTATGTCAGCGTACCATGGTAGATGCATAGCAACAAAGAGTTGCTCATCAGGGAATGAGTCCTCAATAGGTGACTCGTCAATGGAATTGGGTAGGACTAGGTGGGATAGATGATCCACCACCACATTTTCTACTCCCTTATTGTCCTTGATCTCCAAATCGAATTCTTGGAGTAGGATTCATCTAAGCAAACAGGGCTTGGCATCCTTCTTAGAAAGAAGGTGTTTCAGCAGCCGCATGGTCTGTGTAAACAATGACCTTGGATCCTATTAAGTAAGGCTTGAATTTGTCCAAGGCAAAGATGATGGCTAGGAGCTCCTTCTCCGTAGTCGAGTAATTGACTTGGGTGGGATTCAAGGTCCTACTCGCATAGTAGATAACGTGGGGCTTCTTATCCTTCTTTTGGCCTAACATCGCCCTAATAGCATAATCGCTCGCATCGCACATCAACTCAAAAGGTACGAACCAATCCGGTGGTTGCATGATAGGAGCGGTTGTTAACATGTCTTTTATCTTTGAAAAAGCTAATTGACATTCAGCACTCCACTCAAATTGGTTCTCCTTTTGGAGAAGGTTACATAAGGGCCTTGAGATATGACTAAAATCCTTTATGAACCTTCTATAAAAACCGACGTGTCCAAAGAAGGACTGCACATCGCGTATGCTTTTGGGTGGTGGCAGATTGGAAATTATATCGATTTTGGCCCGGTCTACCTCTATTTCATTAGACGAGATGATATGTCTAAGGACTATTCCTTTCTGCACCATGAAATGACACTTTTCCCAGTTTAAAATGAGGTTCTTCTTCTCGCACCTTGTCAAGACCAACTTCAAATGATTGAGGCACTCATCAAAAGTAGAACCAAAAACAGAAAAATCATTCATGAATACCTCAAGAAATTCACCCACCATGTCCGAGAAAATGCTCAACATGATCGTTGGAATGTGGTAGGTGCATTGCATAGCCCGAATGGCATTCTTCGGTATGTGAAGGTGCCAAACGGGCATGTAAAGGTGGTCTTCTCTTGGTCCTCTAGGGCTATCTCAATTTGGTTGTACCCGGAATAGCCATCTAGGAAGCAATAATAGGAGTGACCCGCTAACCTCTCCAAAATTTGATCCATGAATGGGAGGGGAAAGTGGTCCTTCCTAGTGACCGTGTTTAGCTTCTGATAATCGATGCACATACGCCAACCGGTGGTTACTCTAGTCGGTATAAGCTCGTTGTTGGCGTTTTCTACGATGGTAATACCGGATTTCTTAGGGACAACTTGGGTAGGACTCACCCATTGGTTATCCGAGATGGGGTAGATGATACCCACATCTAGTAGTTTTAACACCTTGGCTTTGACAACCTCCATCATGTTTGGATTTAGCCTTCTTTGAGGTTGTTTAGTCATTTTCGCATTTTCTTCGAGGTGTATACGATGAGTACAAACTGAAGAGTCTATCCCCTTGAGGTCCGCTATTGTCCAACCTATGGTCCCTTATGTTCTTTGAGTAGCTCAATCAACTTAAGCTCTTGGTCTTTCCCTAAGTGAGAGGCAATGACAACTGGAAATGTTTCTTCTTAACCCAAATATATATATTTAAGCTCAGATGGCAATGGTTTAAGGTCAAGCTTCGGCGATTTGATGTTAGACGGTAGAGGCCTTGATGTGGTTGGTGGCAATCTTTCAAAATGGGGCCTCCACCGGCTAGCACCAACTACCGGTTTCTCAATATTCAATGCTTGCACAATTGAACTAATGATGGGGTCTTTGGAATTTTTGAAATGTGCCAAGCATGTCTCTAAGCTTTCTAGTGGTTCAAGTTAGAGGAGCTCCTCTTCTTCAAAAGATTCGAGCATGTTTACCTCGAAGAGCTCGTCGTCATCAACATCCCTATGCTTTTTGCCCAAGTGAAACACAGTCACCTTTAATGTCATGTTCCTAAAAGATAATTGCATCGCCCCGTTCCAGCAATTTATGATTGTGTTTGATATAGTAAGGAACGGGCGGCCTAAAATCACCGGTATTTGAGTGCTAGCATCTATAACCGGTTGTGTGTCAAAGATGATAAAATCCACTTGGTAGTAGAATTTGTCAACTTGGACTAGAACATTCTCAACTATCCCTTTCAATACACGGATGGATCTATTAGCGAGTTGCAACGTAGTTTTGGTGGGTTTTAATTCACCAAGACCCAATTGCTCATATACCGAGTATGGGATCAAGTTTACACTTGCCCCCAAGTCTAGCAATGCTACGCTCAATTCGGTCGTCACCAATGATGCAAGAAATTGTAGGACTATCAGGATCCTTGATTTTTTTTTTTTTTTGGGGGGGGGGGGGGGGGGGGGGGCTTTTGAGTGAGAATGGCACTCACTTGATCATTCAAAAAGGCCTTCTGTTGCACATTATATTTGCAGTTTAGTTGTGCATAGGTCCTTTAGAAACTTGGAATAAGAGAGGATTTGTTTGATGGCATCAAGCAATGGAATGTTGATCTTGAATTGTCTGAAAATCTCTAAAACGTGATGAGAGTTTGGAAGAGATTTTGGAGCAACTAATCTTGAAGGGAATGGTGCTACAGGCTTGTAAACGCGTTCCGTTTCTTATGTGGCCAAGTTAGATCCGTCCTCATCCTCAGAATTTACCCGATCATTAGGCTTGTCGGCCTTCCCTAGAATAGATTTATCAATTTTCTTACCACTTCTAAGAGTGTTGACGGATTTGGCTTGCTCCTATATGCCGATTAGAGAGATTAGGGATGCTTACTTCATGTACTTACTTTGGATTAGACTGAGGTTGGGCCGGAAAGGTCCATTCCCTAGCATTCAAGCGTCCCTTAATCTCATTAATCGAGACTTTAAGCTCTTAGAACATTTGCTGATTTGATTGATTGATTTGCGTTTGTCCTTACATAAACGCCTTTAAAGTATCCTCCATTGAGAATTGAGGTGGGGCCATGTTTTGCATGGGTGGCCCTCATTGAGAGTTGGTAGGATTTCCCGTGGGATTATTTTTCCAACTGAAATTTGGGTGGTTCTTCCAAGTAGAGTTATACGTGTTACCCATCAGTCTATTGAAAGGCCATTGATAACCATATGTGGCATCTGCGTGTTCTTGTAACACCTCTTGAAACGTAGGAATTCTAGGACAATCTTACGTAACGTGTATATTAGTGAAACAAATCCCACACGTGTTCTCAATAGTGTCATTGGACTTTGAAACTCCAATCTTACTAAGTTCCATGGCCTCGATCTTCCTTGTGAGGCTGGCTAGCCTTGTGTTCACATCATCTTCCTCGTTAAGAATATAAATCCCTTCTTTCTCTTTTTCTTGAGGAGCCTTGAGGTTATTAGATTTGTCCGACGTATCCCATGATTGGGCATTCTCGGCTAACATATCCAAATAACTCCTAAGCTTCATTTGGATTTTTGCTCATAAACTCACCGTTGCACATCATCTCTACAAATTGGCGCATATTGGAACTTAATCCATCATTGAAAAAGTTATGATTTGCCAACTTTCATAGCCGTGATGTGGGCAAGCCAGTAGGAGGTCCTTAAACCTTTCCCAACATTGGAAGAATGATTCACTCTCTTTAACCGAAAAGTTCATTATGGCTCTTCGAAGGGTGTTTGTTTTATGAGCCGGGAAGAACTTTTTCAAGAATTCCCGGGTCATCTCGTTCCATGACCCTATTGAGTGTGGTCTAAGAGAGTGAAGCCAAGTCTTGGCTCTTTCTTTCAATGAGAAGGAAAAAAGTTTAAGTTTAATGTCATCTTCTAAAACATTAGTGTATTGCAAAATAGCTACCACTTCTTCAAACTCCTTTAAGTGTAGGTATGGGCTTTCAGAGTCTAGCCCATGGAACTTTGGTATGAGTTGATTTACTCCCAGCTTTATATTGATGTTTCCCCCGATTGGTGGTAATACCACGCATGAGGGTGTTGTTGCACGGGCCGGTTGTAGGTAATCCCGTAAATATCTCATTGGAGGAATATTGTGTACCTCATTCTCTCCTACTCCCTCTTGATTTGCGTTTGAGGGGGGGGGGTTTCTTTAATGGAATTTGATCCATACTTCCCAAATTTTCACGATGTTCAACAGATTTTCGGGCTCATCTATGAACAGAGAGTGGTCCAACTAAACTATCCTCGGATTGGAGACGATTGTTGTGGTCACGTTCCCAACGGGACATAAACCACACAATCCAAACCTAAACTAATCCTAAGTCTTAAAATC